>OZ017804.1:11334293-12733729 GCA_963969395.1 Pseudoscleropodium purum | reverse complement strand
CTATGCCTTCACTAATAAAAGCATCACTACCATGGTGTGGTGAAATCTCTACAAAAAAGCAGTTGTATTGAGTTCAATGACTTGTCTTTGCTTAGTGAGTAGAGAACCCTTCAATATAACTTGGTCTATACTCTATAAGGCTTGATTTATTGATCACACATTGAATTCTAGTATAAAGTTTTAGTGCTATCGAGTACCAACAATAATGACCAACATTGGCTAATGACAAGTGATGAACATTATCAATAGTGATGCAAATTTGAATGCAAAATGCTCAAAAATCGATGAACACTAGATTCTTCAAAAATCTCCTTACCTATGCTATATTGCAATAAGGTAAGAATACCATAAACCATGGCGATACCATAAACGGTTCCAATATAGCTACTTTTGTCATTTGAAGGCAAAATAATGACAAAAATAAATACATTGAAATCACTTATATTACCAACATAATTTAAGATATTCCTACTTTATTTTGGTGAAAATTGGCTACATCCGGTGCTTAGAAAATCGTGCTCAGCACCAAGGTGAGTTTTTTTTGGTTCCCAACCCTTGCATTGAATCCCCTGGCTAGATAATATAGGGAGCATGGATGGGGCTGCTTTAAGCATACCGGTGTCAAAAAGTGCAAATTGAAAATGACGTGGATGTGATCAATCTATTGTAACTATATAAATCCATCTTTGGGAAGAATCAACGGCTAATTCAAAGTCAACTAGAGGAATTGGAAAAACTCCCATTTGCAATTTGAAAACATCCACAAAAACTTGATGAAAAAATCTATAAAATTTCTGTTTTGAGTTGAAAGTAGAGAAAGTAACTAGACTCTACACTTTAACCTATAAACAACGCAGCGTTTGTGTTGTGTCTAGTGAATGACAAAGAATCTCTCCATGCAAGACAAAAGTGCAACTATTCATCCTCAGAATTTTTTGTGAAAAGGAAAGGTCTTCTACAATTGTTTGACTTTCACTTAATGCTTTTTCATTTTATTAAAGCCAACAATTCACACAATATTAAAGCAAATGAATTATCCCTGTAAGATTTTAAATCAGGTTCAATTTGGCCGAAAAGAAGGAAAATAGACAGTCAAATTCAAAAAACCTCCTGAGTGAATGCTGAGTGGTATGAACGAGATCATTTCAAAGCAAAGATGCCGTGCCATGTGAGTCATCAAATTCGGTGGGGCTTTATTGCCGGAGAGGGGGGGGTGGCCTAAGTTCCGTCAGCCAATTAAATTGACTCATAGACGGTGGTCTCCCCCGAAAAAACAAAAGTCCGCCAATCAGAAAGCTTAAAAAATAATCTTATAAAATTTTAAAATGAAAAATCCTCGGGTACATCCTTACCTGCCGCTGGTTGGATGAATAGATGGATCAGTCCGCGGACCGACGGCCTGGATGATCGTTGACAACGTTGCCCAGCAGTCCAGCACGTTAGCGCCGTCCACGTCGCCACCTACTGACCTCGTTGGGTTGTTGCTTGTCATCCACTCTACTATCTCCACCTGTCCACCGACAGCTCCGGTCTCACTTGGTAGGTTCAGTTTTACACGTGTCGGTCAGGTTTGAATGGGAGCGGATTCTGTCCACGTCATGTATTTTTGGAAAGGAGCACATTCAATTTTTGATTGGTGTGATGATTATCATCTTGATTGGATGGATGGATGGATTTTTCCAACCGCTGAAATAAATAAGGGCCATTCAAATTTTGTTATATTTTTAATGGTGCCCTCTACTCTTTTGCGGCAACCCTACAGTTCTTTGGGGGCATTTTTGACTTGTGACATCACTAAGATAGTATCCATGTTTCATTTTGTGGTTTCTAATGGATTTGTCTTTCCTAGCTTATTTTAGAATTATTTTTATTAGGGTTTGTGGTGACATCTTCTTTCTTTTCATTCCCAATCTTCGAAGAATGGAAACGTGGCACTCCTTTTTTGAATGGCTCTCCTTGGCTTGTAGATGAGGGCCTATTTTCTAAAGTGATTGAGGGTCAAAAGATTATTTTCCTCTCAAGGTGGTGAATAAGTAGGGGTTGTCATACCTTCAATCTTTGAGAATGAAACTTCTACAAAGAATCAATGAGAAGTTGTGAAGTGAAAAAGAGGAGCCTAGTAGGAGACTTTCCGTATGAAGAGGGTGTAACATCCCTAGCTTTTTGTTATATGGAGAATGTTTCCTTCAAAGGAATCATTACATTTTTTTCTGATTAGGAGCCTTTTACTTACAATAACATCTAAATGCATCCAAAATAAGGTTTTGAGCATGGTTTCTATTCTTGAAAGTTTTGCAACTTTTGTTGAGTCTTGTTGGTTAGAGGTAATTGCATGTAATTGTATGTAATTGTGCCCCCTTTTTGAAGCCAAATCTTAAAGATTTTTGTACTTGAAGTGCACTTATAGTATTTACAAGAGTTTAAGATTAGATTTGAAAGCACCTACGTTGAATACTTTGAAAATTCCTAGTATATTCCTTTGGTATGGTGTCTAATAATGCATGTGAAGAGAATTTAGAATACTCTTGTCACTTTTAACAAAATCCAACAAAAATTAAGCAATTTGATAATAAAAATAATGTTTAATTAATTATTTGAATATAATTTAGATGTAATTACCTTAGTTGAAGAATAAATGATTAAATTTCAAAATATTCAAAATAGAAGTACCTAAAATCAACTTTAGGCTCTTATATATCAATGTTGTACATTTTAGGCAAGAATCTACATGGCATGGTTTTGCAAACAAGTCACAATTAGGTGTCCTTATGTTATTCTTATGAAAAAATTAGGTATTAATGAGAATGTATCTTTGAAAGAATGAAGTGGTAATACTCACAATAAAAATGATTCATTTCATGTGAGCCAATATTCTTGAATGTTTCGACATGGTTTTAGGGTCCATGCTTCATTGGTTTAAAATGAAATGTTGAATGGCTTTGTTTCAAGATTTTCATCTACTTGTAAGTAAATAAGGCACATACACACACACACACATATATATTGTGTGTATGTATGTATGTGTATATGTAATTGTGTCCTTCAACTAATGCATTATGGGCCCTCTTCATCTCAAAATTTAAATTTAGAATTATCATTCTTCCTTACTTATGTGGTACAAATCTCAACAATCAAATACACCTATCGTAGATTTAGGTGCTAAAATAAAATAAAGATAGGACAAACATTGTAATGCAATTAGGTTGGAATCTAAATTTGATATACTTGTCTTAGAAACAATTATTAAGTTTGCTTGTGCCTCTTTAAGATTAGGAAGGGAGAATTATTGTTTTATAATTCAATAAATCATCCATTTAGAAGTACACAATTTGGATGATTTAAATATTAAAAATGTTGTTTTAATAGAATATAACATTTACAATATCTTGTCAATAGATAATAATTCTTGTAATTAATGCAAATATTTTATGGAAATTGTATGTTTCATAAATAATGAAATGTAAATGGTATGCATTAATCTTAAAAAATATTAGGGACTTTTAGTATTTGGCAAAATGAATTTTATTAGAAGATTGAACAAATAGCTATGCTAGATGAGGCTTTGTCTTTGTAGCATTGGATTGCTTTTTGAGTAAGGTCCTTTTCAAACTTTCTCACATCCATTTTAAATGTAATTTAATTTTCTCTGTGCAAATCTTCTCTTTAAATCCAACGTTACCTCTCCATCAATCTAAGCCAATATTAGTATAAATTAGTATGACAACAAAATGCAATCAAAGTACGATCTCTTCTCAACATGTATGGAAATACAATGAATAAAGATTGAACAAAGTCTTGAATCATGCAAAAAGTGGCACTTACAACCTTGTCTCAATGGCTTTGGCTTTGTAGAACAGTGAGGTAGGTTGTGTACCCCAATGACAATGAGTTGAAAAGAGAGAAACCAACCTCCAGCAATTAATTAACCAGCCTCCATCAGTCCTCCAAATTGAGAGTTGTTTATTTTTTTTTATAGAAATTACACACACACCCCAACTGTTGATCTCCAAAAACATAGATATATGAATGTACAAATATGGATATACAAATATATAGATACTTATACGGATACATATATATGTTGGAATACATACTGGGATATGTATAGTACAAAGATATGTGCTAGGATATATATTGGGATACTAGGATATATATCCTATATTCATTGTCAAGTTTTCTTGACTTGTCAAATTATAAAGAAGGGAGGAGGGATGAACTAAACAAAATCTAATTTAAATTATTTTTTATTGGAAGAGGGAAGGTGGGGGGTGGGGTGAATAAAATGTAATTTATATTATCTCTGATTGGAGGAGGTAAATTATGGAAATCAAATTTAAAAAACGAAACCAAATCTTGAGTTCATTGTGACAATTTGTCACAATGAGCAATGAGCTCAAAAGAGACACTTGTGTCTTACACACAATTTACACTTGTGTACCACTATAGTCCATCCAACTGTGGTGGGGTCAAATAACCTCATTGTCATTAGGGACCTTAGAATTTCTTGGAGGCAAAAAAATGTCAATTTTCTATAAGGTCTATCCCTAACAAAGGCATCAAAGATGGAATTTGCCATGTAGATGATAGAATCATTCCCAATAAACATTAGCTTCATTCACATTTGTCTTTTAAATCAATGTTAACCTTTGTCTTCATTGATTTATGCAAGCTTTGTAAAAAATTTGGATCAATATGTTATATTGTTTTTCTCTTTTACAACAAGAAATTTGTTCATAAAAAATGACTCCATGCCATCCAACATTTATTTGAGGCAACTAAGCCGGTAGGGTATGTGTTCTAGAATTGATCATGCTGTAAAGGCAACAACTAACACAAAGCTACATTTTGCTTTCTTCAATGTACCAACAATGTACATTTAAAGAGGTGATTGCTTTTTGTGACTACTATGTTTCAAGTTCAAAAATTTAAAACTCATTTCCCAAAGGTCCAAAAAATATGAAACAACTTCAGTTAAATGCCAATTCCGCTTTCTTTGGTACAAATTGTTTGTGGAAATTGTTTCAGGAAGTTTAAGTTCCCCCCAAGTGCAATCAGCTCTTAAAAGGTTGTTTACTTGGAGCAGACTACCTTATTTGGAGCTGTTCGGAGCACATCTAGGAACTGAAATTTCAAATAAAAAGTTACTAATATCATACTGTAAGTCAACAGAAGGTCTCAGCTAAGTCCTCCTAATGACATCACTTAGCACTCGGTGACATCAATGCTAAATATTTTATTTTATTTGAAGGCTTTGGCTAGGCTGGTCAAATTTCAATATTTCAATATACGGAATTGGGGTTGGATTGCAATGGAAAATCAAATTTAAAATTATAAAGATCAAATTTTCTAAGTAAAATAAATTAGTACAATTAACCCTTCAGTGCTCAAGTGACCATAATGTCAAGTTTGGCTTTCAAGGCAGATTTGTCACCATTTCATTGATTAGTCAAAAATGCATTATAAGTCATAATGCAGCCCCTTCTTTCTACACTCTTAGATTTGTGAAAAGTGTAGATATGTATGTATGTGATGAACTATTAGACTTGGCATTATGTAATTCATTTTATAGTCGTTGCTTGACTTTGAGCAATATTTTTGGTTAGAATTTTTTTTCAAACTATTTTTCTTTTTGTACAAACTAGATTGGGTTGTCTTTCAATTTTTATACTACGTATTCAAAACCAAGATTGTTGTGGTCAAACAAAAATTATGAGGGAAATAACACAAAGTGTTGAGAATTTGACTAGTGTTGGAAAATTGACTATTTGGAGAAAGTGTTGTTGTTCTCATTACTAGATTTAATGCATTTTTTTTGTAAATCAATAGAGACCACAATTTTGACCAATAAAAAATTCAAATGCTAAAATACAAATTGTATTTTTGATATATTTTTGAAGTTATATCTTCAAAATTCATTTGGAAAAAATCTAAAGAGAATTTTATAATTTTGACCATATAGATGTTTTTGACTTTTTGTGCTTCACATTATCTTCTTTGAATGCAAACTTCAAAAATGCTATAGAACTTATATTTTATAACACATTTTAACCCCTTTGGCTTTCAGGGGATAATTCATTAGATGTTTTTTGGGGGATCTGGAGGTCTGTTTGGACCTATTTCTGGTGTTGTTTCCCAAGTAGTCTAGAAACGTTGCTATCAGATTTTTTTTTAAATAATTTTTTTTTTGAAAATTTTAAAATGCAAAAAGAAGTTTTTAAAGTTTTAATTTAAAAAAAGACGTGACATGGCAATTGTTGTGCCACATCATGCAATTGCTATAGGATATTGGAAACCCAGATAAGTATAGGGGAACTCATAGCCCTCTTGGGAGCTAAAATCTCGTCTAATGGTAGGCCAACTTGCCTCAAGTAGAAAGTAATGATGTTTTTACCATCAATTTTTTTCCAAAGCTAGTACATGGTATTATAGAAACAAAACTGACATATGACAAGGTTAGGATTTCACTTATATTTTATCTTCATACTACTTTCAAGAATAAAATCATCAATGTACATTATTCTATTTTTGTACTTAGCATGTATAAACCTCTATATGGAAATAATTCAATTATATTTATTACTCTTTTTATATGACCTAAATTAATTAACAATAATCAGTAGAGAACCCTAAGTTGTTATGTAATGTTTTTCCATTATATTGATTGCATTTTAATCCAATTTTGGATACCTTGGATTAAAATTAATTTAGAATGGTCTTCGAAGAAAAAGTGATTCTTCTAAGTGAATCAAACAATGTCTACACAAAGACTAGTCACTAGAAAAATTTGAAACTTGCTGAGGACTATCAAGGATTCATTTTTCGGCGCCTTGTAGTGCAAGTATAGAAAAATAAAGAAATAATTTTTATGAAAAAGAATATTTAAAAAAATATAAAATATAAAAAAATGAAAATGAAAATGAAAAATAAAAAAATAAAAAAATATTAAATATTAAATATTAAAAAAGTATGAAAACTTGATGTGGCATTGATGTGACACAATTAGTGCCTCATCAGCTACTTTCATTAAAAGATAGAAAACAGTTTGAATTCCTCTCTAATTGTAGGGGTGGTGGTTTCCGGGCAATTCAAAACTCGCAGCCTTCTTGAAGGTTGACATTTTTTGTAATGTTCTAACCACTCCTCCTTTAATTTATAGCCAATAATGAGTGTACTAATAAATTGGTGTTTTTAAATGGGACAAATGACTCTTTATTGGCTTTGGAATTTGAACCAAAGAGGTGGAGGCTTTATAACATTGTTAACTAGGATAAACCATGATTCTTCTTTGAAAATTGGAATAATCCCTCCCTGAATTCCACCAGTGTCATTGGTTGACTGGAAAATTACGTAGTCATTGATTGATTAAGAAGTTGCAATGCTACTATCATTAACTAACTAAAAAATTATACAATCATTGGCAGGCTAAGAAGTTGCAATACTAGGGGCTCTTACTTGCCAAGGGAGAAAAAAAGACCCCCCAATGTTGGTTAATAATGTTACCTTTGCATTGACAAAAGCCACATATGAGAAAAATTTCAAGTCGAACCTTACTCCAAAAGCAAGCTGAGCTTAATGCCACATAGGCAAAGCCACCGCTAAGGTAGTGTGCAGCTGGTTAAATTCGGTGAACAAGCCATTTTAAAAATTAAAATAAATTAAAATATTGCAACCAATAAACGGCGGATTGAATTTCAAAGTAAACAATAATTTTCCAAGACACAGAAGTCCCCCTGACCAAGGCATCAAGTTGCTGGCAAGGGCATCAACGAATTATTAGTAATCCATTGCAATTGGACTCTGGAAAAAAGTGGAAAGTTAAAGTTAAAGTAAAAAGTAAAAGGATTCGATACGTCTGGTGGACTTCGGTACTGTAGTGGCGGGCGGGCACAGTTGCAACCGCAGGGGAGTTTCACCGGAACTCGGCCGGCATTTCAAGGGGACCCAACAACCGCGTACGAGTACTGAAATACTATCCCACTACGTATCAGGCGTACTTCTCGCGCCGAACTCGTATGTATTGGTTGGCGTCGTCTTCCTCATTCAACGTGTTTCGGCTCCCTTTGCCTTGAATGATCCATATAGCAGACGGCTGCCTTTGCAGCTCCTGTGTGACTCTTGTGTTTTCCACTTTGGGCTGCGTGGAATCGGAAGCAAGCGCGCTGAGGGCGAGCAGAGAGGTTTCTTCATTCGAATTAGCTTTGGAGCGACTTGCTTTGACCCCATTTTGAGTCAGAATGGTTGGTTCTGTGGTGGTGTAGGGTTTCGTGTGAATCTTGTGTTGGAGGATCTTTGTGGGTGATCTTGAAGGAGCTAGAGAGTGTTAGAAGAGTTGAAACTTTGGGTTTTGGGTGTTTTTTCTTGGTGGGTGGAGATCTGGGTTTGTTAACGGTTGGTCCTAGTTTGGAAGGATTTGAAGTGAATTGAATTGGAGAAGGTTGCGGTATGAAGTGGAAGGCTAACTAGGTGGTTGAGGATAGACCTTGATGAATTGAAGAAGCGTATTTAGGATCTGGAGTGTATGGCACAGAGGTCGCGTCGGGAGTTGAGAAGTCAACGGAGAGAAGCAGCTATGGCGGATATGTCGCCCCCGCCGGCAAGTCTTTCCTCCAAAGCGCTCGTTAGTTCCTTAGTAGTGTTGGCGCAGCAGGTAGCAAGCTGTGAGAGGCCGCTCGTGTGCCAGAAACGGAATGTGGCCAACATCGCTCGGAGAATCAAGCTTTTGTCCCCTCTCTTCGAGGAGATACGGGACACCAATCCGCCGATGCCGCCATCTGCGCTTATCGCATTCCGCAACATTTACCATGTGATGACGAGCACGAAGGAGTTGATAGACGAGTGCAGGGAATCCAGTGTTTTCTTGTCCGTTTTTCGAAACAAATTCATCAGCGAGAAGTTTTTTGAAATCACCGGGACTCTCGTTGCTGCTCTAGAAATGATGCCTCTGGAACTTCTTGAAATCTCGGACGAAGTAAGAGAGCAGGTGGAGCTCGTGAAGATGCAAGTTCAGCGGGCGAAGCTGTTTGCTGATCCGGCGGAGGACGCTCTTGCGGAGGAGGTGACCAGGCTGTTGGAGCAAGTCGAGAGGAAAGAAGAACCCGACGCCAGGCAATTACAAAGCTTGTTTGCGAAGTTGGAGTTGAAGAATGCCAGAGACTGTGAGAAGGAGGTGCGGAGGCTGGAGGCTGAGTCGACAGAGGCTGAAGATGAAACCGAAGAAACTCTCGCTTCTGCGACGAATTTCATTGGCTTTGTTCGGTACGGCAAGTGTATCGTGTGCGGTGTGACGGAGATGGAAGAAGGTAGCAACGGCTCTCGGACTTCAGCGGTTGACGATGAAGGTGAGGTCTCTACGAGCGGGAGGAGTAATGTCGTAGTGAACCCTCCTGATGAGTTTCGGTGTCCAATCTCTCTTGATCTTATGCGAGATCCTGTGATCGTGGCCACTGGGCAGACGTATGATCGAACGTCAATAGCGAGATGGATTGACGCAGGTCATCCTACATGTCCCAAGAGTGGGCAGAAGCTTGGACATGTGAACTTGATACCGAATTACGCCCTGCGGAGCTTGATTTCACAGTGGTGTGAGGATTATCACATTCCATTCGATAAGCCTGAGAAGGGATCTAAAGGCCAAGGAGGAAATAATCAGGTTGCGACTTCGAAGGCTGCCCTTGAAGCAACTAAAATGACAGCGTCTTTTCTTGTGGGTAAGCTTGCTACGGGCTCCCCGGATGTGCAGAAACAGGTTGCGTATGAGCTCCGATTGCTTGCGAAATGCGGCACAGATAATCGAATGTGCATAGCAGAAGCAGGCGCGATCCCTTGCCTTGTAACTCTCCTCTCCTCGAAGGACCCCAAAACACAAGAGAATGCCGTTACTGCTCTTCTTAACCTCTCAATATATGACAACAACAAAGCGTTGATAATTAACGCTAATGCCCTAGACCCTATCATCGATGTTCTTAGGTTTGGTGGAAGCATGGAATCAAGAGAGAACGCCGCTGCGACGCTTTTCTCGTTGTCCGTGGTGGATGAGTACAAGATAGTGATTGGCAAGAGACCTACTGCCATTCCTGGACTTGTGGCGCTTCTTCGGGATGGCACACCGCGGAGAGGCAAGAAGGATGCTGCCTCTGCTCTCTTCAATCTTGCCGTCTATCATGGCAACAAGTCCTCCATTGTGGAGTCTGGAGCTGTGACGATCTTGGTTTCGCTTCTTAGCGAAGAAGAGGGAGGAATTGCTGATGATGCATTAATGGTTCTGGCCCTCGTAGCAGGATCCACCGAGGGTCTCACCGCCATCGCTGACGCGTCTGCAATTCCGATCTTGGTACGCATGCTGAGGGTGGGGACGCCCAAGGGGAGAGAAAATGCGATTGCCGTCTTACTGGCTCTTTGCAGGAATGGAGGTGAACGAATTGTCTCATCCGTAATGCAGGTCAGCACCGCAGTTCCTTCATTGTATTCACTGCTCACCATGGGCACCCCACGAGCCAAGCGAAAAGCAACCTCTCTTTTGAAGCTCCTTCAGAAAAGAGAGCCGGATCACCAGACGAACCCGCACAGCACGCATTTCATGTCTGCTACTCATTTCAGGCAATTGGCAACTAGGCAGTAACTTGAGAATTATTACTAATCGAAGTATCTGGACATAGAAAATTCTGACCAAACAGTAATCTGTTGTTCGTTACATTATGGTACCTGCTCCTGTGGCGCCATTTTATATGTTAAATCATCCAATTGATGTCTACTAATCATCTTAGGTAGTAACTCGGTAGTTCGAAATGATAAGATACGTACTAGGGTATAGAGGATTGAGAGCAAAGAGTAAGTTACACCTTTGCATTCTCATCGTGGCACTGTCTGTGTGCTGCCGTGTACTATAATAGCTCCATGTATTCGATTCTTTTGGAGCTCTTTCATGGAGCATATCCGCAAGGATGTTTTCTCTCTCGAAAATTTCTGTGTAATTTCTCTCGACGGAGTCTCTCGATTAGGGTTTTACGTTCTGAGATTATTATGTGATACAAGATTGGATTACCTCTCTCCATCTGACCCCCGATGAGCGTAGTTATGTTTCAACTTAAAATGCCAATCTGGGTTGAAGCAAACGAGGGATCTGAACGGTTGAATGTCCTCTTCTGACACTCTTGGCAATTGCTCATTCCCTGCATATCCGAAGAATCAGAGCATCTGTCACATTGTGTCCATATCTTATTGGACATCATACACGTGTCAAGTCGTGAACACACTTGACTGTTTCAGATCTGAGAATCTTTCACGTTTGTTTACGTATCTGATTAGGCAACTGCCGTTGTCAGTCAAGTTGTGAAGCTCCAGTTGTGAACACATATGAGTTTCATTTACAGTAGATGCTACTTTTGTCTTCCAAGTCCTCAAGCCATTCTATGTTTACGTAGTGTACTTCGAAGAAGCGCTGATTCTACGAAGCTCATCAGCAATGTCAACAAGTCTATGGCGACATTTGCACTCCAAAGTGAGATTTTTCAAGTTAGCATACGGTACTTTACTACAAGAGAAAAAAACGAGTTCCAGTTGAAAAGCCAAGCGAAGGGATTGATTCATCATGTACTGTACTGTAGTATCCATCTGCTTTTCGTCCATCTCGAATAATGCGTGTTGTGAATCATCAGAAAACTCCAAACCACGGTCGGCTGCCAAGACGGAACTTAGTCACTACTGCAGTGCTTGTCAAGGCCCTGCCAAGTCTTTCCCAACGGCTGCTCCAGAAAAAGCTTTCCACAATGACATCTGGGGCCCAATTTGGCTGCAGTACACTCAGCTGTCTCTTCTTCTTCTCTTGGTGAGTTTAAACTTAGTCAAGTCTGCCGGGAACTGAAAAATGAAGGTTCTGTGCAAGGACAGAACAAGGGTGGCTTGCAAACTTATTTTATTTTGTGTTTTTTGGGTAGTGCAGGAAAAAAAAAAATCTTCACTAGAGTTAATCCATAAACGATGCCACAGACGTTTTCTATCTGATGGATGACAAAGAATCCTTTCGTGTAGGATAGAAGTGCAACTATTCATCCTTGGAATTTTGTTGTGAAAAGGGGAGGTCTTCTACGAACAGTAGTTTGACTTCCAATGAATGCTTTTGCATTTTTTTTTAAGCCAATGATTCTCACAGTATCTAAAGGGATGCTTTCTACAAGCACTAGTATGTCCTTTAACCCTTAAAGGACGAGCTAGTCATCATGGAAACCATCTCTTTTGCTACTGTGTGAATTGTTGGATTAAAAAAAATGCAAAAGCATTCATTGAAAGTCAAACTACTATTGGTAGAAGACATCCCTTTTTCACAACAAAATTTGGAAGATGAATAGTTACACTTTTGTCCTACATAGAGAGATTCTTTGTCATTCATCAATAGAAAAACATCCGCAATGTTGTTTATAGGTTTAAGGTTAATTATGATGTTATTTGCATCCATAGATGTGGATGAAACATGAAAAATATGGAAGATGACTAATTTATTCATCTAAGTGAGCATGCATTCATTCAAAGTGAAGCAATAATCTCTTTGAAGATTTTCTAGCAATTTATCCATTTCATTTGTTGCAAAAGGTGGGTAATGCATTGTTAAATATTACTTCAAAAAAATGATTTTGAGCTATAAATTACTCCCACAAAAACTCCATTATCAATGTCAACCTTGTAAAGAAGTAGAGGACAAAAAAGTGTTCAAGGAATGACTTTGGAGTTTATATAGAAAATGGAATGCATATATTCATCCTACGAAGGATAATTGCACAATTGATGAAATAATCATGGACTCATTGTTTTAGGCATTAGATGACATTTGAAGCTTCTAGAAGATTTCATTGTTGTTCATGTTGTTGAAAACAGTAGTGACATAATCAAATTATTTAATAATGATAATATATTAAATAAAATAAAATATTCATATCTGACGTGATAAGGCCATGGTCACATCAACAGACAAATTTCAAACTATGCACAATGTTCCCACAATTGAGAACTCACAATCTTTTGGAGGACTTTATTTTCATTTAATGGTTAAAAAAATTCTTGAAAAAGGTAGATAACTTTAAGATTCATGCTATAAAATAGTCAATGGGTGTCTCAAATGCCTAACTTTATGTGCTTCACTACAAAAATACAAGACAATGATAGTCTTTGGTATGAAAATATATCTTTAGGATTGAAGTTATAATATGGACTAATTTGTGCTTTAGAAAATTCATTGTAAGCCCAATAAGGTGGATATCCCCCAAATTGCCACTTTTACTACCATGTCTAGTTACTATTACTAGCCTTGTTAGATTTTTCATACTTTTTGGGTTGACAAGTAAAAAGAAGGTTCCAATGCACTAAAGAACATGACATTTGGTTACCATATATAAAAGTTATGAAGGGTCAAAGTTTTTTTAGTGTATATTAGATGTTCTAAAATTATTTCTTCTACATAGGTACATATTGATTTTGGAGATGCCTCCAGGGTGATGATGTCACTTTTAGATTTGTGACACATTTAGTGCACACACCTTTTACTATGTACCCAAATAAGCTTAGTAGTTGTATTGCTTCTTTGTTAAAAAAATTCACCTAAAAATTATGCTAGATCAAACTAGAAGTAAAATACAATTTTATTTTTACCCCCCTTTAAAAAAAATTGGATATAAATAATTTCAAGCAAAGCTACCAAAGGGTGTGGTGTGAAGGATTTCTTTTGGGGATCTAAGGGAGCCAACCTCTTTCCAACCACTTAAGCAATTACACATATTTGGAAAATTATGGAATCCTTCCAAACTCTATTTCTATACATGGGAAAATTTCTGCTTTCAAGCAATCCTTAATGGGCTACAACACTGAGAAATATGCCATAATTAATCACTGTTTATTTCCAACTAAGCAGAATTAGACCACCCTATACTACTAGATTTGAAGGGTGATCATGAAGAGGTTGACTTCCATAAAGCTTTGAAGAGACAACAAATGAAGACATTGATCTTGACTTCATAGTACTCAATAGATACCATTATAAGTTACAAAACAAATAAAGTTTATGATGAGGCTCAAATGGCTTCTACATTAGAACATCACTTCCATCGGGTCGTCAAATTCCCACAAGAAACTTGGCTTGACTCTTAGTACATCTCCTTGGGTCCCAAACATGGGCCAACTAAAGTTTTTTACCACTCCCTACTAATTATTATACCCCCATTCCAATTCAATTTTTAAAAAATCAAATTTTGAGGTTAAAGTGATGACTTCTATGTGATTGCATGTTCTAGAGGTTGTTTTCAAGGGGAGTTGTTAGAAAATTGACTAAAAAGCAATCAACTCTAGGCTTATGCAAAAATTGCTTGCCAACACAAAGCTCAAGTACCTTGCCAAATATTTGCTACGCCTGATGCTTTGAAACTATACCCAACCCCACGATAGGAGGTGTTTTGGTTGTTGTCCCTTTCTCCTAATGCCCTAGTCGGGTATAGGGAACAAAAGTAGAGAATTGAAGCTCTAAGATTCTTGAAGAGTTGAGGTTTGAAGCAAATGCCGCCCTTGTACAACAATACTGTAACTTAGATGATTGATTTCATACCAAATACTGTTGTCACTAAAATTGATTTGAATTCAAATATTACAAAAGCAAAGTTGATGCATAGCTATTGTAGTTACACTTTCACTAAAACAAATACATATTGCAAACAAAAAAGAAAGTACAACCTCCCTAATTAGTATATAATATTATATAGGTCACATAATTAGGCAATGTGGTATAATTGAGCAATAGTCACCCCATGGATTTCTGAAAGGATAGTCAATGTATCAAAGTCTCAATTAAAACCAAGTACCCAAATCTAGTTTTTAAAAATTATTTATCATAATCCCAAAATTAAATATTGGTGGTATCAACTTAAATTGTTAACAAAAGATATAGAATAATTTAGATCCTTGTCAAAAACCATATATGTATCTATATTTGTACAAATGGATCATGTATACTTGTTTTTATCCAATCTAGCTAGACCTTTGCTATGTCATTGGATTTCCTATTTTTAATATAATGTAACCCATTTGGCTTGCCTTGCCTGTTTTTAAAAATAAGATAGCTAGTACTTTTGAAGGGATGGTGACTCATAAAGTCAAATACTCCATCCAATAACTCATATTTATGTGTTGATTTTCTATAACCAAAATACACAAGGGCCATGTATCAATTATTTATTTGTGGTCAATAAATTCACCACATGTATCCTATATTTTGATTTGTATTCATGTTTGTTCTTGTGTATTGATAGAGTGGCAATTTTTTTTTCTTCATGGTTCTTGATTTTCAAAAGCCAAATCAATATGTACTACAAATTTTGGTTGCATAGTTTGCCCTATGAAAGGTATGTTCAAAATTTTCAAAAAGATCATTCTTTTGAAATTTGTCTCATTGATTTAATTTTTGTAAGGTAGATTGGTCCAATAAGATAGGATCACCTTAAATTGAGCAAATTTCTCTTGCAAGCATTCTTGAATATAAAAAAGCTTTCAATTTTTAATCACATAAACAAAAATTGCAATAAAGTTGAATAAAATGAAATATCTAGGTTTATTTATAATATACAAAAGTTCTAGAAAGGCAAAGTAAAATTGGTAGATTTTTAAAACTATGCCTTATTTTCAAAGTGCTTAAGAGGTCGAGAGGCATCTACTTTTTCTCTAGTTTCTTTAAAGCTCACTTTAGGAACATACTTGGATTTGAATGACCCTACCTTACTACCACTATCAAATTGATCTACATATATACAATCAAAATTACAATCAAAAGTTATTTTTTTAAGGAAAGCAAGTGGAAATCATAAATAAGCAAGGATGCTTTGTACTTCAACTATTCAACTTTTTTAGATAGTAAAAAAACATTAAATGGAAAAGTTTATTTTAAAAAATTATTAAATTTGGAATTAAAATTCATATTTACTTTGCCAAAAATTTCATCCATTTGATCATTTTTATTCATTAGCACATATTTCATTCATTTTGAATATTATTTCATCTTCTTAACCAACTTGCATTAGTTTCTGCTATAAGACATTATCATTAGTTGGCACTCTAGCTACATTCCAAATTTGTAAAATGACATTGGAAAGAACATGAGGCTATGAAGAGGTCATAGATTCTTGCAAATTTATCTTTCTTGTTATCTCTTTGGAATCAATTGTAGGAACTTAAGTGAATATAATCTTTATTTTCTTCAACCATTTAAAATGGTTGTACTTTCACTTTCTATGTTCACATGCATGGCTTGATGGACTTTATCAACATAACAATGTTTTTTAAACTTGAAACACGGTTTTAGAGAGCAATTTCTTCAAATCGAGCATGTAATGTAGTGTTGGAAAGGCCTTCAAAATTCATTTCTAATGATATAGAACACGCCTTCTAGTTCAAAAAATTGAGAATATATATAGCCTTCAAAGTTTGTGATTGTGAGTTTGAGAGTGGCCTTATAAATAACATAAGAAATCTAAGGGATGAAGGACACATGGAAGGCAAATCAAATTCTTTGAAATGCCATATCTTCAAGAATATAGGTTGGGTGAACCAACCTACACATACTCAACCTTGAAGACTTACCACGGTTTTGAAATAGAAACTTGTTTACATTTTATAAGTGGTTATGATATTCTACAAAATGTCCCTTTTCATATATGAATATTATAAATTTTCACTCATTACATTGGTCATAGGTCATGTCCTTCTCTAAGGTTCATCCTTGAAGGACATTGTCGTAAGGCCAAAAAGTGGTCAATGGATAACTTTAAAGATTATTGTTGTGATGAAAAATGCACCTATTGGGCTTAAAACCAAATCATTTTTGGCCAAGTACAAACAATTATTATTAATTATTATTAATTATTAATTATTAATTATTATTATTAATTATTTTTGTTGTGGTATTGATTTTTAGTATAGGTCTCTTTTTTTCAAAGTTAATCTTGGAACACCGGGCTTTTCACCTTAGAAATCATCCTTTTTGATGTAATGTAAATCATTTGGTTAAAAAACAACCAAGAACAATCCTTGGAGGTCAAACTATTGTGCAAGGCCTCCCTTTTTCACACAAAATTCCAAGGGTGAACATTTACACTTTTGTCTTCAAGTAAAAACACCCCACAATGTCTTTGCACCCATTGATTCATGACAAATATCCCCCAAAGTGCAATTAAACCGTTCCCATACTTACTAGTTGCGATTTGTCAACTACCAATTCTTTAGATTTTAGTACCAAGACCAAGCTCTAAAGTGGTAGTTCCACTTTGAAAATCCACAATAATTGCAAATTACATCTCTTACCCCAAAATCTTCTTCATCCTCTTTTTAATAAAAAAAAAAAAAGATGCCTCCAACTACAATGAATTGCATACTTTGACCATTTTGGGTGTCTCCAACTTTATAGGTCCATAGAAGTAATTGTTTTAGGAGTTTCCACCTTCACTTCCATAGAAGGATTCTTTGTCATCCATTGGACACTTTTAGTCCGCCGGGTCGTTACAAGGGTTACCAGTCCTCCAGCACTCCAGCTCCGGTTGTGGCGTTCCAGGAAGCTGTTTCTTCACGCCAATTTCCCTTCCTCACAGACCTCATGGAAGAGGAGCGAATCTTGCTGTGCAACGTGGCCAAGACTAACCGCCTCAAACAGTTGGCATTTCACGGCATTTGAGGAGTCCTCACTCACGCAGTCATAAAAACAACTCAATAAACTCAATAAGCTTAATAACCAAAAAAATAACAAAAAAATAACAAAAAAATAACATAAAATAACTTTGTAACATACAATAACATAACATAACTTAATAACTTAATAAACTTATCCTCCTCAATCCCTGGCCTGCCAACTTGCAACCCTCCCTCGATGATCACTGCCAAGATCTCTCTCCTTCTCTCCGTCTCTCCTTTTCTTGCCACCTCCCATGAAACCCAATCTTGGCACTGCCACTGCCACCCACCGATGGATGGAGTGTTTGAACTTCAATCTGACGAATTCACATTTGAAGTTACCTTACCTTTCGCGTTTCCACATTGCGTGTCACTTCGAACATATACCGAAATGAATGCCACTTCAGTATATTTCAGGTGACAATTCTGGGTGTACAATCATTCCTTTCAGTTCACCGTACTCTGAAAAACCATTATTTACATGGCCTAACTTTGCAGTGAGAATCGGGGAAGAACATTGCAGAAATCCATGAAGGATTACTGTTGGATTGATCATGCTGGAGGTAAGGTCTGGCTGTGGGCTCTCAGAATCTTCACTTCAGAATGTCAGTCCGTCCGTCCGTCCGTTTCAAGTGGCAATTCTGGGTGCACACTCAGTCGATTTTCTGTAAATTTACAAATCAGATGGGTGATATTTGTTACCACCAGAATTGGTGCGGGACAGTGCAGAGATTTTATGACGACAGTTTGTTGGATCATGAGGTCTGTTGTGATCAGAATCGGCACTTGAATAGACAGTCGGTGCGTGTATTTGAGGTGGCCATTTCTGAGTAGACACCTCGTTCTGAAAATTTGGGGTTCTGGTGCATGGTCAACTTTGTATTTATTTCAAACTGACTACAAGGTTGGAATCCATAAATGAACCTCAGTGACAGATGATTTCAAGCTACCCTACTGTCAGGTATTGTTGTCCACCGCATTTGGGTTCAAGTGCTGAATAGTGATAAAAGGTAATTGAGAAGAAAAGTGATTCTGTGTTTTTTGTCAGTACGAAACTTCATTGCGAGTGTTCTAAATGGCAGCTGCCTACGTTGTTTAGAAGACTAAAGAGCAGTGCACTGAGAAGAGGGCACAAGGAGGATTTATATGAAAGTGATTTATATGGACTTAATAAGACATAGGGCGCACAATTACAGAGGGGGCTGCATCTGCCATGGAACCATCGAAAGGACTTCCTTTCCCCAACTACATGAAAGTGTACCGAGAGCGTACCATAACGGAAACGGTAAGACCGAGAATGTCTTCCCTGGTGGTCATAATCGCGACCAAGGAGGTCACTGCATCTACAAAACTAAACTAACTCGCTAACTACCGATCGAAGACCATTCAACTCCTGATCAAATATCTGCACCGAACTCATCCTATGATCATTCCTTCGCCACGTGAGGCTGGCTCCATCACCCTCCCAAACATCTCCCAAACTACCTCGTCGCTACGTACTCGAAACAGCTAGAGATCGAAAGTCCTAAAACTGTATACAAGTTTACATTTAACCACTAATAGCAGCCAATTCACTGCCGGAAATTAGAAAGAATTAAGTGGAAAATCGTGATGACAACGTTCCATGTCACCATTTCCAAGGTCGGGGGGGGAGGACTTGTCACCGTTGCATGTCACCCTTTCATTTCAAGCGAGGGGGCTGCCTGCGAGGGTCATCTCCCTGAACACCTTCAACCTGCGCTGCCGCTTCATCTCCATCTCCGAGGCGGACAAGTCAGCCATGGGAAGAGCAAGCGGGTCTCTGCTGAACAGGCTTTTGATCAAAGAGCCTCCTGCACTTCCGTTATTGAGGTCCCCTTCGAGAGAGGAAGTATTATTCTCGCAGCCGAAGTCCAGGTCGTTGGGGCTCTGGGTGAATCCCAGGGAGCCCCACGCGCTCACCGTCTTCTCCTTCACGGGGGTCAGCGTTCTGCATCGCTTGCCGACTGCGTTGTGGAGAGGGGGGAGGCCTGAGCTTCCAGAGTTGATGTTCACGTTCTGACTCTGCAGTGGTTGGGGTTGAGGTTGGGGGTGGGGTTGTTGCTGCTCTGCAAATGGTGTGGTATCGATGTCTCCCATGGATAGTGAGCGACGTGCTGTGGGTTGCGTGGGTTGCGTGGGTTGGTGGTTTTCGCTGTGTTCGTTGCGAGTTGTCCAGCCGTTACCGTAACCTGGGATTCAATCGCAAGACAATTCACGTCAGACGCTCATCATAAACGATGTGAAGCTCCGAAATCTATACACTTGAGTGCAGTATCCAATCAATCCGCCATGAGATTGATTTCAGAAGTGAATACTTAACCAGCCCATCATAACCTGCGACTCAAATGCAGCCGAACAACGTGAGATCCTCAAATTCCAAACAGAGTGGAGCTCTGAAAGATTTGGACACTACTTGGAAGATACGAATGCTCAGGTAGGTGACATTCAATTACTCAAATGCAGAAGGGTTCTTTCTTTGGAAACTACCTAGGACGGAGGTACATTCTAGATTTGCACAGTGCACAAGCAAGAGAACTTTGCCGAAGTAACATAAGGCTGTCAGTGTGAGGAATATTTTCGTAAATGCATTACCTGCAATGGTGCTTTTATTGGGCTTGTTTGCTGTCCACGACCCCAGAGTTTTCACAGCCCGGTTCTCTTCTTGTGAGCTAGCATTCACTCCATTTCTCCCGTTCCCATTGGTAAGATCAAACGTTAGTGGAGCGCGGTCGAGCGCCTTCACTCCCCCATTCCCAGATGCGGATTTCGGACGCACAGTCACGGCAGGCTCCTTGCTTACAGCCGGACTGAAAGGCGCAGCGTCACAGCTTAACGATTGCTCATTCCTAATCGATTCGATCTTCACAGCCAAATGCCTGCTCATGAATGCATTCCCTAGCACCGACACAGTCTCCAGCCGCTGCCGCAGCGTCTCGGCATGCCAATTCAACGGCGGCGGCTGCAACTTCGTCCCTGCCATGGCAAATCGGGGCGTCACTGCATCCGAGTCTTCAGGTGAAGAGTATTCCAAGTCTTCATCAGACCAGCCCGTTTGGTACCAAGACTGCTCCCCTTGCGGTTGCGTTGCTCTCGCTGCAACAGACGCTTGTTTTTGAGGGCCAAAGCCTGCTGTGGCGAGGAGGGCGCTAGTCATGGCAGGGTCCACTGTTTGTGAGAATTGCTGGTCCAAGCTGGAGCGAGCCATGCGACGTGGTTGCCGGGGTAACGCGGGCTGGGGTTGCCAGAGGGAGGAATGTTGAAGGTCGTAGCCTGCGTCGCAACCGGGGATGGCGAAGGAACGAAGCTCTTGGTGTATCACGTCTTTGTTTGTGCCCATAGAAGCTTCGAGCTCTTGCAGCATTTCCTGGGCGCGCTCATAGGACTTCAGGTGGGAGTCTGAGGCCCATCGGTTGTCGTTGCAGGCGGGTGTTACGCTTTGGAGCATGGATTTCGCCTCCTCTAGGCGACCTTGCTTCATTAAGCAGATGCCCAAGTTGCAAACCTTGTTGTTATCTGGTTCTATAGATAATGCTTTCCTGGGGATCCATTCAATGTTAGCATGTCAGTACATGACTTCCCTTGACACCCACATTCTTAACAAAACGACTAAACTGTGAGCTACTGACAATCGCTGTTGATGGAATTGACAATAAGAAACCAGCATCGGGAAGCTTTTCACATCGATTTCTGTACCTGTACACCGCTTCTGCAGCGACGAAGTTTGATTGTTGCATGTAAGCCCATCCTAGATTGCCCTGGAAGTGATTGAATGCCAAATAAGGTTAGTACACGGTTGTGTTTTGTCCTAACAGAAGTGAGGTGAGTACAGTGCGGTGTTCAGTGCTATCAGAAGCTCCAAGTCCAGGATAACTGTAGCTTACCAGAAGACGAGTGGCTTCCTGCTCGATTGACACTTGGAACTTCTTCCCTTGTGACCTCGCTGTCTTGGTGCGTTTGCCGTTGAAGGCCATGCCTTGGTGGATGAGATGTAGCTTATGCTTGAGAAGGTCTATTTGGTCATCAAGCCTTCCACATCTCTGCAAATCCGGGAAGCGGTCAGTTCGATGGCATGGGTACCGCAAAATGAACATGATAACGCACAATTGCAGAATTGAAAATTATGCCGGGTCATGCACATACCTTGTATAAATCAAGTAGCACATTATCTAAAGACTCTTGCGCCTGGTCGGAGCAGCGATTTCGAAGCGACTTGATTGCTTCGATCGCCTCTTGGGGCCTGTTCTGCTGCTTCATCACTATCGCCATATCTTTCAAGGCGCTGTCCACTCGGTCGCCTGCGTTGATTGCTGCCCAGAACAGCGCAATTGCACGGTCCGGGTCCTTATCCACCAGCTGCATTGCGAAATCCATCTATCATTAATTCTCGGGACACACTCCCCGATGCATTCTATATCAATTTGTTACGACAGGTTCTTCACCGGACGCATTCTACCTCAATTAGTTACGACGAGTCCTTCGAGGGACGCAAGGCACTCTATTTGATGCTCTTCATGGGACACATTCCTCGAGGCATACAATCTCAATTTGTCACGACAAGTCCTTCATGGTACACGCAGGCATTCTATCACAGATTTTTACGACAAAGCCTTTATAATCGAAACTAATTGCAACTATTGTGTAAAATTCTCTCGATGGATACTGAATTTTCCAGCTCCTTCGCTGTATGAGGGCCTGATTTCCAACGTACTTGAATTCGATACTCCTACAGCGTAAGAAAGAACTAAGAAGTAAACGTTCTTGTGTCAATGTGCATAAAACGAAAAGCTGCAATTACCTGGACATGCTTGGCTTTGACGTACGGGGTGTCGCCGACGGGAACCTTGTGCACCACGTGAAAGGAATCGGCCCTCACATGGGGCCGCTTCGACGCGGGTTTCACAGGCGAACACGGAGCTGACTTCGACATGCGATTGCCATACGACTGCATGTGCATCAACGCACCAGTTGGCGCAAATTGCTCACCCCACATCATAGCTTCTCTCAAATTTTCACTCCTCTCGATCAAATTCGGTGCTCCTAAACACCAAATTGCTCCTTCAGTGCTCAGCCCAATCGACCAGCTTCTGAAATCTCTTGCAAACTGAAATCCAGCGTGATCTCAATTCCTATTAACTCCAGCTCCTAGCCTATTCGATTTATAATTCCACCAAAAGGGTGAATTGTGGTGTTGCCGAAGAGTCTTTACTTCCAGCTCATCTACAAATCACTATACTGGCATACAAAAGACGCCAGGAAAGCTCTACTACTCGATTCTCAGCAGCTATGAACTCCGGACCAAATTGAGGATAAATATCAATGTGCAGTGAGTTTCTCGATCGACCTGATGTCTAATTTCAGGTCAAGCAAACTGCCCTTGACTGTGCTTCCCACTCTCCAACAATACGATCACATTGAGATCGGAAACGATACCTCGGAGGGAGCTACTAAGCAATCCGTTATAGCAATTGCAACTACCTCCTCCTCAACCGACCTTTCCAAATTCACAAACACTTGGAAGGACTGAGAATCGTCTATCTATCTGTCTGTCTACAAACTGAGCTCCACCTTCCCACTAATCCACTCTCCCATGCCTTCAACAGAATTGCGGCCTCCCAACATGAGATCATTCAATCTCAATAGCAGCATCAAATCTCACAGGATTACAATCCCAGTCAATCCTGTGATTCCCAAGCTCCGCAACTCGAGCTGAAGAAATACTGGAAGCTTGCTCCCGAGCTGCTGCTGACCAAGGGCCACAGAGGGAGAGAAGAGGCGACACAAAATTCGTTGGGGAGTGCCGGAACAAGGGAAGCTCATGGGATGTGGTGAGAATGGGTTGGCGATGACAGGAAATGTAGGTCCGGGAACAACGAGAAGAAGAAGAGAGTCCGAGGAGCAGCAAACGAGGTTGCGAGGAGCCGTTGAGGAGCAACGGCTACATGGCTGATAGTCCTCGCAACGGAACCCAGTTCACGGGCTCACCCGTGGTGGCAATACCCGGTTGGTACCCGGATACGAGGCGCCAACGGGACTTTCGGGATCCGGGCCACTTTGTCGGCGCTTAGAATAGAATGTTTGTGACTGGGTGGTACCTGGGAGGTAATGATACATGGGTGGTTCCGTCGTGACCCGGGTATGGTGTTCAGGAAGATTTTCCGTTGAATTTCTATAAGGATACTCAGTACAGTATGATGCAGAGGTGGATGAAAATTAAAAAATCATCCATGATTCTGTCCAGAGCTTCTGTGGACAGCGCTGTGTAAGCCATAACGGCCCGTTAAGTAAATATAATACCCGGAGTATATAATAGTGTCTTGACCTCATTTGTTATAATTTGTTATAGAATAATAAAAAGGTTCTGAGAGATTGCAATATTATATATAATATAATTTTAGTGTGAATCATTAGACCCTCTTAGAATTAGAGAGTGTAGTTCACAATTTTGTTAGACATTTGAAGTCCCTCAATTCTCTTTTAACATATGAAATCCAAAATTGTGGTTAATAAAAAAAATAAGTGTTACAAAAATCAATTTACAACATCTCAAAATCTACTCTACATCCGTCTTCAAATCTTCATAAACCTTCAAGAGTCTCTCAAGGGAGCTCTTGAGACTTTATGGATTACTATTGACTAATTATATATATCAAATATAATTTCATTTTTATAAATTCTTTGTATAACAATAATAGTAACAAATTTATATGATATAAGATGATATATCCAAAAGAATGAATACACGTCAATAAGATACATGTTCATGTAAACTATGATAATTTCTAGTGAAATCAAAACCAATAGAAATAAATATACATGATAACCATACCTAATTGTAATTGTGTTACAAAATCAAACCCTATAGATTCTTGCTTAAATGTATATGTTATGAATTGAGATCCTAGAAGTTGAGTTTGGGACATCTATAATTAATACTCTTAATTCTATAAATTCATTTCACATAACATTTTGTCAACATTGGAAGTGGAATTTCATTATTATTTATGCAAAAATGTCAATTTAAGCATAAAAATGGTACTAATATTTTTCGTTTTGTTTGTGAACATGCCTTTATTATCACTCATCTTTTTTCAAGCCCCTTATTTGTCTTGCTTTCATTTCTTCTTTTAAGGTTCATTTAAAACTAGGGCCTAATGGTTGAATCCATCTCATAGACATTGAAATCAAACCTAAAATTACCTAGATCCTTCAATTTGACCGTTTATCAAACTCAAAGAATTTTAAATTTCAAAGAATTGGTTCAATTTTCGTACTAAATTGGACTTAACTACCATGACAATAAGAAATAAATACTAACCAAAAGCTGATTCATTGGATTAATAGGAGGCTTGTGTGGTCAAGCACAATGGATAATGTTTGTGTGTGTGGTCTATAGATCAAAGTTTTTTTTGTAGCACAATTGTATTTGTAGGACAATTTAATTTATAAAGGTGACTTGGTTTGCTCCTAAATGCTTAGATGGAGAAGGCTCAATGTAAAACAAGAAAAACTACAACATACTATTAGTAGAAACCATGCTAACATTTTCACGTACAAATGGTTCATTGAATTAGCAATGATAGAGATTCTTTTTGCTATTGCTCACTAGAAGACTTGCTATTGGTTGAAAGTCAAAATTATAGCATGTTTTACAATTGCAATAAATAAATATAGACTTTTGAAGATAGAAATAGACTTTTGAAGATAGAAATAGACTTTTGAAGATAGAAATAGACTTTTGAAGATAGAAATAGACTTTTGTCAAGTCAAATAAAATACACTCCTCATTACCCCCTAAAGGTTTTTGACTATGTTTTCACCCAAATTGCCATTTCTAGTGCAAGTACCCAATTTTTGAAAAAAAATAAATTTAAACACAAATAATTGTAGGATCTTGTAGTAAAATATTTTGAGAAGATGTGGTAAAAATTTCAAAAATTTTCACCATGTCGATTGCAAGATATTAGCGTTTGAATTCACAAAAATCCTTTTTTCCCCTACAAAAATCAAGGAGCTACACTTCACAAGGTCACATTTGCATGAAAAAATGTCCAAAATGGTGGGTACTCTTTGAATTCATTCTTCAAAGCAAGTTGGCTACATGCTTGAAAATTATTAGATCATTTGGAATTGTGTAACACGTAGGAAAAAAATAGTAAGTAGAATGAAGTAGAAAATGATTCAAAGTACCAAGTTGTTAATAATTTCTTTATGGAATTGAAAAATGCCAATCCCAATGGTTGCAATGTTGTAATAAACAATGTACGCCTAATTTTTTTTATTTATTTCAAAAATATTTAAAATTGAGTAAAATAAAGGGCTTTAAAGTTTATTTCAAAGTAGAGATTTTATTACTATCTACAAACTACCCCAAACTAAAATTCCTCGTAACTTTTGATTCATCCATCCAAATGAAATGATTCAAAGCTTTCCATGCAAATATAAATCTAAATAATCAATTTCAAATTTTAATTTTTGAAAAAAATGAATTTTGAAGAAAATATTTTTGTTGCCTGGGTTGCCCCCTAAGGACTAAAAATCACATTTCATACAATAACTTTTTAACCATGTAGTCAAAAGTTATAAAAATTGTTGAGCCTTAAAGCTACTCCTTGGGCACATGTCTTGTTAAAATTTCAAAGAAAAAAAAATAAAAACTCCATCCGTAATGAGCTGCCCAAAATCACTATGTTGCCAAAAAAATCGCTATGTTGCCCTACAGCATCTTCTCAAAAATTTCACTTTGATTTATGTAATTGATAAAACGATGAATAAGTATATTCTTGAGCTTCTATTATGAATCTAAGTTGTAGATTTTGAAATCTTATTATTCAGTGTAAATCGAGTTGTCCTATTGCTGAGGGTGCAAAATTAGTGTCACCAAAAAATTATATATATATATAATTTTATTTTTATTTTTATTTTTATTTTTTTTGAGAAAATTGCTCAATAAGTCTTCACCAACCTAATAATAACGGAGCCTGTCCGCCTTCGTCACTACCTCCGTCAGACTTCGCATGACGACGATACACAAGTCTCCTTTTGCAATGTATGCGTCATACTGCCATCGCCGATCGCAATGAACATTCGTGAAGATCATCATCGCCTTCAGTTCAATTTCCATTCACAATCAATTTCGCTATTATCAATTTTGCAGTAATCAATTTAGTTGTACATCAATTCCAAGACACGTACAGCAGCACCGCCACAAATCCAGGCAGCAGTTTTGTTGTTTTTGGAGCTGGCTTTTGCTTTACGTAATCCTCCAAGTACACACTAGCTTTGAGTGTAATTTTGTATGCAGCAGTGCAGTTCCTTGTCCTCACGCGATTTTAGTTTGTCGTGCCGTGCTTTGCTTGACGGAGTTTCTGTCAGAGGGGTTTGTTTGTGAGGTTTTGTGACTTGTGAGGAAATTGGGAGGAGCTATGGCGTCGGAGGGGAGCGTCGCCGAAGGCTCCAAGCTGAAGTCGGCTCAGCTTTTGGACATGGTGAGGACGCATCTCACCACGGACGCCGGGAAGGAGCTTCAGACGAAAATAGGGTTGGTCTACCAGATCAACATTGCGCCCAAGGTAGGGCTTCGTCTCTGGATCGGAAGTAGAGAGCTTCATCGCTTTTGAAATCGGGCAATATTGCTGCGGCTGCCGCTGTTTTTGGTTTTGGTTTTGGTGGTGGTGGTGGTTGGATTGGTCGTTAAGGAAGCGTCTGAATTGTTTGCTTGTGAATATTCTTTGTTTCCTGCGTTGAGGTTGGGTACTTGGTCACTTAAATTCGAAGCCTGATCGTGGAGAATAGTTTGTTGATCTGTACAAGTAGCGGAAGCGTGTTAATTTTTTTTATGTGTAGCTAGGTTCTTGAAGTGCAGAATAAAATTGTTTTATTCTATTCTTATTTCTAGTTTGGTAATAATTTGATTGTTTTTTCGTGTTTTTCAATCTGTTTCCTTTCAGTTTCAGAACAGAGTCGTAGAAAACAGATTTGGGAAAATACTGTCTGAAGCAATCGAGTATGCAATTAAAAGATGGAATATTTGAACGATCCCGCTTTTGGTAACCAGGCTACTATTATCTAGTTAATCCCAGTGAAGACGCTGTAAGCTTGGGTGATAAAAGGGTGGCGAATGTAGATCTTGGGAAATTGAGTGTTGCAATAGAGCTCATAATGATGGTAGAGGTTATGGCTTACTGCTATTTTAGTTGGATTATTAGATTATAAGGTCTCATTGAGATTGTGTACTAGGTAACTCAAATCTGAAGCTTGATTGTAGAATATAGGGCTTGTTGAGCCTTGCAATTTGCCAAGGCCTCCCTGAGATTATGAACACGCTTTAGAATATCGCTGTATTCAGTTGACTCCTCAGCTGTTTCATGTTCATGGTTTTGTTCGTATGACGCTTTGCTGCAGCTTTTGTTTCAAATTTCTGCAAGATTCAGGTGAAGTTAGATGTACCCGGTGTTCAGTTTCTGTGCAGTAGCTGTAGCTATTCCGTTTGTGAATGTTTTTCTTGAATTTGTGCTGTTCAGTGGTGCGTTCATGGAATGGAGAGAATCTATTTATTCCTAGACTGCTTTTTTCTTTTTCTGACCTACATGAAGGCGATGCTCTTAATACCAGTAGCTGCTGCAACTGCATACTGGGTTGAAGCTGCTGCTATATCTACGATGGGACGAGGATCATGGCTGCTATGTTTGCTCGTAGATATTGATGGATTAGTGCTTTTGTTTGAGTATTTGCAGAAAATAGGTTTCGAAGAGGAGATCTTTGTGGTTGACCTCAAGAATTTGAAAGTATACAAGGGTAAGCATCATAATCTCCTTACGGTTTTATTGCCACACAATGCACTGTGCTTAGAAGAGGAGGGTCGAGAGGCATAACTACTGTTCTGGAAGAGAGAGTTAGGGCCTGCCTTCTTTTGAATAATCATCTAGTTTATTATAAAATCCAGCATGATTTTGTAATACTTGCACTTTGGAGGACGGGGGTTGCAAAGAGTGACTGATTTGAATGGTTAGATCACTGCTTTGAGAAATTATCTTGGTATCGTTAAATTCAGCATATTCAACAAACGTGGAGACTTTGTGTATCTGGCAAAATGACTGCTCTCGGTCTTGAATTACAGGGAAGGCCGAGGGCAAGCCTGATGCCTCCTTCAGTTTTGTTGATTCCGACTTTATCAGTGTTGCTTCTGGAAAGATGAACCCTCAAATGGCTTTTATCAGGTAATAACTTCAAGCCAGCTGACAAAACTAACCAAAGAAGAGATCTTTCCCTAAACTTTTGAACGATAGAGATATGTTTGAAAGTCACTATGATTGACTATGTGCTGCCAAATTGGAATTCGAATTGTTTAGGTTGGGAGCTTGGGGGTTAATTGAACCACCCGCTTGCTAGGCCAACGTGTTGTCCTTACCACATTGCGAACCTTAGGATGTGTTTAGTTCGGTTTGGTTCTCCTGAATTGCATTTCTGTGCTCCTTTGTGAGGCGGTTTTCATAGTTTGGAAAAAAATTATACTAAACTGCATTGGAATCATCATTTTTATTTTCTAATAATGCTCAGTAGAAATGAATGCAATCCAATACTGAGCTTTTTGGTTTATCTACGTTAGCTATGAGTAAGACAACTGAGCATGGACACGACATTGTTGACAGGGGCAAGATGAAGATCAAAGGAAGCATGAGTGCTGCTCAAAAGTTTACACCAGAAATCTTCCCTAAGCCTGCTAAACTTTGAAGGTTTGTGTGCTCGGTTAATTCCAGTTTACATATTAACTTCGTTGGTATAGAGTCTCTCATACATTGTAATGATTGCCCACTGCATGAATGAACTCCTTCATGTCTGTTTGGCTGTAAAATCATTTATGTTCCAACTCTGAATTTCAGAATTCCTGCTAAATCCACTTGCACCTCTGAATGTGAGAATGCTTGCCATTTTGTTAAGCTAGTGCTTCATCTGGCCAGAGTATTAGTTGAATGAATTAGGTCTTGGTTGCGTTGAGTCCTTGTTGTAAGAGATTGAAGAAATTTTGTAACTGAATTTCAATTACGCATGTCACATTGTTGGCAATCCAATGTAGTTTTATGTGTACTTCGAGGATTTGTAAATGTGCTTGTCTGACATCCCAGGTGCACGTTCCCCAGCTGGAAAGGGCCCCAGCTGATGATGATATAGATCTAAAGTCCATCTTGTGCATG
This sequence comes from Pseudoscleropodium purum, assembly GCA_963969395.1. Lineage (NCBI taxonomy): Eukaryota > Viridiplantae > Streptophyta > Bryopsida > Hypnales > Brachytheciaceae > Pseudoscleropodium > Pseudoscleropodium purum. Next base: position 12,703,826 of record OZ017804.1, on the reverse strand, counting down.
ACAATCTCTATAATTCCTGATCATCATGAAAACTTGGCATTCTGTTGTATTGTACTTTTGCATCAGAAAACAGCAGCTGTATGCTCCGCGAGGCATTGTCCCTTTGGGAGTGCAGCTACAAAGCTACGAGAGGCTATGTACATATATTAGTTTATTTTAGAGTAATGTTGTATTGTAGATGAAGCTCATTTCATGAGAGGGCCAAGGACTCAGTTTGAGTAACAGCAATCACGGTACGTAAGACCTTAGTCAAACTTTCACCTCACTGTAGATGTAGCTTGTGTTGGTGCAATGTATTTGATCCAGAGCCAACAAATGAAAATAATGTATTACAATTTGTTGCAAAAAGTTGAATGATGCGTAGTTTTGTATTCCTATCTGTTTATCATCCCCCCAAATGAACAGTTTAGCCACTACTCGAGGCCGAATAGAATCAAGAATTTGTTCCGTTCTACTAGATTCGCGCACTTACGTAGAAAAGCACAACTTTTTGGAGAATAGATTCATCTTATTGCGGACACAAGGTAGTTGTGGGAGCAGAGCACAAGAAACAAATCTTATCTCAACATGAATGCGACGATCCGAAGAATGCAGAAAGCTACTGTTCTTTATTCATTGTTCCCTTTTTCCTGGGGTGGCTCCATGAATTGAGACTCCAAATTCCAGCGAATATTGTGTAGTATTTTGGTTGTTTTTGGCTGCTGAAATGTAATTTTTCAGTTATCCACAACTAAAAATTATTTGAAATCTGGCTCCATAAATGAACTTTTATCCTTAAAAATTCCTGGAGGCTAGGCTTGTAACAAGACCCAAAAATTTGTCAAAGTTTTTGAAATATATTGAAAAGTTGGTAGGAAGCACTAGTAGAAAGGGTGGTCTTTGGGCACCAAGGAGTCATGGTACCCAAGGCCCCACAATGGTACTAGCATGGCCATTGTGTGCCCAAGTCAATGTGGGTCTTGAACACCATGCTTTGATTCACCAAAGATCACCCTTCTACTAATGGATGTGCTAGTTGTGACGTTAAAGGATTGGATAAAAATACATTTTTTAAATGGTTGGTATAAAGGATCTAAGTTTTCAAATATTATATTATAAATAACAATAATTTTTTTAATAAATAAGGTAACTACACCTAATTACATTCCTTTTCTTTCACCAACCCCACCAAATTCATTTATAATTTTGATGTTCTAGCTAACTTTTGAGCTATATAATTTGCAATGAACACAACTTGTTAATCTTCTCCACAATTCCTTGATTTTCACAATTTCTCAATCTTCATGCCTATTCTTTACATCCTCAAGAAAAAGGAAAAAACTTCTCAATCTTTAGAGAATGGCCCCTTTGTAGGTCAACATCTTTTTTCTCTAAAGATTGAGAATGGGGATCGGAGAAGAAGATGGTGTGAAAACCCTCAAGTAGTTTGTTGTAAGAGTAACCTTGCTCTAAAAGTGACCATGATACAAAGTTACATTTTGCTTTTTTCAATGTACCAACAATGTACATTTCAAGAGATAGTCACTTTTTAGTAACCATTGTGTTTTAACTTCAAAACTTCATAACTAATTCTACAAAGGTCCCCCCAAAATGAAACAACTTAATTGGATTTGATGCCAACAAATTCCATTATTTCCATCCTATGAAAATTTAGTGAAAATTGTTTCAAAGAATTTCGTTTTCCCAAGAAGGCCATTAGCTCTTAAATGGTCACTTTAAGAACAAATTGTCTTAATTCTTAAAAGACGGACTAGTCATTGTGGAAATCATCTATTTTGGTACCACGTGGCTTTAACCCTTGAATACGAATGTAGACTTTTTTGTTTGATGGATGGATGACAATAAGAGAGTTTGTTGGATGTAGAAAAGCATTTTTTTTTTTCATTTTTTTTTAAAGTGAAAGTGGAGGTGTGTTGCATCATGGAAGGCCAAAAACATTGTAATTGGATGCATTCATATTTTTAGGTAGCCCCAAAATGGAGAAGATAGCTCATAAATAGATGTAGAAGGTGTTAGACCAAAGGCTGCCCTTCCTAAAATTTTCATGAAGGCAACTGAACTTCATGTACAAGTTGACATGACACTGTTCATCGGTGTGAACAATGTTTCAAGATCAGAGTCAGAAGTTGTAGTCCACGGCTCGTCTTTCCCCATGGTGAAGAGTCCCTCGTTTAAGGGTTAAAAAATACAAAAACACTCATTGGAAGTCAATCTATTGTATGTAAAAGATCTCCCATTTTCATACAAAATTGGGAAGATGAATAGTTGTTGGGAGAGATTCTTTGTCATTAATTAGTTAGAAAATACATCGTTTTATCCTTAAACGACACAAGGGTGACCTTGGAAATCATCCCTTTTCATTATCATGTGAATCATTGGATTAAAATATTGCAAAAGTACTCACTAGAAGTCAAGCTACTATAGAAGACGTTCCCATTTTTCACAAAATCTGGAAGATGAATAGTTGCACTTCTATCCTATACAACAAGATTCTCTATTGACTAAAAAATGTCTTCCGCAATGTTTGTGGATGAAGGATTAATTAGACCTAGTGTTTTGAAGAGCCAAAGGTTGTAAAGTAGGAGGTTCTAAAAGCTCAGAGGCTCTAAAAGCATCCACCTTCTTAAATGTACACTATATGTTCATGTTGCTTATTTTGTAGCCTTCAACCATGTACAAACAATGTACATTTTAGGAGGTGGATGCTATTAGAGCCCTGTGTCACTTGAGCTTCAAAATTTCATAACTATTTTCACAAAGCTCCTAAAAATATGAAACGACTTGGGGTTAGATGCCAATTCTACCTTTCTTTCAAGGAAAATTTACTAAAAGATATTTGAAGAAGTTTCCCCCCCCCCAAAAAAAAAAAAATCAGTTCCAGTTCTTAAATGGTTGGTTTATGGGCCTCCTACATTAAGTTACTCCAAGTGTTTGTAGAATTTTTCCATGTCGGTGTGGACGGTGGAGAAGGTTTGGGCTGCTGGCTGGCTGTTATTATTATTTTGACACAAATGTCGGCAGTTGCCTTGGCTAACTGAACTTTTGATTTGGTCTGGTCCTTATTAAACTCATGAGAGAGGTGTTGCGTGTCTAAGTTACTTTGTCGACGCGTGGCATCTGGGGACATGGAAGGTTTCACTGGACTCCAATTGGCTCTCCCAAACTCGCCAATGAGGGACGTGGCGGTTTCGTACTGGAGGGATAATGCATGTAACCTTCTGACAAAAGAAAATCCCCAAAGTACTTAAGATACGCTTAGCCTTCCAGCAGTGTGTGTGTTCCGAAATTAAAGCCACTTTTCATTGTTGGAAATTCTCCACGAGAGGTTGCTTGTTGGTCTTGTTGGTCATGTGGCATCCTTGTAAGCTTTGTTTGTAATGACTCATTCAATTTTGGAAGTTGGAATTGATTTTAACCCTTAAACGCTGAAGGGGTGACCCTCGAGATCATCGTTTTCTAGTACTGTGTGAATCAGGAGCCTTCAAAATTACAAAAGTAGTCATTGCAAGTCAAACTATTGTAGAAGATCTTCCCTTTCCAAAAACAAATTTTGAGGATGAGTAGTTGCACTTTTGTCTTATACAGTTTGATTCCCTGTCATCCAATGGATGCAAAACGTTTGCCTCGGTGTTCAAGGGTTAACCTATAAACAATGCAGTGGATGTTTTTTTGACCGATGAATGATAAAAAAAAAATCTCTCTATGCATGATAGAAGTGCAACTATTCATTATCAAAATTTTGTATGGAAAGGGGATGGAGGTTTGTCCTCTATAGTAGTTTGATTTCCAATGACAATGCATTTAGATTTCCTTAACCTTTGTATGCCATAGACTGGACAACAAAAGTGAGTGGCTTTTCTATACTTTCCAGAGCAAATGGAATAACTTCAATGGTACCTAGTTACGGAAGTTTTCACCATTCCAATTTGTAGCCAAATTATCAATTTTCAAGAAGGTTGACTATGCGGATTTTGAGATTATAAAGTTTGATTAACATGATTTTTCAAGAATCCATGTCTTGAGTGTTTGAAAAATGTCCCCTTTGACACACATGGGTTAAGCTAAGAATTCCCACAAGATCAAAACAAATGATTACCATGGTGACTAGCTCGTCCTTTCAAGGTTAACCTAACTATTCATCATTGGAATTTTATGTGAAAAGATGATGGAGGTCCGTTGTTTACAATAGTTTGACTTCTAATGACAGTATATTTAGATTTCTATAACCCTTGTGTGTTACAGACCATACAACAAAAGTAAGTGGCTTTCCTACACTTTCTAGACCAAATGGAATAACTTCAATGGTACTCAATTATGGAAGTTTTTACCATTCCAATTGTAGCCAAATTATCAATTTCCAAGAAGATTGACCATGCAAATTTCAAAATTATAAATTTTGATTAACATGGTTTTCTGAGAATGGAGGTCTTAAGTGTTTTAAAAATGTCCCCTCTGATAGACATGGATTAAGCTAAGAATTCCCAAGATACCAAAATAAATGATTACTATGGTGACTAGCTCGTCCTTTCAAGGTTAACCTCTAGATGCCACTAATGAAAGAATCTACTTTGGACTGTTTGAAAGTTTTGTTGACTTTATGACTTGGAATTTTTGCATGAAGTTTTAGGATGAATGCTAATCATCCTAATCAATGTGTGAAGCTTTGTTTTACTTCATTTTGATAATAATATAGTTATTAAAGTTAGAAGCTTTATTTATTTATATCAATGTTAAAATAAGCAAGTTCAAAAACTAATATTCTAAATGAATATTCATTAGTTTTTTGGGATCTAGAGATTCATACTTACTCAAAAACAATTGTATTATTGAATTATGAAAAAAGTAAGGTGAACGTTATGAAGAATTTTATTTTGTGGGCAATGAACGTGAAAAAAATACATATAAAGTGTTTTTTTCCACTCAATTTTCAAAATTTTCAAATCCAAACAAAATGAAAAGATACCTATTATTTACTAAAACATTCTTGCCATTGGTATCAACAATTCACAATTTCTTGTAAAAGTATTTAGTGGTTTAGTTTTATCTTCTATTCAATACCATCTTCCATTTCATAATTTTCTTAAAGATGAATATGAAAGTTTTTAGTTTAGTTTTTTTTGCATATATTTTCAATCCACTTTCCAACATATTGACTAAAATGTACAAATTATAGGACATACATATTTTTTTCTTCAAATGTTGAAAGACATATCTTCACCTTTTGAAAGGGCTAGAGAGCCTATATTTTGAAGTTTAGGCACATTGAACTTGCAATTGGTAGGGATGTTGACTTTATAATTTTGAGGTTGATGTATTTGAACATATTTTCCAAAAGACCATATAGTTAGGTTACCAAAACTACTTCAAAATACTCATACCCAAAGCAAGGATGAAGATTTTAGTCTTGCTTTGGGTATGAGTATTTTGAAACAATTTTGGAATTCAAAACACTATAGACTTTAGGGATTAACTTTGAAAGATGAACTCTATAACCTAGGTGTTTTGCCAAAAATGATCTAATTTTTAGACCAATATATAGGTACATTGCTCTTCATTTCTACAATCATCCATTGGGTACTTTGGGATTTTAGCATCCTTCTATAGTTTAGAAGATAGAATTTCCAATGTTAAAACTTCATCTGGACATCCCCCTCTACTATACGTATAGGTTAGTTTTGGTAGCTTGTTGTTGAAATAGTTTAGTTTTTGTAGTTCAACAATTTGGCAGCTTGATTTGGATTTTTTGGCTTTAGGCACTTTGCTTTTTAAAAAAATAAATTTGAGGCTCTTAATTTTTGATTGATTTTTTCTATTCATGGATAAACATGTTCATTTTTCTAATTTTTTTTAAGAATAATCTTCGGACATTCAGAATTAGTAACAATGAAAATTTTCAGATTTTTAGAAATGATTGTAGAATTAAAAAAATTTAAGACACGATCCAAAATTTCTCTAATTATTTCTAAAATTGACCTATACATACAATAACTCCTTCATTGTGACTATTTAGAAGTTTGTGACAATAAGTTATAAAGCAATTTTTCCTTGTAAATAATTATAACTAAATGTAAGGTTATTTCCTAGCATGCACAAATAGGACAAATAAATCAATGCCTAAAATGGCCACATCTAAAGCTCATCTAGTCTTGAAAGGTTTTTTTCCTTGAGGGAAAAATGTAAAAATCTATACTTGTTTTGGGCCATTTATATTCTATAACTTCTTTAAAACAAACTTCCTCATCTTGGAGTCAAAAATGAATTCAAATTTTCCAAATTTGATCAGTTAGTGGTAAATTAAAAATTTTTCCTTTTCCTCCCAATGTGAAAAAACCTCAAGATTGGATGAACTTTTGCCATTGTTGTTTCAAATGAGGTGAATATTACTTTGTAGTTTTTTTTCCAAAGGAACAGTAATCTAATTGTTGGCTGCATATCATTGATGTAAATTTAGAGGGATGTCTATATAAAGGCTCCTTTTTGTTAGAGTCAACAGAATTTTGCCAACAAAAGAAATGTTGATGAAATGTCACATGTCAAAGCAACAAAATGGTTTCATTTGTATTGACCCTATAAAGATGCTACAAATCTAAAATATTCAATGGATGATTTCCTTGCAAATTGTAGAAATAAAAAATGCACCTATTGATCTAATTATCAAAGTATTTTAGTGACTACCTTAATTATGGGATTTGCATCTTTTCAAGGTTAAAAAATAAAATCTTCACCCACATCAATAGCAACATAAGGAACTATATATATAAATAAATGATCATTTTGGAAAAATAAGTAACTGTTTTATCAATACTCATGTGATGCTTGGGTGATACTTGGTGATATTTATATCAAAATTATATGATACCTAAGTAAATTTGGCTATTGGTCTTACAATACAACAATAATTTGACTACAATTTGGACCCCACAAAATGAAATTTCCTTTCCTTGACAAAAAAATAGCCAACATCTTTTGGCTGTAGTCAATTGGAAAAAAATAAAATCATGCATCAAACAAACACTGAAAAGGATTCACTGAAAAGGAATGATTGACAGGTTGTCAGATAAAATTGACACCTGGCAGGTTCTCCCTCTGCCCCGTCATTTTGCCAGCTCGCTGTTCGGCACAACTAAATGTCCCGCCCAACTGGGCCCAAGGCTTCAGGCGTCCTCCGGACTTCCCCAACTTCCCCGGCGCCCTCGATTAACTTACCTCGCTGTGCGTCTCTTTTCCTCCCACACGTCTGGGCGCAAAACCTGCCTTCCCCACCAATCCTGCTGAATCTTCCTCGCCCTCTTGCACTTGATTCCTCAAACGAATACCGTAGAAGCTTTAAAGTCACACTCTCATTGCAGCAAATTCACCAATTAATTGAGAACCCAATTGAGTTCTGCGTTCCACTTCCCAGCATTTGCAAACACAGCCTCAAGGACCAATTCGTAAGTTTCTTCCGTTCTCTGTTCTCGTGTTGTTGCAGCGCTCCAGCTGAAGTCCCAGCTCTCGCACGTCGTCGGTGGGTTGAGAGAGAAGCTCTCGTGGTGAGTTGGGGAGTTTTGTTTGCTGCTTGTACTCCATCTCCGACTTCCTCTTGCGCTCGATTCTTCACTGCTCGATGACTTATGTCTATTATCGTAGTCTCTGTCACCGCAGCTTATCTCCGCATTTGTAAACTTTCTTGTATCACTGCGTATGTATCAGACTTCCGTTCTCTGTTCTCTATTCTCATGCTCGGGCTGAGGCGTTGTTGGTTGAGGAGAGTTTCGTGGGCGTGGGTTTGGGACGAGGAGGAGGGGGAAGGGATTTCTTTCGTTTCTTGCTTGCACTTGAAGTTATGCCTGCGCATTGTACAAAAGTTTTGGATGACGGGATGTCCGAGTTTGGGGATTCCCAGAAGTGCGGCGATTCTGTTTGTTTGGGTCCAAAATCAGCCCTGAGATTCAGTGGTTTGGTTCCAAATGCAATCTAGCCCATTGGGGATTCTTCCGTTTGTTTCGAAATCCAACCCTGCGCGCGCAATTCGGAGATCCCCCAGGATCTTGTTTCTAAGTACGAGCTTCCTTTAGAGATTTGATTTGGCGTGTCCTCCATGTTTTGAGCTTTGAGAATTGGATTGTCTGAGCCTTGTCTGAGTTTGTAATCTTAGCTGCGCGGATGTGTCCATCGTTTGATTCGAATTTCAGCCCGTCGTGACTCTATTGTTTGTTTTTAAATCCAGAGCAAAGTATGAGCTCCCAGTAGAGATTTCGTATTTCATTTCCCCAAGTTGCCTCCATTCTTGAAACACAAGTCGTGAACTCTGACACCCCTATTGCGTTTCTGTTTTTGTGGCAGGTTGGAAGGGGTTAAGTTTTTTCTTTTTTTAACCATTCTTTTTTCCGAGATGGTGCTCACGCAATCGAAGAGCATGAAGGAGGTGGACTCGAACACCATCGACTCCATGTTCGCTTCTCGTTACGTCCAAGCTCCTCTCCCCAAGTACTAGAGCTTTTCACACTTTTCGGCCTCCCTTTCCCCTATGTAGATGCAGAATCGATTTCTGTCTTTCGGTATATTTAATTAGCTCAAAATAGAGCTATGTAATAGATGCAAAATCGATATGTCTCCTCTGTTTTTGGGTTATAATTTAACTTTGTCATGGTGTTTGGTGTTTGTTGTAGATGGAGGTTGCCGGATCGGGAAACACCCAAAGACGCAGCGTACCAGGTGATCGGCGATGAGTTGATGCTGGATGGCAACCCACGTTTGAACCTGGCCTCGTTTGTCACGACCTGGATGGAGCCCGAGTGTGACAAGCTCATCCAAGAGTCTCTTAGTAAAAACTACATCGACATGGACGAGTATCCCATCACTACTGAGATCCAGGTACCTTCTCTACTCTGAAAATAATCTGATTCAAACTTTTTTTTGAAAAACAACTAGTTACATGGCCTGCTTAGTATCCACGGTGATGACAACATAATCGCATTTTTGTCAATCGTTAATTTTCTGTTAATTTGTAATTTCTGAGAATGAATATTCTTTGCATTTCAATGTGGGTCGATTTTTTTGTAATTGGAAGTGTCTGATTGCTTTGCGATTATTGCTCAGTGATATATAGGTTTGTTACCATGCAATGTGATTGTTCACTCCTCGAAATACTAGCCCTTTGTAGAGTTTTGGAATGCAATTAGAAATCACCTTCGTTTGTAGATCAGCTTTAGCTTCACCTAATGTTCGCACCCCTTTCGTGAGGCCTATCTGACTGTTAACCGCTGAGCGCTCTTTGATGATGAAACAGAGCTCGAGTGTGATGTTTTGTCCAAATAGCTTCTCATCGTCCTGAGTAATGCTTGAATTTCCAAAGTCGCATTTTCTTTATGACTAATTTGATGAAATTGATGTAAACAATATGTTTTTGTAAAGATATAAGCAAAATTATGCAAATATCTTCAAAAAAGATTTGGGCGTTTAAGGGTTAAATATCCACGTTGGTCCACAGTCGAGAAGATGTATGGCTTGAATACTAAACAATCAAAATGAAAGAAAACACTTCATGTATAGATTGAATCATGTTTTTCTCATTTGAGTTTCGTCTTGCAGGATCGGTGTGTGAACATGATTGCCCGTCTGTTCAATGCTCCATTAGAAGATGGGCAATCCGCAATTGGAGCTGGCACGGTGGGCTCCTCCGAGGCCATCATGTTGGCAGGGCTGGCTTTTAAGCGCAAGTGGCAGCTTCAAAGGAGAGCTGCTGGGTTGCCGTGTGACAAACCCAATATGGTCACCGGCGCTAATGTTCAGGTTCGTCTCTCTGACTTCCTTCTCGATGTATTTTCCTTGTTAGGTTTACGTTTTTTCTTTGACTGGCATTTGGAATCTTTTTGTCATGTTCAAGATTTATTTTGGTTGCAAATTGGCCAGGTTTGTTGGGAAAAGTTCGCCAACTACTTCGAAGTTGAGATTCGGGATGTGAAACTTTCGGAGGATTACTATGTCATGGACCCTGCCAAAGCAGTGGCGTTGTGCGATGAGAATACCATTTGTGTATGTGCCATTCTGGGGTCGACTTACAACGGCGAGTTTGAAGATGTTGGAGCCTTGAATGATCTGCTCGACAAGAAGAACAAAGAGAAAGGGTGAGTCGCGCATTTTCTGTCACCCAGTTCGGTTCTCTTCTCCTTTAGCTTGTAAAAGTATACATCTTCAGCAAATTAATTGTCAATCAGAAAAGAAGAAAAAACTCTCGTGCTAAGATTAGTGTGAATGAAGATTCTATTGAGTTTGTAATACGAATTATGAAACAAATGACACAGATATCGTATGTGCCGCTGACTTGCCAGCTAGATTCATTGATGTTTTTTTCTTATGGTACAGGTGGAATATTCCCATTCACGTTGACGCTGCAAGTGGAGGATTTGTAGCGCCTTTTCTGTACCCAGACCTTGTGTGGGACTTTCGACTGCCCCTAGTGAAGAGCATCAACGTCAGTGGCCACAAGTATGGACTTGTGTACGCCGGCATTGGATGGGTGGTGTGGCGTGGCAAGGAGGATCTCCCTGAAGAGTTGATTTTTCATGTGAACTACTTGGGAGCTGACCAGCCCACTTTTACCCTCAACTTTTCGAAAGGTTTGCCATTCCCTTCCTCCGATAACTTGTATGCTTTCCCATCTTTGAGAAAGCCATTTTTTTTATCAAAATGAAATGAAGAATAATATTGTTCCTAAGACTAACTTGAGTGAAAAGTCTCTGTTGGAGATTCTACTGATTTTACCACATGAATGAATAAATCCTGTGATACCGTTGATTATTTCTCTCATTGTGTTCGTCTTGTGTTATGTCAGGTGCTAGCCAGGTCATTGCTCAGTACTACCAATTCATTCGACTTGGTTTTGAGGTACTTGCTACTTATCAACTTAGTCCTTCATTGCATAGATAAGCAGTTGACTTGGCACAATCTTGCTTGCCGTTATCTATAAGGAAGAGTGCTGCAAAATGTGCCATATTGTCGACATTCTTGAACGGATCTGATCTTGAACCTTTAAGCCTTTGAATCAATAACAAACAAATGCAAGAAGCTCCTGGAATTGTGCTCTACATTGATCACCTTAGCATAATTTGTCCTATTTAGAATACTTGATTGATCTAGGCACCTCTACCTTGGTGTTTTTTTTCAACACAAAGTCACATGAGCGAATAGATCATTCCAAGAAGCAAAGTCTTATTCCACGAATGGAGTTGGTAGAAATGGATGTAACGCAAGATTCCTGCAACCCGTATCTAAATGTGGCACCTTAAAGTCAGTATTCACAAATTGGTTTTGAGAATGTTCACCACTTCAACGTCAGAACTTGTGTAGGTTCTAGGTCATCTACTAAAATGAACTTTGAACACTCCAGGTTGCTGCAATTAAAATTGTCCAAGTAAGCATTTGATCGTGGTTCTTATTAGAAAACTGCCTAATTTTTTTGTTGGACCTTGTTGGTCGTCAAAAGGGGAATCCTGATTGTCTTTGCATGTATGTTTTGGACATTGTATGATACTCCCTCTGTTTCTAAATAATACTGGTGTTTTCTTTGTGTTTTACAAAGGAATCACTCGTATTATTTTAGAAACAGAGGAAGTAATAATCAAAGTACTCAAAATAGTTGTACCCAAAATCGACCGCAAGCAACACCTAAATCTCATAAATAAAGATTCTTGTCTAGAATGCTAATGATTTTACAATGCGTGCACAGGGTTACAAGAAGATCATCTGCAACTGCGCAGCCAACGCCAAAGTCCTGGCTGACGCCATAATGGCAACAGGGCGATTCAAGCTCCTCTCCAAGCCCGTCGGCGTCCCCTTAATCGCCTTCTCCTTGAAAAACAGAAACAAGTTCGACGAGTTCGACGTTGCAGACGGTCTGCGTCGCTACGGCTGGACAGTCCCCGCTTACACCATGGCACCCGATGCCCAGAGCGTCTCCCTCCTCCGAGTGGTTGTCCGGGAAGATTTCAGCCGCAGCTTGGCAGACCGTCTCATCGCGGACTTGAAGAGAGTCCTGGCGACGCTGGATGCACAGCCGGCGAAGCTGGTGCAAGCGGTGGCGGAAGCCATTCAGGAGCAGAATCCGGAGCTTGCTGAGTCGGATAAGAGCGTGGAGGAGATCAAAGAGGCGACGACTGTGGATGAGAGTACGTTCCATGAGACGGTGAAGAAACATGCGAATAGTCATAAGCAGAAGAAGGGGCAGAAGTCGCATAAAAAGCATTCGATTCAGAAAACGAATGGCGTTTGTTAGTAGGATGGTGTGCAGATGGGCTTTGTCTATGAAGGCGAAGTTGGAAATGGTTTTAGTACTGAAGCTCTATAAGTCTGTGTTACCACTTCAGGTAGGGGATACTATTTAAGATCTTTATCATAAGTAGGAGTGTTAGTTTTAAGCAGTTGTCGAGGTCATTCAGGAGCAGAATCCGCAGCTGGCGGAGTCGGGGAAGAGTGTGAAGGAGATCAAGGAGGCGACGACAGTGGATGGGGGGATCTTTCAAGAGACGGTGAAGAAACATGCGAATGGGCATAAGCTGAAGAATTGTCGGAAGGCGCAGAAGAATCATTCGATTCATAAAACGAATGGCGTTTGTTAGTAAGGCGATGTGGGGCTCGTCTCCAAAGTTATTGGTTATATTACTGAAGTCCTGCAAGAGGGCGTTGCCACTTCAGGTCGAAGATACTATTTCAGCTCTTTAGCATATGTAGGAGTGTGATTTTACTAGCTGCTGTTGAGGCCATTCACGAGAACCTTGAGTTGCGAAGTCCGACAAGTTCGAAGAGGAGATCAAAGTGGCGACCTCTGAATTACTCCAGTTTCCACGAGACGGTCAAGAAACATGATCACGCTCATGATCATGAGCAGAAGAAGGGTCACAGGAAGCAATCCTTTCACAACACGAATGGCGTTTGTTGAGGTCGATGTGAAGCTCATCTTGTTGAAGGCGGATTTGTTAGTAGGTATGCTCTTGAAGCTCTGCAAAGAGGGTGTTACCGATTGGGTGAAGGATTTTATTTAAATCTTTTATCCTACGTACGAGTGTAATTTTTATGAGATGTATAGAGTTGTGGATATATCAGTTCTGATACTCAGGGTTTGGGTATATTAACTGTGTGTTTTTAGATGAAAAAAAATTATCACTATGAATGAGTAATTATCATATGCAATGTGTTTGTTTAGATAAAAAGAATTATCACTATGAATGAATAATTATTGTATGCAATTGTAAAGTTGGAGGTCTCATACAACTCCATTTGCACTTGGGGCCCTGGTCGGACACAGGTCGTATACATTAGCTGATCAAACCTCAGTCCTAAAAACCCTAAACCCTAAAAACCCAACCTTACGGACAGTTCGCCAGCTTGTTCCAGTTTCCGGGTCCATCCCACGCATCTACCAGCTTTCCTAACAGAGCCTGGTCCTCCGCATCCTCAAAATCATACACCATCACCCCTTCATACCCGTTAGCTTTCAACCACTGAACATCCGCAGTGAAATTCGCGGACTGTTGGCCAGACCAGAACCCAAGGGAAAGAGCATTCTTCGCCATGCCGGCGTTGACATATGCAGGCAATCGATTTCGGGGCAACCCACCGTAGGTCATTTCCCAACCATATGTCAATGTCTGCTCCAACGTCACACCCTGGTATGGAACGCCGAAGTCTTGGAGGTCTTCGAACAAGGCCTTGGATATGATCTTTCCTGGCATGGCATTGCGCATCAGAGATGTTACCATGGCCAACGATGTGTTATTCTCTTTTCCTGTGGAGTATTCGTCGTCGATGTCGATGCCGTCCAAGCCGTAGGTGGTGACCACATGTTGCAGCTGGGACACAAATCCCTGCGCATCTGGTAAAGAAACCGGAGACGAACATGAGAAATCTTGAACATACTTCAACATACATGCGACGTTTTTCAGCAAACTTGTTTGAAGCATTGTTCACTTTGAACAAAGCTTTCTAGCAATGTTGAATGTCAACATAGGAATCATACTTTTAGTGTTATCAGCACTGTTTGAACGTTGCTGTATAAGGGTGAATTCTAATAACTGTGCTCTACCTTAATTACCATCACGAGAACCAGCCATATGAGGAATAAAGAGAATAAAAAAAAGAAAATTTTATAATGTAATGTATGAGAGTGAGACACGGGTGCACCTGTCTCGTTAGCAAATTCAGACCATCCAGCAGCATCATGGTTGTTGAGAAACGTCAACAACACCGTGATCCCCTTGTCCTGCAACTCCTTGATAGCCGAGGACTGCAACAACGCCAGCATACCAGCACTGCCGCAAGCTATGGATCCGCCGTTGGGGACTGTCACATTGGGTGCAAGATGGACGTATCCGGTCGGCAGCTTCTGGTCAATATTCGCCGCAAATATGCACACCACGTCCACTGCCGGGCTGCCATCCGCCGTGGTGTAACACCCTGCAGTTTCCAACGTCGTCGCGTTGGTTTGCCCAATGTAGGCCGCGCTCATCCCGTTCTTTTGATATGAACTGAATTGCGTTGCGTTGAAGTACGTGGGTTGGCCTGTCAACCAAACCATGTCAATGTATCATGTCAATGGGTATTACACATGGTTTCACCGTGACACATCCAACTACCTCAAATGGAAAGCAAAGGGATGAATTGAATACATTACATCTGCTGTCGGCATTTAAACATATCACATCACGTGAAAATTTTAGTGAGCAAAATCCCAGAACAGCATGCCCACTACAGTAGAACGTCATTGCAAGTGAACGTACACAAGAACTGTTGTTCTGAGTGTGTACTTTCCAATTAAGGTGCGCATAATGTCCACAATGTAAAGCTTGCCCCCTGGTCCAATAGTGCAGTGAGGAAGCTAACAGGCCGACGCACGTAAAATGAACACACATAGGAAAATGACAATCTCAGTATACACTTGCCTCCCGTTGGCATGCTTCTTTCGAAAGTTAGAGAGGACTAGAGTGCATTACATTGCCATTTACTACGGTTAACGTAGGAGACCCTACTTGTGCTACTCTCTATCTGCTTTCCATCGTAGACTAGGCCCCACATGGTTCCATGTGTTGTAAGCTTTTGCCATTGAAAACCGATCGAGATGGAAGTGAAAACTCACCCGTGAAGAAGACGACGTCACCCGCGTTGAATGCCTTCGGAGACGCCCACGACGGATCCGTGAGTTCCCCAGGTTCACTGCAATAGAAGAAAAACGTGATGGCTGCGTTGAGGAGAGCGATTCGCCGTCCTTGCTCCGGAGAGCTCTGCGCTACTGTTTGGACATAGCTGCTGTTCCAGTCCGCGCCATACATCGCCACATTGGCTACTTTCGTCCAAGTCATCTTGAATTGTGCACAGCTAGCCCCAGCGCTTACTGCAATCAAGACGTGGTGCCACGGATTAGAGCTCTGGGAATGGAGGCAATTATAGCAATACGACTTGATAATTCTGCCAAGACTCAAAGGGTTCACAGGTCACGAATTGCAGGTGCTATGGGAATGGCGGTGATTTGGGCAACGGATTTGGAATTCTCGACAAGGGGTCTTGTACAATTTGAAAGATCAACAGCAGAAGTTGAAAATTCTAGTGGGGAGTGTCTACGGTGTCAGAGTTCAAGACTTGAGCTCTGGGTATGTCGGTAATTTGGGTCATGCAATTGGAAAGTTCAACAAGGGGTCTACTTGTAACAGTGAGACGAGATTCTGATCGAGGCTTGTGCAAGGCCCGATTTGGAAAGGAGGCGATCGATTTCGGCAACAATTTGAACGTTCTACAAAGGTTCGATCTCAAGTGGGGTGTCCGAGTTCATTCAAGACTTCTGCTTTGAGGTGATTTGGGCAATGCAATTGAAAAGTCGACAAGGAGTCTAGCTATACCAGTGGGATGATGAGATTCTGGACAGAGCTTGAGGAAGCCAGGGCAGATTTCGAAAGAAGAAGCAGAGTTGCGTGGATGAAAATTGTGAACTACGACACTCCCTAATGTGGATTTACAAAGTGCTACCAAACCTATCTTTCTCTCTCTCTCTTCCTCTCCCTCTGAAATTTGCACTCTAGTTGTCGCAAGCTACCTATCCAGCTATCCAGACACTAGCTGGAAATAAGACCCTTGAATTGAAGGCAATAAAATCCGTCTCTCTCGCTCTGCACTCCACTTCGGTGTACAGACAATCCCGGACAAATGCATCCGTGCAATGGGACGAGTAAGCTTAAATCTAAGCTTCATAGGGATCGTTCTTACGAAGCAATCCTGTGGAAAGCTGCCTCCAGATGCAGTCAAGCTGCAACGCGCCTTCGTGTTGATTTGTCTTGGAGTCATGGAGCAATGTCGGAGGCACAAGCTTTGACTGGACCCTGGATTGGACCTGGCCTATCCCTCTTTAATATCACATCCTCTGCTCTCTAACCAATCCCACCAACCCAGAGAAGCAGGACGTGAAGTCCTCCATTCGAAGTGGGCCCAGCAAGTTGGATTTACCCTAGGGAAAATGCAGGAATTTTTTAATTTTTCACTTAAATTTCTTTTTGCAAATTTTGAGTTCATATTTAAAACTATAGAATTCAAATTTGTTAGGGAAGGACAAAAATATACCTTAGATACTACTCAAAATAGGGGACATTTTTTACTTTTACCCCCAAAATTACCTTGCCAGGCCTACTTCAAATGGAGGATTTAACGTCCTGCCCTGTAGAATCTACCTTGTTGAAAACATTGAATTTTATTAATTGCCATGGATGGAAATTTTGAGTTCATGTTTGGAATTAGTGATTTTCTATTTGGGAGGGAAGAGAGGTTATAGAATGAAAATTAACCATCTATGGAATAAAAGGGTAATTTTTTCCATTGAGTCCGTAGTAAATGATAAATTCATTTGTAATAAACAATGAAATACAATGTTTTTCATTTGGGAGAAAGGTTTTCCCTATGGAGGTGGTTACATATTCTTGCACCCGAAATTTTTGTTGGTATTCACTATTCAATCGAGAGCAATTGGGGTTTAATGAATCGAAAACTTGGATTAATATGGTCTAAATATAGATTACAAGATGTCTTCCTATGTTTTCTTTTCTAGAATCACATAGGTATGAAGAATTCATCGCTAAGAAGATAAGTTTTTTGCATTGACAATAGTTACATCTACAATGAATGTGACAAAGTTTGAAAAGAGCCTTATTCAAAATGCAAGCTATCTAAGATTACTCAATTAATACAAGATCTCTACACACTATTTAAAAGAAATTTGGATGAATGTGGTTTAATTAGTGTGAACATTTGGATAAAATATGTATGAGACTATATTGATTGTGGATGAAATCAATGTTGAATTAATATAGATGAAAGTAGATGATAACTAGTTGAAAGTTGGATGACAATAATGCAATTTGAGATAGAATATAAATAGTGTAAATCATACTATATTGCTTTTATGCCATATTTAATTATTTTTGGACTTTTGAAAGTCCAAAAGTAATATTTAAACACAAACATCCCCGATGCTTGGAATTAGGCAATAGCATTAAATGTTTTTTCAACCCCCTTGGAGGGCTACAAGTTCGCCTATGTTTTTAGACTCTAGAAACAATGCAAGTAGAAGTTGTTTGATGTGGGAAAGAGACTGCCAAGTTATTTTATTTATTGTTTCATAAAATTTCATAGTTGTTTAGAATTTAACACATTAAATTTCTAATTGCAAATGATTCATTACATTTTTTTTTGCTTTTGTAAACGTTTTGAAATTAGAGTAAAGAGATAATTTATCATGCATCAATTTTTAAGTCTAAATTAAAGGCAAAAATGAATACTTTGAAAGTTACAATCAAGTTAAAGATGAAAGTTAATCCTTTTCAAAATGCCCCTTCAACAAGTGGTTCTTTCTTGATTTGCAATCTAAACAAATCCAAAAAAATTTGATTTGAAAGCATAGGGGATTTAGATTAAATAGAAAATTTAATAAATGTGTTTTCTATTTTTTTTTGGAACCTATGGACATAAATTAATTTCAGGGTATATTGAGGGAGTTGCAATAAAAATTAAATACATTTACAATAGCCATTTTTTGTGAATAGGTGCTAAAAATAATAGAGAAGATTATTATTATTATTTTGAATTTGAAAAGTTAGGATTTGGGGTCAAAGGTAATTTTGGGGGGAGATCTTAAAAAGCAACTTGGAACTTTCAATCACAAACAAATTTTGTGGTGCAAGTAGTATCCAATTGTCCTTAAAATGTTATACTCATTCGACATTAGGGTTCTTATAGTAGTTCAAGCTACCTAAACCAATCCTTATGGAATATGTGAAAAATGGTTCTTCTACATATCTTGGGACTTTTAGAGTTACAACACTTAAAACTATGACAAGGACATAAAATCAAGCCCAAATTACATTTGATTATTAGGACATGAAGGTTCTCTTAATATCTAAGCTTCTCCTAATGTTTAATGAAATTGACATTAACAAATAGGAGTCAATCTTAGTTTAGAAGAAAATAAATGAAAAACATGAAATTATGACCTTTCAAATTCCCATGACAATTGGTGTCTACAATAGAAGTTAATACAAGACAATCATAAACTATGTACACTTTGGACTTGCTAATTGTTCCATCATGTTTTGACTTAGGCAAAATCAGCTACTATAAGAAAACTTATGATGAGTGATCAAATAATCTAAAAGATAAGGGAAACAAACAATTATAATTCATTGTGATTGGAAGCTCAAATTGGTCTTCCAGACCATCCATTTTCAATCAAAGTAGGTCTAAAAAGTTCTTGATTTAAATGAAAAATGAACATGAACTGAGCCACCAAAGTTACAGGCAACTCCTGGATGAGCACGATGTGTAGTTTTTCATTAAAACGTGCATTCACAACCAAAAAGGGTAGCACGATGTGAGCTCCTATTTTTCCACTTGGGACTCACTATTTTATTTTTATTTAAAATTTAATTTGAATATAGTTTTATATACAAAAAGATTCCAAAAGAGTGTAAATTTAGAACAAATATGTCACATGCCTTTATAGATATTTGGTTCTAAATAGAGTATTTTCTTAAATTAAAACCTATTTCTTCATGTAAATAGGATAGAAACCTATAAATTGTACAAATTATAGTTATTTCATAGAAAATTATCAAACTGTCATACATGTGACAAAAATTGGCTAAAATTGGTTCAAGAAAACTTGGTAAGAATTTTAGAAACTAGTTTATGAATAGGTTTCAAGTTTCTAAACGATTATCACTTTTTGTAAAAACTCCAATTGTTAGCTTGCAAGTTAAAGAAACTCACGAAGAATTGATGAAAGGTATCTATGGTGAGAGGATGGTGTTCTAGGGTTGAAATTGCACAAAGAACTCAAAGGTAAAGTCACTTCGCCAAAATTCTTTTTCATGTGAAAGGATCCTTTAAATCTACTAATTAAGGGGAGTGATGGAATTTAATTCTTCCTCAAACCTTGTGTAGAGTTCATAGATAGGCTTACAAATATTTTGTAGAACTCAACAAGAGATTTCACAAAAAAATTTGAAATTTTTTGGTACTTAGAAGATGCCTTTTTGGACAATCAACCACTTCAATCTCCAATGGGAAATTCCTAGAAATTACTCAAGTTGTGGTCAAATCTTACTAAAAAATCAAAGTAAATTTTTTATGCTAATAAGATGCTTTAGCAAGTTTTAAGACATTCCTATAGCTAGAAATGCCCAAATTAACAAAATTCTCCAAATATGAGCAAAATTGAAGATAATAATGGAGTTTGGCCAACATTTTGGGAGTATACGAAATCAAAATGGGATCGAAATTAGGTCGTTTTTACTCCCTTATACCTACTTAAGAACTTAGGCTAGTTACTTTTTATAGAAAAATCAACTTCCAAAAGTTGGATATTTTAAACTTTTTAGATTTTAAGTTGACATCAACTTTCAATGATTTTTTAGCATGAAAAAATGGGTGGAGGATTCTTCTCAACTAAAAATGGCCTTTTGAAGCCAATGGTGTAATTTGTTTGTAATTTGGAGCTTTTCCCCAAAAGTTAGAGTTTAAGATTAGGGTAGAAAATCAAAATTGATAATTAAGGGTCAAAAATTTCAAATAATAAGATTATCACAAAGAAATGAGAGGATGTGGGTGCCCTTGGAAGAGTGTATAACATCACCTCTTCTCTTTTCAACTCACCTCTTCTAGCCATTTTTGGCTTTGTAATACGTTGATTCATTTAGTTAAATTTTTTTAGTCGTTTCATGACCTAAGTTGTGAAACGTGTGTTTCTGGAGCCTTTCAAACTCCATTGTTGTTGTTATTTTCCAAGCTCTTTTTGAAGAACAATAGGTTCAGTTCAAAGTTTGCTTTTACTTACATTGTTGTGTCTTGTTATAAGTTTGTTGTTGATTATTATCATCTTATAATAATCCTAAAAAACACCCCCTCCGTACTCTGGCAATGCCACTTAGGGGGTCCTCTAGTGCTTATTAGTTTACATAATCTTAAGTGAGAATTTATTAAGTCAAAATTCACTTAAGGTTGTGTAGAGGTTGTTATAACTTGGTTTATGTGTTAACTTGGCAATTGATATGGTATCCTTTGGTTAACTTTGTTCCCTAATTTGGTCAATACTCCTATGATGATAAAGCTTTAGCTCTCTTAAGAGTGAAATTTTAGTGTTTAAAATTGATGGCGAAGCTTTGGCTTTGTGTGTATTTGAGTGAAGAAAATTTTGTGTATTTTCAAAAATATGGCAAAGCTTTGAACTATAGAGTCTTTGAAATTTTTTTAAAATAGTGATTATTACCACTTCTTCAAGTTTAATTTCCAAAACATTAGTTTGAAAAATACAAGTTTAGTCTCCAAAATTGAGTGTAAAAAACAAGAAAATAAAAAACAAAAACAAAAAACACTCTTTATTTAGTATTACTTTGAATACCCTTCTAAAAGTGACTCTTGGTGTTTTAAAAGTTTAAAATTTAGAAGAGTTCATGTTAGAAAAGATTTCTCGATACTTGAAAAAAAAATCAAAATTTCCTAAGGCCAAGGACTGGCTTGAGAGGTTGGAAAGGCCATAGGCAAGGACCAACTTACGGCAAAAATCAAAAGATTAAAACTCTATTATGATGTACTAGTTGAATTGGATAATTGAAGCGCCCATGCTGAGGAGGGTACTTTAATGATGCTTGCATGGTGCCTAATGGGTGCTTGAACTAGGTGCTTGACTGCTAGCTAGTTCATTTTTTTAATTTCTTTTTATTGTTGTGGCAAAAATTCTCAACAAAAACAAAAGAAAACAACAACAAAACAAACTTTGACAAAAACTATTAGCATGTAGAATTTGTCTTTTAGAGATTAGTTATATTCAAAGGGTGAAGGAAGAGAAAATTAAAAAATAGACCTCATTTAACTACTAATTGGATGCTCTGAACTCAATATCAGCTGGTAGCCGATATCCCCCTCAGAAAACTCCAGAGAACAGGTCTTGAAGTGAAGAGGCAGTCGATTCGATAAGACTGGCGTTGACAATAAAGCAGTTCAAATTTGTGAATAAGGTAAAGGGGACGAGATTGGAAGGTATTCAAGCCCCCCCGATTCCACTCTACAAGGGTATCGGCTGGCAACCGACACCATTTAGGGCAAATCACCAGAATATCCCATTCCAGTTTGGCTTCCCGTACTTGATTGACTGTGCAACCTCATAGTGTAATTGTCTCGGTCTGATTGCACCTTTCATGTATTCCGAGACTGACTCATGCTCGTATATGGGATAAATGAATGGAATAATATCTGTTGAAATGTTCGGAATAACTCTACTAATCTTTGGGAAATTGAGATCCTCCGTACATGGTAGCGGAATATAGCACGCCGGATCCGGCGTCCTTCTGAGCGAAAGCGGGCACACATCGACCATGAGCACTTGGTCCGTGAAGCATGTCATCCTGGATGGTCTCTTAGTGTGAAGTATTGAGAGCATTTTGTAGCACCACGGGAAATTCTGGCTATCTACACAGTACTCTCTGCCATAAACGAACGCTAGGTTGTCTCTGATATGTTTTGGAAGCAAGTGTGTCGCAGCACAGGGCAGGTAAATTCCCCATTATACTCACAAAAATCGCTCTAGAGTATAACTAAGTGACTCTAAAGATCGAACCCACGAGATCCTGTGAAGTATCTAGCTCTATTAAGCAGTTAAGCTCAGTTAGTATCCCAATCTTACTTTCCGGTCCTAGATCTAGAACCAGAAATACCACCACACCGGATAACTATAAACCGGATTATTCCTTCTTTCGATCCTACTAACTATCCGGTCTATGCAAATATCGAAATCCCAGGATCTTTACAACTTCCGGTCCTGGAAATCCGTCTTGACCAATCCGGTCCGGATGGTCATCATGTATCCGTAATCCTATCCGGTTTGGTTTTGCCTCTGTTTCACCATCAGAGGGGTCGCCGCTTAATTTTGAGAGTGGTAGGCCCACCACTTCTTCCGTGACTTATAGTGGCTGAAGACCCACTGTCCTACTTCCTAAACTCCTAAGCTAATCCGGATCCGGTTTGGTCCTTCACAACAACCCAGATAGCAATCCGGGTTGTAGGTCACACAAAGACCCCACACTCGACCCTCTTATACTACAACAACCTTGATGCTACTTCCGATTCGTACGAAGACAGGTGGTTACAAGTGTACTCGTCCGTTCCAACATCAACTAAAGTTCTTCCGTTTACCCATACGGGTGGCGAGACCTCACAGGAGATCGGATACTCGACCGGATTTCCCACCCGGGAGTTCTAGCGCAGTTAAGGAATCCCTCCCTACCCGCCTAGCCTAACAATGGCTTTCTCACCCGGAATCTCAAACTCTAGATGTGCTGAGGAACTAAGTTCACTCCCAACTCTTAGATACCTACTCACATGCACCTAAGATCGGAAATGAAACACCAAGGGGAGAAATCACTCGCAAACCGGCTCACACTATCCTAACTCCACATCATACAATCTTGTCGCGCTGGAGAGAGACATACAACGAGGAGAAGGGGAAGGCACAAGAAATTTGCAAAATGAAGACTCCCAGTTCCCATCGTAGGAACCGATTTATATACCAAATGTAAAAACCCTAAAAGCACAAAAAGGAGCGGAAAACCCGTGGGGGTCCGCCGCCACCC
The DNA here is from genome assembly GCA_963969395.1 of Pseudoscleropodium purum. Taxonomy (NCBI): domain Eukaryota; kingdom Viridiplantae; phylum Streptophyta; class Bryopsida; order Hypnales; family Brachytheciaceae; genus Pseudoscleropodium; species Pseudoscleropodium purum. The sequence continues at coordinate 12,680,688 of OZ017804.1, read as the reverse complement.
TAATCTAACTTTTGGTCTAACCTAATATTGTTGAGCCGGATCCGGATCCGGATCTGCTCCTACTCCTAACTGAAATCAAAATCCTATCTACTCTACAACCCTAGATCCTACTGTCGGGCTTCTGCTCTCCGGAACCAACTGCTCGAAGACTTCATTCAAGTTCCGGTTCCGTTCCCCCTCCCCAGGGTTAGATCCGGATGAAGACTCCAAGTCGATTGTAATATCCGGTCTCGTGCCCGGAGTCTCATTCCGTGCAGACTTCTTGGACTCGGGAGTCCAATCCTTCCCACCCTTCGGAACGGTTGCATCCGGAAAGATATCCGGTAGCAAGAGGTCCAAGAGATGTATCCCCTTGGAGCACGTTGCTCCAGTCAGCTTCCGGCTGCTTTCCTCAATCCGGTCCGCAGCCTTCCGCCCCTCCACCATCGCCGTCTCCACCTGCTCAGCAAAGTCGGTGAGAATCCGGACCATCCGAAAACTGGATAGTTTCTTTTCCTCGTGGATCTTCTCGTCGAAGAGCTTCGCTTTGGTGGCGGCCGTTCCGGTCGCTCCTAGGGTAGCCTTGATTTTCTCGGCTATCTTCCGAGTCTCTTCCGCCATCTCTCGGGTGGCCGTCACGTCTTCCCGATAGGCAAAGAGAGTTGCCTTCAGGGTGTCCACTTCCTCCTGCAACCGGCGGATCTCCGCTTCCTGTTTCCGGGTCTCTTCCGGATTGGTGATGCACTCCGCCACCTGTTCCGCCAACTTACTGTCCATTGGCGCATCTACCAACTTTCCGATCGCCGAAAGCGTCCTGTGCTTGACCTCCCAATCCGCCTTGATGTTGCAGAGGAGGTTGATGAGGCCGTTGAACGGATCTTGTACTTCCGTGTCTTCCCCGGAAACGGTCTTCTCGACTTCCGGTCTTTCTTCTAGGGCCGGTTTGTCGTGACCGGGAGGTGTCCCGTGCTTGTGGGGAGGCGTCATCTTCTGTCGCTTGATGGGCAGCATCGGCGGCTCTTCCTCTTCCTCGCTTGACTCCCGGTCTGACCTGGAATCGGATTCGGCCTCGTCATCCGTTTCCAACTCTCCATACTTCAGAAGGACTTCTTGAGTCCTCCACACCTTCTCCTCCGCGTCGGTGAGGAGTTGGTGTTCCCGATAGAAGTGGAAGAGGTAAAGGCACACTGGACTGGCCCTCTTCTTCCCAACTCTACTAATGAGCTGGGCCACGAGATCGGAAATGATCCGTGCCCAGTCCACTTTCCGGGGACCACTTAGGGCACCGAAAATGGTGTTGCCAAGGGTGATCGTTACCCTTGTCGGCTTTTCTGGGTGAAGGACCGGAACCAAGAACTGCAGAAGCCGACGGTGTCGGTCATCCACGCAATCCTCGACCGCGTACCCGTCCTTCGGATTGACGGCCCCCTGGAATTTGCCCCGGACGAACTCATCCTTCCGGTTTGCCATTCCTAACCCTCCTGCCCGGAAACTGTAAACACCTCTCCACATTCCCTCGTTCCAGCGGATGGGGGATCCTCTCACGATGTTATCAAATTGGTTGGACAGTTTGCCGAGGAGTTCCTTGACCATTCTCTCCTCCCTAAAACCCCAGGGTTTCTCTGCAAACCCTAGGCAACCCATAGAGGTGAGGTCCTCCATGAGTTGAGACTTTTCCGGCTCTGTGGAGGGAATAACCGGAATGACTTTCCAGAGCTTCACCTCGCCTCCAGAGGGACTCGCTGGTCTCGACCTACGTAGCGGCGGCATTCCCACTCCAATCTATCTCACTCTCTCCTAGCCGCACGTCCCGTTCCTCACGTTCTCTCTCCGATCTCAACTGGAATCAAAGCCTGCAGCACACAAACGCAAAAACTCAACCACGCGCGCTCAAGGTCGAGTTTCTAAAAGGGGGTGCAACTGCGAAGGCTCCTCCTTATATAGTCTCTGGACCCTTTCCGGTTTGGTCGTCTTGAATCCGGTTCACCCATAATCCGGTCCTAGACCTAATCCGTCGTGCATTCCGTTTCTGTCGATAGTTACTCCTGACCGGATTAGATCCAAGAGGCCCACTACTTCATGTTCTGTGCTAATTTTGAGTTTTCCTTCTTCACCTAATCGGATCCGGTTCCCAAATGGCTAGTTTCCGTTCCTATTTTGGTGCATGCCAAGAAAATCAAAATTTTATGCTGCGACAAAGTGCGCAAGCAGAGGCCTAAGATCAACTATTGGCATTCTGGACCAAATTCCTACATGGAACTTTTCAAACAGTGTCATGAACATTGCAACTAGCCCTGGCCTTTTAATGACATTTCTGTGCGGGTCCGACTTGTCCACCTTGATATTCGGGTCGAGATAACAAAGTAGTCCCGTGACGCATAGAACCACACATTTTTGAACGACTATGGATGGCCCACGTTGGACTCTTGAACAGAACATGAGTTAGTAGCTACAAGATTATACAACATCAACATCCACTGAAAGAAGACAAGCCAGTTGATATCGGCTGGTAGCCGATACTGCGGCCTGACACAAGACAGCAGCCAATAATTCATATTGAGAAACAAACAAAAGGTGCCAGATAGATTGTGCACAGATGAGTGAATGCCTGCACCTATATTATTGCGATCACTTGATTAGAATGACCAAGACCTAATGCTGAAACTCTCAAAGGAAACATTTGAATGCTTTGAGAGTGAGTGTCCTATGCGCAAGCTTTAGGAAAAATCGGACTGAAATGCCTTCATTACAAAAAAATTGTTTAATCAATACAAAAGAAAATAATGTACACAAAAGATATAGTCTCTAGACATCCTCCTTTATCTACAGAGAATATATACAATTTACAAAAATATGTGTCGGTTGGCAGCCGATACACTACGCCTCCTCCATTAGGTCCCGTGGGGTAGGAATTCCCATGGCCTATAGCTCCTCCAGTGAATATGGCACCTCGAATCCCTTTTGATATGGCAGTGTCACATTCACAAACTGATTATGAAGAAGAGAGCTCGGCATACAGCGTGCAATCCCAACTGAAGAGTTCTTTTGACAGAACTCTGGGACCATGAGTCCCGAAGACAAAAACCGTTCAATGAACGGGATGAGCGTCGCTTGGAGATAAGGCAGTTTTCCACCCTTCAACGAACTCTCCGAATACATAGTAACCGGAGGTGGATGAATCACACTATATGGCAGATTCAAAACGTTCCGACAGGGCTCGTGATCCACGATCAATGAGTTGTTGATCGTGGCCCCATTATCGTACAAGGAGGATGACCCGAGAATCCTTGCGAGACGCTTCAGAAAAATTGGTCGTGTGGGATTCTGAGGGTCTCGATAAGCACTCTCGTCACAGTACTCTTGTCCAAAAGCTAGGTAATTGTCTCCGATATCCGGCGCCTTCCATTTCAGGTTATGAAGACGCTGCTCAAGAGTCTGCTTGGATAAATGCGACCAATAAACGATCTGAATGTCTTGACCCTTACAGAACCTGATGAACTCCTGAAGACCTGGTCGAGCTCTTACTTGCGACCTCTGATGCATACTTTTCCCTTTTAAAATGAGGGGCTCATAGAAGAGCAGAGTTCTCTGAACCTCAAGGAAAAGAACCAACTTCGGAGTCGCTACCTGAGACGGGCCAGCACTAGACGATTTCCCTGCCCTTTCTTCTAGAGCTGGTTTGTCACATTCCTGCCCACCTTCAGACGCGGTGGCGGGGAATTTCTCAAAAGTTTTGGAGTCATCATTTGCATTGCAAAACGAAATACATAGAGCATGAGATGCAATGAACTTAGGTACATGACAAAACATTCATGCACTGTATCGGCTGGCAGCCGACATAGTCCATAAGTACTCTAGTCTGCCGAGATGAAGGCTCCTACTGACAAGTCTATGCACAAGTCTGAGCCAGGCAGTGCTACGTATACATGAGCTATTTTAGATACTCCACAAACATCGCGGAGCATGTCTATTGCCTACGAACCTCCAGTCTGAGCTCGCCTCTGAGATCGAGCGGGAGACATCGCTTCATTTGGGAAGTCCTGTTCCCGCGCCGCCGCGCCACCGTCTTCCTCATCACTCGGTCGTTTCCGCTTTTGCTGAACCCGAGTTGACCTCCGCGAGTCTGCCGACTCCGACTCTTTTTTGACCGTGGCCGACTTGCTTCTTCCCCGTCGTGGTTCAGGCGGGGAAACCACCATGGGTGTCGGCTGGCAGCTGATACTAATGTCAGCTACAGTAGCCGGGCGGCCAATTGCAGTGACTCCCACTTGAGGCTCTGTTGCAGGACTGACCACTAGAGCTTGTGGAATCCTGCGAATCTCCTTTGACGGTGGCTGAACGTGCAAGTCCACGACCATTGCGACCGATGAATTTCCCGGTCGGAGCATCCTGTGCGACTCCGAATTTGGAGCTGGGGGGAGACTGAAAGAACGCCGTGGAGATGAAGGACGTCGTTGTCGCTACCTTCGAATGAGTGTCTCTTCCGAGGGGCCATCACTGTCTGAGTCAATCTGAAACATCTGAAGTGCTGGTCGCTCCTAAGACTGACCCTACGGCCGTTGAGATTGAGCAACGCCACCCGGAGTCTCCGTTAGATTGAGGGTCGAGATCGGCCGCGGTTGCTGATGTGATGCCGCAGGTGACACTTGCCCTGATCCGCTTGCGCCCCCCCGGTCTGTCAGCGCAGGCGTCCCCGAAGAAGGTCCCAAGGAAGCCGAGGAGATGAGGTTCATTTCCCTCACACGTTCCGTGGCCTTCTGCAATCCGTCCTCCTCCCGAACGAACTCCATGACGGCCCGTCCATTCCTTTGCGAACCCATGGAGTACAAGTGAGTAACATGTTGTATCGGCTGCTAGCCGACAGGATTTCACTTCCTCTGAACAATGCAAATGTGAGGAAGGGATAAGAAAACTTACCAGAGCGATCTCTGTGATGTTTCCGCCCCCCCAGATGTTGATGACGGTGGCATCCTTGGATTTTAGGATTGGCATCATCAATTTCTCTAGAAGTCCATGACCAACCCCGCACATCCCGCCATTCCAGTCGACCTCGCCCTCAATGTCGACATTGAACTAGTCGGGCGCCTTGTTGATCCCAATGAAGCGCTTGAAGACCGGGTAAAATACTAGACTTGTCCTCACGCTTCGGGAAGGTCAAGGACAGAGTGACCAAAGGCATGGATTCAATCTCCGCCTTCTGAAAGCCTCCACGGGGAGATGGCTGATAGTACACCGAATGGTAGTACCAAGAGGACGAGGACGCGTACGAGGTCGTCGCGACAGAATCTCGGAAACGCAAGTTCCCGATGAGGAGCATTGGCAGGGGGATGTACGCTTCGGTCTCTTCGATATTCGAACCGTCCACCTCAGGGATTTCAGCGGCCAGTGCTAGATTGAGCAGATCGTTCTTGTTCACTGGAACCGGTTTCCCCATATCTGTATACCCAAAGAGGACAATGAATTTTTTGTCCTCGGGTTCCAGTGCCATATTCCCCTTCAATTGACGGACGAAGTCGACCACCTTAGGAATACTCTCTCCGACATAGCATTCGTATTTCAGTTCGGCGGACTTCCCAAGCATCGGAGGCATTTCGACTTTGGCGTAGTTCGCCAACGTCATGAAGAAGACCCCCGGCGCCTTGCCATCCGTTGACTTGTCCGTTGTTGGATTCATAGGGTTTACTCGCCCCTTCAACCAGTTGTTGGCGTCCGTGAACTTCATCATGTCCTTCCAGACGTTTCGGACTACAGCCTCTGAGTACCCCTCCTTTTCAGCAAGCTCCATCCAATCCTCGTCAGTATATGGGGTCCAGCCCTGGTCCTTGCAAGAAAGGGGATGCTTCTTCCTAGTCCACATGATCTCGTTCATGACGATCCTGTCCAGCTTTTTGTCCTTGCACTAGTCGAAGAGAGTGATCTTCCCCGAGGACTTGGCCTTCGCGGTGTTCTTGATGCTCATGCGAAGTGTAACAATCTCCCGCCCTAGCTCGCACAGATCCGAATTCCGAAGCCCCAGCGTTGGTGTGAGATCCGTTTTGGTGATGTGAGTGAGTGGCTTTCGATTGACGAGGAGATTTGGCACAGTCCCATCATCTCCAATAAGCTCCCCGTTCTCCCACGCATCGAAGACCTCCGTCCATAGCACCCAGGTGGTCTCCTTGATGAAGATGAGGGGCAACTTGGAGAACACCTTCTCATCTAGGAAGTGTGCCATTACCTTCAGCTTCGCAACCTGGAGGAGTTCCACCACAATGTTTAGAACATGCGAGAATGGTATCGGCTGCCAGCCGATACATAATATATTAATCAAAAGGGAGAAAAAAATAAAGGTGCGTGGGAATTACCTCAAATGCTGCTGACGGCTTTCCACCTCCACGATGTGGCTCTGGGCACCCCGCCTTCACCCACGCCGCTCTTCCCATCTCTGCGTAGGATCTGAAGGTCTCCTTTGCCACTTTCTCCGCGATGTTGAGATTGAGGGCATTGGAGACTCTGACGAGTGTGTCCGGGTCTCTACTGAATACCAGAATGACCTCGAACTCCAGGAGGTCGGTTTTGGCTTCAAAGCCGTTCGGATATTGCTCGGCCAATTCTCGACAGGCCGTCACTGTGTGTTGCCCACCAATGATATACCAGTGGACATTTGGCGCCTTCCACCATGGCATTGAGATGCCATCGACAACAACAGTCTGTTCCTTCCCGAGACACTCGTCCATCACGGCGTCTAGCCCTTTGTTCGTTGGCAGTGGAGCCCGCTTTAAAGGAATCCCATGGATTTCCGGCTTCTTCCTGATGGATCCGTATCCCTTGTACATGGTCTTCACCTGAATTGAGAGAAGGCCAAAATATTAAAGACCAGCTACAGATGTCGGCTGCCAGCCGATACATTATATGGGAAGATAAAAACTAGTAAAGGATGGAAGTGATTGTCGAATTACCTGGCCAAGTCAGTCCTTTGCAATCTTCCGGTACTTCAACTCGTTCGGTGCAATGTGGAATTTGTCCGAGTGAATGACCCCCGGAAGACGCTGCTTTTTGTAAGGAAATGCGTGCAAGAGCCCTGTTTCCAACACCTAGTAAATAGCGTTCACCTTGTTCTCCTTCATCTTGGTTGTGAGATGATTTCCACGCCGGAGTGCCTCGTCGAGTGTCAGCTTCAGTGGCTTGTTGGGGTCGTCCCTGGCCTTCGGTTTGCTGGGCGACCCGGTCTCCTGCAGATCAGTTGCAGCGACTTCAGTCACTAGCGCCGCCACTTGCTTCCTCGCCGAGGGTACCTTTTTCTTCCCCTTTTCCAACTCACGAGCGATGAACGCATTGTGTTCATCGTGCTCTATCTTCAAGCACTCCCAACCCTGGATGAGGTCCTCTGCACTGGACGGCGTGTTTCCCGCGAACGTCATGCCCATCAACATTGACTTCTGTCCATAGACCTCCTCCGTGCACTTGTTCACCGGATACTCCACCGCAAAATAATCGGCAACTCCATCCGTGCTTCCCAGTGGCATCAAGCATATCATGACGTGCACGGAATCGCCAACAGCCATGACGGACAATACACTTCCTTTGCCAGGGGTCATGTTCCCTTTCAGCTTGAAGGAGCATACGATCTCCACTGTCGTGTCGGGTAACTGCCTCCAACACAAACCCCATTCTTGGATGGCCTCGATTGCTCGCCATGTTGCCCTCGGTGGATACTCGTCTCTCAATATCCGAGAGTTTGGGATTTGCTTTCCCAGAAGGCGGGCCAAGAGAGTCGGTTTCCTACAGAACAATACAATTGAATTCTCAGTACACTCACACTATGCACCTTCACTTTGTGCATCCACTGTATCGACTGCCAGTCGATACAACCTCTCAGTCCCTAAACCCTACCGTCGGAAGACATTTCTAGAAATTCCTAAGTCAACCGTCCCGGGATCATATCGGTTGCCAGCCGACATAGCTTAAGCTCAGGCTCCTAGTGAGTGCTGCAATGTATGTCGGCTATTAGCCGATATAGCAAGTAATAGGTGCCTCAGAATCTCAATGGCTATCCTATATGATATAACAAATGACAGTGTATCGGCTGGCAGCCGATACATGTAGTGAAAAGTACCTCTCAGTCGCCAAATCGGAGGACGCCATCGCCAATGGACTCTGTCGCTTATCGGTTGCTGAAGATGACTTGTCGGCTGCTGAAAAAGCACGCTTGCCTCACTCTCCTTCACTGTCGGCTGGCCAGAAATGCGTATCGCTACGCTAAGATGTATCAGCTGCTACTTTGCTTTGCGAGGGGATGTCAGCTGCAAGCCGAACTGAAGGAGGGAGAATGGCAGAGTGAGAGTGAGTGAAGCTAAGAGTGAGTGAGAGTGAGTGAGAGTGAGAGTGAGTGACAGAGAGAGAGTAGGAGACGCAAATGGCAAATGAGAGAAAATGAAAGTGGCTAGGGGTATATACCCCCTAAACCCTCGGTTGCCAGCTAGTAGGCGCAATCATGACAAACCGAGTCCGTTCTTCCATAAATTTCATCCATCGTAGGTTTTCATCCATTAGCATGTACTCCACATCCAGCAAAGTACATGGAAGTTACGAACACTCATTGTAGAGATGCGTACGTTTCCCAACACGATCTCCCGATGCACAGACTTGTCTCTCTTGTAATCACCACAACTTCATCCTCTTCCAGATTCAAATTTCAGGCGCCAAATTCAGTTTCAGGCTTACTCACCTAGGATCAGATCTTGGAGGACTTCCATTTTCATTTTCATTTGCCCCACACACGCACTCAGAGCGTCCAAAAACCGTCAGGGAATTGCAATAGCTTGTTGTGGAATGTTTATGAGGGATGCAACGTGACAGGGAATTCAGTAGACCTCAGTTCAGTGCAGCATTGAGTAGTCTTCGGGTTCAGGAAGTGCTCTTCGATAGTTGTTATTTGGCGTTTAGGCTTATGTAGGATTTGCAATAGGATTTGAATTGCTCCAAGCTACATTTGAATTGCAGTAGTAGTCAGGAGCATTCTCGGAAATTAGTTGCTTGACAAAGGTTCAGGATTTCCTATTCGGTTGCACATGTGTTTCCATTTCATTATTTTTACTGGTCAGAGCATCTGTGGACAGTGCTTAGATCATAGGAAGCGCAAAATCTAGCTTCGTGCATGATCCCCAAAGTTCTAGCTGTACGGTCCTGCCTCTATGCTTGACCGTACGGACAGTGGTATCGGCTACCAGCCGATACCAATTTCTGTACCAGGAAGGTCGTGAAGCACCAGGTACACAGACGTATCGGTTGCCAGCCGATAAGGTCATCACGGGTCTGACAGAGATTCCGACATTGTGGGTTCTGACTCCGATTTCAAATCATGAGTGGATCTGATGACTGGACATCGGGTGCAAGTCCTATTGAGGCATTCACGAAAAATGGAGGCTCGGGAAGATTGAAAATGTAGAAGGGAGTTGTTGTGGCTCTTACACTGGAAGGATTATACTACTCCGGAAGGGCAGTTGTAGAAAGGGTGGTGAGTCGCGATCCCTACCTCGTACGTGTTCATGTCCTAGACGTTCCAAATAACCTCGATATGCCTCTTTCATTTCCTGAGGGAGACATGGTGTTCCTGCGACACTGCTCGGGAATGTCAATCGTGTGGGAGGCAAAGAACATCTATCCCCATGCAGAGTTTGAAGGGTCTTCTTCTGCTGGTGTCAGCCGGCAGCCGATACAAGTGGTCACAGATGAAAAACCCATACAACAATTCTTGTCACTCACTATCAATATGGATGTCTCACTACTGCAGACTATGGGCACGGATCTGCTGTATGCTGGTGTAGGTACAATTGTACAATGCTCTCCGAAGGGTTACTGGAAAGGCTTTCGCGTTCCACACAGCTTCTTCCTCGTTGTGAAGCTATTGCACGTCGTCGATGATTTCTAGGATCAGAGTGCTTATTGCGAGATTCCTGAATTCATGACACTCAAACGTTGTGTTGGATTCAAAATACTCTGGAGTGGTTATAAGGTCAGACCAATCGAGACCTCCGTCCCAATAACCAAGGTTGTCGGCTGCCAGCCGACAGGAGAACCTGCGACCCATTTCATACAGGCTCAAGTCGATGGTAACTACGAGAGTGGTGGGAGTTTGAACGATGTACAAGTAGAATTATGTGATCCGGGAACACAATGAGTACTTCCTACTGCATCAGATGAAGACGAGTGAGATGATAGGCTCTATTCGTCCGACGATGACAACCGCGGGTCTGCAGAGGATCACCGCGATGTTCATGGTTACAGTACCTCTGGCACTGCCGTGTCCGACACAAGTGTTGCTGATAGCATGGATCATTCGGACGCGTTTAGAGCTGATACTCAAAGTGGAGATAATGGCCATCCGGATGGAGTGCAAGCTGGGCTTCCAATCCCAGATAGACCGCTCTAGAGAAATAAATACTGTGAACTTCTCAATGACGACTTCTCGGTTCTCGGAAGAGCCATGATCCAAGTCTGCCTACCAGATGAGGCCTACGATGATGGCGTCCTGGGCGACACGGATGTCGGGGTCATGTTCGTATCGGACAATGACGAAATGCAAATGACAACCATGCGTTGGAGGCTCACACACACAAGGTTGGAGGGTGGAAGGCTACTATCTGAAATTGTCACGCTCTGCTCAGAGGCTGCTCTATTGAATGAGTCGAACGATAACGGAATGCAAGGGGTACCGAGGAATCCATACCGCTCTGTGCGCAGAAGGGTGATTCCCAAGGATCATAAAAGCCAATCCAGGCTGCAAATGAAGACCTCGGAGACGGAGGTACGTAAGGTCAGCTCACAGAAGTGCTGTAAGCTCAGATGCTGCCAGACGTTTCCCTGGGAGGACACGAGGTCTATACGACAAAAGTTCTTCGCTTGCACATTCAAGAGTAGGAGGGAGGTGTTAGAGATTCTGTACATACTAGCGTAGACCATGTACAGTTAGCCTTAGGAGTAGCTTTAGACACTTAGTTAATGTTAGAGTCAATGGGTATTGCTCGTAGTCAAAGGCAGCCCAATGTAGTTAGTTATCCCATATGGTTTGTGGATAACTAGGAAAGGCTTCTAGCTTAAGTTGCGCCCGCTCATGTGGCTTTGTTGTCGTTCTACCATCTAAGTAAAGCCTTTCTCTCATATATGACTTTGTAAATCTCAATAGGTTATGGGCCCACGCACTTGAAGTTGCGCTTGAGGGAGAATTTCATATCATTTGGAGACGATCTTGGAGCTTGGAGGAGCAATCAGCGTTTTGTGTTTTATTCACCTACAAACCATCTGGTGTGAGTTATTTGGGGCTTTTGTTGGTTGGTCTATGAGGTTTTGAGTGCATTTTGGGTGAGAGATTGCTTATGGTAGTAATCACACCTTGTGAGGGCTGGTTGCATGCTCCTAGTTTGAGTTTGTGCTTAGAAGAGTACATTGAGAGCCCATTGAGGGCTGATTATGCATTTGGGTGCATTGTTGATTGTGATTGTGGCAATTGCAATCTAGTGAGAGTCTTCTGTGAGGCTTGGAAGCACCTTTGGGTTGCTTGAGGTATTTGCTATCCATTGAGGGCTGATTTGTGCCCTTGTGAGTGAGTGAGGCAAAGGAGTGGAATTTGCCATCCATTGAGGGTTGAGTTGTGTCCTTGTGAGCCTTGTGGAGCTATTGAGAGGCTAGTAGGCTACTTTGGAGTTTGGGTGATCCAACTAGGGGTGTTGGAGGCCATTGTTGCCCTTGAGGTGTTGATTGTAAGTAGTAGCCTCCCTTTAGGGCTGATTGGATGATTGGAAAAAAAAAAAAAAAAAAAAAAAAAAAAAAAAAAAAAAAAAAAATTTCTTTCCTCTGTGACCACTTGTATCAGCTGCCAGCCGACACCAGCAAAAGAAGACCCTTCAGCCTTTGCGTACGAGTGGGAGCTGCGTCACCATGACATCCAGTGGAGGAGAGGGCGTGTGCACCATCGACAAGTTTGATGGAGAGAACTTTGGCATGTGGAAGTTCAAGATGGAGATGATCCTTGCGGAGAAGGACTTGTGGGCCGTGATGGATGGGAGTGAGGAGCCCCCAAGTGAAGATGCGGACCCAAAGACCAAGAAGGCATGGGAGAGAGGAAGGAGAAGAAGGCTTTTGCTCTCATTGCCATCAACCTTGTGGATCGCCAAATTGCACACATTCGCCATTGCAAGGGACCAGCCCAAGCGTGGACCACCCTTTGCAACATCCATGAGACCAAGAGCCTCTCCAACCTCCTATTTCTTCGTCGCAAGTTCTTCACTAGTAAGATGCAAGAGGAGGACGATTTGTTGGATCACGTCAACAAGGTTAAGGCTCTTGCGGATGAATTGGCTTGTTTGGAGGCGCCCGTGACCGAGGGAGATGTGGTGATGACCTTGTTGGCAAGCTTGCCATCGTCTTATGAGTTCCTCATCACCGCATTGGAGACGAGGCCCACCAAGGAGCTGACCATGGAGTTTGTAATCGCACGCTTGATGCATGAGGTGACCAAGCGCAAGGAGAATGAGGCCCAAGGGAAGGGATCAGCGCTTGTCTCAAGATATGGAAAAGGTGGCAACACCAAGGCGTTCAAGGAGACAAGGACGTGCTTTAAGTGTGGCAAACCGGGCCATATTGCAAGGCATTGCAAGATCAGCCAAGGCAAGGACAAGGAGAGTGCACACCAAGCTTCCAAAGAGGAGGAAGAAGAGGGTTTTGCCTTTGCAGCCAATGGAGGAGGGGAGAAGGCCAACATGTTCACTTGGATTGTGGACTCAGGGGCCATGCAACATATGACCAGCCATCGAGATGCCTTCTACACGTATCAGCCCATTTCGGGGAAGAAGATTTATTTGGAAGACAATGGCATGGTGGAGGCCCTTAGCATGGGGGAGATCCTTGTGGAGGTGCAAGTGAAGGGGAAGACCAAGAGGATCCAAATCCAAGAGGTGCTCCATGTCCCTAAGTTGCATGCCAACTTGTTTTCGGTGAGCAAATTGTCTTTGGGAGGTTTGAAAGTGCATTTCAACATGGTGGGGTGTGTGGTGCGTTCACCAAGTGGAGTTTTGATTGCATCAGCCCCTCGTGAGGGCAACTTGTACCACCTCCATTTCACCAAGGTGAATGGCACTTCCATGGCGTGTGTTACCCACGGATCAGCCCATAAAGACCTTGTGGAGCTTTGGCATAGGAGGCTTGGGCACTTGAATGTGAAGAGCATGAAGAGCCTCCAACACATGGTGAAGGGTCTGAACCTCTCTTCTTGCAAGCATGATTGGAGTTCTATGGTGTGCAAGGGGTGCATTGAGGGCAAACAAGCAAGGCAGCCCTTCCCCAAGGATGGGGCAACGCGCGCCACCAAGCCATTGCAGCTTGTGCATTCGGATGTGTGCAGGCCGATGAAGACCACATCCATAGGAGGAGCAAGGTATTTTGTGACCTTCATTGATGATTTCTCTCACAAGATTTGGGTGTATATGTTGAAGTGCAAGAATGAGGTGTTTGGGCGTTTTGAGACTTGGAAGGCCCTCGTGGAGGCTCAATCGGATTGCAAGGTGAAGGTGCTGCGGTCGGATAATGGAGGGGAGTATGTGTCCAAGGCCTTTGAGGCGTACTTGAAGGCCCATGGCATTGAGCACCACACTTCCGCACCCTCCACCCCTCAACAAAACGGCATAGCGAAGCGTGCGAATCGTACCATTGTGGAGATGGCAAGGGCCATGATTTATGGCCAAGGTTTGAAGCTTGAGCTTTGGAGGGAGGCGGTGTCCAATGCAGTTTACATGAGGAACCGGTGCCCCACCCAAGCGTTGACAAGCAAGACACCGCAAGAAGCTTGGAGTGGGACAAGGCCCCATGTGTCTCACATGCGCACCTTTGGGTGTATTGCCTATGCATTGGTTCCAAGTGCCAAGAGGACGAAATTGGATCCCAAGGGCATCAAGTGCCTTTTCCTTGGTTATTGTGAGGGAACCAAGGCTTATAGGCTGATGAATGTGGAGACCAAGGCCATCATCAAGTGCCGAGATGTGACCTTTTTGGAGGATGGAGGAGTTGATCCCAAACTCTTGGAGATGAGCCCAAGTGGGAGCAATGGAGGACCAGCCCAAAAGGTGGGCACAACTCCAAGAGTTCACATAGAAGATGAAGATGAAGAGCAAGGTGTTGAAGATGAGGACTTTATGGAGCCCAAGAAGAAGGTGACCACACCTCAAGTGAAGAGATCAGCGGCGGCTCCTCCAAACACTTCACCAAGGGAGCAAGAGCATGATCAGCCCTATGAGGAGCAAGATCAGCCCATTGGTGAGGAAGATCAAGGCACAGAGGAGCCATGTTATCCAACGAGGACCCGCAAGCCCCTTGGAGATTGGTGGCTGAATCACATTCTTCCCCGACAACAAGAAGAACAAGCCAATGTGACTTTCCTTGGAGATCCATCCACTCTTGGAGAGGTGTTGCGTTGCAAAGATGCAAGCAAGTGGGAGGTGGCCATGCAAGAGGAGTACAAGGCCCTCATTGACAAAGGGACATGGGAGCTTGCAGCCCTCCCTCCCAAGAGATCAAGTGTGAGTTGTAAGTGGGTTTTTTCTACCAAAAGGGATGCTTTGGGTCACATTGTGAGGTAGAAGGCAAGATTGGTTGCTAGGTGTCGCAGCACAGGGCAGGTAAATTCCCCATTATACTCACAAAAATCGCTCTAGAGTATAACTAAGTGACTCTAAAGATCGAACCCACGAGATCCTGTGAAGTATCTAGCTCTATTAAGCAGTTAAGCTCAGTCAGTATCCCAATCTTACTTTCCGGTCCTAGATCTAGAACCAGAAATACCACCACACCAGATAACTATAGACCGGATTACTCCTTCTTCCGGTCCTACTAACTATCCGGTCTGTGCAAATATCGAAATCCCAGGATCTTTACAACTTCCGGTCCTGGAAATCCGTCCTGACCAATCCGGTCCGGATGGTCATCATGTATCCGTAATCCTATCCGGTTTGGTTTTGCCTCTGTTTCACCATCAGAGGGGTCGCCGCTTAATTTTGAGAGTGGTAGGCCCACCACTCCTTCCGTGACTTATAGTGGCTGAAGACCCACTGTCCTACTTCCTAAACTCCTAAGCTAATCCGGATCCGGTTTGGTCCTTCACAACAACCCAGATAGCAATCCGGGTTGTAGGTCACACAAAGACCCCACACTCGACCCTCTCATACTACAACGACCTTGATGCTACTTCCAATCCGTACGAAGACAGGTGGTTACAAGTGTACTCGTCCGTTCCAACATCAACTAAAGTTCTTCCGTTTACCCACACGGGTGGCGAGACCTCACAGGAGATCGGATACTCGACCGGATTTCCCACCCGGGAGTTCTAGCGCAGCTAAGGAATCCCTCCCTACCCGCCTAGTCTAACAACGGCTTTCTCACCTGGAATCTCAAACTCTAGATGTGCTGAGGAACTAAGTTCACTCCCAACTCTTAGATACCTACTCACATGCACCTAGGATCGGAAAAGGAACACCAAGGGGAGAAATCACTCGCAAACCAGCTCGTACTATCCTAACTCCACATCATACAATCTTGTCGCGCTGGAGAGAGACATACAACGAGGAGAAGGGGAAGGCACAAGAAATTTGCAAAATGAAGACTCCCAGTTCCCATCGCAGGAACCGATTTATATACCAAATGTAAAAATCCTAAAAGCACAAAAAGGAGCGGAAAACCCGTGGGGGTCCGCCGCCACCCTAATCTAACTTCCGGCTAACCTAATACTGTTGAGCCGGATCCGGATCCGGATCTGCTCCTACTCCTAACTGAAATCAAAATCCTATCTACTCTACAATCCTAGATCCTACTGTCAGGCTTCTGCTCTCCGGAACCAACTGCTCGAAGACTTCACTCAAGTTCCGGTTCCGTTCCCCCTCCCCAGGGTTAGATCCGGATGAAGACTCCAAGTCGATTGTAATATCCGGTCTCGTGCCCGGAGTCTCATTCCGTGCAGACTTCTTGGACTCGGGAGTCCAATCCTTCCTATCCTTCGGAATGGTCGCGTCCGGAGAGATATCCGGTAGCGATATGTCCGAAAGATGTATCCCCTTGGAGCACGTTGCTCTAGTCAGCTTCCGGCTGCTTTCCTCAATCCGGTCCGCAGCCTTCCGCCCCTCCACCATCGCCGTCTCCACCTGCTCAGCAAAGTCGGTGAGAATCCGAACCATCCGGAAACCGGATAGTTTCTTCTCTTCGTGGATCTTCTCGTCGAAGAGCTTTGCTTTGGCGGCGGCCGTTCCGGTCTCTCCCAGGGTCGCCTTGATATGCTCGGCTATCTTCCGAGTCTCTTCCGCCATCTCTCGGGTGGCCGTCACGTCTTCCCGATAGGCAAAGAGAGTTGCCTTCAGGGTGTCCACCTCCTTCTACAACCGGCGGATCTCCGCTTCCTGTTTCCGAGTCTCTTCCGGATTGGTGATGCACTCCGCCACCTGTTCCGCCAACTTACTGTCCATTGGCGCATCTACCAACTTTCCGATCGCCGAAAGCGTCCTGTGCTTGACCTCCCAATCCGCCCTGATGTTGCAGAGGAGGTTGATGAGGCCGTTGAACGGATCTTGCATTTCCGTGTCTTCCCCGGAAACGGTCTTCTCGGCTTCCGGTCTCTCTTCCGGGGCCGGTTTGTCGTGACCGGGAGGCGTCCCGCGCTTGTGGGGAGGCGTCAACTTCTGTCGCTTGATGGGCGGCATCGGCTCCTCCTCTTCCTCGCTTGACTCCCGGTCTGACCCGGAATCGGATTCGGCCTCGTCATCCGTTTCCGACTCTCCATACTTCAGGAGGACTTCTTGAGTCCTCCACACCTTCTCCTCCGCGTCGGTGAGGACTTGGTTTTCCCGATAGAGGTGGAAGAGGTAAGGGCACACTGGAGTGGCCCTTTTCTTCCCAACTCTACTAATGAGCTGGGCCACGAGATTGGAAATGATCCGTGCCCAGTCCACTTTCCGAGTACCACTTAGGGCACCGAAAATCGTATTGCCCAGGGTGATCGTCACCCTGGTCGGCTTTTCTGGGTGAAGGACCGGAACCAAGAACTGCAGAAGCCGACGGTGTCGGTCATCCACGCAATCCTCGACCACGTACCCGTCCTTCGGATTGACGGCTCCCTGGAACTTGCCTCGGACAAACTCATCCTTCTGGTTTGCCATTCCTAACCCTCCTGCCCAGAAACCGTAAACACCTCTCCACATTCCCTCGTTCCAGCGGATGGGAGTTCCTCTCACGGTGTTGTCAAATTGGTTGGACAGTTTGCCGAGGAGTTCCTTGACCATTCTCTCCTCCCTAAAACCCCAGGGTTTCTCTGCAAACCCTAGGCAACCCATAGAGGTGAGATCCTCCATGAGTTGAGACTTTTCCGGCTCTGTGGAGGAAATAACCAGAATGACTTTCCGGAGCTTCACCTCGCCTCCAGAGGGACTCGCTGGTCTCGACCTACGTAGCGGCGGCATTCCTACTCCAATCTATCTCACTCTCTCCTAGCCGCACGTCCCATTCCTCACGTTCTCTCTCCGATCTCAACTGGAATCAAAGCCTGCAGCACACAAACGCAAAAACTCAACCACGCGCACTCAAGGTCGAGTTTCTAAAAGGGGGTGCAATAGTGAAGGCTCCTCCTTATATAGTCTCTGGACCCTTTCTGGTTTGGTCATCATGAATCCGGTTCACCATCATAATCCGGTCCTAGACCTAATCCGTGTTGCATTCCGTTTCCGTTGATAGTTACTCCTGACCGGATTAAATCCAAGAGGCCCACTACTTCACGTTCCGTGCTAATTTTGAGTTTTCCTTCTCCACCTAATCGGATCCGGTTCCCTAATGACTAGTTTCCGTTCCTATTTTGGTGTATACTAAGAAAATCAAAATTTTAAGCTGCGACACTAGGGGGTTTTCCCAAGTGGAAGGGGAGGACTTCAATGAGACCTTTGCCCTCGTTGCCAAGTTTAGCACCATTCGGTGCATTGTGACTCTTGGGGCAGCCATGGACTTGGAGATGCACCAAATGGATGTGAAGACGGCTTTTCTCAACCCCAAGTTGGAGGAGGTCATCTACATGGATCAGCCCCAAGGCTTTGTGCAAGAAGGCCAAAAGCATTTGAAGTGCAAGTTGAAGAAGGCACTCCCCGGGTTGAAGCAATCGGGGAGAGTTTGGTATCGAGATATTGATGGCATGTTTGTGAGGAAGGGATTTCGAAGAGGCCACACTGATCACTCTTTGTACACCTTGCAAAGTCATGAGCATTTGGTGATTGTGATCCTCTATGTGGATGATCTGATCCTCCTTGCAAGTAGTATGCCCAAGATGCTTGAAGTGAAGGCGATGCTCAAGAAGGAGTATGAGATGACCGACCTTGGAGAGTTGAAGTATTGCCTTGGAGTGGAGTTCAAGAGGAATAGAGCTGCCCACACCATCACCATGAGCCATCGCAAGTACTTTGAAGAGATTCTCAAGCGGTTCAACATGGAGGGGTGCAAAGCCATAGGTACACCACTTGACACGCATGCAAAGTTGCCCAAGCTCACCGATGAAGAATTCGAGGAGGTGAGGGCTGAAATGCAAGGTGTGCCTTACAAGGCAGCGGTTGGGTGCTTGATGTATGCCATGGTAGCCACAAGGCCTGATTTGGCCTTTCCGGTGAGTGTTGTGAGTCAACACATGTCCAAGTATGGCCCAATACATTGGGCAGCGGTAAAGAGGGTGATGAGGTACCTTCAAGGCACACTTGGCATGGAGTTGCAACTTGGAGGTGCCCATGTGACTTTGCATGGGTATTATGATGCGGATTGGGCGGGTGATGAAGGGGATAGGAGATCCACCACCGGCTACGTGTTTAAGCTTGGATTGGGTGCCATTACTTGGAATTCCAAGAGGCAGCCCACCATAGCTCTTTCTACAACGGAGGCCGAGTACATGGCCATGAGCCAAGCCACGAAGGAGGCCATTTGGCTAAGGCAGCTCTTGGCTGATGTTGGTCTTGCGCAAGAGGGGAGCACACCCATCTAGTGTGACAACCAAGGGGCCATTGCTTTAGCCAAAAATCCCACCCATCACTCTCGGACGAAGCATATTGATGTGCGCCACCATTTCATTCATGAACAAGTGGAGGATGAGGTGATTGAGCTCAAGTATGTGCCTACCCAAGCTATGGTTGCTGATGTGCTGACCAAGGCCCTTGGGAAGCCACAACACCAAAGCTTCATTGAGAAGATGGGGCTTCGTGCCTTTGACCACTTTCAAAGTGGGAGTGTTAGAGATTCTGTACATACTAGCGTAGACCATGTATAGTTAGCCTTAGGAGTAGCTTTAGACACTTAGTTAATGTTAGAGTCAATGGGTATTGCTCGTAATCAAAGGCAACCCAATGTAGTTAGTTATCCCATATGGTTTGTGGATAACTAGGAAAGGCTTCTAGCTTAAGTTGAGCCCGCTCATGTGGCTTTGTTGTCGTTCTACCATCTAAGTAAAGCCTTTCTCTCATACATGACTTTGTAAATCTCAATAGGAGGTAGCGTATGTAGTGCAGAGTCAGCTTCATGCAGGGGTTATTCCAGAAAAAAAATTCATTACTCTTGCAAATATAGACGTCTGTGAGAACGCATGGTATATCATTCACGGGGTATCGAGGTCGGCCTATCATGTTTACAAGGCTGCGGCCGTGGGAGGATCTGTTAACGGCTCGCATGGAAATGCAGGGGCCCGACGGCCACGGCCACAAACAATCCAAGCTCAAGCAACCCTCAAAACGATCATCGACGACAATGCCGACAAAATGCCAAACGAGTTCAGAATGGTTGGAAATAAACGCGTCGACAATCTCAAGGTCCTCCCCTCTGCAATGAATTGGGATCACATGCGCAAACAAGTCAATTATGTAAATCCATCATTTGCCTTTTCGTCTACAGTAGAAAAGTCCTTTTATCGGCTGCCAGCCGATAAAATCATGTCTGGACTTTGAATGTAGAAGCCATTGATCTTTCCTTTCTATAGGCCATCATTTGCAGTTCTGTCGGCTGCCAGCCGATACAACTCTATAGTCTTCCATAGAAACTCATCCATGAAGTCATGTTCTTCAAGTCAATGGAATATGCAATATGAAGCCGGTCTCGCAGTCTGCTATCAACCGCCTTCGGAATGCTCATTTCAAAAACGTAGAGGTCAAGGCCGTAGGGAGCAATTTCTCAAAATGCACAGAATGTGACTTCCTAGTAGAGTTCATTGCAAAGTATCCAAGAGGTTGTGATGAGTGACAGGCCCTGGTCGACGACAGAGAGAGACATCTCAATTACCAGCGCGCTTGTAGAAATGTATACAGTGGATGGACCGCACAGTCGGTGCAAAATCCATCAGAGTTCCTCTGCATTATTCATGACAAAATGGACACCACAAAGACTGCCATTCCGAGGATGCAATGCATCACCAAGGCCACCGCAGGGCTAGGGCAAATACCAATCTCGTGTACTAGAATGCTCACACATGGACATGGAGATGGCGCATATGCACATTACTCCACATCACTCTGGCTTGGGGATTCAAATTTCACAATTTCGTCCATCTGCAGGGTCCTCAGGGCCCTAGAACTACCACCTGTTCGGGAGTCCAAGATCCTCTTCTCGACTCCACCGCTAAACACCTTCTTCGAGGCTCTGCTTTATGGGAAATCGAGATGCAACTCGTCAATCCCGCAAGCCTCGGACATGGTGATCGACGCAGCGAGACCACGACGACCTCAGGTCCCACTTCCAAAGAAATTGTTCTTGCAACTCGACAATTCAGCAAAGGACAACAAAAATCGATTCCTCATGGCTTTCTGCTCACTGCTCACTACCAAGCGCATATTCAAGGAAGTTTCAGTGGGGTTCCTTATTGTCGGGCATACGCACGAGGACATTGATGCGCACTTCAGTTATCTCTCTAAACTGATCAAAAGGAAGAACACATACGTACTTGCGGATCTCATGAAGGCGTTCATGGATTCACAGAAGACTGTAGCCTTCATTCCGGAGTTCGTGCAAGAAGTGGCGGACTTCAAATCATACTTCAAGGGCTTCCATCATGATGGGGTGAACAAAATCATCGGGCTTGGAGATAAACACCTTTTCAAGTTCTACGTTGTGGAGGATGGTGTGGATCGTGGATGGCCGGTCATGAGGTACAAGCTCAGGGCCACAGATTCTTCGTGGCTGCCTCTTGGCGCACTTGTCAAAATGTGGATAGCGGACGAAAATGGACAACCCAATATTCCACAGGGGGACCCTCGACCTGTGCCTTTCAAGGCACTCTAGGGGAATGTGGACATTAATACCAGAAGGCGAAATGCAAAAAAGGAAGTCGCAAGGGCTACAGAGTGCAATGAGAAACAGACATTCATCAAAAACGGAATAGCAAAGTTCATTGAGTTCTGGAAATCGGGAATGGCCAAAGATAGACGGTACGCACAAGAAATGGCAGGCTGTGTAGCTTACTGGGAAAGAATTCAATCAGAGATCAATTCGGCGTTGCCTCAAACTCCTGCATTGCTTCAAGAAGGATTATGGCCGCTCTCTGACTGGACAAGAGATCACACGTCGACTTTTGTAGACAAGGGGGCGGAGGAGAATTATTCAGTAGACACCACTCCATAGGACGAAGGGGATCCCACTCCATACTACGGACCTGCGAAGGATAGGCCGCGCTTGAGATTTAATCCATTCAGGGATGTTCTGCTCGGAGACTTTGTTCTTTGTCGACTATGTCACAACAATCATCTGCCTGTTTGGCTGGGACGGGTATTCCAATGTGTGGACATGTCTCTGGGGCCCACGTATGGTAATTTTAAAATTGAGTGGTGGACTCCGATGAAAGCCAAGAGGGAGTCAAAAGCGCTCATTGCGAAAGAGTGCTGGACCCAAAGATGGCACAAGGAACTCTGTCTTCCGCAGATGGTCCATGTCAACATTGTCTTGTACTCGCACAGAATGCCCTCGCATGCAAAGAAAGGACCTCCCACATCTCATGTCATCCCGGAGGCATCCGTTGCTGCTGCTATTGCGAATCTGGAGGCCGCAGGGGCAGCTTTGGACAGAGATGCAGACGAGGGCGGAGAGGATTACTGACATATCGCCTCGGACCTATCGGCTGCCAGCCGATACAATAGTTTAGCTCTGGAGTTGTGTCACCATCACATTGCTAGACGGATCCGAGTCCTCGCTGCAGGTGTCGGCTGCCAACCGATACTAAGGGCTTCGTTGCATGTCGATCACATGGTTCTTGAATAGGATGTTTTCACTTCAAGATGATTACATGCATATCCACAATATTTACTCATTTGTGGATGTGCCTTCATATCTTTTAGGGTGTGCCTTCATATCTTATAGGTTGTGACTATAAGTCTTATGACTAGTCAGTTTTGAAATTTTTAATATGTATCCGTTGGCTGCTGACAAATCACATTTATTTGAATCTCCTATGGGGACCATGTTACAACTGTTTTATCTTCAGTGCACAGGCGATTTGCTCATTTCTCTATCTTTCATGTTCGTTGTCCTGCTTTTTGGTTTTGCACACTTTATTGTGCTGTCTTATCGGCTGCCAGCCTATATGTCAATGGGCACGGGATGGGTGCACGGTCATAGGCACCGGTTCTGCTATTGCATAAAAACCGGTCCAAAATACAACAATCCACTTTTTTTTTGTACCCTCGGTTCTTCTGAACAAGGTGTGGGTGGGCTGCCAACACTTTTTAATCATTTGAAGCATGTTCTCTACCTTTTTTAATGTGGCTATGGACTATGAATTTGTCCATAATTTGTGCAATTGTCCATAATTAGTTAAATATAGGTTAGGGACTTCTAAATCCTCTACAAACACTAATTCTGCAACCAAGTCGTTTGCGGCTTAGATTCACAAGATTGATATATCTTGTGAATTTTTGTGTTGTGTGTTGATTTTTAATATGCATGGATTTGTGTATTTTATGGCTAAATTTTGAATGTGCATTTTTTTTCTCTTATGTTTTATTTAGTGACATATCATTCGTCATCAAGTAATATGGATGTGGTAATGCAACAATTATGCCAAAATATGTTTTATTAGAGAACCAATAGTCAAGAAATAAGTACCCTTTCTATATTATTCTATGCAAAGATGTTTTTTGTTTTTGCTTAAAATTTATAAGATATTTCCTTATAGTAGCCTTATTACATGGCTAATGCAAAACAAGAAACATTGATTGTAATGAATGATGTAGAAAATGGGTATCCATATTCTCATAGTTTTACGAAAAAATCTTTTATGACCCTAAATAAAATCAATAATTACCCTAATTCTTGTGAACAAATTAATGACACTTATAAATTCTTTTTATAATTTTTGCTTGTTATGAAATCAATCATAATCAAATTCACTTGCATGTTTTTTTAAATAATTTTCAAAATCATTAGTCAATAATTATGATTTGAGAAATTGAAGTGACATTTCCCACAAAATAAAACTATATATGGCCACAATCATAGGTCCTTCAATAAAAAATTAAAAAAAAAAATTTCCACTCAGAAGCTCACAAACTCACGCTCACAGAGTCACATACTAGTAACCCTGAATTCCCAAATTAGGTAATAATAGGGACCAAAATTAATTGGTCTTGAACATCTAAATATCCAACTAAAAAAACCTTTGGCTATACAAGATATCCAAATGTCCACATGGAGTAACCCCCCATAAAAATTCTAGCATCCAAGGATCTCATGATGAACTCTCCTACTTTCAACAACATGGTGGTTTTTTAAATTCTAGCATCCAAGGATCCCACAATGAACTCTCACTAGAAGAAACCCACATCTAAGTTGACAAATTTTTCTAGACATCTAATGTAACAAGCTGTGTTTTTATGTCAACAATTATGTCCACCATTCCATAAAGATGTTATGGTGGATGTAATTGTTGACATAAAAACATGGCTTGTTACATTAGATGTCTAAAAAAATCCTTCAACTTAGACGCCAGTTTCTTCTAGTGTCTACCATCACAAAGTTCAAATTTTTCAAAAGCATGATGGTGTCCAAAATGCTAACATTTTAGGATCTCATGATGAACTCTACCATCATAAAGTTCAAAATTTCCCCTCAACAGTTATCCTTTCTACTTTCAATAATCTCATGATGTCTAAAATCCTAACATCTAAGGATGTCATAATTAATTCTACCATCAAAAAGTCTAAATTTCACCCTCAAGTCCAAAAGTAGTTAAATATGACATTTTTATCTAATTTATGAATTGTTGTATTTATGCACCATTGTTATAATTTGCATAATTTCAAAATTGATGAACTAAATTTGGAATTATTATTTTTGGATGCACTTATAACTTGGGCAAACCTACAAAGATAAATTAATGTTGGAATTTGTGAGAGGAAGCAAAGATCTTTGGGCTTACTAAATGAACATGT
This sequence comes from Pseudoscleropodium purum, assembly GCA_963969395.1. Lineage (NCBI taxonomy): Eukaryota > Viridiplantae > Streptophyta > Bryopsida > Hypnales > Brachytheciaceae > Pseudoscleropodium > Pseudoscleropodium purum. Next base: position 12,656,266 of record OZ017804.1, on the reverse strand, counting down.
AAATTTATTGCACCAAATTGTGACCTTTATAGAATATTGTCACTTATTAATTTATTTCTGAAATAAACTGCACAATTTGAATATATGAGTTTATAGTTGTTTTTTGATACTCCTATATCTGATGTGTAAAAAAAAATAGTCATTTATTTAAATATAATGTTAAATCAAAACAAATTAAACTTGTAAATATAATTCCCTTTTGATGACCAATAGGAATGAAAAAAATTGAGTAACTCCAAGAACAAAATAAATGCTTAGATGTTTATTGTTATGCTTATGAGGTGATAAGGTGATTGCACCTATTTTCAACAGTACACTTGCAACTAATATGTGCTATATTTAAAAAGCTAAAGTTTTGTAATTTACGAGTATATCAATATAATGTTCATGCATACAATAATGCTTGTGTTGACAAGCATTATTGTACAATTTCATGTGTTGGTTTGAGATGTGATGTACAAGTGAACTTTATTATTTTCACAAAAAAATCATCAAAACTTCCAATATTAATTTATTTTTAATTCAATATTTTCATTGTCCAATCCATCAATCCCTAAAAAAACACATTGATTGGAATTTCAGCCAAATTCTCAATTTTGGACAAGCCACCATGGATCCAAATTTTGTCTAATTTTGATGAAATTAGGTGTATGTACGTAATTTGTAATCGTGCTTAAGGTTTGAAATTTTGTAGCATTTCAATACATCATTCAAAATATCTCCAAAAAACATTGCAAGAAATTTCCTCCTAAAGTAGGCAATTTGGGTAGCCCACAAAAATCACTTTTCTTAAACCAAATATGTTTGTGTTTCTCTAGATTTATGGATATATGGAAAGCCTTGAACCATTTTTATGTCATAATTAATGAGATGAAAGTTATGAAGAGTTTTATTTTATAGTTTGTTATAGAATCTCTTTTCAAAAATTGAAAGTTAGAAGTTCATGTGTTTTTACCATTGGGATTTCAAATCCATATATAAATTATTAATAATTTAGTGTTTTGCAACATTTTATATCTCCTTTTCTTTAACATTTTTTGCAAGAATGAATATGAAGTAATTTTTGTTGAGTTTTTTTTGTATATTCAAAATTTGTTTCTTCATGATTATGACTTTCATTACAAGTTATAGGACATACTCATTTTTCCATAATTTTTTTGAAAGATGAAACCTCATAATTTGAAAGAGTTGAACAAAATTTGTTTATTCACTTCAACAACTAAGATCATGCAATCTACATCATCAATTTTTTTTAAAACTCTTTCCATTTCCATAGTATTCTAGTATAATTTTTTAAGGTTAAATTCTTAAAAAGAAACTTCTTTTTTTCATTTTTCTCTCAATGCATTAGAAAATGGCAATTTGGGGCACTTTCAAAAGTAATGTAGTCATAGGACTTTAGTAGGCTATAATATTCTTGCACTTTTCAAATTTGACCAAATATAAGCTGATTCTCTTAAAAAGTTGGAGATAGATACATTCACTTGATTAGCTTTGATTAAGGGAATTCCACTTAATTGTAACCCCTAAAACAAACTCCTACAAATTTCTGTCTAAAATATACTACCTCTAATCATGAAAACCTAATATCTTTTTTGAATAAAACCTATAATTATCAATACTTAATAAAATAAATAGTATATTCATACAATGTCCAAAATGAAAAACAAGAATATTCTTTTTGACCTTTTGATCTCCAACAAAACACACAAAATTAGACAATTTAATAAGAAGAAAAATGCTCTTATTCAGACGCAACCGTTAGGGTGTGTAGTTACCTTGTTAGGACACACGAGAGCGCTTCAAGATTGTCGTCGTGAAGTTTCCGGAGGGGGAAGAATGCTTCGATTTTCTCGATTCGCAAACCCCAGGAATTCTTCTCACCTGCTCGTTCAGAATCAACCTTGCTCGTTTAGAATCAAACCTGCTCGTTTTTGCGGTATGCATTGTGATCCCGTTTTGCAATTTTGGTAACATTTTGTCGCTGGAATGATCAATCTCCCTCTACAATGGGCGTCCAAGCCTCAAGTCCATTGCGGCATGGTGACTCGCCCAACGGATCGTACCCAAACAAACTATTCTTGGTGTGTTGGAATCGTACTAGTATACTGTTACCCTGTCTCTTGCAATGTGCTGGTTTTAGGCCATCTACTACGGTATAGTAAATTTCAAACCCTTACAACTTCTACACATGGTGGCCAAATATCTCAATGCATTCTCTGGCGCGTTGGAATCTTCTTTGACCCACCAACAAGAACGTAATGCCAATGATTTTACAATGCTTGCACAGGGATACAAGAAGATCGTCTGCAACTGCGCAGCCGACGCCTTAATCGCAACAGGGCGGTTCAAGATCCTCTCCAAGCCCGTCGGCGTCCCCTCAATCGCCTTCTTCTTAACCAACAAAACCAAGTTCGACAAATTCAATGATGCAGTCCTGTAAGAGGGCGTTGCCACTGACTTCAGGTAGGGGACATAATTTCAGTTCTTTCAACATAGTTGGAGTGTGATTTTACTAGCTGTCATTCATCAGGAGAATCTTGAGCTTGCGAAGTCGGACAAGTCCGTGGAGGAGATCAAAGTGGCGACCACTGTGGATAACTCCACTTTCCACGAGACGGTGAAGAAACATGCTCGTGCTCATGCTCATGAGCAGAAGAAGGGTCACAGGAAGCAATCCTTTCACAACACGAATTGCGTTTGTTAAGGTCGATGTGGTGCTCGTCTTGTTGAAGACGGATTTGTTAGTAGGTATGCTCTTGAAGCTCTGTAACTTAGAGGGTGTTACCGATTAGGTAAAGGATTTTAGTTAAATATTTTATCCTAGGTACAAGTGTGATATTTTGGAGATGTGTAGAGTTGAGGAGATATCTGTTTGGATACTCGGGTGGGGGTATAAGAGCTGTGTGTGTTTAGATAAAAAAATTCTCACTGTGAATGAATTTCGTATGCAATTTTAGAGTTAGAGGTCTTAAAAAACTACATTTGCATTTCAAGAATCGGTGGTTGTTGACATTTTCCCAAGTCATGCTTTACTCTTCATGTTTATAAGTCCACCAAACTACATGGATACATGAGATGTTGGTAGCAGGTGTGAGACGTACTTGTCCTTCTCAATGAAGGTAGGGTCAACAATTTTCAAGCACGCACCCAAAACGGAGCCCTAATAAGTCTAGATACCTACTAGATCAATTCATTACACAATAATCAACACTAGGACATTGAAGTAAGGGACAATTCTAGAAAATCTACACTTGCACTTTGATCTCTAACCTATGATTTATCACATACAATGTGCATATGCCATTCTAAGATATCACAAAATCTTTGCAGCATCTTCTCACTGAGTGACCAAGTATAAAATCTCACGCACAATTAGCGAGCTTGTTCCAGTTTCCGGGTCCATCCCACGCATCTACCAGCTTTCCTAGCAGAGCTTGGTCCGGTGCATCCTCAAATGCATACACCATCACCCCTTCGTACCCGTTAGCTTTCAACCACTTAACATCCGCAGTGAAATTCGCGGACTGTTGGCCAGACCAAAACCCAAGGGAAAGCGCATTCTTGGCCATGCCGGCGTCGACATACACAGGCAACCGATATTGGGGCAACCCACCGTAGGTCATTTCCCAACCATATGTCAATGTCTGCTCCAACGTCACACCCTGGTATGGAACCCCAAAGTTTTGGAGGTCTTCGAACAAGGCCTTGGATATGATCTTTCCTGGCATGGCCTTGCGCATCAGAGATGTCACCATGGCCAGCGATGTGCTGTTCTCTTTCCCTGTGGAGTATTCATCGTCGATGTCGATGCCGTCCAAGCCGTAGGTGGTGACCACATGTTGCAGCTGGGACACAAATCTCTGCGCATCTGGAAGGGAACCAGAGACGGTTGTGTATTAGTAGGGTGTAAGTCCAGTCAAGCCAATCCATTGAAATAAAAACACAATGATTAGTGACAGAAGGCTCTTTCATTTATTTTATAAAAGAAAGTTTCTTTTTAAAGACTCAAGTATTGTTTGGGATGAATGAGAAACTATTTGGACGAAACTTCACCCCGAAAGCACCTTGTCCATCATCTAGAAAATGGACTTTGGAGCGCTTAGGAGTAATGTCAAATTCCAAACAATTCTGAAGACAAAATTGGGGGGCAAATAATTTTATATACTACTAGAATTTGGAGTATTTAGGAACATTTTTAGGTACATGCCACATTTCGAAGCATTCTTTAACGTTTTGGAACATGTTTAAGCAACATTTTCCAACAGACATGAAAATTTTGAACATTCTTTAGCAAACATGCACATACTTCAACAAACATGCAACGTTTTTCCAGCAAGCTTGTTTGAAACATTGTTCACTTTGAACGAAGCTTTCTGGCAACATTGAAAGTCAACCTTGGAACCACACTTTGTGTTATCAGCAATGTTTGAACGTTGTTGTATAAGTAAGTGTGAATTCCAATAGTGCTCTACCATAATTACCATCACGACATACAACCAACTTAGTGCTGAAGCACGCTTCCCTTAAAGAAAATATATATTAAAATAAAATGTAACCATTGAGTAAAGAAAAGAAAATAATTTTTTTTGTAATGTGATATACGAGAGTAAGACGCAGGTGCACCTGTCTCGGTAGCAAATTGAGACCATCCAGCAGCATCATGGTTGTTGAGAAATGTCAACAACACCGTGATCCCCTTGTTCTGCAACTCCTTGATAGCCGGGGACCGCAACAACATCATCATATCAGCACTGCCGCAAGCTACGATCCGCCACTGGGGATTGTCACATAGGGCGCAAGATGGACGTATCCGGTTGGCAACTTTTGGTTAATATTTGCCGCAAATATGCACACCACGTCCACCGCCGGGCTACCATCCGCCGTGGTGTAACACCCTGCAGTTTCCAACATCGTCACGTTGGTCTGCCCAATGTAGGCCACGCTCATCCCGTTCTTTTGGTATGAACTGCATTGCGTTGCGTTGAAGTACGTGGGTTGGCCTAGACATCAACCAAACCATGTCAATGAATATTTATTACCATACACATAGTTTTATCTCAAATAGAAAGCGAGGGGATTAATTGAACACATCAAATCAAGTAGTAGTTCTCAAGGTAAATAATATAGAGACACAAATCTAGCATTTAAATATATGATGTCACATGAAAATTTTAGTGAGACCTATCAAGAAGCAACGGCAAAATTCAAGAATTGCGTTCCATCTAAAGTACAATGTTAGTGTACTACCATTGGATAGTTGGAAGTACAAGTGAAGGTACACAATAATTGTTGTTCTATGCAGTGTGGACTTTTCAATTGAAGCACACATAATGTCCACAATGTAAAGCTTGCCCCCTACTTGCGTAGTGCATTGAGGAAGCTAACATGCTAATGCACACATAGAAGAAGATATTCTCAATATACACTTGCTTGTCATTGACATGCTTCTTTAAAAAAGTTAGAGAGGACTACAGTACACTACATAGCATTGCCATCTATTAGAGTAAGCTAAGAAACCCCTACTTATGCTACACTATCTATTAGTATTGTACATTTAGAATTGTCCAATGCACTTTATTGTATATAGTGATCACATCTGAGTTATATGACACAAATATAGTTCCCTACAAATGCCTTCTTAGTTGTCTTCTTGGTTGACCTAATTGACCATGTAACACTGATTACTTTACATGGGAGAAGCCTCCTTTAGTTACACTTGCCACATTCAAAAAATTGATAGATTTTTTCACCTTGTTAGAAAACCCAAGAACTAATTATTATCATGAGGCAATCAAATCTAGAAAATTTGAATTCACATTTAGAATCCTAAACCCCAATTTAGCTAAGAAAAAATTAAAAAAATTAAAAAAAGGAAGTTTAATCTTGTAAGGATGTTGTGAACTTAAAAAGGTCCAATGGATGGCTTCATTGTTAATTGTAGAAACAAAGAATGCACCTATATAAGTCTAATAATCAGAGCATTTTGGTGACTGCTTTCATCATAGGGCCATGTCCTTCCAAAGTAAATCATTCATTCGCCATGGTGAAAAAACTTGGTGTGACGAGTACAGGGAAGCATGCGAGAGTACACTGCAACTAAGGTGAACCACGTGCATTATGCTTTCCATAGTAGAGTAGGGCTCCACATGGGCTCCATGTGTTGTGAGCTTTTGCCATTGAAAACCAAAGTGAAAACTCACCCGTGAAGAAGACGACGTCACCCGCGTTGAATGCCTTCGGAGACGCCCACGACGGATCCGTGAGTTCCCCAGGTTCACTGCAATAGAAGAAAAATGTGATGACTGGGTCGCGGAGAGCGATTCGCCGTCCTTGCTCGGGTGAGCTCTGCGTTACTGTTTGGATATAGCTGCTGTTCCAGTCCGCGCCATACATCGCCACATTGGCTACTTTCGTCCAAGTCATCTTGAATTGCTTACAGCTAGCGCTTGCCCCAGTGCTTACTGCAATCAATACGTGGTGTCACGGATTAGAGCTCTGGAAATGGAGGCAATTTCAGCAACAAATTTGGAAGGTCTATGAAAAGGTACGTCTACGGTGTCAGAGTTCAAGACTTGAGCTCTGGGTATGGAGGTAATTTGGGTCATGCAACTGGAAAGTTCAGTAAGGGGTCTATTTATAACAGTGAGACAAGATTCCGAACCTTGTGCGAGGAGGTGATCGATTTCGGCAACAATTTGAACGCTCTACAAAGGTTCGATCTCGAGTGGGGTGTCCGAGTTCACTCAAGAGTTCTACTTTGACGTGATTTGGCAATGCAATTGAAAATTCGACAAGGAGTCTAGCTATACCAGTGAGATGATGAGATTCTGGACAGAGCTTGAGAAAGCCAGGGCAGATTTGGAAAGAAGAAGCAGAGTTGCGTGGATGAAATTGTGAACTGCGACACTCCCTAATGTGGATTCACAAAGTGAAACGAAACCTGTCTTTCTCTCTCTCTATTCCTCCCCCTCTGAAATTTGCACTCTAGTTGTTGCAAGTTACACATCCAGTTATCCAGACACTGGAAATAAGACCCTTGATCGAAGGGAATAAAACTTGTCTCTCTCGTTCTGCACTCCACTTCGGTTTACAGACAATCCTGGACAAATGCTTCCGTGCAATGGGACGAGTAAGCTTAATTAAATCTAGATAAGCTTCATAGGGATCATTCTTACGAGGCAATCCTGTGTAAAGCTACTTCTGCACTCCGTGTTTCTGATCTTTTTCTGGTGAAATTTCAGCAGCTCTGATGCCTCTGGCAGGATGTCGTCGAGCTGAATTCCGAGGGACATCAGCGTACTAGCCAGCTCTGATGCCTCTGGCAGGATGTCGTCGAGCTGAATTTCGAGGAACGTCAGCATATGAGCCAGCTCTGATGCCTCTGGCAGGATGTCGTCCAGCTGAATTTCGAGGAACGTCAGCGTATTAGCTCCTTTTTGTCAAAGGTGGCGAAATTTCGCCAGAAAGAGAAACACAAACTGCAGACAAGCTGCAACCCGCCCTCATGTTGATCGATTTGTCTTAAAGTCAAGGATCGGAGCAATGCAATGTGGACTTGTTGGAAGCTTGCAAGACATTATGTGACCCCCATCGAGCAAATCTCAAGGCCCAGTATCCCTCCGTCGCGTTCCTCGTCGACCCTTTGCACCCCAGCACCGGCCAGAACACGCGCCTAGAGGAAGAGTTTGTATGGATTGTAAGTAATAGGGTCTGCATTGGTGGAGTTCTGCTTGGCCTGGGGGAGTTCTACCGCGGGACCAGAGAAATTTACTGCTAACGTATAACTGCGTCCTTTTCATTATAAATTTGAAATCCCAACGCTTTAGGGTCTATCACTATACGGTTTGAGGTCCTCCTTTTTTCATAGTGTATACTAGCGTGCCCCGTGTCACTGCCACGGTCAAAATAAAAACAGAAGTAAAATTTCGTAATTTTTAAAATAAAAAATACTCAAAAATTCATAAATTTCATAGTATACGTCCAAATGCCACAAATTAAAGCCCATGCACCCCTTCTCGCCAAGAGCTTTCCAACAATACTAAGTATACAACTAGGAGACGCACAATCCAGGAGATCTCAATGTAATAAACAAACAAAACATATAGCCTAACTTAAGGTTTAAATGGATGGATGGATTATTATACATAGTGTCTGTATTGGTAGTGAAACAACTTTGTGAGTATGGTGACATAGAATGTTCTGTATGCATCACATATTCTCATATAGAGTGACAACATGTCTTCATGTTTGTGTTTGTGTAATCTTTTTCTTTGTATGTGTTTTATTGCCATTCTTTGGGTTTGGGTTTCATAAGCATTTTCTTTAGAGAGCATTATTTATTGCAATTACTAGGGTTTGAATGTCATAGACATCTTTTTTAGAGTGCATTGTTCACTACTTGATACAATTAGATTCAGGGTTGACATGATGTTCGGACGCTGTGTCCGCAGACATTCGCGGTCCTAGCGGATGCAGCGTCCGCATGTCCCCCGTCCGCTTGTTCGCCCGTCCACTCGTCCGATCGATGTGCGGACTGATCTGGTCCGCACGATCTGGGTGTCCGCCTCGCCCGTCCGCCCCGCCCCGCCCCGCCTATCCGCTTTCCGACGGCGGTCGGGACGCTACGCCCAGAAAACGGACATTATTTTGGGGCGGACGTTGAGATTCGTCAACCCTGGTTAGATTGTTATCATCTCACACTAGTTTGGGGTCATTGTTCTATTGATCACTAGTTCCCCTTGACAACTTCATGGCAAAGAAAGAAGAGAATCAATCTTTTCATAGAGCTACTAGTTCATATTCTTTCTAATGATGAAGTAAGCAACTATGAAGAGGAAACCTACACTACAAGAGAAAGGGGTGTTTTAAGTAAGTTTTAAAATATAGTCCTAAACACAAGATTATAAGTAATGACCTTTAAGGAGATTTTCAGCAAAATTTTACTAGAAACACATTTATTTTTAGTAAAATTTTGCTAAAAATTTCCTTAAAGGTCATTACTTATAATTTTATGTTTAAGACTATACTTAAATATTCTGTCGTGTAAAGAAAGATCGATAACCACAACAAATCGAGAGTCTCAACCAACATCAAATAAACAAAAAACATATTCAAACACAACTATGCTAAGTACACCTTCGAGGAATATGTTGCAAATCACAAGAGTAGTCAAGCGGCTCGCACTCCACAAAGGGAGAATCAACAAGTGTAAGAAGTATGAGAGAATGCGGAGCCTTCACTAATGACAAACAATCACTTATAAGCAACGATAATCACTAATATTCTTTAACTCACTCACAAAGCTTGACTTGACAAAGACGTCAAGTGAAGCACGTGTGCGCCACTATACGCATACACACATAAAACCCTAACGGATTAAACTCATCCGTAGGATGAATGAGGTGTGCCAGCCGCACGTCCCCCATACACGTAGATTAGTAACAACTAACCTACGCTAAAACACTACGATGTGGAGAGGCCCCCGACGCCACATCCCGTGACAGCTGTCGTGTAAAGAAAGATCGATAACCACAACAGATCGAGAGTCTCAACTAACATCAAACAAACGAAAAACATAGTCAAATACAACTATGCTAAGTACACCCTCGAGTGCCCCCCCTAGCGGATAAAGAGCCCCTCTAATTCGCTAGGACCAAACAACACAATATAGACTATCGCCACAGTGATGTCGCTGCAACAACTATACGCATCCAGTCAAAAGGTAATCCATCACCGAATCAATAAGTGCATGGAGAAGTAACAAAGAGAGGATAGGCCGGGTGCAATGTGAACCCCATATTTAATCGCCTTAGGCAACTTTGTTGCCAATCCCTTGGTCAATTTTCACGTTGCCTATGTCTGAAACAAAACCAAGAACTCTAACTAGATGGCAACGCACCACACCAGTAAAAGTGCACGAGAAAGTCAAGCTAGTTCACTATGTGAAACATGGTTAGAAGACCTCCTACAACGAGGGCAAGTCCAATCCCCGGACGGTAGAGTAGAAAAAGGCGGCATCAAGCAAGCCATATGCCATCCACGTTGGCAATGATCGCACAATAACATGGTAGCAGCGCCCTTCTTCTCACCACACACAAAACATGAAAGGCCCTCTGGTACAACGGCCAACTCAGGATGAACGGAGCCATCAATGGGTAAATGGCAAGGAGCACAATTTTTAGAGTGCTCCCGACACTCCCGGCCATCCATGCCTTCCAACAATAAGATACCACTAGGTAACACATTCTTCACGCGAAGAATGGTCCGTCCAGCCTTGACGTCCAACGTCGTGGGTGCCTAACGTTGCAAATAAACGTAATCCTCCGTGGAAAAACGTCGCAACTGAGGTCGGTAGGCGCCGCTACGAATGTGAGCGTACCGTAGCATGTCGCGATGCTGAGCAATGGATAAATTCTCTATGGCCATCGGCATGGCCCGCTTGAAGAACTCCGCTCGGTCACGCAAACACTGGATCCACACCTCTGGATCATCCAAATCCACAACAGGAGCCAACTTCTCCCGTACAGAATAGGGTAGAATGGGCTCCCGTTCGTATAACAACTGATACGGACTGAAAGCAGCTAGTGAAGCCTGTCGACTAAACTGATACTCCATGGCAATCCATGGTATCATCAAATTCCAATCACGGTGGCCACCTTGGAGTAATCCATACTTTTGTAGGCCTCGTTTCACGGTCTGAACCACACGCTCCGCCAAACCGTCCACTTCCGGATGATCCTGAGAAGTGGTACGATGGTCAATCAAAGCCTTGGTATACAAAGCTTCAAAAGCTCCAAGGAACTTTCGCCCTTGATCAGTCAAAACCTCAGTTGGGGCTCCAAAACGAGCCAACACTCGGTCGAGGAATGCCATGGCCGCCAACTCTGAAGAGTTCTGTGGAAGAGCCACAAGCTCAATCCACTTGCTGAAATGCTCCACCATCACCAAGACATACTTGGCTCCATATGGAGACACGACAAGTAGACCAGCAAAGTCCAAGGACCAATGATAGTCCAATCCCATAATGGGCAAAGGTTGCAATTGCGGTGATAAAGTGTTGAAGCTGGATCGCACCCGATCACACACCTCACACTGTAAAACATAAGTGGCGACCTGCTAATACATGCCGGTCCACCAATATTGGCTGCGCAACATCGAATGAGTCCGTCGCACACCAAAATGACCAAGGTCTTCGTGTACTTGCCGTACCAACGAAGCCCTTTGATCTGGCCTGGGAACTATGCGCCTAGTCCCATCCAGCCACACCCGAAATAGAAGGCCGTTCTCCCAACAAAACCTTGTTATCCGGTGTCCAACTCGATCGCGCTCCATAGCCGAAAGAGCAGGTGGAAGCATCCCATGTTGTAGCTTGTGCAAGACTGGAATGTCTTCCCACACATTGCTAACAACTTGGGCCTTGTTTGGTTCCTCATCCGTTATCAAGTCAAACAACGTCGATGCGGAGCCAGACATCAAGGTGAGATAAGCTGCTGCATGCCACCCCGGAACCGACTCTCTATTACAATCCCCATGCCACCTAGCACCAATCACATCTTCTTCCGAAGGACTTAGATTGCAAGAAAGACCATCTGCATCCAAGTTGGTGATGGCAGCCCGATGTACAACCTCAAAATCATACTCTTGAAGCAACAAAGCCTACTTGGCAAGCTTGCCAGTGAGCTTGTCAGATTCCATGAGCCACTTCAAAGGCTGGTGGTCGGTTACCAACGTAAAACGTTGCCCATACAAATAAGGCCTGAAATGAGCTATGGCCCAAACCGCTGCCAAAGCCCCCCCCTCATAGGATGAATCAGAGTTGACACGACGTCCGGACGCGGACGCAGTGTCCGTAGCGTCCGCTAACATTCGCGGTCCCGGCGGACACAGCGTCCGCCGGGACCGCCCCGTCCGCCCCGCCCGTCTGCCCCGTCCTCCCAGACGGCCCTATTTCCCCCGACCGCCCTATCCAAACTGCCCCGCTGTCACTCCCTTAATCTTTAAACAATTAAATATTAAATGAAGTGCAATGGTTCGTGATTTGTTATTAAAACAATGTCTCTCATAAGTTGAAAGATTATAAAGTTTGACCACGAGTCCATGATAGTCTTGAAAGTATGAAAAAATTCCAATTCATTTTCAAAAGGCAAACTAAAAAAATTTGTGACTTCAAATATATATATATACTATTTAAAAAATCAAGATCAACACAAATACAAACATAATCAATATGGGCAAAATGTATTCAATTTAATGTAGAATACCATACATTGTGCACATTTGGCTAATTGCACATATAATTTTTTTCATTCCAACTCTTTATTTCTAAACTAATTTTTAATGCCTATATAACCTATTCAAGTATTCAACTACTACTTCTGCACTACCAATCTAATATAAATGGCGGAAATGTTCATCTGGCATCGACCAACGATATGTATTAGAAAATCGCGTAATCACATGGGCCAAACTAGTATTTTCATCGTCAGTCTTCGAAGAAATGCGCTTTAAGTAAGCATAAAACACTTTTGCAAAGTCATGAAAGGCAAATTGTGTCGCACTAGGTGTTTTAAGTAGCACGTTGAAATACGCCTCTGACATGTTGTTTCCATTCATCCGCCGAGCAATTTTTCGAACGGCATACTCTTCCGACTTACGTGAATACATCGGAATGACTTTCACATTTGCACCTGCTTTATGCAAATATGCAATACGTGGATCCACCCACCATCTCCTCTGCAAAGTTTGTTTCATCTCATCTGTTGATGTGAATGTGTACAAAGACTTCATTGGCTGAGAAGCTAAGGTGGTCATGCCCCAATCGCAAACTCCAATATACACACGTGACTCATCCTCTGGAAAATGCAACAAGATGTTGTCCGAAGAAAGATCATTGTGCAAATGTCCAGCAAGATGCACTGCATTCATTATATGCATAAACGTCCATGTCAACTCCGTGCACTTCTTCCGATATCGCCCTAAACGGTGAGCTTTTACAACCTCCTCTTCGGTTGAATTTGTATACATCAAATGGATTTGAATGTTGTCTGGATAGTCCTTATCCATATTCAACATTTGTCGAAGAGTTCTACCATTCCACCAATACGCATAACCTTCACACGTCGTTCCGTGCACTACAGCAAATCGTATCACACCCGCGTGTGGAATTCGAACAACCATTGATTCGTTTTGATGTTCTAACTTTGCAAGATCGGGTCGAGTTTGGTGGTGAATGGATTTCTTTGCCGCAAACTCCCAATAAGGAAGTATTCCTGGACATCCTTCAATACAAACCTTTCGAATTGTTGCATATCCACCTCTCATCGTTCTATCATCAACAGCAATCACGCGTGTTGTATCTGGAAGTGCTATGAGGTGCCGTTTGGTCCTTTCTGCTTCAGCAACTCCATCATTGCTTTTCCACCAACCAATTGAATCAACTCAATTGTGCTTTTTGGCGAATGGAGCACATCGCCCTCTAAACAAGTCCGCTTTCAGAATCACTTCTTCAAATTGGGCGTCATTGGGTCGATATTCCTTGCCATATTTAACCAAAATGACTTTGGAATTCCACAAAGCGTCATGAACCTTGTTCTCCAAACATTTGGTGAAGTATGTTTTATGCATTTCGTCATGCCACTTCGCCACATTCAATGCATCCAACAACATCTGTGTCATGTCTACCTTGAATTTAGACACGCACTCTTCTTGATATCTGATGTACTTGTTGTCTAAAGACAATGTTGTTTCCGATTCATAAAATTGAACGATGCCCTCAATTATGAATTTCTTGCATTCTTCCGAAGGACTTTGGTAAGCTACCTCCAAGTTTGATGGTCCCTCTTCATGTTTTAGCTTCACAACCTTCTTCTTCCCGTTCGGCATCGTGACAAATGAAACTGATATTGATCAAATTTTTTAATTTGAAATTGAATTCACGCGCAAGTGTCCAAAAAATTGGCAACAAGGGGGCCTCAATAAACCACTCTTGCCTTGCCTCAGAAAGGAGCCAATGGAGGATGAACCACCGAGCTCTCCGCTCCACCTTGCATTCACAAGGGGCAAAGCAAAAGTGACAATGCGGACGGCCCGTCCGCCCATCTTCTTGGGGCGCGGACGGCCCCAAACCGTCCACCCGATCGGACAGGCCAAGGGTGGCCGACGCATCGGCCGTCCGCCTCCCCGAAACCCTCGAGCCCCGTCCGTCCGATCGGACGGCCACGGGTGGACAAATTTGTCGTCCGCCCGATCCGACGGGCAGCGGCGGACGGCCCCAAACCGTCCGCTTGATTGGACGGGCCGCGGGTGGCGGACGCATCGGCCGTCCGCCTCCCCGAAACCCTTGAGCCCCGTCCGCCCGATCGGACGGGCACGGGCGGACAAATCAAGCGTCCGCCCGATCCGATTTATTTTTCATATTTGAAAATAGAATCTAAAGAAGAACCACTAATTGTCTAATTTGGGCATTTTTTCATACGAATAAGAAATCATTTTAGTTTTTAGCAATCGTTGAATGAAAAATAAAAAAATTTCAAATATTCAAATAATTTAATCTTTCATAAATTAATTAGAAATACATTTATATCATTTACGAGTTTCTAAATGTAATAAACACACAACAATAATTTCAAAATACACACCATGCTAGTACATATTTAATCTCGAATGCTAAATTCAAAAATAGACATAATATGGCTCTTACAAAATTACATTTCTTCTTCATATTTTTATTATTTATCAAAGTTGCTTATAGCCGTATACATCAACGCTATTATAAAATAATACAATGATGTCTTCAACAATATGCTTGCCTACATACATACTTGGTGTACACTGTTACACAACACTTTTTGAAAAAGTGAACAAAATTGTTGTTCAAAATTGTTCTATTCATTTAAAATTTTGTACTACTTCTACCAATCTAGTGCTCTATACTTGTCGTGAGAGTAAAAATGAGAAAATCGAGCAAATACATGCTCACTATATACTTGCATGTTTTTTTATTCGGAATCTGAATCGGACTCAAATTGTTGACCGCTGCCTCTTCTTTGTACTCCAATGAACGGACCACCTCCGTAGTTTCCGTGATATCCACTCGGTGCACCTCCTTGTTCATAATTTGAACCTCCAAAAGTGGGAGGAGGAACCGGAGTAGTAGGCTCTGATCCTCTTTCATTTGAAGCCCCGTAATAAGAGGCCCCATGATGCCCGTATGAATCACTTCTAGTTGATCCCGGATAGTATTGGGCGCTTCCGTGAAGAGAGCAACTATACTGTGGGGTTACATGGCTTCCTCCACTACCTTCGGAGCCCACTTGAGTGGGCGTCGTATAATATGAACCAGATTCAGTAGACCTACCATAGTGCGTGTTGCTATAGCTACATGTTCCACCTAGAGAGCCAATTTCAGGGGGAGTGCCATAATGAGAACCAACTGCACTTGAACCACCATAATGCATGGATCCATAGCTCCCTCTTCCACCTTCATATCTATTTTGAGGATCGTAACCAGAGTATGAACCACCTCTTCCTTGTTCAGATTCTTGCGTTCCATGTTCATGTCCATAGGGCCCACCATGCCTATCTTGTCGTCCACGATCTTGAAGGCTTCTGCTTGTTGCCTCTTGTATTTGTTGTTCGAATTCAATTCGTTCTCGTTCTTCTACCTGCTCGTGTTTAACTCCAAATGTGACAGGCGCTTGCATATCATCGTCATCATTGTCATTTGTCCACTCATCTTCAGCATCTCGTAGAACAACTGAAGGTTGTTGTAGATAACCTCGATTGGACCACTCATGCAATCGCTTGCGCCCCTCCACTGTGTATCTATAACGGCATTCGTGCGCGTATAGTTCTCCACATTGCGACCTGTAGCGGTACGCCAGTCTACGTCCTTGTGGAGTACAATCTCTGCCCAAACCATTGCCATAACATTATAATTCATTATATTTGGTTTGGCGCTTTTAATGCCAAGAACTCGATGCACTTGTGTGTATCGTTGTTTGAAGTGCTCACTTTGGCACGTAGACATTTGTCCTTCCCAACGTGGCGCTTGGTGCTCTACAGGTTCACGTCGCCAAAGTTTTTGAATGTGAGTCATTTTTACATACTTCTTGCACATTGAGCAATCCCACACTCTTGTTGGTTCTTCTTCCCATCCCGGTTCACCCACGCACAATGGATCGGCCCAAGCATCCCAATCGAACAATTGGGGTCTTCCCTTTCGACTACTTTTTTTGGGTGTTGTATCTTTCGGCATGATGAAGCTGAAGCAAAGAGAATGAAACAATTAGAAAGCTTAAGAACCAAAATTTTGATTTAATTAATTAATTAAAATTTTACAAGCGTGAACTTTGTGAAAATTTGTAACAATGCCACAACAATCGTTCACTGAAAGCGGAAGGGGCGGGCAGAGCTTCCAATGCATTGGTCCGCCCACTCCAAAAGAGAACGATTGTTCGGAATGAGCCGTCCGCCTCCCCATATATATATGCGGACGCCCCGAGGCGGACGTCCAGATCATGCGGACCACATCAGTCCACGTATCAATCGGACGGCCATAACCGGGCGGACGGGTATCAGGGCGGGCAGGGCGGACGAGTATCGGGCCGGACGGGGCGGTCAGGGTGGACAGGGCGGACTCCGGATTGGGCGAACAGGGCGGACGGAGGACGGGTATCGGGGCGGACGAGGCGGACGCCGGATCGGGCGGACAGGGCGGACGGCTCATCTTAAACCCTAAACCTAATGAAGCAAATTGTTCTTTTTTCAAAATCTCACGGTAGAGATGTTTAACTCGTAAAGTTCTTTTCACTAAAAACACTTCAAAACTGCCAATAGTAGTGCAAATATCAAGTCTTAGAAGAAAAATACTTTTGGGCATATGTAACCGTAGGATCTTGTAGTAAATTAGTTGGAAAAAATGTGGAAAAAATTTTAGACAAATCTACCATTTGGATTGTAAGATATTAGATATTGAATGTCTCATTTAAGGGGGCTACTCAATTATGTCTATTAATGAACAATTGGTAGGCTAACAAACCTAACTTAGCATGTATTTTAATATTTGTTGCAATTGTTTTAGGAATATTATAACATAATACTATTATAATATTCTTATAAATGATATAATACTAAATCATTTTAAAATCAACAACATTCGAACACAATCTGTCAATCTTGTCTTTCATACTCCTTTAATGATATATATATATATATAAATATATATACATACATAAAATATATTAGATAAATCAACATGAACAAATCAATGATTATATATTTCATAGATCTATTCTTCATCAATCAAATAAGAGTGCATGTGCAAATATAGACAAAGATGGTTTCTCCATTTGTTGCCAAAAAATAGATAAACAAATAGAGAAAGATATGAAGTGAATGTTACTTAGAGAATTGAAAAGAAAGAAATTGAAGTAGTCAATTGCATGTTATTAAATTGGAAAATTGCATGTGGATGACATGAATTAATCTTCATAGATGCTAAACTTATACGAGTTGCATTTCAACATTTATGATTTATGCAATTGATTGAATTAAAAGCTCTTGTAATTACATTTTCAAATTTTCGATTCAATCATTCAAATTTGCAAGAGTGATTTATGATAGATTTATAACTTTAAATGTGAAAGCATTGAATGCCTTTATGCGTTTGTTCAGCAATATATTAATTTTAGATAAATAATATATATTTTTTATAACATATGCATAAACCATTACATTAAAAAAACAAAAACTAAGAGCCAAGCCAAATAGGTTGGTCAAATGAAGAGAACAAGATAATAAGAGCCCTATGAGACAGAAAAAAAAGGAAAAAAAAGAAAATATCAAAAGGATTTAAAGGAAGAAACAAGATGCATTCTTGCAAGACCGTAGAATACATAATGATTTCAAAACCCAAACACAAATATATTTTCTATTTCAATGAGAGCCAAAAATGAACTATCTTGCTCTCAAAGATTGTACAATGTATACGTTATACAAAATGAACATATAACAGAAAGAGTAGAAGACATCGTTTATCATGATTGAAAACTGAAATGATTTTCTTTTTCTATTTAGAATATTTTATGAAATGTAACAATGTATTTAATTATCATAATAATTGGTAGAAATCTTTGTGCAATACATAGAAACATTTCATTCATGTGGAATTTTTTCATTTATTTAGGATTAAAATGGAAATATTATACTCTACAAAGTACAAACCAAAAACAATACCATATACCTAAGTTCAAAAGTTTGCAATTGTTTTGTGAATTCATTTTGAAAACTCAAACAAAGAAATATTTTATAATCAATATTTTTTTCATTTGAATCATTTCAAAAATCGAATTCCGAATTCAATTCCTATTTATAATAGAAATTATATTTGTCAATTTTTTAGATCTTTAAACAATGAACCCTCTTTTTTAAAATTAATATTTAAAAACATCTAAAATAAGAATATTGAAATTACCCTTCAAAATAAATATAGCACATGTATAATGTATTCTACTCCACCAACTCAAGTAACTAATTTTTCTATGTTTTTAAGAAAAAATATAGCCATACATGATTTGAAAGTTAAAACATTGATTCTTTTTCTTTGTTTTCAAATCTAATCAAAATTTCGTTAAAAAATATGAAAGACTCGATGTTCATTTGAAGATCGTGATGCACTTTTAATGAGAAATCACAACCTTTCATTAAATATCATGAGGTTGAAATCCATTTAACTGTTATTCTAATTATGTATTGGGGCCTTTTTTTAAAATTTCATTTGCTTACAATGAAAATGGGATTGATTATTTTTGCAAAACATTTGATTTCCTAATGAACTTTAAAAAAATCCCCACCATCTTTAGATCTTCTCAAAACCTATTTAGAGATATAATATCAGTAAATAATTCAAACATATTCAACTTAACCACATTCCCCTCATTCATAAAACAATTTAGGGGAGAAAAGAAAAGGTTTAGGGTAATTAGGGTATAAGGTTTAGGGTTTACATTTAAAAAAAAAAGAAAATGACAAACTAATTACATTGATCCTCATTTAGCAGTGATTATTAGGCTGTTTTATTTTTGACATGTTACCGCTCTTTTTGAATAATAATGGCCTCATAGGATGCACCAATTGACAGTTGGGCGGACGCCGTCGGCGGTCAGTGTTTAAGTGGGGCGGTCGGCGTGTCCAAAGCGCGAATGGCATCGGAAGGCGGACAGAGCGGACAGTCTGGGCGGATGCGCCGGTCGGACGGGCGGTCGGACGGGGCGACGGGCGGACGGCGCGTCCGCTGCCGAAGCAGATGTCGTCAGTCCGCGCGGCGGACGCGAGGTTCGGGGCCGCTTCGCGTGGTCCGGGGCAGGTCCGGTGGCGGACGGCTATAAGGGTGGAGTTTCTTTTCATTTCTTCTCACTTCAATTCTCCTTCGGTGCCAAGTTAAATGTGCTACTATTGCTTTATGCGCTAGTTACTCCTACGGGGTGGAGAGTTGGGGTCCTCTATCTTGTGTTACTATGTTGCGGTTGATGCCATCACTTTTGACTATCACGTGAGATTTTTTTATTCACTTCAATTGGTTATTGAATCCAATTGACAATCATGAACGGCGAAGGTGATCGAAATATGGATGGGGTGACTCCGGGAAGCGAAGTGAAGAAAAAAAGCAAAGTGAAGGGGGCTACGTACGACCTTCGGCTTGACATTTTAAATGACCCTACAATTAAAGCAGAGAGCGGGTGGGAAGATGAAGATGCGGAGTATTGGACATAAAAAATGTGCAGGACCTGTGTTAAAATGTACCACATTGACAAGTTGTGGCCTCAGGAGTCGCACAGGAGTCATACACGGGATTTTTGTTGTAAATCATGGACTTGCAACAACAAACATTTTGTCCATCGATCTGAGGAGGTGTGGCATGTTCTATTCAGAAACAAGCGCAGAAGTAAAGGCTATATTAATTATAGCGTGGCGTGTATGGTTTATGCGGAACTTATATTAGAGCGCAAGATCGATTGGAGCACGTTTCCGACGACAACAGCTTGCCCACTTCTACTTGAAGCCAATCAAAAGGACATTCCCGACTTGTACAATTCAGAGGGAGAAATAGAAAAAGTATTAAAAAATACTATTGAGGTGAAAACGGATGGTGTGGAGAAAGCCTCAAATGTTGAAGAATTACGGTCTGTACAATCTCCAACAAAAGCAATCAATGAAAGCTCTTCGAAAAATGTGGGGAAAGATGTGGAGAAAGATGTAGAGGCGCAAGAGGGTGAAGTCTTTTCCACAGCTCCAACGCGTTTGACCTTTACACCAAATGTTGCGGCACAAACGCAAACGGAGTTTGTAAACAAAGGCAAGGTTTGTACGGAACGCGGGGAAACTTCAAAAAATAAAGTAGATGAAGTCTTGGCGGAGAAAGTGGCAAAGGCTAATGCTACAATTGATAGTCTGATAGCCAACAATTGTTTTGATAGTTTGGTCTACAAATCTCCGCCTGTGCATCAAGGCGTTGAATCTAGTCCAATGTTAAGTTTAGAAGACAAAGTATATACGCCTCGTGGACAAAGCGTGACGATTGATAATATATCGTCATTATGGAGTTTCGAGCGTAAAAGGCGGGCGGAGGAGTTTCCAATTACAGCGTCATTGCCAAGTCCTCTACATCGAACCTTGCAAGACATGTCCAATCCAAAACAATTGGAAAATCTTTTGAAGCTCTCGGTTCAGTTTGCTAACCTTCATGAAGAAATAGGCGGATCGTCCAACCCCGATAATGGTGCTACTACTGTTCCAATGAGTCCACTTGCAGATTCAAAGAATGTTGCACATATACTTGATACAGCTTTCAAGATGACGATGTCAGCTGAATTTTTAGCGCAAGCTGCTCCGACTTTTATGAATTTGGCCAAGGAGTTTTCTTTAATAGCACCAGAGATGTTGAAAGGTGCTATAGCATTTCAGAATCTCAC
Source organism: Pseudoscleropodium purum (assembly GCA_963969395.1). NCBI lineage: Eukaryota > Viridiplantae > Streptophyta > Bryopsida > Hypnales > Brachytheciaceae > Pseudoscleropodium > Pseudoscleropodium purum. The sequence continues at coordinate 12,635,294 of OZ017804.1, read as the reverse complement.
GAAGACTTTCGGACCACTTTTCGAAGAAAGAGATGTTCACATACTACAATTGGTGGAATATGAGAAGAAAATTGCTGACCTTGAAGGAGTGGAAGCAAGGTGCAAAGTGTTGGAGTTGAAATTAAAGACTTTGGAGAGTGAGGTTGAACATTTAAATCAACAATCATCGAGGCAAATGGAGGAGTTGATGAAGATGCGTAAACGGATTGCAGAATTGCAAGGGATCTCCAAAAATCCAAATGAGGTTGCAATCTCACCAGTGATTGTACTCGGAGACAGTCAAAAGACTCAAGAGAGTGAAGATAAGCTCTCTCTTCCTTTTGATAAGGCCGAAGCAAGCGACAATCCTGCCATTATGAATGTACAAGAAAGTCACGACATTAGCACGTTAAAAGCGACACAACAACCATCAATGGAAAAGCTTTCATCCGTTTACGTGAATGCGGAGACGCAAACGGAAAGTTGTGACTTTGAAGAGTTGAAGCATAAATTGGAGGAAGCAATTGAAGCAAAAGGAACCGTTGAATCCAAGTTGAATCGATTGCAATTGTCCTTGGATTTGAAGAAGTTTATGCCATCTAGCGGCTTGGAGTCTCGATGGTTAGCATGGGTATAAAGACTCCAAGACAGACCCTCTGTAGTATCTCGAGCAATGGCAGGTCTTCAAACATTAGCAATGGAGTCGAATGATAATTGCGATGCCATTTAAAGCTCTTTGAGTTGGTTCAAGACTATGTTTGACCAACATCCTTCAAAGGAATATACGGAGATCACATGTTGGGGAGACATGAATGCCATGTTTGAGCGGTTAAACCACACACAGAAGGACCAAGCTCCACCCATCAATTGGGCCTTGGAAGTAGAGGAAGGATGGGTCCCTTACAACACACTTTCAGCACACATCAATGTGAAAGACAAGCGAGTGGTGCATGTTTGTGATCCAGCCTCTCCAATCTTGGATGGTTGTTGTAGCTTTTGCCAAGGCCTCTTCGGACCGGAAGGTGCGGTAACCATGGGCCAATGTCGCCACACTTTCCATGTCACTTGCATTGTGAAAGCATCACTCATTTGTTCGGTGTGTGCCAAGTGTCGTAGTCCATTGAGTGCTAGGTTCTACGAAATGTTTGGTATCTTGGAAGCTATGCCTCCAGGCCACGAGTACAATCATTGGAATCTTCCTCTTGATCAAACGCCGTACAAATTTCAAAATTATCAACATTGGGGGAAGCCAATCCGGTGGAATGCAAATGAACAGAGGCATGATTTGTACGAGGAATCTCAGCAACCATTGGATTTGGATGTGTGGATGACTCACAATAGAGAGGTGGAATTGCGGGCTCGAGGAATTGTAGATGACGCGGCCCGTGAAATGTTTTGTCGCAATATGGGGGGACATTGGAGCTTGCAACACGAAAAGTTCTTTCGTTTTCTAAATAAAAAAGTGGAGAGAGGACCAGAAGACAGTTGGGTGGAGGTGAATCATGGAAAAGAGTTCGATGAGCAATATAAGGCATACAACCACACCCTTGTAGGTAGGGCCCTTCTATTGTTGAAGTTGGAAGAGACTGCAAAAGTTCGTGTTGTCTACGATACAAATGGACAAACAAGCACATGACATTCATATGTAAATGTGGCAGCAGCATTTGATAAGCGCATTGGTGATATTATAGGGCATTGGAAGGCTTTCCTATTGGATGGAGACTGCCTCACAACATGGTAAGGGAAACGAGATGATGAAGTTGTTCAAGCGATGGTAGATCGTGTGGAGAGTAACTTGAGAACCTTGAAGGCAGACGAAGTCGATTTATCACCGAAAAGAAAACAAAAAAGGAAGCGTGAAGAGGACAATGACTTCTCTCCGGAAACCAAGAAACAATTTCATAAGGTGGACATCGAAGATCAATCTGGAGGGCGAATAGTCTGTCCAAGTCAACAACGGTCAACTTGTCAATCATCTGCTAAACTCCTCGGTACAGCAGATTTTCCTTTTGTTTTGGGAGAAGGTAGTGGTCCATCCGGTGGAAAATAGGATTTGAGGAGAATTTTGTTTTTTAAAAACAATGGTCCTTTCATTGTTTAAAAACAAAAAAGAATGTGAAAGATTTAGATCTTAAAAAGATCGTATAGGATTCAATAGTGATATTAGAACTATGTTTTCATGTATTTTGTTTATACATATATATTTATATATAAAGATGCTATATTTTCATTTGCGTATAAAAATATTTTTATATGTACATCTTATTTTACGTGGATGCATTTATTTTTGATTATGTAACATTCAAATTACATAACAATATAAAATTTTCTAATGACTAATGGCAATGCGAAGTCCGCCCCGTCCGCCTTGTCCGTCCACCCTGTCTGGTCTGTATGCCCGACCGCCCCGGCCGTCCGCCCCGCCCCAAACGTTTGCCTTTTGACGGCGGGAGGGACGCTGCGTCCGCTAGCATTCGTGCGTCCGGATGTCCGGAAAACGGACGCTATTTGGGGGCGGACGTTGTGATTCGTCAACCCTGGGATGAATAGTTGGACTCCGCATTGTTGTTGCTCCTAGAAGCAAAAACAACAATATACTCCCGTCCTTCCTCATCCTTCTGAGTCAATACTGCACCCAATCCCACCGCACTCCAGTCTGTGTGCAATTGAAAGGGCCGTGTTGCATCCGGACGCTGCAATACAAGAGCTGAATCAAGCTTCAGCTTCAAGGTAGCAAATGCATGCTCCTGCTCGCGTCCCCAAGTCCATGGTTGATCCTTTCTTGTGAGAATAGTCAACGGTTTAACAATCAAGCTAAAGTTCTTGACAAATCGGCAATAGTAATTTGCCAAGCCAAGAAAAGCTCGAAGCTGTGACACGTCGATTGGAGCAAGAATATTCTGCAATGCATCCACCTTGGCCTGATGTACGCCAAGACCCCTTGGAACAATCATGTGTCCCAAATATGGCAACCGGTTGTGGAAGAGCTTGCACTTGCCATGGTGCAAACACAATCCCCACTGCCATAATCTCTCAAATACCTCCTAAAGATGCCTCACATGCTCTTGTAGGCTACTACTAAAAATGATAACATCATCGATGTAGCATCGAGCAAATGGTAAACCGGTCAACACCTGGTCCATCACCCTCTAAAACTCAGCGTGTGTGTTCTTAAGGCCAAATGGGAGAAACTTCCAATGGTAGAGTTGATCTCTCCCATTCAGATCAACTCCCTAGAATGCAATCTTCACTCGGTCATCCACCATCAATGGTAACTGATGATAACTAGACCGCAAATCTAGAGTACTAAATACTCTAGTGTGGCCCACCGCATCAAATAACTCCTCTGGCGTGGGCATGGGATACCGGTCTGACTTGGTTTTGCAGTTGACCGGTCTATAATCGCCACATCCGTTTCTCCATCCAGTTGCCAAAGACATCCTTCTTTGATGGCATAATTGTGGCATAAGCATATTCACCATTAGAGAGCTCAATCAAGTTGGCGGCCAACAACTCCTGACAACGAGTTTGCATGCCAACTTTCTCTGAAAGACTGAGCTTGTACGGGCGTTGGAAGATCGGGTGGTCGTCCTCCAATTCAATGTGAATGGATTTGCCTTTATAGCCCTCCAAATCATGGAGACTAAAGGCAAAACAACTACAATACGAACGTATGAACGCTCGCACCCTTCATGCCTCGGCACTGGTAAGATGTGGCCCTAACTCCAAAGGCCAATCATCAAACTCCGTGGTCTCCTTCTCCACCGTAGAAGACTCACTGCGTACCGGCACAGCCGATGATTGCTACTTAGTAGCAGAGAGGGCATTCATGCCCCCAACCTTCTCATTCACAGGATCCACATAAAATCCCATATTGTGATGATAAAATCGGGAAAAAATATCCCCAGCATCCTCTCTACCAAAATCCTCGGCCAAGGCTACAAAGACATGCTGAGCACAAAGCTCCTCATCTACGTGCCTCTCCAAACGAAAAAGCAACTTTGCTTCCTCGCTCTCTGTGAGATGTGGCACCGCTGCCCCCTGACCATCAGAGTCTGCCCTTAGTACGTGTGGCTAGTCACGTGAACGGCGCTGAAAGGCGAAACAGAGGCTACAAACCCAAACAAGAGTGTTGAGGTCAATAGCTTGACCCAACAAATAACGACGTTGGCCCTCAGAGAGATCCGGTGCCGTAGTGGTGCCTGTCAAAAAGCCCATGGCCCGCTCCCTCTCATTGGCAGAAGGCTCCTCGTAAGTTTGGGAAGTAGAGTACCAAAGCATATCCGGACCGCGTGTTCTAAAGGCAAAAGACCCAGGGTAGCACATCAATGTAGGAAATGCCCCCCGTATGAAACCAATGCGGTTCAACACAGCCAAAGGTGGCTCATCATCCTTGGTAAACTCTATGAAAACACGATGGTCATCCAAGATGTCATCCACTTCACGCCGCACGGGTCGCTGCACTTGTGCAAGTGTAGAGGTGAGCGTTGCCGATGATGCCAAGTTGGTCCAAATCCAACGTGGCCGATGGGCGTAAAAGCCCAATGCCGCGGCATCAACATACGTGGGGGGACCAAGAAGGTGATGGATGGATGCCCCATCCTCACGCACCTTCGTCCGTGTATCCCCCAATGGAGGTACATTCTCAAAAATGTACCCCGGTGGCATCAATTGGTGGGTAATCCACCACTGGATGAGCCTAAGCAAATCCGCAAAGAGCCCCGACTGTGGATCATCCTAGCCACGTCCACTGCCCGCTGTCGTATTGAGAGGAGTTTGCTTTGGGAAATCATAGGGATTCTGGCTGCTGCTTGAAATGACTTGAGGGTAGGGTTTTTAGCTTGATCTTGTCTCAAACCTTGAATCTTCAATAGGATGTCTTTTCGTACATTTGCACCTCGAATCTTCAACACGTTGTCTCCTCAAACCTCGAATCTTCAACTTTCTTGAATCAGCTCCATGTTGGCCTATCTTGTTATGGTTCTAGAGGTTCAAGGGTCAAGGAGGGGATAAGAAACCACAAGATACGGGACGGGTAGAACGGATGGCAGACCACGAGTTGAACCGTCCGTGAATATGGCTCCTAAACTTTCAAATTCACGGTTTACTGGTGATCAATCCAGTCTCACCGTGAGAACGACATAAGATTCAACCATGTGGGCCATCAACCCCACTTCGTTGCCCACGACACAAAATGGAGTAAGGCCATGTACGCAATGTCAAGCCAAACCCGCAAACAAGGTTTACAATGCAAAAAATTGACAAAGCCACATGCCCACCACACAAATTGACAATGAGCCTCCAAATCTGGCTTGGAATAATAGAGCCACAAGCCACAACATAGGCTAGGTCCTTGCAAGGTAAATCTTCACTTGACTCTTCAATTCTTCACTTCAATCTTCAACCTTCTAACCTTCCAATCGTCTCTTTCACCTTCTTCTAAATCAGCAATACTAAAATGGGCACCTAAAACGTTCTAAAGATCCACTTTAGGTAAGAGATAGCTCTTTCAAAAGCTAATACAGTAAACTTTGATGCATCAAATTTTCACTTGAAACAAAGCTACTGCCTACGAGTTATGTGCTCTCAAAGATCACCTACATGCAATTCTAGCGGTAGTACACTACTTCGCCTTTCTCTTCATAACTTGAGATAAAAACATGGTAATGAGAAGTTTGATAGCTTAATAGAAAGCTAGCAACAAGATCTATATTCTACTTGATTTTCACTTTGTTCTAACAATTTTTGTGACTCTAAGAGAGGCACAAAGTCTTTGCTCCTCCTTTTGGATAGCAATAGACTACTCCTCACTCAAAAGCCTATAAAATTCACATACAACATTGAAATCAAGTGAAAATACCGCCAAAAGAAGCGCAACACCACCATGTATAACTCCACCAAATTTTGTATTCAAATTCGTCTTTAGCAATACATAGCAACTGAACAAAGTTTCGGTTCTTTGCACTACAGTACACCACACACTCACACCAACGTCGACAACGAGGGAAGAGAGAATCTCTCCCCCCTTCTCCTTCCACATGGGCCACATCAGCCCATGTGAGCATCTAATCTCCTATAGGCTCCCTAAAACCCTACTTATTCTAAATTCCAAATGCCTCTTTGGGTCCACTAATCCCAAAGTCAACAAAAGAAAGGTAAACAATCAACTACTTTCATCTAATGTGAATAAAATTTAATTGGTGGTAGCCAAAAATCCTAAAACAAAGGCTAAAATCCATTACCTTAACACCACAAAATCTAATTTCAAAATCATTTGCTTTACACACTTAAGAACTCCAAAACACGTAAAAGTAAAGCAGCAATGTAGTTAGCTCTCCATTCCGCGGTCAATAGATTGAGTGGTCCTTGAAGCCAAAGGCGTTGGCCTACTTCACCGGAAATACAGGTGACCATTTATTCTTCACCGTTGTTTTCAGAACACCCTTCAAACACCATTTGATAGTTCTCGGAAAGCACGGGTTCAGACTCTAAAACGATTACTAAAGACTTTTTATCCAATTGCAAAACTGGCAATAAAATTTGCTGGTTATCTAGATCTGTTCGTGGTTGAACACGACGTTCAGAAGGTTCAACATTATCTCGCATACGCAGTCTTGATGAAGATGGTTGATTTGGATCAACCGGTAATTGCGATAATGACAATTGCCAATTGTCAGGGTCTTGTGAATCCATAACTACGAATACTAAAACCCAAACTATAATCAACTCAAAGTAGAACATGAAAAGCAATACTACTCAGTTCCTTTATTTCTATACCTAATAGCTTCTTTAAGAAGCTTACTTTTGCTTTATATACTCCAATCACACTATATTAGCTATCTTTATAATAAAATCAAAATACTAATAATCAAACGTATATTTTTTTTTTTTTTTTTTGTATCAAAAGGTAACCTATGTGATAAAAAAAATAGACTTAGGAACACTGTTCCGTTAGTCAATATACCAAACAGCCAATCAATAGTGGTATAAAACCACCTTGGGATCAACAACGGCCACCAAGTTGCGGACTTGGTTGGTTGGAGAAGTCCCCAATTAGCTGCCAGCTGGTTCTGGGTTTGAATCTTGTCGGATTCGTTAATTCGGTCTAAGTAGTTGCAACTTGGCACCGCTAGTGAAAGCAGAAAATAACTAGCCAACCAACCAGCCACCCTGTCCCCCTGAGCTAAGTGACAAGATGCAGTATAACCCAAGACCGTGGATTTCTCCACGACCCCCACCTTTTCTATCTCAACCTTTTTCTTGAACTAGGGCTCAAGGTTAATCTTTTGATGTTTTTAAATGATATAGTTATTTACAACATGACACCGTCCGTGAATGGCCTTGGCAAGGCCATTCGGCAATCACCAAGTCCACGTGACCCAATCGGCGAAGATCATCCTCACTAATCAAGGTCACATCACGTGGCAATTTACCAAAACACCCTCGAATCGCAGAAGGTGGTAACTACTTTGGATACAACGCCAAAAGACGTTGGATGTGATGGTGAGCGACACGATTGGCCGCAAAGCCACTATCTACATGAATGTACTATCGTACTTTGAGCCCGGCTTCTAACACCGCCGCTAGCCCTGTACCAATGCCAGCAAAGAGCTCCACGAGGGTAATACCCTCATCTGGTGGACGCCACTGAATAGTGCGAGCCAACAACGGGGTAGAAGAATACTCTGAGTAATGCGAAGCATCCAAAGCATCCACAATCTCCCGACTGCGGCGAGTGAGCTCCAATTGAGTCCCCCAAGGTGGAACCGGATCCTTGCAATGACGTGGAAGGATCTGTAGTGGTACGTGCTCCCGTGATTCGGCTACCCCTGACATAAAAGCATATGTCTCCTCTAGAAGCGTAGAACCACATGGTAAATCGGATGCCAAAGCGCTGCACCCAGACATAGCATCCGCCGTAGGAGTCACTGTGCTAGATGCGAAGACAACGGGGATGAGCTCCTTGCTGCCATCACCGGCAGACCACCCAAGCCTAATCCAAGCCTCCTCTGTCCAGTTATCCACCTCAAAGCTGAGTGGATAAAGTGTCTGCTGACCCACCAAAATGTCGTAGTTGGTGGCACCAGTCACAACGCATTGAAGAGAGACATGTGAAAACAATGGACCAGATCCCACGCCAAACATCAACTATAATGGATGTCGGGTGTACCCCATGGCCTTCTCCGTTCCCCCAACCAATGTGACAATTGTGAATGGGCAAGGCTCGAGGTCTAAAGCACCTAGATCCAAATCTTAGGCTAGCTGTTTGCCAATCATCACTGGCTGAGCCCCGGAATCCAACATAACACGTAGGGGGGTAGCTCGAGTGGGGTTGCCATCCGTATGGCCAACCACCATGACTCCGTCATCATTCACCAAATGTATCACCCCTAGACGCACACTACGTCGCTCTTGTGCCGACCGGGCTGCAACATCACACAAATAAGCCACTCCAAAAATCAAGGACTGATCCTTGGATGACTGCTTCATAGGTGTGGAAGTGGCATTGGCCTCAAACGCAAAAATAGCCTCCGTCACCAACTTGGCCCGCATTGCCACCAAATCCTCCTCAGTGGATGGAGCCGTCATTGCCTATGACACCTCCAACGACGGAATGGGCACCTTGCCTTCCAACATACTACCCGCCAAGTGGAATACACCGGATGGTTGAAAATCCGGTGTGAGAAAGTCCACGCCAGCAAACATCGGCAACTGCAACACCTTATACGCCAAGGTGTGTGCAACATCTCCATGACTAGAAGAAACCGGTGGGACCGGATTCAATGTAGGAGCGGCAGTAGAAGAAGCCGCATCCACGATGCTGAACGAAAGAAGTAGCCGGGATTGACCAATGTGGTCCGGCAAACCCACATGGCGTGAACAACCACTACTACCTGGCACAATGGAAGAGGGTGCCACCGCCTATGCAATGGTCTGAGCACGAGTGGCAACCGCTGCCACCACCTCCCCTGAAGCACCATACAAGTAGCGATCTAGGGCTAAAGATGAGCCCTGACCCCTCACCGCAGGCCGTGTATCTGCCACTTGCCCCAAAGAAGCCATCGCGTTCATTTGCTTCTTTAGCTCCGCCAATTCGGCTTGAAGTGATTTCACAACCTTTGATCCACCACCTGAAGACGTCGAGCGCTTCTCAGGATGAAGAATGAAGCAATTCTCATTATTGTGGCCGAGCTTGCTACAATGAGATCATGTCACAAGCTTCTTCCCCTTGCCCCCAGTCTTCTCCGCAGGTTTGGCCGCCTCGGTCTTGGGCTTAGGCTTTTCCGCCCCTGCCCTCTTTTTCTTGGGACAATTGGGGTCCCCTTTGGTGTGACCGGCCTCTCTACAAGCCCAACAATATACAACCTTTTGAGGTTGTGCCTCCGCCAAACTACCTGTAGCTGTAGCAAGCTTCTTGGGCTTAGGAGCCTCTAAAAGCGACGTGACCAAGTTTGTGGCCTCACTCACGCCTAATGCCCGGTCACGCGCTTCCACCTCGGCGAACGCCTGAGCCAAGGTTGCGTTGCTGCCGTATTGGAAGAGGAAGTGCGGGCTGATCAACTCAACCATCCGCTTGTCTAGCTTGGAGATAAAAATCTTCACAAGCTGACGTTCCGTGAATACATCACCAGCCTTCGTTGCCAACCGTGACAATCGAGTATACATAGTGCGTGGGGTATCCTCCTTCTCACGGCAGAAATCCTGGATGCGGCGCATCTGATCACACCGAAAATCCCCATACTCCATCTCCAAATGTGCCATAAATTGCGCCAGAGGATTGAAGCAAGGCGGAGGACCGACTGCCTCCAATGCCACTCGTGTGGCTTGAGCCAAACGTGACATGGCCCCCAAGCCGGACCCTTCACCCACCAGAGCAATGCCCTTCCGCCTAGGATCTCCACTAGAGGAACCCTCCTCATCCTTAGGCGGATCATCAAAAGAAGGAGCTCGGGCAACCGCAGCCTCCTTGAGTGCAGTCACCAACTCCACACAATCACGCCAATAGTCCTCAACTGGGCGCAATTCCTCTACGTGCGATGCAATCCACCTCTTGTATGTCTGAAGCACCTCCAACTCCAAATGCTGTGGCAACAACTTAAATGCGTACCAGTCGTTGAAGGACGGTGTCCGTTGGCGCTTCTCCTTCATCCATGTTTGGAATCGGAGTTGCCAATCAGGCAAGGAGATACCCCCAACCCGTCCCAAGAACCTATCTCGCACAACATGACGAAAATCATCCTCCATGTCGCCAAACGTGCCCACACTCCAAACTCAAAGCCTACGATCGGTATCCAACGCCGAAACAGGCTCAAAAGCCTCGTCGGTATCCAACCCTGGCCTAAAGTCTACAGTGGAAACACTTTTCGGGTGGTTTGGTGAGGGGGAGCGGTAATACCAACTACTGGTACTTACCATAAACAACAACTACCAAGGAAACTATCTACGGGTACTATCTAAAAGGTAAGGGTATGGACGGGCAACCTGCACCTGCAAAATCACCAAGCTATGTGGATCACCGGTCATCACCTTCAACTACCACAGGTCCAACCACAACCCCCCACATAAAAAGGTCTTGTCGGCCATTAACCTGACTTCACCCCTACAGTACCCTATCACAATCTAAGACAACAAGAAATGGGGCCACCGGAAAACACCGGCAACAAGCCCACAATACGGAGGAGGTACCGCACAAGAATCCAGAAATCAAAACCGGATCCTCTCCCCTAACAACATAAAAGCAGAATTGACAAAAGAATTAGAGCCACTGGCATGCGCCTGCAGTAGATAATCCCAAGTCGCAATATCTGCAAAGCAAGAGAAACACCAAAGATGTTCCCCAAATGTCTAAAACTAAGAAGGAGATGGAATCTTACGGTCACGGTGTTTACAAACACTAATCCCCCATTATTTAACAAAACAATGGGTGATAACGCGATAAAATGTCAATCCAACACTAGAATTGGATAAATGACGAGATACTCAAACTATGGGCACAAATTTCACTCACAAGCGAGTAAAATTGCCCTCACAAACTACCTCCAAAGTTTGACACTAAACTTCTTTTTTTTTTTTTTTTTTAAAAAGGCACATAAAAATGTGATTTTTCAAAGTTTTGAAAACTAAATTTTTTTCACCACTAGGCTTACAATCCCCCCACGAACTCAAATCCACAAACGGAATTCGAAAATAACAAAAATTGCAAAAGTTAGATTTTCCAAGTTTTTAGTACAGGGATGATCTGAAATTTTCCAAAAATTGACGGAATTAGGTACTACAGCACGGTTTAGGGTACCTGACGCATCTAGAACCCTGTCGGAATTGGACTTCCTCCAGTGTGAACATGACTAAAATGAAACCGGTTCAGAAAATAACTCGAACCACTTACAGTGTGAACACGCTATTGGATGGATGAAAACTTCATAGCAGATGAAATCTGCCTAGTGGATGAAAACTGTCCGTAGTGGATGAAACTATCCCAATGGATGAAAAATCGCAAAACGGATGAAAAATCGTCAAACGGATGAAACTGCTGAAACTCCAGAAACTCCAGAACTTCTTGCTCCACAACTTCCAATCTTCACAACTTCTCCAAAAATCGTCCGATTTGAGCGCCGTCGATGGCGTTGGCTCCGTCTCTGCACGCTCTATAACAAAATCTAAACTACCCACAATTTTTTTTAAATCACTTAATGTCAAATTTGAGAACTATTGCAAGAAACGTGGGAGGGTCTTTGTCAAATGAGTATGTTGCAAATCACAAGAGTAGTCAAGCGGCTGGCACTCCACAAAGGGAGAATCAACGAGTATAAGAAGTATGAGAGAATGCGGAGCCTTCACTAATGACAAACAATCACTTACAAGCAACGGTAATTACTAACACTCTCTAACTCACTCACAAAGCTTGACTTGACAAAGACGTCAAGTCCAGCACGTGTGCACCACTATACACACACACACATAAAACCCTAACGGATTAAACTCATTCGTAGGATGAATGAGGTGTGCCGGCTGCACGTCCCACACATACGTAGATTAGCAACAACTAACCTACGCTAAAACACTACGATGTGGAGAGGCCCCCAACGCCACATCCCGTGACAATTCACTTAAAACACCCTTTCTCTTATAGTGCTACTTTCCTTGAAGGAAAAATAGATTGATTTTTTGCATTGGTTGAGAGTGTTCAACATCCACCTCTTAGACCATTCCAATGGGAGGATTTGATACGGAAGCTTCACAAGAATTTTGGCCAAGAGATTTTCTATGATTTTGAGATTGTTGTCATACCTCGAAGTCAAATAGGAGATTTAGTAGCTAGGGAGAAAAAAAATGAGCCTTTTCTTTGCAAATTCACTAAAGAGAATGAAGATCAATAAACAAGATACTTTGCTCAAACTTCAAGCAAATAGTGGCTCAATAGTCATCATGTAATAGATGATCTTTATTTGACTACTAAAGCAAATGTACTTATGAAGTATGCCAATATCAATAAAACTTTGGTTGTTCTACATTTTTATTTTTGGTTTAGAGTTTGATCTTGCATGACTATCTTTTAAGTGTAGGTGTCACTTTGGTCTTAAAAACCACTCTAGAGTATTGTCCTAGGATAAGGAAGTATTGTTATATTCCATGTAGAAAAAATGCTAGAAGGTTGTAGAGAAACATAAGTAACACAAGCAAGAATAAAATGCTTTTAGAACAAGTAAGTCCTTGGAAGACAAGAAGAAGTGCTTAGGGAAGATTCAATTTGAAATATCTATCAAACATGGATGCTAATGGTACTTTAGTGTGAAGCAACTACACTTTAACAACAACTTTATTAGATTATCTATTAGCACATAGAGCATGTCAACAAGGAATGAGAATATTGTTACAAGAGTACTAAGAGGGATTTCTTTATGAGCAATGTCTTTGACCACATATAAAAATGTTTGACCACAATGTTGAGTCTTGTCTGGCATCGACTATTACCATCCTAAGAGATGGCATGGTATAAAATAGATGTGCATGAAACATCTATTAGATTAAATGTGCCTATTACCCAAGACACCTTTATCATGTCACACACTGTGCACAAATTTATATATAAATTACATATACATTCAATTTTTTTAAATGATTTTTATGTGGTCCTTGGACTATATTTTTTTCAAAAGAAAAACTTTCGCAGGATGTTTTGGTTAGATATTTTAAATTGTATATCATAATGCTACAAAAATCACAAGTCCTAAAGATGGTATTTAATTATGTGTTTGCAAATTTCCTCAAAATTAGACAAAATTTCAAATTTATATGTAAATTATGAATAATTTATTATTCTCAAACATTTTATACATTTTTTTGTTTAGTATTTTTTGCAAAAATAAATATTTAATATTTTAGGGGTTAAAATATTTTTGCACTTCTCAAATTTGGACAAATATAAGCTGATTCTTGTAAACACTTGGAGATAGGTGCATTCACCTTACACTAGTAGAAAAATCAATGTCTAAACTAACAAAAAAATGTTGATTTTTTTTGTTGATTTTTTTGTTAATTAGGATGTATTGATATGGACATTGCATAGCAAAAATATATTCATTTGAACGTCCAAATCAACACTTTTGTGTGGTTCATCAACACAAAAGTATTGATTAGGCAACTAAAAAGTGTTGATTTTCAACAATTTAAAAATAAATTCTACACATTTTTTGGAAGAAAAATAAAATTGCCCAATAGCAATGTGCCACGTGGCACCCGCCACACAGGCGAGCTACCATTGGGGTTTGAACTCAAATCTTGGAGATAGAACTCCAAGGTCTTTAACCAATGAACCACCCATGTATTTACATGTTTATGTGAATACATGTTTCTTATTTAATTAATTTTTTATTGTTTTTGCATTTACCTTGTAAAGTCAACAGACTTCAGGGGCCATTTTCACTAGGGTTGACAAATCAGTACGCCTGCCCCAAAATAGCGTCCGTAACCCGGACGTCTCGGACGTCCAAACATCCTGTCAACCCTGATTTTCACATAGTAAACTAACTTATTTTTTGGAAACTTTCGGCTAAAAAGAGTTAGTAAATGAAAGTACCTTTCATTTACAAAAATCCGTTTGCAATTTAGAGTCTTTAATAAAAAGTTATGGACAAAATTCAAAGAGGGTGTTCAAAAGTTTTAAAGAAAAATGGTCATTCCAACCCCTCTCTAAATTTTGTCCATAAAGTTTTATTCAAGATTCCAAATTGTAAACGGATTTTTGGAGATGAAAGTTACCTTCATTTCCCAATTTTTCTTAGTAGAAAGTTTTAAAAAAAAAGGTAATTTACCATGTGCAAAAGGCCACGAAAGTCTACTAAATTTTGAAAACACTGATTAGTGAATGATAAAGGTTAGTTATTAAAAAAAAAATTGTATATACTATTTTCTTCAAGCATGAATATGAAATATTTTTTGAAGTTTTAAGTATAAAGCTTAAAAAACATATAATGAACACTTGCAAGTTCAAGAATTGACATACATTTTTTTTGGATAAATTCTTTGAAAGATAAAACTTAACCACTTGGGAATTAAAAAATTAACCTCTAAATGACCAAATAGCATTTTTTGGCAATATAGAGATTTTGGATAGCTCATTTTAGACAAAGTTCCAATTTTTTTGTTTTAAATTTTTCACAAGACATGTGCAAAAAGAGTAACTTTGAGGCACAACAACTTTTATAACTTTTGATCACGTGATTGAAAAGTATCATATGTAATTTTCATTAATCTTTGGAGAACTTGGAAATCTCCAAAAAATTCTTAAAATATCACTATTTATAGAAGTAAATATTTCAATTTGATTTCCTAAATTTATTTTTACATGAAAAGCTTTGAAGTATTCTATTTTGATTAATGAGATGGAAATTATAAAGATTTTTAATTTATCAATAATTGTGAAATTTTTACTTTAAAATAAACTTTGATATTATTTTTATAACTCAATTTTAAATATTGTTGAAAAATAAACAATAACATTGCATCTACATGTTTATTACAACATTACAAGTTAATCATGATTGAATTGACATTTCAAAATTCTACAACTAAATTTTAAAGAACTTTGAACTTTAAATTATAATAATCCTTTGAATCTGTTAATCCTTGAATCAAAAGTTATGAACAAAATGGAGATAGGTTTTGGAAATTATTCTTTTGTAAATTCAACAAATTTTGGAGGTTGTTTTGGCATAGTAGAAGAACTTTTTTGAAAACATTTTGAACTAAAAAAATTTGGTAAACCAAACAAGCTTTCATCTCCAAAATTCTGTATGAGATTTGAAGATTTTACTCAAAAGTTTTGAACAAAGTTTAGAGAGAGATTGGGAAATCATTATTTTTGACATTTTTTAACATCTTCTCTAAATTTTATCCATAAATTTTGATTAGAGGATAAAAACTTCAAATATATTATTAGAGATGAAAGTTTTCTTGAATTTACAACTTCTCTTAGTTTAAAGGTTTTTCTGAAAAATCCTTTACTATACCAAAATGGCCTCCAAAGTCTTCTGCATTTATCAAAAAATAATTTTCAACACTTCTTTGAATTTTGTCTATAACATTTGATTGGAGATTTGAAATCTCAAACAGATTGTTGGAGATGAGAATTGGTTTAATTCCACTACTTTTTTTAGTTGAATGTTTTTTGAAAAATATTCATTTATTATGCGCAAATGACCTCCAAAGTTTATAAACTTTAATGAACATCAATTGTGAATATTGAATTTAAAAAAACAACTACATTGTACAATGAAGTTTTCAAGAGATTCTAAGAGATTCCAAAAGATTCTAGAAGGTTCAAAAAATGTTCAACCAAAATCTGTCGATTTTGTCACTAACTGCCTAAATTGACAAAAAGAAATGTCACCATTAACAAAAAAATGTGAAAACAATCATTGCAATACCCAAATCAATAAAAATATGTTGATTTTCTGTTGATTTGGGCGTCATTTTCTACTAGTGTTATTAGATTTATGTAAGGAAACTATACTTGGTTATAATCCCCTAAAATGAACCTCGTCAAATTTTTGTCTAAAATGCTTTGCATCTATTCATGAAAACCTAAGATTTTTTTGGATACAACTTAAAAAATTCATAGTTTATTCATATAATATCCAGAAAGTGAAACAAGAATTCTCTTTTGACCTTTTGACCTCCAACAAAATACTCAAAATTAAGCAATTTAATAATAGAAAACATGCTCTTATTCAGACGGAACGACGTGTAGACGGTGTAACAAGAGAGCGCTTCGAGATTGTCGTCGCGAAGTTTTCCCAGTGAAACAATGCTTTGATTTTGCTCGATTTGCAAACCCTGGAACTGCTTCTCTCCTGCTCGTTTAGAATCAGACGTGCTCGTTTCGGCAGCATGCATTATGATCCTGTTTTGCAATTTTGGTAACATTTTGTCGCTGGAATGATCAATCTCCCTCTACAATGGGCGTCCAAGCCTTTGTCCATCGCGGCATGGTGACTCTCCCAACGGAGCTTCGCAACCCGCCATCCCTTACCCTTCGCACAGCTCGCTACGACAAAACCGTTGACTCATACATCCCCCTGGACGACGGGGGATCCCTAATCCTCCCTCTTGCAGAGGAAGAGCACATTGCCGCTTTAAATAATGTCGGATGTCGTAAGACGGGCTTGAAGTCCACGTTTCTTGTAGTTGCGACCAGGGAGAGATTGACAATCGGTGAATTGGACATTGCGAATTCGACGTATGAAGTGACGGGGATGATTGAAGGAGATGGCGATGAGGGATGCCTGGAGTGTTGGTTAGCTGATGGACCGACGGTGGTCGCTTGGTATCGGAGCAAGGTGGTGGTGGCGTCCGAGCGGCAGGAGGAGAGGGTGGATTATGTTGCGTTGGAGGGTTTAGGGTTTCCGAAGTGGAAGGGGGAGATGCTGGAGGGGGTGTTTCAGCGAGTGTTTGTTGCTGGAAATCAAGTTTTGTGCGTTGCTAAGGGCGATGGTTCGTCTTCTGAGTTAGTAAGGTTGCTCACTTTGTCTGTAGGCCTCTGGTCTCAGCTGCATTTTTCTCTTGTCTCTGTAATGTCAGATATCCATGTTCTTACACCTCCATATTATCAGGGAATCAGGACGAGTGTATGTGAATTTGATGTCGTCTTTTTTAAGGATCTAAGGAATTCAAATTTATTTCAATTTTCGATCCTTGGATTAAATAAATTCGGTGACCTTGGAAAGTGGCGGAAGCCCATAGAACTTGGAAGACACATAGAAGCGAGAGAGTGAGTCTGTGTTCGCTCAAACCTCGCTAGTTGCGTTAGCATCTCTCTGTTAGCATCTGAATTTTGGGAGCAAAATGTTCTCAGTTCAAAACTCACTTTGGGTTTGCACCATTAAACCCACAACAAACGTGATAATATGGTAGTAATTAATTGGGAGAAAGATTGAGATTTTAGGTCTAAGGGTTTTAGAGTTGAGGTTTAAGACGTGAGTTTTACATTTCCCCCCTGTAATGTCGCTTATTAATATGTATTGTCACAATTTCATATTATCACGGAAATGTTCTTCCTAAAACAGTACAATTACAGAGGTTTAAGTCTATCTGAATTTCATTGGCGATCCAATGTCTACTTCCTGAAGGATCTGAGGGATTCGTATATTTTTATTCCCTCTCTTGGAATAAATAAGCCTTGGAAGCTTATAGAGCTTGGAAGACATGGAGTTGAAGTGTCTTAGAGAGACTCGTGGTGTATGAATCTGCTCTCTAATTTTGGACCGAGGCCATTGATTTACTCTTACTCCATTTTTTAGCTATATTTGGATCTCGGTAAGAGATTGTAACACTAGTCCGTTATCTGCCTTTGATGACCTGTTTCCTTGAACTATGGTCAGTGATGAGCTCCTGTGAGATTTTGAAAGTAAGTTTCTCTATTTTTGCATCTATAAGTAGTGTTGGGCTTGCACCTTTTCCATTGTAGCACCAAAGACAAATAGACCACTAAATAATGTGTGGGCTAGTCATGTCAACATGGCCGTTGCCCCCAAACTGCGTCGTCAGAACCACGTGTTAGATTTAGCAAGTTTAGAACCATGTGGCATGCATTCTAAGACCGCAACTTTAGAACCATGATGGCAGGAAGTTTGCTTTCAATGTTGAACTCAACATATTAGGAGAAGTGCATCAAAGCAAGTAGATTTTAGAGGATCATTGAGTCTTGGATACCCTGATTCTCCCTTGAATAGCAGATGGGCGGAGGAGCTGATTTCAAAAAATTTATGTTCAATTGTTCGCAGGAGCGTGGATTTTCAAAGTTTCTCACTCCCATCCGGCAATCAAGTCGGTTGCTACTCTCCGACTCTTGCAAGAGTTGAGCTCCCTGTGGAACTCGACCCATGTTTAATTACCTGCGTGGCATATGTGCCGAGTACACTCGGTTTGTCGTATACAGTTGTGTTCGGTACAAGTGATGGTAGACTGAAGTGCTGCTCTCAAACTAAAATGATCATGGAAGTCTCACTCGAAGAATCCCCTCTCTCAGTGATGACTGCGGAATCGGCACATGATGTGCCAGTGTTGGTCGTTAGCTTAGGAGGGATGGATCGGAAAGTCGTGACCTTCTTCGCGGATTCCCTTCATCATATTAATTCATGGACAGGAATTCATCAGGTAAGGTAGAGTACACTCCTTGCGTCACTTTGAGCATTTATTGAACTGTGATTTTGGGGAGATCTATAGAACTGTGGAAAGATCTTTGAGTACACGAGTTGAATCTGTTGGGATCAAATTTTTATTACCATGTTTGAATTTCTTATGCGCTTTCAGAGTGGGAAGTCGTAAACCTCTTTATCTGACAGTAAACAAGCCCATTTTCATTCAAAGATCAGTGACCATAGACAAATTGCCAGGTCATGTTACACCGCTTGTTAATTGAGGGCCAATCGAGTGTATGAATGGATGAGTTACTGATGGTAATGGGGGTCCGAATAGGGGACGGGATAAGGTCCCTAATGCTTTCCTCCATCTTAGGTATTGAAGTCATGTTTACCAGTGCACTTTGGGACTTCATGTTTTTGTGGTGTTGTTACCACCAGTAGTGTTGTTCTTCACCAGCTGGTTTTTGTACTTCTTCCTTAGTCTGCGAATAGGTAAGGCTGTTCAAATTCAGTAAGAAGATCTTTAAATTCAGTCTTAACCTTTATGTTGTACAATATTTTTCCAGTAGTCACAGCCACGATATCTTTTATAAAGTTGACTTCAATTTTTATTCATGTTCTACTTAGTGCAGGTGGTCGTGGATGATCTAGCAAGGGTTGGGCATGACGAGATGATACTCATCACACAACCGTCGACATCTTCAGCAGTGTCTTTTGAGCATTGCCTTCGCATCTCTCTTCTGGAACCTGGCTCTCAAAACGCGAATGAGAACCACAGGAGCAAGATCCTTAAGTCCATCAACGAAGCTCTGGAGATTCGGTTGCAAGAGGGGGTGAAGGAGCTTCAAGCAGCTGAGCAACGAAGGCTGAACAAGATGCAAATGCTGACATCCGCATGCAACCTGATGCAAAGTATTGCAACTCGGGACATGGGTGTCCCAGACGATGCAGTGTATATGGAATCTGTACAGTTGCAGGAAATCTACATGGGGAGATGCTTTGTCATTATTAACGTACATGTGAAGAAGAATCTACCCGGCGGCTTTCACTTACGTCGACCAACTTTGTTTGCAACAACCTTGCTTGGCTTCGTTAAAAGTATGGCTTCCTGTCTCCCATCCCAAGATGACTCACAGCTTTTCCTTTTCTCCTTCCCATTGAAAGAGTGCAATTTTCCGCTCCACATCATTTTGGCAGCTGAAGTTAGCGTAGACAAGAGCATCGGGGATCCAACAGGTGTAAACTTTGGGGTTGAAGGGAGCAAAATCTACACGCAATGGATACACTCAATTGAAGACCTGACTGTTCCAAACCTTGAATCGGAGTCTTTGGGAAACGCAACTGCTGTGTGTGAAAAGTGGATGTCACTCACGGGTGATGCTATTTCCCAAGACCACTTACATGCGCTTGAGAGGGCTGTTGTGCTTCAAACCAACCCTGGCAATTGCACTTGGAGCACTTTCAAGGAAGGCAGAGTTATGGAGGAGCACACGAAGGCACCTCTTACATCGATGTATGTGCAGGACATTTCACTTGTGAGTAATAACACCAATTTCGTAGACACTCTATCGAACTTGTATGGTCCAAGGCTGGTAGAAATGGTGATTCAATTTGCAGATGTCATGTCGGACGAAATCCAGAGTTGTGCAAATGGTCACGGGTCGGATTTTAGTCTTTCAGAATTGCAGGTTGCTACTGATGGATGTTTCTGTCATTTGCTTTCCTCCATTATGTATAACAGCTTCGGAGAACTTTAAGTGTAAGTTAAGTGGATTGAGTAGCAGCTGATGCAAGATTGATTATTCCTTAGAATTTGTGTGATCTGCATTTTTGTCTGGTGAGGACATTAGAGGAGTTGTATCTTTCCCAAAGAAATGGCTGTCCTCAAACCCTGAGGTTAGGCACATGTATACAACTAGTTACTGGTATAGTTCTGAACTTGGAGACTCAAAGTAAAATACCAAACATAGCAAGAAGAACTTGCTGTTCTCCCTTGAGCTTGTCGACGTAGATTTTTAAAATGTGTAGCTGGCTTGCTAATTCAACAATTTGTTTTTTATTGTAAGCCTTAGGATTTATTTGTCTGCATTGATATTATGAAGTTACTTGCAATCCATGAAAATTTAAGATCCAAGTTAAAATTAAAAATGATAGAGTTTAGGCAATGGACCTTAGCAATGTGCTTTACAGCATTAGGGTTGACCTGAATTGATGTATTCTTTCTAAATCCACTTCAGTAGTAACGATGATTGATTATTGGACAATACTTGGATTTGCTTAGAGAAAATCCAATGATTTATTTTCAATTTTTCTAGGTAGTGTGAATTGCAATTTTGATTGGAGTGATGAAACTATTTATGTTTCATAAGTATTGTGAAACATTAGTTATTCATCCAAATGTTATGTACACTCAATCATCCAAATGTGTTGGAGATCATCCTAATTTGAATCATTATGGATAAATTCTGGTGATTTCATCCATTTAAAAATAAAATATATTTTACAACATTGCAGTTGGGTAGAAAGATACAAAAAAATATAATCCTTGGTAATGTGTATATTATATAACCTTGTTTAGGTTTATCACAATTTATAAGAATTAAAGATGTATGATTTTTTCCCCTAAAAACTTTAAAAAAAAGTTCAGCTTACTTGGTCAGCTGCACTCACTCTAAACCCTAAACCCTAAACCCTAAATCCCCTGAAAACCCTGCCAGTCACTCACTCACTCCCTTCATTGAAGGTTTAATGGCACGAAAGGACCAAGATTCATGATTTAACAATGACAATTTCAAATTCATTATATATTGAGGAAATGTAATTAAGATGGGGTCAAAGTTTATGTCATTGAAGAACTATGCATCTATTTGTAATCTCTAAATCAATCAGACTCTAAAGAAAGTCCCCATATTACCTAATTGAATTGCTAAGAAAGACAGGATGAAGCACAATTCAGGCTCTTTTGGTCCTTTA
The DNA here is from genome assembly GCA_963969395.1 of Pseudoscleropodium purum. Classification (NCBI taxonomy): domain Eukaryota; kingdom Viridiplantae; phylum Streptophyta; class Bryopsida; order Hypnales; family Brachytheciaceae; genus Pseudoscleropodium; species Pseudoscleropodium purum. The sequence continues at coordinate 12,613,701 of OZ017804.1, read as the reverse complement.
GGGTTAGTGCAGTTTTTAGGGTATTTAGGGTTTAGGGATAAACACCATTAATTTCAGTTTCTATGTGTTGATCATTCTCAAGTAGTTACCCTCTTAATGATATCTTCATTACTTGCAGATGAGCATGGCATGAAGTTCAGCAAGTACAGTATCCTGATCAAAGTGAAATTCAGGTATTCAACTAAAAATGGAAATGGAAACAACTAAAAGAAATTAATGATGAAGACTCCGTACTATGAAACTAAATCATTTTTGTGTCCACTCGACAAGTAGACTTACATTGAAAGTGTCCCCGAAAATGTAGTTTAATTGTTCCTATACATAATTGCAATTGGTGGACAATTGATCCTCTAGACTTTGGTATTAGGACCAAGCTATGTGATGGTTTCAATGATTTAGGGAGTTTTACATTAAAAAAATTCATATTAATTACATGTCTTACCCAAAAATTCTAATTTTTTTTTTTAAATTCATGATTTTCAATTGTTGATACTACAAAAATGCTTTGTTTTTTTGTTTTGTTTTCCTAGAAAAAGGTGCCTCCAACTATTGGCTGAATTGCTTATTTTGTTGGTTTTTTTTGTTTTTGTTTTTTTTGGGGGGGAGGGGGTTCTCACCTTCTGTTGTGTTGGCATTCAATGGCATCATAATCATGGTTGAGATTGGGCATGATGGGCATCAGGAACGCTCAGTGTCAACAATATTATACCTTGTCTCTCTTCAAGATCTAACATGCTGCCCCTTCCGTGTGGTGGATGAGATCAATCAAGGTACTTTGTCTTTCATTCTAATTTTACTTTGCTCACATTCATTTCAGGTGCGAGAATCATAATCCCATGGCTGTAGATTGAAGCATATAATTCACTGATGTTCCCACGTATTAAAGGTGTACAAACTGCCTGTAAGGTAGGAGGTCCATAAACCAATCATTTAAGAGCTGGAACTGATTTTTGGGGAGGTGAAACTTCTTCAAATGTTTTTAGTAAAATTTCCTTGAAAGACAAGTAGAATTGGCATCTAACCCAAGCCGTTTCATATTTTTTTGGAGCTTTGTGGAATTAGTTATGAAATTCTGAAGCTGAAGTGGCATAGGGCTCTAATAGTGTCCACCTCCTAAAATGTACATTGTCTGTACATTGAAGGCTACAAAAAGCAACATGTACATTCAGTGTACATTTAAGGAGGTGGATGCTTTCAGAGCCTATGCGCTTTTAAAACCTCCTACCTTAAGTCATGTCTTGTTTGTTCTTTACTGTTAGTAAGATATAGTGAAAACCTTCTTAGTACTTTCATGTGCAGATACAAAAGAAAAATGTGTGTAAAATAACACATTTTTCAGGCAATTACTATGGACCATTGTAACATTTGGCTCCTCCCTATGTATTAATTGTGCAGAAAAAATTGTAATTCTTTTTGTCAATTTGTTGCACATTTAGCTGAATGTTTTGAGTAATTGATCTATTTATAAAAGTTGCATCTAGGACCACGAGGATTGACAAAAACTTATTCTTTGAACCATTGGTGTGCAATGTGTCTTCAAAACTTTTCACAAGAGCAATAAGGTTGCTAGTTAGTTATGACAAAGGAATTTTCTTTTTCCAAGTGTTTTACCTGTGTTTCTTGAGTGATGCTTGCAATGTCTTTTTGCTATGATGAGTCTTTCCCAATCTAAGACTTTTAATTGAATTGAAAGTTCTTCCATAATGAATCTTGTGGTGATGTAGTTGGAAAATACATAATCATTGGCAAGACACCAAACCCAATACTTTGAGAATGTTTATGTTAATTGGCTCCCATTCAACATATGACAACTCTGCTAAAGAATGTTATGACACACAAGTGAACCAAAATCCATGTCTTTTGAACTAAGCTTCTATACATTCAATGGTTTCATTTTCACATGCCATCGTGATTTTAATTTTAATTTTTTTTTCAATTTCAGGTGCTTCTTCTTGACACCAAAGCTTCTCCTCAACTTGGAGTATAATGAGGCCTATACTATTTTGAACATCATGAATGGGCCTTACATAGATGATGCAGCAGAGAGTAAGTACCTAATCTTCTCTAAAGTGTTGTTAATCTCTTGTCTCCATGGCAGACAATTTTTGGTTTTGACAGTCATCAAGGATGAGAACCCATTTTAGCAACTTATTGCAATTTCCTTAAAATTGTTTAAAAATTTGAAAAATGTTTATGGAATAATATTTAATTCTTTGCAAGTAGAAATGAAGCCCCTTTAAAACTAAAATAGAACACTTTCACTCAAATATAGAAATATTCACCTCCAAAGTTGACTTAAGTAGAGCACCAATGATTAATAGAAGAATTTAATAGGCACCAAATTGGTACATTCACAAAATAACACTTTTTCATTACTTCTCCCAATGACCACATAGGTATGACCTATTTTATTGCAACCTCTCTTACAATATAACATGCAACAAGAGAGTTTGCAAGTAGTATTAAGTAAACTTGCACATGCAATTAAGATGGAAAGACACATGGGCTTGTGGCCTCTCTAAATGCATAATCCTCTTAGTGCATAATCCTAGCACCATGCACTAAGAGAGGTTCTACTTGTACTTCTATTAGTGAGGTTGTTCTTTCTCAAGACCCTCCATTGATACCATTCATTGTTTGATTCTCATGTTCTTGTTGGTTGTGATGTAGGGTGGAAACATGGACCTTCATGGGCAACTCTTCATGAGTAACTCTAACACAATCGTTGGCACACAAGCAAGGCAATAGCTCCTACAACAATACCAAGGTTGTCAAGCAAGTCCAGCATTTTCTCTAAAGCATAGCACCACTTTGAAACTAGCTAATCAAGATGTAGGATGAAACCAAGTCGTGGGACAGCCCCTTCCAAACCTCGAAATTTTTTTGACACAAAAGATGTTTTCTTTGACAACAAATATTTTGTTTCCAATAGCAACACTTTCAACTAAATGCGGATGGTGATCACCAATGCCTACAACAATGTATAACATAGTGTTCGTTCTAAGCGCATCTCATTTGTATAGCCTCGGCAAAGTTCGAAGCAAAAAAAGGGTCGAATTAAGATGGACAAAATTGATACCCTTCACGAAAGGAGTTAGTCCCGAACGATGGGGAACTGGTCATAGAAATTCTTACATAAGTCCTGTAGTGAATGGTCGCCGAAGAGGCTAGTCAGCGAGATCCTACATGATCCAACAATAACCCAAAATAAAGTTATGCACCCACTCCCTTGATGCTCTCTATACCTCTTTGTACCCAAAAATCTGGACTACGTGTCTAGGGCAGGGTAAGCACAATTCACCTACACGATGGTTACATTTTCTGAACAAAAATGGACATTCCTGAACTTTGCATGCACAAAGAGCAATGCAACAATCTACACCGTCTTGTTCGGATCTTTACTTCAGCTTTGACTATCCTTGGTGTTTGAAAAGTCGTATGAATTTGACGGGTTTGTAGACTGCTGTTGCGACTGCTCGCCTGTATTCGTCCCGGTAGGCCCAGCTGGCGGTGGCGTGCCACTGCGTTCACCTGAAAAACGGACAAACAATTCATATCTCCCCAAATTAGGAGATATTACAACTTGGTACACATCAATGTTTTTTTTAAGGAACAATATTTATGTTATATTTACTCCTTTCATAAAATACGACGACCTAGCAGACTCTGCAGAGATGTACAACGAGTCCATGACAGACTCACTGCGAAGTCGAGATGGGATGTTGATGCAAACAATCATAATAATCATGACTTCCTACTATATTTGCTCTTATATTCTGGAAGCTTCCATGGCAAACTGGTAAAGTCTAGCAATTTGGCACACAGATTACATTACGCTCGATAAGGAATAGATGAATCTCTAATTCACATAAGCAACAGGATAGAAACTGTAACTTACCCCGTCCTCCTGCACCTGTGGACACCATCCTACCACGCCCTGCTGCAGCAACTCTCTGAAAGCAATACCACTCCGAAAATGAGGAAATCAAGACTACTCTGGAAAGTCAATTACTGGCACCCTAGAAGATATCAAACTCATGTTTACGACATAAAAAAATGGTCAAGTTCTTTGACAACGGCAGAAACCTCACGAGGGTATGCCAGACAGTGTGGAATTGCTAAACAACAATCACTTCACAAATCTCGGATACAAGCAAACGCAATTTGAGCAGATTGATAGCAAAAGGAAAGCAGCCAGAGCGAGTTAGACCAAGTGCGTTATTTAACAGGGTTGGCTCTTTTCATTTAGTACATTTCAGTTACAAAGAGCAGGTAGTTGCTTCGGAGAAGGGGCAAAAATCACCTTGGTTCTTCCCCCTCGTCCACGGCCACGGCCACCTGGAGACGCAGGCGTGGCTCTCTCCGCTACACCTTGACGCAGTGCGGCTCTCTCCTTAGCACGATCAGCCAAATTGATGGTCGTGCCACCTCGACCAGGCGATGGTCTGATCACAGTTCCTGTTGCCAGTCTTGTGCGATGTCCGCTTGCAGCTTCTGCAGCTCTGGCAGTTTCGGACATTGTCTCTTCAGCACTACCCATCTCTGTTGTCACGACATTTTCTGACTTTCCAGCCTCTGGAGCTGAGGTTGAGGGAATTGATGCCTGCGAAAACTCTCAGTTAGGCAACTATAACATCTTGAAAATGGAGTCAAGCTCTGCAGTAGTTCAGTGGATAGCTGCACTAGGCGCAAATTCCAAAATTGTCTTTTTACAATGGTGGTGTACTATGTTAACAAAGAAATATTCAAATGAAGTCAACTGATTTCTCAAAAGAGTCAGAATAGCGCCTATCTATGGCTTGTGAATTAATTGCCTATGCTAGTCCTACTTCCAAGGTTGGTCCTACAATGGATTTATCACCTCTGGTTCCACTGGAGCATTGCTAGTACCAGCGGCCTCTGCCCCGTCTAGAGCAAGTTCAACATCAACTGGAATGGTAGTAGTCGGTACTTCAACTTCTGTTTTGGACACAGATTCCGGCTGGGGGACTTTCTCTTCAGATGCAATTGGATCAGAAGCCATTACTTCCACGGGTGTGGTGACATCTTCCACAACCTCGGAAACTATCTCGCCCTCTTCGGCCTCATCAATGTTCTGAGGTTCTGCTTCTGTTACAACAGTTTCTGTCATGATTGTTGTCTTTTCTTCGATAACTGCAGTCGTTGTTGTGACAGTCTCCGTCAAAATAACCTCAGATTCAAAACCTTCTCGTTGGAAATGATCCAAAGCCTCGTCAACAGCATTTCCCACCATCAAATCTATGAACTGCTCTGAATCGCTAACAGGAGGTTCCAGAGGTGTGACAGGCATACTGTCCATCAAAATGGGTGCCTCCGTAATTTGGTCCTCGGTCTTGAATATTGGCAAGTCGGACGCTTCCAGAGTCTCATTACCTACTTCCTGCATTTGTCTGCTAGGTTCTCTACCCAGCTCCTCTGGTTGTGAGGGTTCTCTATTTGTCAATTCCATCGCTTCATTAACATCTACACTTTGAGAGGATGAACCCTTCTCGACACTTTGCGGAGGAACTGATACGAGCTCTGCCTGTACAAATCTCGGTTTCTTCAGAGCTGGAGCTTCAGATGTATCAGCAACAGGGCGATGCCCAACAGAATCAGACCTCACCACTGTCTGCGACGGTTCTGCTGAAAAATCATGATGTACATTAATCGGTAGACCAGTAGTGGAGTCCTGAATGTTTGTATCCTGCATATTCAGAACCACACGAAGTTTTGTAAGGCAACATCACATTCCGCTGACGACGAAATTTATTAGAAACAAAAAAAAAGTATGCACACAACAAAATATTCATCAACACCAAAACAAAGACTGAAGTCCAAAAAGCTGAAAGAAGATTGATCTGGTATAACACACGTGAAACATACTACAAGGATAAAATCCTCACCTCAGCTGGTCTAGATTTTTTATGTGGCGGAGCATTCTCTAACTTGCTCTCCTGAAGTAGAAGATCATCATCAGAAGGAGAAATCTCTTGAGGTGCTGCACGCTTTCGAGCCACAGCTACAGCAGTTGCAGGTGGTGCAACTGTAACTGGAGCCTCAGCTGCAGCTGCTATTACAGTTGTTGCAACAGCTTCAGCCACTCCAGTAGATGGTGAACCAGAACTATCAGGAATTTCTGAATTTATGGGCAGTTTCCCTTCGGTCACAGCCTCAACATCCGTGTCAACAATTTCGCCTGCTACTTCCTGCGAACCCTCTCCAACTTCCATGCTGCTGGTGGTGGCTCCAGTTGGCTCAATGCGAGGCCTAATCAGACGGCGGCCTTTGCGTTTGTTCTATCAAAAAATAAAGAGTACACTAGTGAGCAAGTAAATAGATAAAACAATTAGGAAAAATAGAATTCTACTAGCAACACAGAAAATTCAGAACAACAGACAAGGGCTAAGCACCTCAAATTGATGTCTTTTACCTCTTGTTCTAAGATCTTAGCACGGAGTAGGTTCATCTCTCTTTCTCTTTGAGGGTCCATTGTTGTAGGTTGTGGGGCTCCCACAGGTGCAACTGGTGTCACCCTTGTTATGGGTCGCACAGGAGCAGTAGCATTGGTAGAAGTTGCTGATCTAAGGGGTGGCCGCGCAGGAGGGACTGGCATTGGGCCTCCAGCAATATTGCTCAATGGCCGTCCTACACCAAGCGAGAATAAAGAATATTAATGATGGGGATAAGCAATCTTCTGACAATGCTAGTAAACATCGCTACCATGAAAGAGGGCCACAATCGGGGGTCTTCGTAAATTGAAGGAACTTCTGTACAAATAGCCAATATTTACTCACCAGTCCAATCCTACAAGGTCATTCAATCAGATTTAGGATACAGATAAAACACAGTAAATCTATACACGTCAAACCTGGATTTGAAGCAGGAGGAGGTAGAACTAAAGAAGGTGGTGCGATGGGAGGAACTGGCATCCCCGTGGCAGGCTCTGTCATGGTGTTGGGAGGGTCTCCAATGACCGCTGTTACTTGAGAGGTTTCTGTTATGGCCGGTGGCTCCACAGACCCTGTTGTAGTTAACGCTGGGAGCGTAGATGTAGTAGAGGAAGCGGGGCCAGCAGCTGTTGATGTTTCTGGCGCCACCTCATCCGTCATTTGCTGTAGAGTGCCTAGGTTTGTACCCCCGGTCTCCTCACGCTCTGCACCCTTTGCCGAGGGTTCCATAAGCAGGCCAGCACTCACCAATTGCTGCAAATCAAGGAAAGGATCCACAGATTACCAAAATGTTTAAAACCGAGGTACCACAAGGATAGCATCACGAAGGCGAATATACATTGCGAGCCAGTTTAATTCTAATTCAAATCCACAGTGCATAAAGTCCGAAAAAGTTGCACTCAAAAACCACAGTAAGAAAAAGAAATTAGATAGTGAAAGCCCATACCGCATGATACTGCTCTTTCTCCGACTTTAATGTATCAAGATCCTCCAGCACTTTCTTTTTATCCTAAATCATACCAGCACAGCCAGGAAGACAGTGAATATTTCCGCTCCAGATAATAGAAATATATATTCAATTCTGCTTTCAAAGATAAGAAAGTTCTTTCGCAATGCAGAAAAGATTGAATTAAGGACACAGAGATTAAAAGCAAGACAAGAGTTGACACCTGCTGTGTTTTTTGGTTGAATTCCAAATAAGCTCTGTCATTCTTCATTCTCCTAGTTTTCTCCCTCCTTGCCTCTTCCTTCTCTCGTTCAAGAGCTTTCTCCAGGACCTGGATAAATGATACAGGATCAATCCAAACTCAATACAGGAGTAAAAAGAAAGAAGGCATAAAATCGTCGCAACTAATACGATTAGATTTGACCTTTCAGTATCAAAATCAGGTAGTCTGGAGTACAACCACTACCTGAAAGTAAATCCCTGCCCCAAGGTACACGGATTTGTCCACAAATTGGATTGGAAAAATGGGAAAAATTGCACTATCTGGCATTAAAGTGAAAAAATGTCACGAACCTGAATGCGAGTATCCTTCTCTCTAAGCAGGTTCTCCGCCTCTTTCTGCACTTGCTCATGACGAGCAGCTGCGTCCTTTTCATTCTGCTCCAATCGGACCTGCTCTAACCGTGTTTCATGCTGCTTCTGGACCTGCTCTAACCGTGCTTCATACTGCTTCTGGACCTGCTCTAACCGCGTTTCATGCTGCTTGGCAGCCAACTGATCTACTCCATGTCGTCTTCCTGCAAATGAAATATACATTCATATCAGTATCTGTACAAGAAAATTATTGAGCAAGAGTATTTCTTCAACACAAGAAACTCCTTGAGCACTATCACAACTTAAATTGACAATGAGAAGAGATAAGGAACGATGTGATGCCTACGCACCACATGTTGAAAAGCTGAACAGTGTAAAACAGTAGCGAAACACAAAATGAATTCACATATAAAAATCAATTTGCAACCATCTCTAATGCAGGTGGTTGACTGCGAGCACATACCAGAGGTTCTGAGCTCTTCAATTTGCTTTTTGAGATTTTCAACGGCTTTGGAGGTCTCGTCTTTTTCCTTATTTACGTCGTCAATTTTTTTCTACACCACCATTCACAGTTTGTCCAAGCGGTTTTCAGAGCGTTTGAAGTATCCAAATCAACAGAATAAAATAAGCCTACAGTAACTTGCTTAATTCAACTTAGTTCAAACAGGGACTGCACAGGTACCTTCTGAAATGCTGCATGCTTTTTGAATCGGGTGAGCTCATTCTTCACATTCACCTGCGTAGATGTGAGAACACCAACAAGATTGAGACAAGATTCAATCTAATAAGCCTACTGTCATAATACATTAGGGTGCTAAACACTATCTCCTCCAGAGTCTAGAATTGTTACCAAGAAATGTTCTACTATAAATGGAATATTTTTCACATTTTACTGCATTATCTCAGCATTGGTTTTGAACAGCAGTGATCTTCCGATCCACAGTTAATCACAGCCATAGCAGTAATTACATTAAGACAATTGAACACACTGGCTGCTCTTATCAACCTAATCTTGCTCTCAAAGATACCTCATTTTGCAACGTTTCTTGAAGTTTTTTATCCAATTCTGCCACTCGGTTCTCAAAACCTGTAATCGCGATGTCCTTTGCTTGCTTCTCCTCCTCGCTCTTTGAAATCATCACCTTCAAATCCTGTATTTCCTTCCTGGCAATCTCCAGCGCAGTCCCAGCACCTTTTTCCCGATCCTGCATTTAGCAAAAATGATGATGAAACAGGAAGAACGAGCATGATTCCTGTCGGTTAAAATCAGAAAACACAATATAACTGAAACAACAACATGAATGGAACTCTTCATACCTGAACTGCAGCAAGCTCGGTCTTAACTCGTTGATATTCATCCAAATCCACAGCTTTGTACTTTTCAAGCAACTGCAATCACGTAAGAGAAACAAATCTCACCTTCAGGTATCTCAATTTCAAGCATCTCCATACAGTCCGCAGTTTCAAAATAATCAAAATACAAAGACAAGGCACAATTACATTTTGATAAGGTGAAATGACACACAACATGTCAATCAAAATATATCAGAAACAGTAAAGTATTCCAGTCAGCTCTACAGATGAAAGATGGAGGAGACCTGTGTCACCCTTTTCTCCCAGCGCTCAGTCAATGCTTTCTGACTTTCCAATGTCCGCGCACTCGCCTCCAAGTCAACCTCCTTCTCTCGCAAGCGCTTGCGCAGAGGCTCCAATTCTGCCTGTGCCTCTCTGGTCTTTTCTCGCCATTCCTGACGCAAAGTACCCAATATTCGTATGTCAATGGCTTGCACACAATAATGACAAAGCTTTCAATTCTCCATCTGGAGTATGAGAAACATAAAATAAGATAAAAAAATAAGACAAAAAAAAGACAAAAAATGAGGACGTTAAATATCTTAAAATCGTTGCATAGTTATACATGGAATCAAATTGGAATAATCAAAAGTTCATTCACAAAACTGGACAGTATGTGCTAGCAAAGAATCAACTCACCCTGCCATCTTCGAAAGACTTCTTATTTTCTTCTCGAAGCTCTGCATTACTTTCTCGTAGAAGATTCAGCTCCCTAACCTGGTTACACATCGTATGTTCAAAGAATATTCCGATAACAAGAACTTCATCAAAGAGAAGATGGAAACATCAACCAGTTCTACGTTTCCTTCCGAAATTCCGATATTCAAGGTCAAAGGATCTCCCTCACTGCGATACATTTGCCAATACAAAACGTCATATTGAATAAAAAATAAAAACAGTTGACTAAATTAAGCAAGAAAAACAGTTTGGGAATTGCCACCTGAGTCTGAAGAGTTCGAAATTCCTCATCACTATACAAACTGGCCCGTGCACTTTCATGTTCCCGACGCAGACTTGTTTGTGCTTCTTCAGCAGCCCGGTATGCTCCTTCCAGCTAATCAATAACACAACATAAGCTCAAAGATGAGCAGATCAAATGAGAGAAGATAGATCAAATCTGAGCTTAAAAAGAGGAAGCAAAGTATCACCACACGCAAGACCAAAGGATAGTATTTGCATATATTTTGAATTCTTGACAACGTTACTTGCAGTGGCACTCAGATGAGAAGAATCAAATAATTCGATTGATAACATTATACCAATGCAGACGAAGAATACTGGACATATCTGAAGTAGTTTAATCGAGTAAATTCCGCTGAGAAAAATCTTAGTGTGCATTGAAGCTCGGCGTACCTGCTTTTGCAAGCGAACCCGTTCTTGCTTCATCAATGTAAGCTCCATGTCAACCTGCAACGAATGGCATGATACGGTAAATTGTACCAATTAACCCAACGTACTTAATACAATCTGAAGCTTAAATCATCAACATAAGGACTTTGGGTTTCACCACAGTTTTCGGTGACTAACCGTCTCCTTTGACCGGCGCAGATATCTGATCACGTTCTGCAGGTCAGACTCTCCTTGAACTTCAGAGGTCTCTCCTGATTCTGTGACGGATGCAGATGTTTTTCGTTCAGTCTCTGCAGCAACGATGTGCATCCCTTCCAGTCTATCCAACAATATTTGATTCTGCACCACCACCCAACCTCCACTCGCTGTGAGGATATACGTAATGTAGACTACCATCACTCTAAACTCTAATCAATCTCAGTTTTAAAGTGATCAAGCAGGGGATCGACAGGTCAATTAGCAGGATAACTGAAGTGCACGCATCAAGTAAAGTAGGGTCTGCAGGAATCAAGACTTCCATTTTTTCCATGAGATAATTCAGTCTCGAAACTATGTGGTATAAGTATAGGAAAATGCAACGTCCTCTATAGCGACAGCACTGGGCTATCATGTTCGAACTTTCACTTACCTGTTCATCCAATTCTTTGACTTTCTTCTCTGCTTCAAGCCTGGCAGACTCCAACGAAGACTTTTCCATTGCCCACTTGACGTGCAAGCTTCCCTGTACAAGAAATGTTACAATATTGGTGCGGTGATACAATTCTTCTAGAAAAGTTGCAGACCTCCAATCATACAAAAAAAACACTCAAAACCATAGAAAATCCCTAATAAAGATAAGTGCATACCAACTCCGCTTCAGCACTCTCTGCTCGCTCACGCAAAGACCGCTCTTCTGACTCGAGACTTGAAAGTTTGTCCGATGTCGTTTTTAAATCTCTTATCGTCTCTCCTTGCAGTAATACCTGAAAAACGAAGACCATTATGTGACTGAAATGAATAATCGGAAACGGCAGACGTGATAAATAAATGCAAGAATCCGGAACTCCATATCCAACAAATCAGTATCAAGTTCAAACCTGTCTCTCGTAATTGTTCTGAGCATCACGCCATTGCTGACGTAGCTTGTCCACCTCATTCTTTAAAGTTGATATTTTTTCCTCTGATTCCACCAAACTGGCTCTGTAAAATAAGGCGAAGGATTATTCGTAGCCGTTAGACAAATGATAGGTTTCTGACACACAACCAGTATTGAGATTCAACCCAATCAATAGCTAGCGGTGAATTCCAAATTATTATTTCAACTATGACCTAAGGGGTAATTAAACTTAGACTTGATTAGAGAAAATTTGAAATAAGTCAAGCATCACTTACTGCTTTGAGACGAGAGTCTCTTTCAGAGACAAGGTTTCTTTAAATGCACTGGTAAGGGCCTTATCCTTTTCCTCAGAAGCAACACCAGCAGCTCTGTCTTTCTCTGAGATTTCCACCTCCAATTCGCTGACCCGCTTCTGCAAATCTGTAACCTCAGATTCCAATGCTTCTCGTCTGCGCTCAGACTGTAAAAACAGAGAGGGTTAGTGCCACATATTATCGATAAGGAACATCACAAAGAATTGTGATCATTGTGAACAGCCTACCGTATTCGTAACAAGGTTCATATGAATGACGAAGAGGTAAATGCTTTCCATGTACCTCATCCTTGTAATTGGCATAAGCTTCCTCCATCTGTTTCAAAGCTTCTTCACTAGCATCGGCAATATTTTTGTACTGCACATATAGACCACGAAAATTTTTTACCAAGCTGAACAAATGAGTTGAATTCAAGTGTTCAAATACTTAAAACGACCAATAAATGCGCACAGCGTAGAAACGATACAACAGTGGTAGTATTAAATCGAATTTATTGCAGACTGAAACGGCAGTAAATCCATGAAAACACTCACTTGACCAGTGTGGATCTTTGCAGCTGCTAAGTCCTCCTTCAAACGATCTAATTCCTCCTTTGTTTGCTGGAGATTCAGCATTATCTGTAAAAAAATATGACATTAACTTATTAAACGGTGAAATAGATCAACACCACATACAAAACGAAAGTATTAATTATGTATTTATGATAAACTCCCATGATAACCAAAAACTGCAAGTCAGATATTAACTGCATGAAAGCACATTGCAATCCTTACGACATGTATACATTACTATACGTGAATACCAGCATGAGTATAATGGCTATTTGCGGATATCACAAAGCGAAATTTTACCTCAGTATCAACGTTGACAGCACTACCATCCTCACTAACCATTGTTTTTGAGCCTCCCAGAGCCAACATAATCTGCAACGTCATAATATCAATTCCATGCTGCAATACAAGAGAGAAAAGCAGATCCATAGTAGAATTGCACAAATACCATTATCTTACTACTAACCCACCTTATCATCAGCCTTCTTCAAGCTCGACTCCAGTTCCACACAGCGTGCCTGCAATGATTGAGTGTTAAGGGAAATACAAATGACAACTGTAGCGAACTGGGGTGTCAATTTTATCGGAGCTACGGCTGTCCCAGTATGTGGTGGACAGAACAAACCAAGAACATAAGAAGACCCGGCAGATATGAAGATAGCTATCATCCCAATAAGCATTCGATCATCATTCTAACAACTCACTACTGTGCATCGAACAAAAGCGCGTGTTCCCTAGAGAATAGACCAGCGAGAACTAGTTACTAGCTGAGAAATGACAACACTAACCTCTGCAACTTGGGCTCGCGTCTCTGCTGAAGAAACAGCCTTCAGGGCATCGGCTAGCTCCTTGCTCACAGCTTCAACCCGTTCCAAAGCCTCGGCTACAGCCCTATCACGCTGACTGGTTAAATATCGTCCATGTTCACGTTCTATTTCCAGCTCTTTTCTTGCCTCAGCCCACTCTTTCTGGAAGACACAGACATCCACATAAAACATATCAGAGCCCAAAGAACTGTGTAGTTACAAACATCCTAAAACATGAACAAAGATGGAAATGCCTGTAGCCAATAAACGTGACTCTTAAGACCACCCCAGAATCCCTCACAAGTAGGGTTTTGACAAAAGTCAGAAATCCCTTTCCCAAATAGAACGTCTTAGAGACGATATTCTATCTCCAATTCGACAAAATTTTAAGAGCCCACAATGACACGAGAACTCCTGAAGCATCTCTCCAGTTTACGACATCTTGCTACAAAAAGTCAGTCTTATTCAGGCACCGTTAAGAACGGCATCAAGGAATACAGAAAGCGCATTAACAAACATGAAAAACACTGTCAACAATGATGTGGGTCTCACAGTTCCAAGAACAATTACAGTTAAAAGAATGGAACACCGAACATTCAATTATACAAAAAGAATCACTCCCAACCTAGTGATAAGACAAATGCTAAAGTAGACATATGTTAGTGTTGCACATCACGACAATTTTATCTCAAACGTACCTGAAGGTTATTCAGCTCGTTTTCCATCCTTTTCTTCTCAACAGCTCTCACACTCTGCAAATTAGAACAGTCGATTCAGGACATTTCTTTTACTTGTTCAAAAGCATTGCAATAATATAAAATTTTCAGCAGATTGGAGTAAATAAGATATATATTCACTGTATAGAAATGGATTGACAGGATTATATTACCTCACGAGCCTCTTCCACAGTGTGTATCGTATCAAGCGCAGCCTGCACATCAATTCAGGATAAAATGGTAAGTGCACTATGACATATAAGAATCAGATATTGAAAGCATCTTCACCGAATTAAAGAATAGAAATAGGGAAATGATAATTTACAGTGCACTTTAAAGGAGAATAATACCTGTAAACGATGCACACGCTCAGACAATGTCGCTACTTCTTCAGAAGCTCTTCTCTCGGCAGCTGCCAGTAATTCTTTCTCTCTTTCTGTAACTGAAGTCTGCACAATCAAGTCATGAAACATATCTTGTTAGTCGTGGACACCATATCGAAGCAGCAGCAAAAGTACACCCACTAGTACCTGACCACACAGTAACGAAGCGTTGAATGATATGTATGTGTGACTATCATTGTGAATACATAGATGGCCTGATGTATGAAAATAAAGAAATCTGCAAACCTCAATCACACGACGGCGAGCAACTTCTTCTGCTGCCTGCAACTTTTGGGAACTCTCACGAAGTCGGCGCTGATAATCAGTAATTGTCTGCGAGAACTCCATGTTCCTTGCAAGCACTGTCTCCATCTCTTTTCTCTGAACCCATGTGAACACAGCGTAAAACACAATTTTCTCTTAAACAGGTAACTTTCATGGGAGTAGAAATTCTATTAATTAACATAAAAAATTTTAATAAATAACGCGATATACGGATGCGATTAAAAGTACTAAACGCGCAATGCATCACGTGTATACAGCAACACAGGCATTTGGCTTCCAAAAATCCACAAAAGATGGACTAAGTTCTGTTTGAAAAATGACGCTAGCCTTGAGGCGCTAAAACCAATGGTTCTAAAATTATAAACTGGAAAGGAGACCTGATTTTCAGTCTCTCGCATCAGCGACGATAGATGGTCCCTTGCAGAGGAGGCCTCGGCATCAGCTCGTGCTCCCTCAACACGCATATTCGTCATTTCCTGCCTGTTAACCAATTCAGTACCCACGCCAGATCGGAATCAAACAAGTGAGCAGAGCATAGCAGAAAAAATTGCCCCGCGGAAACAGGTAAAGTTCCTTGACGCTAAATTAAAAAGCTTAGTCAATGTTCAGACAGTCTATATCTTAAAAGAAAAAAACTGACATCTAAGAAACACAAGTGATCAATCATGCAACCAACCTGGCTTTGCTAAGCTCCTCCTCCAACTGCTTGATTCGAGATGAAGCTTCTTCACGCATTTTACCGATCTCTTCCTATTCAAACGCGAAAAAAAACACGATTAAACAGGTAAGCATTATCTCTTCCTTGGTTTTCCTCCAACAAGACCCCACAGTAAGAGAGAAATTCTCTACTGTAAGAAGTGTGCAAGAAAAAACATACTTGGGAGCTGTCAAGAAGCTTGCGAAGATCCTGACTGTTGTTTCCTGCAATTCAATCATTGACCAATGATCTATTAATTACTAAACCTTCGTTGCGTTCAGTCCACATGCCCACGCTATTAAATATTCCCACAAACCAACAGCTTCAGAGCGGCTCAAGCAACACAATTTTCACAAGTATTGAGAAACCTTCATTCCTGCCTCACCGGTGATGCACTAATAAAATTACCCAAGCTCGTCAATTATACCATATGACAATCACCGTCTCAAAGGCACTAAAGAGAGAATCAAGCAGGTATTATAGATTTGCGTGTACACTAACAAACACGAACAACCAGAAAACACATCATTCTAGTAAGCATATTCACATAGGTTGGAGACATCGGATACATTCAACTGAAAATGCAATATATTTTGTAATCAGACACATATCAGTGAAGCCTCCACCTGCAGCCAAGGCAGGAACTCCAGCATTCTGTTGGGACAAACGATGAGTATGCATCCCTTCTTCATAGAGTCTTCTGTACATGCCGACCTGGCGATTCGACACACCAAAGAGACAGTACTGTTATGAGCCCCTCAGGTTAAAATACGATCCACGGCGAGAAAAATAAGCTAGTAGGACTCACTGTTTGTGAAGATGAAACAGGAATTAAAATGCACAGATCACGCAACAAAAATACATAATCTTATTGCAACAAGCCCACTAAAATCACCTAAATGCAACTAGGCCACAAAAAGCATAACAAACATTAAATGCTATTACAAATCACTTTAATATGGATTCACTGCATGCTCAATCCAACGCACAATTCTAGGAACTTTGGAACAGTAAGACTATATGACCATTACAACTTACATTTCCTTGAAGTCTCTCTATAATATCCGACTGCTCTTCACTTCTTTTCACAGTGTCGGCAACCTTACGACCTATCTCATCAAGGCGTCTCTTTAGCTCTAACTCAAATTCTTCCTGCAGCAGTAGAAATAAATAGAGTGAGAGTGCGGCCCAAGTCCAGACTTGCCAAGTTGGCATGGTTATCAGATGAACCCAAAAAATCTTTTAGAAACATGTTCAATAAATGGAACTGAAACCCCTCATTCGTGAAGTGAGATAAGAAAAAAAGTGCCTACCTTCAACTCATTCTCTCTCAGTTCATTCTGCTGCCCTAAAGTTCGAACGACTTTCCGTAGTTGTGAATTGTGCTCCACCATACCTCGAATATCTTTAAACGAGAGCTGTAAGAAACAAAGAGATGGCACCTAATGAGCAGATACAACATAGAAAATAAATAAATAAATACCAAAAACTCAGGAAAAAGCTGGAGCTTGAATCAAACAACACTTAAATAAAAATGAACACAAGCGATATAACTGGCCGGTATGAGCGAGATACATAACAGTTAAATGATTTCTAACACTCAAAATTAAAAAATCCACGAAGGTTTTCTACTAGGAATCAAGATGGTTCCAGTACTCTCCAAATGCCGATAATGAATATTTTGATCTATCAATAATCTATCAATAATTCGAGAACATGATGTGCAGAAGATGCACACCAAGCTGTCAATTAGCAAGGAAGAAATTGAGGACCAGTACAGTCAACAAGAAGCACGAAGAACAGCTTTCAAAATATAAAGACTTCCAAGAAAATCTCACAAGTCTTTCAGAAATGACTGCGTCGGAAGCAGTGGTATCTGTTTTAGAAGCCTCATATTCCACGATAGCGCCTCCATTTTGTTCACCAATTCCAAAACGCTGTTGCACATCAGAACACTCCTTAAGTAGCACTGCAACCTGCAACCAGCAGCAATGTGTGATCCTCAAATATTCTTCAAAAATGAATTGCCAGAAAATTAAGGTTCAAATTGTGGATATCGAATTTGTCTCGCAACAACACACTCACTGTTGGTTGCAAGCTTCCAACAATATACATGATGCTCGTCACAAATCTACAGATATACTGCCATACTCAAGTAGATTGGAATAAACAGAAATGGCGACAGATCCTCAACCATCCACAAATACACATTCTTTGGTCTTCGAAAACATTCCTTATAACTGGATATCTTTCAATAGTAAAACCCTGAGCTACACCACACCTATCTCACCTGAGTTTGTAGGTCTTCTTTCTCTTTCCTCTCCACATTCAGCTCCCTCTCCCTCTTTCGCAACTGAGCCTGTACGTTAAGATGACAAAAGGGATCAGTGGAAACCTAGTAGGCGATCCCTAAAATTGAATAGTTGACAGAAGAAACAGTGAAAAATCACCTTCATTTCCTTGCAGGCATTTTCGAGTGCATTTTGATCTTCAAGGTACTGATGAAGCTTCTCCTCTATCCTGTGGTAAGCCTCGACCATCTGACTATGTGCAGCTGTAATATCAAATGCTCTTCTGTCAAGTTCTTAAAATCTCAACCAGCAATATGTTTCGGATGAACTTCATAACAAAAATTCGAAGCAAACTTCTCTTCAGGAATCACATAAAAGAAGAAATGTACCTCGTTCATCCATAATGACCTCTGCCCTCAGCTCTATTTCACGGAGGACCTGCAATTTTCAAAAACCGTATCTCATCAGAACTAATTATCTATGTCGCAACTGTCACAATGCGGACAAAAATGACCATCAAGAATTTCTCTGCACAAAGCTGAAACATAATTCCAGAAAGTCACGAGAGAAAAGATAAATGCAAAGTCTTTCCAATAAGAGAGTGCTAACCCGCTCGAGTAGTGCTTGAGAATGTTGCCGTTCTTGCCTCTCATGCCGCCACGCGTCCACAGCTTCCTGGTACTTGCTATACATCTTTGCCAACTGTCAATTACATCCTTACGGTCAGGGAAATTAAAGAAAAAATCCTTTCAAACTTTCTTTAAAACACCTACAGATTATTAAAGCTCAATCACAATAAACTTCTCTCACGCAAGGGCTCACAACATAGCCAATATAATGACTACTTCTTAGTCGAGAATGTCTTACACTCCAACCATCACGCAGGAGAGCCGCAGCAAGAGCCGTCCCTGACACCTCCGATGCTACAACTGGTATTAGGGCGCCATCTCCTGGAAACTCTAGTGCCAACTGTCCCTCTCTGACAACCATGACATAAGCAACCATGATTTGAACAGAACTTAACGGAACAACCCTGAAGTTTACCAAAAAAGAACGAAATGCCAGAAGAAAATTGCGAAGGAAACATGCAATTCTTGTCTTTAATTACAAAAATTCAATGTCAGCACGGAAGATTGCCACTGCATCTAACCGCTAATAAGAACCTTTAATGAAAAATTCTGTCGAAGGCAATAGTTGACAAAGATGGCAACCGACTTACAACAACTAATTCATAGAGTGGAGAGTAGCTAAGCATCATACATGGATCCCGTGTACGCCTTGTCCGCAGAAGCAAGGAAGTCCCTACTGTCTATAGCTTTGACAACTTCACTATTGACCTCCACAAGCATCTTCTCCAATTTCTCTTTTGCCCCAGCAGCTTCCTGTGATTGACAAAACCACGTAGGCATCACGGCATGTCTACATCATCCAATAGACTTGGGCGGTACAGTAGAAAACCAATATCTAGACTATGAAAGACTGCCTTACTTTAGTTGCTTCCTCCCGGGCTTTTTGTTCTTTCTCAAGCTTCTCCTTGCAGTCTGCTTCTACCTGGTTTAGGTGAGTCTGACCAGCCATGTCCCAAAGTGCACGCTTAGCAGTGCTGCCAGAAAATCCCAATTCAAGCAACTGAAGACTATCCAAATTCAACTATTCCAAAGAAAATTGGGAGTATAAATTTACCTCAAGTGCTTTGATTACACCCTCAAGTTCATGAGACTTCTTGGACCAATCATCTGAGCTCTGTTTGTACAGCTCCACGAGCTTACCAGCCTGCCCATCCCAAATAAGATTTCATCACCAAGATACAATGTGGAAAAACAAGAAACCAACCATGGATGTAGAAAATGAAATTTAGTTGTCAAACTGTGTCAGATTTATGGAGTTACTACAAAAGTATGCACCAAAACTAAAAATAATTGGCACGCAAAATTACCGTAGCAACTTCTGCAGCAAACTGCTCATCCTTTATAGCAGAATCCTCCTTCAAAAACTTCAATTCCTATAACAAAAACAATACAAAGTTGTAAGAAGAAAAAAATCAATCATCACTATCCCAAAAGAACGCCCTCAAATACAATTTGAGATTACAATATCAACATGCATCTCAAAACACTTGATCCAGCTCAAAACAGGACCAACAGAAACAGGCGCTTAAACGATAAGCACCACAGACCAAAACACTTGATAAAAAAAGGACACCTAAGAACCCCAGATTTTTAGAGTCCAAGAGGCAGTTGAAGAGAAATCTAAAAGAAGGAAGAGGTCCTCGAAGTGGATAACAAACCTCCCGGACTTGACTCAATTTAGATTCCAATTCAAGATTGTGATCCTTTGATCGCTGCAATCCTTCAGTAGCTTCCTTTGCAGTTCTTTCAGCCTGCACAGCCATGACGTAAGTGAACACCAACAATGACCCCATAAGCAGACGTTACTACGAGGGAAGTAGTTCAAGCAATTCAAGCAATTTCTTGGCATCTTACTAAGGAATACCGACCTAAATAGTTCGGACCATCTCACGTCTGAATCCGTTGAAAGCATGACCTTCTCAAGTGTACAATCAATGAAAATGGAAGCCAACAAAATCAGCACCACCCAAACCAAATAATATTTATAGAAAGGTGTACGCGAAACGTGAGCTGTAACATCAGATGAGTACCTCGGCTAGTTTGGACTTCAGATCCGACTCCACCTCAGCACTTTCACGTCTCTCCTCGAACAGGGCGCTCACTTTCGCTGTCAGCTCCTCATTCAACCAAGCATTGTGTTGCTCCACTAACTCCTTTTCCTAAAAAGGAAAGCATGCAAGGCAGGACGTCATTTATAGACCAGCTCAGGAAAAAAGGTTTAAAACCTATAGACTTGGCTACCAGCACCGAAACGAGTACTTAAAAAATGGACAAACAAATCCCTTAGAACTCCAAACCAAGGCTTAGAATCAAGGCAGTTCAACCTATTTTAACCCAACTAGGAGACAGCACGAACACATTATGAAAGACAAAGCAATAGCTTCAGCAAGGCAACAAGTTCTTATGCGAGAACAAATGAAGATCAAACTGGACACTTATTAGGAGAGGACAATTATCCTCGCAACCAAAAACATAATCAAACGATAACAGTAAACGTCCTTCAGAAAGTGAACAAGGAGATACCTGTGAAATTCGAGTCAAAGACGCCTTGGAGCGGACAACTTCCGCTTGATGCTCATGAACCTTGCCTTCAAGAAAGCTACGTTCATCTGTCAACTCAACCTGCCCACGGAAATTTCATGTCTATTTACGGTTCGCGAAATAAAAATATCCTAGTTTTCACTTGCCGAATAATTGGTTACTACGATAAAGAATCTCGACTTTAAGCCTCTACTAATTGGTCCCCTAGACGAGCAACAAAGACATGGCAGGAATATGCCGCCTCAGAGAACAAATTAGGTCCCCACCAAACCATTTCATTGACACATGATGCTCTGTGAGCAACGTAGGTAACATGTATCTCCAGAAAAAATTCATCAATAAAATTCCTACGAGAATAAGGCTAATAGAATGTACCACTTTGTTGAGATAGGACTTGATAGAAGCGTTTTTCTCATCCAGTTCTAAATTTTTCTGCTCGATCACTTCTAGTAATTCCCGCTTTGCTTTCGAAAGCTCTCCGACTTCTGTAGACAGGCGTTCGGTGGCACTATGATGCTTTATCTGCGTTCAAAAGAACGCAAAACAGTAAACTTCGCATGCAAGCAATTCAGGTAGTCATCAGCCAATGCACACCAATACGTTATGCTCGACTCAATCGTTCAGAAAGCAAAAGTACACGAGATCAGCATTGACCGTTCAGACAAGTGAAAAAAGCCATCCTATGAAAACAACCAATGATCAAATAATACTCCAATTCATATACTGAGAAATATATAATAGAGAAAGATATTTCGCGGAAGCCCATCACATAAGCTCGAACTAATAAATTTCAGACACAGAATGAAGGAGGATGCTAATTGCCCACGATAGATATTCACAATACTAAAATACGATGCGTGGTATGTCAATAAAAACAATTACAGTTACCCTGGTAAATAAAGACAGATAACACACGAACTAGCGTTGATATATAGATAAATAACAAACCCGTCAGATCTCTCAGCAATGCTACAAGTTCCAGTGTAGCAACCACGTAGTTCTGTAAGGAACAAAGAGGACGATCGAGGAATAAAGGAATAATCAAATATACACACATCCTGAGAAAGCACAAGAAAAGGGAGGCTTTCAATGCTACGGCTGGCATCCGTATACATAATTAAGATTGGACCACTGCCATGAGCGCATATCTTTCCACCTTTCTCGCATATGTCGACTAAAAGAGAAGAGTGCATTTGCTGATATTGCAGTCAGAGATCACCTGAGCACTAAATCCCTCCCGTTTAATCCTTCATGGAGGTCACTTCACTGTGCGCAATAGTTTAAAGACAGCGCAATCTGTATTCCTCTCCTTCTCTACCGGTATTCATCAATTCAAGCGCGATTACTATAGATTAAGCAAAGAACCGTAAGATTTAGTCGTTGAATTTAGGGCAACACAAATTTAGGGCACGCCATCAAACCCACACTCGCTTGCAACGCCATACGACGGGTCTCATCAAAATATCAGGTTTCAGCTCCAGGAATGAGTCCGACAGGAATAAGTCACCCTAAGAGTAAAATGACGGAAAAAACATACAGCTTCAATTTCCAGCTTGTGCATTTGCCCTTGTGCTTGCGCGAGCTCGGTGGAGCGACGCTCCAGAGTCGCAAAGCTCTGTTCCTTCTCATTCTCGAGCTGCGAGAATTGCCCCGAGAGGATGAGAAACTTCTGCTCAATAAGAGCACAAGTCTGCTCCGCATTGATTGCCGTCGCATCGGCGCGGGCTTTATGCGTCTCTACCTGCTCTTGCAGCCCTCTAATAAACGCATCGGCCTTGGAAACAATTCCGTCCACATTAACGTGCTCTTCCTCAAACTCGGAATCGGTCATAAAAAGAGGCATCGCGACCGCCGCCGCACCATGCAGCTTCTCCCCTGAACACACACAGCTGTATCACAACCAATTTAGCAAAGAAACGAGTCTCAAAAAATCATTGTACGCCAAAATATCGTACCAAGTTAATCACCGCATTTTCGGGAAAAAAAATAATCTCAATCAGAATGTGACTACGCAACGTCGAGAAACCCTAAAAAAACGAAGAAGTGAGCCCTGAACGGAAGTCCTCCACCAGGAAGCACCAAAAACCCTACACCAAACCCGACGAAGCCCTAAACATCCAATTTCAGCCACTGCATCCTCGGATCTTGCTCAAATTGAACGAGGAGGTCATCGTCAGGTACCTGAGAAGAAGCTCTTCGTGACCAGAATCCACTACAACTGAAATGCCCCGAATCCAATCCCAAAGAGGCGATTAGAGAGAGATACAAACGGCCACAAACCCCCGAGTAAGTGGCCGAATAGAAATAGCGAAAGGTAGTCCGGGACTTGCCCAGTCTCTAGTTCGAAGTTCGAAAACTACGAAAGTTCAACTGTATAGTAGATTGTGATGGATACGGTATGCGGTATATCTGTGTACGCATTGAGATCTACGTTCGTGTCGCGGCTTGGAATTCTAGGTTCGGATCCCAGCTTCGGACTCCAGCTTCGGACCACTAGTTTCGGCAATTAGCTTCGGTCCTACAAACATTGAGGATTCAGTGGGACTTAGGATTTGGGACTTGGGATGCAGTAAGAATTAGTCTTATTAGAATTCTTATATTTCTCTACTACCATATATCAGGGTCAGATTATATAATAAAGTTCCAAAACACTTTATTTTTAGTGGAAATGTTGAATGGTTTTTGGCAATATGGGATGAATGCAAGAAACACCAGCCATTTTTGTAGCATTGTCTATAGTACTCATGATTTTTTCAGTAGTACTATAAAATTAGAAAAATAAAATTGAAAAATATATTTAGTATATAAACCTTTAAGGAGAAGGTACCCTAGGAAGGAAAAGTATAGAAAAAAAATTTTACAATGTCCTACTAATATCTACATGTCAATGCGTTACTAAATCTTTATAATTTAATTTTCTATTAACCCCTAAAGGACCAAGGTGCATTTTTTGGCAACATAACTTTTTGGGGCAGGTACATGTGAGCGGAGATTTCCATATGTTTGGCCAAAATTTTAATAGGTGTGGGCAAGGAATATCATTCATACACACTAAATTTCAGGACATTTGGAAATATGAGTCAAAAGTTATGGCCTAATATGTAGTTTGTTTTTCAAGTTGGGCACTTTGGGCAGATCTGAAAAAATCACTTTTTTCAAAAATAAAAATTTGTAATTAATTTTTAGAGTTATATATATGTAGAAAGCTTTAAATTGTTCCATTCTGATTAATAAATCAAAAGTTATGAGGTATTTTAGTTTGTGGGCAATTATAGATTCTCTACTCCAAAATAAAATTTTGAAGTTCTTTATTGAACTCAATTTTCAATATTTTTGAAAAAAAATAAAAATATTGGGTGAAGATTTTTTATTACAACATTACAACCATTGGGATTGGGATTTTTCAATTCTATAACTAAATTATTAACAATTTAGTATTTTGATTCATTCTCTACTTCTTTCTACTTACTATTTTTTTCCTATATGTTTTACAATTCCAAATGATTTGAAAATTTTCAAGCATGTAGCCAACTTGCCTTGAAGAATGAATCCAAAGAGTTGCAACCATTTTGAATATTTTTTCATACAAATGTGACCTTGTCAAGTGCAGCTGCTCAGTTTTTTGCAAGGCCAAGAAAACGCTTTTTGTTAATTGAAACACTGATATCTTGCAATCTACACAGTGGAAATTTCTGAAATTTTTTCCACATCTTTTCAAATTATCATAATACAAGACCCAATGGCTGGATGTGTCCAAAAATGTTTTTAAGAGAAATTTGATACTTGTCCTAAAAATGGCAGTTTTGGAGCATTTTTGGTGAAAACATAGTCAAGGAACTTTAAGGGTTAAATGTATGATACAATTTTATAGCTCATAATATAGTATAAAAACACATCTTAAAGTAGGTTTGGACCTACTATTATCTAGGAGTCTTGAAGTCAGTTTTAGTAAAAATTCTTTCAAACAATTTGCACCATCACTTTCAAAATTGCTTTATAGCAAAAGTTGGTCCTATATGGAGTCCTTGCTATTAGAGGATAAAAGTGGTCTTTATAAAAGTCATCTAGTTTGTAGAGCACTACAAGGAAAGTGGCAAGTTTTATATAACTTTGAATAAAAGGTTTAGCTAGATTGAAAAATAAAAAATTGTAATATTTGTTAATACAAGTTCTAAGGTTCTACTAGTTGAACAAACAATGCCAATGCTACTATCTCATCTAGAGTGGTGATTCCTATTGTAGTGCTTTCTAATGTTTATAGTTGTATAAATCTTGATGTGCACTTACATTATAATAATATGAATTTGCAAATAAGTACATCATACATGTTTTTAATCACATTCGGTGCTACTAAATGCTCAAATGCTCCCGGATTTACCTCATTGTCTTTATGTCAACATTCTAGAAGTTGCACCATGTACATTTGTTTCATTGTCATTCTAAAACATTCATTTCTAACAACAAAGAAGTCTAGGGTGCCAACTTGCCTAGCATTAGATGTTTTGGAGGGGCATTAGAGGGTCTTTTCAAGCCCATTCACTATATTGTAAACTAGCCACTATTAGCTAGAATAAAGAATAGTAAATTAAATTATTATTTTTTCAAAAAATATATTAAATTGTTTTTTATTATTATGTGATATGTTAGTTGTTGTGCCACATCAAACTGCTACTATAATTGAGTTCCCACGATCTAGAAACCTAAGGAACTCATGGCATTGTTGAATAGGTGAATTTCATCTATTGCTACGTCATATATTGATTTTTACTCCATAATTGGGTGGAATATGATGAAGTATTGGGATCTCAATCCAATTGATTGAAAGGGTGATCTAAATTCTTCCAAAGAGTTTTTCCAAAAGAGTTTTATGAAGCCATTAACAAATGGTTTGGCAAACCCCTAAATGAATCCCTTGCACATTTATGATTTTGTATACAAAGGTGATGGTAATTATCAAGGGCAACCATCACAAGATGCATCAAACACAAGGAGAGTAAGTAGGTGAAGGGGTGGAAATTGAAGAACCATCTAATGGTTCACAATCTCATTTGAAGCAACAACAAAATTTGTTTATTTTGCCTAAATCAATAGCCACACCTTGTAGCATCCCTCATCCAATGAATAAACTACTTCTAGGAGTGACACTGCACATCCTTAATAGCATTGAAACATTCAACTTTACTATTAAGACAAGGCTAGGAAATATGATAGTGAGGCACAAAAATAAATCTAGACACAACATTATCATGAAAGCCAGAAAGGAGGTGATGGTCTTCTAAATGTGGAACACATGTGAGACTTCACGAGACATAGAAAGACACAAAATCAAAGTGCCATTTAAAATCTTTAGCAAGCAAATGCTCTACCAACGTGAGAAAGATATGAGGTTTTATAAGAGCTCTCAAATTGCCAACAACAATGCATACTTAGCCATCTTAAGCAAAAAGAAGTCGTGAGCTAATTAGCTCAATTTTCCTCCATCTTTAGTAGGGGATTGAATATGTCCATATTTTCGAATACTTTGTCCCTTCCACATATGGAAATCTCCCTTAACAATATGAAGGCATATGATGATCACGTTATAGAGATAGATGCCTTGGCTACATATAGAACTACAAGTCTTTGTACAACTATTTCCTCTTTTTAACAATACTAGACATCTTCCTTCACTCATTAGTCTCTTGCAAATGCATGCAATATAGATGTATTACATTGAATGCAAATGTAGCCACTTAGTATAGACAAGTGACTAAAATGTTAAGAGTTTTAAGAAAACAAACTTCAAATGAAATTATATCTTGCACCACCACATACTGCCTTATTGCCAACTTTTTTTTGTATGCATATGCAACACTCTATTATTCCTTCTTTAAACAATTAGTGCAACTTCACAAAGTAAGCACTTAAGTACACCAATGAACACTAGTTGTTCATTACACACTAGAAATGTGTTTGTTTCTAAAATTTGTTCTTCTTATATTTGCAATAGTGTGCAACTAGTGTGCAATAGCAAGGTTAAATTTTAGAAATAAACACATTGCACTAGAAAATACTAAGAAGAAAATTTAAAAATTTATAATGTTCCCTGGTACTGCAAAATTCCTTTGTTGCACTAGATAAATTCCTAAACAGTTTCTTCTTAGACCATTGTCCAAGTTCTCAGATGGATTATCTTCACACGTGACTTTGTCATCTCTAGGCTCTTACATAAAAGCATCATCATCAACTATATCAACTTAGACCTAGCTTTTCTAATCAAAATTCTTACAAGAAATACTCAACCTTTTTATACAATTGCAGAAGAATAGCAATAAATGATCAAATCAAAGAGAAAAATGACTAACAAACTAGATTAAAAAGCAATTCATAGAAACTTTGCTTTAGTATCCCAATTGCATTTTCTGCAATGCGTTGCCCTCTCTATAGCTTTCAACTACTCAATAACTACTCAACAATAGTGACTTGACCTATATCTCTTTGTAGAATCATCAACCATAGAAGCAATGGGTAGTGGAAATCACCAAGCATGTAAAGTGAAAACCCATCTACATGTCAAGCTTCAAAAAGACCATGGTTAATATTTGCTTTCCCATACAATGAAGAACACCAAAAACTCCTAGCATCATTTGTGCTCCTGGGCATCCTTAGATACAATTGAGAAATCATCCATTGGAATGTACCACCACTTGATAGTTTAGTGTATAGACACCTAATTTGAAGTAAGAATAGCCAACAATCCCAAACTTGGGTTTGGATATGGTAACATGTATGCCATCTACAACACCCACAAAAGGTGAAAAGGTAAAAAAAATTCATTTGGATGTCCAATAGCCTTTATCTATTGCCAAGTGATTTTGTGTATGAAACAATTTTTGATGGCAAATGCAACATCCTTCAAAACTAAGGAGTCAATATTTTTCCCAACGTTGAATATCTTATTACACAAACAAACTCAACCATAAGAATAGGAATGGATAAAAGGTATTTGTATCATATTTTGCAACAATAGGGTGCCAAAGATCCGCCAAAGCAAAAATGGTTATTTTAGTCATTCTAAACAATTGAATCTATTGATCCATATACATATGCTAAAATATATAGCCTACAAATATAAGAATCCAATTGAACCTCTAAAAATCCCCTAAGCTAGTGGAAAAAGGTACCTCTAAAAATAATATTGCACTCTTAAAGATTGACTCTTAAGCCCTAAGTTTTTTTTCAACATTTGAAAAACACTCAAAATTGCCATTTCTATTGCAAAGAGTAGAAAAGTCTTAAAAAAAATTCTTTATATTTGACCACATCATCTTGCATTAGACTAATATGAAAATGTGTAGGAAAAGTTTCATAAACTTTAACCACCTAGATTGCAGCTTTGCAAGATAGTTACATTTAAAGTGAAAAAAACAAGTTTTTTTGCAACTTACTTAGTTAAATTTTTTAGCTTTGAATCATCTTAACTTAAAATTTTTGCATTGCTTGTTTCAAATTTTTAAATTTTTTTATGTTGAAGAAGTGAATTGAGGTTAGAATTTTTCTTAAAACACTTGATTTCATTCTTAAAAAAATTATTAAGTTGGTATAAGATAGAGAGAAAAAATAAATCATTAATATTATGTAAGATGGAATTGATGTCATCACTAATTCGAGTGTTGAGATTGTACTACAAGCAATGTCAACTACGTAGAACTTTATTTTTTGGAGAAAAGTGAAAATTGAGCTTAAAAATGAATCCTGCAAGTTATATTTTTGAAGATGATACAATGATTGCTTGTAAATAAAAAAAAATTCCATAACTTTCACATCACTAAATGAAACAAAGCTTCACATGTAAACAAAATATAGTCTTTGAGAAAAAATTAATTAAAAAAATTTAATTTTTTGTGATTTTTTTGTATTGCCTAGTGAATTGCATTGAAGACTTAGGGTGGCATAACTTTTAATCCTTGTCACCTATTTCAATAATAAGAAAATCATATTCATAGAAAGCTAATGTGATTTTGGTCTCAAGAAAATTTAAAAATTATGTCAAAAATTGAGGTCACACAAGCCTATCTAAAATCACAAGAGTTAACCAAGATTCTTTCATAAGGACAAATGTGAAATCAATGTGCTTTTAGAGTACATATTAATGAACATTATGACTAATTTATGACCATTAATTGAGTAGCTATGTGTTTTTAAATGATTATTCACTCCAACTCTTATTGAAGATCTTCCCAAGTTTAGCAATTCATTTAGGTTGAGAATTAATTGATGATGTGGTACATTGTTTTGGTGTTCCAACAAATCATGATGCACATTTAATAGAATATAATTAATGCACTAGAAGTGAAGGCACATTTGATTTTACACTATCATTGTGCCTTATTATGGTGTTACTTCTAATTTAGCATTTGTACTAAACCGTCACAAGCAAAAGACATTGGAAGAATTCATTGAACATGCATTATAATGTAAATCCATCATTTGTATATTCAACATGCTTTTCCCCCTCCTTTTAGAAAATTAATGACCTTATTGTCAATTGTTGTTACTTTCCTAAGACAAAGTTTAGAATTCAATATCTTTTCAACAATGTACCAACAATGTACATTTCAAGAGGTGGTTGCTTTTAGTGCCCACTCCCTTTTAACTTCAAAAATTTGTAACTAATTCCACAAAGGTCCAAAAAATATGAAACGACTTTAATTTGATGCCAATTCCATTTTTGTTCCAATAGAAATTTACTGAAATTTTTTTTTCAAGGAATTCAATTTCCCTCAAAAAGGCAATGAAAGCAAACTAAGGTAGGAGGTAGTAATTGTGCCCATGCTCCAAAAACTGCTCCTACAAGTGTACCATGAATTGTCACTGTAAGAATGAAAAATAGCCCATTGATGAATTGATGTTGATTTGGGATTTCCATTGCATAATTTTAGGAATGGTTGGAGATTGAATTTGATTTGAAAGTAAACAAAATTCCAACATACATAATGTGCAGTTATGAGTGGTGGGAAACTTTATGTCATTCCAAGCAATTACATACACCATGTTGTTACAATTTAAGGCTAGAACACCTCCATTTTTGGATCCCATTGGCATCATTAAAAGACAAGTGTTTGACAGTTTCACAACTGTACCTAAGGACTCAAATAGCACCCTACTATTGTGATCTTTAGAAAATCATATCTAATTCAATTTAACTCTAAAAATTATGAATCAAATTGTGATGGATGTGTCTCCCTCTCCTCTTTCTCTAAAAATTTGTTAGAAAATGCTTTGATCAGCATACCATACATCCTAAACAAAATGCTCTTAAACGGGTAGTTTCTGCACCTCCTACCTTACGTTAGCCACTTCCCAACAGTTGCGCATGGAGAAAAGTGTGAACGACGAAGTACTGAAGCGGAATGAGGACGGAGTGATAAGATATGCGAATTGACTTCATCCAAGTACCAGTAATGATGTCACACACCTGATACACAGTCATATGAAATGCGAGTTTATTATTATATATCGATGTGACAAAAGCGTGGCTGGTACCGTACTACGAACACAGGATTCCATCCCAGCATGACTGGGTTGTAGAACACACTTTAAGGTAGAGGTACTGAATATTAGTTGCACCAATTCAGGGTGACTTTCAAATCAGTTGTATGATAAGTACACCGCCCGCTAACGTAACGTAACTTAACTGAAGTGCTCGTAGTTGAGATTGTTTGCCTAAATTATCCAGGTGGCTCAATTTTGATATCACTTATTGGAAACAAAGAAAAGTAGTTGGATTCAAACGGAAGAATTGGGAAGAATGTGTCAAAGAGGCTACGTTAGGCGTGTTCAAGACAAGAGCACCGTCCCTACTGAAGAGAGGCGGATCGGAGAGAGAGACCCACTCACCTGGGAAGAGCTTTCTAGATTCTTTGTCAACTGAAACTACATTAACTTAAGTTAAAATTAACATACACAGGTGTCTTCCGAAGACACTTGATCTCCACATGGGTGATCTGTAAAAATTCAAAAAAATTACACTGCCAGCTGCCTCCATTGATCCACTAGCCAAGCCAAGCCCCCTCTGGCTGGACATGCCTGGCTTGCCCTGGCACTTCGGTTCCCCCTGGCTGCCCTTTCTCATACCCAGTCTCCGCTTTTCTCTGTCTCTCCCATTCCCCTTTGCGTTTCGTGTTCTCCATCACCATCGCTGGCAGATTTTAGATTGTTCTCTTCAAGCTCCCTGCGACTCTCATCACCCATTCAGGCAGCCCTTTCCCACCGGAATTCACTCTCCAATCCTCGTGAATCGCAGGTCAGTATCGGGAACGCTTCATCTTCCCCATCCAAGTCTTGGTTTTTGTGATCACTTCGAACGGGGGGTGGATTGAGTTGGGTGCGATCCGTCTTGTTGGTGGTGGTGTATGTAGGAAGCAGGCGGTGTTGGTGGAATTTCAGTTTGGAATTTAGGGTTGCAGGGCACCATGCCTCTGTTCATGACGGACTCGGAGTTGGAAGGCGTGGGCGAGAATGTGAACGCC
Source organism: Pseudoscleropodium purum (assembly GCA_963969395.1). Lineage (NCBI taxonomy): Eukaryota > Viridiplantae > Streptophyta > Bryopsida > Hypnales > Brachytheciaceae > Pseudoscleropodium > Pseudoscleropodium purum. Next base: position 12,582,186 of record OZ017804.1, on the reverse strand, counting down.
GTGGTGGTGAAAGCGGACGCGTTCATTCGCGATTTGCAAGAGCAGCTGGAAGCGGAGAAAGGCGCTTGCGCGGATGTGCAGCAGAGGCTGGCCACGGTAGGAACTGACTTCGCTCAGGAGTGTTACGTCTTCCGTTTCCTTGCGCAATTCACTGGATCGTTGTGAAGTGAGGTTGTGTGTGGGATTGATTGGAGAGAGGCTGTGGAGGTGGATTCGTTGTTTGATTGTTGGAGGTTTGGATTGTGAGAGATTAGTGGTTGCTGCTAGCCTGATTCTCGTAGGAATTTTTGTGGTGAACTTTTGCTGGAGACTAAGTTGAGGCTCTACTGACCAGATAGTTCATTAGAGGTTCCATTGATTATATAGGTGAACTGTGATTTGTACTTAGTGTGAAAACGTTTAATTTGTTGCTATCTAGTTTTTTGCAATTGGTTTGTAGCTCAAACGAAAAGAGATGCGCAAAATTGTAGATGGCGCAAATTTCTAGATTGGTGTACGGAAAGGCCCGAAATTCACCGGTATGGTGAATGGGCACTTTACATTACATGTTGCCTACATTGCTCACATGAAATTAGTTGAGACTGAAAGGGAAGATTCTTTGTCGTAGTAATCAATTATTCACCAAGTGAAACCCAGGATATTTTTATTCGGGTAACCGTCTACAGATAATTTTTTGTGTGCCGGTTGAGTTGGCAGTTGACTGATCCTCTCCTAATGAGTGTTCAATTTTATCTTCATTTGTGCTCGCACAAGAACGTGTTGCCTTGCTGAAGCTTTCGCTTTGTCTTTCATAAGTGTACGAGAGGTCTCCTAGTTGGGCTAAACTAGGTTAAACCGCCCTGATTCTAAGCCTTTGGTTTGAAGTTCTAAGGGATTTGGTTGGCCGTTTGTAAGTGTTCGTTTCGGTGCTGGGAGCCAAGTCTATATGTTTTTAACCCTTTTGCCTTGAGCATCCTGAGCTGGTCTCTAAATAACGTCCTACCTTGCATTTTTCCCTTCTCAGGAAAAAGAGTTAGTTGAGCAACTCAATGCTAGGTTGAATGAGGAGCTGCAAGCGAAAGAGAGACATGAAAGTGCCGAGTCTGAGTCGGATCTGAAATCCAAACTAGCAGAGGTACTCATCTGAGGCTGCAGCTTGCATTGCGTGTACACCTTTCTACAAATAGTGTTTGGTTTAGGTCGTACCGATAATTTTGGCTTCCATTTCATTGTGCACTTAAGAAGGTCATGCTTTCAATGGATACAAACGTGAGGTGCTCCAACCTATTTAGGTAAATGTTCCTTGGTAAGAAGTCAAGAAGTTTCTTGAATTGCTTGAACTACTCCGCTCGTAGTAGCGTCTACATAATGGGGTCAATGGTGTTCACATAAGTCCTGGCTGAGCAAGTGTCCTAATGAATGTTCATCTTATGTTTCCTTGCGCATTCACTGCATCATTTGAAGTGATTGTGTGGGACTTGGAGACTCGTTCTGGAGGGGGATTTGTATTTTGTATAGTTGGTTGTGTGTTTGGTTGTGATTTGGATTGTGAGAGATTTCTTTGGCGCGTGAATGTGTCGCAGGCTGAGAAGGCGTTGCAGGAGTCTTTGGAGCAGAATGCGGAGCTGGAAGCGAAGCTCAAGGTTTGGAATTTCGGGCCTTGCGAACTTTTAGGTTGAATAGAGTTATCAGTGGCTTTTTGGTACTGCCGAATCTAGGGGTTTGTCACCTCCGATTGTTTACTGATGCGGTGTGAACATCCCCGCTTTGCCCTACTTTCAAGGATGACTCTACTAGGCTTTGGAGTTGTGGCTTAATTGAATTGGATATGTTGCTTGATAAGAGATAATGGAGGGTTCAGAGCTTGATATGATAGAGAGTTCGATTTTGAACTGATTCTGGTTCCGTAACGTTCTCCGCATCCACTCCCATGGGTTCTTTGATTTTGTGTGTGTGAACATAGCTCAACGTTTGTGCAGGAATTAGAATCTACGAAGAGGGGCCGGAAGGAATTGTCCGCACCCAAAGCTGTGCCGGTATGCATCACGCCTTTTGCTTTCCACGCATGTTGTTCTTGGGATGTTCATTCCAGTCGCTGTCGTGCTTGTCGGTGTGTGAGTTTTGCACATTCCTTAATCGTGAGTTTGTGTGTGTTTCCAGGACATCGACGTGCACGCCCGAGTGCCGAGGCTTCATGTGAAGGTCAAGCCTGAGGTTGTCAAGGTGTTTAACCTGGACTGGTGAACTGAATCCAGATTCATGATTTCTGTGCAAGGAAATGGGCATGGCTTTCTTGGTGAGACGCTTCCGAATCTAACGCGTGACTTGTTTGTGTCCTTCCGCTTTCCAGAAAATCCCGGCCACCCGCAAGTCTGCGCCCGAGGGCTTTGGGTCCAAGCCCAGCGATTCCGCTCCCGACGAGCTCGGCGTGTCCTCGTTGAAGCTTTCCAAAGAGGATCAAGACACCCTGGAGTCCCTGGACAAGGAAGACGCGAAGCTGGGCGAGGAAATGGCAGCTCTCAAGAGCAAAGGCGGCAACACGCATGCGCTGGGCGTGAAGAGCCGAGAGCGAGCCGAGAAGCGCCGCGAGTTTTACGCGAAGCTGGAGGAGAAGATCCGAGCCAAGGAGGAGGAGAAGCACCAGATCGAGGTGAAGAAGGAAGAAGAGAACGAGAACAAGATGAAGGAGCTTCGCAAGGGTCTGAAGTTCAAGGCCACGCCTTTGCCGAGCTTCTACGCCGACGGCCCTCCGAAAGTGGAAGTGAAGAAGATCCCTCCCACGAGGCCCAGGTCGCCGAAGCTGACCACCGCGAGGAGAGCCAGCATGTATGAAGCCGAACACGACGGTTCCAAGTCTCCCATTGCCCGAGTTCGGAACGGTGACCACGCGTTCAAAGACGACGTGAGGAAATCCACACAAAGGCGGAGGAGCACCTCCTCCGGCCACCGGCGTGAGAGTTTGGACCCTGGAGTGGCGAAGGTGGTCCCCGAGTCCCCTGCAGTTGTTGCCACTTGAAGAAGTGGTGTTCGCATTATCCGTTTGTAATATGAGTATATTTGTTGTATACATGGTCCGGGAGTTTTTTTTTGAGTTTTTTTTTGCACTAGAGTTGGGGATGAGATTGTTCACATGGGCTTGGGCTTCGTACTTGATGGGAGGAGAGTTTTTACTTGACGAGAGTTTTTTAGTTTCTTCTTGCGTTTGGCTCCTTCTGCGCCATCCGTGAGCGCTGTTACTCAATTTGTACCTTTTTGTTTAGAATTATTCAAGTCGCTTTTGCAGCCCAATTTGCTGTTTTGTTTCTGCGTTTTCCCCGCTGCGGATCCATGGCTTCGGATGTTAGTTCGTTTTTTTCTTACTCATTCGGCGTGTTTTGTTACTGTCCCTCTGGATTCCGATGTTATTCTTTTCTGTGCATCAGCGCTGGCCACTGATTTTGTCCTGGCTTAGGTCGTTCCAGTGGTTGTGCTTTTGAGAACATGGCATCCTTGTGCTTTCGAAATTATTTGCCCCTCGTGGATTTGTTCTGTAGTTTGGCAGGGCAATCTTTGTTTGCAGAGTTTATTGATGGCAGGTACAGGACGTGCGGTAGAGTTTACTGGTATTGCTATGTTCACTCAATACATTCGATTTCACTTCTAATATGCTACTATATTGTATGTATTTACATCACCTTGCACTCATAAATTATATTAGAATGCAAAAAATATGCACTCAAGAAACACATCTTGAAATTAGTAGGAATAACAACAATTTTTATTGTATCTAAAATTCTAATTATATTTTTGTATCCCCTAAAGACCTTTACCCTCTTAAGAACCTATGATAGTCTAAATTTTTAAAATTTGCAAAGATGTATAATAAAATACAACTTAGAATAATAATTTAATGGTGACTCTCAAACAGTAGTTATAAAATATGATTCATAGATTATATCCATATAGTTTAGAACAAGTAGTATACAAGCTAATATTTTTCAATAAAATTTGAAGCCAAAAATTCAAAATTCATTCTAAAATCAATTTGATAGATTGAATATTTGTGATTTTCACAAGAATATATTTCCTTAAAGTTCAAAATGCTAAGCTCTAATCATTGACAGTGATTTTTGAATATTTTTGTTTAATTTTTTTTATTCAATTCAATCATGGAGACAAGTCATTAGAAGAAGTTTAAGGGCTTTGGAAGTGTTATCAAGTTGGGAACAAGACTAGTACAGCGTAAGAACGTCACGTGAGTGTCCTCCAATTTTTTTTATTTCAATTTTTTTTTTTTTTTTTTTTTTTTGCATTTGGAGATTATATATTTTTTAATTTTTTTTTAAAATTCTAACAATGGGCCATTTTCCTGGCTAACAAACCCAAAACGGGCTTCCAGTGCCCTCAAATTTCTTCTAATGATAATATAGAGGGTTTGTAAAGACTTTGATTTTCTTTACAAACCTACCATATAAACAAAACTTGAAACATAACATAGCATAACAAATACTATTCATTAATATTACCCTTAGTCTCATTTGTCAGCATATAAACACAACACAGCATAACAAATATTTCTATTAATGTTCATTTATTAAAAGAAATTAGAGGGAAAAGTAAATGATTATAATTATTGAGATTTTAGAATAAATTTTTGCAAAGAAATGAAAAAAAATTGAAAATATAATATTCAAAATAAAAATACAAAAATGTTGTGAACCAATCACCTGGGTCAATTTCAATATTCATGTTCAAAGTGGTTTAATGAACTAATGTTGGAATTCAAATTGTACAAGATGACATTTTTTAATTCTCAAATTATTAGAAAAGCTCTACCTCTAGCGTTTTCACAAAGAACTAAAGACCTTTAAATAAAAATTTCTTTGTTTTTTGGATGTTAGTCAATAAATTTAATAAATTTTGGACACACTTCAAAATTAGATTAATTAATTAAGAAATTGATTCAAATATAAGGGGATTGGCTTTTAACTTTAAAGCATGCATTTGTAGTAAGGTAAATTTACCTTGTATACAATGTATACCACATCTTCATTTCAAAACTTAAATTTGAAATTGAGAATTAACTAAGAAATTGATTCAAATGTAAGAGGGATTGGCTTTTAACCTTAAAGCGTGCATTTGCAGTAAGGTAAATTTTCCTTGTATCACAATACATACCACATCTTCATTTCAAAACCTAAATTAAAATTGAGACTATTTGGCATTCTTCTCTTATTCATGTGGCACAAGTTTCATACAACATAATTGATTACCTTAGAAGTATTCACAGTGACACAATTAGATGTGGGTGTAATTCGATGAATATACTTTAATTCACAAATTTGAATGCTAACTTTGAAAGGCTATTAAGAATGCAAAAAGTCCTTTGGATGACTTTATATAAGTTTGTAGAATGAAAGAAATACTTTTTCATTCAATTTCTTTTTCAAGTTGTTTGAGTCCATTTTCACTCAATAGGATTGTAAATTTCCTTATGACAATATTATTGACTTATCCAAAGAAGAAGATGCTTAACCCACTTATCTCTTATATAGTGTATTTTAGCCATTTCTTGGTATTTAATCTTGATGTGAATTTTAGCCCTAAATATGATATTTTTGGATTTTGATTTCAACTAATGAAGTTTAGCTTATCAAGTGTAGTTTCTATTCCAAATTGAAATTTCTAAAATATTCATAAGTTTCAATATTATAGCAATATGAATTTTCTAATTTTAGAGTGACATGGTAACTTTGGTTTATACTATGAAGGGGTATAAACTATAATATGCATTTGTGTTGAAAATGAAAATTTCATATGTTTTTAGTTCATTTTGTACTTCATTTGAATTTTCTTCATTTTTTTCTTAAGAATTTCTTACTAGTTTAAAGTTTTCCCTAAAAAATTTGAAAATGACATGACTTCTACTTCTACTAGACAAACAATTTCATCTCTGAAAAATAAATATAAAACTTTTCATTCATATCCAGTTCCAAAATGGCAGCAAACATACGCTTGAAATCAGTGTTCATCGGTTCAGGAATGTTTCATGCCGAAATGGGAATTACAAAATGGAGTACCACATGTTTCAGCTAATTTCATCCTCCATCAACACTATGATTGATCCTTGATGGAACTCAACTTGTGTAAAAATTCCTTTGAGGGGTAGAATACCAGTAAACTCTACCGCACGTCCTGTACCTGCCATCAATAAACTCTGCAAACAAAGATTGCCCTGCCAAACTACAGAACAAATCCACGAGGGGCAAATAATTTCGAAAGCACAAGGATGCCATGTTCTCAAAAGCACAACCACTGGAACGACCTAAGCCAGGACAAAATCAGTGGCCAGCGCTGATGCACAGAAAAGAATAACATCGGAATCCAGAGGGACAGTAACAAAACACGCCGAATGAGTAAGAAAAAAACGAACTAACATCCGAAGCCATGGATCCGCAGCGGGGAAAACGCAGAAACAAAACAGCAAATTGGGCTGCAAAAGCGACTTGAATAATTCTAAACAAAAAGGTACAAATTGAGTAACAGCGCTCACGGATGGCGCAGAAGGAGCCAAACGCAAGAAGAAACTAAAAAACTCTCGTCAAGTAAAAACTCTCCTCCCATCAAGTACGAAGCCCAAGCCCATGTGAACAATCTCATCCCCAACTCTAGTGCAAAAAAAAACTCAAAAAAAAACTCCCGGACCATGTATACAACAAATATACTCATATTACAAACGGATAATGCGAACACCACTTCTTCAAGTGGCAACAACTGCAGGGGACTCGGGGACCACCTTCGCCACTCCAGGGTCCAAACTCTCACGCCGGTGGCCGGAGGAGGTGCTCCTCCGCCTTTGTGTGGATTTCCTCACGTCGTCTTTGAACGCGTGGTCACCGTTCCGAACTCGGGCAATGGGAGACTTGGAACCGTCGTGTTCGGCTTCATACATGCTGGCTCTCCTCGCGGTGGTCAGCTTCGGCGACCTGGGCCTCGTGGGAGGGATCTTCTTCACTTCCACTTTCGGAGGGCCGTCGGCGTAGAAGCTCGGCAAAGGCGTGGCCTTGAACTTCAGACCCTTGCGAAGCTCCTTCATCTTGTTCTCGTTCTCTTCTTCCTTCTTCACCTCGATCTGGTGCTTCTCCTCCTCCTTGGCTCGGATCTTCTCCTCCAGCTTCGCGTAAAACTCGCGGCGCTTCTCGGCTCGCTCTCGGCTCTTCACGCCCAGCGCATGCGTGTTGCCGCCTTTGCTCTTGAGAGCTGCCATTTCCTCGCCCAGCTTCGCGTCTTCCTTGTCCAGGGACTCCAGGGTGTCTTGATCCTCTTTGGAAAGCTTCAACGAGGACACGCCGAGCTCGTCGGGAGCGGAATCGCTGGGCTTGGACCCAAAGCCCTCGGGCGCAGACTTGCGGGTGGCCGGGATTTTCTGGAAAGCGGAAGGACACAAACAAGTCACGCGTTAGATTCGGAAGCGTCTCACCAAGAAAGCCATGCCCATTTCCTTGCACAGAAATCATGAATCTGGATTCAGTTCACCAGTCCAGGTTAAACACCTTGACAACCTCAGGCTTGACCTTCACATGAAGCCTCGGCACTCGGGCGTGCACGTCGATGTCCTGGAAACACACACAAACTCACGATTAAGGAATGTGCAAAACTCACACACCGACAAGCACGACAGCGACTGGAATGAACATCCCAAGAACAACATGCGTGGAAAGCAAAAGGCGTGATGCATACCGGCACAGCTTTGGGTGCGGACAATTCCTTCCGGCCCCTCTTCGTAGATTCTAATTCCTGCACAAACGTTGAGCTATGTTCACACACACAAAATCAAAGAACCCATGGGAGTGGATGCGGAGAACGTTACGGAACCAGAATCAGTTCAAAATCGAACTCTCTATCATATCAAGCTCTGAACCCTCCATTATCTCTTATCAAGCAACATATCCAATTCAATTAAGCCACAACTCCAAAGCCTAGTAGAGTCATCCTTGAAAGTAGGGCAAAGCGGGGATGTTCACACCGCATCAGTAAACAATCGGAGGTGACAAACCCCTAGATTCGGCAGTACCAAAAAGCCACTGATAACTCTATTCAACCTAAAAGTTCGCAAGGCCCGAAATTCCAAACCTTGAGCTTCGCTTCCAGCTCCGCATTCTGCTCCAAAGACTCCTGCAACGCCTTCTCAGCCTGCGACACATTCACGCGCCAAAGAAATCTCTCACAATCCAAATCACAACCAAACACACAACCAAACCAAACAATCACCCAACGAATCCACCTCCACAGCCTCTCTCCAATCAATCCCACACACAACCTCACTTCACAACGATCCAGTGAATTGCGCAAGGAAACGGAAGACGTAACACTCCTGAGCGAAGTCAGTTCCTACCGTGGCCAGCCTCTGCTGCACATCCGCGCAAGCGCCTTTCTCCGCTTCCAGCTGCTCTTGCAAATCGCGAATGAACGCGTCCGCTTTCACCACCACGGCGTTCACATTCTCGCCCACGCCTTCCAACTCCGAGTCCGTCATGAACAGAGGCATGGTGCCCTGCAACCCTAAATTCCAAACTGAAATTCCACCAACACCGCCTCCTTCCTACATACACCACCACCAACAAGACGGATCGCACCCAACTCAATCCACCCCCCGTTCGAAGTGATCACAGAAACCAAGACTTGGATGGGGAAGATGAGGCGTTCCCAATACTGACCTGCGATTCACAAGGATTGGAGAGTGAATTCGTGGGGAGTGGGCTGCTTGAGTGGGTGATGAGAGTCGCAGGGAGCTTGAAGAGAACAATCTAAAATCTGCCAGCGATGGCGATGGAGAAGACGAGCCAACGCAAAGGGAATGGGAGAGACAGAGAAAAGCGGAGACTGGGCATGAGAAGTGGGCAGCCAGGGGGGAGCTGAAGCGAAGTGCCAGGGCTTGGCTTGTGGATGGAGGCAGCTGGCGGGTGGGATTTCTCGCTCTGGCCAAGGTCCCATTTTGAGATGGGGTCGGAAATAGGAATTTCTATTTCCACGGGACGGGAGGGGAATCCTTTCCGGCCAGCTATTCTTTTGGGGGCTGACAAAAGATCGCCAAAGGTCCTTGAATAATATATTATAACAAGAACGGTGTGACTGTGGTTTGTTAAAACTAATTCACTAGATAATTCATCTTTGTGGTGCTCTTCAAAATCAACAAGATGCGAAGTTGGTGTCAATTGAAACTTTCTAGTGATGTGAATCTTCGATAGGATTCTAATTTGTACTTTTCTCATTTCTCTCAAAAATCTTGATCAGACATGTAAACAATAGATGACAACTACGGTCCTTCAATAGATACTTGAATGTCTCCTACATCTTGTATATTGATTTTACCTTGAAGAAAAGGTTGTTATTTAATCACCTAATTGCATTGACAATTTTTGCAAAAGTATTCATCAACCGCTACAACCATTACATTTGCCAACTAATAGGTTGAGCAAATGCGTCTGGAAGGTGGAACAGTTGGATTCAAGACTGATAATTCATCAATGATCTGCAACATGTTTAGAAGTAAAATTTTAGAATAAAAACTTAATAAACAAAAAATAAATATAAAACATTCACAATACATCACATACCTCTCTAAGATTTTTGAATGAGGTGCTAGAATTTGTTATTTGGTGATAAACGTTGGTCAACTACTCATGTTCTTCTTTATCAATTATGAGAGTAACAATTGTATAGGTTTCAATTTTCAGAAAATGATCACACTTTGACGTCACACTCAAGTGCTTGAACATGACAAGCACACGTTCTCTTACATTGTAACTTTCTTGAATCTTCAAATATTCCCTTTGAAATGCACATGTAAAACCAATTATATCGTGATTATCATGAATGAGTCCATCAGCAACAACTATTTGAAACATATCTTAATAGTGACCTTTAATTGGTACTATAGCAGCAACAAATGTTGCCACTAGAAAGTTTTCGTGGCAACATTTTTTGAAATCTTTGATAGAATCCTCCATATAAAAAATGGAGAAGAATCGTGGTACAAAGGAAGGAAGAACCATGATACCCATAGTAGATGGGACATAAATAACACAAATTATGTCTCCTTTCTGGAATCTACCATCATTTTTGGATTTGACTGCAAAATTCTCTACTCTCATATAATTCCCTCGCTACAATTTGGTTTGATGGTGCTCAATTAGCGGTATATAGACAGATAAAGTAATTGTTGTTAAACATTTTTTATCTATGACATCACAATGCAAATATACATAGCCCTGGTCTTTTGAGTGATTTGCACGAATATAGTCATAAATACCGTAGTGGCTCAAAATTTGTCCTTAAACACTACATCTCAAATGTTTTCATTTATCTCGACAATTGACAATACCATCTTATTACCAGCCATTGCAAATGCAAAAATAAGCAAACTTACAAACAACTAAACGAAAGTTGAAAAGATGTACAAGAAAAGAGAAGAAACATAGGAAACGTTAAAGTTTGTAGATACTGAAACTTGAGGCATAAATATACTAGTCTTCTTTACCATGCCAAACGGCTATCACCATCACCACCATCTAAATCATACAAAAAATCTCACCCAACTTGATAACTTAGCATTTCCATTAGATTCTAAAAGCAGAATTGTTCTTGAATTTAATGACAAAAATCCCAAGTTGAATATTTAAATCTACATAAGTCTAATCTAAAGTGTAAGACTTATTTGAATCTAACCTACTTTGGTCTAATCTACCTAAGTCTAATCTAATTTGATGACTCAGTAAGCAAAAATTAGTAATGTAAAAAAGTAAGAAATTTTGAAATCAAAATTTAAAAATTTAAATATAAAATATAAAAAATGAAACTTAAAATTTAAACATTTAAACATTTTAAATCTAAGAATATATAGAGAGAGATATAGAGACACACACACATTCAATTCAATTAATTTTTCTTTAAAGTTATAAAAAGGGTCCCGTCTAGACGAACCCTTTCTAAGAGCAGCACAATTTTTTTTTTTAATTTAAAAGAATTAAAGAATTATTACTATTTAAAAAAATTTTAATTAAAATTTTTTTAATCTTAAAATTATTATTTTTTAAATTAAAATTTTTCAATATCAATTTTTTTACATTTAAATTAGAAATTTAATTTAATTTAAATTTAAAATAAATAATTAGAAATAATTAGAAATTTTAAAAATCATAATTTAATTTAATTAAAAAAATAAAAAGACAAACCTAAATTTCAAGAAAGAAGATAATCAAATCCACATCATTGGTCCAAATCATTCTATAATGTAAAAAGGGTTGTAGATAAGATTTAGAAACTTAGAAGCCAAAGTCGATGTAGAGTCGTTGCTATAGTCTCTGTTGAAAAGGACAGGGCCAATAAAGGTGACAATGAACTCCAACCTCTTTGCAAAGTTGGTGTGGATTGAAGTCCGGCATTAGACAAGATCCGAAGGTGAACATGGCAAGGTGAAAAAAATTTGGAGGTTTTGATTGGTTGAAATCAAGATGTCTTTGAAAATTGGGTTTACATCATGAAATGCCAGAGGTTATAGGTCCCTAAGAAGGTCCAATGATGTGGAATTCATTTTCTTTTTTGTGTGGCAAAAAAATCCTCAAATTTTGGGTCAACCAAGATTTATAGTCAAGTCCACCTAAAAGAACGACCTTGAAGTTGGTCTGACTAAAATTTTGAGGATCTTCACTAAAAGCACTATTTTTTGGGCAATCCACGCCCTTTGGACAATGTACACCAATCCAAAGGTCAAGGCCTCCTAAAGAGGATTTTTCAATGGCAAACAAGGGAGCTTGGAGAGGGAAACTTGGCAATGAATTTTGGAGTTTTCCAAAGTTGGTTGAGTTTTGCAATACTTTCACTTCTATATTAGTACAAAGAAACTACAAGTTAGGAGTAGTTTGGTCTTGTTGTTAAGTTAGAAGCATTCAAAAAGTTAAAGTCCAATGTTTTAAATAGTTTTTTGGAAGTAGAAAATTTGCCTTCCTTTACTTTTCAAGAGCCCCTCTCAAAAAAAATTGTCAATCAACAATTTTGATTTTGCTCTTACAATTAAAAAAATGCATACTATATTCAATACGTAATTTCAATTCTTCTTTTTGTCTATTTTGTAAGGTTTGATTGATTTTAGGTGCATGGAAGTTTGTCTAAACTCACAAGAGTCTTGGCTTTTACTAAATGGATTATAAAAGTTTTCAATTACAAAAGAATTGTAAGTGGAAGCTACAAGAAATGGATGAAGTACATCCATAATGTTAAGAAAGCAAGTTTTGTCTATATAATCTTCAGTTGTGTGACTTGTCTAGTGTGGTCATTTTATTGCTTCATGATTAATGTACAAGGCTTTAAAGAAATTCATGTAGGGATGGGAAGAAAGGAAAACTTGTATAAATGAAGATCTCATGTTTAGATTCTTGACTAACTACTCTATAAATTTATTTTTGTCTTCAAACTCCGTACCCACATTTCTCTTCCATATTGTAGACAATTAAGTGTTTGTTCATGAAGTATCCTAGATAAAGTCTCTATGATCGACTATGATCAACCCAAGACTATATACCTTGGTTAGGAAAAAGATTATGTACACTACCTACCTATTGAGCAAATATTTCGGAAATTGGAATTTTTGCTAAATATTTTGGTGCAACTACAGGCTTATACATGGGTTTTTTAGATGTGATTATTTAATCAACTTTATAATGAGTTTCTTTTAAATTTGTAGTCAATTGTCCAAAAATCTATTGAATATCCATAAATAGTAAAAGAATTGGCAATATTCTTTAGAATTGACAACCTCAACAAAAAAATTAGAGATATTGTAGTGAAAAAAATGGAAAAAGAAAAATTGACTCTATAGAAGGAAGAATATAAGTCTTTACCTTTTGAGGCAAAATAAATTTTCTTGACAAGAATTCAGACAAGAATAAAAAAAACATCTAGTTACCAAGCTAATCACATTGCTAAATATAGCTTCCATGTACCACAATAAGCTCTAAAAATTGTTTGTCATATCATGTTGGATGCAAGCTCTCTTAGAAATAGATTCTTGTAGATAATTTTATTATTAAGTAATGTAATATATAGGTGCCAAATTACTATACAACCAACTACTAATTTTCATACTCCTTATATTGTAGTTTGTTAGTTTCAAAATTTATAGAATTAGATTCTCACCTACTAATCCTACTTGTTAAAAATTTAGTTGATGCCAAGCTTGAAATATTAACCCCTAAATGCCCAAGCCTTCTCAAGTGTGTTTTGATTATGAATAAAGAGCACGGGCTTATAGTTATTCCCAATGAAGGAAATTGTTTTCTTTTTCAAAATCTAACCATAGAGATATTTAAAGAACTTGCTTATTAGCATGAACACTAATTTTGAGTGCAAAATTGCATAGGAGTTGTGAGATTATAACAAGAGTGTATGTTTCTATTTTTAGTATGTTGTCCTTCTCCTCAATGTTTAAGAATTTTGCACATAAAAGTTTTTTGAGATTCGAGGTGACATAAACAACTACAAATTGTTTTAGCATATCAAAATGCACTTTCAAAAAACTTAATTTCATATGAAAAGCTATTTAATTCACTACACAAATCCACCTTGGAATTGTTAAGATGTAATTTTTTTATAAGTACAAATCACAAATAACTCCAAATCAACATTTGCTTGTTTAAATTTTCAATGGTGAAAATTATGAAAACACTTTATCTTTTCCATTGGGACTATTTTCAAAACAAATGGAAAAGTACAAATTTTTAGATCTCAAATCAAGTGAAATTGGCAAACTTTACTGAAAATTGGAAAATGAAGGAAAATTAGCAAGCTTTACTTTTCCACTAATGGACATATATGGCTTCGGAGACCTCTCAACAATCAAATATGTACCTTTTTTTAGTGAAAAATTAAAGTTTTCATTAGTTAATCCTAAAAACTGCCCAAATTTTTTTTCTATGGTCAAATGAATTTAACAACCAATACCAAAATGAGACTAAAATTTCAAATCGACCATATACGGATGGTTTAGCATTTATAAGTTGATAGCTTTGTTCTTATAACTATTGGAACAATGAGTTCAATTAAACAATGTTGCACTTTAATAACTGTTTTTGAATTGTAATTTTAGGATTTTGATAAAATTATATTATATATTGCACATACAAAAGAAAACATACCAATATCACATGAGAATTGGAGGATTTTAATGCTTGATCAAAAGAAATTTGAAAGTAGTTTAAAATTCTTCAATCAAGTGTTTACATTTCAAGTCTAAAATTATGAGGTTGTATAAAAAATTTGAGGTAAAAGCAAACAAGACATATCACTAAGAAATATTTATTTCATCTCAAATGTATTTTATAATTTTTAAAATTCATTTATGACATGATTTAAAAATCAATTTGCAAAATTGATGGAAATGAGGTGTAATGAAGGCAATTCAACAAATATGATATTGATTCTAAGCTTATCCAAAGTAAATGAAAATTGTTTTATAGTACAATACTATAGTTGATTTTGGATGCTTTTACTTTACATTCAAGCTATTAGTGACAATAATCTCTTAGAAAAAAACATTTAGTAGGTGAATGATAAATGTTTATAACAACTTATTGCAAAAGCTATTTTAAAAGATGAAATACCTCTAAAATGTTGAACAAACCATTTTTGTCTATTTTTCAACAAGCAATTGGCTTCATTATATGATGCTTAATGATTATTATGTGAGGTTCTGAATATCTTCATGTCTAGATTGGAACTAGAAGGAAAACTAATAGAAATGAAGGTTTTCATTTTTAATTCTTATTGAGTCATTGTTTAATTTGCCTCACAAAACCTCAATATGCATTCCCTTTTTTTTTTATCAAAATCTCTCAAATATTAAAGGAGGTTTGGATTTTTATCAATATAGAGGATTTCATAAAACATTTAAACCTCTCTACATTCAAACCAATCCCAAAAAATTGACTAATTTTCACTAGAATCTTACCTCATTTAACACTACATTGGTTTGTCTTATTCCCTTCGTTTGATAGTAGTGTATCCATTATTAGCGGTGATTGCATTGAGAATGAATTCACTACTTATAAACACAAGTAGTAGTAGTGAGTGAGGGAAAATTAGCATCACCTAAAAAATTGTGTCACCCCAAAATTTAATTTTTATAGAAATTTCTAAATTATAAATAATATTTCAATTTGCACCAATTCAATTTAGTGTGACTTTGATAAATTAAAGTTACTTGTACTATCAATACAAATCAATGCAGTTCTTATAACTATCTACTGAAAAGTGATAAACACACCTGTGTGTGATTAATTAACATACACCTTCCCTTAGAAAAAAATGAAAGCCATTGATTTGGAATAAAAAAAAATCCCCACCCTCTCTAATGTCGTTGATCTCCAAAAATAACATGAGATATGGATATGGTACTGAAATATGGATATAGATACTAATACAAATACAAGATACAAACACGAGCTACAGATATGGATACTATATGAGTTATCCCATATCGAATGGGATTCCATTGCATTTCTAGAATTATAAATAGGTGGGGGGAGGGGGTGTAGACTGAATTGAATTTAAATTAATTCAAATAATTATTTTTGAAGTATTAGGGGTTGGCAAAATTTGAATTAATTGAAATAAAAAAAATTTGAGCTTATGGGGGTGGGGTAGTTGAATGGAACAAATTCATTTAAAAAAAATTCTTTCTAGTAGATAGTGACATTGTTTTGTCACTATCCACTCAAAAGACAAAACAAAATGCAAAATAGAATTGAGAAAAATAAATGGATGAATTATCCCTATACTTCTCAAAAAATACTAGATTTGCCAATAGTTGGTTGCAAGCTTCTTGTACAAGTAGGAACTCTCTAAAAGCAATAGAGTTGGGACCAATTTGACACATTACATTAGAGAGGTTAATTATTACATTAGAGAGGAGCACTTGTAGTCATGATGTTTGTATGTATGCAGCTCGGTCTGGGATCAACAATCAATATTTCCTGAGAGAGCTCCATTGGCTTGTAGAGTATTGACTTAGAGAGGTTCTACCTGTAAGAGGTGATGTTGTGGATGAATAGTCCCCTACAAATGATTCTTTCCATTTGTATCTTCCGTGCATGGATGATTCTTCCCATTCGTATCAATCTTCCACGCATGCATTCCCGAGTGCGTGTCATTCCTCCAACAAGAAAACCAGCCAACATTGTCTGATTCAGACGCTTTCAAAACTAAAAGCTCTCTCACTCCAAACTAAAGCGTTTGAACATTTCCAACTGTCCGGGCGGGTTTTCGAAGTTTGGAACCCCCTGTCCTTGGGAGTATCTTTATCAAGCTTCGCTGAACTCAGCTCGCATGGATCCCACTGTCTGGCTGTGAGGCTGTCGCCATGCCCCACATCCATCCAACGTTTTCCCAACACGCAATCTTTATTGATAGTTTAGGACACCCAAAAGTTAACGTGCAGCATCTCGTGATTGCGCAGCTAGTGCGTATCTTACACATCGTGTGTTTGAGAATATCGCGAGGTTCCTTCGTCCCCGCCAGGCAAGACAATCCTGGAATTTGCTCAGAGAAAAAAGAAAACCGTTGAATGGAATGGAATGAAATTGAAGTGCAAAGAAAGACGAGACTTTTTCTAATGTTGAGAGATGTCGAGACTAGACCGTTTCAGTAATCAATTCCAAAAGGAGTGACGTGACGAGACCCATGATGGACCGTCAAGTAGGTTTGCACTTTGCACAACAAGCAAACGGATGATTCTGTACCGTAGTTCCTCTTCATCCGAACTTTTGAGAAAGACGACCGGACTGACACGTTTAAAGTGCAAGAGCTGATGAACAAACATTCCACCGTTAAGGAGAGTACGTCGTCAATGCACAACATTTAAGGCCGACAAAAGAGGAAAAATGATAACAAAAAATCAGAACCGGGGATCACAGGTACATTCAATTTTCAGAGCGAACTGAACTCGATCGCCCCAAGTTATGACCACATTGAAGTCATGATCGACCCAATCAATGAATGAATGCCATTCCCAGCTGCAACATCGCAGGAAGTGATTTAAGTCGAGTCTGATGGGAAAATTAAACTGAAGATTAAGGTACTTACAAATCAATTAAGTCCTGGGGACGACATCAGTCGCTCATTGATGTAGAATAAAGTGGAAATTCAACAGGAGTCAGGAACATGACAAAGCTCACATGTTAACGACATCTAACTGAGAGCCATTTTCATACTTGCACCACCCCACTTCTTCCGAAGCCAACTCAAGAGAACACCAACTAATTAACTCCCGTCTAATTAATGTATACAACAAACTATACTCATATCACAAGGGTTTTACTTAATGAAATCCTGACCCTAGCTAAGCCACTGCCACGGCAGGCGCCGCCTCGGGGGGTGTTCCAGGCCCAACAAGCTTGTTGTCGACAGTCTTCCCACTGGAAGGACTAGTCCTGGTGCGCCTTTGCATCGACTTCCGCACGTCCTCCTTCACGTCTCCGTTCTTCGTTCTCGCCACAGGAGACTTGGAGCCGTCGCCTTCCGTGCCAAGTCCCAGACTCGCTCGTCGTGATGTGGTGAGCTTGGGAGACTTGGCTCGAGTGGGAGGGATCTTCTTCACTTCCACTTTGGGGGGACCGTCTTGATAGAAGCTTGGCAATGGCGTGGCTTTGAACTTCAGCCCCTTCCGAAGTTCCTTCATCTTGTTCTCATTCTCTTCTTCTTTCTTGGCTTCGATCTGGTGCTTCTCCTCTTCCTTGGCTTTGATCTTCTCCTCCAGCTTCGCGTAAAACTCCCTCCGCTTCTCGGCTCGCTCCAGGCTCTTGAAACTGAAACCGGACGTGTTGCCGCCTTTGCTCTTGAGAGCTGCCATCTCCTCACCAAGCTTTGCGTCTTCCTTGTCGAGAGTCTCCAGGGTGTCCTGATCCTCCTTGGAAAGCTCCAGAATGGCCACTCCGTTGCCGCCCTCGGAAGCCCCGGGTGGGGGAGATGATGTTTTCTGAGTCACCTCTGTGTCGTTGGGAAGCTCGGAGTCTAGAGATGGATCTCCTGACGTCTCAAGTGAGTCTCTGTGAAACAACAGAACATAGTCATGATAAAAGCTATACAATACGAAGTCACTATTATTAGAAAGACATGAGAATGACAACCATCAATGGGGTAGCACATTTTTATTCACACCGCACAGACGGGGCTTAAAATTATACTGAAATATTTTACTATGGCTTTGGATTTCATAAAAAAACAGACTCGAAGAAGAAATCATAGGAACGTTTTGAGGATTGCAAGTACTGTAAGGGAACGCAAGGATCTAAAAGCAAGGGCATTGCATAATTAAACTAGAAAAAACAAGTACAACAGGAGCTGGTCACTAGATGCAGCGTACATGGGTCCTGAGAGAGAACTGTCACCAATGGCATGAACGACTCCAGCCTTCACGAAGCCAGGCTTACTCTTCAAAGTACCCTTGTGCAGCTTTTCCTTAGCGTCAACTTCCTGCAGCACAAAAACTCACAATCCAAGGGATTATTGGAACAATGCTAAAATACAGGAAGAGCTAGACTCTCAGGATATGCAGTTAGCCACCTGATTTAGGTCTCTGGAGCACACAAATCAACTACGCACCGGTGAAACTTTAGCTCCAACTCGTTCTTCTCTTCCACTACGACTCTTCTTCAAAGCACTCAATTCCTGCAAATTTCACTACCACAAATCAACGTCAAACAGCCTTCACCTTTCTCGGACACTTGAGGTCCCCCAAAAGGCGGCAAGACAGAAGTTTCCAATTAAACAAGGAAACGGGAATCGTATAAGGAATGACACAAATCAAAAGGGCAGCCCGTCAAGCACATTAATGTCATGCAACTTTCCCCTTTCGCAGGCATTGAAGCTGCAGAGAAAGCGTAAGAGTGGCAAGCCAGAAGTTTCAAATGATACCAGGAAATGAAAAGTAAACCAAAACTTTACAGCAAAGTTTACCAACCTTTCGAGTCTGTTCAAGCTTAGCCTGCAACTCCAGGTTCTGCTCCTTCGACAGCTGCAAAGCCTTGGACGCCTCTCTGGCTGTCTCCTCAGCCTGCACAGCACCGACCACCAAAGAACTCAGATCTGCATTGTGTCCCCAAACGAGAGCTATAACGATACTACAGCCCGATCTGCACCACCACCACCACCACATGACCTAGAAATTAAAGCTCCAACCACCAAACTCAACCCCTACCGTAAGAAGCTTCAGCTCCATAGCAGCGCAAGCTTCCTTCTGCGCTTGCAGGTCGTCAAGCAACCCTTGAACCACGAAGGTGTCCCCATTATAGCCCTCCGCCTCCAACTCCGAGTCCGTCATAAACAGCGGCATTGTCCACAACCCTAAAACCACAACCAGCAACAACAACCCCTACTCGCCGTCTCCTCTTCTTCCCTTCTCACGTCCTCCACACACACGATCAAACCAAACACTCAATGCTGCACACAGACGACACAAAACTTAAGCTTCCCGTTCAAAGGAGATCGCCCACCAACAAATGTACCACTTTCAAATGCACTACCACCAGCAGCAGGATCCCTAAATGCAGCAAGCCAACATTCAAACCGGTCAACGTATCCCCCCTCCTCCTCCTACCACACCTGAGTAACTTCACGAAGCTTCCATATCACACCTCCAGAGCTCTCACCTCAAAACTCAAAACTACAAACTCTTCTCCACCTCTTCTCCACCTTCTTCACCACCACTGCACCGCTAAAAGCTACAGTCTACCACCACCACCACCTCTGTAAACTTACAGCAACTAAGTATGCGACCCGTACTCCTAGTGGGGAAGCTATGCATAGGTAGCCTGTGCCAGTCCGTCCACCTCAGCCCTGGAATGCGAGAACTGAACTGGCGCCCGAAGATGCTGTGTAAGTAAGTTAGGGGGAATTCTGCAAGTGCTTGATGGCGCAGGCAAGCGGATGCAACTTCGAGTTAAGCTTAAGGGATGTGAGGATGGGGAAGGCAGGCAGGGTATTCAGTTCTCGCAATGGGAGAGGAGGATTGTATTGAAAGGCGAATGTGGGAAAGGCAAAAGGGGAATGTGGAGGGTTGAGGGTGTCAGTGATGATCAGCGATGTCAGAGCAGCTTTGCATGGTTGGGTGGAACTAAAAGTTTGGGGTAGTTTGAAGGTGGGGAGCAGTGTATTTGTTTTTGGCAATCTATCACCAAAAAAACAACCTGGAAAAAGCATTTATTACAAGAGTATAGGAAATCTGGAGCTCCTTTTGGACTACATTTTGTCCAAGTGAGGGTTGGGATTTACCAAATGTTTCTTACTTCAGTAAATCATAAAACACAAATAGAAAAATATGTAGTGAAAAATAGTGAAAATTGGCACGTTTATCTTACAAGCAATCATCACATGAGCAACATGGCTGGACGGCACAAAATTCCCCTGCTGGTGGGGGAGAGTGAGAAATTTCAGTGGTCCCAAATGTGATTTTTTTTTCAGTTAGCCTACGTTGCTGAAAATGCTGTGAAAACGTGCAAAGTTTTCAAATTTGACACTCTGGTACCAGTCACATTCCTACAGCTACAACTGATTGGTGTGGTGTGGTGTGGTGGGGAGAGTGAGAGCATTTCAGTGGTCCCAAATGTGATCATTTTAAGTAGCTTGAGTTGCTTAATAAAAACAAACTGCTAAATGTGCTACATTTTGAAATTTGACACTCTGGTAGTCACATATCTGCAGCTACAAATTGGTATGGTGTGGTGGGGAGAGAGAGAGAGCATTTCAGTGGTCGCGAATGCGATTATTTTTAAATAGCTTGAGTTGCTTAAAATCAACACTCCAAAATGTGCTACATTTTGAAATTCAACACTCTTTGTTGCTGCAAATTGTCTATAGAAGGAAATTAAAATTAGCTAAAATCTAGCCCCATCCGTTTGTGTGCACTCAGTACTGGTGAGAAGCGGGGCGTTAGTTGCAGGGTCGGAGTCGGTAAGTACTGACTGCATTGAGGCTGGAGTGTTGCGTCTCCGGCATGGCTACAGAGGGTGGAGTCTAACTTAGCAGTGGTTCATTTTCACCGAAATTAGCTGCAGTTGCTGATGAAAGCACTGCTCTCATGCGCTGAAAGTTTTGAATTAATTTAGCACTGCGGGATTCACATTTTCTGGAGCTCTATAGATTTTTTTGCAGAGGTTTTTTTAGTAGAAGTTTTGTTAAATTTAGTCACGTTTGTGAACACTGGTGGGGACTGAGGAGGGAGAGGTAATGAAGCCGCTAAGTTGAACTGAAGCTTAAGTTAGCAACGGGCGGCAAGCTGGCTTGCACACTTCCTCTCCTCGGACGCGCTGTTGCGCCATTACGAGCGTCGCCGCTGACTGCGGCGAGACGCCCTCGCTGTTCTGATAACGAGGGTCCCGGGTTCTGGTAACGGAACGCGGCCTAGTACGTGGCATTGAGTTCACGTTTGGCGGTTTTATTTGGAATACAGTGCACTGATTTGTGCCAACGTACAGCGACTCCCAAAACTGAGTACAAATCTGAAATGTTTTTTTATGAAAACAAATAATTATTATTTATTTATTGGGAATTTTTTGGATCAATTATGTGCATCATGAACTGCACACTCTCTCTCTCTCTCTCTCCAATGGCTAATGATATCCCATACTCTCAATTCCAAAAAACAATTCAAATATTGTGAGAATCAACATTGTTTGCATGTTTGTCCAATTGTTGACATGATAATTTCTATAAATGTCAATTTCCTTCAATTTTTTGTTTACAACAATCTAAAATGATGTATACCAATATGCCAAGGGACAAAAAGGTTTTTTGAAGTTATAAAAAAAATTGACAAAAGATAAAGAAATTCCAAATCATGGTCAACAAAACCAAGTTTTAGACATGGCTAATTTTGAGAATTAATTTTCTTCAAACAACAAATATTTTTTTCATGTATCTAATTTCAAACTTTGTGCATTGATGGTTATGGCATGGTTGTTCAAATGAAACCATTTCACATTTGTACTCAATTTTAGAAGTTGCTATAAGTCCCATTATTATATTGAAAGAGTTTTGTGGGTTTTTGTTGGTAGTCAAAAGGGGATTCAAAATTCTTTTTAAATGTGTTTTTTAAGACACCTCATGAATAAACTAGGAATGTTCAAAGAGCTAAAAATAGGTGTTCCTAGAATTGGTGACCATAGACTCTTATGAATAATGGGAGCATATTTTAGGCCAAGAGTCTAGAGTGGAGTGCTCAATTTTAGAAATTGATCAAAATTAAATGTAGTTACATTACTAGGATGGGCACCACGGCTTTTGGGGTCCTTTCTAGTGCCAAATTACGCATGAAAAAAAATAATTTGGCTAAAAAATGGCAAAAAAATGTGAAATTTTCTACTAGAAAACTTCAAATGAAAAAAAAATCTTGAATGAAATCACTAGATTGTGGATGAAAATAGAATTATGTACATGTCATACATATTCATGTAATATTTTCTATTCAATATGTGGATGAATGTTGAAATTTAGAGGACCACTGTAAAATTTTCTATCACCACTTTGGCACCCTACAAAAAATGAAAAAAAGCCTTGGTGGGCATCAACATTCACAAAATTGGCAAAATTTTGCTCCATTGCTAACAAAAAAATTTAGTAGCTAAATTTCTATAGGAAAGATTCCTCATGAAAATTAGATTTTAGCCAAATTATCAACAACCAATAGAATTTGATAGTTAATTTGTTACTTCCTCCACATTGGAATTAGCATCTCTATAGTTAATTTTGGATTTTAGTATCCCCAATCATCCTTTATAACTTGCAAAATTATTATTTTTTTTATTTTTTTTAATGCCACTCACCCTCAAGATAGCCAAAGTTGATGCTTGTTTGTCTTGAAGGTAGCAAATTGCACTAAATTCCCTAATCTATGTAGCATATTGCATTAAATTCTATAAATTAGTTTGGGGATCATTGGTGGGCACCCTTGAAACCAAGTGCCCTTGTCTAAAACCACCACCATCACTCTATGTACATCACCAAAATCAATGTGTATCTATGTGGAAGAAAAAAATTTAGAACATCTACCTAAAAAGACTTTGATTCTTTATTATTTATACATACAAGATTCAAATGTTGCAGTCTTTTGTGTGTTGGAACTTCTTTTTACTTGCCAAAAATCAAAATATGGAAATTTAATGAGTCTAATAATAGTAATTGTGCACAATAGCAAAAAGTGGTGGTTTTACAAATGCCCACCTTGGTACATATTGTAGAATGAATTTCAATGTGGTTATAACTTTTTACAAGGAATTGAAGAGTATTTTTATCCATCATAATTATGTGTGAACTAATGTTTTTTATATTAAAGAATCATCACAAATATCATTGGTAAAAATATTCCTCCCTTGTAAAAAAAATTATAAAGATATGTAAGTTTGTTTTAGAACACACTAGTAGGTGACAAAACAATGTATTGCACCTTCAATTATGCCTTATGTATTATAAAATAACTAAGGTAGGCTAGAGACCCTATTTGTGCTTTGTGACAATCTGTTGCAATTTTTAGCTACTATGCTTTAGTATAGTACAAATGAAGGTTTGAAATATACACCACTTATATATAGTGGCCCAAACATGGTGGCTTTAGCCAAAGTAGGATCTCCTTCCTTACCAATATTATACACATATACAAAGGCTACCAAACATTTGTAAAATTAGAGACATGATAATAGACATGTCCAATGAGTCTTATCCAAGATTCAGCCTTGTTTTTGTGTTTTTGGTTTATAGATTTGAAATGGATGTATTTAATGTCTCTATGTGCAATACATCTTTAACTTGAGGTGGACATTCAATGCTTGAATTGATTGAAAATTTTGAATTTGTATGGGAGCAATTAATCTAAGAGGGCATGAATCACTCTATTAAACTCTCATATCATGTATTTATTTTTATGTGGTGAGATGATAATCAACATAAAATTAGAGATGACTCGTGTTTTCATCTTCAAACCTCTACATCTTACAATGTCCAAGCACCTCTAATGTTTGTTTTCATTGATTTTTTGAGTTGATTTGGAGACAATTAGTCTAAGTTGATGGTTACAATTTCTTCCATTAAATTATCAAATATATCATTCTTGTGAGTTGAAAGTGAAAAAATAAGGTAAGATCTTAGGTGAGTGTAGGAAAAGTTTGATGAGACATCAATCAAATTTCTTAACTTATCTTAATCAAAGATTTTATTATAGGAATAATCCAATCTATATAATATTGATAACAACATTGGTAAAAATGTTTGAATAAACATTTGAACATGGTTTCCATTATCAAATTGTCTAAATGTTTGTTAGACATCAAACAAATTTATTAACTTAACCTATTCGAAGATTTTACTGTAGAAACAATCTAATCCATACAACATTGGTAATAACATTGGTAAAAATATTTGAAAAAAAATTTGAGCATGGTTTCTATTATTGAATATCCAAATGTTTATTTGGTTTTATAAAGAGTCTAGAAGGGATTCAAGACTTTTTTTGAAAAGTATTTTTAGACACCATATTTATAAACAATAAAATTCTAAAGTGTTAAAAATAAGAGTACTTAAAATCAACCATAGTGCCAGTAAAATGAAAGATGTGTAACTTAAAGAAGAATCTATAGGAAGGACTTTACAAATGGGCCACAATTAGGTGCAATTGTGTTAGAGACAAATAGGAATGGAAAACACATTTTTATCCAATGAGAATTGTTAAATTGAGGAGGCTATTGAATGTCACTTCACTTTCAAAATTTTAAGCCCAAGAAACTCTAGGAGAAGATAATGATGTGGATAAGACTTTTGGCCTTTGGAGCCAAAAAAGAGATCATTTTCTTGGTTTTCAAAATTTGCAACAATCCATCAAGAAAAATAAGTTAGACTTGAAACAAGTTTTTTGAGATTCATGATTCACATGCTTATAGCAACCATATTTTCAAAATATACATAAGGTATTTATAGCCAAAATTCACTCTTGAAATGTATACAATGCATTCAATTAAAAAAATTATTTTTTGAGGCCAAACCTACTAATATCCTTTCAATTATAGAATATTTGCAAAACAAAATCTTTAGAATTTATGTTGTACAAATGTTGAAGAACTAATACAAAAATCTTCAAAAAAATAAATGAATGGAAAACCACATTTGGGTGTGCTTCTTATGTATTTGTGTTCATCCAATGTTCAAAATTTGATCATTTACTTTAAGGGTATAATAATGTATATAGCTTACAATTTGTTGTTATTTTTTTTCACTACTCTATTTTTAAAGGTTATAATGTCCAAAAGTCAACCCTAGTTAAAAATTCATGACAAAATTTGGAAAAAGTATAATTTGTTCAAACATTCAAGTAGGTCTTTAGGGGTTGATTATAGAATGACAAAAAAATTGGTTTGCACTATGATGCACTTTGTAATATATACACCTATAGTGGATTTTTCAAATAATTTGGAGCTTATTATATATTTTAATTAATTTTTTCCTCTACTTGAACTAACTTATGTAGTGAGGTACAATACCACATTTGGCTATAGACAAGTTTATACTCAAGGTGAGTTCACTTCTTGCCAATACTTTGACAAATTCAATATGATGTGCAAAATTTAAAAAAATACAAATGCTTTTAGTTACTAAACCCAAATTTACAAAAGAATGAACTTGATGTGAATAGAGAGTGCATGCAATTTCAAATTGTTGACATTTACTTTCTAGGATTGTTGTTGTAGCTAATTCTTTTAATCCAATGGATGGAAGATACTTATTTAATACTCCCTCTATTTTTGAAAAAGACCCTTGTTTCCTTTATGTTTTATGAAGAAAACATGGGTATTTTTCAAAAATAGAGTTAGGAAGTATGCCAAGACAACTTTAAGACTTTAAAGGGTCAAAGTGTAGAAATTTTGGAGTGTCTTTTGTTGTTGAAATGCCCTACTCAAATAGATGTGTAGACATTTCTTTTTAATTCCGTCTCATCTAAGGACATATGATACTTTTAAATTTTTATGATGTTTTTCATTGTATTCTAATTATTTTTTCATGAAAAATTTGTACACATTTGATCAATTTTGGAAGGATAAATAAAGGAGATTGTTGAATTAATGATAGCAAATTCTATATGCCTTCATGATATTGTCCATTGCATATGGTTAGAAGTAAAATTGTTCATTTTGATGTGTAGTTGGATGAAAACTAGAGAATAAAGATAGAATGAATGAAAATAAATTATAAAAATAATGAAAATTTAAAAAGTTGATCAATATTCAATTAGAGATAATTCATGACCAATTAAAAAGTGCTTGATTACTTCATGTTTTATTAGCAATTAACTTCTTTTATTAGCCCTATTGTTATCATATAGTTTCATAGAAATCACAAATTTTTTAAAGAGCATTAAACTTGGGCACAAATTGTAAAATTAAGATTAACGAAGAAATTGATAACCTTGTCTAAAACACAAATTGCAATCTTTTAATTATTATGTTCATTTACTATTTAGCTAGTGAAAATTAAATATTTGTACCAAGACTAGGAAGCTACAATTATGACAAAGTTTACTTCTTTCACTCATTTTCTTTTCAAACCAAGACTTTTTTTTTTCAAATCTAAACAATATCTATTAGAATTTTTTAGCATTCTAACAAATCTTTGATCATATTCATATATTCAAATTTGAATGACTTACAAATAAAAAAGCTCAATGTTCCTTTCTAGCATACAATTGGAAATCACTGTTGATTTATGATCTCATTCCAAATTGATAATTTTGTTCCTTGGGTAGTAGATTTGTTTCATTTTATGTTGGAAGGAAAGTGACATATGAACTGCTAAAGGATAATTTAATGTTTGGGTAGGTTCCTATGAATTCAAGTTTGAATAGATGATTCTAAAATTTTGACACAAATCACCTTTGAGGGAAGGAAAAAAATCTAATTGGATGTCAAGTAAAAAGCTATATTATCCTTCCAAAATTGGGCAATTTGGGGCATCTTTTGCTAAAAAATCATCAACTTTTGAAATTTGGCACATATATAACTAAGATGATGTGATATGCAATTGTCAAAAAACATTAATTTTAGTTCAAAAATCACATTCCAAAAGGAGTCAAACTTTGCTAACTATATCCGGCAATTTTGAAAAAAAAAAATTATGTCTAACTTTAAACACTATAATCTTGCAATAATTGTAGTCACTAAGTTTTAAAAAAATTCCACGTATTCCACATGTTCCATGTATTTGGTTCTAAGTTATATAGTTTTAATTGATTTCAAAAAAACAAATTCTATAGTGTACAAGAAATCATCAAAAAATGGCTAGTATATTGTTGGATTACTTGAACTCTTTGTATTGCAAGGTGAATTAGAATAAAGTACGGTTCCCTTATTTGCTTCTAAATTATTTTGCATGAATATACCTAATAAGGTATATAGAAATTTCATTGGTGTAAATCTTCATTTTTGTGTAGAAAAAAAAAATCCCAAAGGGCTCAAAGTATATTGTTGGTCCTTATTCAACATACAGGGTCAAAAAAAAGTTTTTCTTGCAAACTTCAAATGTTATGATTTTACAATCTATGAGGTTGAAGGACTTGAATTTTTTTAAACACATTAACATAATGGTCTACTACAATTTCATATAGTTAAAATCCCACAAAAATTTTCAATTTTCAACAATGGTTGCTACACCCAAATTTATCAATTTATAATGATTTATATTTGAAATTAGTTAGTTTGGTTGGTTGTTTTGTTTTTGTTTTTGTTTTGTTTGTTGTTATGGTGAGGTCTTTTTGACCGTATGTCCCCTAGTCATGTCCTTGGTACTATCAGAAAGCTCTCTTCTAGGAAGGATAGATTGGATTTGTTTTGTAAATAAAGGTATTTGCACATGCTTGTAACCTATTAATAATACCATCCCATCTAGTATTTTTTTGTCTAAAATGTATGTCCTATAAACATGAGGCCAATTTTGATATACCTATTTTCAACGCCTATTTTTTGAAAATTAATAGCTTATTCATATATTCTCCAAAATGTGCATGCCAAAAATATTTTGGAATCCTTTCATGACTCCCCACCAAAAGAAAAAGTTAATAATGGAACCAAGCATAACTGCCACTTATTTGGACAATTTTAGGTTGGCAATTCACCGTAGTTTGGATGATGTCTTTTGAATGGATAGTGAAAGATTTACAATTAATCCTTTATCAATTAATTGACACACCTAAAATTTTATGATATAAATTTCATTATAATCTTTGGAACATACCATCCATGCACTCTACATACTCATATTTTTAGAACTTAGTTCCCGATTGCATTTGATATGGGATATTTCAGTACAATTCTATATCCATATCTATATGTCTACATCATATTCTCTATTATATCATGTATCCATATTTATATATTGTATTCACTATCATATTCTATACTTGAATTTTATACCCATTTTGGACTACTGAGATTCACAGCTGATCTAGACCCGATGACTCACTTTAATAAGATCTGACAACAAAGGGGTGAGGGGGATTTTTTTTTCAAATTGCAATCAACTGCTCTTATTTCTTTGTGCAAGGGGAGGAGCCAAGGCAAGATGGTGGCATCATCACAGTAGATAAGGTAAATTAAACTACCCCATTTCAAACCAAAATAGAAGCAAATCCATTGTGGGCTGAATTCTGTTAGTGATGTACATTCAAGTTCTGAAATACACACCACTAACAAATTCAGCTCATAATGGGTTTGCTCCCATTTGGTTTGGAATGTGATAGTTTACCTTTGTAGTATCATGATCCCTGACCACATGCTTCATTGATGTGGGGGTGTCAAACATGCACTTCTCTTGTACTAGGGAAGAATACAAACTCTTCCAATGGTGTTGTGGATGGCAAGCAAGCAAGTGTGAGCTTTGCCCAGCCATTATTTGAGACCCCACATCCAAAGAAAAAATTTGCTTTTTGTTTGGATTTCATAATTCTGTAGAAACGTAAGTTGGTACCGTTCGACTCTGTCCACGATGGAAAGCTCTTGTTGGTCTGTCATGATTCTTTCCAAACGTTCGCAAACAAAGTCATTATGATTGGCATGCACCAAACGTGGGAATCGGATTGTGAGCCTTGCGCGACATCAAAGTATTCTCTCATGTGAGGAAGAACGAACCACAAGTCAAAAGGCCCTGGGAGGCTGCTGTGGCTGGCTCCCAATTATATAATATACCAAAGGTGTAGGGCAGATTCGGAGGAAAATAATTCTAAACTACTAGATTCCAATCTTTCAAGGGGGGAGCTGGAAATTTGCAATTATCTTCATGAGGAGGGGGGAAAAAAGAAACTTGAAAAATAAAACAAAACAAAACAAGGCTCTATTCATGCATTTGTTGAACTTTCGTAGTAGTAAAAAAACAAACATGAAATGTGCCTATTTTGTCCATTATTTAAGGTATACAAACCGTTTTGATGAGAGTCCCATTTGCATAAGATAGGGTGATCTATTTTGGGGAATGAGGGGAATATGACTGAATGATGTGGTTTAGCAACTTCATTGTTGTGTGATGAAGAATACATTGAGATCTATTGAAGTTGCTAAGACTAGTTTATAGTTTTGCGCTCCTTGAAAATAGGTTTGTTTACACAAGTCAAACTATGTTCTACACTTTGATAATCTCTACTAATTTCAAACTTGATGAAAAATTAACAAAAAATAGTATCCAATGTTCATTATTTCTATTCCCTAACCGGAGAAAATTATCTCCACAACCGTTAATTGCTCAATCAAATATATGCTACAATACTTAACATTTTCATAAATAGGTCATATACTTAATAGCAAATATGGATAGGAGCTTGTACCTTAGATTGCTCAAGTTGAGACCAAGGCTTTTTTTTTTTTCATTTTTTGGAAAATGCCAAGTTGGCTCCAATTTCCGTTCAACCATTGTCCACATGGCGAATGAGTCATTAGGACCAATGAATGAGACTAGCAGTGCTTTCATTTTTGGATGAGGAATGTGGCTAAAATATTTTTCGAATGGTTGCTTATTGTGGCACTAAAGAAAATTATTTTTTAGCTAAAGAGGCGAAATTATTTGTTGAGTGTGGAGCATGTAGCACTTTCCAAATTGAATAGAAGGAAAATTTGGCAATTTCAAAGGATACTCTTGGTGCATTTAGGCATCAACACAAATAACAATGAATTAACACTTGAATTGGAAAAAAAAATATGAAGCAAGAAAGAAATGAAAACAACAATTCATTCATATAAGAGCTTTATGGACACATTTGGCTAAGCTAGGGGTCAGTCCACTGAAGAGAAAGTCCAAGGATTTTGCAAAGTAAAATCAAAGGCCATATCGCTGCTCTGCACCTTCTAGCCATTGACTATAGGCATCATCATAGGGAAAACTCTCTAAATTGAAAATCTTTTGGGAATACATTTCCACTACACATTCTAGGTGAACATCTAGGGCATTCCTTAACTTGTTCTTGAGAAAAGTTAGAGAACTGAAACACCTCTCATCTTCTATAGATCCTAAAACTTGTACAATGGCAATTTGAGCCAATTTATAGAACTCAAGGAATGCTTTGACTTTGAGGACAATGCAAAAGTCTAAATAACTCCATAGATGGATGAGAGGGTTGAGGTCAAAAAGAGCTTCTATGTGTTTCTGTGAATTGTTTGCCATGGCTAATTCAAACAAACCCTATTGAGATTCCAATTTATAACGGTCAAGAATAGGTGTAATGAATTTTTTTACCTTTTCAACTTCAATTAGCTTTGGCTCACAATAGTAGGACATCAATATAGCTAGGTGTTTTGGAAAACACTCATTTGCCTCACTTTGGAGCCAGTATTGTGGGTATACAACACTTAGAGCATCCATTACCTCATGAGAGGGAAATCTGCTTCCTAACTCCCTCAACAATTACTTGGCAGTTCTTGTGGAAAAACAACAATCATGTCATTAGCAACTTCTGGAGAGAAATACATTACTTAATCTTCATATTAGTAAGAACCTAAATTGAGAACTAAATGCAATTAAGAAAGTGTACCAAAAAATCAATACAACAAGAAGAATCTATATTTTTTCTACAAAGTTTAAAAAAAATTGAAATACTTGTTCATATGAAGATTCAATTCAGCCCTTGTATAAACAAAAATAAGAAAAGTCCTAAAATAGTGAAAAAGAACAAGATTGATAGCTCAAAGATATGGCCAAATCATTAAACATAAAGAGGCCTAAACTAGGAAGAACATTCAAAAGAATTACCAAACCCACAAGAGAATAATAGGCAAAAGAAAAAGCATGATGGGGACAACATGGTGATACCTGAGCATTCAATCTTGATTGAAGTAACCAAGGATGCAAATCCATCTTTGTCTACAAGTGAGCCATCATGCATTGCCCACAATGTCTATTCATTGGCCACAAACACCAGTTGAGCTGAATCATTGTTCAAATTTGACATACACTTAGTGTGGATTTGTTTGTGAGAGCAATCTAAGATGTTCTTGAATGCCTAGAATTCATCCCCAATGTATGCTATAGCCTTGTCAATATACAAGGTATAGAACTGCCCCTTTGCCATTTTCAAGGTAGGTACAAAATTGCAGATGTACATGTCCGTTTTTTGAGCAAATGTAACCAACAAGTCAATTGTTTCTAGAAGTAGCATTAGGGATGTCATGCCTAGAAGAGTATGTGGATTAAGAAGCAAGCTCAAGCATTTCTACATAGGCAAAAACACAATAAATTAGCGCTGAGAGGGAAAAAAATTATAAATCCAAAGACTACAGCCACGGATTAATTCTTTCATAGGGAGGCTACTATGCTGAAGGCTAGAAAGACCAGATCGCCAACTTCACAGCAACATATGTGAAGATTTTAGCACCAACTTCATAAGTTAACACTCCAAGTTAGTAAGCTAGGCATTTTAGTACACATGACACCTACCAAGACAAATGAACCAACTTCAGTGATCCATCAATTTCATGACATCCCGAGCAAGATTGATTCGTAAGTAGACAGTAAAAGAATTGATCCATCAATGTTAATTACAATACATGAAATTATAGAGACAGAGAGCACTAAAACTGGAACGGCACTGAGATCAACATTGAGATTGACCACTAAAATTGAAATTGACACTAAGACCACTAAAACTGAGAGAGTTGTAGTTTTAATCGATCAAGCCAAAGTTAGCCATTAGCTAGCAGCTTTGAGTGCAAGGATACCGCACAATTACTCACTAAACTCGATCAATTTCCATGGAATGCACAACACCACAATTGATTGATCAGAAAAAGAAAAACACACTCCCTCTAATATCTGATTCTGTATTACCAATATTAATTATGGCAGATCAATTGTGGCACTAATCAAGCACTCACTTGAATGTTACATTCTGAATGTCAAAACAACAGCCTCTAAGGTAGATCACTACGTTCTTAATTTGAAACGATATATTGTAATAAAATACTACCTATTTTCAATCAGTTGTCACTTCAATTATGTCTAGTATTGGAGTGAGGTAAGCCATGGCTTGCAATTTCATTTTTAATGGAACGTGAGCACCCCTCATCTAATGAACTGATTAGGTGTTCTTGGGCTTTTTCACGTATTCATTGTGTTATGGATGTATCTTTTGCATTAACCAGATAGAAATTGATGCGGCAGGGAATTATGAGCAACAACAAAGTGCTAGCCCATATCCTACGAGAAGTAAACAACAACGTGAATTCTACACTTTAGGCAAGAAGCTCATCCTTGCTATTGGTAGGAATTCTACACTCTAGGCAAGAAGCTCATCCTACACTTCAATCTTACACTCACCGAGCAAGACTAAACTAGTACTTAACAGGGCGTGTAAAAGTTTCTACTAGGACTAAGAGACAAAAGCTTCACCTCAACTACATCATTATGTACCACGTCCAACTTCATTTTTGCAACGAGGGTGATTAGTTAGACAGAAGCCTTCATAACCACTCTAGCAAAGAAACCCAATGAGTCGTTACTTGCCTTAATGGCTTCAAACCTTTTGTCTCCATCACTTTAGCTAGTTTCTGGTACTCATTGAGGTGCTTGGGGCTCTTTGAAAAATAAGAGTGCACTTTTTGGATCACTTGCTCTACTACTGCAAATATGGGTAAGGTAGACAAAGACTTGGTAGCTAGATTGTATTTGTGTGCCATGCAATGCACACCCATGCAAAATAGAATCCTTTTGTTGGTGATTTGGGTTGTCACTCTAGTATGGATACCTTGAAACGTGCTTACTCCGTCAGTCCCAAAACAAAGCAGCTTCCTAGAGATTTGTTCAAAAGTGAGATTACTAGTAGTCTATAAAGCTTTCATAATGAGCTTAGTAAGGCTATCAACATTGGCTCCCTCTACCAAACGTTGTAGCTAGATTAGGAATGGGATTCTAGTATAATCTTCTACAATGTAAGCATGAATGCTCAACCAACTTCCATTATCAACTGTTGTCACCTCATCACAAGTGAAAATAACAAATTGAGGAATTTCTAGCTTCTTCTTTATGGCCTCTTTTACTTGAAAGTACAAGGAATCAGCCATCTTCTACCTAGAGCCGTTTGACTAGTGCATTCTTGGAAGATTAGGGACATGAAGAAAGGCATACAATGCCTGCCTCTCTTTATATTCCATTATAGGCCTACCAGAAGACAAGAGTTGGTATATAGTAGAAAACTACACCAACTTCCCTGAGCGGGAGATTGAGGTGATTGTATTCAGCTGTTGGAGAACTGAAGCTGGTTGTCTGGTTGCAAATAGTCTTAGATTGATTTGATGCCAACTTTTCTTGGAAAAATACCACTCACCTCCTTTAACTTAGTACTAAGGCATATCAAAAGCTACCTTCTTCCTACCCTCATGCTTCATCAATGTATCCCATTTTGGACCTAAAATTTTTGGCATGTTTTCAAAAGTAGAACAAACCGTGTAGTTAACAAAGTGAATGGTTTTTGTAGGGTCTCTAACCGGTTCAGTCCAAACTAGTTTGACAGCCCACTCATTTTGAAATCAACGAGTGCTATCATAGCTTGTTTTTTGCTTCTAAAAGGTAGGAACCTCTTTCAAATCATCATTAGAGTCACTACCTTCTTTCCCATCCGAAATCTGCACTATGTCTTCTCTTAGTTGGAGGTGCAGCTCATGATCAACTACTACAAAGTCCATTAACACAATGTTCGAACTTCCAATGTGTAACTAATTTCGATTCTGGTTTTCTAAGATCATTATGTCTACAGACACACTTTTTGATTGAACATTTGCAAATGCGCTAGGAGAGTTGTTGCAATCCAAAGGTCATAGATTGCCTGGATTTCGGGAGCTTGTGAAAAAATGAGCAATGGATGTCTTCTGCCTTGCACATCACTACGCTAGATTGTCTTCCAAATACACTGCCTTGCCTTGGATCTCATAGTAGCGATCAACAACCTCTTTCTGAGCCTTCCGCAAGACCCATGCTGTTGCGTGCCTTCGTTCCGTAGCTACTGGACATTGATTCTAGATCGGAACAAGGAGACTGATTCACAACTCAATCGGAGAAAGCATTGGCTCGGACTGCTCCCACATGTCAGAATCTTCACCGTGCAAGTTTAGTTCGACTAAGTGTAGACAATCGGAGTCAAAAGCCATCACTAAAGCCCATCCCTCTCAAAACTAAATTTCTTGTCGAACAAACTAAACCCTAAGCCCAAACTCAACCTACCAATTGAATTGTATCAAAACTCGTAAAACAAACCCTCTTCAAGCTTAGTAAGCCCAAGTACTCACACTAGCCAACTGCATTCAACGGTTGCAATGACAAAGCCCCTCTCCGAACGGAGGCAAAATCCCTCTCTCAAATGAAATCTCTTCCCTCTGAGCTACCACTTCCTAAACCTACAGTAAACCTAGAACCCAAAGTACCATTGGTGATCACATCAAAACCATGGTGCTACCTAACACACAACAATGGAGACCTAGACAACCACCATTGGTGAAAAATTCTCAAACCATGACGTTGTACGTAGGACCCACACCCAAAAGCAAAACTCACACCCTACCGCTATTGCAACTGCAATTAATTTCAATTTCAAAGTCATCGAATTCATTGCAACTAGAAATCGAACGGGAGCCTCCAAGCTCCCTAAAGCCCTGAACCCTCAATAGCTAATGCCAAGATTGTGGATGGAGGAATCAATAGACCACCGCAAATGAAGAATACTAGGTTGTGAAGCCATGAACCCTACGCCTCACAATGAGCCATAAATGCTACAAACTCTCCATCACAAAAGATCAGGTACACGCTTAGCATTGCTGCCGCTAAACCACCTACTTGAAGTTTAGATCCACGAAATCCAGAAGTTAATGCAGGGTTCTTCAAATTTGCAATGGCAATCCTTGGCAATGAAGTGGAAAGGATCTCGCGATTCTAAGCATTACAAGCTTGCTCAATTGGCAATGAATTCTACATCACTAACATACCAACTAGCAATGCATTGAAGGTCGATGGAGATTTCCAGGCATGGTAGAGTAAGGGAAGGGAGCAAATAAGCGTGTGCGATTTGAAATCTTACGCTCGAGCCACGTTCGGGTGGGTGATACCTCAGGCAAGACTTAGGACTTTCCGACCTTGTCCAACGGATGAGGGTTTGCTCTATGGCCCCACTTTTTTATTAAATTTTTTTCTATAGGTCATTTTTGCCAGCTATTTGTCAGTGGTGCTTTATGGCACAATATTGCCAAAAAAAAAAAGGCTGGTTGAGACTATGAGATTGAAAAACTAATCTTAAAATTTGAACCGACATCACAAACAACTAGGGGTTCTTTAATGAAATATGATTGCATGGTAGGATTATTTATGAAATGAATTAAAAATTCTATAGAAAATGTATTAAATTTTTTGTTTAATTAGCCATTTTTGTGTGTTCATCATTATATTCTTGAATTTTAAGGTAAAGGTCCCTTTGCTTCCCATGAATCTAGGTGAATTTCACTTTTGAATGCAAGCTTGAGTATGAATTATTGGTCCCTATGAGAAAAAATATTATTTTTATAATGTTAGTACAAAAGGACCCCCTACCACCTTACCAAATATGTTGAGTTAGTAAGTGGTATGATGTTTTAGCCAACTATACACAAATTGGTGTTGAACCTGAGTAAGATCCGAAAGGACATTTGAATCTTGCGTGTGAAAG
This sequence comes from Pseudoscleropodium purum, assembly GCA_963969395.1. Classification (NCBI taxonomy): domain Eukaryota; kingdom Viridiplantae; phylum Streptophyta; class Bryopsida; order Hypnales; family Brachytheciaceae; genus Pseudoscleropodium; species Pseudoscleropodium purum. Next base: position 12,545,978 of record OZ017804.1, on the reverse strand, counting down.
TTAGAAGAGGTCAAAATTGAATTAGTAAATATTCAAATAAAAATGTGCCTAAGTAGTTTCACCATCTTTGTTTTGAACATTGTGCAACAAACAATGATTTATTATTGAAATTTATTAATTGAGGCTTATAGTTGGAAATAAGCTCAAATTTTAATGATCACGCTTAATACTAGTCCATTGTATTGATACTAAGTTTCTTGTTAAATTTGTACGAAAATTCAATGATACAATCTTGAAATTATAGTATAACAATGACAATTACGATGTTAACGTTGGAAAATGTTAAAGGAGAATTTTCACAATTAAATAATGATTCATAAATTCAAAATTATTTGTGATGGAGTCATCTGAAAGAGCCACTTGTTTTGGTGTACAATTTAATGGGAATCTACAATAAAAAATAAAAAAAAACATCTCTAGTAAATTCTAAAGTAGATTCTAACCCCACCTAACTATGACATGTTTCTAAAACTATCCTTATTAATTATTGCCCCAAATGAACAATTTCTATTCATGATAAATTAGGAACAATTTAGGGTACACCAACCTCAACATGTTGAAAGTTCATAGTTTATTCAAGCAGTTCCAAAAAAAGTAGTGCTAAGAGAATCTACAATCCTTTTTGAATTTTAACAAGATTCATCAAGAATTTAGATGATTTTAAAATATTAATCATGCTCCATAGCTTATTTAGTTGATTCTTGGTGTGTTACATTTATCCTAAAGTAGTAATGAATCATTAACCTCTATAGGACCAATTCCATTGTCACATGATCAAATTTCATTTGTAAGTTTAATTTAGACTTTTAAATCAAATTCAATTTGAATATAATATTTTTTGTTATATGACATTTTGTATTATCTATCAATATGAAAAAACTTATTTAATTCCATATTGATAAATTATATTTCTTATAAAGTCTTAACTAATAAGTGAAAATAAAATGATAAATATTACAAAAAAATCCATTTGAATTGTAATTTTTTTTAAGATAAAAAAAAACATAAAGATTAGCTTATATTTTTATAAGTATCTTTTTTTATACCCAAAACTACCTTGGTGATGACCTTCATACAAATCACCACTACATCTCAAGCCAAATTTCACCTACATAGACCTCATTGATAAAATTTTGATAATTTTCAAATGTGAATAAACACTTTTTCTGTACATGCTCATGTTTTCAAAATTCTGGATAGGAAATGAAGTTATTGTGATTTTTTGAAGTGTAATATATACTTAAAATTATACCAATTTGAATGCATATTGGAATGATTTGGGATTTTGACCAATAATGAAGGTATGAATGAGAAGACAAATTTTGTGATTATAATTTGAAAATCAATTTTAAGGAAAAAAATATGAATAAAAAACATACAACATTGTGTTATTTGGATTCTAATGTATGGAGCTTCTAATTGCAATAACTCATTGAATTTTTTGGATTTTTCATAGTTTTGAAAATAGAAATGTGCTTTACTAGTCTTCATTTTAAATTTTAATTTGAAGAAAAATAGATGACTTAGATGATACATTTGGGTGATTTGACAAAGGTGCACCTTTTTTTGGATGCAAGGACCTTTCGAGGTGAAGTCGATATTATATAAATCTCTCCATGCTTAATTGAAAGAATTTTATGAAATTAATGTCAATTATTTTGTTTTTCAATCCAAAGTATCCAAAGTGAAAGATATGTACACCTACAATTGATATTGGTCAAAATATGACACATACATTTGAATAAAAAGGAGTCTCAAAAATTTAGGGATAATTACACAAGATGTATAAATCAAAACATGTGAATTTATGAGAGCCTAGTATAAGTTGCTTTTTGGTATATTAAAATGCAATATCTTAAAATTTCATAACTTCATTGTACAATTTCCAAATAATGCATGTGAAAGTGTGTTGGAATTTTTTTCAATTACCAATATGATCTGTGGGTAATAATCTATATTTAATATTGGTAACTATGCTCTATAACAATTTACAACAATTATAAATGCACTTACTTTATATCTAGAGGCTCGTCCAATTGATCTATCTAAGGCCCCAAATCTTTGAATTGTGATCGGAAAAAAGGTTGAAATTAGTTCCAACCCCTTTACAATTGGAGGCTAGGATAATTTGGTGAATGGAGTTTTTTTTTATTAAAAACAAACATGGTCTAACATGACCCAAGCTTGATGAATTTGGTGCACCAAAAATGGTAGGCCAATTCTTGACCTCGGGGCCAATGCTAGATTTCAATTAAAAAACTTTTCTTGTAAAGTATTTTTTTTTCAACAAATTAGATTTGTTGAATTTTGTGCAATTGGCTTCAAGAGGATTGGTCCAACCTCAAGGTGTAAAGTGGCCCTTGAAAAAGAGAAAAAGGAACTGAAATTTTTTAGTTTTTGTTGAATCAACTCAGCTTCTTGGCCTCAAGGCCTTTACACATGGAAAAATTGGTCCCCATTATAATCTTATTATAACAAGTAGTTGAGGACGGCCTTTAATCCAAAAGAGGCTGAAATTTTGTGTAATTGATCTCAAGAAAAATTAGTTCAACCTCTATCTTAGATACAAAGCCGCCCTTACATCACATGCTACAACAAGTCCACTCAAATGCGCTCAAAGACATTTGTCGAAAGGGGTGAAAAGGCCAGAGGTGCCAAGTCTCTGAGGTAGACTTAGTAGGACAGACTTTGAATTTATTGCACCATAAATGTACAATACGGTATTCCTCAAGCAAGATTTTGGACAAGCCTGAGGAGAAGTTTGTCTAGCACAATGTTCCGATAGGGCAAAAATCAAGTCCATGCTAGGGCAGTTCAAATATTGTGAAAACCAACAGCATTTGCATGTTTGTCAAATTCCTCATATATTGATTTTTGTAAATGTCAATTTCTTTCAATTTTTGTGTATAATAATATGAAATGATATACACTAACATGTCAAGGTATAAAAAGTTTTTTCGAAGTTATAAGAAAAACTGACAATTGAGTTTTAGACATAGCAAACTTTGAAATTAATTTTGGTAATGTGTAGTATGTTATACATTATAGTTTCCATACATCTACTTTTGGATTGTATTCATTGATGCTTATGATATGGTTGTTTGAATGAAATTGTTTCAATTTTGTATTCAATTTTGTTAGTCATTGTGCAAAATGATTATCTTTTATTTTGAGTAAAGCCAACAAAATGAAACTTCTCAAGCCAATTGTTATATTGCTTGATTACTTAAAAGAATTTGAAAAAATAAACATTTCCTACTAGTTGGAAGTTGAAGGTCTATATCCACATTTCTAAATATAGTTTTTATGAAAATTTGTTGAGCAAAAAAATATTGTACATTGTAATATACAACCATGGTAAAAATTTCAGATATTTTTAGCGCATTTTGGTATTTTTTTAAGATTATTCTTCAATTTTCCTTCAATAATTCATAAAGTATTCAAATCCTTGCAAACAAAATGGAAAATTTTGAAAATTTGTATACGACGTGTAGTTTCATGTCTAAAGTTTTTGCCAAAATAAAATCATTCAAACATAGTGACAAAATGGGCACACATATAGATTAGACAAGTATGTGCACTTTTAGTTTCTATGGAAATGTTGAAAGTCTTTCATTAGACACTCCTCTTCTACACCTTTATAGAGTTAATCTATAAAACAAACAAATGAAGTATCACAGCTATAATCTTTTCAAATATGAAGTATGAAAATGTAAAGTACATTCATGTATGCCATAAATGCAAGGTAGGGTCAACACTTCTTTTCCAAATATTTATTTATTTTTCCAAAATAAGTTTTGATAAATGCTAAAAATGAAACTTTTTTGCCAATATTCTCTTTTCATCATACAAAATTTTTGTTTTTGTAAAATTATGGTAAGTATTTTTGGAATTATTTTTTCTTTCTTCTACCCCACAACTACGATAGTAGGTCTTTTGGCAACTTTAATATATATATCTCTCAACTAAATTTATATTGAATACATTCCAAAAATTTGTAGGTTTTAGTTTGGTTTATTTCTCCAATTCCTATATAGAATTAGAGACTATAGTTGCAATTGTAATATGTCAAAAATGCTTCAATTTGATAGTGTTTGATAAATTTGGCTACTACCAACTTAAAAAAGTGAAGTATTATATCCCATTTCAATTAACCACCACTCTCAAAAGTATATAAAAAAGAACAATTTAAAAGATTTATTTGAAAGCAAATACAAATATGAATATGACTATGGATGCTAAATACATATACAAATTAGATACATATATGTCTCATATTTTTTGGCAAAGTTGGAATGTTAGTCTCAAATTCATGGAAAATTATAAAAATATCCTAAAAATAAAGTCACTATTACTATCACAACAATCCATTTCAAATATCCCTCCAAAATAAATGAAAAAGACAAGAGGACACATTCCCTTGCTACTCATTCAAAAGAGCAAATACGATGATTCTCCAATTGGCTACAATCAGTGCTCATTTGCAATCATTTTATCATGTTAAAAAAACATGTTGAAGGTATTTATTCTACAATTATTAATAGGCTTTTGATTGTATAGGTAAATTTGAATTCAATTTTTAATCATATTGATTATACATAATTCAAGTTTAAAACTTACATGTGTATGTACAAATGAGCTAGAATTTTTTTTAGTGGATGGGGCTCTTGATCCCCAACACCAACACTATGCAAATTACAATTTTTTCCTAATGATTAAAAAATAGACGATCATATTCATTTGAAGATTACGTAGAAAATTATTCAAATTTAAAATTTTGTTGGTGAAATGAGCAAATTTTTGTGTTTTAATTGTTGGGCACCACCAAAATTGTAATCCAATTATTTTTGACACACTTGGTTGTCCTTCAAGAACTTTCCATAAGATACAAGTAATGTGTTTTTGCCCATTTTGTGAATGTTTTCACCTTAAAAAATTCTAAATTGGAATTTGGCAATTTCTATGTTTTCAAAAATCTATTAAAATTTTCAATTCAATTATAAAAAGAATTGAAATTTTCAACAACTATACAATCATCTTGCTCAAAACATCAATAGTTCTTGTAGAATTTTATGTATATTTGCACAGATATGCATATAAATACAAATACATTTATGTAAATTATTCTTAGAAAGGTAATAAGTTATCAATAAATAAAACAGATTTTACCTATAAAATGCAAGTTCTAAATTAATATAGACATTTGCATTGGATTTTTTCCTTTTTGTGAAAGAAATTATGGTTTTTTTACAAGCATTATATGTTTTTTTTATTCTTCAACAAAACATTACACTATAAAATTGCAATACTATAGCCACATAGTAGGTTTTTTCCATCCCATAAGTGAATATTAAATTAAAATAAAACAACAACATTTGTCTCTTGAATTGAAATTAGATGATTATTTTGTCAACATAGGGAATTTTATTGAGACAACAAACCTCATCCTAAAAGGCAATATTAATATATATGCCAACAAGCAGTAGTTGCCATGATCAAAATCCTTATCTTAAGAAGGTATTGATCAATTCCTACCAAATATTGCATTATGTAAGCATCAAGGTAAGTGAGTTTATTGTTGGCAAAATTATATTAGAGGTGTACGTTTCAAAACTTGAATATATGTCACTATCATATGTTGTGGGCAAAATTATATTAGAGTTGTACATTTCAAAACTTGAATGTACATCACCATCACATGTTGTTGGCAAAATCATATTAAAGGTGTACAATTCAAAACTTAACCCCTAAATGATTTTGACTATGTTTTCACCAAAAACGCTCCAAAACTGCCATTTCTAATACAAATACCAAATTTTAGAAAAAAACCATTTTTGGGCACATATAATTAAAGAACCTTGTAGTAATCTTGTTTGAGAACATGTGAAAAAAAATTCAAAAATTTCCATTGTGTAGATTGCAAGATATTAGCATTTGAAGTGACAAATTTCCTTTTTCTGGCTATACGAAAATTTGGATAGCTGCACTTCAGAAGGTCACATTTGTATGAAAAAATGTCCAAAATGGTGGTTATTTTTTACATAGGTTTTTTTTAAGTCAAGTTGGCTACATGCATAAAAATTTTCAAATCATTTAGAATCATACAACATATAGGAAGAAATAGTAAGTAGAAAAGAGTAGAGAATGATTCAAAATACTAAATTGTTAACAGTTTATTTATAGAATTGAAAAATAAATCCCAATGGTTGTAATGCTGTAATAAAAAATCTACACACAATATTTTTTTATTTTTTTCCAAAATATTGAAAATTGAGCTAATTAAAGGACTTCAAAGTTTGTCTTAGAGTAGGGATTCAATAACGACCCACAAACTCTTGTAAACTAAAACTCCTCATAGCTTTTGATTCATTGATCAAAATAAAATGATTCAAAGCTTTCCAAGTATATAGAAATCTAGAGAACCAATTTCAAATTTTAATTTCTTAAGAACATGATTTTTGAAGAAGTTTTTTTTGTTGCTTGGACTGTCCATTGAGCAGTGAAAAGTACATATCATACAATAACTTTTTAACCATATAGTCAAAAGTTATGAAAATTGTTGGGTCTTTAAGGCTACTCCTTGGGGGCATATGTTGTGTTAAAAATTTCAGCAAAAAATAAATAAAAACTCCATTCGTAGTGAGCTACCCCAAATTTCTATGTTGCAAAAAACGTAGTTTGGACGTTTAAGGGTTAAATGTACACCACCATCATATGTTGTGGGCAAAACTGTATTAGAGGGTGTACTTTTTCAGAACTTGAATGTACACCACCAACACATGTTCTGGACAAAATTATATTTGAAGTCTACATTTTCAAAATTTGAATGTGCACCACAATGACATGTTATGGGCATTTCTAACTCCAACAACTCTCACATGTACAAGCAATTACCTTACCTTGTGGTAGGGTTTTTTTTTACTATTTTTGAACATTTTCATCTCTGACCAATAATTTTGAGATGGAATGTTGATTTCAGTTTGGTTCTGTCGCTGGTGCCGCGTTTCCAGTGAATTATTTTTGGACAATGTGATCTGTATTCCCTCTGTATTGTTGGTTGTTGTAGTGGCTCGTATAGTATTATTATTACTACAGTCTACAGGGTTGTGTGTATAGTAGGATTGTGCCAGCTACTCCACATGGCAAAGTACTAATGAATCACCATGTTCTGAGTTCGCAGAAGTTACCTTGAGGTGGGTACCCCCAAAACTGACACTTTTGGCTACAGTGTCTTGTTACTATTCTTTACGTTGGTCAAATTTTCAAGTGATTTTTTTGTTGGCAAATGAAAGAAGGTTCCAATGCACCGAAGAACATGATATTCCAGTACTGTATGCTATTATGTGAGTCTAAGAGTCTAAGCATATGAGCCTAAAAAAATTATACTCCTATGTCACATATGTCTATATTATAGAAACCTTCCACAATTATAGTGTAACTACAATACAAATACCTATATTATAAGTGATTAATCAAGACCAATAATAAGTTCACCTTCAGTCATGTCTTTATGCCGAAATTGGACATCACGAGCTTCCATATCCTTGTGACTATGCTTTAGGAATTCCAATCCAATCACCTAATGACTACCATCCTCTACAAGGGCTTCTACATGCTTCACCACTTGATGATGTGTAGATTCATAGAAGGGAGGAGTCTCACTTTTTGCATGCACCATTTTCTCTTGCATGTGATGTGTAAGCTTCTTTAAGATCTCACAAAACATGGTGATGATCAAGTGCGTGTATTAGCCTCTACGTTCCAAAACTCGAGGTTTCAAATGTCAAGGGAACCTCACACCACACACTTGAACATTTGCAAGGAAGCAAGGAAGAAGGCCCAAAGGAAAAAAGTACAAGAAGAACAAGGCGAGGAAGAAGGCGAAATTCAATAGATGAGAAATAGACAAAGGCATAGCCTTGGAGAGTAGATCATCATTAAATGTCCTATATTGTACATAGTCTATATAAGAGCTTAACAAGACATGACATTTGGCTGAAAAATATTGAATTTCAATTTTTTTTGAGTTCAATTTTTTTTTAAATTACTTTATAAGTTTATTTTGGTTGTGGCAATAGCACAGGTAAGGCACACTACAGTACAATTAGGTACAATATCTTTACGAATTTTTGCATTCCCAGGGAAAAAAAGTTCATTGCTACCCACTTTGACACCCTCCTTAGAGCTGAAATTTTTTTTTTTTACCATGAATTTTTTGGCACTACATCATATCTAAGTTGTTAATATGTTTGCCAAATTTCAAGGCCAAAAGACTCACACAAAAAAAGTTATTTGAAATCTACCAACATGTGTAGTTGTGAGAAAATTTTCACTAATGCCAACTTTGACACCCTCCCAAGGACTGAAAAAAAAAATTTCCATGAAATTTTTGTCATGAGATCATTTCTATGTTGTTAAAATATATGCCAAATTTTAAGTTGAAAAGATTCACCCACAAAAAGATAAATATTCGAAATCTACCAACATGTGTAGTTGTGAGAAACAATTTCACAATTGCCAACTTTGACACCCTCCCAAGGACTGAAAAATTGTTTATTTACTATGAAATTTTTTCCATGAGATCATCTCTATGTTGATAACATGTCTTTTAAGTTTCAAGTTGAAAAGATTCACCCACTAAAAGATATTCACAGTCTACCAACATATGTAAATGTAGAAAACAATTTCACAACTACACATGTTGGTAGATTTCGAATATTTATCTTTTTGTGGGTGAATCTTATCAACTTGAAATTTGGCGTACATGTTATCAACATAGAAATGATCTCATGACAAAAATTCCATGGAAAAAAAAAATTTCAATCCTTGGGAGGGTATCAAAGTTGGCAATAGTGAAAATTTTCTCACAACTACACATGTTGGTAGATTTCGAATAACTTTTTTTCTGTGAGTCTTTTGGCCTTGAAATTTGGCACACATATTATTAACTTAGATATGATGTAGTGCCAAAAAATTCATAGTAAAAAACCAATTTTTCAGCCCTCGGGAGGGTGTCAAAGTGGGCAGCAGTGAACTTTTTTTCCCTGGGAATGCAAAAATTCGTAAAGATATTGTACCCGACTGTACAGCAGCACTTCCCAATTGATATTGGTGCAGGATCTCAATCAAATTCACTTCACTCTTTGACTTCAACACCCTGGCTCTGTCAAAAAGGGTCGATCCAGAGAAAAAGGCACCAAACAACATCAATTGGCCACATTTCTATTACACTACCTTACTCCGGAGTTTATGATAACTTATTTGGCATATACCTGTAAATTACTCCAGTATCATTGACACATGATTGATCTGATCCAAAATCATACTACTCCTCTTTTTTTTTATTTTTATTATGGCTAGCCTTTGACCCTTCTTCACTATTGAGGAGGACTGCTGGAAAATCATACACAGTGCATTGCAAGGAAATGGAGGTTAAAGTGAATTCTTCAAGAATTTTGTCATGGAACGAACTATTCTTAAGTTGCTTGCCCATCCAGAGGCAAACTCACTTTCTCCAACCACTCCATTCCTTGAGATGACTAAGGTAGGTAAGGTAACAACATTCATAACCGTTATCGTACCCATAATTGCTAAAGAGTGTACTTAAATTGTTTTTAAGAGTACCTTGAAACCATCATCCATTCTTAATTGTGATTGGTAGGCTTTGAATTTTTTAAATTTTATTGTGAGAATCAAGGTAGATTTACTAGAATGCGGTTTAGGATGCCCTAGTGAGTTCTACTTTGATAATTCATAGAAATTAGATGCCTCATCCAATTTTTTTTTTTTTTTAAACCATGATTTTCAGTTGCTAATATAGTAGAAATATTTTTTCTAAAAAAAATGCCTTTAACTCTACTGAATTGCTTATTTTGATGGTTATGGGTGCTAGTATCTTACACCCAAATGTGTCACTGACCTTAAACCACCATTTATACTATGTGTAAATTTCTAAAGTTAGCTATGTACCTATGTGGAAGAAACACTTTTAGAACCAACCTTAGTTCCTTAATAACTTTTGCATACAATATCCAAATGCCACGTTCTCTAATGTGTCAAAACCTCCTTTCACTTGCCAACAAGAACTTATGAAAATTTGATCAATCTAATAATAGAAAATAGGCTTAGTAGCAAAAAATTATGGTTTGGGGAGTACTTACCTAAGTAGCCTTTGAAAAGACAGATACTATTGCTTCAATTTCACATAGCAAGATGACATAGCTCTAATGAAAAATAAAAAATAAAACATAAAAAATAAAACACATGATTCATGCCTATCCATACACCCTCAAAATAATTAAATTAAACTTGTTTATTTTTTATATGGATATGGTATATATAATCTTCTTATTAAATTAGGTTATTTGTTTATTTGTTTTGTTTGTTTGTTATATTGAGATCTCAGGGATTGTGCGTCTTCCATTTGCATGTTTGATATTGTTGGAAAGCCCTCGGTAAGGAGGAATGCACGGGCTTGGTTTTGTGGCATTTCAACCTACAACGTGAAAGTTATTGAATTTTGAAGTTTTTATGAATTAAAAAAACTAGAAAATTATTTTTTCTTTTGTTTTGATTGTGGCAACGACATGGGATATACTAGTATATATGAAATATACATGGATATGATGTACAAAATATGAATCTCTAATATAGAATATTGATATAATGTGGAGGCACCAATAACCAACCACGTCCAATATACATCCTAAAGTAGGAGGTTCTAAAAGCGCATAGATTCTTAAAGCGTCCACCTCCTTACACATACATTGCATGTATATGTTACTTTTTTGTAGCCTTCAGTCACATACAAGCAATGTACATTTTAGGAAGTGGACGCTATCAAGCCTTATGCCACTTTAGCTTCAAAATTTTATAACTAATTCCACAAAGCTCCAAAAAATATAAAACAACTTGGATTAAATGCCAATTCTACTTGTCTATCAAAAAAAATTTACTAAGAAAACATTTGAAGAAGTTTCACTTCTCCAAAAATTAGTTATAGCTCTTAAATGTTCAGTTTATGAACCTCCTACCTTGTAGGGTGTACTATTTCCAACCTTAGGTTGGATCTTAAGCTTGAAATTTGTTCTTTTTGTCCTTTTCAAAGTTGAAACTAATAAGGTTGTAATACATTATCTAAAGTAGTGAGGAGGAAAGTACTACGTTGAATAATTGGAATTGGAAGACTCTAAACATTGCTTATGGGTCAAGAGCTCTTTTGTCTCCCAAAATGCATTGTAATTTTTATTTTTCTGGATATAAATTTGAAAATTTAGCAATCCCCATATTTCCTATCTTCCTACGTGGGAAAAATATCTACAATTCATACTAAATAGAATCTGCTTCTAAATTGCTTAAATGATCGGTTATTGGTACCTCCACCTTACTACAACATATAGATACATGCATGGAATATGGGATACAAGGTTATCCAAAATATTCAATGAAATATTTATATAGTATGACATTTAGATACATACGCGGGATATGGTTGTCAACCTCTAATGGTTTTTGACTATGGGTATATCTTGTATATACTCAATATTTTTTATAAAGTTGAGTTAAATAAAGAACTTCAAAGTATATTTTAGATTAGAGATTCCATAAGTGCTTGCAAACTAAAATTCCTCATAACTTCATTTCAATAATAAAAATGGAACGATCTAAAGCTTTCCAAACATATATAAATCTTGAAAACCAATTCTTGAAAAAATGATTTTTAAAGAATTTTTTGGACTATCCAAAGATCAATAAAAATTACATACCATGCAATAACTTTTTAACCATGTAGTCAAAAGATATGAAAATTGTTGCTCTTTAAAGCTACTCCTTCGGCACATTTTAAGTGAAAACTTCAAAGAAAAAATAAAAATTTTATTTGTAGTGAGTTGCCATAAATATAGTGATATTGCCAAAAAAATGTAGCATAGTCTTTTAGGGATTAATCACATTAATATCAATTGTAGTATAACATATTTAAGAAAAATAGATATGAGAGGATAATGAAAACTCACTCACTTATTAATCCCTAAAGTCCTAAAGCCTTCTTTTCCATCAAAAACCACTAAGAAGTACCATTTCTATTGCAAAGAGACAAAAAAAATTTAATTGTATTTCTTGCATATTTAACCATAGGATCTTCCATTAGACTAGTCTAAAAATGTGTGAAAGAAATTTTAGAAATCTTGACCACATAAGTTGCAAGATATTTGCATATGAAGTGACAAAACAAGTTTTTGCACCTTGCATGATTAGTTTGCTTGACCTTAAATCTTCTTGGCTTAATATCTGGTCTATTGATTTTTAATTTTTATGTTGAGAATTGATTTGACAATCTAGAAAAAAATTGTTTAAACACACACTTAATTTTCATTCACTAAAAAATTGTTAAGTAGAAGTAGATTCAACATTGAAGGAAAAACTAAACTATTAATAGCTCCAAGATGGAATTAAAACGTACTAATTTCACTTGTGAGATTGTTTTAGCAAGAAATCTTAACCTTTTGAAACTTTTTTCTTGGGAAAATTATGAAATTGAATTAAAAAATGAATCCTACAAGTTATACTTTTAAGAAGATGCTTTGATTTCTTGAAAAACAAGATAGTTCATAATTTTCACATCACTAATGCAAATAGAATGAATCAAAGATTAATTCCCACATAGATTTAAATACAATCTATGAGAAACAAATTTTTAAAAGTTTTATTTTAAATTTTTGTGGGGTTTAGTTTCTACTTGTTGTACTAAAATTTGGGCTTATTGTACCATAACTTTTGTTCCAAGGCACTCATTGAATTAAAAATTATATTTTTAATAAGTTAATGTATTTTTCTATACCAAAAGTTTTAAAAAACTTATGAAAAATATTGAGACATAGGAGCTTGTCCAAGATTCAAAGGACAATGGGACTTTAGGAGTTAAGAAAGTGAGTGATATTTTATCAATATCGTTTTAAAAGAGAGACACTATTACTTCACTTTCATATAATAAGATGATAGAGCCATACCTCAACTCTCCAATTTATTGTATGGACATTTATTGAATCATGTTGGTCATTGTTAAAAACCCCAAATTCCTAATGATTGTAATGTTTTGAGGCCCAAAATTGCATCAAAATACTTGTCCCCAAAGCATTGCTAAAATTCTTATTTAGTTTTATTCTTTAACAAACTCAACCATAGGATCCTTTAGTAATTTGTTCAAGTACATCCTCCCAAAAAATTTAGGGTGAAAATATCCACCCATTGCAAGGTTCAATTTGCCTAAACTTCAAACAATAATTTCTTCTAGCCATTTTTAGAGGTGAAGTTTTGTCTCAACATTTAGAAAAAAAATGTGTATATTCCATAACTTGATTGTTTTAGTCAATATGTTGAAAAATGGATTGAAAATATATGGAAATTCTTTTACCAAAAAATCTTATCATTTCATCTTTAACAGGATTATAAAATGGAAGGTAATACTTAATGAGAGAAAAAAATAGTTTGCCAATAACTTTGACAAAAAATTAAAAATTATCAACCCTAGTAGTAGTGAGAATGTTCTAGTAAGAAACATATATCCCATATTCTTGATTTCATTTGTAAATTTTCAAAATTGAATTAAAAATTCAACCTTATATGTTTTTTTAGTGTTCATTGCTTGCAAAATGAAACCCCACATGACTTTCATCTCATGATTTGCAATTGTGCGGTCCACATATTTTTGTGTACCTACCAATCTAAGCAATCAAATAGATTAAACTAGGATGTATTCTTAGTTTGACATTTTGACATTAAAATTGAAAAAAATTGATAACTTTTGCAATATTTATCAAAATAGTGTGAAACAAAGTTTCACATGTATATAAGGATGATTACCATCCATCCTAAAGGTTTTATGCAAAAAAATACAAATGATGAAATCAATACAACTTGCCTAAGATCTCAAAAAAAACAAAATAGGCTCCTTAGACCATTAGGGATTAAGAAGGTTCTAGTTACTAATTTCCACTTCAGATTCTGGTTAGAATTGAAAGTTTCTTGTCATTTAGTTTTTACCAAAAATAGGATGTATTAGTTCGATCTTTTGTAACTCACTACAACTTTGAATTGCAAGGATAGAGTGGCTATATCATGTATCAAACTTTAAATTCCTTCACATTAATGTCACTAGAAGGAAAGTGTTTTTTTTGGACATGTATAGTAACGTGTACATATGTTTAGTGAAACATTAGACATGTGGACTATGAATGCGCAAAAAAATCCATCAAAATTGACATGGAAAAAACACAAGAAAATATGAAGAAGCATGCCATGTTTTTAGAGAAACATCACAACAAATATGGTTAAAAAAGTGTCCAAAGTGTGCCATGTCGTAGCCACATAAGTGCCACGCAAGCAAGCAATGCCACATAGGATTTTTTTTCATCTGATTTGAAAATGAAAAGGCAGTTGACGTTGCAAATGACATCATGTTTTTTGAAAATTTTCATATTGTTTTTAGTGATATGAATTTAGACGTCCATGAGAATTTGAATATTGTTTTTAGCAACATCAATTTTGATCTTGAAACGTTGTTTGAGATGTTCTGTGAGACATGAATTCTAATGTTAGCTTAGATGTATGCCTTATACGATACATAATATACTATACATTATTCACTATACACAATGTTATACATTATACACCATACAAAATATGCCATACATTATACACCATATAAAATGTGCCATACGTTATATAGAATACACCATACATTATACACAATATCAGCAATAATATTGAACGACTTGGAAAGCCACATTATAAATATTTTGACATAAGAAGGCAAGTTATTTATGCAAGAGGGGTGGTAGGAGGAAAGACAAACTATATGGGACATCTAAAATATAATTTTTTATTATTAAAAATAGAATTTCAAATCTAAGTATTATGATGAACATGATGTTGTCTTGCAAAAAACATTTGGACATTACAAAGGATGTCTTAGCTAACATCACATAAAACATCTTGATGTTACAAAAGACATCTCTATTGACATCACAAAATATTTGTATGCAATATATAACATCTTAGTTGACGTCTACTATGACAATGTTAAAATTCTAAGATGGCATTAAAGCATGCTAAATGTGGTATGCCACTTCATCCTTTGAGGGCACCATATTACTCAAATGCCAATGTAAGTGTGCCCCTTTTTTGGAAAAAAAAATGTTATGTGGTTTGCTTTCACCTAATTTTTTACATGTAGTCACTATTTTACCTTAGCCCTCAAGAATTTTTAGAAATTCACTTGTAGTCAAATCTTAAGCCCTTGCTAATGTGTGCAAGTCACTTGTAGTCTTTCTATCATTTTTCTTGTCTCAAGTCAAATCCAAAATGTTGGTCCCAACTAAAATTCTAAGCTCTAAGAATTTTCTCAATTTCTTTAAATGTATTATACATCTTGTGAAATCAAATATCTATTGTGATTTTTCTTGCAAGATGTATTTTACATCATGCTAATTTAAAAGAGCCCTCAAGAATAGAAAATGAAGATTTGCAGTGGACACCTTTGTAGAAAATGTTGAATTGAAAAATCGTAATCATTCATCATCAAAATCGAATGTTCAATGTTGAAGCAACAATTCAAGAACTCATCACTTTTAAAAATAACTAAATAAAATAGTGAGTACTTTAGGATTTCTTTTACTTTAAAATGTAACAATTTTTTTTTTTTTTTTTTTTTTTCACATGCAACTGTTGGACCTCACATCTAATTAATATGTGAATGCATGGATAAAAGTTCAGAATTTATGAGTGCTCATTTTGCAAAATATTTGCGTTTGTTGTAGGAAAAATAATTTTCTCTACACATTGTGGGATTAGCTTGTTTGACTTCAAACATTTGTAATTTTAATTTTGTGCAGTACTGAGTTTTGAATTATTATTCTTTATGGTATAGAATTTAGTTGAAAATTTGTGGGAGCATGGAAACTCAAATTGGATGAAATTAGTTTAGAATAAGGTTAGATAGACTTGCAATTTTTATTTCTTTTGGTAACTCCTAGAGATTTTCGCTACACTAAGACTATAATAGAAATAGTTAGTTTCCAGATTGTTAGAACCGTTAGTAACGTTATAGAAACAAATCCGATACAGATCCGGAATCCGGAAAAGTACCGGATTCTTAAAACCTACGTTCTAGACTTCTGATTTAGGAAACTAGGAGTCCATTAGGGGAACGGTTTTCTACCCGTTCTCCACCGGGAACTATCGGTTGCGTGCCGGATACTTAAATCCACCACCACTTCTCTTTCTTTTCCTTTCTGCTGGCTGAACTTTGTAAACATATAGTTGAGAGAAAGAGTGACAAATTAACGACCGAGATAGAAAGAGGACGGAAAGATTAGTACCGTTTGTATCGGATTAGGTTATCAGCTAGCGGTCATTCATGGCAGTGGCTGGTGATCCGGTTGTGGCGAAAGTTTGGAGTTGTAGCCTGGATGGTTTGTCCAGTTATCCCTTCTAATTTGGGTCACTGAGTGTAGTTAGAGGAGGACCTCATGTATATCGGGTGTGTCGGATTGTTAGATAGGCCGTGGAGTATGAAGAATGAGAAAATGATCCAAGAACTCGGTTACAGAGTTCTGAACTAATACAAGTTAACGATGAGAGGTTGACTTGTAGCTTGGATGGAAGACATCTGGGCGGATGTCTATTTGTTTAAAAAGAACGAACTTGGACTAGCCGGAAGAATGGATAAATACGTAGCCGGAAAGTTCCGGAGACAGGCCCACTCAAAAGAGGGTTTTGCTATTAGTGATTGCAAAAACGAGAGGCATAGACGAGTATTGAACTTTTTGATTCCAATCTTGTATCCGGAAAAGCCTACCCGGTTATGGTCACGGTGGCTAACACCATTTTGGGGGCTTTAGAGGATTGGATTGTCCATTTGGGAAAAGTGATTCAAAGAGTAGTGGGCAAATTGGCAAAGCACATGGGTCAAGCAAAACACAGCCCTATCACCTCGTATTTGTTCCACTTCTATCACCACAAGGAGGTCTTGAGTGCCGAGGAGACGATTCAGTACAATACCGGAGTCAAAAACCCTAAAGTATGGCCTCACGGATGAATTGAAAAAAGAAGAGAAGGAATCCAAAGAAGAAGGACAACTGGAAGAAGAAGAAGAAGCGATGGACCGGAAACGAAGGTAGTCCACAGATCCGGCTACACGAGGGAAGGTGCCAACATCAGAAAGGGATGAGCCGATTCTGGATTCAGAATATCCTCAAGATTTGGAGTTCTTTGAAGCCGGAATCCAGTGGATGCAACAGGCCAAACAAATGTATGGCAACCTGGAAGATTATGCGTTCTTTATTGCAGACGAATTCAAGGTGGAGTTGCACTAGATTTTGGAGGAGATTCGGAAACGCCTAGATTGGGAAGAGCTCCGATAGAAGGAGGAACAAATTTGAAAGTTGGAGGAGGAAAGGGATAGCCTCAAGTCCCAACTGGAGTGGATGGAGGGGGAGCTAAATGCGGCGAGACAAAAGGAGGCGGAGGCTCTTCAACTTGTCCACAACCTCAAGAAACTTGTCATGGTTCTGGAGCATACAGTGATCCGAGCTGGCTTCTACACTATTTGGTTGGAGAAAGAAGGTGTGGGAGCACGAAAACTCAAACCGGATGAGTTAGTCTAGAATTTGGATTAGATAGACTTACAAATTTCAAATTTTTTGGTAACTTCTAGAGATTTCCGCTACACTATGACTAGAATAGAAATAGTCAGTTGTTAGATTGCTAAAACTATTAGTAACATTATGGAAACAAATCCGATAAGGATCTAGAATCTAGAAAAGTACCAGATTCCCTAAACCTACATTCTAGACTTCCGATCTAAGAAACTAGGAGACTGTTAGGGGAACGGTTATCTACCTGTTCTCTATTGGGAATTGTCGGCCGCATGCCGGGTACTTAAATCCACCGCCACTCTTCTTTTTTCCCTTTTCTTCTTGTTGAACTTGATGAACATATAGTTGAGAAAAAGAGTGTAAGTTAGCGACTGAGATAGGAAGAGAATGGAAGGAGTAGTACCGGATTAGGTTTACCAATTGTCGGTGACTCATAGTGGCGGTTGTTGATCTGGCTATACGAAAGTCTGGAGTTGTAGCTCAGATGGTTTGTCCATTTATCCCTTCCGATCTGGGTTACTGAGCGTAGTTAGAGGAGGACCTCATTGTATCGGGTGTGTTGGGTTGTTAGATAGTTCGTGGAGAATGAAGAACGAGGAGATGATTCAGGAAAACTCATTTACGGAGTTCCGAATCAGTACAAGTTGATAGTGAAAGGTCGACCCATAGTTTGGATGGAAGACATCTAGGTAGAAGACATCTGGGCGGATGTCTATTCGTTTAAGAAGAATGGGCTCGGACTAGCCAGAAGAATAAACAAGTACATGACCGGAAAGTTTTAGAGTCAAGCCCACTCAAAGGAGGGTTTTGCCATTAGTGACTGTAAGAATGAGAGGCATAGACGGGTACTAAATTTTCTTATTCCAATTTTGTATCCGGAAAAGCCTATTTGTGTTATGGTCATGGTGGCCAACACCATTTTGGGGGCTTTTGAGGACCGGATCATCTATTGGGAGAGAGTGATTTAGGGAGTTGTGGACAAGTTGGTAGAGCACATAGGCCAAGTAAAGCACAATCTTATCACACCGTATCTGTTTCACCTCTATTACCACAAAGAGGTTTTGAGTGCCGGGGAGACGATTGAGTACAACATTGGAGTTGAGATCCTGAAGTACGGCCTCTCAGAAAAGCTAGAAAAAGAGGAGAAGGAATTCGAAGAAGAACAACCGGAAGAAGAAGAAGTAGTGGATTGGAAATGAAGGAAGTCCATAGATCCGACAGCACGGGGGAAGGTGCCAACAGCAGAACGGGAGGAACTGATACCTGATCCGGAACATCCTCGAGAGCTTGAATTTTTTGAAGCGGGAGTCTAATGGATGTAGTAGGCCAAATAGATGTATGGCGACTTAGAGGATCACGTGCTTCTTATTGCAAACGAACTCAAGGTGGAGTCGGACTAAATTTTGGAGGAGATCCAGAAACGTCCAAATCCGGAGGAGTTTCCACAAAAGGAAGAATAGATTCGGAAGTTGGAGGAGGAAATGAACAACTTCAAGTCCCAACTCAAGTGGATGGAAGGGGAGTTGAACGTGGCGAGATGGAAGGAGACGGAGGCTCTCCGACTTGTCCATGACATGAAAGAATTTGTTATGGTTTTGTAACATACGGTGATCCGAACTAACCTCTACACTGCTTGATTGGAGAAGGAAGGGTACATGACCGGATCTAGGATGGTAAAGATCTTGGTCGACTTTGAAGCCCGGATGGAGATTGTTTTGAAGGACATGTGCAAGTTGTTGGGATATTTTGATCTGGAATGGGCCATCAACTTAGAAGGGTTTCCAAAAGTCCCTAAGAGCATATTTTGGGATACTCCGATTCGACATACTCCGATCCGGTAGGCTTCAAGTGGCCCGATCCAGCCTTAATCGGAGGGATTGAAGTCTGTTCGCACCTCAATTGCAAGACCCTCAAGTAGCCAAGCACGGACTCCATCAAGACCAGTGGGACTTGAGCCAGAAAAAGGGACGAGTGGGAAGTCTGTTCCAGCAGAACAAGTGCTTTCCGTCCCAATTTTTCTACTACTTCGGAAAGTCATGACCGAAAAGTTTAGGGTATCCGAATTGACAGTTCACGGCAACCTCCATGCATGGATTGGAGTGATGACAAATCCGGCTCGGCCTCATCCGCAAGATTTATCTCATATGCAACAATCGACACCGAAATAGGATCGTATTGAGATTGAATTGAGTAAATCATTGTAAGCCAAGGACCTAGAGATTGAAGAGTCGGATGAAGAAGTATTGAAGTCCGGATCTGAGGAAGAGATGGAATTAGAAGACTCGCCTTCGAAGGTTTCACGAAAGCTCCAAACTCAGTCATCAACAAAGAATACACTAGTGAAAGTTTTGGTGAAGACTCTAGGCAGTCAAAGGTGGAGCAGTTCCAAGAAGGCACATCGAGGTAGATAGAGTGTAGGTAGTTAGGTAGGATTTTTGTATCCAGAACGGGATTTCCAAGTGTGGGTCCGGGTTCCTGATCATTTTAGGGGTTTTGGATTTGTCGAAACAGTTGGGCTGTTGATGTTTCGGATATCCCGGGTTGTTCATTGGTTGGTTACCTTGATTTTTGGGATGCCTTTTTGGCTTTTTAGGCGTTGACTTTGGTTTTGATTTTGATTTGTAAGGGTGGGCAAGTTTGTTGCCCTCTCATTCCATCCTAGCAATTATTTTGTTGTATTTCATTTCCTTCTTTAATTTGAGTCACTTAGTGAACATTTTGGCTTCAACTGTGTATTTGGATGGTGTTGGTTTGTTATTTAAGTGTTGAGATGTGAGAAGGATGGGTGAGGAGGAATCCGGATTTTAGATAACTTGATCGGATTGAGGGAGTACTATTGTAATGATATTAGATACGAGACGAGGGAGCTGTACCTGGTGCCTTTGAACTACTAGAGCGGTAATCCAGTTTTTAGTAAAGAGTGGTGTGAGTGCAGATCCGGAATTCAAAACAATTTTATGCGGAGATTAGCGATCGTCATAGGAAACTCCTACTCACTAGAAGGTCTACCAACTTTGGGATCCATTATACATCTAAAAAGATTACCTCCCCTAGTGAGTTCTGGATGTCTAAGTTTTGTTGTTGTAGTAAGGAAGAGTGAACGCAGTCCTAAGTGATCTGCATTCTGGATCGGCCATCCAAGACGTTGTGAGGATTTGGATCTACCTTCTGCACTACAACACTTTGAGTACTTGAGTGTTTGTTGTTTATTTGTTTTTGTTTGTGTAGTGAATAGACAAGAGTGGTGAAGTCCCTACCCCTTGAAAGATCAATAGTGGACCCTTTGATGGTAAAACATAGGAATTGAAAACCAGTTTGTTACGGGACGAAACCGGAAAACCAGGTGATACCGGATCCAGATAGGAATCCAGATAGTAGTGATTCCTGAAAAAAGGGTGAAAGAGAGTAGTGGGAGGAGGAGAAAACAACCATTTGGATATTGGAGTTTGGAAAGGGGTCTAGAATTCCCTGGGACAATAATTCATGTCATCTTACCACGTTTTCATGTGTAAAAATACTTACGCCTAGATTGCGCGTGCAAGAATGCTCATTATCAACCATTTTTCAATTGCATCCCCTATCTACCCTAGTCCAACATTTTTGGATTGAAAATGTGAGACAAGTGTAGACAAGGGACTTAAATAGGAAGAGGGTTGGTGATAAACATGCCAACCTTGAGATCCTACTCAAACTTCTTGATAAGCATGTAGTTTTTTTTAATGGAAAGCTATTGTCTTTTGGTCCAAATTCAACCATTGACAACCATGTTAGAAGAAATTTCTATCCTTGTAGAATTGGTTGAAATTTTCAAAAATGTCTTATTCAAATGTACTCACATATAGATTTTGTCAATTTAATCCCTAAAGGACTAGATTGTGTTTTTTGGCTCTATAGAAATTTTGGGTAGGCCATTGTGACCAAAAATTTGCATATTTTAGCCTAGAATTTTGATAGAAGGTGCAGACAAGGAATATCATTCATATGCAATAAGTTTCATGACATTTGGAAATAGGAGTAAAAAGTTATAGCCTAGTATGTTATTTTTTTTGTAACTAGGCAATTTGGACAAATTAGAAAAAAATCACTTTTTTCATAAAGAAAAATTTGTAATTGATTTTATAGACTTATAAATACAAAGAAAGCTTTGAATCATTCCATTTTGACCAACAAGTCAAAAGTTATGAGGATTTTTTGTTTGCGGGTACTTATGAATTCTTCACTCTAAAATAATTCTTTATCTTATCCAATTTTCAATTTTTTTGAAAAAAAATAAAATCCTAAGATGTAAATTGTTTATTAAAACATTTAAACCATTGGTATTGGAATTTTTCAATTCCATATTTAAATTCTTAATAATTTAGTATTTTGAATCATTCTCTACTACTACCTACTTGTTATTTTTTTCCTATATGTTGTACTATTCCAAATGATCTGAAAATTTTCAAGCATTTGGACAACTTATCTAGAAAAAATAATCCAAATAATCACCACAATTTTAGTCATTTTTTCATAGAAAAGTGAGCTTAAGAAGTACAACTGCCCAATTTTTTACAAGGTTGAATAAATAGATTTTGTAAATTTGAATGCTTATATCTTACGATCCATACGGTGAAATTTTTTTAAATTCTTACCACATGTTTTCAATTCATCGCACTACAAGATCCTACTATTACATGTATCAAAAATTGTTTTTTCCAAAAATTTAGTAGTTGTATTAGAAATGGCAGTTTTAAAGTGTTTTTGGTGAATACATAATCATAGAATTTTAGGGGTTAAAGTCTAATCTCTATTAGTATAAAGCAAGTAAGCAACAACTATAGGGTTGTTGCAAGAATGAGTGGTTAATTAGATCTACTTTGACAGTTTTCATGCTTTAAGTAGGAGGCACAATATAATTCAAAGAATATTTTTTAATACAAAAAATATGCCCAATAAATATACATGTAAAAAGAAGGTAATATAAGTAGGAAAAGTACAAAAAAAAGTTCTAAGTAGGAAAACTACAAAACTACAAAATCTCAAGAAAAGACACACTTTAATGTTTTCATTTGTAAAATCAAGGAAAATAATTTGTAAGAAATAAAAATTGAACATTTGTGAGGACTTCATGGTGAAGAAATTTTACAAAAAGAATGAGCTTGAAACCATCTGCAATATTTAGAAGTGCACACACTATTTGAGTACTAAAAATTTAGGCTAAAGGCTCAAACGGCTTGTGCACTTCTAATTACTGAAGATGGTTTATATGAACATAGAGGATATAAAATAATCTATTTTTAGATGCCTTTTGGTAGAAATATTTTTGCCTAACAAGGAAATAGACTACAAAAATTTTAGCTTTCAATCACTAATTTTGGAAACTCAAGCTAGGTACTAAAAACTTCTAAACCTAAAAGTGTGACAAATTAACAAAATAAATTCTCAATCATGTAATTAACCTTTAAAGGACTAGTGTGTTTAGAGACTCCAAATTACTTCAAAATACTCATCCTCAAAAGCAAGGTCAAAATCTTCATCAACATTTATTTTTTAACAAATCTAGCTATAGGAACCTTTGGTTAACTTGTTCAAGTACATTGCCCCCAAATTTTAGAGTGGTTATTCTTACAAATTGCATGTTCAATGTGCCTAAACCTCAAAATGTAAGCTACTCTAGCCTTTCCAAAAGGTAAAATTTTGTCTTTTAGCATTTTGAGGGAAAAGACTCATACATCCTACAACTTGTGCATTTTGTCAAAATGTGAGAAAATGGGTTGAAAACATATGTAAGAAATTTGAACCAAAAAAACTTTCATATTCATCATTAAAGAATATTGTAATGTAGAAGGTAGTAATGGACAAAAGAAAAAACTAATATGCTAATAACTTTTACAAGAAATTAAAAATTATTAATTCCAATGGTATAAATTTTCTATACTTCTATTAAAAAAATTCATATCCTTTTTTAAATAATATTTATTTCAAAATTTCAAAATTGAGACCAAAAGATGACTTTATATGTTTTTCTACCTTCATTGTCCACAAAATAAAACTCATAACTTTTACCTCATTATTTTGAATTGGATTTTTCAAATATTTATGAGCAGGTATCAATGTATAAAATCTCCAAAAGATAAATAATATGGTTTTGAAATATATTTTTGTTGCTTGGTTCAACATTGAAATTGAAAAAATCCTTCTAACTTTTGCAATATTCATCAGAATGACATGAAATAAAGCTTCACATATAAATTATAATAAATACAATTCATTCAAAAATTCCAAATTATGAAGTTGACACAGCCTATTTGAATTCTCAAAAAGTGCAAAGTAGGTTCTTTGGTCCTTTAGGGGTTAAGGACCAATGTGTCTAGCAAATACCCTATATAGTATGCTTTGGGTCATTATTTGATTATGATCCTCTACAAACTTTTTTCCATCTGCCTTTTATCTTTGAAAAGTGTCCATACACACCCTTCATCAAAAGGTAATACAAAAACTTTGAGCATTTATCCTATCCAAAGATTAGAAATTAATCACTAGCAAGAGCTATAAATATAAGTATAATCTACTAATCATATATTACAATTTTTGTTTAAAACTATCTCAAACTATTATTCTAAGTTGCATTTTATAGTATAACTTCACAATTTTAGAAAACTTGATTATCTATAGTCTTTGAGTTAACACTATTCTACTAATTTTCCATTGATAGATTGATATATAATTGTATATTTCACAACAATATTCTTCATTACAACATACACATATGGTAAAACTTTTAGATTTTTTTGAGAGTCTTGTGTATTTAATATGAATTTTCTTCATTTTTTCTTTCAAAATTCACAATCATTTCAAATCATCACTACATTTCTTTTAGGAAGGACATGCCAAAGTGATGTGATTTGACCTTCAAAAAATTGAACTAGAAAATATCATGTATATAGAGCTAAAATGGAGCACACACACTATTAGGAGGGCTTGTTTTTTGTCATGTTTGAATGCGACCAGGACATTCGGAAGAACATAAAGTCGATGATGAAGATTTGCTTGGAAGAGGTTGAATTTAAGAGTACATATGAGGAAATATGCCAATGTCACAATCAAAACGAGGTGATGTTTTTTGTTGCAGGAATGTTGAGGGGAACATGACGGAGGACATCGCTACGTTCTGTGAAATGTCTACAAAAATACAGGAGTGCTATGTAGGTAGTCTCAATCTTTTCCAATGCGAGCAAGTTACAGTGGGGTCATATAAGAAGCTACCTTGAAGGGAAAACAAAAACTAGGGGTTGGTGCTTCTTATATATTTTATAAACACATGTAGAGAAGGTTGCTGCAGTTGCCCTTCTATAGTATTTTCAAAATTAGTATATAAAAATAAAAAGAGCTTAGAGTAGAGTGAAGAAGTCTTGTGATGTAGAGTAATTGAATGTTATTTTTTTTGCATGTGACTTTGTAGCCAAACATAACACATGGAAGGAAACTAAATTAGTATTCAAATGAAGCAAATTTAGTTCAAGAAAAATAAAAGAGAATATGAATTAAAAAATTTTGAATGTGTTGTGCTCCCCCCAACCCCTACTGTACGTTTATTTGGGCATGCCTTTCTTTTTAGAGCACCAAATGTAAAAAAAATCATATAGTCGCAGAACCAATCAACTTTTGTGCATTTACAAAAAGATTCCAAGAAGAGGGTGGAATTTTGGCCCACAGGCATTGAGTCTATATGCCTTTTGTCGCCTTAAGGGAAAAAGTTCCTTCATGGATTATTTCCATTCTAGACATGTTATTCATTTAGATGGACCTTCTATCTTCTACTTAGTTGTACTGGAAAAAATTCTAGTGTTAGAACAATTTTTAGGATAAGCTAGCCCTAGAGCACCAGGCTACATTTTTTGGTTGTATAGAAATTTTGCGCATGTTATTATGACCAGCAATTTGCATATTTTAGGTAGAAATTTTAATAGAAGCTATGGACAAGGATATCTTTCCTATGCAACAATCTTAATGACATTTGGTAATAAGAGTCAAAAGTTATAGCTTAGTATGTTAATTTTTTCTGTAATTGGGCATTTTGGGTAGATAAGGAAAAAATAACTTTTTTAATTAAGCAACATTTGAAATTGATTATATATACTAGGACAACTTCAAATCATTCCATTTATGTCAACAAATCAAAAGTTATAAGGATTTTTAGGGTGCGGGTTGTTATGGATTCTCTATCCAAATTTTTTTTAATTCCTTCATCTTATCCAATTTTCTATATTTTTGTGGGGGAAAAAAATCTTAGGATGAAAATTGTCTTTTACAACATTTCAAGAATTGGGATTGCTATTTTCCAATACCATATTTAAATCCTAAATAATTTAGAATGTTTGATCGTTGTTTTCTATAACTTCCTTACTATTTTTTCCCTCTATATATTCCAGTATTCCAAATGATTTGAAAAGTTTCAAGCATTTGGCCAACTTGTCTACAAAAAAGAATTCATAGAAGCACCACCATTTTAGTCATTTTTGCAAAGGAAAGTGAGCTTGTGAAGTGTAGTTGCCTATTTTTTTTATAGGGTTAGAGAAATGGTTATGGTAAATATAAACGCCTATTATAAGCTTATTGGGCATAACTTTTTTTCCACAAAGCTAATCCATTTTTGTATCTTCAAAAAAAGTTTCAGAGAAAAAAGAAAAAATTTGAATTCATAGGTACCTGCCCAAAATTCCATTTGTTCCCTTAAGGGATAGTGGTCCTTTAGGGGTTAATTCCATTTTAGATATACTATTAATTTGGATTAAATTTCTACACCATACCTATTTCTATTGAATAATGTTGAAATGAATAAAAATTTAATATTTTTGAATTATATTTTTTCTTCTAAGACTCTATCGTACGCGTAGCCTAAGCGTAAGTATCTTTACACACAAAAAACGTGGTAAGATGACATGAATTATCGTCCCAGGGAATTCTAGATGTTCTCCCAAACTTCAGTATTTGGATGATCTTTTTTTCCTCTTTCAACTGCTCTCTTCTGCTCTTTTTTCGGAACCAACTACTATTCGGATTCCAATTCGGATCCAGTATCACCCTATTTCCTAGGGTTGACAGGATGGTCGGATGTCCGGGACGTCCAAACGCGGACGCTATGTCCGCAGCGTCCGTTGACATTCGCGGTCCCCGTCCACCTGTCCCCCCGCCCGCCCCGTCCATCCGCCCCGCCTCGCTCGTCTGCCTTTCGACGGGGGGAGGGACACTACATCCGCTGGCGTCCGTGAGGACGGATGTCTGGGTTACGGACGCTATTTTGGGGCAGACGTACTAATTTGTCAACCCTGCTATTTCCAGTTACGTCTTCAATACACTGGTTTTCAATTCCTCTGTTTTACCATTAGAGGGTTTCCTATTGATCTTTCGAAAGGTAGGAACTTCACGACTCTAGTCTATTTACTACACAGGCAAAAACAAACAAACAAACATCCAAGTGCTCAAGGTGTTGTAGTATGGAAAGTAGATCCGGATCCTCACAACATTCCAGATGGCCAATCCGAAATGCAAGTCACTCACGACTGCATTCACTCCTCTTTACTACAACGATAGATCTTAGGCATCTGAAATTGACAAGGGGGTAATCTTTCCAGGTGTAAGACGGATCCTAAGGTTAGCAGACCTTCCGGTAAGTAGGAGTTTCCTTTGACGGTCGCTAATCTCCGCACATAATCGTTTCTAATTCTAGATTTGCACTCACACCACTCTTCATTAAAAACCAGATTACCGTTTCGATAATTCAAAGGTACCATGCGCAGCTTTTTCATCTTGTATCTAACATCATTATAATAGTACTCCTTTAATCTGATCAAGTTATCCGAAATCCGGATTCTTCTTCACCCGTGCTTTTTACATCTTCAACATTCCAAGTAATAAACCAACACAATCTAGATACACAGTTTGAGCCAGAATGTTCATCAAGTGACTCAAAATAAAGAAGGGAATGAAATACAACAAAATAATCACTAGGATGGAATGAGAGGGCGACAAACATGCCCACCTTTAAAAACTAAAACTAAAATCAACACCTAAAAAGCCAAAAGGCACCTTAGAAATTAAGGTAACCAACTAGTGAACACCCTAGGATATTTGGAATGTTCACAGTCCAACTATCACTACAAATCTAGAACTTGGGCCCACGCTTGGAAATCTTATTCCGGAATGAAAATCCTACCCAACTACCTACTATCTATCTACCCCGTTGTGCTTTCTTCGAGCTGCTCCTACTCTAACTATCCTGAGTCTTCACTGAAGCCTTCACCAATGTATTTTTTGTTGACAACTGAATTTAAGGCTTGTATAAAACTTTTGGAGGTGAGTCTTTAGATTCTGTTTCTTCTTCGGATCTAGACTTCAACACTTCCTCTTCTGACTCTTCTATCTCTTGAATCTCCGGATCTTTGGTTTGGGGGGACTCACTTAGTTCAATCTCAATATGATTCCACTTTGGTGTCAACTATTGCATATGCGAGAAGTTTTGTGGATGAGATCGGGCCGAATTCATTATCACTCCAATCCATGCATTGAGGTTGCTGTAAATAGCCAATCTGGGTATTATGAACTTTTCGGTCGTGATTTTCCCAAGTGGAGGGAGAATTTTGGTAGAAACTCTTTCTTCTACTGGAATGGGTTTCTCACTTGTTTCTTTCTTCAGCTCAGGTATTGTTGGTCTTGATGGAGTCCGTACTTGACTGCATAATGGATCTACAGTTGGAGTGAGGATAGACTTTAGCCCTTCCAATTGTGGCTGAATTGGACCACTAGAAGCCTACTGGATCAGACTCTATCAAACTGGAGTATCCTGGAATATGTTCCTAGGGAATTCCGGAAACCCTTCTAAATTGATGGCCCATTTCAGATCTAGATATCTCAACAACTTGCGCATGTCCTTCAAACAATCCTCGTCCGACTTTGAAGTCGATCGGGATCTTTACCATCTTTGATCTAGTCATGTACCCTTCTTTCTCTAACTAGGCAATGTAGAGGCTAGTTTGGATTACTGTATGCTCCGGAACCATGACGAGTTCCTTGAGGTCATGGACGAGTTGAAGAGCCTTTGTCTCTTTTTGTCTCGCCACATTTAGCTCTTCCTCTGTCTACTCCAGTTGGGACTTAAGGCTATTCTTTTCTTCCTCCAACTTCCGGATTTGTTCCTCCTTCTATCGGAGCTCTTTCCAATCTAGGCGTTTCTGGATCTCCTCCTAAATTTGGTGCGACTCCACCTTGAATTTGCCTGTGATAAAGAGCACGTAATCTTCCAGATTTCTATACATTTGTTTGGCCTATTACATCCACTGGATTCCGACTTCAAAGAACTCCAAGTCTTGAGGATGTTCTGAATTCAGAATCGGCTCATCCCTTTCTGATGTTGGCACCTTCCCTCGTGTAGCCGGATCTGTGGACTTTCTTTGTTTCTAGTCCATCGCTTCTTCTTCTTCTTCTAGTTGTCCTTCTTCTTCGGATTCCTTCTCCTTTTTTTTCAATTCATCCATGAGGTTGTACTTTAGGGTTTTCGACTCCGGTATTGTACTGAATCGTCTCCTCGGCACTCAAGACCTCCTTGTGGTGATAGAGGTGGAACAAATACGGGATGATAGGGCTGTGTTTTGCTTGACCCATGTGCTTTGCCAATTTGCCTACTACTCTTTGAATCACTTTCCCTAAATGGACAATCCAATCCTCTAAAGCCTCCAAAATGGTGTTAGCCACCATGACCATAACTGGGTAGGCTTTTCCGGATACAAGATTGGAATCAAAAAGTTCAATACTCGTCTATGCCTCTCGTTTTTGCAATCACTAATAGCAAAACCCTCCTTGGAGTGGGCCTGTCTCCGGAACTTTCCGGCTACGTATTTATCCATTCTTCCGGCTAGTCCAAGTTCGTTCTTTTTAAACAAATAGACATCCGCCCAGATGTCTTCTGTCCAAGCTACGGGTCGACTTCTCATCGTTAATTTGTATTGGTTTGGAACTCTGTAAATGAGTTCCTAGATCATTTCTTCATTCTTCATGCTCCATGGCCTATCTAACAATCCAACACACTCGATACACATGAGGTCCTCCTCTAACTACACTTGGTGAATCAAATCAAAAGGGATAACTAGACAAACCATTCGGGCTACAACCCCAAACTTTCACACAGTCGGATCGCTAGCCACTACCATGAATGACCGCTAGCTGATAACCTAATCCGATACAAACGGTACTAATCTTTCCGTCCTCTTTCTATCTTAGTTGCTAATTTGCCACTCTTTCTCTTAGCTATACATTCACAAAGTTCAACTAGTAAAAAGGAAAAGAAAGAGAAGTGGCGGTGGATTTAAGTATCCAGCACACAGCCGATAGTTCCTAGTGGAGAATGGGTAGAAAGTTGTTCCCCTAATGGACTCCTAGTTTCCTAGATTGGAAGTCTAGAACGTAGGTTTTAAGAATCCGGTACTTTTCCGGATTCCGGATCCGGATCGGATTTGTTTCTATAACGTTACTAACGGTTCTAGCAATCCGGAAATTGACTACTTCTATTATAGTCTTAGTGTAGCGAAAATCTTTAGGAGTTACCAAAAGAAATAAAAATTGCAAGTCTATCTAACCTTATTCTAAACAAATTTCATCCAATTTGAGTTTCCGTGCTCCCACAATTACTACTTGTTTAAGTTTGTTTGACAAGGGTATGCAAAAGTAGGCAGTACGAGTATTTTGACTTTATAATCTAAACGTGGTGCTTAATAAACCATATTGTCTACAAAATTAGGTTTTGTAGATTGAATCATCCTAAAAAAAATGCTAAAGTTACTACTAGAGGGGATTTGAGGGCAAAAGTAGCATGTTTCAAGCCTATTCCCTTCATTGTTCTACCAGGAGTGAAAGAACAGTCGACTGTTAGAAAAGAAAAATTTGAAAATGAAAATGAAAATGAAAATTCTTAAAATGCAAAAAAAAATTGATTTTTTTGAGAAATTATGTGGCACGGTCTTGACCACAAAGGATTGCTATAGTATTGTTGCAGCAATTAAATTCACTTGTTACCATTGCATGATAACTCATAGTCTTTTTTACTATTCAAATTCATCTATTATTTTTGTCAAAGATTCTTTCAAACCCAAGCATTGACTTATTGTTTGTGGATTAAGAACCCTAAACACTAAGAGCATCCCTTCCAAAGGTGTTCCCTATCCCTATTCAGATCTATTGCATCCCTACAATTAGAGAAGACCCCACCACTAAGGTCTTGCATCTCTAAAAATTAAGGAGAAATCACCTCTTTATGTATTACTAATGATAATAATATCACCTTTCTATATACTAATAATATGTTTGAGCCAATCACTAATACCAACTTAATGACAATAATATAGTGATAACTTATTGAGCAACACTAGTGGGAAAGAGCAGATATTGATTTCCTATCCCCTTATTTCCTTCACCGGAATAGGCGAGGATGCTCTACACCACCACGACCTGAAGAATAATTTTGGCGCCATGATCCGTTCAAATCTACTTTTCCAATTTCGAATTGTTCTATGCAAAACTCTAGCCTTCTCTTTTCCATCAATCTCCATCCTTGCCTCGATCCTTTGCATCGATTCAGCTTTGAGTTTGCCGTCGAATCATGTCTGATTCATTGTAGACCAATTCACAAGCAATTTGTGAGTAAAGCAATTCGTGACTGATCGAGCATTCTTTGTGGAACAATTCGTGATCAATTTATTTGTTGTAGAACAATTCAGTAGAGGAAGGTGTTACTTGACAACATCCCTGCCAGAGCATCGATCGTGAAGCCCGCCATCCGGCTTCTGGCCAGGAGAGGCGTCGTGAAGTGCATCAACGGGCAAATATCTGCGAGAAGACGCGTGGGTTGTTCAAGATGTTTTTGGAGACCTGCTTTTGTGATATGAATAGCACCCTCGGAGGTCACAATTTGGCAGCGCCAGTTTTGGGTCTTGATTGATCGAGCTAGGGTACCAATCCGGTGCGATGGAATTCAGAGGAATACTGTATATGCATTCTCTGGTGATTGAGGAGCATCATGCTGTCGCTAATGTGCTCTCTATATATCTGGTCCTCCGATTTCGAAGTGGTTCGATGAAGTAAGTATTCGATTGGCAGGTGGGCAGGCTTGTAAGTGGAGCGTCCTGTATAATCTCGAAGGTAAAGAGACGGCACTAGAAGAGTCAGGTATTGTGAAGTCCAGAAAGCTGTGTACAGTTCTGTGATAGTTTACAACATTTTTAGGGTTCCAGTTGTGGTATTATCAATTGCCATGAGTCTGTGTACAATAAGACTACCATTTTAACCTTGAAATTCGGTAGTGAATGCCGTTATTGATCAGATCTGTCTTGTAGCTTTTGTGAAGCCTGTATGTTGTCATCTGAAGGATTGCAAAAGTGGCGTGAAATTTGCAAGATTCTTTACTTTCACACGTTTTGATGACATGTGGTTCAACGCGATTGGTGGCTAGAAAGCCTGCCCTCTCGATCGGTAGCAGTATGTGGTGTTTGATCGAGTTGACCATGTGCATATTGCTTCAATTGTCTGTCTTCATTGTGACTATAAAGGCTTCTTAACTCCAGGGGATCAAAACTGTCCTCACATAGTTTAAAGTCTGATTCAAAGTGCTGTAACTTTTGCATCCGATGTCCAAACTCAATAAAAATTGTTGGAACATATGAACTCTCTCTTCTAGTTTTTGTGGTAAATTTTCAGATCAATTCAAGATATATTGAGTTTTTGGAAGACATTCAAAGTTCACATGTTCAATTGAGTTCACCAAACTGCATTTTGATGGCTACAACTTTGGAGGCTTGTATCTCCTTCATCCAATGTTCGTTTTTAATAAAAATATATTGTTGAGTTTTTTTCTCCTTGAAGTCTAATTATTGTGGTAAATTTTTTATATCAATGCAAGTTGTTTTGAATGTTTGGGAGCAATTTGAAGTTCAAAATCTGGATTTTTTTAGATTATAGTGAACTTTAGCGGCTTGTTTCTTCTTCATATAGTGTCTGTTTCCAATAATTTTTCTTGTGAAAGTTGCGCATACTAGTCTAATTTGTGTGGCTAAAGTTTCATATCAATCCATGAAGTTATGAATGTCTGAAACATTTTGATTATAAGGAGGTTAAGTTTTTGATGTATTTTCTGCAACTTTTTCTTGCTATTTATCGTCATTTCGAAGCCATTTTGCAAACACAAGATTTCAGTCAATTGAATGATATTTTCTTTCATCAGAATGTTTGTATTTCAGTTTTGAATCACTTTATAGTTCAAAGTTTTTTCATTTGAGCAGGATTAGAAATCAAATTTCACCTCCAAATGTGGTGATGGGAAAATTTCAGAAACCTTTTTCAACTCTAAAACATTATAATCTTGCAATCTACATGACCAAATGACTCCAAATTTGATTTACACCATCTACAACACATACACTACAAGATTCTACAATTGAAATTTCTATACCTTAATGACATTTAAAACTATAACACTTCAAAAACAATCATATTTTAAGCCCCAATTAAAAGGCCTTCAGCTTTTAGGGGTTAAGCATATTGTGCACTTGTAGCAGTAGTCTAAAACCTTCATCTCATGGTGCTTCCTAGACTCTTAGTTCATTCATTATTAATTACTTTGTATGTATCTACTCATTTCCAAGACCAATGAATTTTTTCTTAGTCTCCTTATCGTCAAGCTTTGTCTCAATCCATTCAACTTCAATTTCATGAATAGGATGTCTTGGCACCAAGAATGTGAGGTGCAAGTCTGTATGTCTTAGAGAGTAGACGACTTCAGAAGAGGCAAGGCAGAACCCTATTACAGATTTCAAGGCTAGGTTGTGTGGCTGGCTGGATGGGGCTTGCCGCTTGAAATGGTGTTGTAATTGCATGCGCATACTGCAAGTCAGACAAGCATTTGTTTACTGTAATTCGCTCTCTCCTAATCACAGGGCTGTGTGTTTTACTGATGCTTGCTTTCGTAACAGGTTTGGTTGCATTTGTTAGGTCAGAGTATGTATCACTTGCTAGCTCTTTCGGAGAAGCCTGCTTTTTGCAATTGCACGGGAGAAATCCAAACAGTTAGTATGGTCCGTATACCCAATTCCATAAAGCGAATATAGCATTTCTCAACTTGAACCGGAGTTTCCATACTCAAGCTGGAAAATTGTGTAGTTGCACTATAAAATTGGTTCTCAGGACATTTTGGATTTCTCGATCTAGGGATTGCAATAATCATCTTGAATCCTGCGGTGCTCGTTTGCGTACGTTTGTGCGTGAATGTAGAATTAATGGGATTGAGCACCAAAGTAAGCTTTAATGCATACTCAGGCTTAATTGTGAAATACTGAAATGTGTAATGTATGGCAGATAACCTAATCTTGGAGGGAACGTCACTTTTCTTGGTACTGCGTTTCTGAACTTTTGTGGAATATAGGAAAATACCCTAACTCCTAAATTAAATGAAGTTTTTCAGATTATTTCTGGCATTGATTAAGTTGCTGATATATATTTGTTGTAATGGTAACGGATATTTCATTAAAATGGCGGTATTCCACAAACTTGGCATTTTTCGGTTCAGGACGTGCGGTCTAAACTGTATACCTGTCCTAGATTTCAGGGTTTCAGGGGTCTGAAATCTATAGCAGTCTTAGAAAATTCATGGAAAAATGCCGGAAGAATAGCGCCATTTAAACGAAAAATCTGTTTGGTGGAGTTCAACAAAACTGACAACACATGAAAGTCTTATGAGACTTGAGGAACTGGAACAGTTATGAATTTTGAAACCGAATACATGGTGAATTCCAGTTGAGCCTCATGAATATGTATTTCCATCCTAGATTTTTGATCAGTCGGTTTTGGTTGACCACCTCAAAAACCATTGAGAACTTTCCAGTCGTAATTCATGAGGTTCAGCACAATTGGAAGCACTGGTTTTCATAGTCTTGAGCTCTTGAATGTTGTCACGTTTGTTGCCACCCTGGAATGCGAGTACTGTATCAGCTATTTTGATGAACATGATGTCATTTAACATAATTGCTGTTAAATTTCTGCTAATCTATTGTGTGTGATGATTCTGTATTATTTTTCTATAGGCATGCAGGTGGCTGAGAGCTAGATTGGCATAAGGTACTGACTTTCATGTAACTTATTTGTTTACTTACAATGTATCCGTGAATGTTCCACCTCAGTTTCCCAATCATGCCTGTGGAGTTCTCTGCAAGCAGTTTAAGCTTATTCTTTGAGTTATGATGACTGGATTAATTAGCAGAGATATTATTAATATCAATTCCTGTCTTCATATGTTTTCAGAGGGAGTAACTGAGCCCTCCTAAAACTGGAGATAGATCCCAGCACGACCTAGCCCATCAATTTAAACTTCCACAGAAACAATTAATTATGCTGAAGATGAGCACGTGGTACGTAAGGAAAATTGGAAAGGAGTAGTTACTTATAGATTGGAAAGGAGTAGTTACTTATTCGGTGTATGTATCATCGGTGACGCTGGCTGCGTTCATCAGATATTTCGTTAAAATGGCGCCATTTTTCCGCCATTTTCCCAATAATTTTCTAAGACTAGTATAGATTTCAGACCCTGAAACCCTGAAATCTAGGACAGGTATGCAGTTCAGACCGCACGTTCTGAACGTAAAAGTGCCAAGTTTGTGGAATACCACCATTTTAATGAAATATCCGTTGTGTAAAGATCATTATGTATGAGCTAGCCTGCTGGGGCAGAATGATCGGATGCCGATGAAAGACGTTGCCCAATTGGCTATGTTTTACGAATACCTGTAAGGCGGACGCTAGCTGCAGGCTCCGCATTCGTTAACTGAAATGGAATCGTTTCCAGAGCCAGATTGCAATTGGCACTTTTAATTTCATTTGATTTCCAGATCGACACGCGACTGGACCCTCGATCGGAATCGGAAGGGTCCTAATTTTAGAATTCTTAGCGTGTTCTGTGAGTTTCAGAGTGAAGCGCCGCTTCCAAACATGTTATATATGTTAAATGCTCGCAGACGTAGGAAGTTTGTTGTGTTGTCCAGGGGAAACTCTGCTGTCCAGGACTGCAGTGTTAAAAATCCGCTCCCTATTCTGTTAACACTGTTTCGTTATTTAGTCATCGATTAGCTTTTTCATTCATCCACACAATTTTCTGTATATATTCTTCTCTCAGGAACCTGTAAGATCATCTGAGAGTTATGTAACTGAGCTCTGCTTGAGCTTCCTCGACGAGTGATCTTCCGTGTATAATTTCTACATGCAGGACTGGAAAGGTAGCGATATAAGGTGGTCGATCTGCTTATTCTGACGATCGAATGTTGATTTTGTGAGGGCCATGTAGCTAGGCGCGTTCATTGTTGAGAGCGGATCGATCAAAAAGTAAGCCACTTGCATTTAGGCTAACGTCGGTGACATTATCACATCTCAGTTCAAGCAGTCTCTGATCGATCCCCAGTCGATCGATTGACAATATTCATCTACACTTCCCTAATCGATGGATCAGGCTCGGTCAGCGATGGAGGAAGTTCAGCTCACCGAAGGGGGACAGAGCCTCAATATTCTCCTGCTAGGGCCAAGCGGGGTTGGCAAGTCGACGTTCATCAATGCTCTGGCGAACTACCTCGCCTTCAACACTCTTCACGAGGCGCTTCAACACGATTTGGTCAGCCTCATCCACTCCGAGTTCACCATGACTGAGACCAAGAACCGACGGCGTGTGCAGACGAAAATCTCTGTTGGGCTCCCAGACGCACAAGAAACGGCCCAGAAAGTCGGTGGTTCTTGCACCCAGAAGTGCAAAGCTTACCGGTTTCGCATCAATGAGACCCAGTCGGTCCGTCTGATCGACACTCCCGGGATTGGAGACACCCGAGGCCCCGATCAGGATCGAGAGAATATGAAGGATACTCTTTCCTACCTCTCCCAGTACGAGGTGTTGCACGCCGTGTGCATTCTTCTCAAGCCCAATGAAACGAGGCTTACGGATTCCCTTCGGTACTGTATCGTTCAGTTGCTGGAGAAGCTCCACAAAGATGCCTCCAGAAACATCCTCTTCTGCTTCACAAACACGAGGAGCACCTTCTATCGAGTGGAAAGCACTTACGGGCTCATCGAGTCTATGCTGAAACCGAAGTCCCGAGATGATAACATCTTGCTAGATATCCAGCTGGAGGATGAGAACACCATGTACTGCTTCGACAGCGAGGTCTTCAAATTCTGCGCAGCTGTGAAGAAGGGCATGCATTTCGATGACAGCGACAGCGAGAGCTTCAAGAGGAGTTGGGAGACGTCCACCAAAGAGGCCTTCCGGCTCATGACGCACATTGGGTCTCTGGAACCTCATGTGATCGAGAGTACATTGTCGCTGAACCGTGTGCGAAGTCTGCTGGAGACATTCGAAGGGCCATTGGAAAAAATTACGGCTGCTATGCAAACCAACATGGACGCTTCCAAGAAGGCTCACTTGGAGATCGAACAAAGTCATGACACTTATTTAGACAATTCCAGGCTCTTGTATGTGCAAGAAACGACCACGGAGACGGTTGGTCTTCCCTGTCCAAGGACTGTGTGCACGAAGCCGGAGTGTCGTGTTGTGAATAAGGTCTGTCACGCCAATTGCGATCCCTCCGAGACGGTAGTTGGAATCGCACAGAGTGTGGCAAGGAAGGTTGTAGATTCCCTACAGAAGGTTGCAGGGATGGTTCCAGTGGGAGCTTTGAATGTCGATCTTTCCCCCTACGTTTCCGGCCCCAATTCAATCGGGAGTGGGACCCGAATCGTGCGAAGATTGCTCGGCATAGATGAAGATTTTGTCTTCTGCCAAAAATTATCCTTTTTCTTGGGGATATGCACCATCTGCGGCCATCTGAATGAGAAGCACATTCGTGAGAAGTCCGAGTTAAGAACCGTGACGCACACCGTCAAGTATCCCGCCATTCAGAAGATCCTAGACGAAACGAATGACAAAGCGGAGCAGAAAAGAAAGATGTTGAAGGTATACCAGGACAAAGAGGTGACGATCGAGAAAGAGATCGGTGTCGTGCTCAAAGCGGCAGCTCTGTTTGCGGGCTTCTTAGAGCAGAACAGCATTGTCACGTACCACAGCGCCACCGCTACGTACTTCCGAAATCAGATCTCGCAGAGGAAGTTGGTCGGCGACCAGAGCACCGCGGAAGGAGCCAAACAGATTGAACAACTGGAAACGTTTCTCAAGACGTACGAGGAGAAGGTGCGCAACTTCAAGAAGTTCAATCGAGACCGAGACTCGAACGAGCTGATTACCGAAGACAAGATCGACATGGAGATTCAGAACCTCTATGCTTTCAAGGAGTATGGTCCGACCTTGAAAGAGTGGATGAACGGGGTGGAGAGCGAGTTTGCTTTCGAAAGAGCAGTAGCCATGGCACGCGAAGAGGTGGCATGCAACATCCCAGTCTATCCTTTTAACCCGCAGCAGTGTCAAGCAGGGGCAAGTAGGACTCCTAGAGATGCTGCGCATTCGGAAAGCCTTCTATCAAGGTTTGCGAGGAATTTCAGAATCCGGTCATCCTCGGCGTAGACATGAATGAATTGAATGAATTGACCCATAAATCCTTGGCATAGATTTGAATGAATTGACATCTATGGCAGATCGAGCCTTCGCAAGTAATGTAATGAGGAACTTAACTAGCGCAGGTGCGAGTTGCCGAGCTGCACAGGTTCACAATAATATTCCAGCTGACAGTCTGAAATCGATTTATAGCTAGAACATCTAGATCATTTACTATTTGAAAGTCCCCATCTATGAAGTTCCCCTATAGCACTTGTTGCTAGTGAGTTTTCGTCCTGTGCAAAATTCATCTACAGATGGCATTGGCGCATTTAACAACAACCTTGGAGAAAAGCAGATGATCGAGCAACAGGAATTCGTTACGGAACTTGCCTGTCTAGAAAGTTTGAACTATTATTCGTATCACCATGTCGACGCAAAGATGCCATAAACTGATCATTGCCATGAAATAAACTTAACACCCCGAATGTTTGAAGAGCCTGAGTTGTTGGGTTCCGGGTTACTAAGACTTAGAGAGTTAGGGTTTAGGGTACGTTATAGCAGCATGCATGTAACTGTTTGGTCTGGACTTGACTGAGTACTGAGTTGTTATTTAATCTCGGTATTCTGTGCCGTGTGCTGAAGTATCCTTAATTGTAGTTATTAGGTTTTCTCTACTCAAACTTCAGTCTTGTTAAATTGGCGATATTCGATTACTTTCGCGCTTATCAGGCCTGAATCCAAAATCAGACCTTTGTGTGAAGATACCACAATTTTTGTTTTGTGGAACATCGTCCATTTAAGAAATATATTGACGTTCTCAGCATGTTTATCCAGTCCCTCTATATGTTTCCGCATTATTTGTGGGATGAGCAAGGAGTGGCATGGGGCGGAACTTGATCCCATCTAGGGTTTCTCTAATGATATTCTTCCGTTAACTTCAACTGCCAGCTAGAACAGAGTATTCCAACGCTCATGAGTATTTAGCTAATTCCACTGTAAGTTGCTATATATTGTGGCAATATTGGACTAACTTATTTGTGTTACTCTTTAGAATGTCAAGATATGACATATCTTCACAAACGTTTAATTTCAGGCCACAAATTAGGGCAAATAGATTTTGAGTTCAAGTTGTGCAGCATTAATTAAAATAATGGAATATCGCTGCTAACCTGTGGAAATTGGCATCACTGCAAATATCAATCAATCCATGGCCCACTCATGGCTCACTCATCCAATAGAGGTGTTTGCTCATTTTTGCTATAATCAAGGTTATTATAGTGGATGGACGGATCACTCATCCAATGGAGGTGTTGCTTGTTTGATATAGTCAACATGTAGTTGACTTTTTATGAAGGTAAAAAGGTAATGTGGACTTATCTTAACGACACTTGGTTGCCAAGTCAAAGTTGGAGTGTGGATGTAGAGTTGGGGCATGGATGTTGACTAAGGCACAAATGCAAGTAGAATTAAGCATGGACACAAATAGAAGTCAATTGGGATGTAGACAATATGGGTGATTTTTCCTCTTAAGTACCATGAAGTGCTTTTCAATTTGAACTTTGCAACTTTAACACATTTTGAGTTCATACAATGCACATGTATTATTCATTTCTGATCTCATATTTGTAATACATGTTTCGCATGATTGTTATTGTATCATTCAAGGATTTGGAGTTTTGAACATGAATACATCTTCTTCTAAATGGTGTCAAAAGAAATAAGAACAATAATTGCATAAAATAGTGTCCCGAATATATTTATAGTATTATATACAATATGGTGTTTGGTAAATGCCACGAACATAGGATACTCTTGGAGGATGATAGGAGAAAATTCCTTTACGAAAACAACACTATGACATTGTCTAGCAATACGAAGTCTTCTTCAATGTCTTAATAACCTCAAGTGAAACATCCTTTGGAGGGGATCTTCTCTTTGAAGGCTTCTCAATTTCAAAATGAGGTACGTTAAGGAATTGCTCTTTATTAACCTTGTTAAAAAAATGGATCCCAATTTTCATTCCAAATCTGGTACGCAATCCATCTTGTTGCATATGCATTAGCAGCCTTGGAATAAAGGTGCTTTTGTTGTGCAAAGTGGAATAAGTTTGTAGGGTCTTCCTCGAAGTAAAAAAAAACAATTCTAGGGTAGCAAACTTTTGGACCTCTTTGAGCTTCTACATATCACTGTAGGTCTTATAACCATACTTTGATGGTTCTTTTTCCTTCACTCAGCTTGAAAGCCTCCAATCACAAAGCCCTACATAAACTATATTTTCTTTTCAAGAATCAAAATGAAACAAAACATTGGATGTAAAAATGTTGTTGTGAATATAATTTGTATTATAGCATTTCACCACAATAATAAGTAATGACAATGACAAGTTCACTTGATTTGTACGATATGTCGCAATCTACCCAAGCTCCTCCATTTTAAACCTAGTATCAATCAACTTTGCAATATCATTTATGTCCAAGGTTGACAAAATCCAACATACTGGGCAAAATCATGTCTAAAAATAGGACGTTTGGACACTGCATTTGCAACGTCCAACATGTCATCAAAAAGCGGATTTATCTAGGTTGCCCAATTAAAGTCATTAAGCAGATATGATTCGATCGACAAATGTGGACTATGAGATCTCGCGGATGGGGTGAAAAAATGGGGCGGTTGGATATGGCGGATGGGGTGGACAGTAAAAAAATTTTGAATATTACGAGACGCTCCAAACTTGGTGTTTACATCCATCAGGAGTTCGTGGATGTCAGGATGTCCTAGTAATCCTGTTCACATCCGTTGATTTGGGAACTTTAGATTTGTACTTTTTCCCAAAAAAATTAAAGATCCTCCATTCTACTAAAGCGTAAAGCCTTCAATTGTGCTTGGATGCAAGAACAAGAGTCTAATGATGCTTGAGGGCCATATTGAATACCCCATAGCCTCAAGCACAATATCTCAACACTTCTTCTTTTCATTCTTTATCTTTAACCCCTTCCCCGCAAATTCAATCCAAATGGAGATGGTTGACAATTTTGTAAGTTATACCTTTCTTACGTTACCATATGCACCTTCTTCCTTTTGTCCTAGCATTGATACTACTTTCACACAAGTAGAAAAAGGGCTATCAATTACTAATGTTTAAAATTGTGTAGCCAGTCATTTTGGACATGTATTCATAACTGAAGTATTACTATTGTTTCATTTTTGGAGGCTGTAATTTGGAACAAGTAATTTTAGACATGGCTGTCATTTGTTGCTCATTTATTTATTTGTTCATCACAAAGTTTACTACTATGTGAAACCAAGCTCTTAGTTTGTTTTCTATCTTATGGGCGTTTTAACATCAATCCATTGTGCCTTTCAAGCAATGGATCTTTCTAGAATTCCTATTTCTAGGTTTTTTAAAGAAGTTTTCTATTTCCTAATCCTTTACTACAGATGTCTAAGGACTTGTTTTAAAGTCTAATTGGATCCCTTTTAGCTTTTAGGATTTTAAGCTTCTTTTAGATAAATTATTATTTTTAGACAATTGAATTTGGTTTCTTGTAGATTCTAGTTTATCCTATTCCTACTAATAAAAACTTTAAATTTGAACTTTCCTAGTGAAAGTTATGAAGGGATGAAGTTTGACCACTAATCGGTACTTCAAATTTCATCCATGGTCTTCTACCAACTTACAATTCGAAATTGACTTTTTCCTTCACTTCTGACTTCTATATTCCTTAACCTATCTAAGTTTCCATTGTTGTTCTTTTTGGATGAAATTGACTAATTCTCATCCAATGTGACTCTTAACTTCATCCACTAATATCCTTCTCAATTTAATTTGAAATTCCTAGTGTAATATAGTTTTGGAAATCTCTAAATAAAACTTACACCATAATCTTCCTAACTTTTGGTAAAAACATAATCTTAAGACTTTGACTTGCCCTTGAGCTTTGGCTATGTGCTAAAATTACATTACTTTGCAAATTCAACAGAAAAGGAAGAATTATTGGCTTGCCTCGGAATTGGGGTCGTGTGAGCATTCAAGTTGGCACTTCGAACTCTGGATTCATTTTTCGCAAATGTTTTGCAACATTTAGCAAATATTTATGCAAATATGCATAAATTATAAAGTTTGACTGAAATTGGTAGTAGTCCCTATCAATAGAGTTAGAAGTCTTCTTAGAAATGGGAAATATTGTTTTCAACATGTTTTTACAATTTTAAATGTTAGTGGAAAGATTGTGAGGCTAAAATAGTATATTTGAGTGAAAGTGAGGATATGAGAGTTAGTTAGACCTAGTGTCTTGTCCATGTAACAAATGCCCACTAAGGTGTATGTGACAATCTGGCTGAGTATGATAGTTTAGTTTTAGGTTTAGAGAGTTTAATAGGTTATAGAATCCAATTTATAGAGAATTTGAATCTTTTATGTCGATCTTGTAGGAAACTATTAAATATCAACCAAAATCAAGAGTAGACAAAGGAAAAAAAGATTGGAAATTATAGGGAGGTGCTTTTAGGATAAAAGCATGTTAGAAGATTAACAGAATAACAGAGGAGCCAATCATCCACAACAAACTCTAATATCGGAATAATTTTCTCCCGGATGGAAATTATTAAAGAATTGTTAATTTTAGCATCTTTATGAACAATGCAATTAGAAGTTTGGTTTTGCCCTAAGGTATTTAGAATTTCCTAAAGGTTGCCCAAAAAATTTTGAAATTTTACAAGCTTCCATGATGACTCCATAGGAAGTCAATCGCATTTGAAGTTGTTGGTAAATTCTTAGAAATTACTTAGAGTGCAATAAAATCTCACTAAAAATTAGATTAGTGTTTTATGTGTTAAACAAGTGCCTTGTCAAGTTTGAAGACTTTTTGATAGGTAGAAGTACCAGAATTGGCAACGATATCAAATTTTATAAGAATTTATAACATGGCGACAGTTCGACCAGCAAACCAGAAGCTAATGATGTCCGATTTGCATGAAAAAAGGGTCTTTCCTTAATTTCTTGAACCCTCTAAACAACCCTAGCCACTCAAATTCCCCCCAAACTACGAATTCCAAAAGTTAGAATTTTCATTTTTCTTTGGAATTACTATGTGTGATTTTTACACTGAAAAACGACTTAGGAAAAAAGGGGTTAAGGGTCTTTCAGACTAATTTGGGTCTTCTAAATGCAATAACATAGTTCATTTTGTATTTGGAGTTGTTCCCTAAAAGATAGCGAGGGTCAGCTCATAATTTGATCTTTTTAGCATAAATGGTGGTAAATTAAGGTAAATTTCTAGATGGCTTGGAGAAGAAACAAAAGTTTGATTTGATTAGATTTTCAAATCTTGCTTTAAAACATCAATTTTGACTTTTAAAAAGTTATTTAGGAGTTGACTTTAGGTTAAACACAAAATATCTAGAGTTAATTAGGATTTGATTTCTAAAATCTTTCAAAAGTCAACAGATTTGATTTAGGCATTAATCCCAAGGCTAATTGAGGCTTTTAAGGTACTTGCTTGAAAACCTTCTTGTTGACTTAAGAAAGATGTGTTGGACAAATATCTTAGAGTAGATTAGGTTAGTTAGGAAGTTACTTAGGTAAGGAAAAAACAAATATCTCATGGTATACAAGGAGGTGAGCCCTTTCCCACAGGTAAATAAGGGCCCTCCCTCCTTGTTTCTTGCAATCCATTCTAAGCTCATTTAAAAAAATCTATTCTCTCTCTTTCTCTCAATTCTATACTCATTTTCTCAATGCCAAAGCTTTGGCATATTCTTGTATTGACATGTTGTCAAACAAATTTGCTTGGTGTATCAACATTCTGTCGGATTTAATTCTCTTTTAGTCCACCATTAACTGTTGGAGTGACCAAATCTTTACTTTAATTTTTGCTTATGTTAGTAAAGAGTCTTAAGGACTTTGGATTTCCTTAAGATTGCTCAACCTTTGCTAATAAGTTCACAAAGTTCTTAATTTTTTAATT
This sequence comes from Pseudoscleropodium purum, assembly GCA_963969395.1. Lineage (NCBI taxonomy): Eukaryota > Viridiplantae > Streptophyta > Bryopsida > Hypnales > Brachytheciaceae > Pseudoscleropodium > Pseudoscleropodium purum. The sequence continues at coordinate 12,501,813 of OZ017804.1, read as the reverse complement.
ATTTTTTTCTTCTAGAGTATTGGGAGTTGGATTCCCAAACTTACAGCCTTTGAAATTGAATAGGTACTTGTTTTAAAATTCTTAAGGTGGCAAGACTAGACTTTGCCAAAAGAATTTAAAATAAATCATTGACCCAACTCACATTGTATAATGGGATTGGTTTGAAATAGTTTTGAAAGTTCAGTTTAAACACTGTCACGTGTACCTTCCTTATAAACTAAAACTTGAAGATTTGTAATTTGATTTAGGTCCAAAGTTCGGTTTAAGCATTGTCATACGTACATCCTGTAGAACCTAAAACCTGGAACACTAAAGTGATTAAGTTGAACACTAAAATTCGGTTTAAACAATGTCATACATACTTCTTTAGTATTTGAATAAATTACTTAAAAATCCTGGGGTTACCTCCACATACGGAAGCTTTGCTTGGATAAGGGTGGATTCCACAAAAAAATTGCCTCAACTTAAATGAATTCTTCCCATTAGTATCTAGGGTTGCCCCTGCATTGACTTTTCATACTTAAGCCAACAAGCTAAAAGACTCCATTCACTTTGCCAATCAGTGGCATGTTTGAAAGAAACTCGTACAAAAAAAAGAGTGATCTAGGTATTCATATTGATAAAATTTCTTCCAACCTTTTATAATCAATTGGTCATTTATTTGTTTTGACATGATTTGATCCCCGCTAATTTATTTTCCTCATGTGATAAGACTATAAGAAAATTGTGTTTTTTTTAACAAGTGTTGAAACGTGTCCACATGTTTTCTAAAACATGGAGCATGTTTACTACGGATGTTTAGAAAAATCCATCAAAATTGACATGGTAAAAATACGAGGGAATCTGAAAAAACATGCTATGTTTTTAGAGAAACATCACAACAAACATAGTTTAAAAAGGTGCTCAAAATGTGCCATGTGGTAGCCACATAAGCGCCATACAAACAAATAATCTCACATAGGGTTTTCTTCTCCTGGCCGGAATACAAAGGTAGTTGATGTCATGTTTTTTTAAAATTTTCATATTGTTTTTAGTAACATCAACTTAGATGTCCATAAGAATTTGAACATTTTTTTTAGCAACATTAGTTTTGACCTCCAGACATTTCTTGAGACATAAATTTTGATATTAGTTTAGACGTATGCCATATACAATACATTATATATCGTTCACAATACATTATACATCATATACAATACAACATACATAATATACTATGCATTATATACAATAAGCCATACATTATACAAAATACACCATACATTGTACACAATATTGACAATAATATTGAATAACTTGAAAAGCCTTATTGTCAATATTTTGATATGAGAAGGCAAGTTATTTATGCAAGAGGGATGGTAAAAAAGAAGACAAACTATATGAGACATCTAAAATGTAATTTATTATTATTAAAAACAGAATTTTAGATTTAAGTAATATAATGAACACAATGATGTCTCACTAAAAGCATCTAGACATTACAAAGGACGTCTTAGTTGACATCGCAAAAAACATCTCAATGTCATAGAGGATATTGCTATTGATAGCACAAGAAACATCTACATGTGATAGAGGACATTTTAACTAACATCTATTATAACAATTGTAGAATTCTAAAATGGCATTAAAGCATGCTGATTTGGTATGCCACTTCACTTTTTTGAGTGCCATATTACTCAAATGCTAATGCAAGTGACCTTTTTTGGAAAAAAAATGCTATGTGGTTTGCTTTCCTCTATTTTTTCATATGTAGTCATTGATTTACCTTAGCCCCTAAGAATTTCTAGAAATTTACTTGCAATCAAATTTAAAGCCCTTGCTAATGTGTACAAGTCATTTGTAGTCTTTCTATCATTCCTCTTGTCCTAGGTCAAATCCAAAATGTTGGTCCCAGCAAAAATTGTAAGCTCTAAGAATTCTCATAATTTCTTTCAATGTATTATATATCTTCTGAAATCAAAGGTCTATTGTGATTTTTCTTGCAAAATGTATTTCACGTCATGCTAATTTAAAAAAACTGTCAACAATAAAAAAATGAAGATTTGAAGTGGGTACCCTTGTACAAAATGTTGACTTGAAAAATCATAATCATTCATCATCAAAACCAAATGTTCAAGGTTGAAGCTATACTTAAAGAAGACATCACTCTTAAAAATAACTAATTAAAATAGTGAGTAATTTAAGATTTCTTTTACATTAAAGTTTTGACAACACCAAAATATAGTGCCTTTGCATTTTGGATTTACATGTCATAGACGTAATAGCAAAATTTGAACATTTACTTTTATAATACTATTACTTTACCTCCATTTTAAAGATAATATTAGGAAGAGAAGGCGCCTTTAGAAGGGCCGCTTGTTCCCTATCTCGTTCCCCTACAATTCTTTCTCTCCCTGCCAATGATTACAACAATTATGATGAAGTTTGACATCACTCTATACTTGGTTGATTCATAATGCAATTGGGTATTGGCCGGTACCCGAACTCGACGTGTATAGATGAATGTTGGCTTCTGTAGATGCGTATGGATAAAGGGCAATGAATCAAGGGTTTGTAGCTGTGGCTGTCATATGCACAGTCTAGGCGTAAGTATCTTTACACACAAAAACGTGGTAAGATGACACAAATTGTCGTCCCAAAGAATTCTAGATGCCTCTCCAAACTCCAATATCCGAATGATCGTTTCTTCCTCTTCTGACTACTCTCTTCCACTCTCTTTTCCGGAATCACTCCTACCCGGATTTCAATTCGGATCCGGTATCACCCGGTTTTCCGGTTTCGCCCCTTAACAAACTGGTGTTCAATTCCTCTGTTTTACCATCAAAAGGTTCGCTATTAATCTTTCGAGGGGTAAGAACTTCACCACTCTTATCTATTTACTATACAAACAAAAACAAACAAACAACAAATACCCAAGTAATCAAGGTGTTGTAGAGCAGAAGGTAGATCCGGATCCTCACAACATTCTGAATGGCCGATCCGGAATGCAGGTCACTTAGGACTACGTTCACTCCTCCTTACTACAATGACAGATTTCAAAGGCCTGAAATTGTCAAAGGGGTAATTTTTCTAGGTGTAAGATGGATCCCAAGGTTGGCAAACCTTTTGGTGAGTGGGAGTTTCCTCTGACAGTCGCTAATCTTCGTACAAAATTGTTTCCAAATTCAGATTTGCACTCACACCACTCTTCACTAAAAATCAGATTACCATTCCGGTAGTTCAAAGGCACCACGCGCAGCTCCCTCGTCTCGTATCTAACATCATTACAATAATATACCCTCAGTCCGATCAAGTTATCTGAAATCCGGATTCCTCTTCACCCGTCCTTCTCACATCTCAACACTTAAATAACAAACCAACACAATCCGGATACACGGTTGGAGCTAGGAGATTTACCAAATGACTCAAATTAAAGAAGGGAATGGAATACAACAAAATAACTACTAGGATGGAATGAGAGGGCAACAAATTTGCCCGCCCTTAAAAACCAAAACCAAAGTCAATGCCAAAAAAGTCAAAAAGGCACCTCAAAAATCAAGGCAACCAACCAATAAACAACTCGGGATATCTAAAACATCTACAGCCCAACTATTCCTACAAAACCGGAATCCCTAAAACGATCCAGAATCCGGATCCATGCTTGGAATTCCCGTTCTAGATTAAAATCCTACCTAACTACCTACGCTCTATCTATCCCACCGTGCCTTCTTAGAGCTGCTCCCATTTTGACTGTGTGGAGTCTTCACCAAAACCTTCACTAGTATATTCTTCATTGATGACCAAATTTGGAGCTTCTGTGAAACCTTGGGGGGTGAGTCTTCCGATTCTGTCTCTTCTTCAGATCCAAACTTTAGCACCTCTTCTTATGATTGCTCAATCTCCTGAATCTCCGGGTCCTTGGCTTGTCGTAATTCACTCAGTTCAATCTCAGCACAATCCCGTTTCGGAGTCGATTGCTGCAAATGGAAGAAATCTTCCGGATGAGATCGAGCCGGATTTGTCATTATTCCAATCCGTGCGTTGAGGTTGCCGCGAACCATCAATTCGGGTACTCTAAACTTTCCAGTCGTGACATTCCTAGGTGGTAGGAAAATCGGAACAGAAAGCCCTTGTTCTGCCAGAACAGACTTCCCACTCACCCCTTTCTCCGGCCCAGGTCCTACTAGTCCTGATAGAATCCATACTTGGCTACCTAAGGGTCCTTCAACTGGGGTGAGGATAGACTTCAATCCCTCCGATTGTGGCTGGATCGGACCACTCGCAGTCTACCGGATCAGAGTTTGTCAAATAGGAATATTCCAGAATATGCTCCTTGAGATTTTCGAAAACCCTTCTGAATCAATGGCCCGTTCCAAATCCAAGTATCCCAACAACTTTTGCATATCCTTCAATACAATCTCCATCCGGGCTTCAAAGTCAACCAAGATCTTTACCATTCTGGATCCGGTCATATGCCCTTCTTTCGCCAACTAGGCGGTATAGAGGTCAGCTTGGATCACCGTATGTTCCGGAACCATGACGAGTTCCTTGAGGTCGAGAACGAGCCGGAGAGCCTCCATTTCCTTTCGTCTGGACACATTTAGTTCCCCCTCTGTCCACTCGAGTTGAGATTTGAAGCTATCATTTTCTTCCTTTAGCTTCCGAATCTATTTTTTCTTCCATGGAAACTCCTTCGAATCTGGACGTTTCTGGATCTCCTCCAAAATTTGGTCCGGCTCTACTTTGAATTCATTTGCGATAAGAAGCATCTGATCCTCCAAATCGCCATACATCTGTTTGGCCTACTACATCCATTGGATTCCGACTTCAAAGAATTTGAACTTTTGGGGAGGTTTCGGATTAGGTATCGATTCCTCCTGTTCCAATGTTGGTGCCTTCTCTCTTGCAGTCAGATCTATGGACTTCTTTTGTTTCCGGTCCACTGCTTCTTCTTCTTCTTCTTCTTCTTCTTCTTCTTCTTCTTCTTCTTCTTCTTCTTCTTCTTCTTCCAGTTGTTCTTCTTTGAATTCCTTCTCCTCCTTCTCTAGCTCTCCCGTGAGGCCGTACTTCAGGATCTCAACTCTAATGTTGTACTCAATCGTCTCCCCGGCACTCAAGACCTCCTTGTGGTAATAGAGGTGGAACAAATACGGCGTGATAGGGCTGTATTTTATTCGACCTACGTACTTTGCCAGCTTGCCCACGACTCTTTGAATCACTCTTCCCCAATGGATGATCCAGTCCTCGAAGGCCCCGAAAATGATGTTGGCCATTGTGATCGTAATACGAGTAGGCTTTTTTGGATACAGAATTGGAATAAGGAAATCCAATACTTATCTATGCCTCTCGTTTTTATAGTTGCTAAACCCTCCTTTGAGTGGGCTTGACTCCAGGACTTTCTGGTCACGTACTTGTCCGCTCTTCCGACTAGTCCGAGCCCATTCTTCTTAAACAAATAGACATCCACCTAGATGTCTTCCGCTTAAACTACGGGTCGACCCCTCACTGTCAACTCGTATTGATTCAGAACTCTATGAATGAGTTTTTGAATCATCTCCTCGTTCTTCATGCTCCATAGCCTATCTAACAACCCGACACACCTGATACACATGAGGTCCTCTTCTAACTGTACTCGATGACCTGGATTGGAAGGGATAACCGGACAAACCATCCAGGCTATAACTCCAGACCTTCGTGCAATTGGATTGGCAGCCACCACCATGAATCATTGACAACTCGCAAACCTAATCCGATACTACTCCTTCTGTCTCTTCCTATCTCAGTCGCTAACTCACTACTTTTTCTCTCAACTATACGTTGATCAAGTTCAACAAGCAAAGAGGGAGAAAAAGAGGAGTGGTGGTGGATTTAAGTACCCGGCGCGCAGCCGATAGTTCCTAGTGGAGAACGGATAGATGACCGTTCCCCTAATGGTCTCCTAGTTTCTTAGACCAGAAGTCTACAACGTAGGTTTGCAGAATCTAGTATTTTTCTGGATCTCGAATCCATATCGGATTTGTTTCCGTAACATTACTAACGGTTTTAGCAACCCGGAAACTAACTATTTCTATTATAGTCGTAGTGTAGTATAAATCTCTAGAAATTATCAAAAAAAAATTGAAATTTGCAAATCTATCTAATCCAAATTCTAGACTAACTTATCCAATTTGAGTTTTTGTGCTCTCACAGTGGCTATCTTTACGGCTTTGCAACATCTCTTTTATCCTTTGCGTGTTCTTCCATCTATTGCGCCCTTTTCTAAGTTAAGTTGCGCCTTATTCTGTATTGCTCGTTTTTCGTTTGTTAATTCAATGTTCTTGGATTCAATGCCGCGGCAATCGTCTTTGCAAGCTATATTGTTATACAACACGGCAAATGAAAATAATGACTATATACTAGTGTGAGTGGAGATTGGCTCTTGAATTACTTTGCTACGGGAAAAAAAAGTGGTCATGCTAAAGATGTTGCGAAACATGGGAGTACAAGTTTTGAAGGCGCTTACTCCAGGAGTTTAGAATGGAAAAGAAAGGAGTTTCTAAGATTTTGGTGCAATACATGTATATGTACAAACAACTTAATTTAGATCCGACCAAACCCTTGCCAATAGTAGCTGCTTGTAATTAATTAATTATAAGTTGTTGTTGTTTTTTTAAGTTCTTGCTAGCTTTGTATCACTTGGTACTCTAAGAGGAGTAAGAGCGAGTCTTCCAAAATTTTGATCTTGAGTTTAATTTCTATAAAAATACATTCTCAATTCAATTTTGCTTTGAATTTTTGTTTTTGCTCTCGAAAGTCTTTTTGAAAATATCTTTGGTAACACTTTCGAGAAGTAATTTCTATGACCAATGACCAAGGATTAATATTGATTAAGTCTAGCACTCTGGAATTTTTACCAACACCTTCTATTTTTTCATTTCTTACATAAAATTGATTGAATAGTATAACCAACAATGATAGAGTATGTACTCTGAAAGTAAGTAGCTTTTGCCATTGATAGCAATAGATTGGCCACATTGCCACATTAATAGCAACCTCAACACTTGGTCGAACTTAGAACTCACTTTTCTACTCTATGCTTTCCAGTCTAAAATGTGCCAATAATTTGCTACTTAGCTATGCAATGCAGTATAAGCGCACTATGGTATAAGTTTATGCTTGACGAGTTGGGAAAATCATGGCTAGATTTGTCGTAGTAAGTTAAAGCAAGGTTTGACAATTGAAACATTACCACGTCTAACAATTGATTTTTAACATTGTTGTTGCTTGAGTAGGGATAATTTAGGTTAGAGTATATTTGGTATTGTTAGCTATGGTGGCTTTGTTAGCTTTCATAAAACTTGAAATCTCCATCTACCTTGTTAGAACCTAGAGAAATAGATTTTAGTTATTTTAAATAGAATTTGAAGTAAGAAATCCATTCTTAGTATATTTTTTTGATTCTATCGGTTAGAAATTCTTGTACGTGTAATCTAGGCGTAAGTATCTTTACCTACAAAAACGTGATAAGATAACACAGATTATCGTCCTAGGGAATTCCAAATGTTCTCCCAAACTTCAATCTTTGGATGATCTTTCTTTTTTCTTCCAACTACTCTCTTCCTCTCTTTTCCGGATCCGATTCCTATCTGGATTCCTATCTGGATTCCAATCCGGATCCAGTATCACCCAATTTCCAATTATGTCTTTCAATACACTAGTTTTCAATTCCTCTATTTTTCCATGAGAGGGGCCGTTGTTGATCTTTCAAGGAGTAGGGATTTCACCACTTTGGTCTCTCTACTTACTAAATTGACAAAAACAAACAAACACCCAAGTAATCAAGGTATTGTAGCACAGAAAGAAAATCTGGGTCCTTACAATGTTCTAGATGGCCAGTCCAGAATGCAAGTCATTCAAGACTGTATTCACTCCTTCTTACTATAACGATAGATTTTAGGTATCCAGAACTAACAAAGAGGTAGTCTTTCTAGATCTAAGATGGATTCCAAGGTTGGCAGACCTTCCAATGAGTAGAAGTTGCTGCTAGCAATTACTAATTTTTGCATGGAATCATTTCCGACTCTGGATTTGCACTTACACCACTCTTTAACTGAACTAGATTACCATTTTGGTAGTTTAAAGGTACTACGCATAACTCCTCTGCCACAAATCTAACACCAACACAATAGTATTCCTTCAATTCGATCCAGTTACCCAAAATCCAGATTCCTCTTCACTTGTCCTTACATCTCAACCTTTCAACAAGCAAATCAACACAATCCGTACATAGATGTCGGAGCCAAAATGTTCAACTAGTGGCTTAGATTAAAGAAAAGAATGAAATACAATTGAAAACGCTTTGGGATGGAATGAGAGGGCAACAAACTTGTCCGCCCTTAAAAACCAAAACCAAAACCAAAACCAAAATCAATGTTTAAAAAGCCAAAAAGTCCCCCTGAAAATCAAAGTAACCATACAATGAACAACCCAAGATATCTGAAAAGTTCACAGCTCAACTATCCCTAGAAATTTGAAACCCCTAAAAATTCGAAACTTGGACCCACGCTCGGAAAACCCGTTTCGGAATGAAAATCCTAACTAACTTTTAGCTAACTATCTAACTCGTTGTGCTTTTTTCGTACTACTTCCGCTTTAACTACCTAGAGTCTTTACCGAAGCCTTCATAGGTGTATTCTTTACTAACAACCGGGTCTAAGGTTTCTGTTGAATTTTTGGAGGAGAGTCTTCAAATTCCGTCTCTTCTTCGGATTTCAACACCTCCTCTTCCGACTCCTCGATCTCCTGAATCTCCAGATCCTTAGCTTGCAATGACTCATTCAATTCAATCTCTGTGCGATCCCGCTTTGGCATTGAATGCCACATGTGCGAGAAGTCTTTTGGATGAGATTAGGCTGGATTTGTCATTGCTCCAATCCGTGCATTGAGGTTGCCATGAACAGTCAATCTAAGTGCTATAAACTTTCCAGCTGCGATTCTCCTAGATGGTGGAAGAATTGGGACAAAAACTTGTTGCTCTGCCGAAATGAACTTTCCACTTGCTTCTTTCTCTGGCTCGGGTACCGTTGGTCCTACTAGAGTTCGCGCTTAACTAATTGATGGACCCGTAGTTGAAGTCAAGATAGACTTCAGTCCTTCTGATTGTGGCTGAATTGGACTATTAGAAGCCTGTCGGACCGGAATATGTCGAACCGAAATATCCCTGAATATACTTTTGAGGACTTTCGAAAACCCTTCTAAATCTATGGCCCATTTTGGATCTAGGTACCCTAACAATTTACGCATGTTTTTCAAGACAACTCCCATTCGAACTTCAAAATTGACCATGATCTTAACCATCCTCAATTTGGTCATATGCCTTTCTGGCTTTCTTTCTCCAACCAAGCAGTGTAGAGGTCAACTCGGATCACTATATGTTCTAGAACCATGATGAGTTCCTTGTGGTTGCAGACAAGTCGAAGAGCCTTCGTTTCCTTCCATCTCGCCGCGTTCAGCTTCCCTTTCATCCATTCCAATTGGAACTTGAGGCTATCATTTTCTTCTTGTAACTTCCGAATTTGTTCCTCCTTCTGTTGGAATTCTTCTAGATTTGGACGTTTTTAGATTTCTTCCAAAATCTGGTCTAATTCCACCTTGAGTTCACCAGAGATGAAAAGTAGGTGATCTTCTAGGTCACCATACAATCATTTGTTTGGCTTGCTGCATCCACTAGATTTCGGCTTCAAGGAAATTCAAGTTTTCATGATGTTCCAAATCTAGAATTAACTCCTCTCTACTCGGTGTTGGCACCTTCCCTTGTATAGCCGGATTGGTAGACTTCCTTCGTTTTCGATCGACTACTTCTTCTTCTTTTTCCGATTGTCCCTTTTCTTTGGATTCCTTCTCCTCCTTTTCTAGTTCCTCCGTTAGGTCGTACTTCAGGATCTCAACTCCGGTATTGTACTGAATTGTTTCCTCGGCACTCAAGATCTCTTTGTGATGATATAGGTGGAACAAATATGGGGTGATAGGCTTGTGTTTCGCCTTGGCCACGTGATCTGCTAGTTTGCCTACTACGCCTTGAATCACTTTCCCCCAATAAACAATCCGGTCCTCTAAGGCCTCAAAGATGGTATTAACCATTGTGAACGTAACCCGGATAGGCAATTTCAGATACAGGATCGGATTCATAAAGTTCAATACCCATTTATGCCTCTCGTTCTTGCAATCACTAATGGCAAAAAAAAACTTCGCATGAGCTTGACTCCGGAACTTTCCGATTATGTACTTATCCACCCTTCTAGCTAGTCCGAGTCCGCTCTTTTTAAATGAATAGACATCCACCCAAATGTCTTCCGTCCAAGGTACAGGTTGACCTCTCACCATCAACTCGTATTGGTTTGGAACCCTATGAATGAGTTCTTGGATCATCTCCTTGTTCTTCATACTCCACGGCCTATCTAACAATTCGACACACTCGATACATATGAGGTCCTCCTTTAGATACGTTCGGTGGACCAAATAGACTATCCGGATTGCCACTACATATTTTCATATAGCCAGATTGCTAGCCACCGCCATGAATCATCGACACCCAACATCCTAATCAGGTGCAAAACGGCACCAACCTTTCCATTTTCTCCTTATCCCGATTGCTAACTCACCACTCTTTCTCTCAACTATATGTTCACAAGGTTCAGCCATCGAAAAGGAAGAGACAAAGGAGTGGGAGGCCTTACGAGTGGGCAGGCCGAGGGTGGGTCCCTCATTTGCGTAAGGTCTCCCCACTCGGTCGTTGCCCGGCGTAACGACGCAGCAACGACTATTTTGTAAGAGGAAGGCGCCATTTGCTCGTCCTGACGCGGTCTGATACGTCGGGTAAGGTGTCATCCGCTCCTTCACTGAAGTCGCTGCCGGGTCTTTACGTCAGTATGGAGATCACCTCTAGCTCACAGGGAGTTTGTAAGGTTTCCTTGATCTCAGGGGGAAGAGTGAGAACATCAGGGAAATTGTTTGTGTGCAAGCCTCTGTCATCACACGGGATTTGTGTGTGCATTGGCCTTTCTCACCTTCCCCTCGTGCATGCACAGCTTCTCTGTGTAACGTTAGTCCTGGGGTCGATCGATCGAGTCTACTGGGGCTTGTGCTACCGACATCAGCATCATTTGAAGTAATTGTCATTTTTTTTTTGCAGGATAGAAGAATGAGTAGATTTTGCTGGGATTCGCTTCTGCTCTGCTGCATCGTGTTGGTGGGGTTCTCTGCTGTGATTGTTGGAGATGAAGGAGGGGATTTCTTGGATTCAAAGGAAGACCAGGTCCTGCAGCTTTCGAATAACGCCTTCGATAACTACATTCGCCGATGTGGTAAAATTATATTTATGTTCCTCTTGTGCCATCTCTGAAGTACTCGTGTCAGTTGGTCACTTCTCCAGTTGTCGGTAAACTGTATGTTGATGAATGAGAAGGCAGAGTCTTAATAATGTTCATATTCGTTACCATGGCATTTACGTTTCACTGGACAAAGTTATGATGTTCAAGTGCTCAGAGCCCTGAAACTAGGAATTCTGCAGATTTTAAGGTTCAGGACTTCAGGTGAGAAGTTGAGACTGCGCCACGTTCACTGAAATCTGCCATTTTAACAGTCTTAGGTTTTGCACCAAAGTATTATGTCCGACAAGTGTGAAAATTTCATTAATGGGCTCATTTGTACCGTCCCTGCAGAATTGCTGGCAACTTGCAACAACCTTTCCAACTGCTCCCACAGCGATTGTGAGCCTTTGCTGGGGGATTTAGAGAAACTCACCTGCACAAACTTGGTGAACAGCACGTATTGTCCTGCGCCCCAAAATGGCATCAACCCCTGCACGGGCATACATCTCGATTACACACGGAGTTATATCAAGTACGTCAATTAGCCCAATGTTGTATCCCCCCACCAGCAATGTCCCTGCTGTTTCAATGTTTATTTAATTCGATGTACAGGTGGTTTTGATGTGCACTAGTATTAGGGTTCAAATGCATTGACACTTCGACACGGCACGACACTTGCTTGAAATCTGAAGACTTAGTGCTAACTTCAGAAATTTCTAATTACTTCTTATATGATGAGGCCTTGACAGAGGCTTTCAACAGGATTCAACATAGTTAAATTGACTTGTACTTTTCAGGAACGTTCAAACTGACAACATCGTAGAGAATGATAATCCTGTGCAAGATATATAGGGAAGTCTTCCTCTAGTGTACTAAAAGTCCCTTCCATTGGTACATAAAACTCCAAAAAACTCAGTGAAAAGGTTTGATTTCTATGTCATTTAGTCTAAACGTTCTAATTTTAATATTAGATCCCGTTGTTTACATTTCCGTGCTGTCTACTGACCACATTCCACTTGAATGTCTGTTTGTAGAGTGCCAGCAACGACGGACCTGCGAAGTGTGGATACAATGCTTTCCATTTGCTCCCAGAGGGAGCTGGATCCTTTGATGAAGTCCTTCACGTCGACCACCTCGGTAGCAGCTTTCATTCGATCGCATTTTGCAACAATGGATGGGTCGTGGAGAGCACTTCCAGGATCGGTAACATTTTGAAACTCTCCTTAATAATTCTATTCTAGAAGAATTCGTAACCAGTTTTGCATTGGAGAGCATACTTACAGTCCACCCTCTATAAGTGTGCGGTATCACTGTTTAGGCCGTCTTGTCGAGATAAAATGAGAACACTTAATTATGAGGTTAACCCTGAAAGGAGAAGCTGCTAATCGTGGTCCTTAACTTTGCAATAATTTTCCTATGACTTGATGAAAAAATAGAATTTCAAGCAACACTTGAATGTGCTGTAAAAGCACATTGGGTAATACTTATCTGAGGTGAAATGTATCATCATGTGCCTTTGAAGGTTGACTTTTGATGTAAAGAAAAGATCCAATCCTTCCTCTTACAATGATGTCCATATTTTGGTAAGACTGGCGTTCAATTGGCGCAATCCTGGGGGTCCAAAATCTGTGACAAAGCTCTTAAAACTACGCGGACTGGTATAGATTGTCGTTTCAAGCTCGCACACCTTGATGAAAACTGTTTCAGAGTCGTGGAATTCTGCCAATTTAACCAAACTGACGTGTTGTTTAAAATTCTTTGAGAAGCCTCGAAGTGCTGAACACTGCAGGGAATACGACCCACGTAATCGCCCTTGGTTCCGAACTTCCACATCGGTGGTGAAGGTGGTGACGGTGCTCATTGACTTGGCCGCGTCCATGAACGGCAATCTGCCACCGAGCTCCGGAGTTGGCAGCCTGTTGCAAGTGGCCAAAACCATCGCCTCGGAGCTGCTCACCACGCTCAGTGCAGGCGACCACGTCAACATGATTGTCTTCAACAGCACGGGAGCCTATCAACTAAGTCCTCAAGCGGTAACTCGTTCTTCCACCCTCTCACATCAGTAACCACTGTTGCATTTGCATTTCACTTCTCTAGAATGACAATCATCTATTTCCTTAAATTGGCACAATTGGTGGAGCCAAGAATCTGTACAAAGCTCCAGAAACTAGGACTGGCCCAGATTTATGTGTTTCCATGTTAGGTTGGTTACCTTGAAGAGTACCTTGGGTAGTGGAAGTCCAGGAATTGAATGAAATTGACGTTGAATGATACCATCAGCATGAGTTTGTTTGCACTTGGTGTTACGAGTGATGCTAGTAAGGGTCTTTGGAGTGTATTTTTGTTGGCTGTGGGAAACTTCAGACTCATCAGAAATCCTTTAATTTGTAATCTCTGCTAGTCCGGCTCCCCTTCCTCTGTGCTTTCGGCTTGAACAGATCTTAGTTAAGGACCATGATGACAACAGCGATCAACCGGTGCTACGACCTCTGTTGGACGAGTTAAATAACCAGACGGTTGAGAGCGAGTATCGACAATCAAATCTGACGGCTGCAATTCTGACGGCCTTGCCTAATTTCAAATCAGATGAGACTGCTGCCAAGGTGTGATCCATCCCAGTTAAACTACTGAATTTTTTTCCCCTTACCTGCAAGTTCGAATTAATCCCAATTTATTTATTTGCTTGAACTCACGATAATGGAGTTAGCCTTTAGAAGGAGTCACATGTTAAAACACTTTCAGTTCTTTGAAGAAAGCTGCTAGTACGTTTTGAACCAACTGAAGGCGTTAATCCCAAAGGCTTTTTGCTTCATTGGATATACTTTGCAATCAAAAAATTAAGCAGTGGTTTGCACGAATTGACATTTGATTCTCCTCACATCGGGTACTGAACCTCAGTATCCAATTATTGTTCTGAAAAACACTCACTTAGAAGCGTTTGAATCCGTTACTGCAGGTCGTCGTCGTTCTAACTGATGGAGTGTTTGCCAGTTTCGCAAATTTCACACTTCCGTCTGCAAACTTGTCAGGTGTGAAACTGTTTCTGTACAAGCTGCCTCGGAGTAATGACATGGATGTCTATTTGGCAAACAGCACATTGACGCAACAGCTGTGTGCTTTGGGGGGGCATTTTGAACCACTTTGGAAGAACCTGGAGAACCCCCTTCTTGCCCTCAACAAGTACTTCTCCTACTTGGCCAGCCTGAAGAGAATTGAGACAGATGGAAGGCCGCAGTACAGCCCGATGAGCAAGAGCTATGGACGATTCGGTGGCGACTTGATAACTGTCGTCACCATACCCAGTACTAGCCTTCCCGTTTGCTTGTCAGTCTTGATTTCTGATTCTTTGGTTCAAACTTGGATCTAAGGTAGTTCATTTGCTTATGAATTTGCACGATCGACGCTCTTTTTGGTTTTAATGTTATGGGGGGATATGATAGTCACAATATTTTGCGCTTCAGTCTGAAGGCGTGCACCTTGAACCCTATATCTACACCAGTCCTCTTGTTTGTATACCTTTCAGAAGGATGGGTGTTGTAAGATTGAACCCGTCAGTATTAATACCAGAATTGGTTTTTTCTGACTAACAACGTGATTGTAAGTTTTCACAAATTAGACTACTAATTTTGTATGTATGTATGTATCCTTGTGTGCGCACAGTTTTCACTCTAGAGGGTGACCTCATAGGTGCTGCTGGAATAACGCTCTACCTGGATTTAATGGGCAACTTGACGAATCCAGTCAAAAATGCCTTGCAGAGTAGGATCACAGGATATGGTGCTCCTACAAAGCCAATCATACTCACTGCTGCAAATTGCACCGTAGTGGTAAGCGATCATCTCAGAAACCCTGCTGTCCAAATGAGTGAGCCACATTGATGTTTCTTTTCGGTTGCTCGCGCGCTCTTGCAGCACGAGCTATATCTTGAGTAAGGGCTCCATTATCAATTGGGTTCATTAAATTGCCAAACGCCTAACAATATTGCTGGTAAGCATATTTAAAACCTGTGAAGAGGGGCTTAATGAAGGTGAAATAGCCGGATTGCGTTTGTTCTTATGTCTTGCATTGTGTTGCCACTTCCATACTGAATCCTAGTCCGTAACTGTATTCATAAAATATTCCGTAACGTCTACATTGGAACTAGATTATGAAGCATGTTACCAAGTCTCTTGTAGAATTTTCAGTTACTCTACTACTTAAAGAGACAAAACCTCGCACATAGTGTAGCTCCTTGGTTCCTATCATAGGCGGCACTTGCAGCTTCTTTGATGATCGGTGACTTTGTTGTTTTCTATATTTCAGAAGGAAACAACCCAACCGTGTGGAGCGAACAGCGCATATTACGCAGCAAATGGAGGTCTCTGTGTGAAAACAGACTTGACAAGCACCATCCAAAACCTGGCTTGTTGCGGAGCCTGTAGTGTTACAAGGCGGGGTCCTGGAAAGCCCGTCTCAAAGGGTTTGATTATTGGGCTCAGTGTGTCAGTACCACTTCTGGTGGGTTTGGGAGTGGGTTGTTATCTGCTTGCAAAGCGACAGAGAAAGAGAGCGCAACTCGCATCTGCGAGGCCCGTATTCCCTGGAGACCTTGAGCCTCCAACTCCAGAAGAGCCTCGGTCTCCAGTTCGACACTCTGCAAGGAGCCGAACAGCAACACGGAACCAACTCGACTGATAGTGTGCTCTATCAGAGTGCTTTGGGGGGCAAAATAGTGCCAGATTGCACCATGAAAAAAAATAATAATTTGGCTAAAAAATGAAGACAAATCATATGAAGTTTTTTTTGCCAAAAAACTTCAAATGATTGTGAATGAAAATAAAATTATGAACATGTCATATGTCGGGGGTCTCTTTTGAAGGGATAGTGAGTGAATTCACTTCATTCACTCCTCACTTAATAAATGAGTGAATTATAATAAATAAAAATTTTCATTATCCCTCCATATGTGTATTTTTTTTTTAATATACTAGATTAAAATCAAATATGAGTCAACTACATAATATATCTCATATCTGTATCCATCTGTGATACCATACTAATTTTCTATATTACACATCTATATTCCATATATCATACCTATATCAAAGTTTTTTTTGGTTTCGTTTTTTGAGTGGGGAGATGAATTACTCAAATGTTTTATTTTTTTATTTTTTATTTGCAGGGGTGGTTTATTAATTGATAAGATCTAAATACGTCCCTTTTTAGGGGATATTGGAACTAGTGATAAACTCCCTCCCAAATAAATGAAATAATGTGCAGGCACAACACACCAATACATGAACATGAAGCAACCTTTTAAGAGTTGGTTGACTTTGAAGGGAAGCTAAACTCCTTGAAACAATTTTCAGTCAACTTTCATAGGAAGAAATATGGAATTCATTTGGCATCAAAGCCAAGTCATTATCTATTTTTTGAACCTTTGTGGAATTAGTTACAAATTTCTGAAGTTGAAATGTAGTGGTGACTACATGTCACTATGCCACCTCTTGAAATGTACATTATTGTTACATAGAAGAAATCAAGATGTACCACTTTGTGTTAGAGGTCACTCTTAAAGCACCCTACCTTGATACCAAGGCATATACAATGCATGCAAACTTGGTCTCCACATGTGATAGAGTGCATGTTCATAACATATTTGAAGTATAGTGAGGCATGTACCTTTTGAGAATTTTGAGTTATTCTATGCTAATTCCAAGTCATTTAGAGCAACATGAAGAGCAAATTGAGCAAAATTAAAGTTGACATGCTTCACATGATTTGGTGACTTGGATCAAGGTCTCATGGACAAATTGAGTTAGATTCTACAAACAAAGTGTTGTGGTTTTCCTTTTCACACCAATTCAATGAGGTTTTTTTTCTAGAAAGGAAAGTGCATTACATACAATATCACAACAAGCTAATGTTTATCGTTTGAGGTGAAGAGTTTGAATTTCAAGTATGCCAATTTTCAAAAGAGAAATTTGAATGTTATAATTTCTAAAACAAACAGTTCGATTACAACAGTCGTCAACCTCACAATTGAGAGGGAAAAATATGTTGCATATATTTTTTCTATAGTCTAAATCACTAACAATCTTTCATTGGACACTTTCTGTCCTCGGTGTCCTAACGCTACTCTACTTTATAATAAGCTAACACTTGAACATTCAAAATATTGGTATTGACACTATAACTTTGAAGGAGAAATAAGTGATATGAAATTCTATTACAAATCATACACACTAAGTAGGCAACCAAACAAGTTTTACAGAGAAGAATGGTTGATCTTCAATTTACGGCAATTCAATTTCAAGAAGCCCCTCAAATCTAGAATTCTTTAAAATTTCATGTACAAAGCTAAAGTTGCTACTTTTTAATCAAAGAGTAGAGACCAAATTCAATCTTAGTGCAATTTAACCCCTAAATGTCTAAGGCTTGTTTTGAGCCTCTAGAAATTTGCTCTAAATTGAACAAAAAGCCAACATTTTGATAAGTTGCATCAATTTTTCTTGAATTGTAACCGTACAAATTCAAACTAGACATGTTAGAGACTACATAGGAAAAAAACCCATAACAATATCACTTATAAGTTGGAAGATTTTAGCGTTTGACCATGAGGGTGTTAAAACTATAGAAAAAATTTAATTCACTTTTCACAAGTCAAACCTAAAAAGTTGGTGACCAAAAAAATATGAGGTTTAAGAACCAAACATGAATAAATTCCAATCAATTTACGGCTTTTCAAAATCTACTCTACAATTTTTTTAAATGAGTTTTGAATGTGACTTTTTCTTCAAGTTCTAGTGTATTTGAGGCTCATTTACAAGAGCTCTCAACACTATGGGAAGTCAAAATTGCAATGGGTACTCTTGCACAAAATCTTGAATAGAAAAATCACTATCATTTATTTTCAAGATCGGATTTTTAATGCTAAAACTAGACTTGAAGAAGAATCTTTCAAAAATATAAATTATTGAAAATAGCAATTTGGTTAGGTTTTATTTAACTTCAAAATATTGTCGACACCATATTTTGGTGCCTCAGATCGTTATGGATCCTAGTCCTTCGAGACTTGAATGTTGACCACAATTTGAGAGCTCTGAAACACATCATTCGAGAGACCATTCCATCGACAAAAACCGCCCATAATGACGATATATATCCTCAATACCATGAAGCTGTTCAAAATGAATTGAAACACATCGGAAGACATGATAAAATTAAGCTTTCAAGATTTCTTGAAACCCAAGAAGCCATCCCAAGCCCGCTCTTGAGGCGCCACGTACTTACAAAGAAAGAATGGTAGGCCTAGAACTTCTGGAGCAATAAATTACAGTAAAAGGGGGCCGGCCTGTTTGCCCACACAAGAAAATTTTATGAACTGGTTTCTACTCGTAACTACACCCTGACCTCTTGAATCTCATCACCTCTAAGGGTCCCAACTTTTTCACAATGACATAGTTTGAATGTGTGTTGTAATAATCAATGATACTGTGGCAAGTGTGCAAGATATGTTAGAATGTCACTTTGTTTTTTTTAGCAAAGGCTGTAATAAAGAGGCTTGCGTGTAGTTTAAATGAATGTGGGACTTGAAGTAAGCTACAGTCAGTCAGTGATAGTGTAACAAGTTTGCAGGAGATTCCAGAATGTCGTGTTGAAGGTCGTAGTAATGAGAGGTCTTTCTGCTTGTAAACTCACAGCCAAAATAATGGATCGGACACTAGTCTTGAGAGACCAGAGTTCAATCTGTCTTCCCGGCTGCGACGTTGCCAGTAGCAGGCTCCGCACACATGCAATCTGGAGCTGGAAATTGGTAGAGTGACTGTTTGGGACAGTTTGTAAACAATGAGGCAAAAGGGACAGGCAAGGACTTCCTTGGTTGCAAGCCCTTAAAATCACTGTGTCTCCTCATGTCCACCAGACTCTTCCGGAATACATCCCACCTGCCACACACAAAATCAGTCAAAAATCAGAACCAAGAAGCTGCACTAGAAAAATGCCTTGAAACATCAAAGTTGCCTGAAAGTTTGTGCACAACGGTTAGCAAACAACCAAGACAACATCTTTCTATCGAATAATCTACACTCCACCTTCACTGGGGTGCACAAATTGGAACTGTTTTGAAACTGCGATTCATTTCGATTCGTATAGATATCATGGAAGTGGCCTCATTCAAGGAGTTTTAAGGAAGGAGCATGTGTTTGGAGAGGAGACTTACTCTATGTTTGGATTATCGAGTAGCAAGACAAGGCGTCTCTTGTCTGGGTGGATCGTCTTCGAGTGGCCCTTGTTAAGAAAGCGGCGATGTCCCATTAATACTTGTGGGAAGTTGCCGCCTTGGGTCGTCACAAAGACTTCACTGTGGAGGCACACTGTGTAGTCAATGGCTGCTAACCGTGAAGAATAGCCCTGCCACAAAAAGTCCAAAAGGACAACCCTCCAGTGAGCCACTAAATGTAAACATGGTTTGTTCCTAACATGTGCATATAATGATCTAGAAAATTCAAAATTTAGTTGTCTAGACAACTTAACAATTATGCCCAATAACCCTTCAATCTCAAGCTTTTCAGCTTTCTCTCTCAAGTGCATTCTCTCAATTAAAAACGGCACCCTACAGCAGTAACTTGTCATTCTTCCATAATAGTCAAGAAGTAAAGATGGCTCACAGGATTTGAACTTGCAAGATGAAGAAGTATGTTGTTTACCTTGAAACGTGCATACTCTTCTGGTGTCAGTAAAGTTTCTTTCGTTTGAAGATACGGAAACATTCTCCGGAGCGGCTCCATGCTCTCTTCTCCTTTATAAATCTTTCCAGCTGCGAGATAGATGGGTGTAGTGCTCCTAAACCCCATTCCACGGAGCATCATTCCTACCTGCAATCAAAAGAAAGGAATAGCTTCCCTCAATTTAGTAACAGTACACAGCCTCATTTTCAGTAAAATTGGCGCAGTTTGTAGAGCTTCAGGTACCCTAAGACACTTCATTCTAACGAATATGACCATGCAAGGAGAAAACCACCTTGAATGCACAGTAATTTATTAATTTTTAAATTATAAGAAAATTCCAAAGAGCAATTGATTTGTGTAATACCTCAACAGGCGTCAGTGGACACTTTCCGTCCCTTCTAATTTCCTGAGGTGATAAATCCAAACGGCCTATTCTAGTGAATTTGCCACGCCAAGATTTCTCCCGAAAATAATCAAGTCGAACTTTTTCTTCCTTATCACCCTCATACGCGCACAGAGAGAAAGCCACCATGTCCTGGCGTGAAGCACATCGAAAATAATAACCACTTCATCAGCAACCAATTATTTATATAGAAAAGAAAAGAAAAGAAATATTTAAATATACATGAAGGAATCCAGTCTCATTCCACAAAAATTCTAAATTAGATTGCTCGTAGAGCCAACTAATTCTATCTACAAACCAACATTGTGTCATGAGAATGCATCACTAGTAGAAAGCTGGTCTTGGAGCACTACTAAGCTTGGTGTTCATCAACAGGTTATTTTTAACAGTAATTGTTAAATGGTGTCATTGTATTGGATAAAACTAACTAACTGGTATCCATATAGGCCTTTGGCACCAAGCTTTAGTGCTCTCATTGGTGCTCTCATTGGTGCTCGAAGACCAACTTTCTAACAGTTGGATATAAGAAAATAATTATGACTTAAAGGTCAAATAGAATAAAAGAGTTGGTGGTTGATATGCTGATTTATTCTTTTAAATGTGTGTGAAACTAATTTAGAAGTCACACTATTTTAATGCAGGCTGAAATATTACGAAGTTGAACTAATTTCCACCCAAGAAACTAAAAAGTAGTATAGTAGTGCCACTAATTTGGCACCCACACAAATTCATAGGATGAATCAATCCGTGTACCTCCTCGAACCGCAGATGAATGGAGACATAATGGCCGTTGGTTCTGAAGCTCTTGGACTTCATTCGTTTCACTACTATTTCACCTAGATCAGCAATGGGCTGGGCAAAACGGAGGGCCACAAAATTGGCGTAGCACCTCAGTTTCTGGATTTGCTTCGGAACACCGTCGTAAGCAAGACGGTTAGCAAAGGGAGTAAATCTGATAACCCTGCAACACCACAAACCCACCCCAAATGAGGGGAAAAAAAAAAAAAAATCTCCCCATGTGCATTCGTAGCTTTAAATTTGCCAGTGAAGAGACTTAAGTTTTTTCCCCATCCGGATGCATTCGAGCTTACCCTCTTTGTAATAGCTCAGGGAGACAAATCTCCAAATAAAATTTAGGAAGCGACCACGCTTGCACTTTGGGAATCTTGTATATCATGCTCGCGTTTTCATATCGGTCCAGCACTTCTTGAGGCAATTCTCGCAGCACTCTCACTTGCTGAGACAGAGAGGAGATGAAAAAGGCCTCATCAAAGATTTCCCCAAAAGTGCTGCACATGGAGGGAGGATCAGAACAAGTTAAATAGCAGAAATCATCTCAGTCATTCCGTTCTCCAAGACAAATTACTGTTCCTTCAAATCCACTCTTGCACAATCCCTGGAGAAGTACACTAGGTGTCAAAAAACATCCGTAAATCTTGACTTTTTGATACATGAATGGTCAATTGAATAATAATTAGTCCCTTGTAAGAATCTTCAAATACCAAGTAGAAAGTGTACAGCAGTTTTGTGTTGCATTCCAAACGGTGCAGATCCAATTTTCTCGTGCCAGATTTTCTTATAAAGGACAATGCACAAGGCTCATGGAAAAGGAGCTACACATTTTCATTCAATTACTGTGGACTATGATCATTCTAGAGATTGCAAATCCACATGAGTTTCACAATTTGACACTGGAGATTATACATTCAGACGCTTTGAAGTGATATTTTAACTCAGAGTATAATTGGACACTACTTGATTCCTCCACCACAGTAATCAATTACAGGCGGAAAATATCCTTTCACAACCTCAACAATCCACACACCTGGGGTCTTTCCACACGCTGTTGAGATGAAAGTGTGGAATAATGAGCGTCGCATTGAGCAGCTTTGCAACTGCGACAGCGTTACATATCTGCATCCCAGACACAATGCACTTGGGTTTTAGAAAAACCCAAACAAAAGCACTCCGTCGTTTCTTCTCAGTAACTATCACAACATACATTCGCGCTGCATGAATAAGAAAAATTGAGTACGAGAAATTGAAGAGTAATACATACTGTGGAGCGCTGCTGGTTAAGGCCACCATTAGCCTCCACAAGAATATATCCATTTGATTCGGGCAGACCTGCACAGCCAATCTTGAGTCAATCGTGTTAAAATTTCATGCCGATTGTGAACGTGAAAGGTATTCGGCGTACAAGGACTAAAGAAGATTACGACAAACGTTACCTGCGTCCTGATGAATGGAACTAAGACAGGGTGTGAAGCCTCCACCCTCTTTAGGATATTCCCACACGGACAACACCTGTCGTCCATGACTTCCTCCAAACGCGTCATTCAACACCCCAGATTCAACCTACACATTGAAATTCCCCTCGTTGATTATCAATACAACAAAATGAAATGAAATGAATCCTCCAGATTGAACCGATTTTCGAAAGCCCTGGAGAATTATTCTCACCTACAGATAACCCAGACTAGAATTCGTTAAATTCCGCCATCCATTGCACCTATGAGGTTTCAAAATCTTACACAAATTCAAACTCTGTAGTAGCTGTAACTGAATTGGTAAACCATAACTCTTTAACCCCCTCTGTTGTTATCAATACAGGCGATCTCATTACAACTATGTTTTTTCATCACTTGGAAAGGTGAAACATCTTCAATTTTTAGTTAAATCGCGCAGGATTTCAAGACTTCGGCATGTTCAAGTTGAAACGTAAATCCATAATTACGAGTTTTAAAATTTTTAGAGCATTATCGGCAGTAAAATGTCGGAATTCCGCCACTCTGAATCGCACCAATGCAACGAAATTCCCTTTTAAATTCTGAAATGTGAGCTGTAACCAATTCAACTGCGCGTCTGTGATTTCCAATGAGGGTGCAGGAGGCGGAATTCCCAATGCAGGGCTATTGCATTGCAACTATAATTTTAACCCCTTAAAAACGCCCAAATCCTTTGTGAACTTCCGTCTTGCACACTTTGGCTTATAAGTTTACTATTTACCCCAAAAGTGGTCATGAAGAAAAGTTGTTATTCTGAAAGTTCAAGCATCACGTTGCAAGAATGAGAAGTTACTCATTATTAAAAAATCACCTTGAAGCACAAAATTCATCATGAAAAAGATGGACTTCAAGGTTACATTTAAAATGTGAAGCGGCTTTTAACTGCTAAAAGGGATCTCATGAAGACCGCTTTACACTTGGACCCAAGCCAAGCCCAGTCAAGAAAATCAACAAGAAAAATAAAAAATTCTGAACTCTCTCATTAATCTCAAAAAAAAAAAAAAAAAACTCTTGCCATTTCATTTCTAAACTCTTGGGCCAATGCGAGTGCTCATCGACTTTTAACAATTTCCTGGCCATCTCATCATTAGTACCAGCTCAAAACACTTCTTTCAGGTCTAAATCTTTCAAGAAACTTTGAAAAAAAGTGCGGCATTGGGGAGGGGGAAGCCACCTCACTCACCCCGACGGCGTCGGCCTCGGCGAGTTCCATCTGCGGCCACAGCTTCTGGAAAACCAGGTGGCTCCTGTACACCGACCCGGGTCGATACCTCCCAGGGAAGTCGGCGATGGAGAGGTCCCCTCCCACGTAAAGCAACGTCCCGGTAATGTACACTAACGGCACCAGCAACAACATCCGGTGACGTCGAAAGAAGAACGAAAGGAACAGCTGCGTCACCTTCTGCAACAAGGAAGAGTACAACCCCCCTCCTCCTGAACGCCCACCACTAGGCTTATTCACTCCCGGAGAGCCATACTTTGAAGCTTTGAAGCTTTGGCTTCCTCGCATGGTGCTAGAGGTGCTGGTGGTCCTGCCACTGCTGCGGAGACGCGGGGAGTGCGCGGGGGACCCCGGTGGCGTCGACGACAACGACGAGGAGAGGTGCGACACCACGACATGACTGAGAGCCCCCGCCGCTCCTCCGCGGCCAAACGCACTCGGCGTCTGCATCAGGTCAAGGGACGATGGGAATCCAGCCGCATAGTAAATCCATACAGAGGGATCCACAGGAAGTCAGCTGAAGCAAACTGAAGCAAACTGAAGCATACGGACTCGACTCAAAGAAATGCAGCTGAAGCGAACAGACTCCAACGGAATGCAAGGTCGCGGACTCGACTCAAAGGGATTCAGAGGATTCCAGCTGAAGCAAACGTAACGTGAGCTCCAAGCGAGAGCTGGTCAGAATGTGAGTTTGGAGCGTGGAATTCACAATGCGCGCCTGCTGGGATACGGAGCTCCATTCGCGTGTACGTATTCCCTTCAGGCGCTGTCTATTCACCTGCCCACAGAATACTGGCAACTGACGTAGACACTCACGGATTAGCCCACCATAGAGGAGCCCAGGGGAGACGAAGAACGTGTGCCTGCCTATGCCGCAAAACCCAGCAAAACCTTGGAGAGAGGAAGAAGCATGTTTAAGTTAGAACGGGGGAGTGCGAGGAAACGACTGGATTTTTTGATCCGAGAATTGAAGATGTTCATGGATCCGTCGTCATCCCGCCCCGCCCTGGCGGTGCGGCTTGTGCGCCGCGCATTCGGGGCGGGGGCGGGGTTTGCGGATCGGAAGTCAAGACGGAAGTGGGTATGTGTCCGCTCGGATCGCCGGGATCCCACTTGGGAGACGGAGACCTGCGCTGCGCTCCCGGGATAGCTGCGCTGGACAGGCGGGGTGGCGCGCGCCGCGCTCGCGTCCAGGGAAGCGCCTCGTGATTTTTTTCATTTTGGAGAAGAGCCACTATTGTTTCTTCAATACTCATGTGATACTTGGATGATACTTGGTGATATCTATATCAAAACTAGGTGATACCTAGGTAAAATTTGGCCATTGCTCTATAGCAATAATCTGGCTATTTTGTCTTTCAAAATGAAAATTTCTTTCACAAAAATTAGCCAACATTTTTTGGTTGTAGCCAATTGGTGAAAATTATGCATAAAAAAAACATTGGTTGCACCTACAAGCATCACTAGTGGAGAGGTTCACCATGCCGGTAGGATTACAACAAAGCCAACTTTTGTAACATTTTTTTCAAACTTTTTTTTCATTCTCAGATTTTTATTTAGTGTCTTCCAAGATAGATATAGGT
Organism: Pseudoscleropodium purum; assembly: GCA_963969395.1. NCBI lineage: Eukaryota > Viridiplantae > Streptophyta > Bryopsida > Hypnales > Brachytheciaceae > Pseudoscleropodium > Pseudoscleropodium purum. Next base: position 12,476,282 of record OZ017804.1, on the reverse strand, counting down.
ACTACTATAAAGTAATTAATTTTGCATGGTCCTTTAAATTAAACCTTCAAATTATTTTGGCATTTTGAGCCAAAAAAATGCTAAAAATGTTCACTTTGGTGTCAAGACTTTTCGATGAATTTGTTTGAAAACTATGACAATAGTACCTATGAGAACTTAATTTCAACTTTATGTAGAATACAAACAAAAAAATTTCAAATTGAAGTTTTTTTCCATTTGTAAGATCTACAAGCTTAAAATAGAATTTTTTTTTTTCAATATGTAATTTTGGGGTATCCCAAGTTCAAAAATAAATGAGAATTATGCAATGTTAAATTTAGTTTGTATCTTTTAGTATTATGTAAATGCTAGAATCGGATTGTTGAAAACTATCATATCAAAAATCACAACTTGAAACCACTTTTTGACTTGAAAATGTGTCGTAAAAATTTCAGAAATTTCCACCATGTGGTTTATATGATATAAGCATTCGAATTCACTAAAATCATTTCTTGGCCTTGCAAAAAAAAAGGCAACTACACTTCATAAGCTCACTTTTCTATAAAAAAAAAAATGTCCAAAATGGTGGTGCTTCATTGAACTCTTTTTCCTAGACAAATTCACTACATGATTAAAAAAATTCAAATCATTTAAAATTGTATATATAATATATATAAAAAGTAGTAAGTAGAAAGAAGTAAAGAATGATTCTAAATACTAAATTGTTAAGAATTTAATTTATGGGATTAAAAAATGCCAATTCCAATGGTTGTAATATTGTAATAAATGATCTACATCCTATGATTTTGTTTTTTTTCAAAAGATATTGAAAATTGAGTTCAATATACAACTTCAAAGTTTATTTTAGAGTAGAGAATCCATAATTGCCCACAAACTAAAACTCCTCATAACTTTTGACGAATCGAACAAAATGGAATGATTCAATGCTTTCTACATATATAGAAATTTAAAAAAACAATTTCAGATTTTTGTTTTTGAAAAAAGTGATTTTTGTAATCTACTTGAAACAAACAAACAACATATTATACAATAACTTTTTACTCTTATTTCCAAATGTCATGAAATTTAGTGCATATGAAAGATATTCCTCATCTACACCTTCTATTATAATTTCAGCCTAAAATGTGCAAATTTCTGGGCAGAAATATCTATCTAAAATTGCTATGTTGCTAAAAATAATAAACTAGTTCTTTAGGGGTTAATTTTTTTGTATAGTATAGAAAAGAATTAGAATTCTTCATCTTGCATAATTAATACTCACTTCTTATGCAATCCCAATCAAGCATATTAAATTTCAATTTTTGATGAAGTTTTCATTTAAATTTTATAGTTTTATATGATAATTAATTCATTGAAAAACATAGTGATGGAATTTTTAAATTTGATTGTGGAGATATGTAGGAAACATCTATGTACATGTCTTTCTTTCAATAAGCATCTCTTGAAAAGTTTCACATTTTCCTTTATAGAGATTTTGATGTTGGATGACAATGCCTTAATTTGGGAAAATAGATATCTTTTTATTGTAATTAGATCTTGTCAAGGTAATTGTACCAATATGCACAAATGGTTAAAATTATTTCCAATGTGAGGGTCAAATAGCAAAAACTAGTTAAAATATAAAGATGTCTTTTTTATAAAGTTTGGTCATATGACACCTTACATTAAACTCTTCCTAGATTATATTTTTGTTACTCAATGGCATGTTTTTTAATATAAAAAGTGTGTATATAGATGTTCCCTACATATCTATGCAATCAAATTAAGAAAAATCTTCACCAATTGTTTCAATAAAATATTATATAAATCCACAAAAATTGACTTTAAAAATTCACCAAAATAGAATTTTGATTTTTTGAAATTGAAATTCGGTATACTTATTGGAATTGCATAAAAAGTGAGTGCTAATTAAATAAGACAAAAATCCCAATTCTTTTCTATACTATACAAAAAAAAAAGTTGCAATTGAATGGTAGAATAGATAGTTTGTAAGATTATTAACTAGTATTGTACAACATATTCAATAAACATCCAACTCCATCAGTCAAAATTGCAATCACTAACAAAACACCTCTAAATTTTGATAATAAAAAAATATTATTTAGTTCAAATAGGATAATGCCCCAATACAACTAGTAAATTACCAACTAATATCAAAAATTGTGATGTTTCACAACCTCAATGCTCTCACTAAAGTTTGAAGTCCATTAGTCAATACAAGGATTCAAATCCAAAACTATTGTACTACTAAATTTTAAACCATCAACAATTGCATTTGAAGATGGTTTTGATAATCTTAGGATGTTCACTACACATCATTAGTACAATAAATAGAATTTCAAATACAACTTGTGTAATCCAAATTTTGCCAACTTCACAAAACACCTAGAACTATAGTATAGAGGTTCAATATCCAAGGAATGATAAAAAAAAAAGTGTAACGTATTGCGACTAGAGTCACTTTTACTAATAGAACTAATTGTACAATGTCAATTCTAAATAGAAATCACATTAAAATATCCCATTGATTCTTAAAATTGGAATCAGTCATTTATCCAACAACTAATATGTGTCCAACACACATAGATGCACAATATAAATATGACGTCCCAATCTTATTCTAGTATGTTGGTTCAAACAAGAAACATGTTTATGCAAGGGAAAACATAACATATAGCTTTAAGCAAATAAGTCTTCAATTCCTGTTGCATTCGCTTAAAGCATAGGTTTACAATATTCACTTAAAGTGTCACTCATCATTCATCAAACCACATATTAATATAAACAATTTCATCACACTTCAATGTCTCAATATTTGCTTATAGCATTCTATAATAAATTGCTTGAAGCCATTCTATCAAACAATTAATTGTATACTCACTCAGTTTATTGTAAAGCTATCTAATTGTTTTAAGCATTCATCCATACAAGGCTATAATCTGTACAAATTCTCATTCACATTCCTTAATCAAATTAAGTTCAGTCTTGCATATTCTAACATAGCTTCAATCTATAACTTAGAACACAATAACCCAATCATTGGGATTTCTACACAACAGATATACAATCAGAATATTTGTGATACACTTACATTCAACATCTGACTTCAAGCCATAAATCTAATTTAGTTCATACGCTTAAAGCTAACACTCAATCACAAGACTTAACATACATCGCTTAAGCATTCAGTACTTGCACAAACAATAATACTAAATGCTTAAGCAGACATGAACTAGTTTAACCATCCAAATAATATACCTCACAACTAATTGCTTCAAGCTACAAACTTCCACTCACCAATTGCTTTAAGCTTCAATAAAAACACACATTGCTAAAGCATATACAACAATTAAATGATGAAATCAAAATTAAATTACAACAACAACTTTAAGTACGTAAGTATATGACTTCCTTTCACAGAAAATTACATAACATCAATCTATACCCAATCATTGGGACTTTGAAACTAAATCAAACACAAACAATTGCCCAATCACTGGATCTTCAAACTCAATTTAAATACATACACAAAGATGCCCAATCACTGGGACTTACATACACTTTCCAGATATATGCTTAAGCTTTATTACAAAAGATTGTTCACTTGAACATCAGTACAACTGGGGAAACTTCAACGTGCGCATGCGCACACACACACACAACAACAACAACCGTAAAAGGAGGGGGGGTGACTCTTGAAGAAGAAGCCTTCAAGCCTTCTAATACCAACCTAAGCATCCTTCCAGATCCAACTAAGTGAAACCATTAATAACTCAACTCTTGCACTCTCTTGAAATCTCATGGCAATACTTAAAATCAACAACATCTAAGCTCCTATCACCATAAATTCTTAAAACCAAGTCCAATTTGAAACCCATTCATATAATAAAACAAAAAAAATTGTTTATTCAACAAATTTACACACTTACAATTTGTCATACACTAAATTTCCTTCAACCCCTCTCTACTAATATTCCATACTTCATTTCATGATCCCTTTCTTTATCACTAGATATTATAGACTTTCCTTTCTAAAACAAAGGTACATATTCTTAATGTCTCTTATTTTACCCCTATTAGTATTGTGTGAGACATAAGATGAATGGATTCCTAATTTGTGCCAATCTTGGACCAATTTCAAAAAGAAATTGAACAAACTTTTCTCTTCCTTATGATTCATGAGTTTCCTCCTTTGCTCTCCTATCTCATTTTCCATGTCCCTTCTTCACATCTATTCAAGCATGAATCAAATGAGATTTGGAATCCGAGGGATGTTGTAGCTCTAAACTTTCTTAGAGGTAAGGTAGAAGGTTCTAAAATTGACCAAGTTCTATAAGTGTCTTGTAATGCAGAGGTTTATTTTGCTTTCTTGAATATACCATAATGTACCAATTATATACATTTCAAGAGGTGGACATTTTTTTATAACGAGTGGACTTGCATTCATCTACAAAGATTCATAGCTAATTTCAAAAAGGTCCAAAAATATGGAATGACTTGGATTAGATACCAATTCCATTTTTCTTTCTATAAAAATTTATTGAAAAATATTTCAAAGAATTTAACTTCCTCCAGAATGTAATCAACTCTTAATCCCAAAACACCCAAGGCCTTTTTGGGTTTAAAAACATCATTGCTTTTGAAGTGTCATAGGTCTAAATGTCACTAATGGGTATAGAAATTTCAACTATACAATCATGTAGTCTACTTGTTATATGGCATGAATCAAATTTGGAATCTTTTGGCCACATAGATTATAAGATTAGAATGTTTTAGTATTGAAAAAGGATGCTAAAATTTTCCTAGCAATACATTTAGAGGTGAAATTTGATTTCTAAACCTACTCAAATGAAAAAACTTTAAATTGTAAAGTGCTTCAAAATCAACATCCAAAGACATTGGTGAAAGAAAATAAGGTAGATAAGCCTACTACCATGTTGATTTGGATATCTAGAAGGCAATTTCAAGAGGGACACATATTTTTTAGAAGTGTGCACTTATTTCACAAATCAAACCCAAGTGGAATTATGATTTTTCAATCAAAATTGTAATTCTTGTGAATTCTTGAAGTGTTAATCCGCCCTAAAATTACAAATTATCCATAGAGTGGAGTCATAATTGCCCCATAAACAACCTATTATTATGTTTCTGTGTATCTATTGGCACTTAAGTTTCCACCAATAAAAGATTGACATGTTACCCCTTTGGTCATTAATGCACTCATTTTGTTAAAAAAATGAAGGGATTTGGATACTTCTTTGGAAGGATTTGGTTGGATAGAATTGGGCTGGTCTACCTTATCATTTTATTGACTCATTGTGTCTACAAAATGGCTTTGAAATGTCAAAAAAAAAAAAAAGGTTGCAAAAAACACATCTACAGCAAAACCTTGTTCTACTAAAATGATTTTTAGTCACATATAACTTCTTGGATTGACACAAACTAGACTAATATGTACAACTTTCAAACAACATTTATTAGAAATGGACGCTATATGAAGAAGAAACAAGCCCCCAAAGTTCATTGTAATCCAAAAATGTCTAGATTTTGAACTTGGAATTACTCCTAAACGTTCAAAACAATGTGGATTGACATGAAAATTTAACCACAATAATTGGACTTTAAAAGAAATATAATATAACAAATTTTATTGAAAAAAAACATTGAATATGGAAATACAAGCCCCCAAAGTTGCAACCATCAAAATGCAATTTGGTGAAATCAAATTGAACCTATGAACTTCAAATGGCTTCCAAAATATCAATACATATTGTACTGATCTAAAAATTTTACCATACAAACACGAAAAAAGAGCACAAATTTTCCAACAAATTTTATTAAATTTGGACATTGGAAACAAAAGTAATAGCACTTCGAGTTGAACTTCAAGACTATATGAGGACACTTTTGGTCCCCTAGGTTGTTCAAGGGTTAAAAGGACTCTTTTTGCACTTCTTACTTAAACGCTTAAAAGACAATCATGTGACCTTGGAAATCATCCCGTTTCATTCTTGTGTGAACCATTGGCTTAAAAAATTGCAAAAGCACTCATTGAAAGTCAAACTACTATAGCTAGAAGATGTTTTTACAACCAAATTTCAAGGTTGAATAAGGTAGAAGCATTGGTTGTCATCATGCCTAGTATCCAACCTATAGGGAGCACTATTTCCAACTAAGATTGAAATAAATTATTTAACAAAGCTTGGAATGTGTCTTTTTGGTCCTTTTCAATGTTGGGACTAATAATGTTATGACACATGTCCCAAAGTAGTGAGCAAGAAAGTAGGAAGTAGGAAGTAGGAAAGTAATTGAACTATGACCATAATTGGAAGACTCTAGATGTTATCTACTAGTGAAATGCACTTTACAACTTCCAAAAGTCACAATAATTTCAATTTTGGGAATAAAATTTTGAGAAAATCACAATTCCCATATTTCCTATCTTCCTACATAAGAAAAATTTCTACCACCTCATACTACTCACCATTTGCTCCCAAATGGCTCAAATGATTGGCTACTAGTGTGTTTATCTTAGTTGAACTTCTATCCTACTAGAAGAATTCCTTGTCATCCATTGGACGCCAAATTCCATGTCAACATTTAAGGGTTAAGAATATTGGAATTCCATTTCCACAACAATCCAACTCAAAATGTAAAAAATAAAAATAAAAACATTCTCGGATCCTCATTCACAAGGTTGTATGTACTTTTCATTTACTCATTCTAAATTTTTGGAAAAATAATGTAAAGAATAAAGGATACTCTAAGTTAGGTTGTTTGTTTTGTTTGTTTTGATTTGTTTGTTATAGTGAGATCTCTTAGACCGTGGATCTTCCAGTTGTGTTCTTGGTACCATTTGAAGAAGGGTGCATATGCTTTTGGTTCTAACTCATGGTAGAAAGAATATTGAATTTTAGAATTTCTATGAATTAAAAAAATTAAAGAATATTTTTATTTTTATTTTGACTATGGCAAAGGTATAAAGCACACTAGTTGGTAATGAGATCAATATTATAGTTGTAATGGAGGACACCAATGAAGCACTTCTAACCATTCCTTAAAATAATATTTTAATCATTTTCAGACTAACTAAAATCCATTATCTAATGTTAATGAAAATAAGATATGCCTATAAGCAAATTTTTAAAATATCACTACTAAATCATGCAACTAACGCACAATAGAATTTTTTTGAATAAAATTGCATGCTTGTCTATAACTTGATATGAAAGATTGATTATACAATGTGTTGAAATTAAGGCGTTGTTCCTCATTGTTTTCCATTGCACAAGTCATAGTATATTCTTGCCTATGCAGAAATAGATGATGAATAGTCATAGGTAAACAATTTGATAGAAAATTAGATTTGTTTTCATGTAATCTTGGTTTGGCTTTGAAAAAGGGATGGTTTAAGGCTTGTAATGCAGTGAGGCGTTTTTGAGGATCCCAAACTATCAATGATTGAATCAAGTCCAAGGCTAAATAGCTTGCATTGGGAATGCAACTTGCAAGGTTGATCAACGGGAAAGTATTCTTAAATTGAAAGTTGCAATTATTTGCAAGCATCCAACCTTCCTTCCATGTACAATAATCAGGTGTACCAAGTATTGCAGAGATTTGATCAAGTTGACTTCTTTGACTTGTACCAGGAAAGATAGGTTGAGATCTAAACATCTCTGCCATAATTACCCCTAAGGACCACATATCTGCAGATGTTGAATAAGATGGAAAACAAAGTAGAATTTCTGGTGCTCGATACCACCGAGTGCACATATAGGTGGTGGTACATCCACATGTGCAACCTTCTTTTCCACAATACTCCAATTTATATGCATGTGTATTGGTGTTATTTAAACAAAGGCCCATTTTTTTAGATAGACCAAAATCAGCTAGCTTCAAGGTTCCTTTATTAGCTAATATATTCTCTGGCTTTAGATCACGATGAATATATCCCTTACTATGCACATGTGCCATTGCTTTAAGTATTTGATACATCCATGATTGAATTTTCATTTCTGATGGAATAAGTAAATTCCTAATCATTTGCAACAAATTTGTTGGCATGTATTCAAATATATAAAACAAATCATCATCTTGTTTGATAACCTTTTTTAATTGGATGATATTTGGATGATCTTTTAATGCTTCTAAAGCAACTATTTCCTCTAATTTTGTTCCATTTTCATAGCACTTTGCAATGAATTTACTCTTTAATTGTTTTATAGCAACAACTTCCTTGGTGTTGTTGTCAATAGCTTTATAAACATATCCGTAGGCTCCTTGACCTATTTGTTGTAGTACAACAAATTGGAAATCCATGGCTTTGACTTCTATAACAATCCTTCAAGTAATGTTTGATGGCTTGTATGCCTTTGTTTCATATTAATTTTGTTTAGGACTACTTTTGATTTTGAAATAATTTGATTGTATTATGCCAATCCATATAAACAAAGACTTTTGTTGGATAATACATGTAATCTACAAGCAAGTGATTCCATGCTTGTTAACATATTAAATAAAAAAAACTAAATAACAAATTTATTCATCAAATAATGGTTAATAAATAAATAAAAATTTCACTGAAATATATCTTCACAACTAAAAATTTGAAGTATTAATCAAGAGTAAGAAAAAAAAATGTACAAATTTTTTTAAAACAAATTCATAAATTAAATTAATAAAAAAACTGACATAAAATGTACATTTTAATCAATATATAATTTTAAGAATTATATTTTAATATTAATCATTTTTATAATACTAAATTGTTAATTGTTCATGTGAAACTTTCTATATGATCTTTGCATATGTTACATAATAAATGAGATAGCTAAGCCTAATTAGAGTTATAATTTTAAATTAATACTTCTAAATATTAAAAAAATCACTTTTATAAGGTTTTAAGTTGATAAAATGTGCTCTAATTATCACAAAGCCATCACAAAAAGATTCTTTATATTTTTTCTTTCAATGGACAATATTTGCAATCCTAAAAAATATTATTTGCAACATTTAGGTTTTAAATGAATAATTAAGATACACTTTGAAGATTTTTAATTTTTCAGTGGATGATTTGGTTTGCATTAGGAAAAATCTGAGCCCTCTGGAGGGCTATTAAGAAATCTGTTTTCGGCGCCCCATAGTGCAATTACAGGAAAATAAAAAAAGAATTTCTTTTTGAAAAATAAAAAATTTTAAATAAAAAAATGTTAAAGTATGAAAACTTGATGTGGCACTGATGTGGCACAAGTACTGACACATCAGCAGGTTTCATTAAAAAATAAAAAACTGAGGAATTTCTTCTCTAATCGCACCAGGGTAGTTGCGAGCAGTTTCAAAGTGGTAGACCTCCCAAGGCCTAAATTTTTTTGTAATGAATAAATAAGATCCAATTTCAAAAAATGAGTCATTAATTATTTGAAATTCTATTGCAATGGTAGTGCTATACTTAAGTAGTTCAAATAAAATAAAAATTCCATGATTGCCTTTATCAACAAATGTTTTTTGAAAATGATTTAGAATTTGTAGGTGTTTTTATACAATAGTTGTAAGTCTAGTGGATAAATGTATTTACAATAAATCCTTTAAAATGCTTTACCAATGTTTAAGATTTTTTTCATTGATTTAAAAAACAACAAACAACAATTAGAACATTCATTAAGTTCAATTTTGATTAGAATTTTTTTAATAAATTTTGCATTGACTTTTTAGAAATCATTGAATGCCTTGATATTTATATAATTCTTGCAACTACCAAAAAACTTAATATCAAAGCACATAGATTCTTAAGAATTCTACTGACATTAAATTATAATATTTTTAAATTTTATAAAAAGAAATTTTAAAATATATTGCCAATATATTCTATCAAGACACAATAAAAGTTTTTTTTTACTATTTGTTAAAAATAACCTCAAGTGTAATTTGAATAGAATAAGAGTTGAATCCAACCATCTAGTTTTACTATTTAATTTTACTTTCACTTATAATAATGTTATTAGTAATGAATTTTTTTGTAATACTCAGTTAATTTTAAAATTGTAATAATTTAAATCTGAATGAGAATTTGATATTTAATTTTTGCAAATACATACCTTTAGTAGATGATACTCAAATTTGTTAACCAATCCCACAAAAAGTCATGCCAATTGTACACTTCAATAATGTAAACACCTACAAGGTAATTGATTTTCAAATTTTTACAAATAAAAATTGAGTATTGTAGTTGCTCAAGTTATGGAAACTAATGAAGATACAAAGTTATCATTTTTAATAATGAATGGATTTATATCATAACTAATACCAAGTAGAGTTGCATAATGTCAATCATTTATAATTAATTTATATAAAGGCATCTACTTATTTCTAATATTACAATTGATTTCAATATTGAAAACTCACAGGCCAATAGAAAGTCATTAAGAACAAAGGCATCATTTTTATCCAAATAATGTAAGTTTAGTGAAAGAACTTTGATATCAAGGGAAATATAGAAAGTTAATTCAATCTTGAGAAGATTAGCCACTTTATGTAGCCTTCTTCAAGTAGACAAACATGATAATTTTATGAAAATCTATAGTTAAATTCAAGTGAACAAATTACACACTTATTATCAATAGTATGCACTTGTTTTTTGAGCCATTTGGTGTATAAAATACAATGACTCCAATGAAAAAAGAAGCCTTCCAAATTGAAGTAAGACATTATCCAAAGGCAAGTCATATTCCTGTAGAACAACCCTCAAATACAACATATGTTAGCATTAGAGGTTTTAGCCATCAAACTATATATTAATATTATTTTAGGATTTAAAAAATAAATATTTAGTACATTTTATATAAACAAGGTGAAATTTATAGATTGTAATTTTAAACTAATATCTTTCCTTGCATACTTACCAAAATATTAAATACAATTGGCTTAAGATTTCCATAGATTTGAAAATTGAATTGAATACAACTATAAAAATATGGTTAACACATGTATTGCAAAGCCAATGCTTCATAACACATTTTTCTTGTGATGTGATATAAACATTATTTCCCTACAAAGACAAAATAATAACTTTAAATTGTAATGTAGTGAATAATTTATTTATTTTGTAATTAAATAGAAGTTTTTAGTATTTCAAAAATTACAAAGAAATATTTGTTATGATATGATTGATGATTGGTAGTTGCTAGATTTTTTGGATTTTTTTCCTTAAGAACATTAAAAAATTTAGGATGATTTTTAATTTAATGGAATAAAATAAAATATTTACCTTGAATTTATTCTTATGTAAGTAATTAGATGACTCCATAATAGTATACAATTTTTTTGAAAAAAATGAAATACAACTTCTTGTCGATGATCAATTTTTCAATCAATACCACTGCAATTAGATAACAATATTTTCATCAATTGGAAACTACACAAATTGAAAATCATATGAAATGGTATATTTATATCATCCAATCAAAATTTATTTATATGTATATGAGATTTTTGTTGAAGAAAAAACAGGAGTAAAAAGAAAAATAGCAATACTAAAAACAATACTATAATAAATGCATTCAAAACATCTTTTGAATAATCTAAGAGCATATATGCTTTAAAAAATGCTTGTAGGCAAAGGCATTGAAAATATCATAAGGAATATGGTTGCAAATAAAGATCTTGATTGCACTTATGAAGTTTTAATTGGAAACTTGAGAATCCAAAAAAAAATATCACAAATACAATCTAACAATTTGAAAAAATGTTTTTATTAAATTTACCTTTGCTAGAAAAATTGCTTGTCTATTCGAATTTTCAATAGTCAAACACCGATTTTTTATTTTTATATATTTTCCCTCAATCCATATCCTAAAAAAATACTCGTATTTATATGAAAATTGAAATGTTGTGATCAATGCAATGCCAATATCTAACCTATCACTAAAAATAAGTAATTGAAGAACACAACTACTCAACACGCTTGAGTTGTTTTATAATACTTTTAACCCTAAAAAGACCTTTCTACACCAAGTGTCCAATAGATGATAGGAAATCCTTCTATGTAGGACAAAAAGCAAGTGTTCATCCTTGATATTTTGTATAGAAAGGAGAGGTCTTGCACAATAGTTTGACCTCTATTAAGTATTATTGTTTATTTTAACAACTAATTCACATGATACCAAAAAAGATGGTATGCCCGACATCCAACTTGTCCTTTTGGAGTTTATAACTTGTAATAAAGATAATCCTAAGAAATAGATCTCTAATGTATTTTTTTACCCATAAATTAGAAATATATGTCTTTAAAGGTCCTACATCAAAGTTCACAAAGCAACGGTGATGATGGCCTAATATCATTCATCCTCCCAAATTGCATGCATTCATCATTGGTCAAATTGAGTGTATATACCAAAAGCTCGTGAATCAATACATCCACAATCATTAACCTCTAAATGCCCAAAGCATCATATTTTGGTGTCCATTGAATTTTGATGTTAACCCCTAAAGAACCAGCATGTTGTTATTGGTATTATAAATTTTTTGGATAGGTACCTGTGAGGGGAGATCTAATTTATTTTAGCCCAAAGTTTTTCACAAGGTCTGGACAAGGAATATCTTTTAGTGTGTCAAATTTCAAGACATTTGGAAATATGAGTCAAAAGTTATTAAGCAATATGTTGTTTAGATGTCAACTCGGGCAGCTCGGGCAGCTCTACAAAAATCACTTTTTTCAAAAGTTAAAATTTGAAATTGGTTTATTATATTTATGTATGCATGAAAAGCTTTGAATCATTCCATTTCAATAAGTGAGTCAAAAGTTATGAGAATTTTTAGTTTGCGGGCAGTTTTGGACTTTCTACTCTAAAATAAACTTTGAAGTCCTATATTTAATTCAATTTTCAATATTTTTGGAAAAAAATAAATTGATAGAATAGATATTGTTTATAACAACATTTCAACCATTGGAATTGGCGTTTTTCAATTTTATAAATAAATTATTAACAATTTAGTATTTTGCATCATTCCCTACTTCAATCTACTTACTAATTTTTTTCTCTATGTTAAACAATTCCAAATGATTTGAAAATTTTTGAACATGTAGCCAACTTGTCATTAACCAAGAAAGTCTAAAGTTACAATCATTTTGTCTTTCATTTCATGCAAATCTGACCTACTGAACTGCAGTTACCCACATTTCAGCAGGGTCAAAAAATGGCACTTTTGCAAGTTCAAACACTAAGATCTTGCAATCCACACGGTGGATTATTTTGAAATTTTTTCCACGTCTTTTTAAACTACTATAATACAAGATCCTACTGTTAAATGCATTCAAAAATGTTTTTTTTCAAAAATTTGATACTTGTACTAAAAATGGCAGTTTTAAAGCGTTTTTACTGAAAACATAGAGAAGGAACTTTAGGGGTTGAGCAAAAAAATTCCAAAATGGTATTTTTAGTAATTTTTAAGACGAATAACCTTTAATGTCTATTCTATGAACCAAAAATTTAATTTTGAAAATTTTTTTTAATGATTTTTCTATTGAAGATTTTGTACAAGGGTGTCCATTGCAAGTCTTGATTTTTTAGTGTTAGAGGCTTTAAGACATGAGCCTCAAATATACTAATAATGGCCATTCAAAATTTTCCATTTTTCATTTAAAAATTATGATTGTTTTATTGAAATTAGACAAAAAGTATAATATATTTTTTCTATTCTATAGACTAAATTTTAAAACATCACTTTCACCTTCCAAAATTTAGAAGTGATTCTAGAAGTACATTCTTTTCCATTTGCTGTGCTTATCTTTGCAATAATTCATACAATTTTAGTAGTCCACCTCAAACATTCATAGTCTTTAGAAATAAATTTGTGCTCTTTTTACTTCAACTTCAAAGGAAGTAAAGAGTAAAATTTCATCTCTCAATTATTTATTTAGATGAAATGATTTTTATAATTTTATTAAAGTTTGAATCCAACTACAAAAAAAATTAAAGAAAACTTCAAAAGTATTGAACCACTAATGATTAATTGGTCTTACTAAAGTGGCAAAATGAAAATTTGAGTTGGTTCCTATGAAGTCAATTTTGAATGGGTCTTTTTAGAATTTTGCCACAAGATGTGGACATGTATCTCCTATGTATGCATAATTTTTCTTAACAATCAAGTGTTTAAATTTTAAAAATTATGTTGCACTCGTAAGAAATAAAGGCACATAATTTATGAAAATTGTTTGATACAAAACATGCATAAGAAATTGAAAGTCTCACAATATGAATAAAATAGAATGTGGAACTCATCACAATATAAACCTTGTTTTGTATCATTCTATAATTAAAAATAAATAGGTTGAGATTGCATGCCTAAAATTCATGCTACAATTCATTTAAAAGGTGTTTTCAATTTTTATAATTGAGGTAAAAACCAAACTTGGTTAGCTTCATTTCACTAGGTGAACCAAATTGAAAAATTAATAATTTGATAATCATAATTGAGATGTAGAACAAAATGGTCAAATTTGCCAAAATGCATTATGTGATGATCCATTTCAACCATTACATTAGAATGATGATTTCATATAAAATCCAAAAATACTCCAAATGACTCAAATTTAGTAAGATGATGTGGCATAGTAAAATTAACCTTGAAACAATGCATAGGCCTAAAAGTGGCCAATGGATGACTTTGAAGGTCACTGTGGCCAATGAAGAATGCACCTATTGGATTATAAATGAGATTATTTTATGCAAAGTGCCTTGGTGATAGGTTTTGTATTTCCAAGTTTAATCCTTGACCCTTGGAACATGTTGTGGATGATTGATTTTTTTGTCCTTTAAATGACTTCACCTATGTCTATAGGATGGATAAAATGTTTTTTCATCCCAATTTTTTTGGGAAGTTACTTGAGTACATTTTTAAGAAATAGTATTGCAAGGATAGTATTGAGGATGTTTAATCAATGGATCATCTTTGTAGCTAGTATATTTTGGTCATTTCTTGCTATTTACTTTTCATGTGAATTTTAGCCATAAAAATCATGTTTTTTGAATTTGAATTCAACTATTGAACTGAAGCTTATCAAATTTAGTTTCCACTTCAATTGAAAGTTTTGAAAAGTTTGTAAGTTTCAATATTTTATAGCAATATGAAATTTCAGCCAATAACCATAGTTGATAGTTTGTTGATTGTCTAATTTTAAATTGACACAATAACTCTAGTTCTTTCATGATATTATATACTATAATAGGGTTATATGGGTGAAAGTTTCAGATTTTTAGAGTGTATTCTATATTTAATATGATTTTTCTTCATTATTTTCTTAAGAAATATGCAGTAATTTCAAATTTTCCTCAAAAAGTTTGAATTTTTTTCCCTGTATCAAATATGTGATTTCATATTTGAAATAAAAAAATAAAAAAAATTTTAAAAAATAAAAAAAAAATATAAAAAAAAAATATAAAAAATAAAAAATAAAAAAATAAAAAATAAAAAATAAAAAATAAATAAAAAATAAATATATATATATATAATTTCATTCATATTTAATTTCAAAACGGCAACGAATAGAGTGATGGGCAACGAGATTTGAAATTGGTGGTCACACGCCCATCCTTTACAAGTCAAAAGACTTTAATTTGAGGTCCTAAGAGGTTGTCCAAATTCGGATTTTAGAATTTTCTTATTCCCTAAAGTTCTTTCATGTTTAGATGGTCAAAATTTCTTCGAAATAGTAGTCTCCAAAGCAAGTTTAAAATCTTCATCCATATTTATTTTTTAACAAATCCAACTGTAGGATCCTTTAGTTAACTTGTTAGAGTACATTCTCCTAAAACTTCAAAATAAAAAGCCTTGTCAATTGCAAGATCATGATGCTTGGGGTTTCAAAAATAAGTATTATCAATTCTTCGTAAATGTTTAGTTTTCATCTTCCAAACATTTTACCCAAAAATATGCAAACCCTAAGACTTGCAATTCCCCACAACATGTTGAAGAAAGAAGTTGGAAATACATATACAAAATTTAAGAAAAGAAACATTTCATATCCATGATTGAAAACATAGTAAGTAGAAAGAAGTAGAGAATGATTCAAAATACTAAATTGTTAAGAATTTAGTTATGGAATTGAAAAATGCCCATCCCAATGGTTATTATGTTGTAATAAACAATCTCCATCTTATAATTTTTTTTTCCAAAAATATTGAAAATTCAGTCAAATAAAGGACTTCAAAGTTCATTACTGATAAAGTAAAGACACTATTATTGTCCACAAACTAAAACTCGTAACTTTCATCTCATTGTTCAAAATGGAATGATTCAAAGCTTTCTTTGTATATGTAAAACTAGAAAACCAATTTCAAAGTTTTATTTCTTAAAAAAGTGATTTTTGAGTTGCTTCTATTGAAAGAATCTCACATACCGTACCTTGAGGTCAGGTTTGTCATTACCAATTTGAAATCATTTCTTTTTCAAGAAAAATTCCTTTGTTAGTAGCTTTTAGAATTTCTAAGAATTTGTTATAGAGCAAGAAAAATATTTCATTCACTTTACAAGTAGGGTTGTCTAGCTTTATGGTCATGTAGACATGTGTACTACGGTAGCTTGAGTTCTCAAATTCTTCAAACTAACAATTAGTTTCTTAAGCGCTAGACATGCCAATCTTTAGAACGCTATTCACCGTAACAATCCCTAATTGGAAAATCATGATAAAGACTTATTTAGAACCTTGCTATGGCAATGTTTTTGTCTCTCCATTAGAAGTACCAAAATGAGATTTTATTTTACATTGGCTAGCAGTCCATCTTCAAACCTGGACATGAAATTGATGTCTATTGAATTTAAGGATTAGAACAAGTACATGGTTTTAAATCATGGATTTCTTACATTTATAAAGCAATCACCTTGGTATTTTTATTATTTTTCATTTTTCATTTTCCATGGGGTTCTTTTTCTAAGATTCAAATTATTTTCATCAATATTTTCTATACTTTTCAAATAAGTCAAGATAGAATTTCCAAAAATTTCATCATAGGCCATATTCATTTTTTTTATTTTATTTTTTAATGAATCTGACCCGAGCATAGGACATCATACTTTTTTTTAACTATGTAGTAAAAATATGACAAAAATTATTGTGCCTTAAAAGCTACTCCTTGACTACTCGTTGTGTGGAAATTTCAAAGAAAACAAATGAAAATTCCATTTGTAGTGAGTTGCCCAAAAATGCTGTGTTGCCAAAAAACGGTGTTTGGACCTTTAGGGATTAAATGGACATCATGTAGCTTGTTTACATGAGCAACCAATGATGAGCCTCCACCTTCCTCAAGGCCATGGGCAACATGAAAGCTACTTCTCAAAAAATTTATCAAACTTTCTAATGCAAAAGTGTTCATTGTAGAGTGTATCCTAGTTTGTAGAAGGGATGTTAGGTAGACAAAGACTTAATTAAGAATAGTACAAAAGAAACACAACACCAAATTCCAATAATTAAATTTGGGTGCTTCAAAGAGTTTCATCCTATGTTTTTCTCAAACTCCGACTCATGATCCCTCATTACACACTTTAGAACTAACTCTAAAGATTACAACACTGAGTTCAAATTGTAAATCGAAGCCCAAATTAGACTTTGATTGATAGATGCATGTTGTCAAAGACAAAGAGAATAATACCAAGGAAATTCACATGTAGTTGAATAGAGGAGTTTTCTTGAAGATTCTTTGAAAAACAGTCCCTCCGGCTGCAAGGGAACATGGCAGAATTCGGCTGCAAGGAAACAAAAATTAAATAAGGAAAAGCAAGTGAAGTAACTATTATTATAAGCTTAGCATACTGTTTTTTAACACTGCATGGTGCACCATGTGGCACTTTGCCCTGCCTGGACCCTCGATTCGGGGATTTTGCCAAAACTTGTTATCCAGTAAACCTTTGGCATTATCTAATCCTACCATTCAACCCACTTGCTCAATTTTACTCCACTCAAAACAAAGTTTAACCCTTAAACGATGAGGTGATCACCATGAAAATCATTTGTTTGGGTATCGTATGATTTTGTTGGCTTAAAAAAACGCAAAAGCATTCATTGGAAGTCAAACTTCTTTAAAAGATTTCCTTTTTTTACACAAAATTCTGAGGATAAATAGTTGCATTTATGTCCTACATAGAAATATTCTTGGTCATTTATCGGACAAAAAATGGTTGTGGCATCCTTTGAAGGTTGTCCCTTGAAGTACGTGCTCCCTATGACCAAGGCAGGGGCACTAAAATGTTCCGATTAGACCAATAGGTGTATTCTTAGGTATATTTTTAGGACCAATATGTGTATTCTTTATTTCTGTAGTGAACAATGAAATTATCCATCCAACACTTTTAGTCTTGAATTTCCTTTAAGTATTAACCCTTGAGTCCCAAGGTCATTTTTGGGTCAAAAACAACTCAAAAGTACTACTCTATATTTCAATATAAATCCATAATTTTTAAATTTAAAGTAAATTAAATTTCTTTTGCGTATCAAAACTACATATATATTGTATATCCAACCATAAGGTTTTGTACTAGACTAGTATGAAAATGTTGAAGAAATTTTATAACCTTTAACTTTGGAAGGATGTGCCCCCCATGACCAAGTTAGTCACCAAAACACTTTAACCCCTAAATGATTTTGACTATGTTTTCACCAAAATTGCTTCCAAACTACCATTTCTAGTACATGTACCAAATTTTAGAAAAAAAAACATTTTTGGACACCCCAAAACGTAGGATAATGTTGTAAGCTTGTTTGAAAACATGCGGAAAAAATTTCAGAAATTTCCATCGTGTAGATTGCAAGATATTAGCATTTGAAGTGACAAATTTCCTTTTTTTGGCCCTGGAGAAATCTGGGCAGCTGCATTTCAAAAGGTCACATTTATATGAAAAAATATCCAAAATGGTGGTTATTCTTTGAAATCATTTTTCAAGTCAAGTTGGCTACATGCTTGAAAAATTTCAGATCATTTGGAATCATATAACATGTAGGAAAAAAAATAATAAGTAGAATGGAGTAGAAAATGATTCAAAATACTAAATTGTTAACAATTTATTTATGGAATTGAAAAATGCCAATCCCAATGGTTATTATGTTGTAATAAAAAATCTACACTCAATGCTTTTATTTTTTTCCCAAAAATATTGAAAATTGAGTTAAATAAAAGACTTCAAAGTTTGTCTTAGAATAGAGATTCAATAACTACCCTAGAGAACCAATTTCAAATTTTAATTTAAAAAATAATAATTTTTAAAGAAGTTTTTTTGCTGCCTGGATTGCCCATTTAACAATGAAAAGTACATATCATACAATAACTTTTTAATCATGTAGTCAAAAGTTATGAAAATTGTTGGGCCTTAAAGCTACTCTTTAGGCACATGTTGTGATAAAATTTCAAAGAAAATAAATAAAAATTCCATTCGTAGTGAATTGCCCAATATTGCCATGTTGCCAAAAAACACAATTTGGGTGTTTAGGGGTTATATATTAAACCAATAGTTGCATACCTTGTTTCTACAAGTAATAGTCTGCAGTGTCTTTATGAAGTTTGTTGTGTAGAATGCAATATATAAGCATTTGAAGTGAAGTAAATGAGCTTTGAGGCACCTTTTTATGCTAGATAGTAAGAATCTATGGAGGCATCTTTTGAGTGGATAGTAAGGAGAGTTAGCATTATCCATCCAAAAGTGACTCCCAATGTTCATTTTTGTGTTTTAAAGATTTTATAATTTTCATTTACAAACCCCCCTTCACCCTCACCCCTCTTGTAATTTTCAAAAACCAACATAGTGACAATCAATATGGGATAATTCCTCCCGTATCCATATTTAGTATTGTATTCATATTCAATATCTATATTTCGTATTCATCCCATATCCATATCCGGTATTGTATTTGTATCCAGTAACCATATTCAATATTCATCCCATATGCGTATCCGGCACTATGTACATATCTAATATTCATTTCGTATTTTATATTTGGATGGCTCAAATTCAATCTCATAAAATCAACAGCTTGTCATTTTTTGAAAAATCAACAACATTTTCAAAGGTAAGCATTTTTTCTTAAAAAAATCAACGGCTTGTAAATTTTTTGAGACAAGGGGGGGCAACTAATGCAAACCAAGGGGGAGCCATTTTTTGAGTGGATAGTAGGACTTTGAATCCTCTTATTGAAAAAAATTGTACTACTGATTTTGAATTACCAAAAAATCATATTGAAAAATTGAATTGAAAGTTTGAAATTTTTTTTGAAAAAGAAGTTTCATTTTTATTTTTCAAAAAATTATTAAGTGGATGTAGGTCTTGGATTGAAGGAAAACATAAATTGTAAATAGTTCTAGAGTAGACTTGAAACATACTAACCTCAACAAAGAGATTATTTTAGCAAGCTAACTAAATCATGTGGAACTTTTTCTTTTCTTTTATTAAATTGTGAAAATTGAGTTCAAAAATATTTTCAATATGTTATTTTCTCCAAAAAGTGCTAATGATTACCTACAAAATGAGATGCTCCATAACTTTCACATCACTTACTCAAATAGAATGAATCAAATCTTTCTATATAGACAAAAATACATTTAAAAAAATAAAATAATTCTTTTTTTTCTTATTTTTTTTTTCCTTCCCTTCCTACCCACTCTCAACTATTTTGAGCTTCATATGACATAGCTTGTGTAAAAGCAGATTTGACATACATTAAGTCATTATTGTAAAAAAAAGTGCCACATGTCATCTTGTGAATGGTATGAGGTGACGTGGACCCTTGAGAATCTAATGTGAAAATTCAATTTCACCACTTGAGTGCCAAATCATACCTTCATGTATAATAACTTTTGTTCCTAGGCACCGATTGAAATAAAATTTACATTCCCCCAAACTAATTTATTTTCCTATCATGCAAAAAAATTTCAAAAAGTCATGCCAAAAATTGAGATCATAGGAACGTGCTTGAACCTTCAAGAGTTCCCAAGGTGGGTACACTTGGAACTTCAGGGGGTTAAAAGAAAAAGAAAAGACTGATTCATAGCTTTCAACGAATGGATATGAACACAAATCACTGCTAGTCCATAGGCAGCAGAAAGATTAGACTACAAGCCGGAGGATACAAGCCGGAAGATCAGTAGAAATTTCAGCTTAACTCACTGCATGGGAAGCTGCAGCAAGTTCACAAGGCAGCGCAATATTCTGCCAACCAGCAATCCGCGGAATTTTCTTCATAAGCTCAGCATCAGCACGTTCCAGCGTGTAATTGGAGTAGAATTCCCCGACGCCGAATACCTGGTTGGGACCTTGCACGTGACCTTGAGCACCATTCAGAAACAGGTCACCTTCTGATCTCAGTGTGCCTGATGCCTCGTGATCGCAATCTCCTGCCTACGCCACGCAACAATACACTCATCTTTAAACGCCAAATCCAAAATTAGTAATGAGAGAGTACTTTTGAGGTTTAACTTCTTAAAAATAAGGAAGTATACACAAAATTTCGGAAATGCACTCATAAACTATCAACATCTCATATGACATGTGAAAAGAATTCATTTAAAAAAAAAAAATGGTTAGTAATGTATGAGAAAACATGTTACATAAATAGTCCCTCGAGGTCATTGTGATGTAAACTTTGACACAACACTCTCCTATCACATTTTATCGCCACACGGTGCCTTTGTAGTTAGAAGAAGAGGAGGGTTCATAATCATAATACCTGTCCTCTTTTGCTCTCTTAGAGCCCTAATCTTAAAGATCTGATTGACTTGGTTTAATCCAGAAGACAGGATTGTTCTATGCAATCCAGGACATCTAAATCTGTACTTTTAGCTGATCTAAGGGCTTAGAATGTGGAGGAATAAGGGATACAAAAATTCTAACTAGCCAACGCGGATAAAACTAGTCTGGTTCTCGAGTATTATCAAATTAATAAAACATTAGCATTGTCTCGGTTTTAAGACCCATTTTAGAAGAGTTGAAATAAGGCATAACTTTTCCAATGCAGTTCAGGACGGCAATAATCTTAGAATATGAAGTTACATACCTTTTCCGAGTAGTACTCGAAGCCTTTCTTTTTGTCTCCAGCTTCGTAAATGCAGTTTTGCGAAAGGATCTGTTTCATCATTGAGAGAATTTAATCATCGAACACCAGGCATTTGAGAAATATCAATACCTCATGTACATGTTGAAAGCAGACAACCTTGGAGACTTGGATTTAGACTAATAGATCAACAAGCAGACCTAAGTAAACCTAATGACCCAGTAATTTTGCATCAACAAGGATTGAATTGTTCAGAAGGTGTTGAGACAGCTGGTGCCGACATTAAAATCCATTTATCTAACCATTTGTAAAGCCTTTTGAGTATCGACATATAATGTAAGTTGACCACTGTTGCGAAAATACAAAAGGCTCCACGGTTAGTCCCGGCCCTGAACTAAGATAGAGGATACTCTTTGCGACCCTTTAACCAATATATAGGAGTGAGAGATCAGTACATAGCTGTGGAGAGATCACTTTGGGTACTAAACGAGCCAAATTTATGAGAAATTTTTTTTATCACAGAATATAAGAATTTCTTATGCAATCATTCAAAGTGAAAGGTTGTAGATCACTGTCGAAGGGACAATAGACAACCCTATTTCTTTTCAGAGATCACTGGTTCAAACAAGTATATGAATCCTGGATATGAATAGATGTTGTTGGTAACAAGCCCGGTAAAGGAGACGAGATCACGTCCACAATAGTTTAAGTACCCTCTACGGTTGAAGAGCATGTTGAACACCCTAAAAACGGGATGAGCAAAGGAAGGAGTTAGATGCAACAAGTTTTCCATACCTGGGACTCCACACTTGCGCATACGGCATAAACAGACCACCCACGAGTGTAGTTGTTGTACAGATGGACTTTGCCAAAGCGCACTCGAGGATGGCGTTGTTTGGTCCCATCATAGAAGCAATGGTGAATGGTCACTCTGATACACCGATCCTCATGGTGCTTCGGGTCCGCCCCTATCAACATGGTCTTGTTGTGATGGAAAAAATGGCACCTGCAAACACATAACCCCTTGTTGAAGGTAACCAACAGACTAAAGTCTAAGCCCTATTAGTACCACCAGGTATCCACATTTAGATTTTTGAGAATGTCTAGGTCAAACTGGGCATTCATAACACCATGGAGGCCCATCTGCTAATTCAAGGAAGAATCAAGGCCTCCAAGATGTTTCAATCTTCTTTCTGTGACAATTGACATATTTTCTCTTGAGTTGACACTTGTGAGCAAGCAGAAGAAGCAACATGTTTGTTGCCCATCATTCTCTCTCATCCAAATCACATCTTGTTTTTTTATATGTTGCTAAATGAGCACCTAAATGGGTGCATTCATAGAACAGTAAGAATGTTATAGTACGTCAAAGTTACATGTTCTCCAGCAGAATGATCCACACACCTCGACACAGTAACGAAAGAAGATCGCCGCGTGATATCAATCAAGCCATCGTCGTAATCGGACAACGTACAGCGGTCAATCCACACATTGCGGGAGTTCGGTTTCAACTGAATGGCGTCGGCGTCGGGGCCTACACCTCGTTGAAATTCAAGGTTGCAGATAATCACGTGCTCACACTCTTTCAGCTGCAAGCCCTTGTTGGTGATCTTGATCCTCTGGCCCCGCCCATCGATGGTCTTGAAGGACTGCACCCGAATGTTCTTGGCAACGTTTATGGTGCCTGACACATCGAACACAATCCACAGCGGCTCCGTCTTCTTGCATCCGTCACGTAGCGTCCCGCGACCTTCATCTGTGGCACATCGAATTCTACAATTTCAGTGAAACTGTATCCCTTACTTGGTAAAAATTCTTTAGCTCTTATCAGCCTTCACCCTTTTACTTGCAGAATTGGAACTAGTCCGAGAATAGCTAGCTTTCTAAACTTGAGCACTATTCTTTTCCCCCTTTACAACTCGTATTGAATCCTTGCTATGCTATTAATGACAAGATGGTAAGTCAACATACAAGATGTAACAAAACATTAGCATTCTGAGAATTGGAACTTGTCTGAGTTTTAATAGTTTTCTGAACTTGAATGTCATTGAGCATTCCTCTATTCCTATACAGCTCTTCTTGGATCCTTGCTATGATATAAGTGGAAAGATAGATAAACATCCAATTGTAGCGAAACGTCTGATAGAACTAGAATAATAGATTTGGATTCTTAGGACTTATAACCTTCATATTTGGCACATAATTATATAATTCAGTGAAACTGTATGCCATGTGTAAATAACATTCTTAAGCTTTGCAACTGTTTCCTTTGAGAATTAGAACTAGCCTTCTACAGTTGAATGTTAATCAGCTTTCTTCTATTCTTATTCAACTCTTATTAAATCCTTGTTACGATAGTAGTGGCAGGATAGCAAGCCACATAAAAAACTATAGCTAAACAACGACAGAATTACAATAACATATTTGGATTCTTGGGTCCCATAATCTCTTCATCTGTAACAAGGGATTTTAGTGAAATCATACGCTATATTATATACCAAAATTCAGTACATTCTTGTAGGCTTATAGCCCTGAGAATAAAAAATAGCTTCGGATTTCACACTAGACCACGATTATTTAGCTTTTTAAACTTGAATTTTAGTAAGCATTCCTCTATTCCTATGCAGTTCCTACAAGCCCCTTTTTGCGTTCCTAATCAACATGCCGAGATACAAACTACAGCAAAACATTGGATGGAATTAAAATGATGGGTTCGGATTCTTGCGCTTCTCTAAGAAATATACTGCAAATAGAAAATTCAAACTATTACCGAACTAGAAATTGGAGACCGGAATGAAATCGTTTAAACCTCCAACCCTCTCTTCGCACTCAAATTCAGATCTAGGGTTTTGAGAATTGACCAAACCTGCAAGCGAAGTGACATGGTACACTTTGCCGTGAAGTCCACCAATCGAAGCGCTTCCGAATCCCTCCGCCGCGCCCGCCAGACCTCGCAAATGCGAATCCGCAGTCGCATACGGTCCCGCCGAATTCGAATACGAGACGCCGGGAAAGGAATGTGCCTCCTGTTTTCCACCGTGAGTTCGCATGCAGTGATTTAGCATCTTGCCCAGGAGCTCAACGTGCTTGTGCTTGTGCTGCTTTTCCGTCATGCTTGAAGCCCTCGGCCCCCTACAACTAGTTTCTTGCGAGAATTTCTTCAGAAAATTTCCGCTCCTGACAACTCTGCGATCAAATTGCAGACGGAAATCCTAATTGATACACTATTTTTTTAGGGAATTTCGAGTGGAAGTGCAACAGGGATCCGCGAATTTCGTTGGGAAATTCAAATTTCGAATCGGCTTCGGTTCAATACAAACTGGTCGGTGGGTTGGGACTTAGGAGTCAATCTGGGGATTTGTGAGACGTGTCATCTTAATTTCGCGACACGTGGTTTTTATTTTATTTTAAGAAAAACATACGGCCTTCAAGGGCTGCAACAATTCCGGGAATTATACCTCATAAGAACAAGTGAAGGAACAAACCCCCTCACTATGGGGAACAATATTACCATGGGGAGTAGAATCAAGTTTTGAACATCATAATTTTACTGTCATTTAGAGTAGTTTTAGGTTATTTTGGACTGACCGTGATGTTATTTTGAATACTAGTTGAAGTCTTATAAGTTAAAACATTCATTAGATATAAAATAAGGTGTCACTTCAATTTAGGCTTTTATATACTTGTGGTTTGTTTTTTTGTTCTAGTATGTATATATAGGATACATCTAGGCGGAATTAAGGTGAGAGTGCATATCTTTGTAAAAACCTTCTAGGGCTTTCCCTTCCACATCCTTAGATGCAAGGTATATTTTTCTACCAAGATATCTTCTAGTGTGACTTCCATTTAATTCCCAATGTCCAAGTGGTTGAATCTTTCTATTCTAATTCTACAATGCACCACTTAGGTTATCAAGTAATCTTCTACTAAAAACATTGGGACAATCCCTAGGTTCAAGGAAGCAAAAGGAGACCCCAATATTGTTTAACCCCTAAATGCTTTGGACTATGTGTTCACTAAAAACGCTTTAAGGACTACCATTTCTAGTACAAGTACCAAATTTTAGAAAAATAAAATCATTTTTGAACACATGTAACTAAAGGATCTTGTAGTATAATAGTTCGAAAAGATGTAGAAAAAATTTCAGAAATTTCTACCATGTTGATTGCAAGATATTAGTGTTTGAAGTGACAAAAATCTATTTTTTGGCCCTATGAAAAAACAGTTAGTTGCACTTCACAAGGTCACATTTGCATGAAAAAATATCCAAAATGGTGGGGCTTCTTTGGATTCATTGTTCAAGGCAAGTTTGCCACATGCTTGAAAAATTTTAGATCATTTGTAATTGTTAGTATATAGGAAAAAAATAGTAAATAGAAAGAAGTAGAGAATGATTCAAAATACTTGAAATTGTTAAGAATTTAGTCATAGAATTGAAAAATGCCAATCCAATAGTTATAATGTTATAATAAACAATCTACATCCTATGATTTCATTTTTTTCAAAAAATATTGAAAATTGAGTTAAATAAAAGACTTCAAAGTTTATTTTAAAGTAGAGAATTCATAACTACCACAAACCTAAACTCCTCATAACTTTCATTTCATTAATCAAAATGGAATGATTCAAAGCTTTCCACATATAAATAAATTTAGAAAATAAATTTCAAATTTTTTTATTGCTCATAAAAGTGATTTTTGAGAAAAATTTGGTCTACTCGCTAAGCATTGAAAATTACATATTACACAATAACTTTTTAACTATATGGTCAAAATTTATGAAAATTGTTAGGCCTTAAAGCTACTCTTTGTATACATGTTATGTGACAATTTTAAGGAAAAATAAATAAAAATTCCATTTGTAGTGATTTGACAAAATTGCTTTATTGCCTCAAAATGCAATTTGGGCATTTAGAGGTTAATAATGTTATGTGGTAATTGATTGGGTTACATTAGCAAACTTGCATGTGTTAAGTTCATTCTTGTAGAGGTATCATGCAATATTGTTTGTTTGATGATGGATGAAAATATCTAAAGAGTCCACTATAATTAGCAATGTTGCTTGGTGTAGATTGGACTAAAAAGTATATGATGAATGATTTTTAGTGGGAAAATTTGAAAATGAATAATGCACCTATGCATCCAAATATATGATCAATTTTAGATGACTATATCAATGATAGGTCTTGTTTGGGGGGGATTAAATCTCCTCCATCTATAGGGTTGACGGGACGTCCGGACGCGGACGTTGTGTCCGCAGCGTCTGCTGACATTCGCGATCTCGGCGAACGCAGCGTCCGCCAGGACCGCCCCGTCCGCCTCTCCCCCCGTCCACCTGTCCGCCCCGTCCGCCCCTACCCGCCCCGCCCTGTCCGCCCTACCCTGCCCCGCCCGCCTTCCGACGGCGGGAGGGACGCTGCGTCCGTTGGCGTCCGTGCGGACGAACGTCCGAGTTACGGACGCTATTTTGGAGCGGACGTACTGATTTATCAACCCTGTCCATTTAATTATCTAGGAGCAAACCAAATAGTCACAACAATTTTGTTTGTTTTGTAAGAAAATAATTGTTCTACAAAAATAACCGTTAGTCCTACACACTTGATCTTGCATAGGGCAAGGGTGTAGAATATAATTTAGTATAGAATCAGTACAAGGAAATTGAAAACATGATCACAAACCATTGTAAATGAGAACTCAAGTCTTCCTATCAACATTTGTATTTCTTGTCATGTTGTCTTGCTTACATTAGAGCAATATAAAGTGGTCTCATCCTTGCTTGGTTTAGTTACTATGTTCAATTAGTTATTTAAATAATTTAATAGGAGAGGTTTAATGTGGTGCATCGCAAATTGCATAGTTTTTATTCACAAAAGAACAATGAGCATTGTTGCATATAGCATTTTAGTTGAAGGATGGTAAACAAGTTTGTTTTTTTAGGGGGGGGCAATATTTTGTTTTAGTTAACATACAAATTCTAGCCTCTTTCCATTTAGTCCCTTCCAAATTTGATCATTGTAGTGAGGCCAATGCAAGTCTTTGACTATTCCCCAAAAAAATTGATGGTGAGAGGTTTATGTGTCTCATTTGCCTACCTTATTAGTTAGGAAATAAAATATTTATTGCAATAATTCAACCAAAAATTTTACTGATAATCTTTGATTTCTAATGAATCTTGGTGGAAGCAAAGAATATTTAAATATATTATAATATTGATACAATCCTTTGCAAAACTTACAAAGTATGACCCATTTTATGAGCTCAAGTTGATGGGATTTGAATTCAAGACTAGTAAAATCATACATCAAATGAATAAATTGTATTTTGAATGAAAACATGATCATACATGTGGTATGTGGATGAAATCAAGACAAAACATTAATATAGATATCCACAATTTTTAGCAAATTTTTAATTTCATCATAACCTTCTTTTATATTTTTTTGTTCCTTTTTCATCTTTTTTTTCCTATTTTTTTCCTATTTATTCCTACTTCTTATAAAAATAATTTGTCTTCTTCAACTTCTTTAGAACCTTCAAGTCAATCTCATAATTCTTCCAAAATTTCATTGAAAAAAACAATGTTTTCATGACTCATAAAGATATTAAAATGGACAAGTCATTCTTGCTATCACCTTCATAATTTTACTTGTACACACCATCCCTTTTATTTAATGTATAATATATTATTTTGTAGGCTATAACACAACATGAATTACAATTTCAAATGATAAATAGAATTTATATATTGAGATTTGAATCTCATGTTGGTCATTTATTGACTAGGTACATGTTGATAGAGGTTCCAAGGTTCATAATTAACAAAAAGGTTTCATGTAATCTATGACACTCAAATTTGGTGTTCCATTAAATTTGTAACATTGCCAAAGACACAAAATGTCATAATCTCAAAGTACACAATGAACCTTTAAACAACATTCAACTTGCCTACATGGCAATCCAAAGGAAAATACAAAATATCTTTGAAGCAATGCTTGTCCAAAGTTTATGTAGTTAAGGCATACAAAAGTAAATAGTGAATAGTGCTTTGAATGTATACCTAAATGCAGCATTTGTCAAGGCACGTTCACTACTGAATTGGTTGAAACATTCCAAAAAAATACAAAAGCCATTTTCTAGCAACAATTCTCTAGCAACACCAAGCCCATGAAACTAGGCCTATCATTTAAAGAATAGTATAAAGGCTTTATGTATTCTATGGCACTCTTAATTTTGGTGTTATATTAATCCAATAATGTTGCATTTATAAAGTGACAAAAAAAACCCTCAAAAGATATAAGGTCTATTATAGAGGAAAAAAATAATATATCTAAATAAGTAAAGCAACAACAATAAGCCACCAAAATTACACTAAAGTAACTACACCTAAAAGAGTCCAAATAAGCAATTCAACACACAATTCTAGATTCTCTAAGAATTTATTTTTTGAATACTATATTGATGAATAAACTATGAATTTTAATCCCTAAACACCCAAGGCCTTTTTTGAGATTTTAAGAGTTTGCTCTAAATTGAATAAAAAGCCAACATGTTGATAAGTTGTATCAATTTTTTTTAAATTGTAACCATACAAATTCAAACTAGATATGTTAGAAATCACATAGGAAAAGAAAACACAACAATTTCACTTATAGATTAAAAGATTAGAATGTTCACTCATGAAGGTGCCAAAACTATAAGTGATTGGAAGTCTTTCAATCCTCTTTTCTAGTGTCAAATCTAAAAAGTTGGTCACCAAAAAATATGAGGTTAAAATATATTATAGTATGCATAACCTTAATCAATTTACAACTTTTCAAAATCTCTTCTACAATTTTTAAAAATGAATTTCTAATGTAAAATTTTTTCCAAAATCTAGTGTATTCAAGGCTCATTTTCAAGAGCTCTCAATACTATGGAAAGTCAAGATTGCAAGTGACACCCTTGCACAAAATCTTGAATAGAAAAATCATAATTAGTCATTTTCAAAATCAAATTACTGATGCTAAAACTAGACTTCAAGAAGAATTTTTCAAAAATACAAACAACTAAAAATAGCAACTTGGCTAGGTTTTATTTATCTTCAAAGTATTGTTGACACCATAATTTGGTACCTTGGGCATTTAGGGGTTAAATTACTAAAAATTGGTGTTTCTAAAACCATCCCTAAACTCTCATAAACAGTAGGAATACATTTTAGGCAAGAATCTATATGGGATTATACATGCACATGTGTTGCCGTCATTAAAGAAACAATCTTGATTTCTAATTTATACATGCTTTATTGCATGCAAAGAAACAACATGAATTCATTCCAAACTAAACCTTCCACAACTTCTAATACATGAGAAAGGGGTTTGAATGTCAGTGTAACAGTTGGACGTCCCAGGAAACGCTCATCGAACATGACAAGAGTTTGTGTTAAACGCCATGCTATACTTGAGAGAAACATTACCGAGATGAATAGGTGTTCTGTCTCACAGAAAAATGTCTCCACTCAGCTTTAAATCAGAAGATTTTTTACATATTTGCATTACAGTACGGTACTCCCATCATGTCAAAGGTCATTTAGGAGGCAGTGGCCAGTGCTTAGCTATGCGCTCTATTGCATCCAAAGATAACGTGTTGTTCACCTGAATTCAAACATGCCGACAATAAGATGAAGCCAATCTGGCTGGGAAATACGTGTTCTCAGCAAATGTGGCAGGACATACGATGCACTGAGTCAACAAAGGAATTGTGCCAGACAATTCTGGACCATCTGGTCTCTAATCTAGATCTTTAAGACTGAGAAAACCAATAGAAACTGCGGTTGTTGTAGTCAAGTTCTGTTATTGCTTAAGAAATCAGCACATACATGGATCAGGAAAAACTCACCAGTTCGTTATGACGGGCCTTAAAAGCATCACAAAAACGTTGAGCATTTTCTGGCGATAACTGCTCCAAAATAGCCCCGAAACATACGACCAAGTAGGCATGCGTTAAAAGACCAGAAGCTTGACTTGGGTGCATTGCACATCAGCTAAAAAATTAATTCTCTATAGACCTCCATCCAGAGATAATATAGTGGTGACTATCATGCGGCTAAATGTCTCAAACAGCCAAGCTCAGATCAGAACATGCCAGCCCATACAAAATCACAAATTGACTACAACTTCCAAGCTGACACGGTACATAGTGAAAGTTTTTTAGTACATATTGATTGTTTTCTCTACTCCCAATGCATTGATTTAGGAACCCTTTTCCAAAACTCAGAATCTACAAGAGAGCAGTCATCTTCAGGTAAAGAGAGCTATCAATGGGATTAATACAGAAAGAACGTACCTGCTCCTCTGCTGCCACCTTCAAGAGATCCCAAAAGTTTGCTACACATCTCAGCAAAAACAAACGTATTAAGAGGAATACTATCCACTTTTTAGGACCCTTGAAATTGAGAGGCAGACAAAGGCCACAGACAATGGCAGAATGCTCAAACAATATATATGCCGGCATCATAATTTCTTACAGACAATTGAGTGAAGGAGTGCTTTTATAGGATGATTTCAAAGGTGCATTTCGGACAAAACAATCTCAACAGAACATGTCCGCATAAGCACACCACGTGATAGCAAGAGCAGGCGAATGGCGGCACGTATGTTAGAAGTACCTTCGTCACCCAAGGATGCAAGTGACGCTGGCGGAGACTGAATACCCTTCCCTGTATCAGTTTCGTGACTGGGGCTCCCTGTATCTACCTGTCCCGTCCCAAAAATGTCCAGATACCAGAAATTACTGGTTGGCAATCTACCTCAATAATCATAACAAAGGATCTATAAGATTATTGTGATTATTGTGAGCAAAGGATCTATAAGATTAATTCATAGATGGAAATCTATGATCTTGAAAAGAAATGATATGAGCGAGAAGAACATCGATTATTAGTATCATGAAAAACCTTCAAAGCACATACCTGTTGCAACTGGACGGTTGACGAAGGAAGAGGAAATCCAGATGGGACCCGCCGGTTCATACTATTGACTTCATCTGCCTGCCAATGCACACGAGTTCCAAACTCAAAACAATTATGGCAGGACCTCTATGCACAATTTCTGAGAATCATTTCCTTAAAGGGAAAAGGCACAGCAACGAGTAAAAGCAATAAGTTGTAGACAGTAAATAACAACAGTAGAGAACCATAGCAAATGAGAAGAATCAGAATAAGAACCATACACAATAAGAGGATGACCTAACAACTGGGAACAGCTCCAGCAAACGTTGGAACTGCTCCTCCTCCATAGCCACCAACGAACCCCCGCAATTCCGTCCTCTGGTTCTACCTTCCTGCAGATATCAGGACGTTCGAGTCCCTCTCTTCTCGTTGTGCAAAAGTTTATTGATGCCAAATGAGGTAAAAACTACTCACAGAATGGACATTGAAATCAAGAGCGGTGTGGTCCTTGATACTCGAAACACTTCTTCTGACAACCACAAACATCAAAATGAAGTCGGTATCAAGGAATGTAAACACTTGAAGGTGGATTTACTCACAATCCCTGCAAGCATCGTCAACCGTCAACACAATCAGCTGAACTGCAATGCCGAGTATGCGAACATCTAGGGCATTACAATAATCAACCCTGAATCAATAATACCCACTCACAACAACCAGAATGAAGCCTCGTACCCTATTCTGAGGGTCTTTACGCACTCTATCCCTCCAAGAATTCTCTATTAAGCCCTGCACACACTGAGAGTAAAGAACGAAAACACATTTCAGAAATCAAACATAACGCCCCCACTTTCAAAAGAAAATTCGAGATTTGAATCAGTCCACCAAATTCTCTCAATTCGTTCCTACACACTCCTGAGAATACAACGGCCTGATAGATCAATCAGAGATTCGACCAGTACTTCCCCAGTCAAAAAGGAACCCTAATGTGAATCAAATGCCCAATTCCAAATTGTCGTTGAAGGTAGGGACATCCAAAAATACCAGGAATTCCAAAGTGCCACTTCAGTATGGCATTCCATGTACCCCTCCAAAGAAAACATTCGCATCATATCATCAACGTCCAATCCAGACCCGAAATCATCGTATAATCAACCCCAGACTCTTAAACGCACTTCAAATCTTCGTAATAACCAACACATAGACCAAAACCTAGTCATTCCTCCGCCATACTATCCCAAAACCCTATTCCCGATTCACAAGTTACAAGAATTCCAAAGAATCTGGGGAATTTGGAGTTCGGCAGACGTACATGTGAATTCGATGCAATTCTTTCACGATCACAAATTTAGAATCCGTGATCTGTTCATGAGATCCGAGAGTTGCAAGGAAAGCTTACGAGAATAGCGCAATTGGAGTCGATGTGAAGCTGTTGTTGGCGAAGACAGAGCAGCGAAGGAGAGAACTGGTCAAGGCAGTTGGTGGAGCAAGAGACTCAAGATTAGGGTTTTCAAGACGGGCAGCAAGAGCGCCAGGGCGTGACCCGGCGTAATGACCGCGGGAGCGAAATTCTCCAACGGATGAAGAAAGGTAACCACCGGATGAAGAAAGGTAACTACCGGATGAAGAAAGCGCAATGCTTGATTATGTGGGCAAATTTGCTTAATTGGGCAAGAAACCCTAATTACAACAATGAACGTGCTTGGAGAATGTATAAGACATTCCCTAACAATGGTTTACGATGCTATACATTGAAATATGTATTCACAAGTATTACAAAGGAAGAAGGGATCTAAGACATTTTTTTTTTCTATTGTTTTCTAATCCTTTTGCTATCCTCAATGCATCAAAGAATATTTTGAGAGATGTAATTTTGTTTTTTACAATCTGCCAAATTTAGCAAAATTCCACCGCTAGTAAAACATTGTCCTTTAAAGCTATGTAAGAGTATATTTCCATGATGCCATGATCCTACTAATTTGTTGGGGGTGAGGGCACTCCTATTTTTTTTTATTAAAATGCCAATCCATTATTAACATGATCAATGTTCCAAAATAAATAAAGATTGCCAAGGGGAGATGACAAGCTCATCAAATACTTTGGATTCTCAATTTACTATTCTTAATCATTCTAACACAAGTAAGAGTCCAAGTATGACTAGGTGAAGCACTATTTAGAACAAGGTGGACAATTATTCTTGATTTAATTAGAATTGAGACTTCACAAGTGTGTATGAAAGTTTATAGAGTACTAGAAAAAGTAAAAATAATTTCATTATTATAAAATAAGGACTAATTTTAGCTTGATAAATATTGGTTCTAAAAGGAACAACCTTGTTCATCTTGGATAAACATAGAAACAAGCAAGACTAAAAAGAAATCCACTTTGTGTATAGGTAAGATTATACATCCAGTGACTAAAAAATATTAATTTGTGTTTATTTTTAATTAATTAAAAATAAAAATAAATAAAAGATAATTTTAATATACAAAATAAAAATAAGAAATGTTCTATTGATATAAAAAAATTACATCTAAAATGTGTACAATTCTAAGCAAAGAGGTTTAATTTTTATTTATAATAGTGAATTGACTAATAAGATTGTTTATGAGTATTGAGACATATAGATTGTAATGTTGAAGTAGAAGTTAAGTAACTTATAAATAGTATATATTAGAAGCTTGTTTGTGGCAACAATCTCTACATTATTATAAACAATTTAAATATACACATGAGCCTAACATCTTATAACTCTAATATCTATGTTTGAGTTATATTAGACCTTGATAGCATCATATTATGTACACTTGATTTTGATTTTTCAATACACTTGGTTGTTGTGAAAAAATTGTATCGATTTAAAGGTGATGATTTAGCAAGTTCTATAGGCCACAAAGGTAAAGTATCCATCTAACTCTTATTATTTTTGCAATGTATTATGACATTGTTTTCCATTGATTTTGGTGTATCACATTGTCTACTTGATGTCCAGAGTATTTTCTAAGATGTCTTTTATAACATTAGGGCTTCTCCATCTTACTTCAAGTGCATAACATTGTATAATAATCAAGCAATGCTCCTCCTTATGCTAGGAAGGTATTACGCTTTGTTAGGTGTCTATGAGGGCCTTATCAATTAATTCAAGGATTGAGGTTGAATGAAGAGCCATCAATAAAACAATTTTGTTCAATGTGTGTGTCCTCTATTTCAAGAACACAAAACGGACCTCGCTACCTCATTAGTAAACAATGTCATGTGAATAATTTAGTATATGTTTGCACTTGGTGTTAAAAGAGTGTTGTTAATGAAGATCTTAGGAACAAATTTACACCTACTTTTGGACTAGATTCACACTGCAAACAACACCCATGACACCAAGTGCAAACATACCTTTGATAAGAAGTAAAGTTGTAGTACAAATGAAATAAGCACTCTACGATCACCAACAATTGCTTCAATATGAGTCTTCACCTTTATCTTCATAGCTACATTCATTAACGCTTAAATAGAAAGCTGCACAATTTACGTACAAAACTTTTGATGTTGACAAAGTAAAGCTTTGTTTGTATTCTACCCCAGCCAGCGTTTATTAGCTGTTCCAAAGTTGCTGTCAATAGTTCTATTATTGCACTCGTCAAGTCATTTGTCCTGAAGCATGTGCTAAGCACTGAGACAAAGAGACGTACTCGATCCCACACACGCTACGAACAAGCTAAGTTACGTTAGTTGCGTAGAATTGGTGTTAAGTTATCAACTTTCATTTGATGCTTTTCCACGCCAAAGTGGCAATGATCAATTGAGATATATAAGACCATCAAAGTCTGCATCCAATTTCATTCTTTGCAATATATTTGTATGTAATCAACAAGGTTGTTGCATTAATAGTTCTAGTACCTTAGCCTCACTTAGTACATGGCTTAAGATAGTGGAACTATCTCCAAGAAACTCTTCATTCACTTACATTGGTATCACATAATCTGAGTTCTTCTCTTTCTTCAATGCTCAATTTCGTAATAATATTGATCTCCAATAGACTCTTCATTCACGCTAGTCATAATTTGTTGTTCTTCTTCGGTACTCATTCTCATAATTCTGTGCATTTTTATTAGTGTGGGGGGGTTTAAATAGTTCATCAAAAGTTAGAGTGCATGGAATTTTCTTTTGCCTTTGATATATCAGTTTTTTGAATTTCTCACTGGGGTCATAGGCGATTTTGCAGTAGTTTGGTGATTATTGAGACCTACTGATCAAGGGTCATAATCAGTATGGATTCTTCAACATTTTCTCGGCTCCAGGTGATTTGCAAAATAGGAAAAAAAAACTCTAAAATTAGTTTATTTTCTAATTTGTTTCATGTTCTCCATTGATTTGTTGAGTGTTTTGATTCCTAAACTTAAATATTATGGGTTTAGGGTTTAGGGTATAATATTTAAGTTTAGGAGGCTTCTAGTGATGAATTTGAATTTGCAATTGAGATTGATGTTGTAAGTTGTAATGACATGTTTTTTTGACATACTTTTAACGATGGTTCAGTGATAGATAAATTCATATGTAATTAGTGGCCGGGTTTGAATGAAAATGAAAAATGATTTGATGAACTACGTTTAATTTTAAATTTGATTATGACGTGTATTAATATTGTATTAATATTGTGTCCTAGGTGATAAACCTTGATGATGGATGGAAAGCCGCAAAAGCATCTGATATTCTTCAAGGAGGAGTTCAACTCACAACCAACAAAGGCGTTTCCACTTTGGAACAAAACAATCGATGGATCAAAGGGATTGTTCCGGGCACGTATGTAGTTGAATTATTGATATTAATCATAATTTATTACAAATATTTTTAATCATATTTCTATATGAATTTTTTTGGTATGATTCAATTTTTTGTAGAAACACGTTGACAATTGTATGGATTTTTTTTGGCAGGATTTTGACAACTTTGTTGTCCAATAACCTCATCCCTGACCCACTCTATGGCCTCAACAATGAAAGTATACCTGATATTGGAGACGTGGGTCGAGAATATTATACATATTGGTTTCAAAATAGCTTCAAGACACCTCTCTTGGTACGTTCTTAGAATCTTACCATTACAATTGTTTTAATATAAATTTCATTGAATCATCATCATAATAAAGACATTAAAAAAACTACTAAGAGAAAAATAAAAAATAACATTGAAGGACCTCACAATGAAATTTCAATGAATAATTTAACATCATTGATTTCATTTCATCGTTTTGCTCACTTCTCTCTTTTATTCCATTGAATGTTGTTCAACTGACACTCGGTGTCCAATGGATGATAGAAAAATCCTTCTACATAAGACAAAAGTGTAGTAGACGTTCATTTTTACAATTTTTTTGTGTGAAAAGCAACGCAAATCTTACACAGTAATTTGACCTCCAATGAGTACTCTTGGTGGGTTTTTTAAGCAAATGATTCACAAAAGTATCCAAAAGGATGATTTCCATGTGGCAACAAACCCGTCATTCTAAAATTAAATTTATTGATATCAATTCATGATACATAAATTTCAATATTTGTTGGTGTTTTTAGGCAAAAGGTGATCGACTTTGGCTACAATTTCGAGCAATCAACTACCAAGCCGACGTTTACATCAATGGTCATAAGGAAATCCTTTCCAAGGGCATGTTTTTGCGACATACCATTGACATCACGGATTGGGTCATGTCCCAGGGAGAAAACCTGTTAGCAGTGCTTGTTCATCCGCCGGACCATCCAGGGCAAATTCCAATGGAAGGAGGTCAAGGAGGAGATCACGATGTAAGATTCAAAATTCTAATTTAGTTTTTTTAGAAGTACATAAATTTATTTCTGAAATATTAGTAGAATACATCAATAGTGTATTAAAATTCTTATTTTAATGTTTCAAAATTTTGATATAGATGATTTTAGTGTTTGGAATATTTTTTTTGAGTTTTACCAGCTATTTTCCTTTAATTTTCATATCAAACTTTTCTTTCAAATACCAAGTCTGTTATTTTTTCTATTTTTTACTCTAAATAGAAATTTAATAGATTTTTTCACCAATTTTTCTCTTGATGTTTTCAAATTGCACCCAAGTTGTTGTTTTTCTCAAAGGCTTATTTTATTGTGGGAATTTTTGTGCAATCATTTAGATTGGAAAGGATGTTGCAGCTCAATATGTAGAAGGATGGGATTGGATTTGCGCAATCAGGTAAGAAAAAAACATGACATAACTTATTTGCATACTAGAATCAGTTTTGACAAAAAAAAAGAATTCTGAAATAAATAGTAAAATATTAATGAAATTCAAAACTATAAATTATTCTACTCATAATTGCTCCCATACCTCTAATATTAAATCTTTAAGACTATATACTGGAGATTTTCAAGAATAAAGCACATCAAATCACATTCTAAAACGCTCTTTATAGAAATATCTATAAATGTATCAATTTAGAAAATCATGTTTTGTATTTTATTTTGAAGTATTAAATCAACTTCAGATAGTTGATTAAATGAATAGAACCCAATGAAATTTTAACAGTGTTGTAAAATTACTTGTGATGATTTCATCAATTCTTAGTAAGTTGTCCTTGGTAGTTAGAGTTGTAGAAAATGAATACAAAATTTAAAGTTGCTAAATATTAAAACCAAAAATCATTTTTTGTAATAGACAACTAGTAATTTCTAATGATCACGTTCTATTTCATTTTTTTTTTCTAATCTTTTTAAATTATTTTACACTGTTATATTCGTAGTTATGACTTAATATTACAACAAGCTATGTTTATTTTCATCCTTATAACATGCATTGTTGGAATTTTTATAGGGATCGGAACACTGGCATTTGGGACAAAGTCACCATTTTCCAAACTGGGGTATGATTTCTTCAATTTTCTTACTGTTTAGAAAAAATTTATCTTCTAAATCATTGCCCCTCTAATGAAATGTAGCCTAAAAGTATCTGACGGACGACAAAGAATCCTTCTATGTAAGACAAAAGTATAGATATTCATCTTTCAAATTTTGTGTGAAAACATGAGGTCTTACATAGTAATTTGACTTCCAAGGAGTGATCTTGGTTTTTATTTTTTAAGCAAATGATTTACATTATATTCTAAAGAATGATTTCCATGGTGACTAACTCAACGTTCCAAGATTAATCACTATTTGAACAATTGTGTATAAGGTTTGAATGTTTAAAATTATTTACTTTTCTTTAAAAATTATTTTATTATCGATTAAATTTTTATTATTGTTGATAGAGCGTGCAATTAGTGGATCCGCATCTTGTTGCAACATTTCCAGTTTCAACATACACATGGGCACATTTATGGCTCACGACCGAGTTGACAAACACCTCTAGCGCTACCGCTAATGTGACCATAAATGTCACCGTGACTTTGGAGGGCAAAGATTCGGTCGATTCCATCTCAGCCTCACAAACAACTCCTGTTGATGCTAATAGTACTCTTAAGTACTCTCTACCTCCCGTACGTGACACAATTTGTATTTAATTATTATAAGTCCATTATACAACTTAATGCATAAACAAGACCATTGCCATGATTTCAATATCCATACTAAAATATGAATCACATTATAATTATAACAATTTTTTTAATTCTTTTCTCTTCTTTTCTTTTTTCAGATTTTGGTTGATAAACCGGCATTATGGTGGCCCAATGGTATGGGCGACCATCCATTATACAAAGTGGATATAACAATTGAGGTTGAAGGACAAGAAGGCCCATCGGACACATGGAGCCATATGTTTGGATTCCGCCATATCCACTCTTATATTGACACAACCACGGAAGGGCGGTATGGCTTTCGATTGATTAGTAAAAATATATTCTAATTTTGAAATCCTACAAGTTTTCTTTTACAAAGTTCATTTCATTTAAAAAATAAATAAACTAATTATTATATTAAAAGATTATTTGTAATTGTGACATTCAGTTATTAATAACAAAATTTTATATCTTTTAAAAAAAATATTTTGCAGGAAATTTGAGGTAAATGGAGAACCCATCTTCATTAGAGGTGGCAATTGGATACTTTCAGATGCTTTACTACGCCTTTCCGAAGAGCGGTACAATACAGAAGTCGCCTTTCATGCAGCCATGAATATGAATATGATTCGTATTTGGGCTGGGGCTTTAGCTGAACGTCCAGAGTTTTACAATGCATGTGACAAGCATGGCTTACTAGTAAGTTCAAATAATTTTTTTAATATATTATTACTTTACTCTTAATTGACCCATGTAATCCCAAGGCCTTTTTTCCATCAAACTCCAATAAAAACTGCTATTATTCTATTGCAAAGTACAAAAAAATTAAAATTTTTTTTTGTTGCATATCTAACTATAAGATCTTGCACTAGTTGGTAGTGTAAAAATGTATGAAAAGAAATTTTTAAAAATTCGACCACATGGATTGCAAGATATATACATTTGAAGTGAAGAAAACCATTTTTTAACACCTTACATAACTATATTTTCAAGCTTTGAAGCTTCTACATGTAATAGACTAAATGAAAAAATAATAATAATAATAAAAATAATAAAAATAATAAAAATAATAAATTAACAAATAAAAAATAACTAAAACAATTGTATTTATTTTTTGGTGTTTGTAGGTTTGGCAAGAGTTTTGTATCACGGGTGATTGTAATGGTCGAGGGCAACCACCATCCGATCCAAATTGGCCTCTTGACCATGGACTTTGGCTCAAATGTACATACGACACTGTGAAACTCCTTCGCAATCACGCAAGCCTCGCCTTGTGGTGCGGAGGCAATGAACAACATCCGGCTCCAGATTTGAATGACGCTATGACAAATGCTCTTGTCATTGTTTCCCCAGAATTAGGAAACCCAAGTCGCTCTTTAGATGGAACACGTCTTTATATCGAAGGTAATATATATCATTTTTAAAAATTAATTTTTTTTTATATTTAAGTCATTTCTTACAAATTTATCAAATTTCATTGATTGTAAATTTAATAATCTAAGTCTCCTTGTGATAGTTTAACCCTAGCCTAAAACATCATTGCAAACCCTAATAAGTGTCCAATGGATAGCAAGCAATCCTTTTATATGAAAAGTATAGATGTTCATCCTTGGAATTTTGTATGCTAAGTAGAGGTCTTGCACAATAGTTTGACCACCAAAGAATGCTCTTGCTAGGTGATTCACATAGTACCCCAAAGCATGATTTTCACGGTGACCACCCCCATGTTTGAGGGTTAAAATGGTATTCCTTTTAAAATTAAGTCACAATAATTCATAACAATGATCTAACTAGTACTTATATCACTATTGTAAATATTTGAAGGTTCATTGTGGAGTGGCATTGCACAAGGGGATGGACTCTTTCGAGATGGGCCTTACACAATTCAGATCCCGGAGAATTTTTTCCGCGAACGAAACTATCCTTATGCATTCAACCCGGAGGTTGGCAACGTCGGAGTTCCAAATGCTGATACAATTCGAGCTACCATGCCTCCAGAAGCATGGGACCCTCCACATATCCTAGCTGGAGAACATCCCAATGCGACATGGTACTATCATAAGTATATTGGTTATGCCGATGGACAAAACCTCATCCCAGGGCAAATTGAATCATTTGGCAAATACAATAGCCTCGATGATTTTTGTGAGAAGGTAATAAAAATTCACGCCATCGCTCATAACTAAAAAAAATTTCCACCTCTATCCCAATATAATTCCATAGTTTGAGAAAACTAGTTGAAATAAGCTCAGATTTTGTCAAAAAGCAATGACACCATGTGCTTGCAATATGTGTATTGTTATTGCAAGAAATTTATTATTTGTTTTTTGTGGTGCAATCTCAAATTGAGCTTATTTTAATTAGTGTTTTCAAGCCACAAATTTATTTGGGTTAGAAGGAATATTTGATTTGGTAATTAAGAAAAATTAAAATGCTTTTGCAAATGTGTTTTTAATAACAAATTTTTTTTAGTTCATTTTTAAAATTATAATTGTTTTTTAATTTGCATTTTTGCAGGCACAACTTGCCAATTATCATCAATACCGAGCCCTTATTGAAGGTTGGAATACATGGATGTGGACCCACTACACAGGAGTGCTAATATGGAAAACACAAAACCCATGGCCAGGCTTGCGTGGGCAAATGTATGATCACCTTCTAGATCAAACTGGAGCATTCTTTGGCATCCGTTATGCAGCTGAGCCACTCCATGTGCAATTTAACCTCCTCACATACAACATAGAAGTAAGTACTTATTATATTAAAATTTTTTTTGCCCTCGATGAAATCAATCAATTAATAATATTTTAAATTTATCTTTGCAAATTAATATGCGCTTTCAAATGATAATTTATATTCAGAGGTCCAAGATTAAAAAAAAAAAATCAACTAAAATATGTTTTGTACAATTCAATTATTTCAAAAGTTCAAATATTTCAATGTTTACACTAGGTAGAATTTCATAAATTTAAATGATGAAAAATTTATAATTACAAATAGAAATTGATTTAGATTTTGGTTAAATTACATAAGTTTTTTTTGGTTGCCTATTATAGGTGGTGAATACTACAAGGGACACCTTAACAAATGCAACAGTGGAGGCTGTTGTTTATGATGTTGACGGTAAGGTCCCTTATTCACAAAAGATTACAGGTATCACCATTGAAGCAAAAAAGACCATGATTGTTGACATGGTTCCTTTGTTCACTTCTATCAACAAACAACCAGTGTACTTTCTTCTTCTCAAGCTCTCAAACTCCTCTCAAGATTTGGTTTCTCGCAACTTCTATTGGTTGCATCCTACACCTGGAAATTACAAGCAATTGGGCCAAGCTTACCGGTCCAACAAAATCGATGTTCTAACTACCGCCACGGCCATTATAAAGAAGGATTCATACAATATTAGTGTGGTTGTAAAGAATGGTGAAAAGCAACGTGGTATGTACCAAACATTTTCAACTAAACCAGAGACGAGTGGTATCAAGGTATTTTTTTTCCCCATTTTTCTCATGTCAATTACTTCTTCCCTTGAAACTTAGTACTTGAAAAAAAATGTTGAAATTTAGCATGTATGAAATTTAGAGAAATTTTAAATTTTAAATATAATGAAAGTTTCATATTTTGTATGTTAATAAAACCCTCATTTTAAATGAATAAACAACTTCTCTATGAAAATTATATCACTTGTAATCTTCTATGAAGTAACTTATTCAGATACTGATAGCTTGGTGAAATCAGCTAAGGATAATCAGGTTGTTTGGATAACTAAGCTTCTATTGTTTTTTTATGAATATTTTCTCAAACTTCTTTGCGTTATAATTACCTCTTTATTCATTCCATTCTCTTGGTCATCTAAAAGTCCTTTTAAATTAACGTATGGTTGAATGAAACGGTATGCAGGCAACAGCAGGTGGTAAGGTGGTGGCCTTTGCCTTGCGTTTCGGTGTTCGAGATGCCAACGCCACAGGTGTAGATAAACGCATCCTTCCAGTTTCTTACTCCGACAATTGGTTTTCTCTTGTTCCATACGAGAGTGCCACCTTTGACATCTCTTTCAAGGTCTCCGAAGCTCACATTCGTCCACAGCTTGTGTTGAGCGGGTGGAACGTAGCTGAGCGCATAGTTCCTTTCTGAGTTCAGGAATTGGAGTGAATGGATTAGTTCCTTTTTTGAGTTTTGAAGTTATGCTCATATTCAGACACCTACTGCTTGCTTGTGTTGAGTTGAGAGGGAGGTTGTGGAGCAAATTATAGTTCCTCTTATTAGAAATCCTATACTTGAATGTTTCAAGGCTTTGTTTTCTACTTATAAAAACATATAAAGGACCTTCTTTTTGATGTTATGCTTCAATTTAACGTTTTCACCCCTAGAAAAGAAGAAAAACTCCATCCCAATAAGGCTTACCCACAATAGCGAACCCCAAAATCACCGGACAACCAATACATATTGCGTACTGAAAGCGTGAAACAGTCCAACACTTCTTTTAATACCAATGCTCTCGACGACTTACCCA
Organism: Pseudoscleropodium purum; assembly: GCA_963969395.1. Taxonomy (NCBI): domain Eukaryota; kingdom Viridiplantae; phylum Streptophyta; class Bryopsida; order Hypnales; family Brachytheciaceae; genus Pseudoscleropodium; species Pseudoscleropodium purum. The sequence continues at coordinate 12,432,308 of OZ017804.1, read as the reverse complement.
AAAATTGCTCCAGTTGAATGTTACATCAATGAAACCTTTTCCAGGAGATGCGCAACTGCGGCACATGGAAATTATGCTCCAAGTAACAACTGTAATTGCATCCGTTAGATCTTTTCCAAAGCAAATCATTTGATTAATTGAGGTTACAAAATGAAACACAATTGGATTCCAGTAAATACAGTGTCTCTCGACTCTATCTGAATATGTGCACAGAAGATTATCTTTCTACAATGTAGCGTTCAAGAGAGTGTCAATCTGTATGTTATAACCAAGCTACCACGTTAGTTTAAGGGCCATTCATGACGCTCAGAATGGTGCAGGCTTCATTGTATTCCAGATTGGGGAGAAGATTTGGAGTATTCCGGATCAAGAGAAAGCACCTACGATAAAAAGCTCCAAATCAGTGCTTGTGCATCTGAAACTGTCTAACCGAATTCGAAAATGTCCTCCATGGGACGGACAGTCGTAAGACACTTCTGATGATGATGGTACTCTAGAGAGTGTCACTCCTAGAATAGGACAAATTGACAGAATTAATGGTTGCCACCAGAATGAAAGTTAATATAAATCTCTAAAAACAAATGCCACTTGTAAACAACCCAGGACAACTCAAACTTGTGGAGATCAAAGCGAATCGAGAATGGTTCTTTCAAACACAAAGCTGAACAATGAGAACAACTTACAGTGGGGTATTCGGCTGACTGGCAGCCCTGACAAGTAGCTGGAACATTTTTCGCTCATTTTGTGGGTCCATGTCTGAGAAAAAATGCCCGCGAATAAGTCTGAGATTGCCCCGAAGAAAAACATCTCCAACCAACTTGATCAACCTCAAATTTAAAGATTATTAACCCGTGCAGATGGGGGTGTTATTGGCGTAGTTGAGTTATGTGAAGCCTGCTGGTCTCTGTGTGGGGAAAGTCTCGACTTTGTTAAATAATTTTTGCTTCCTTATCGATACTGTTGATCCTAACAAAGATATAAATATTGATAGGACAATTCTATCAAATGCACTTATGTGAGATGGTAATAATAAGAGAGAACCTTGATTAAACTCGTCCACCACACGGAAGGGGCAGTGTACTAGATCTTGAAGGGAGATAAGGTACAAGATTATTGACACCGAGAGTTCCTGATGAAGCACCCCAATTTCAACTATGAGGTGCAGTATGGGTAAAGAAATGCAATTCATCGAAAATGCAAAGGAGTTACGCCAAATTCTTTCCGACAAGGAGTTAAAAAAGAAACTGCATTTACCCCTCAGATTGGTGGTGAGCATTGAGCACCTGCAACTCTCCTGTTTACCTGATATGTCGGAGGAAACCCTCCGTCGGTTAGACAGGAGTGACGAATTACAATGAACGTGAATAAATTGACTTGAACTTTATTGCATTGTCTTGTACTTCTTACCGATTGCATCATTTTCCTGAAAGAAATGTCGTGGAGATTGCAAACGTGAATTACCTGAATTTCACTTTTATCAAAATGCCATATTGGTCGAATTCCATGGCATGCTCATCTGCGTGCAGTTGAGATAAGTGGGTGTTTGACAATGATCAAAACGAATCTTGAAATGTGACTGAGCTGATATAGACGTCAAACCCCAAGTCATCACTGCCGATCGAAGAAGCTTACCAAGTGAGACCTCCCCAGTAATGGCCATTTCCCTGAAGTTATGACCAAAAGCCTCATTGATCTTTCCGACAAGCATGCGTAGTGTCGGGAGCCACTTAGTCTGCACACACAAAGAATAAATTACCACATCAGCACTGCTAAAGCTTTTGTTGATCCGGACCGGTGTAGGATTTCGTCCTGCGACTTCTACTTCAGGAAAAATCACAATGTCAAGGTTGTCTATCGAGATCCGACTCCCCCCCGACCCCCCGACCACCACCACCACCACCACCACCACCACCACCACCACCGAGTTTATTTCAACTTCCAACTTTTCAATCTTCCCAGTGGATAACATCATAAAAAATTGGTTAGGAGCATACCCCTCAGCACATTCAAAATTATATATGCGAGCAGAGATTGATTCCCCAAACTAGATCTCATTAATTCAATACGATTACCAGACATACTATGGAGGGTCCATGTTATAGACTAACCGTACTAAGTGGAGGGAAAGAGTAAGATGGATCTGAATGCAGACTAAAGAGCAGGTGCATGCAAAATGCAAAATGAGAATAGTCAAATGGTTTTAACAATGTAAAAAACTTAAAGAGTCGTTTGGTGTCATGCATGATGAAGAGTGTGGACCTGCTTGCATCGCCTGTGATATTCCTCGAGAACCCCGGGATTGGTACAGAAAACAGCGTTTGCCTCGGCCAATGCGTCAGATACAGCACTTTCTAGGTCCTCTACGGTGTCGGGCATCTGCGTGAAAGCGTCAAGTTCTTCAAAGAAAATAACCACAAATATTTCCTTAGGGATCAAAAAACTATCCACACAATCTTCCCTTGGTAACTTACATCATTTCCAAGAGATTGGTGAGCAACCTTTTCAAAATTTCAAAGCATACTTAAATACGAGTAGATTTCAGTCATTAATCTGTGACAGCAAGTGATACTTTTCTAGGTAATACAATGACCAACAAATGTTAGCTTAGGATTCTTGGAACATGATTACATTTAATTTCAATCTCTCCACAATCTCAAGCACAAATAATGCATTAAGAATTGAGAGTACTAATCACCCGTCTGAACATATCTCGAAGCTCCTTTGTGATTATCCCAATTTGCAATGCATCAATCATAGCTGTTTCTTTGATTCTTAAAGCCTCTATTCCACCTGATAAGAATTGATTTTTGTAAACTGACTTGTAGAGTGATGAGGATGAGGGGAGCCTTGAAATGTGGTCAGTTTGGAATGCTAAAATTGTAAATAATTCACCTTCAACCAATGTATGATTCTGCTCCGCTGCACATGATGAATTATGATTGCAAAGGAGACCAAGGAAATAAAGACAGAGTTCTATTCTCGCTCGAGTAGTTACTTGCGAATTCGATCCATGTTAAACTTGAACTTACTCCAGTGTGATTCGTAAAATGTCCCTTCCTGATCGGCACTCGTGAATGTAGAGTATAGAATATAAGAAGTGTACTCACAGTCTTTGGAACTCCTCCGAGCTTCTAAAAGAAGCTGTAGATCACTCCTGCAGTCCATTTCCTGATTACTGATCTGTGTGATACAGAAGACTACAACTAATGACAGAGGATTTTCAAATCGTACCAACTTAAAGCAATATGTGAGTATAGGCCAGTACGATCTGGTTAGCTAGTGCTTCACCCCTGAAGGTTCACAGAAAAAACTAAGATCGAGCAGCGCGGAGCAGAGTCATACATTGGTTGAAGATGAAAAATTAAGTGAGTGGGCAAACGTAATTAGGATGCTTTGAACAGACAAACATATTGTATCTGGTGCTAACATAGGACACGACTCGGGAACATCAATACATGTTTGAACGAGGATCAGTTGCTTTTGAAAGGCCACAAATTATACATCAACCACTCGGAATTGCAATATAAGGTCACTTGTGGTGCGCTCCATATCCTACTATTCAACTATTTGATTTTTCAAGACAGGAAAGTTCATTCAGATATTGTAGAGTAGTTTTATGTAATAAATACCTTCAAGTCCATCTCCATTAATGCGAGCTGCTCCAAGATACGCTGTACCTGATTTTTTGCAAATAATTTAACCAAATCCTGCAGAAACCAAGTCCAAAGTCTCAAACCCTTTAAGATGTAGCCTCCTGAACAGACTAAAATTTGAACAATAAAGCACCTAGACAAGGAGGTGATCCTTTACATCAAAATTTTATACACTGCTATTCGTAAACGGTCCAAGTGTTCCTTTGTTACAAATATCGAGAAGCCATTTTATTTTATCAAAAGAGATCAAGTATCACAAACCTTGAGCATTAGCATATTCTTCTTGCGTTCATGATTCAACTTAGATATTTCATGTCGCAGTCTCTTTTCAACAGTTCTGCTGTCCTCTACGAGTAGGGAGTTCAGTCTCCTCTTCCGCTGCTCTGAATAGCACCTCAAGATAACCTTGAGTTTAGTATGCATCAAACTCCCTGAACAAGCTACATACCATCATTGGCAACGAAATGGTGCCATAGAAAATGCACAACCTCCTACAGACGCAAATCATAAATTTGGGCTTTCAACTAGTGTTTAAAGTTCAGGAAGAAACGTTACAGACCTATCCGAGAAGTCATGTCATCACTTTTCTTTCTCTCAAGCTTCATTGTACTGAAGATCTCTTCCTGGTTGCACAAAGAACCCACAACCTGAGTATCAAATCTATATCCTTACATGTGACGGTTATTTGCCTAAACAAATCCTAAAAACACCAAAGATGTGGGACCATATGAAACGTAACAGTAGTCATATACAATAGCTGTGCGTCTCGTTCTTACCCTGTGCTTGTGTAACGTAGCAACTTCTTCTTCAAGAGTATAAATGTCATTGTTGAAGTTTCGGACCTCCTGGTCGACGAGTGCAACTTCGTTTTCAAATTCTTCTTTCTGATCCTCAAGTTCGGTCTTTAACGTTGCATTGACACCTATGAGTCCCGTTCCAACAAGTCAGTCGCCCCTACTTAGCAATACCGCTTAAACTTGGTAAAGGTTTGATATCAACAGGTGAAAGTCAACCGAGCATAATTCGAGGGACGGAAACTGCGCATGATTTTCACACTAGAATTGGAAATAAGATGAAGGAATCAAATGGTAGTATACGTGGCAAACACAATGCGGAAAAATATACTTTGTGAAAATAGTCGGCTTGCTCGAACTGCCGTGACGCTTCCTGACACTTGTGAGCCGTATAATGACCTATGCCATCGATAGTGGTTTTCAGGTGTCCACAAATCATTCACTCCCAATTCATATGCTTGATCTGCACAAGCATTTGCCTGTGACGTTCCAATGAACTTCATGGACCGACAATGTGTTAGACATGAATACCTAAGAGGAAAAAATTCTCTATCTTCACTCACAGTAGCAATCACATAGTCAAAAAAATCGACAAAACAAAAGGGCTCATTCCCCACTTGGCCAGGCAAACTTCCAATTAGCAACAAATCAAAGAAATCCTCAATATTATACTGAAAGAGCTACGTAGAATAACACAGTATGCAATGTTTGCAATGAAGTTAGAGTATCCATACTTCCTCTTAAACAGAAAATTTGGATTACTCACCGAGTAGTCAAGACGAGCCTGACCATTGAGGACGTGCTTTATAACAAGCGGAGCAGATACAACTTCATCAAGTCGTGCTACTATACCCATTTCTTTCATCTACGATTGCACGGAAGTTGCCAATGGAATGAATCGAGCGTACATAAACGTGCACAGTAACAGAGATTGATGAAAATCATTGTAAACGATTTGTATAAAGATACACGTTCAACTTTCGTGAGCTCAATTGTTCCGAAAAGCGACCAGCTAAAACAAAATACATTGTTGGTTGTGTACACAAATGACATTCATGTCAAATTGCCCTGATCGATGCCACATGTCTGATAGAAAGGAGTTACCAGTTTACAAATTCTCGACTGTTTACATAGCCAAGTACGATTACTCAATCGGCCAGATCAATATAATTCACGCGCCAAGCTCAACAAATTAAAATTGTATCCGACAAATAAGTTTAATGTAGAGAGGCACTGCCCTCCTGGACTGTGGAGATCTGGACCGCGGAGACCTAGACCAAGCAGATAAGTCGGCTCACTTTGAGAAAGGGGAAATGCTACAACTGAAGCAATGTATATAATGAAATAGGCTTGTCTTTAGTATCCACAGAAGCATGTTGTAAAATATCCCAAAATTCAACTGAAGTTACACTTCCACTTTAGACCAGTTTTGATGATGCATCAGAAATACAGTCCACTTGATATATTCGACTGTTAAGTACCTGAGGAGTAAGACGGGGTGCATTACGATCACTTGGCTCTCTTGCATTAATGACAACAGCGTCAAAAAAATTTAGGTTACTTTGAAGATAGTCTCTATCCTTATCGTCTTGGGTAACAAACGCCTGCAGATGTCATGGTCAGCTTCATGGAACCGCACGCAGGAAAGACGATCAACGACCAGTGCCTGTTCATGCAGCCCTTGTAACCATAAAAGAGTTTTACCTTCCATATGTAGCTAGGAACATGATTTTCCACATATTTTGCATGTTCTCTATCTGCAATATTTATCTGCATAAATTCCACAACAACCAAGTCAGCGTTCACCAACACATATTAGATGAAAGAAAAATATCAACTACCAAAATATCAGGAACAAAGAAGAGCAGGAATGGGCAAAGAAGAGCAGGAAATAGTGCAAGTTTTTCGTTACCACTCGAGGATACAACGCTACAATTCGAGATCCAATAGACAACAGCCTAGCAGTCGTGCCACATTCGCAAAATGAGGCTAGACGTTTTTTCTAAAAATTCACCTACCTCAAGTATTACAGGACCATACACGTCTTTTTGGAAATCGTTGCCATGGCTCTGCACCCATTTGTAGGCATCACCAATTCCTCGAGCGCCAGAATCTGTTAAAGCTTGGAGAAGGCGATTCTTTATGCCGTCTACTTCGGCTATTCTGACTTCCAATATATCATTCAACATATTAGAATACGTTAGAGTGATAGCCATGTTAGATGAGTCTCATTATAGCGAAGAGCACAATTCAAACGAGGGGATCCGAAAGCATCTTCACTTTACACTGAACATGTACGCGATGGAAAGAAGAAGAAGAAGAAGAAGAAGAAGAACCCTAAGTTCCTAGGATAAAGCTCTTAACGTTTCAAAGTCATGGCCTTCAGAAAATCACCTTCGAACAATATGTTCACACTGCTGTCGTTTATGAAAACGAATTTGTTCTATCTCCACTTTTTGGTTTCGCTTCTCTGCTATACGAAGCTCAAATTCTCGTATTCGATTGCCAATATCTCGCTGCAGTGTCAAGTACGAAGCAGAAAAGTCTGTTACCTCTACAAGGCCAACAATCTGTGTCCTCGAAATGCAGATATCGAAATCTTTGCTGACATTCTGAAATATCTTGGTCACAAAAACTGGTTATAAAATCAGTAAGGTCACTATCAATCCCGTTACCATAATAGTTGGCTCATGATGAAATAGAAACCACGTCACTGAAACTTCGTGATGAAACCACAAAACCCTGAATCCTATGCAGAAACTATGAGTAAGAAGTTTGCCAGTAGACACTTTCATGCTTTTGCGCATACTCAAAGGAAAGCTGTCATAATCGGCAATAGAAATCCTCAATTTTCAGTGACATTCTTACAATTTCTTGTTTTGGAGGTTGATAATCTAGCAAATTAGCACGCTCTGATTCCGCCAAAGCAAGGTCCTCAGAAGCGGTAGCAAGTTTTTGTTGCCGAACTCTCTCTCTTGTGTGCACCTCAGCAATTTCCGTCGTCTTTACTCGAACCTGTTCCCCCTGCACATTCGAACAATACTTAAGCCGTACTCGCATCTTAATTTTCCCGGTGGAAAGCTCGGAGTTGTAAACTCGATCAACTCTTCAGAAATATGATACTGATGATTGTACCATTTGGCTCTCATTCCCAATCCACGTCTGCCGACGAAACTCAAATTGATTATGTAATTGTTGCAAGCTCCTGGCAGCTGTCTCAATCTCTGACTTCTTTTTCCTCAATGCACTATAAGATTCTCAAATTGTCAGAATCTCACAAGGACAATAGGACAATATACCAATGAATTCAGCATCACTCGTGACCCTAGTCAACAGCAGATGCATTGCATTCAACAAGAGCTGTCCATAATCTGTATTATCGTACGCAGGGCCAAATTGAACTAGTTTTCGAATTTCGAAGTCTTGGAACTAGAAAGGCCAAACTCAATAATACGACCAGCTCTAAAAATCTAACGGTGTCTTACTTCAACAGTTTCCGGTGAGTGATATGATTCATAAAAGCATCACGGTACCGCTGCTGAGCATTGTACGCCGTTTCCCTTAATGTCAGAAAAAGGTCATTCTTCTGCTTGTATTTCAACAAGAGTAACTTTTTCTTGAGTGTTTCAGCCTGCATTGGAGAGAAGATTGTTTGCAAGGGTATGAGTCACTATGAATGGACATTCGTGATATGAAAATGACAGCCAAATCAACGATGTCAGAATCTCACAAGGACAATAGGACAGAATAGAAAGTAATCAATTCCAGAAAGAATGAGCTGAAAGCTCTTTGAAAAACCCATTAGAATTATTAGTTACAATAATAGACATGTGCACCAGAGAATCACAGAAGAGCAAAATTTCAATAAAGCTTGGACATACATACTTAAGCAGGTAGTTCGAGTTTAAACGTGTCAAAGGTTGTTTCACTCTATTTCTCACATACAAGAAAGCAAGAACTTCACATAAAACCTCTGTGTGGTACTACTACTAACTTTTTCCAACAGACACTTCCGCTTCTGCAAACGTTCCACATCTTTCTCCAAGTTAGCATTGTTTGTTTTAAGACGCGCTAAATCTGACTGCTGCTGTGTTATATTCTGGAAAAGCATTCGTGACGGTGAGCACTGGTAACCAATATAATATCAAGTTCTCAACAACAGTCTTCGCTCTGAAGCCCGCTCTGAAGTACGATAAGATTTATGGAACTAACATCACGAAACATTCAAGTAATTATCTTCCTACTTGCAGATCTTGAATACCACAAGAGATGATTGTTCCCAGATTCATCCACAGGGTACTCACCATCTCCAGTGTTTTCCTAATATCATTTCTCATGGTAAGAGAAAGGTGATGTCTCCACAGGTCTGGATCTCCAACTGCTTTCTCAGTTTCCGCCAAAAGTTGAATCGGTGTCATCTTCGCGAATTCAGATACCCTGTGTTGGGGAAGAAACTGGAGGAGAAACAACTCAGCTAGCTTATCAATAACAAAGACAAGTGTATGGCGATTACAGAAAAGTCACTTCGTTGTGCATCATGAAATACGCCTGTCTCTTTCAACAACCTCCAGTTCCTACATTCACCCCAGAGTTATCCAGAGATCAATTGCAATAAACGGGACGGTACTCTCGAAAATTCACATAAAGAAGATGACAAAATGGCAGTTCTACAAATCAAATTTGAAACTAAAAACAACCTGGATGAGGTTGTTGACTTGAATGTTGAACCTCGAGACAACCTCCTGAACGTCCTTAGACGCCGGATGAGAAACATTATTCTCTGCAGTGAAATGTAATTGTATAACCGTAAGTTGCTTCAAGAAAATCGTGTTGAATGATCTGAATTTACAAACGTACGTTCATAATCAGATGCTGATGTACTGAATGCACACTGAAAGGTTAGGAAAGACCTTCCAAAAGCCATTCGGACTTGTTTTATTTGTCGATTCTGCGGGTAATTTTGATATAATTCCCAGAACCCTGACCCTGCAAGGTTATTCTGATCCATCCCGACTCCTCTCCTCGTTTCACGAAATCCCCGATACACGAGGCACGCCCAAGCAGCTGCTCAGGAGAAACTATATCATTAACTCATTTATTACCTCAAATTAAAGATACTTAGTCCACTTGACTTCATCTATTGACAAACTAAATGGTGTACACAGTCTGTTCACTTATGCACACTACATACGATAAAATTGAGTTTGTGTAAATCTAAGAAAGCATTACTCGACGTTAGCGTTAGAAGAAAAGAGCAGAACATCGTTTTTTCTTCATTTGAAATAAGGACAGAGACATCATGTCAAATCCAGACGAAAGTGGCAAGTACTAACCGACGGTTCACCAGATAGGCCGATACCGATTGCACAGACGAGTACTTTTCCGGAACGATTGGGACCGATGACAAGATTGAGACGCGCTCCAGGTCTTGACTTCAAGTGTGCATAGGTCATGAAGTTATGGACCTCGATCTCTACGATATTCCCTGGAGAAAATTCATCTCCTGCCCTGCTTCCCGTCAAAAAAAAATTCACCAGGTGTTTTGAGTCTCAAAAAGAAACAAAAGATTGCAGATGCCAATAACAATCCAAGCGAAGTACGTAGAAGATCGAGAAAGATAGATGACGCGCTACTTAAGTTTCCCGCTATGCATCTTCATCAGGCCTGGCGCAAGTCACCTACGGTAATCAAGATCGTACAAAAAAACTTGTAGAACCTTGGATTGTGCTAAAGTTCATCGCCACTCCACAGAATTACAAACGGAAAATGGAATATTCTTGGTCTTGGTCTCTCACTCGGTTAAAAATCTGAACGTATTAGAGCGTCTTATGTGTAAAATCAGCTTGAGTTTGCAATCTTGAAAACGAATTGAAAGAAAAGAAGTCTTAAGCAATCAAAACACAGTAGAAAAATTATGAGGACGAGAGCACTCCGTTTCCCGGTAACGCTGTTACTAACTCCCGCAAAGAACGCATTACTTCACTACAAGTTTCCTCCCAGAACATGATTAATAATCAACCGCACCTGATAGCACTTGGATTCATCCGCCCATCACTTCGTGTATTCTCCGGCACTTGGATTGTCCACGCCGCTCCGATGATGTCATAGCGCACCAGCGATCCCCACGCAAATTCCACTCACCAAACTTCACTGCAAGAATGCCTTTGCTAATGAAACACCCAGGCCCGCTCTCTCAAAGCACCAAAAGGCAAATGGCAAATCACTCATTCCAGGAGCCATTGAACAAATTGACTATCATCAGCACCATTGAGTCCTTCTAAAGCACCACTTCCACTCCCGGAATTTACATTACAATTCCGAAATGACTCCTCAACGTACGCTTGCGATGTACCAACGCCTAATTCATTGCCTCTGATTAGAAACATAAAAAATCACCGCAAACAACAAAATCTCAATGCCCTCGCAATCTTGAGAACAAACAACCCGACCGCATCACGCTCTCCTGCAAATCAACAGCGGATGCAAATCGACCGCTGACAATAGGGAGAGTGTGCTGTAGACTGAGACCAGCAAACAAGGGAAGGAACTTTTTCTCACACTATATTCTGAAATGTACGGATCCGGAAGATAATAGGAATGTCTCGCCCGAGGAGGGAATGCGTCAGTTTGAACTCAAATACAGGGTATCAATGTAACGAATACGGGTACATATGCACAGATGGAGTATCACACGGGTAGGTTTTCAGATACTCTGAATAGAGGATTCTCCTACAGTATTTGGATATCTGAGGGTATCAATAGAGTTCTCATATTGTTCCCCCTAGGTCTTCTGCGTTCGAAGGGTGTGCTTGTGGTGCTCACACGGACACCGCCTTAAGTGAGCTGCGTGTGTTCGCCTTCGACGGGGATCCCTTTTTGTTGCGAGCTTTGGAGCTCTGTTTCCGCTGCGGATTTGTTGTGCTGTGTGTGTTTCGTGGTTTTCAAGTCTGGGATTTCAAGTTAGGGTTGGGAGTGTGGTGTGGCACCATGTTGGCGAGGGGGTTGGCTCGGAGGTTGCCCGCGCTTGCTCGTCTCGTACAGTCCTCGCAGGGCGCTTCATCGGCTGCGTTTTCGGATGTGACCAGCTTCCACGCCAACACGGAGGATCGTGTGGGCAACGATGGGGGCGTGGTGGTTCCTTCGGGATTTATCCCGCTCAGCCGATCGTGGTCCTTCTCTCGTGGTAGGTCTTGCATGCTCACCTTTTCTATGCGGTTGCAATTTTCCGGTAGCTGTGATGCTTTTCTTTTTCTAGATTTAAGAGATGCACCGTCTGTCTTTATGTCTCTCGAATGGAGATTGTAATTTTTGTCAATGGTAGGGAGCAGTCGCATTTTGGGGTTGTCGTAGCTTGTGGTCTGTATTATCGGTTGTTAGTTGCCCATGGAATCGGAGGATATTTTAGTGTCTCCCCTATAGAAAGAATTTCTAGAAGAGTGTATGGCGCGGAAAATAGAATTTTGTCTCTTCGTCTTTTTGAATTGGCCGAGGTTTCATTGGTCTTGATCTTAGTGACAGTATGAGATTCTGACTTCGTCGACTTAGTTGGCTACCTCTCACGGAAGAGTTGGTTTTCTTGATTCAAGTAGTCAGTACAGGGTTCGCAAAGAGGATCTTGGTAATGATGATGCTTGAATATTCCAATTTGTGAGCGGGATGAGGTTGAACATGATTGTGATCTAGTCTCGACGATATACCGAGTGCCTAAATTCTACCCAAATCTATAGCTACCAGAAAACACAAGGCCTTTCAGCATAAATTTAGAATCGGGGGACCTTGCCGAACTGGATCAGCGTTGGCAGTACACCTTCTTGAGACCATGTAGGTGTTGCATCCTACGCAATAGCGGCATGAAGCGGGCACTGTTTTAATTTGTGAACTTAGGTCAGATTTTCAATGAAACAGTCCAATTTCTGTCGCAGTAGTTACTGTCAACATGACTGACTTTAGAGATATACATTGACTAGAGATTCGTCGGTGGACATATTGAAGGATACTCTTCTGGTGTCTGACAAAATTTGCGATCCTTGAGAGGAGATTATCTGAGGACGAGAAGGGTCAAGTCTTGTGAACTGACATATCAATTCTTTGGTTGCTATTTCGCAGGATTTGCGTCAGACGCCCTGGCGGGGACAGCCTCGGGTACTGCAGCAGTTCCGGCCACTGTAACTGCATTGAAGAATCCATCTAACGAGATCACATACGACGAACACACACATGAGCGACTTGCTCCAGGAGATCCCAGCAAGAAGGCGTTTACTTACTTAGTTCTCACAGGTACATCGTTGTATTTCTTCTGAAATTTTTTCAGGATGCCCTGTGCATTTTCCTTGTCTAATGTCTTTTACCAGGAGAGCAGTAGTGTAGACGTGAGATGAAGATTTGTCAGTTTCCATGACTCCCATCCCTTTCTTGCCGTGTTTATCGTCTTCTTTATCGCCTCTCCACGAATCAACCATTAGGCTATTTGCATTTGGATCTTGTGCTCTGACACCCTTTATCACAATTTTCAGGCGGACGCCTCATCTATGCATCAGCTCTGCGACTGATGGCGCTGAAGCTGATTCTGTCTATGTCCGCCAGTCGAGACGTGCTGGCGCTGGCGTCATTGGAGGTGGACCTCGCCAGCATTGAGCCGGGGTCGACAGTGACGGTGAAGTGGCGAGGGAAGCCCGTGTTCGTGAGGCATCGCACGGAGGCGGACATCAAGCTGGCAAACTCGACACCCATGAACGAGCTGCGAGACCCAGAGGAAGACTCGGTGAGGGTGCAGAAACCAGAGTGGTTGGTGGTGGTGGGCGTGTGCACACACTTGGGGTGTGTGCCGTTGCCGAATGCCGGAGATTATGGAGGCTGGTTCTGCCCGTGCCACGGGTCTCACTATGACATCTCAGGACGCATTCGGAAAGGCCCCGCTCCCTACAACCTAGAAGTGCCGCAGTACAGTTTCATGGAGGAGACGAAGCTGTTGGTCGGTTAAGGGAGCGGTTCGGCTGCCGTTTTGGGTTCCCCTGAGCAGGTGAAAACTATTTGAAGACCTTGTGGTAGCCTGGGTAGTGACCATGAAGTAAGCAGCTTGTCTCTGATAGAATTTTAGGGGTGATGATGAACAAAATAAAGACCTGCCAATGGAAAGTCGATTTTAGGAGTTTCTTGCTTCCCTGTTATATTCCAACATGAATGAGGATAATGTTATGCCGAAATCGTTCAGCGGAGTTTCTCAATTTTGAAATAAAGTCAAGCTACGGCAATCAGTTGATCTTCGTAAAGCAGTTGTGTAATTAGGCTATGAGCTGTTGTGGTGCTTGTGTTGTGAGTTCATCGTATCATTCATCCCAAGTCGACGCAAATTCGTGAAGGAATAAGTTGGTGTTTCTGCAATTGTTGGAACAACCGCCATGCTGAATCTTCGGGTTGGGGAACACACTTCGGCCCGGTTTAACCCCTCATCGCCCAAGGGGACATCGCCGAGGAAGGGGACCAAAAGTGTCCTCACATAGTTTCAAGGTCAAGTCAAAGTGTGTCCAATGTCTGAATTTAGTAAAAACTTGTTGGGAAATTTGCACTCTCTCTTCTAGTTTGTGTGGTAAGATTTTCAAATCAATCAAAGAACTTTTGAAAGCAATGATGTTTTTGAACCCAAATGGGACTTTGGTGATGAGGGGTTATTGAACTTCAAACATCATGTCGATGTTCTCCTTTGGGAGCCATGACTTTTGGATTGGTGTGAACCATGAAGAGGGTATGGTGTGGCAAAATAAAATTTTAAAAAATCAAGAAATTGTATATATATATATCCAACGAGAATCCTTGGAATCTTTGTCAAATCCACCTCTTTGAAGTGGATCTAATTATAATTTGGGAAGATTCTATATTTGAAAAATCTTTCTATTATATAAGAAAATAAGTGTTATGAATATCATTGGATCTTCTTCAAGAGCTATAATTTTTCATTTCATGATATAAAATCATTTTCTAAAGACTTCTTGATTTTCACCAATCAAAACCTTTAAAACTTTTTGCTCCATTCAAATTTGGATCTAGTATAAAGTGGGAGTTAAGATGTGTTTGTACTTCTTAAGAAAAGTCTTAAAAGGTAGATAAAAAAAAATAGAGTCTAAAGTTTAGCTATTTGGAGTCTATTTGGGAAGATGAGAAATATCTTGGATGCTTTGTACTTATAACCTAGTGAAGAAAATCCAAAATTTTGAACATTTTCATTCTCCAAGAGTTAAAAAATGGTTCAAACTTGATCAATGAGAGTGCTCCATTTTTCAATTTTAAAGGCTTGATCCCAAATGTAAGACATCTAGATTAAAAGAAATAAGTGTCGAATACTTAAAAAGAATTCCTATTATTTGACTAATAGCAAACCAAATTTGCTTGTAAAACTACTGGTCTCCTATTTAAAACTTGAATAGACAATCAAAGTGAATTTTTTTATTCATACATCAATCTCTATTGCTTCAAGGTTCCAAATTTGTTGTTTCCTATTGAGTCTATGACCCATCATAGGAGCCTATAGTGCATTGCTTTAGAAAATTTATAAGATATCTTCCAAATAGCTAAAAATTCAGACTCTACTTATAACATCTTTCACTATAATTTATTAATCTAAATGAACAAAAATTCCATAGTTTGATCATACAAAGCACACTCAAACACTTATATTGATGACATAAGGTGCTACTACTTTATTTTCATCTTTAGAATAAACAAAATAATTCCACCAAGGTCAAATAGTCAAAAAAATTCCAGTATACCTCCCTCTAATTTCAATCTTCCATTGAAGTGGGTTTTATTTTATATATGATATCTTTTTCAAGGGAAAGATATTGATATTTTCTTTTGGTTTGAATGTCCCTTTTTGTACAGACTAATACTTTTTTGTTTAATCAAAAGGAACAATGAGAAAAACACTTGTAAAAAAACTTTTATATAGGAGATGAATTATGTTGTATTTTGTCAATTGATGGTTGATTTTTCCATGGCTAGAATACAATCAATACATCTCTAATTTGATTGTTTAAGAAACAATCATATTACTAGTCAAATGATTTGAATGTTTAATAAGTTTGTCATGCCAATCAAATGAAAGTGTGTGTATGATATTATAGATTGAACACCATTTGGAAAAGAAAAGTTAGATTAAAGAGGTCTAAATCTAAAACCTTTGAATGAAATGTAGTGCAATTATATTTCTTATAACAACTATAGGTGCTTTCCCACCAATTTTTCCAATGCCATTTGTGACAATTACAACTTTCTTAAAATGAAAGAAATGAATTATCTTCCCCTTAAGTCCATCATCTGATTGAACAATGATCAATCTATCATTTAGGAAATAGTTTTTGATCTCCAAAATAATTGAATTGGCCTTTTAATGTCTAACTAATTGTAATTATGAGAATTTTTAGAGCCACTTCTTTATTTCAATAGTTTGGTTTGTTTGTTTCAATTTTGGCATTTCATCTCTAATTTGAATCTTATTTTCATTTAAAGTTGGCTATTGAATTGACCTTGTTTCAAAGTCAAATCCAATAAAACTATAAATCTTTTGATTCTCCAAATTGTATATTACATAGATGACCCAATATTAAGTGGATAATGGATAGTCACTAAGATAGTCACTCAATATGCGAAGGCATCAATGAACTTGAGGCGAAGTACCTTTGTCCAAGTTTTTGATTTTACATTCCAAAGTCTAAGAATTCAAATATATCAATAACAACTCAAGTTGTTACTAAATGATATTGGATAATTTTCACCTAAACAACAATCGTATTCTCATCTCTCTTCTCTCCTCCTCTCTCCCCCCCCTCTCTCTCCCCCCCTTCTCTCTCTCCCCCCTTCTCTCTCTCCCCCCTCTCCCCCCCTCTCTCTCTCTCCAAAGTATCACATAAATCCGAAAACTAAGGAAAAATGCAAAGGTTACTTAGTGTGATTGATGCAAATAAAGCAAATAAATCCATGCAATAAACAAGGGAAGCAATAACACGACCAAACAATTAGTAGCTACTAAGTTTGTCCATACACAGTCCCAATAAACACAATTGATACCCGGATATAGGCAAGGAAAGTAATTGTTGTTAACGAGTACATGCCAATTCGTCAGGATGGATGGGATGGTTAGGTCGTAATGGAATAAGCTTGTATAAGCACGACAACGAGTCTATCAATATTCCAGTTGGTGGACGAGCATACTTCTTGCTTCCAAGAACCTTTACCGCTGCAATGCACTCAACTCCGACGAGTAGCATGGACACATAAATGATCTCGAAGGTGATGCTATGGGAAGATTTTAGAGGGTCTAAACGATTGTTGCAAGGAGTACAATATGATGTTTAAATTTCTTTTGTGATTACTCGTAGTTGCATGGGAATGCAGTACGATGTTTCTTGATTTGAGATAATCGATACTTACATGCTCCATTTGTTTGTTTAGTGTTTGCTCTAATATACGACTAGGATAACAACTTGAATCATGTTGTTGACACCTTGTGTACGTCTTCTGACACATCATTTGGTTGTGTGGTAGGCATGGGCATAGGTGAGGTGTGATTCTTCATATTCAAGCATAACCTCGTTTGTAGTAGAGTTTCCTTAATTTTTTGAACTAGATACCACCATGATGTATTTTCTTGTGATGCTTAATCAATGCATTGCTCGTAATGTTAGATCGATATGGTACTCAATTAGTTTGTAATAGCCGATCACCTTATTGTGAAGCATAACTGTTGGATAACACGTCAAATGATAACCGTAAGTTGTGTAAGTAGCATAATCGGTATGATAAAAGTAACTTGATCAAGCCGTGAATCAACTAGTCAAAAGTTCAATCGATATAGAGATACAAGGTTTTATGTATTGTGTACAAGATTGCTCTGCTTGCAAACTTATTACTCAACTCATAGCCAATTTGGATATGAAATACAGTTGTGTTGATAACTATAGAAGTTACGGTGAACGTGATTAGAAGTAACAAAATGCGATCCATGTTTGAGAACATATACTATTAGTTTGTTAATACAACTATTAGTACTTACTTACTATGGTCCTTGCCATTTTAATATGATTTGACATATCTATGCTCGTAACATAGAATAGATTAGATGGATACGTTATATAAGTCTAGTAGTCTTCAAAGACTCTTAGGGTGCCCACCTACCCTCCCAGCCATGTACTGAATGATTTAGCTATGTACTGAGAGGTGCATCTTTTCATAATCTATATATACAACATCGTGTGCAAGATTGTTCCATTCACGTACTTGTCTTTCAAATTATGACCAATTTTTGCTGTGAAATATAGTTGCATCAATCAATGTAGATGCTTTGTATCTCATATTACAATAATGGATGTTTGTGAAAAGTAACACCCTCTTTCCCTCCCGATCAAGACTTGCTATAGTAGTAATAGATCAAACGAGACTGAACTTGTAGAATCTTGAAATAAGAAGGCAAACTTGATTTTTTTTAAAAGTAGTGAAATAACAAGTAATAATAAAATGAGACTTTTCGTGATTGACAAAAGTTGCCTAGAAATGGGGTGACAAATCAAATGTCTTCTCTCTTCTTTAGATCCACTTAGAAATGAGGAGTTTCTAATAACTTTTGAAGATCATGGGATATTTATTCTATTATATAGGTTGATGTTGAGGGTGGGGTTCACGGAGCATGGTCTCCCAACCTTGAGTCACTCGGATATACTGATTCGCTTCCAGCACCATCTCCAACTATACAAGCAACATTGGCATCACTCAAAGCCCCGAAGATACACGCATTCATTCAAGAACATGACAGATCTACGTTAACAGACTGCAATGAAGAAGGTGAATATGCCCCTTTATTGCTTTCAACCTTGGAACTATCCCAATGGACCTTGATCTTGAATCTTACCATTAGAACGTCCGTTGAAAAAACACTTGGACAATTAAGATTGGCTTATACGCAACTTGTCGACATGTTGGATTGGGAGAACAATGAACTAGTTGAAGTTGAGAAGGATGCTATCATGGTTGAGGGTGCACTCAAAAAAGCCAACCCTTATGAAATAAGCAAAACAATCACTACATTAGTAAGTCCCTTGATTGCAACAAATCACCCATTTCTGAGTGGACTCAACATCAAGCCATCTCAAAAAGCTGCCTTTGAGAAATTGGTGGAAACAATTTAAACTTCTTAGGTAGAGAAAGACCTTGTGGTGCTTTTGGTGTCTAAGAAGGGACCCGTAATCCCTCTAATACCATCGAGATCAGTTGAGGTACAAGTGGCTAGTAAGGGACACGAATGCTGGGGTTTACCAAATATAAACCTATTAGTGCCCATTTCAGTCCTCATGTGGAGTACATGGATGAACATGGAGCCTAATGAGGTTGAAGCATTTAAGGCCAACGCTATCCATAGAACTGGAATCTTTTGTGAAGGACAACTGATGCCCAGTGCTTTTCCATTGAGCATATACGATCATAAGAAGTGTTCATCACATGAAGTGCGAATTCTCACAAAGCAGGGTCTCAACTCCAACTATGGACAAGTGGAAGAGTATTCATCTGCAATATAGAATTGTCAATGTCCGTACTTAAGATGTACCTGCAAGCCAGACTCTTTAAAAGGCTGCAAAGGAGATGTAATGTGGTTTGATCAAGCTGTTTGGTTCATGATTAATAATCTACATACATTCTTTGATAGAGAGTACACTATTCTATTGGCAAACTTTGGAGCCTTCATTATTTGGTTAAGTAATGCTGCCAGGGTGGCAATATGTTACCAAATCACATTCCAACATATCCACAATATGATGGTCAAAGTTGCATTGCAATTCACTATGGACTGAAATACCAAACTATTGACAAGATACCCTCTAGGTGCAGGTGTTCGGCAGGTAGAACTCTGGATTAAACCAACTATTTTTTTTACCATTAATTTCGTAACACCTGGGTTGAACAACTCAAACAAACATCCTCGATCATTGTTGGATTGGAATAATGTAGAATATGAGGCTAAAAGTTAGCCTCGCACACAACCAAGGAACACTCCACGCAACTCTGCACATGGTGGACGAGGTGGATACAATTGCCGTTTTCGTCCAGTGACACAATCGGCTCCACCACCTCGAGTACCCAATTCGATCAGTGTACCAGGACCAAATGAGGCTTTCGTATGCATAGGATCAACTTGTTGTGCCATACAAAATTCTCCAGTGGAGTCACAATAGGCACAATCCCAAGCACCAATGAGTGGATATTCTCATCTTCAAGCTCAATCACCCACTCCGTCATGCAATGAAGCTACTTCATTAGCAAAGATTGCCCCATGATTTGAACATAACAAAATAAAAGTGAGAATAATTGCATTGTGCAGATATTCCAGATCAAATCTTAGTCAATGACACATACGAACACAAGTAGCTTCTATGTGTGAAGCAAAAACAAGGAATTAAATACCTTCCAATTTTCTACTGTAGTAGAGCGATGGAATGGATCAATATGTGCTAAATTTTCAGAGAAGTGCTTTCTCACTATGGCATACTAGATCAAGTAGATGTAGATTCTATTGCTTTCTCCTAGTCATATGATAGGAATTTAGCAATCAGATTTTACAAACCATCTGATGTATTCAAACGATTCTCGTTTATACATTTCCTTGATCCAAACGATAAATGTGTATGCAATTCTATAATGCAGTTTCGATCATTCATTGATTCCCTTACAGCTAACGAGTACTTTGAATCCAATGATCACATTTCCCATATCCGTACTGTGGACTTGAATATCATTCAGTATCCAAAGTTACGAAAGGCTCTTCAACAAGGATTGAACCATATCCCTCTAGCACCTACTGATATCCACCAAACAATGAAGGTAGCAATTGATGCTTTCGCACAATTCTACAATATGCTAAGCTTGCAAGATTATGCTCTAGATTGCATAGAAGCTACGACCTTGTTTCAACAGACATGCCTAGACAAGCTCCATATAGCATCACGATAGAACAAATTTTGATTTAAGTTCTTTGGTCCGGCTCTATTGAGTACTAGGGCTGTAGTTGACGAACTTGAATGGCTATTATCCCATCTATATGTCTCAGGGTTGGATAAAGCCAGTAACAACCCTTGCTTTATCTACATACGCCATATATGCCTACAGACATTTCACCGATTATCTAGTGGTGATTTTATACCATACATGGATGGGAATGTTTGAGCCATGCCTACATCTGTGTTTGGTAGTATTAAAGAGAAAATTCTCCAAATACTACCCGAGGCACCCCTAGTGTTTAGCTTGCTATCCTTCTTGATGGCATCTTACAAGCAATACAAAATGAAGTATAGATGGATAACAAATGTGTTTCACACAGTCTATACCAATATTACTACACTCATCACAATAGAAACTATGAAAATTCTCGACACTGTTCGAATGTGGGCAAAAAAAGTGTTTCAAATCTATCCCTCTTTCAGGTCCCGACAACCTTCTAGGAGTAGTACAATTTGTTTTAAAGATTGGGTACCGAGATGCTCAAATGGTACATCAAAAAGCAAAAAATAAGCTGTGGATAAAAATCGACTTAAATGGCACACCATCGTCAATATGTTGGAGTACACCACAACCATGATGTGGCCAATGGATCCACATGCATGTCCAGCAATTAGTTGGACTCTACACTTGGCTTATGGAGAACTGCATGGTGACACTAGGTGATAGAGTTTGGAAACAAACAATAGGAATTCCAATGGGTTTTGGATGTTCACCACTGTAGTGTTATATCTACCTAATTTCATATGAGATCAATTTATCCAACGATTAGCAACTCTTGGGCGTACTAACCTCATGAAAAGATTCGAGTACACATTTCGTTACATCGATGATATATGTTGGTTAAATGTACATAACTCACATGAATTTATGGACCTTGCCCAACCGCGAGTGCCAAATAATCCATTTTGGATTTACCCACTCAATATCCTCAAGATCAAACGTGAAATCAAAAAGTTTGCACCAGATGACTAATTACACGGTATATCTATACACTTTATGAACGTGCAGTTTGACTTGAGCCTTGATACGCCTACAAACTTCTCGATCAAAAAATTCGATAAGCGTCGATCTTTACCATTCAAGTACACACAATTTATCAAGTTTAAATCCAAATGCCCTACGAAGAATGCTTACAGCATAATCATCTCATAAGTGCTTCCCATTATATACATATCAAATGACACAGAATCTACCCTTCAAAAAATCTTCTTTTTGTTTCGTACATTGGGTAGCAATGGCTTTTAGGTCGAACGACTCCAACAAAAAGTTATGAATTGGTTGAGCATGGGACACTTCCCGGCCAATAAAATCGACGTGATGTCTATAATTCACAATTTAGGCATGTAAATACTAAACAAACTACAAATATGTGGAAGGTATATTCTACCATTTCATTGAATCTGATTTGCCATATATGGTGTGTAAGTTCACATACAACAAGTGCAATAGTCAGTAACTGAGAGACAAATAAACTACATTAGTATGCAAAAAATATTACAAAGAATTACGAGCCTAGTATACACATCTGTAAACAGAGTGATGCCATACCAAATCTCATCATTAGTATAGAACCGTGCTATCCAAGGGTGGTTAGCAGGTCTCTCTCTCTCTTTCTCTAAATATTGATGTCCCTATATATTTGCATCCCTATATGTTTGCATCTAATCCATATATGTATATGGTTTTGTATCTACATATGAATCTATATAAGGCATGCCTTTTTTAGTGTGAACCCAATTTTATTGAATTTTATAGTAGAGAATTACCCACATATACATACTAAGGTGGAGGGGGCTCTTGACTTTGAACACATGAATGGATATTGAGGAATTTATAATCCTCTTAGTACTATATATGAAGTCATAAATAGATTCCCATGGTTTAAATTTTGCAAGAAATTTTGACTTTATTGATTTATTTTAGTCCAAAAATCTCAATTCTATTATAATGATTGTATATGTAGTTTTGTAAGGTCTAGTTGAAGCTTTTTACTTTCACCTTCAAAACAAGTATTTATAGCTCTAAGTCAAATTATGAAACAATATTCTTTAAGTCTAATTTTTTTATTTGCTTTTCAATTATAAAATCCCAAGTTTCATTGCAATATCAATTTTAAAAGGCATGTCTTCTATTCCACTAGTCAATACATTTTTGCTTTTTGAATTTCAATTCAAAATCAAAATTTTATATGGAAAATACATTCTTTATTCTTTAATGTAGATTACAATTCTTCCAAAAAAATAGTTTATTTTTGAGTCTTGGAAATTACTATGAGTTTTTTAGATTTTTTAAACACAATAGTGTCATTATTCTAAAAATTGATTGATTTCCACAGTTCTAAAAGTACATTGAGTTTCAAATATGAAAAATAGTTTAATAAATTGTGATGGTGAAATAATAGCTTAACTACATGGAACTGGTTGGGAGATCAAAGAATATATATTTTTCCATTTATTCAAGAAAAAAAAAATAAAAAAAAATAAAAAAAAATAAAAAAATAAAAAAATAAAAAAAAATAAAAAATATATATATATATATATATGGTGTGCATCCATAAATACAAAAATACTCTCACTAATTGGACATAAGTTCTATTTGAATTCCATGTCTTGAAAAATGTACTTTTGGGTACAATAATCCTTTCAAAAGTAATTTTTTCAAATTTTGAACAATGAGAATTTGGTCCTAGCCAATAAGACTTGTTCATATATGAAGAAAGACAAATTCAAGACTTTGGATCTTTTTTATTGTTTCAAATTTTCATGATGCTAGGAAATGAAAAAATGATAATAATTGTGACTTGTGCCAAAAAGGAGAATTATGCAAAATGTTTAGAAGAAATGCTTTCATTTGAATATGAAATACTTAGGTAGTAAAGGTACACATTATTTTCCGAGATCACATCTATATATAATTTGTATCAAATCTAAAAAATCTAAAGTTTTGTGATTTGTAGATAATAGTATTAGTTGTGATTGATTTTACATTTGTTGGTTTGAGATGCCATACACATTTTAAATTTTCAAAAAATTATGTTAGAAATTCACAACTATAACTTTGTATCTTTGATGTATTGTTCTTAAAATTCAATATTTAATTTTTCCAATTTACTAGAAAATATTTTGCACTTTTTAAATTTACCTATAAGTATGGTCGTTTCATTAATCATTTCTTTGTAGTATTTAAACTATAGGCATCTACCTTACAAACCTCAATGTAAATTTGTCTTATGGTCTTTTCATATAAACCAAAAAAGACTATTCCATGTAAGATAGAGAAACCTTATTCTACTCTTGATTGCCTAATTTCATTCCCTAAAATCATCCCTTTCGAGCTCTCTTCCAACTTC
The DNA here is from genome assembly GCA_963969395.1 of Pseudoscleropodium purum. NCBI lineage: Eukaryota > Viridiplantae > Streptophyta > Bryopsida > Hypnales > Brachytheciaceae > Pseudoscleropodium > Pseudoscleropodium purum. The sequence goes on along the minus strand of OZ017804.1, from coordinate 12,408,474 downwards.
AAATCCAAATGCATTGACTAGTTAGATTCATGATTCAGCATCAAGTTTAAATCACTCTACTTTTTATTGAGAAGGTTGGTTATAGGTATTATCTCAACTTTATTGTTTAATTTTTATTTATTTTTTAATTTAAAAACAATCACTCATTTCTAACCTTCTATACAAAATGAAATATTGAGATTTATTACATTAGTTTTTAGAATTCTTTATCCCCTAAGAGTCATAGCTTAGTAGGAATAGAAAACAATGTAAATTTGGAGTACTTCTAAAGCTAAACAAATTACAGCTTCACAAGAATTCCAACAAAAAATCTCCATTTCACAAGTTTTCATTTTTCACCCATTCACACAAAAAATTAATTCAAAAACCTTGCAAAAAACCATGAATAATCAAGTTAGCAAACTGATCAAAAATAAACAAAAATTTCTTTTTCAACAAATTTGAATATTAATAGACTACTGCACCTGTTTCAAATATACAGTAGATCCGAATAAAGTCCCCCTCAGTTATTTTATTCAGGGGTTCCAAGTTTAGGGCAGTTCTTTCAAGGACATGCGCTGTGCTGGTCCAATCAAATAACCGAACCCAACCAAATTGACGAAAATAGGCATAAATAGGGTCCGGGCAGACAGAAAATTCAAATCGGGCACGGCGAACGAGGTTCGGAACTGCCCAATGCACAATCCCTTCAATACCGGACCTGGTCCCACCGACCCTGGATCCCGACGCCAGCCAACAACAAAACCTCTTTTCACACGGAAACCACGGTGAAAGGCCCCACGGCAATAGGCTCTTTTCGCGCCATGAAGTAGCTTCTCTCTCCCACCTTGATGGCACCCTGTCACACGCGTATTCTAGTTCTTTCTGCCCCTCGTCGGAGCTTTAAGTTTCCTTGCTGCCGATCTGGAGATTTCACGTCGTCACGCTTCGCTGGTACCTTCGCTTCTCCTCAACGTGTTCATGAATCATTGAATTTTTGTGATTTTTTAGAGCGTCTCGGCGGCAGGTTTGAGCCATTTTCGAATGTTGGTGGTTGGTTTTTGTGAAACCTTGGGGTTTGCGATTCGAAGCCCGCATGGTTGTTGCGCTGTAGAGCTTTTGCATGTTTTTGTATCTAGGCTTTTCGGTTCTTGTAGTGGCAGTGTTATTGGAGTGACCGAGGATTCGTGTTTTCAGTGTCTGTGTATACCCTAGGTGTGGCTTAAGTGGCCTTGGAGCGCTGGATGAGTGGCATAGTTGCGTGAGGTCCTTGTCGATTGCTTTTGGATTCTTCTATGTGACGGTCTTGTTGGTTTACTAGCTTGTGGCGTCGGTCGGTGTGCATGGATTATGTTGATTGAACAGAATAGTCGCTCTGGATAGTTTGAAGGAGTACTCAGTTCTCTCTGCTCGAGAACCTGATCCGTCGTCGTTACGCTCGTTGATCTTGCTGTTGATTACGTATTGCCAGCCCTATTTTTCGATGTCATTGCACAGTTGGTCTTGGTGTTGGAGCGTTTAATTAGTAACCTCGCTAAGGGGTAGCTGCCCTTTGCAGGATGCTTAGCAGACCTTGTGGACTGTAGTGGTATATGTTCCCCGGGTTTATTATTGCAGTATATTGGTAGAGTAATTGAGAACTGTGCTTGAGTTCTTGTATTAATGCGTTTTTTTTTTCTGCGTAGCTCGTCTGCAAGTTGGCTTCGTTTCACATCGTAGGTGTGTAATTATCTGAGAATTTCAAGGTGTTTGCTGTTGTTATGCAGTGGTTTTCTTTTGAGGGCGTTTTGAAGGTGCTGTCCTCGCTTTTTCTGTGTCTTGGTGCACAATAGTGTGGTGAATTTTCCGTGAAGAACGGGGTCAAATCAGAGGAAGCAACCATGCCCACCGAACTTCTGACTATCCAGCCAGGGGAGCTGAAGTTTCCATGTATGGTCTTTTTTCATTCGCACTGGGCGTGCACATTCTCTTTCCGTGATTATTCGCGAACTATATCATCCCTGAATTTTTGGTTTGTCAATGCCATCTTGTATCGAGTTTGTTATGACCGAGATTCCTTACACGGGCATGCACCTTATACGGGTGGATGACTGCCGGTGTAATGGTCTACACACTGCACCTGTGATTTTAGGTTTAATGAGGGCCAACGGTAACCCCGGCCTTACTATAGATAGATGTCGATCATTTTTCTTGTACAAGTTCATTGGAAGTGACTGATAAGTTCTGTCCCACGAAACTCCTCCACCGCAGTTCGGGAGTGATTATTTATGACGGTGGAATGGGGTAAGGGTAACAATGAAATGAGAGGATGGACTCTAGGAAGTAGGGTAGAAGACCTAGGACTTGAAGTGCTGACTGTTTGAGTGTTGGCCTTTTGCAATTTCGAATTCACTGCAAAGTCGTACGATCGCATAGGGAACAGTGTTGTAATTTAAATTTATTTGAAAATTTAAAATTTAAAATGTTTTTTCCCACTTTAAGTTGCTACTGGAAATGATGTTTTATTGACGATAATCGTTTTTACGTTTGTGACAGTTGAGTTGAAGAAACAGATATCATCTTCATTACGGCTTGTCAACTCTACCGACAATTATGTGGCCTTCAAGGTGATTATAAGTGCTTGGAACTCTGATTCTTTTCATGTCTTACGGATTTCAACGTAATAAACTCTCCACAGAATATGTCAAAAGTTTACAGAGCCATCGTCTCCTACCGATTACCTATCATGGGGATTCTTCCAGATTTGGTACTAGAATTCTTTTTAGAAGAATATTATTGTGATACCTCAAATGAGTAGAGGAGTTTAGGTTTGGATTGTCAGTGGTGATTGTCTGATTCTACAAGTTCTTATTATTCGAAGTGGTGATGGGATTTCGCTTCACAATGGGACTGCTTAAATGTGTTGAGAGTCTAGCTTTCTGTGAGTGCAGTATGTTTTTGTCGTTCTTCTGTCTAATTGTACATATGCTCTTCATTCTTTAGGTCAAGACGACTTCTCCCAAGAAGTACTGCGTGCGACCCAATACCGGCGTCGTCCAACCGCACAGCAGTGCAGAAGTCACCGGTAACATTCTGAGCCTTTTCCCCTATTGGAAAGTTCTATGTCTGTTAAGGGTCTTGTTATTTGAACTTTTGTTTTCGAATCATGATCTTTTAAGTGTTGTGGTCTTCATTAAACATTTAAAGATCAAGGCTCAACACAGAGTTCTTCTTTTTGCAGTTACAATGCAAGCTCAGCGAGAAGCTCCCCCAGATATGCAATGCAAGGACAAATTCCTTGTCCAGAGTGTGATAGCACCCTCGTCCAAGGAGGTTTCTCAAGAGATGGTACACTCATTCTTTCTGATTTACGATTATTAGTCATTCTTACTCTTCATGTTGTGGGATCAAGTGGAATCTAGTATCAGATATTGTTTATATCAAAAGCTCTGCCCTAACTTCATGAAGGAGAACATTGAGTTCATCTTAGTTTCCCCTGACCTTGAGACCTTTTTCTGTTGTGCAAGCAGTACTACCGATCATAACCTCTGGTTTTAGTAAATCTCCGTTGGTAATGGCAGCAGGGTTTTATTTGAGCCATCCCCTTTCTGTGAGGACCACTGAAAATAAAAATTCTGCGTAGCAGTGTATATTGAGCGTTTCGAGCTAATAATTTGCAAGTTTATTCTCTCATCTGTCTTGATGTTGTCTATTCTAAGTACGATAAATTGCAATTAAGTAAAAGCCTCTGCATTTAAAAGAACAGTTCTGTTGCTCGTTTGGTTTTAGTAATGTGTTTCTTGTGTTTGCAAATTTATATGCTCTGGTGGATCTAACCTTTTAAGAATTTTGTGATTGAAAGCAGTTTAACAAGGAAGAGGGAAAAGATGTGCATGAGGCAAAATTGAAAGTTGTCTATGTTTCACCACCTCAACCACCGTCGCCAATTACAGAATCAAACGAGGAAGAGGGTAATTCACCGAAGGCGTCTCCAGTGGTAGATAATGGAGAACGACACCATTTACTCCTTGATCCGGTAAGCAAGCGTGCTTCCCAAATTCTTTCCTTATTGTGGGTTTTGCAAGTTTATAGCATTAAATGTATTGTGTTCGCTGTGAAGGAGGCTTTTGAGAGGTTAAGGCTGACTCCCGTTTTGTCTCTTGTAGCAAACTGCAAAGACGGAAAGCGAATGGAAGTTCAAGCTGAACGAGGTCGGACGTCACTATTGCTAACTTTACTTAATCATATTTATGCTGAAATCCTCCTCATATAGTTCGGTTCTCGAAAGTAAGACAAATGGCAGCAGTAGGTGTCTTACCAAAGTCGAGGATCGAGGGCCTCTGAGGTTTCCTAGCGATTCACTTTTAATTCGGAAGAAGGATTATTATTGCGCTCTCTCATTTAGATTTGCAATCTCTTCCGGTGATTACGTTTCTTTACTAAATTAATGTGGTTTCCAACAGGCGAAGGCCGCTCTGAATGCTCTGACCGAGGAGCGGAATCAGGCTGTTCAACAAAGCCGAAACTTTCAGCAAGAGTTGGTCAGTTGCTTTACGTAGTTGTGATGATGATATCCGAACTTGTTTAAGTTTCAATAATGGCGAGTAGTATTGTTCATTTGTTAGTATTGATGGAGGAATGAATTTGATGGTACTTCTTAGTGCTCGAGTAGATGGATTGTTCAGCAACTATAAATTTTTCTCTCGTTAAAAACTCTAACACAGATGTGTTTTCCTTTTCGCAGCAATCGTATAAGAGTGTGAGTTCAAGATCCGGGGGAGGTGAAGCGATTAAAGATGTTCAAAAGTTGCAGACTGGATTTTCATTTTTGTTTGTTATCCTCGTTGGCCTGTTGGGTATGCTGGTAGGCTACCTTCTTGGAGGTTAGACCTGCAATTGGATGCAAGGTAACGTGAGCAATTTTAGAGATGCAGAGCAAGAGCACACAACTTCAAGCTTGCTCAATGTGTAAGAGTATCAGGAGCTTGTTTAGGGGAAGCCCTGCACTGCTTGTTTCTGGAACAGGTTGTTTTGTATCTATGGTACAGAGGTAGGGGAGGTTTTTGTTTCCGACACCTGTGCTAGCAGATGATGCTAGCATACACCCAGGACTCGATGGGTATGAGCACGAGTTGGGATACGTGGTTGTCCTCGATCATGCAAGCAGCTTACGGTCTGTACTGTAGGCACAGTAGGGATGAATTTCAAAAATTCACAATGTAGTTATTAGGAATAAATTGTTCTCATGGATGGATCCCACCTATTTGCTGTCCTTTTATTGCCCCCATACTCTTTTGTGCAGGTTTTATAAAACACTGGTTGGGTATGACGCCCATTACTTTGTTCCATTTTTTTCTTGGGAAGGACGTGGTTCCATTTTTAAAATGACTTTTTCCCAAGTGCAACGTGTGAGCTGATTCCTCTTCATGTCCTGGGATACCTCCGTACCTGCCAGCAAGGTGTCTTGCTGTTTGATGGGATTGGTCATTTTCGTTGACCGACATAGTTTGAATGTGTCTATGATTCCAATGCTCGTAGGATATTCTGATGAGTGTGCTGGGTACTCCTGGGTTTTAAGGTATACGATAACTTAACTCCAGAAGAACGGGCTGGTCACCATTTGTTTAAAATGGATACTCATTGGAGGTGAAAGTACTTTGCAAGACCAAGGATGAACTTTTGTACTTTTGTCCTACATAGAAGGATTCCTTGTCAACTATCAGTAGTGTCTTTTTAGGGTTAACCCTAGAAGGATGTGGCCCCCTATGGTCAAAGTTAAACATTAGGTCAAGACTTTGGGGCTTGATTTTGAAGAAATTGTTGACAGAAAGTGTCTTTTGCATTTTGGGGGGATGTTTCAATCTATTGGACCCACTTCTACATTTTATATGGCTTGCCAAGTATTGCATTTAGGTTACAAAGTCAAAGTTTTATTCACTGTTCACTTTTGCATGCCATGATGGAACAAATTTTGAACAAGCAATAAGAACTATGCAGAATTTTTATTCTCTTTTGGGTTGTGCCTTAGTTGAGGTAATGTCATTTAAGGGTCGACAATATATTGAAAAGTGGTAGTAACTGCCACATTTACTATAGGCCTACAATGAAGTCATCTATTCAAAATGTTAGGTCTACAACATCATTTATAGGATTATTGTTTGAATAAGTGATCAAAATTTTGGAAAATAATTTCTATGTTTTTGTATACAAATGACTTGAAGAATTTCCAATCTTCTCAATAAGTTCATAAAATCATTACTAGTTAGATAAACTACATCATAATGGCAATATTCAATTGTATATTGGATGGAAATTTGTAAAGATGACAATGTGACCTCTCTAGATTAGAACATGGCTTTGGGTTGTGACAATGTGCACTTCCTATAATAGATGAAGTGTGAAAACAATTGAATTATGTTAGTAGTAGGGGTCAATGTTGAAGATAAGATCAAATCCCTAAGAATTGGAAGAAGAGAATCTTGATTTCATATTACACAAATTGGAGGGCTCCAAAGCTTACAACTTCATATTTGATGAATATGGACAATTAAAACACAACTACTAGGATGGAACAAAGGAAAGAATCAACCTATTTATATGCAATCGCAAATTATACAACATGAAAAACCTCCAAATGTTCAATGTTCAAAATCTCTCAAAGAAAAACCTCCAAAATGTTTGAAATCTACATGCACTATGTCAAATTTTGAATTTTTATCTAAACAATAAAGAAATCCAATACCCCTCAAGTAGCAATCATTTAAGGAAATACTAAAACTAATATAAAATCATTTGGTGTCCACAACATCCTTCTAGAGTTAAGATAGAAGATGCTGACACCAATAAGGACTTATCCCTTCTCCTATTCAAATCACCCAATTACCAACAACAACAATTCATCTCTTCCCATAATCAAAACTTGATTGTCCTTCAATTAGCAACCATCTATTGGGTATAAGAAATCATGAATTGGCTAATACTTAGTGTGTAACCCCATTGATCCTTCATTGGAATAGTGTTGTCTTACTGTTCCGGCAGTAGTGATCTACAAGCTCCCAGAGTTTGCCTGCTTGCATAAAAAATAATCCAATACATTGAATGAAAAAACAATTTGATCCCAAGAGAATTTGACTCTTGTTGCTCTCAAAGTGATCTATCCAGTGAGCTTGACCTATGGAGTGATCTCCCCCATGAAAGCACACTTCTACACAATGGTGAAAATGGTGAAAACGACGCAATAGATAGTACCCTCTCTACCTTACATCTGCATTCACTTCAACAATCCTACATAAGCCAATATACAACTCCAACGGGATTTCAAAGTTCTGATAGCAAAGGCTTGCAGAACATTGAAGCTTTGTTGCAACACTGAATGGTGGTGTCCGTCTTGATGAGCTAGCGACGCCCTGTGAACATGTACTTGAGATTATTCTTGATACGTCGCAAATAGAAGAAGGGATTCACGTAGTTGAGCTTGCTGCGGATCTTCCACTTCTGGTTATGCACCCGCCACTTCTGGTGCTGGAGCGGATGCCGGAGTTTGTGCTTGAAATTCTGCCATCGGTTGGCAGCATTGGCAACATTATTGTCCGCTCGCCGCAAAGCATCCATCGATCGAAATCGCTGAAGGCGCTTCAAAATAATCCACAAACTCCTCTAATAAGCTCGGTACGTACACCCAAAATCGCCAGAGATCGGATCCTTAATTAATCGGTGCTCCTGTTACCAAAGAAGCTATTAGAACATCAAATGCGGGAGTAAGTAACTAGAAGCCGACTTAATTACGACACAGACTACGATAGCACCAAGATTTCTCTTAATGCGTTGCAAATTAGGTCAAAAATCTCTGAAGTATCCATAAATAGTTGCAGTTACCCTACCAACAAAACAAAACTTTGACCCTCTGTAACTTCTGCATACGCAATCCAAATAATGCATTCCTGGGTGCATTGAAATCCTCTTCCATTCGCCAACAAGAACAAACCCCAAATTGACCAGTCTAATAACACCCACTACGTGTAAAACGCAAGATTGGCGTTCTAGAGTGAACTTACCTCAAATGACAAAACTCCTCCAAATCCAAAGACGAAGGAAAGCTTCCACGCCTCGCCCGCTCTCACAAACCACGCCAGCTCTACCAGAACAGAGCGCAGGCAGGCAGGCAGGCAGGCTGTGTACGCAATCTCTACGTAATCAAAAGATCGAATCACGGCTATTGAAGGCAACCCACTCCAACTAGAGAGGGGAAGGCCAATTAAAGATGGCGAAATTGAGAAATCGGAGCAGCAGCGGGAACGCACTCCAATGTGAGTACAGTGAATCCCGAGGGCAATCACTATACCAGACTTAGATTCCTGAATGGATCCTGCGCGCAAGATCGATTCCAAGCCGGTGGACGAAGAATCGCGAAAGAAGAGGACGCTGGAGGCACCGACGCATCCCGGGTCGTGGTAGGGGCGAGCTTTGTGGAAGCGGTCTTTGTGGCCATGGCCGAGCGCTCAGAGCGGACGGAGCACTTTCGTCGATCGATCAGGGTGTGTTTGATTGCCTTTGGGATGGGAATCTTGGGATTCAGTAACCGACTTGGTACTGTGATTTTTATACTTTTTTATTTCTTAAAATTTGCTTGAGCAAATGAAAGGAAATTCATTGCAAGAAAGAGAGTAAAGTGAACTAAGGTAGTAGGTCCATAAACTGACCATTTCAGGGCTGGAGCTGATTTTGGGGGAGGTGGAACTTCTTGAAACATTTTTCAGTAAATTTTACCCCATAGACAAGTGAAATTGGTATTTAACCCAAGTCGTTTCATATTTTTTGGAGCTTTGTAGAATTAGTTATGAAATTTTGAAGTGGATATGGCATAGGCCTCTAAAAGCGTCCACCTCCTAAAATCTACACTATTTATACATAGATGAAGGCTACAAAAAGCAACATGTACATGCAATGTACATTTGTAGAGGTGGAAGCTTTTAAAACCTGAGCACTTTTTGAACCTCCTACTTTACCCCATTTTAGACCAAATGAGAGCAAAGTCCATCATAGGCTTGGTTATGTTAGTGATGCACAAATTTAGAACTTACTTTATATAGTGACCATAACATTCTTGAACTTCAAGGTAGAACCTAGTATTTGAGAAGTTTTTTGAATTTTACTTCCTTTTTTTCCTTCAATTCCAAAATTGAACCAATTTTTCAAGTATAGAATTTGGTTATTTTTTCTATTTTTTACTTCAAATAGAAATTTTATAGATTTTTTGACCGTTTCTTTGTTGATGTTTTTAATTACAACCAAGTTCTTTTCCCAATTCCACCAACTAACTTTGAACTAGCTACCAGTTCCTCTCAAACATAGGCAAAGCCCTTCTACTTTCTATAAATCCTAAAAAGGTTCTTTTCAATTGAGTGTAAGGGTGGAACACTCTAAACCATCCATGTGCCCATTCTTGACAAGTAAACTTCTATTGAAAGTGTCCCTTAAAGTACAATTAACCCTTAAAGTTCTTTGACTATGCTTTCACCAAAAACACTCTAAAACTGCCATTTTTAAGACAAGTACCAAAAAAAATTTTAAACATTTTTGGACACATCCAACCATAGGGTCTTGTATTGTGATAATTTGAGAAGATGTGGAAAAAATTTCAGAAATTTCCACCATGTAGATTGCAAGATATTAGCATTTCAATTGACAAAAAGATTTTTTTTAGCCTTGCAAAAAACCAAGCAGTTGCACTTCACAAGGTAACATTTGTATGAAAAAATATCCAAAATGGTTGCAACTCTTTGGATTCATTCTTCAAGGCAAGTTGTCTATATGCTTAGAAAATTTTAGATCATTTGAAATTGTACAATATATAGAAAAAAATAGTAAGTAAAAAGAAGTAGAGAATGAATTAAAATACTAAATTATTAATAATTTTTTTATGGAATTGAAAAATGTCAATCCCAATGGTTGTAATGCTGAAATAAATAATCTTCATCTAATATTTTTATTTTTTTCCAAAAATATTGAAAATTGAGTTCAATAAAGAACTTCAAAGTTTATTTTGGAGTAGAGAATCCATAACCACCCACAAATTAAATCACCTCATAACTTTTGACTCATTGATCAAAATGGAATGATTCATCTCTCTCATCTCTCCCTCTCCCTCTCTCCCTCTCTCCCTCTGTCTCAATCTAGAAAATTAATTTCAAATTTTTGTTTTTGAAAAAAGTGATTTTTTTAGATCTACCCAGACTGCCTGAGTTGAGAAACAAACTACATTATAGACCATAACCTTTGACTCATATTTCCAAATGTCCTGAAATTTAGTGCACATGAGAGATATTCCTCATCCACACCTTCTATTAAAATTTGGGCCAAAAATATGGAAATCTCTACTCACATGCACCTGCCCAAAAAAGTTATGTTGCCAAAAAAAGCACCTTGGTCCTTTAGGGGTTAAATTGTCCCCATAATTAACTACAGTTGGTGACCCACTAATTTTCTAGATTTTGGTTTTATGACCAAGGTATGTGATGGTTTTAGTGGCTTAGGAAGGAAGGTTATTATTATATGAGTTTTGAATCATGAACCCGTAAACCTAGGATTTCAAACACTTTTGTAATAGATGTTTATATTATAGACACTTTCTATGATTTTAGTATAACTATGTTGTAGATACTTATATTATAGGTCATTAGGAAAGATTTGATGGCATGAAGAGACTATTTCAAGCATGTTCTCTATATTGTCAACCAACCATTACTAACCAAAATTAAATATAATGGAAAAAAAATTCAATTTTTTTAATTAATTAAATATTATTATTAGATATAGTAGTCTTTGGACCATGTCAAATTGCTTATGTGAAAGAGTTTTAAAGTACTTGCAATCCGAGAACTTGTGGTCTTTCTAAGGTCTCAAAAATCCTTTAATTATTTATGTTATAATCATCTTCAACGGTTGTAGAGTATCTTCTTACACCTAGGTATGTGCTTGCATTTCTATACTCACACACTAACATTGTTGACCTAGGGAGCTTCTACTTCAAAAATTCTTCAAAAATTCTTAGTGATTACATGTCTTATGTAAAAGTTCTATTTTTTTCCTTAAATTTGTGATTTTCAATTGCTAATACTATTTTAAAGAAAAATTAGAAAAAAAATCTCCAACTACATTGAACTATTTATTCTGACGTTTATTGGGTTTTCACCCTAGAACATTTTGAATGCAAGCTTGCCCATGTATTATTAGCTACTATAATGTTGATGAATTTATTCTTATTATAAAGGAGCCAACCTATTTTCAACCAATTAAACAACTATGGGTATGTAGAGTGTTGATTTTCTTAATGCAAATTTTTTTCTTGATGTAGAAATAGAATTTGGAAGGATTATATAATTTTTCAAAATTTTTTAAGTCAAAATATAATTATCATGAATTTTTTAGCTGAATTGTACTCTACTATACTATTTGTACTAATCATACAAGCTTTTCTATTTCCAACCATGGGTTGATTGCAAAATTGACCAAGGGCTAGTTGCAATATTGAGAGCTTCATAGCCAATCATATGCGCCACAACTATTCTAGGAACCAAACCACAACTTCACGAAAAGAAGTCAATCTACAGGTTGGAAATAGGGAGGTGATTAAGAAATGGGACTGCTCCTATAGTGGTATTATGAAAGGAATCCCTTGCCTTAGAAAAATTGTCAAGAATGTTATGGTTAGCCCATAAATAAGATCAAGACTTGAAGGGTTAGACAACTCTAATAGGGAACCAAGACAAAACATTTAGTTTAATTTTTTGAAAGCTAACAAAGCAAATTTCATTATAAAATTGACACTCTTTTAATAAGTGAGGTTGGGTAGACAAGACTAAAAGTAAAAAATATCATTTTAAAAAAAGAAAAGAAAGAAATAAAGGAAGAAAGAAGGAAATACATATATATAAATAAAATTTTGGACATAGTTCTCTTTATTAAATTGCTTGAGTTCTTATAAACAAAAGAATGTTTTAGTAGTATATACTTTTAGAATTTTTTAAAAATAAACTACAAATTTTCAATGCACTTCATAGTTCATCCACAAATTGTATGACCAAAACCAACCCTTGGTTTTAATGAATAGAAGCTTACTACATTGAATACAACAACTTGTAGGGTGTGATTATAGAAATGCACTAAAATTAGGTGAACTTACTTTGTTACTTTTTGATAGTAGATTTAGATGTACACAACCATTGTCCAACTAAGGTAAAAGACTCCCCTTTTTTCATTGGATGGAATCACTAAACTACTACAAACTCTTGGGACAATACTTGTTCATCATTGGAGATGCAACAATTCACTTTTGGATGAAGAAATAAGTTTTCATTTACATTCAACAAATTATGTCCAAAGATGTAAATAATTTCATCATTCTAATAAAATTCATGTACACTTCCCAAATAAATGAAATTACAAAATCCTACCTTTGATTTTCAAGTATTTCTAAGGTTATAAACCACTATGAAAATATTTGTAAACATTAGCATATTGCGTTTCATGGCACAATCCCCACATTCTATGGATTGCACTTAGTCATGAGGGTTTGAAGTAAATCCACCCTAATTGAAAAAACAACCATTCATCCAAATCCAAAAACTACCATCCACTCAAATAAAAAAATTATCTATCCACCTAAATTCAAAAACTACCATCCATCCAAATAAAAAAACTACCATCCACTCAAATAAAAAACCATCATCCACTCAAATTGAAAAATTATCATCCAATTTTTGCAATTACCTAGAGGAGGTTTAAGATGAATAAGATGAATAAGTTCATTTGGAGACGAATTAATTGATTTTCATCCATATGTAAGAAATTCCATTATAAAGTATAAAAAACTTCATTATTCTATGAAAAATCATGCACTCTCTCAAATAATGAAATTTTAAAACCCTACCTTCAATTTTCAAGTGCTTCTAAGGTCATAAATTACTACTAGAGTATTCATATATAATTTCCCATTGTGTTTCATGGCAAAATCCTCACATCACCATAGGTGGCAGGTTTGGAGATCATCCACTCAAATCTAAAAGTTATCATCCAATTTTCCCAATTACCCAAAAGAGGTTCAAGACCTATTCTCCACGAACTTACACCGATATTACTGAGAGCTCATGGTACGACATCGTGTACCCGCCGTATACCGTACTCCCGTACCTTCTGGATGGCCGGCCCCGACTCCCAGCCCGCCACGCGGACTCCACCGGCTCCCGCTGCGTTCGACGCGTGGCAGATATTAGTCGGTGACGTCTCCTCCTCCTCTACAGTCAAGAACATTCGCAGAAAGCCCCTGCACTCTCGATTTGTTATATATATTTGCACCACAATTGCTAGCGTAGCTTATTATCCAAGCCAGATTGTTAAACATTTGTATCAGGATTGCCCCCAATTCAAAACCTGCAGTTTCTGCAACATTTTTAGAAGCGATTTGAGAAGAAACCGAGAGTGTTTGCTGTAGTTCCAATTAAGCGTTTTGGTTGTTACGAGTTGCTGCTTTGATTTACTGCGATTTTTGACCTCTAAAGGAAGATCGGAGCGACATGGATGCTCTCAGACGCGCGGATTATCACGTCAATGCCGCCACTCACCCGCGGAGGACGCTTCGGTGGCGCTTGAATCGGTAAGTGCTTCCGATCCACATGCAAAATTTTTGTATACCCTAACCTTGTTAATGTCACAGCCTTTGATGACTAAGAGTGTACTGATTATCAATGGGGTTTTGTAATATTGCGATTGTCAGTAGAGTTTGCATGTAAAAATGAGTTAAGGAAATACGCCGGGTTGCAGGAGTTGTGAACGTAGTGTAGAATCGTTTCATCGTTTTCTGTGGGGCTTCTTATGTTCGCGTTTTTCATGCAATTTCTTGTGGCATGATCGCGTGTAGAGTGAGAGTGAGAGTGCAAAGGAAGTGTTGAATTAGGTGTGTTTGTCTGTTCCTAGGGTTTGGTGAGAGAACAGAGGATGTGATATTAGAGAGTGATTTCAATGAGATCAGGGCGTGTTTCCCATTTTGTGTAACTGTAGTGCTTTGGAGTTTGTCTTGCGCCTCCCAGCAATTTTCTTGTTAGAAATTTTGCAAACGTTTTGGTTTAAGAAGAGCAGTCCTTTCGGAGAAATTAGGAAGATATGGGATTTCGATTGTCATGCTGAAATGTGGTGGATATGCTGCAGGTATAACCCCAAGCACAGATGGAACATGAAGAAGCACAAGGTGATGCACCCTGTGGATCATCAGAAATGGAAAATGAAGAGGAAAATCAATTACATGAATCCCTTCTTCTATTTGAAACGCATCAAGCGGAACCTCTTTGGAGGAGGGCATCATCAAAAGCATCACTGAGCATGAGTCAATACTTGGCGCATGTGAAATGCTTTTAGGATGAGGAAAAGTAGAAGCGTAACTCGGAGAATCACATTGAGATGTAATTATAGATTAGTTTGAAGGTGTAGCTCTAGATTTATACCAAATGAGAGGTATAATTCTGTAGTAGTTTGCAAGGAGGTCTAGCTCTGTGATTCAGTGGTTTTGGATTACTTTTTAGCAGATGAACATTCCTCTTTGACCTGTAAAGTTAACAAGGATTGACTGCAAAACCATATCATTAAACTTGCTTTTAGGGGATGAGGTGATTACACGAGCAGATTCTGTATCAATCCAAGCTATTGAGCCCAATGAGATTGACTTTACAGCAATTGCAGAGCCAACTCCATGAAGGATGCACTTCAGTTCCGAAGTGTGCAAGAACTTCATCCTTAATGTAATTGCGACCTGTTTGCAAAACCAGTCCCTACGGATTCTTTGCCTAAACTGTATATTTTCTATTTCACAAGAGTTGATTTTGGGTACTCCTGTTTTCGGCACTTTGAAAATTCGTTGTTCATTCATACGGTGCCTGAAAAAATGCATGCTAAAAAAGTTAGCAGCCCCGTATGAATCCACTGATTCTCCTTCCCTTTGATTGACAGGCTAAATCATATCCATCATCACACCCAACTAAAATGACAAAAGAATTAGATTCTAGTCACTTCATGCAATGCTCACGTCGAGCGCATAACTAACCAACACCAACGAGATCCAGCAGCTCCTGAAAATTATGTCAGGGCGCCATCGAAAAGTACCAAGTTCTATCAATCTCTACAGCCGTGCAAAACTGCAATGATCTCCACTTTATTTGCCGTAAGAAGGACGAGTGAGACCTAGACCTTTCGTAGCCAAAAGAATTTTGGAACAATGAACAAGGAAACTAGAAATAAGCGACACCTGAAGCAATATGACCTGAATGAGAGTACTCAATAGATACGGACTTTTGTTCGGTTCTTCCAGAACACCTTGCATACTTCAGGGTGAACGATTCTCTTCACTATGCAATTTGTTTTCTGGTACTGAGAGGTTCCTCGGATCGCATCTGCAATGTGGGAGCTGTCGAATCCAAGGTCATGGGCAGCTTCAGCTTGCGCGCCATACACCAGCCTCTGCAACGAGATGAAAATACAGGAGTAATTAGAGTGCATGGCAACAGTTTACTCTCGATCCAAAAGGACAGGGTAGCTGGGGAGAATTTACAAAAGGGTAGAGTTGCATACCGGCAACCTGGCCAAGTACATGGCAGCGAAGGACATGGGGCAAGGTTCACATGAAGAATAGATTACGCAATCTGACAGCTCAATCTTGCCAAGTTTCTTACAAGCCTGAAGATGACACAAAACCATATATCCGTCAGTTAATCCTTCATGCAGACAGACGAGGTGCGAAAAGCAAAACATTCATTGTCAAAAAGACGATGCTGACACTTCATTGCCTGTCTAAGGGAGAGGATACTAAACCGTTGGATACCTAATCCTGTCTCCCAGACTGAACTTTCACCAAGAGCAACTCCTCTATACTTACACTTGCTTAGACTTACTAACAAGTGGTGCGAGCACAACTTGGCTAAATGGCAATGGCATTGTCTACTGTCATTGTCCAAGCAATGATCAACAATCTCCCACTTTGAAATTGCATAATAAATCCATACCTAGTGACCAAAGAAATTGTCTCAACAGATTTGACTTTCGGATCCAAAGACCTCTCTACAGCTCTCCACATCTCCCCAAAACCACTGTTTACGTATGTTAAAATGCTTAACGTGACGCAGATAGTATCCTCTAGCTTCAACGACACACTAAATTCACACATATTGAATTAAAAAAAGCACAGAATATTCATTGTATCTGTCAGGAAACATCTTCACCAATATTGCTCAAGACGATGTAAAAACCCGCAGAATGGAAAGCAGTGGTACAACACCAAGCACATTGAGACAAATGTACCTTTTGGATAGCAAGGATCTCTGCATGGGCAGTAGGATCCTTCTGTTTCAGAACCTCATTGTGCGCTTGGGCAACAATCTCCCCATTGCGCACAATGACAGCCCCAAAGGGACCTCCTTCCTCTTTCCGCATCGCCACCTCCGCCTCCTTGGCAGCCACCGTCAAATAATTGTAGTCCACTTCATCTTCGTCCTGATCCGAGTCTGTCTTCTTCTTTCGTAACGTGATCACTGCCTGTCTTACCATCAGAAGAGCCGCAACTCCTCCCACAAGAGCCGGCCTCCATGCCATCTGCCCCACCACAGTAATTCTACCTTCCAAGCGCTTCCCTTTCTGCGCAAAACAATCAAGGAATAGATTTAAATTACGGAAGTGGATACTTAAACCGCTGGGTACCTGATCCCGCCTCTTCTTGACTGACCCCTGTTACCAACAGCAACTCGTCTCTTCCAACACTTCAATTAAGCAACTGCTTTTGAATGTAAATGAGGTTGTCTACTATCATGTCTAGTGGTCTACACCCTCATATTTGAAATTGCGTCAGAAATTCATACATTGAGTGATAAAAAATTGAATTCCAGGAGAGTTTGGTTCATTTACACAAAGTGATTACTCTGGAGCTCTACAGTGATTCCTCAAGAAAAGCTCAATCCAACACACTGGCTAAAATGAAATCAGCAATATCTACCTTCACCCAATATACATGAATCAACTCAGAGTTACAAATTTCCCCAACAGTAAGTGACTGAGAACCGAGGTTTCATTTCACAAGAAATCGAAAGATCTAAACCTATTTGAAACTCAGCTTAGGTCACTTGTGAAGTCTAAATTGGACTATAAGAGCATATTAACACAATGAAACTCCGCTTAGGTCAATTGTGGAATGTAGTCTCAATAGGTCAACAATTGCACATTTCCATGTGAAGAACACATACGAAAAGTAGAGAAAAATAAAATCTAATTCACATCATACGGAACCCAGGCTATTGAGCAATGAACATACTTCTTAAATACGCCAATTTCCATTCTCTGACATTGAGGTAATTTTAGGGCAAAATTAGAGATCCACCGACAATAAGACTTAGAGCAGTGGCTGGAAGATCATGCACGCATTTTAGGTTGATCCCAAAATAAGTCGAAGTATTAGGGTCACTTACTCTGGCAAAATCACTGCGGAATCGAAAATTTGCGAAAAATCACGCCACAATAATGTCTGGAGCTCGCAATTACACCAAACGGCTCTAAACGGAAATTCCAAGACCCCAAAGAGCGTAAATCCTGATGAATTTCTGATCGGAATTTCAAGCAAGTCAACAACAAAATTCGACCAACACCGCAATCCGCCGTAAGATTGCCGAATTCAGGCTCCTGAATAGAAGTCGACGGAGGCAGAGCAAGAAAACGATGCCGGCAATTTGAGGTTTGGGATGGCCGCGACCGAGTGACCGACCAACGGTTAGAAGTAATGTCCAGAGGTCGCTACAGTGAACTGGAAAATATTCTGACTACGAGTGACTGTGGTGTTATCTGGGTGACTACGGTCTTATTTGCTGAAGGAACCTCTTTAATATCACCCTCGCCTATATCACATACTTCGTTCTCTCACCAAAACACTAGGGTTGGGATATTAGGGTTGGGATGGAATTTAGGCAAATTCAAAATTGTCCCATTTTCAATTGCATCAATTTTTTGCACATGTTATGCATGTGAATGTATGGGACATAGTTGGAAAAAGTGTGTATACCTTACCTCTTTCAAAATTTATTTTACCTTTATTACAATACGTCATAAGATGCTACAAATGAGTTGTGATAATAAGGAGTTTGAGAAGTGTGTTTTAGGTATGAAGACAATGATGTATCTATCTTCAAGTGTTTTTTTCAATGTTGCTTTCTTCAAGTGGAGTTGGGAAAGGTGTGCATACCTTACTTCATTCAAAACTTACTCTATATTCATTGTGTTATATTATAAGAAGCAATAAACAAATTGTGATAATAAGAAGTTTGATAAGTGTACGTTGAGGACAATCGTCTTGCTATCTTTAAGCATTTTTTTAATGTTGCTTTTGCTCACAACATTGTAATGTTACTATATTACTACACTTAAAATGATCAAATGCATTTTTGATTGAATTGGAAAATTTTAGAAAATTAAAATATTTTAAAAATTGCTTAAATTGAGATTGAAAACACATTTTACCTCATAATTCTTCAATCACTTATTCACATTGGGCAAAACATAGTGTGCTAGAAAGCTAATAGCAGGCCATACATTCCCCCCAAAATGATTTTGAAAAATATAATATTTTGAATTTACAATGGTCTGCCTCCAAAATGAAAGCCCAATTTGTAATACAGACTTCTCAATTATTTTGGGTTTAATACCACATTTTTGAGGTTTTCAAAACTTAAAGATTCTTAACCCTTGCCTTAAATGCTTAATTGATTATTGCATTTTAGTACAATCATTTCATTCATATTCCATTCATGTCCAATTCCAAATTAGATTTGCATTAGATTTAAGCATATCAAATGATTCACTTGAATTATTAGTAATATAGATCCCAATATAATGAATATATATGAGTTGGACATTTTCATTCAACAACAAAATAGGATTGAAATTCAAATATAAATTACTAGTCTAAATTGAATTTATAATGATGTTTGATCTTATAGAAATGGAATAATACTAAAAATGATATTTAGTGTTTACAAAACTAATTACAAATCTATAACTTCTAACACTAAATGTCAACAACATTACACGCATTATCAATATTAAACATTAATATGAGGGTGGTTGTAAGAAAGACTTGTCCTTTTTGTATCACACTTGGAATGACAGAGTTTAGGTTATCTATAACTTTTGGAGAATGAAGCAGATGTACTACGAATTTTTATTGAAGATGACTAACTAGGTTGTAATGAGATTTCATATTTTTCAAAAGTTTCCAAAAACTTTTTTATAATTACATTTCAATTTAGCTAATTCGTCACACTTTGCAATTTAGGGATTTTCGTACTATGGAACACCCAAAATTAAGGATCTAGAGCTGAAATTTCTTTGGTGTACTCCTACACTAGGCAGGCATGTGCCTACCAAAGGTCACTCAAAAAAACATTATTTTACATCTTCCACATGGAAGCTAATAGGGCTCCTCTACATGTATATTTTAAAAAATTGAAAATGGTTTTAAATCATACTCTAGGGGAAATTTCTTCATCACATAGTTCTTCCAAATTACTACATTTTCATTAAAAAAAATTTCCTTATTTTTACAATTTAAAACATCAAAATACCTATTTTAATTGAGATTAAGCACTTCTATAGTTCTCCTATTCAGTAAATTTTTCTATATTTTTTGTTTTTAGGGTACTTCCTTCTTAAAAGTGTATGCATTAAACATTTTTTCACATTAATTTTTTTTAATATATAACATATTTCCCAAAACCACATGTGTACTATGCAAAATACTACAAAAATTGGTAGGTTTTTCTTGCAATCACCCATAAACAATATTTGTCTACTAAATATGAATTAAAGTAAGCTAACTAATACATGAAGTAATACTAAATGTCACATATCACCAAATATCATTGTTAGTGTTGTTAGTGTTGTTAGTGGTAGTTGTAAAAAATAGTTCATGAATGTCGATATTACTTATTTTCAAGTTAATACACAGGTTTGGTTTAAAAATTGCAAATTTTTGAATGAAAGTAATCTAAGCATTTTTAGATTCATATTTTGGATGTTAAAATTGAGCTTTGAAATGATTTGGTTTGCTTTGCAAAAGTAAACTAAACTAAAGTTCCCATGTCAAATCTTTATCCTACATGAAAACTTCAAACTTCTTCAAAGTGAACATTTTATAGCAAATTAAAGTTGAAAGCCTATAACCATATTCCCAAATATAATTTAATGATACAAATATTTACACCATCCTGTGAATTCATCTATAGTGAAATTTTTAGACCTTTTCATACATGTGTTTCGTAGATCGAATAATTATTCTTCACCTTTTCTTCAAAAATTAAAGTCATTTCAATTCGAGACAAAAGATTTGGAAATCCTCAGATCCTCTTACTCATACAAGATATGTGCTTTCATTTTTGTGGAAAAAAAATTAGCAATACTTCCAAGCAAAATGGATCATATGGAGTGAAAAATTTTCTAAAGCTTGGCTACAAAAAAATCTAGAAGCCACAATATACTTATTTACATTGAAAAAACAAAATTATGCCAATGGCAAGTTTGGTTAAATTATAAAATGGACCAACTCAACAAGCTAAAATCTAGTCTATAAAGGCAATCAATTATACCCTTGTAGTAAAAAAACTAGTAAGTGTCAATCACCAATTCACCATGGCCTACACCTAGTAGGATCATTCAAAGGAAACTTAAACCGAAGAAATAGGGGAAGGTGCAACTAAAGTGCTCAAGACCACACTATTTGAGAATTCCAATGATTGATAAACTCCCGATGGCTTGGTGGTTGGCAATGATGGTATAGATATTGCCATGATGGAAGATGCATCTCTTATATCTCGAATTTGATGCAACAGTCTGTTCACTTCTCCCATAGATGGTCGAGCCTTCAAATTGGGAAGGCAACAAAAGAGTCCCAATTGAAGCAAACTAACAACCATCGCTATTTGGATTTCCAACTCTACATCTCCATCTATTGATGTAGGTGGAGTGCGCCAATTGAAATTAGAAGAACTTGATGGTAAAGAAGGAACTTGTGTTGTATGTTTGGTTTCATTGGCAATCATTTTTGGATCTGCCAATCTAAAAAGTGACCCACATTCATGAGCTTGCCAAACCAAGAACAACAACACAAGATCTTCAGGTTCAATTGTGCGCAAATCCAAGGGATGCCTTCCGCACACCACTTCCAACACCAAGATGCCAAAACTATAAACATCAGATTCTTTTGTGGCTTTACCTGTGTATGGCAATTCAGGAGCCATGTAGCCAAATGTACCGGCTGCCAAAGTGGTCTTGTCCAACTTGTGGTGATCCATCAAACGAGCAAGTCCAAAGTCTCCCACGTAGGCCTTGAAATCCATATCCAACAACACATTACTAGACTTGATGTCTCGATGTAGAATACAACTTGAGCAATCCTCATGCAAGTATTCTAAGGCAGCACCCACTCCTTCAAGAATGGAATGTCGCATTTTCAATGATAGTACTTGTTGGCTACCATTTCCATGAAGCCACTGGTTGAGAGTTCCATTGGACATGTATTCATACACCAATAACAATTTGCCTTTTTCTTGGCACCATCCATACAACCGCACTACATTTCGGTGTCGAATTTGTCCAAGACTTGTGACTTCGGCATGAAAGACGGATTCTGCTTGTTTGGATTCTAACATATTGATTTGCTTCACAGCAACCAAAACCCCACCACCTGGGCCAAACATGGATTCAAGTCATTCAACAAGTCAAACTTTTTTTTCTTTCAAAGAATCATATCAACCTAAAATGAGAATGCATTTTAGGAACAGCTGCCTACTTTAACCTATTTAGTCAGAGCTCAAGGAGCTTTTATGCCCATATAACTTTCTTGAATCAAAAGTCTTTCAACGTTTTCAAAGAGACGGAGTGCCTGCATCTATGCGCATGATTACACGTGCTATTGATCTATCTTAGGTATATGACACTGCAATAGAAAGAATTGACTGCAACACAATAGCAAGGCGTTTGCAATGGTTTTGCAATGGAACAATGTGTAAAAGATCTTAGGGAGGATCTCGAAAATGAAACAATAACTTGTAAAACCATTGCTAAGTTGTGATTATTGCAATATAAAAGTATTGGACAATGAATCCATGCTATTATATTTCTAAACTGTTGCAAATTTTAAACCATTGCAAACACAGTGCAATAATTTATATTAGACCATTGCAAAGTCATTGCAACAAAATTCGTGGGCATTGCAAAACCATTGCAAAAAGTAGTGCAAACTATGCTCTCACCTTCCAGAGAGCCTTTGTAAACAAGTCCTGATCCACCTCGTCCGAGCAGATTTCTCTCCCCGAAGTTCTCAGTTGCTTTGCGGAGCTCCTTGTACGAGAACACGTGAGGTCCTGTGGAGTAGCGTAATGCACTGTAACTGGTGGACGGCGTTGCAAATGAATAGATGGACCAGAGAATCACCAACGCCGCCATCGTGCCAAATAAAACTCCTCCGCCTGTAGTTATACCAACCCAGGTTCTCGACTTCCAATAGTGAAGCATCATGTGGAGCTTCGACTCTGATATCTCGGTGCTGAAGAAGCTCCAAGACAAGAGCTCATGCTCTTCCCTGTGGTTGACATCGGAGCTTCCCCAGAACGAGACCAACAGTTCACCTCCGATCGATTTCGGTAATTCGAAATTGGGAATGAGCAGCAGGGGTTTCAGGGGTTTTGCAGTAATATTGGATCCATTTGCCATCCTGACTTCCAGTGACTGAGATGAGCTCGTGAAATCTATCCAAACCGTGAAAGTTCTCCCGTTCGAGAAATACGTGCAATGCGTGTCATTGCCACAAAGGTTGTGCGTGTACGCTTCCACAGCATATCCATAGGGAATGCTTCTGGCCACCTTGATGAAGTTGTTGCTGGGATCCCTGCGGGGAATCGGATTATAGTCTGTGTCGAAATGGACAAGAAATCCTGTGAGAGTCAATGCATCGGTATTAGATCGAATCGACGTGCAGGCCCCGAACGTTGACACTTGGGAGACTACATCATGCATGGTAGTCATGGGTACGTTTCCATTAATGGCAAAGGCGAACCCACTCCCGTCCAAGGGGTTGTTCCTGTTATCCCAAGGCAAGCCGTGTGTCGTGAACGTGAAGGAGAACGAGGTGCTGAAGGTAGCCACGCTCCCAGTTGCTGCGTTCTGAATGCGGACCGGTTTCCCATAAATCACCGTTCCACAAGACCCTTTGGAAGCAGGCGTCCTGGCCCCGCCGTTGATGACGTAGGAACGATTGGCGAGATCGTACGCAGCATCTCCAAATGCGAAGAAATCGCCTTGGGAATCAGGCGAGAAAGAGGGGAATGTGATTTGCGTGTCTGCAGCTGCAGCTGAAAGAAGGAACACACACAGGAGCAGGAGACGCAGAACTGACTTCGGAGAAAACATTGAACCAGTCAATGCTGCAAGTCGTGTGACCATAATTAATATGTCGATGTTAATTGTTCCCAGCTCCAAGCTGCCTAGCTAGCTCGACGGACTCCCAGCTACCGCGGGCTGGCTGGGGATTAACACTGATCTGGTTCAGGCCAGAACACACTGTCACGCTGTCGATCACGTTTGCTCGCTGTTCCCAACTGAGTTGACGGCTTGACGCTAACTCATCCTGAACAACGTTCCCAAATCATCCCCAATAGCAGGCTAATTGATTTCCCCCACTCTTCACACCTCTTGATCGAAGGCACAAATCCAGTTACTGATGTTCCCGAAAGCGAAGAGGAGAACTCGTCGTGCATGCATGCGAATTCCTTTTGGAGTTCCTCTTCGCGTTCGCTGTACGTGACGTCAACTGGGTCTCACGAACATTGCATTCTGATTCCTGTCTCATTAGAATGAAGTATGTAACTCGCCAGGGTGGCAACTTGATGACCAAGGTGGAGACCTGCGGCTACGGCTACCCAAAATTGACCTTTTCACGAGCGCATGAGAAGAGATATACATTCCACGTTGTTTGAGCCGGCAACTTGGACAGGACTACCACAATTTTAGGGTCAATTTTAGGGTCAATTGAATGGGGGCACCATAGCAAGCAACATGGAACGTCAATTTCGTTAAAATGGCGGTAACCCAATACTTTGGCACCTTTCAACACGTTTGGGACATAAGTCCACGCATATCCGATATTTGCGACTGTTACGTACAAACATTCCACAATTTTGTGTCGCTAGTTTAAGTAAATTGGCCATTTGCGGGATCAGTTGCAAATTTTCAGTGGGAACCTGTCCGTAGAATTTATTGCATATGAGTACTAAAGGGCTTGTGTGCTGTCATCATCAAGACATCACTCAAGGTACGAATCTTCCTCGGAACTCTTACATTTGTGTCTTCATAGGGAAATCAATATTGTCATTCCTTTTCTTTTTATTTATTTTTTAGATTGGCAAATTCAGGTCTCCTGAATGTGGTGGAAGTTTTTGTAAGAATAGGTTTTGGGGTTTTATTGACACTCTTGTGAATGTTGATTTTCGGCACTCAATGTTGTGTTGATGAATTTGTCGTCTGGGAGAATTTTTGAAGCAGTAAATCAGGGTGTTCAGTGTGACGTTGTGACCTAACTAACCTAGACTCGCCTAACCTGACTTTCTTATTTGTGAACAGGTTAGACAAATTGCTCTTATGTTTTATGAAGACTTGGGGTACTACACATCTTGGTCATATAGTAGAAGCACCCATAGTCGACCACTTTAGTGATTCTTCCCATGTTCTTGAGTAGCATAGAGCAAATGTAAATTTTCTACCATATTGGATGATAGAAATCATGGGGATTGCAATTTGTTTTGGTAATTTTATGCTTTGAATGAAAATTACTATGAATTTTGGAAGCCAATAGTTCCACCAAATCCACACCCAATATGTAGAGTCTTCTAATTCCGATCATTTAAGAACTATTTTCCACTCACTACTTTGGGACATGTATCATGACTAGATTAGTCCCAATTTTGAAGATGAGGAAAAACACATTGAAAGCTTTGGTTGAAAATTTGTTCTAGCATTGGTTGGAAATGGTGCATTCTATAGATTGGAGGTGGGTCCTTGGGTGGAGATAGGCATTTCTACCATATATGACATACAAGTATGACAACAATGAGGAAACCAAAACCTATCACTTTGTAGCCAAACTTAACTAGAAAGGCTGCAAGATGAGTTGAGTATGTGGTCTTCCATTTTGTCAAATATGATTTTCTTTTGCCTTCACAAAATAGCACAAGGCATCCATTCTATAGTAGAACCTCTCTAAACTGGTAGGTTTGTGACCATATGACAAAATCATATTATAGAGGTTTATTTGCTTTGGAGGGTCATTTTTAATCATAACCTTTGATATGGGGACAAGTCTAGGACCAACCTAACAAGATTACCTTATAAACACTCATTTGAATATGGAAGGTCAATTTAGGGAGGTTTTACTATATCTCTAATGCAATGCATTGTTTAGGAAATGGCTATGTTCAACATGGACTATAGGTTATTAGGGCTAATCCATTCTTGATCAACTTCATCCATTTTGGCAACAAAAAATAGTGTATTTCCGTACAAATTCAAGATAAGTAAGTCATCAAGAATGAATGCAGTATGATTGGGCTACAAGAAATATCAACCCTTGGTCGGAAATAGGATGGCTTATATGGTTAAAATGGGATGAACAAAAATTTCATCAAATAGAAGATTCATGGTAATTTTGTTTTGAAAAATAAAAGTCTACAAAATCATTGAATCCTCCTTAAATCTATTTTGGCATACAAGGAAAATTTTCCCCTCAACATACTTGCACTCTAGATATGTTCAATTGCTTAAGTGGCTTGAAATGGGTTGGCTCCCTTAGTGTGCCTTGTGCCATTGCCACAACCAAAATAAAAGTAAAATTCATTTTTTTACTTAGAGTAGTGGCTGAAAGATCATGCACTCATTTTAGGTTGATCCCAAAATAAGTCGAAGTATTAAGGTCACTTATTCTGGCAAGTTCACTGTAGAATCGAAAATTTGCGAAAAATTATGCCAAAATAATGTTTGGAGCTCGCAATTACACCAAATGGCTCTAAACGGAAATTCCAAGACCCCAAAGAGCATAAACCTTAATGAATGTCCGATTGGCATTTCAAGCAAGTAATTCGACCATCACCGCAATCCGTTGTAAGATTGCCGAAAATGGTGACAGTAATTTGAGGTTCGGAATGGCCGCGACCGAGTGACCGACCAACGGTCGGAAGTAATGTCCAGAGGTCGCTACAATGAACTGGAAAATATTCTGGCTACGAGTGACTGTGGTCTTATCTGGGTGACTACGGCCTTATCTGCTGAAGGAACCTCTTTAATATCACCTTCGCTTATATCACATACTTCGTTCTCTCACCAAAACACTAGGGTTGGGATATTAGGGTTGGGATGGAATTTAGGCAAATTCAAAATTGTCCCATTTTCAATTGCATCAATTATTTGCACATGTTATGCATATGAATGTATGGGACATAGTTGGAAAAAGTGTGCATACCTTATTTCTTTCAAAATTCATTTTACCTTTATTACAATACGTCATAAGAAGCTACAAATGAGTTGTGATAATAAGGAGTTTGAGAAGTGTGTTTTAGGTATGAAGACAATGATGTATCTATCTTCAAGTGTGTTTTTTAATGTTGCTTTCTTCAAGTGGAGTTGGGAAAGGTGTGCATACCTTACTTCATTCAAAACTTACTCTATATTCATTGTGTTATATTATAAGAAGCAATAAACAAATTGTGATAATAAGAAGTTTGATAAGTGTACATTGAGGACAATCGTCTTGCTATCTTCAAGTGTTTTTTCAATATTGCTTTTACTTACAACATTGTAATGTTACAATATTACAACACTTTAAATAATCAAATGCATTTTTTATTGAATTGGAAAATTTTAGACAAATAAAACACTTTAAAAATTGCTTGAGTTGAGATTGAAAACACATTTTACTTCTTAATTCTTAAACTAATTATTCATATTGGGCAAAAAGTAGTGGGCCAAAAAGCTAATAGCAAAGCATACGTTCCCCCCAAAATGATTTTGAAAAATATAACTTTTTATATGGTGTTCCCCAAAATGAAAAGCCCAATTTGCAATACAGACTTCTCAATCATTTCAGGTTTAATACCACATTTTTGAGATTTTGAAATTTGAAAGATTCTTAACCCTTGCCTTAAATGTTTGATGGATTATTGCATTTTAGTACAATCATTTCATTCATATTCCATTCATGTCCAACTCCAAATTAGATTTTCATTAGGTTTAAGCTTATCAAATGATTCACTTGAGTTATTAATAGTACAAATTCCAAAATAATGAATTTATAATGATGTTTGATTTTATAGAAATGGAGCAACACTATAATGATAATTATTTAGTGTTTACAATACTATTTACAAATCTATAACTTTTAGCACTAAATGTCAACAACAGTATAGGTATTATCAATATTAAACATCAATATAAAGGCAATTGCAAGAAAGACTTGTCCTTTTCATATCACACTTGGAGTGACAAAGTTTGGGTTGTTTATAACTTGTGGAGAATAAAGTAGATGTATTACAAATTTTTATTGAAGATAACTAACTTGGTCATAATGAGATTTTATATTTTTCAAAAATTTTCAAAAATATTTTTATAATTACATTTCAATTTAGCTAATTTGTCACACTTTGGGGTTTAGGGATTTTTGTACTATAGAACACCCAAAATTCAAGATCTAGAGCTGAGATTTCTTTGATCTATTTCCACACTAGATAGGCATGTGCCTACCAAAGGTCACTTAAAAGAACATTATTTTACATCCTCCACATACATGCTAATAGGGCTCCTTTGTGTGCAAAATTTTTGAAAATTGAAAATGGTTCTAAATCAATCTTTTGGTAAAATCTCTTCATCACATAGTTCTTCCAAATCTCCACATTTTAATTTAAAAAAAATTTCCTATTTTTTACAAATTAAAACATCAAAGTACCTACTTTCTTGAGATTAGGCACTTCATTATTTGTCTAATTTAGTAATTTTCTCTATGCTTTTTGTTCCTAAAGTACTTTCTTCTAAAAGGTGTATGCATTAAACATTTTTTTGACATTAAATTTTTTTCTAATTATAAAGTACCCCCTTAAAAATCATGAGTTTTATACAAAATGCTACAAAAATTGGCATGTCTTTCTTGTAATCACCTATAAACAATATTTGTTTACTAAATATGAATTAGAATAAGTTAACTAATACATGAACCCCTAAAGTCCCATTGTCTCCTTGGGGGATAGATCAAATTTGGGACAAGTTCCTGTGACCTCAATTTTTGTTGAATTGTTTTGAAACTTTTTCCTAAGATAGGAAAACAAATTATCTATGTGGACGAATAATTTTTATATCAATTGGTGTTTGGGAGCAAAAGTTATACTACAAAAAGCCTGAAATTGAACTCGGCGGGGAACACAAAAAGAATTGCAACAAATCAAAATGAATTTTATTTTATTTTCATAAAATGCTTTATTTTTGTCTATATGTAAAGCTTTGATTTGTTCTATTTGGACTAATAACAAGAAAGTTAAGGACAATCTTATTTTTCAGGCAATTTTAGCATCTTCTTGAAAAATTACCTTGTAGGATTCAGTTTTAGATGCAATTTTCACAATTTTCCTCCGTTTCTTTTGTGGAATTTTGTGTTTACTTGCTAAAACAATTACACCAATGGAAACATTGTTTTTCAATCCCATCTTGACAATATAGTTTTTTTCTAATCTTGGACCTACTTCTACTTAGCATTTTTCTAAAGAATAAAAATAGAAAAATGGCCTTGGGACTGTAGAGTTTAAATAACACTGAATGTCACATATCACCAGTTATCATAATTAGTGTTATCAGTGGTAATTATAAAAAAATAATTTACAAATGTCATAATAATTATTTTAAAACTAACATAAAGGTTTGGTTTCAAAATTGCAAATTTTTGAATGAAAGTAATCTTAGCATTTTTTAATTTACATTTTAGATGTTAAAATTGATTTTTAAAATGATTTTCTCTGCTTTCAAAAAGTTTACAAATCAAAAGTTCCCATGTCAAATCTTTATCCTACATGAAAACTTCAAACTTCTTCAAAGTGAACATCTTATAGTTAATTAAAGTTGAAAGCCTATAACCATATTCCCAAATATAATTTAATGATACAAATATTTACACCATCATGTGGATTCATCTATAGTGAAATTTTTAAACCTTTTCATACGTGTGTTTTGTAGATTGAATAATTATTCTTCACCTTTTCTTCAAAAATTAAAGTCATTTCAATTCGAGACAAAAGATTTGGAAATCCTCTTACTCATACAAGATATGTGCTTTCATTTTCGAAGAAAAAAATTATCAATACTCTTAAGCAAAATGGATCATATGGAGTGAACAATTTCTAAAGCTTGGCTACATAAAAATTTAGAAGCCACAATATACTTATTTACATTAAAAAAAACAAAATTATGCCAATGGCAAGTTTGGTTAAATTATAAAATGGACCAACTCAACAACAAGCTAAAATCTAGTCTATAAAGGCAATCAACTATGCCCTTGTAGTAAAAAAACTAGTAAGTGTCAATCACCAATTCACCATGGCCTACATCTAGTAGGATCATTCAAAGGAAACTTAAACCAAAGAAGTAGGGGAAGGTGCAATTAAAGTGCTCAAGACAACACTATTTGAGAATTCCAATGATTGATAAACTCCCGAAGGCTTGGTGGTTGGCAATGATGGTATAGATATTGCCATGATGGAAGATGCATCTCTTATATCTCGAATTTGATGCAACAGTCTATTCACTTCTCCTATAGATGGTCGAGCCTTCAAATTGGGAAGGCAACAAAAGAGTCCCAATTGAAGCAAACTAACAACCATCGCTGTTTGGATTTCCAACTCTACATCTCCATCTATTGATGTAGATGGAGTGCTCCAATTGAAATTAGAAGAACTTGATGGTAAAGAAGGAACTTGTGTTGTATGTTTGGTTTCATTGGCAATCATTTTTGGATCTGCCAATCTAAAAAGTGACCCACATTCATGAGCTCGCCAAACCATGAACAACAACACAAGATCTTTAGGTTCAATTGTGTGCAAATCCAAGGGATGCCTTCCGCACACCACTTCCAACACCAAGATGCCAAAACTATAAACATCAGATTCTTTTGTAGCTTTACCTGTGTATGGCAATTCAGGAGCTATGTAGCCAAATGTACCGGCTGCCAAAGTGGTCTTGTCCAACTTATGGTGATCCATCAAACGAGCAAGTCCAAAGTCTCCCACATAGGCCTTGAAATCCATATCCAACAATACATTACTAGACTTGATGTCTCGATGTAGAATACAACTTGAGCAATCCTCATGCAAGTATTCTAAGGCAGCACCCACTCCTTCAAGAATGGAATGTCGCATTTTCAATGATAGTACTTGTTGGCTACCATTTCCATGAAGCCATTGGTTGAGAGTTCCATTGGACATGTATTCATACACCAATAACAATTTGCCTTTTTCTTGGCACCATCCATACAACCGCACTACATTTCGGTGTCGAATTTGTCCAAGACTTGCGACTTCGGCATGAAAGAGGGATTCTGCTTGTTTGGATTCTAACATATTGATTTGCTTCACAGCAACCAAAACACCACCACCTAGGCCAAACATGGATTCAAGTCATTCAACAAGTCAAACTTTTTTTTTCAAAGAATCATATGGACTTAGGATGAATGGTTAATTTAGAGAGGTAAAAATTAAGGTAGGAGGTCCTAAAATGGCATGGATTCTAAAATGGCCCACCTCCTTAAATGTATACATTTTGGACATGTTTTTTTTTCTAAGCCTTCATCATTGTACAGACAGTGTACATTTGAGGGGTTGAGCCATTTTAGAATGCTATGCCATTTCAACTTCAAAATTCTATAACTAAATTCACGAAGCTCCAAAAAATATGAAATGGCTTGTTTTACATGTGAATTCCACTTCGCTTTCAAGGAGAATTTACTGAAAAATACTTCAAGATGTTTCACCTCCCCAAAATTCAGTTCCAACCCTTAGATGGTCTATTTCAGGACCTCCTACCTTAACCATAATTATGAGAATGCATTTCAGGAACAGCCGCCTACTTAAACCTAACCTATTTAGTCGGAGCTCAAGGAGCTTTTGTGCCCATATAACTTTCTTGAATCAAAAGTCTTTGAACGCTTTCAAAGAGACGGAGTGCCTGCATCTATGCGCATGATAACCATGATTACATGTGCTATTGATGCATCTTAGGTATATGAGCTTTTAAACTCCTGCTCACCTTCCAGAGAGCCTTTGTAAACAAGTCCTGATCCACCTCGTCCGAGCAGATTTCTCTCCCCGAAGTTCTCAGTTGCTTTGCGGAGCTCCTTGTATGAGAATGCGTGTGGTCCTGTGGAGTAGCGTAATGCACTGTAACTGGTGGACGGCGTTGCAAATGAATAGATGGACCAGAGAATCACCAACGCCGCCATCGTGCCAAATAAAACTCCTCCGCCAGTAGTTATACCAACCCAAGTTCTCGACTTCCAAGAACGAAGCATCATATGGAGCTTCGCCTCTGATATCTCGGTGCTGAAGAAGCTCCAAGACAAGAGCTCATGCTCTTCCCTGTGGTTGACATCGGAGCTTCCCCAGAATGAGAGCAACATTTCACCTCCGATCGATTTCGGTAACTCGAAATTGGGAATGAGCAGCAGAGGTTGCAGGGGTTTTGCATTAAAATTGGATCCGTTTGCCATCCTGACTTCCAGTGACTGAGATGAGCTCGTGAAATCTATCCAAACCGTGAAAGTTCTCCCATTCGAGAAATACGTGCAATGCGTGTCATTGCCACAAAGGTTGTGCGTGTACGCTTGGATATCATATCCATAAGGATTGTGTCTGGCCATCCTGATGAAGTTGTTGCTGGGATCCCTGCGGGGAATCGGATTATAGTCTGTGTCGAAATGGATATGAAACCCTGGGCGAGTCAATGCATTGGTATTAGATCGAAACGGCGTGCAAGCGCCGAACGCTGCCACTTGGGAGACTACATCATGCATGGTAGTCATGGGTACGTTTCCGATAATGGCAAAGGCGAACCCACTTCCGTCCAAGGGGTTGTTCCTGTTATCCCAAGGCAAGCCGTGTGTCGTGAACGTGAAGGAGAACGAGGTGCTGAAGGTAGCCACGCTCCCAGTTGCTGCGTTCTGAATGCGGACCGGTTTCCCATAAATCACCGTTCCACAAGACCCTTTGGAAGCAGGCGTCCTGGCCCCGCCGTTGATGACGTAGGAACGATTGGCGAGATCGTACGCAGCATCTCCAAATGCGAAGAAATCGCCTTGGGAATCAGGCGAGAAAGAGGGGAATGTGATTTGCGTGTCTGCAGCTGCAGCTGAAAGAAGGAACACACACAGGAGCAGGAGACGCAGAACTGACTTCGGAGAAAACATTGAACCAGTCAATGCTGCAAGTCGTGTGACCATAATTAATATGTCGATGTTAATTGCTCCGAGCTCCAAGCTGCCTAGCTCGACGGACTCCTAGCTACCGCGGGCTGGCTGGGGATTAACACTGATCTGGTTCAGGCCAGAACACACTGTCACGCTGTCGATCACGTTTGCTCGCTGTTCCCAACTGAGTTGACGGCTTGACGCTAGCTCACCCTGAACAACGTTCCCAACTCATCCCCAATAGCAGGCTAATTGATTTCCCCCAATCTTCACACCTCTTGATCGAAGGCACAAATCCAGTTACTGATGTTCCATTGTTCCCGAAAGCGAAGAAGAGAACTCGTCGTGCATGCGAATTCCTTCTGGAGTTCCTCTCCGCGTTGGCTGCTTCGATGGTGCCGTCAATTCTGAATGACAATCTGATCTCTGTACGTGACGTGAACTGGGTCTCGCAACCATTGCATTCTGATTCCTGTCTCATTAGAATGAAGTATGTAACTCGCGAGGGTGGCAACCTCATGACCAAGGTGGTGAACTGCGGCTACGGCTACCCAAAGTTGACCTTTTCAAGAGCGCATGAGAAGAGATGTACATTCCACGTTGTTTGAGCCGGCAACTTGGACAGGACTACCACAATTTTAGGGCCAATTTTAGGCTCAATTGAATGGGGCACCATAGCAAGCAACATGGAACGTCAATTTCGTTATAAGGTAGAGGCACCCAACAGCGTCCCTGTACCCAATGGCGTCCTCTTCTACGAAAGGGAGTCATTCTGAAACGCAAATCTAGGTGAATCATACATGGCTTATCATGTGAGTCAACAATTAATATGGTTTATTTGGTATGTTTACATTTATGTTCTGAAATGACTCTCCTTCCTAGAAAGGGACACTATTGGGTACGTGGACGATTTCAAGTGCTTGTACCTTAGTGGTGATATTTGAATACTTTGGCACCTCTTAATAAATTTGAGACATAAATCCATGCATATCCAATACTTGAGATTGTTATGTACAAACATTCTATAAATGTGACTCACTAGTTTAAGGAAATTGACCATTTGCGGGATCAGTTGCAATTTTCAATGTGAACCTATCTTGTTGTCCGTAGAATTTATTGCCTCTGAATATTAACCGTAGACCCCCCAAGGGGACAAAAAGTGTGCTCACATAGTTTTAAGTCCAATTGAAGGTGTTGTAATTTTTGCATCTAATGTCTAAATTCAAGAAAACTTATTAGAAAATTTGTGCTCTATCTTTTAGTTTGTGGGGTAAAATTTTCAAATCAATCCAAGATGAATCAACTTTTTGGAAGCCAATCAAAGTTCACAAGTTCAATTTGAGTTCACCAAACTACATTTGACAATTGCAACCTTTGAGGGCTTGTATCTACTTCGCCAAATGTTTGTTTTCAATAAAATTTATTGGGTTATGTTTCTCTTTTAGTCTAGTTATTGTGGTAAAATTTTCATGTAAATCCAAACTTTTTTGAATGCTTGGGAACAATTTGAAGTCCAAAATCCAGTCATTTTTGGATCATAGTGAATTTCGGCGACTTATTTCTTCTTCATACAATGTTTGTTTCCAATGATTTTTTTAGTAAAGTTGCACATATTAGTTTAGTTTGTGTGAATAAAATTTCACATCAATACAAGTAGTAATGAGTGGCTAAGAGTCATTTTAGTAGAAGGAGGTTTTGGCTCTTATGTGTTTTTGGTAACTTTTCTTGCTATTTTTTGACATTTCAAAGCTATTTTGCAACCACATTGAATCTGTTGAATGATATTTTTTTCACCAATTTGTTTGTATGTTGGTTTTGAATCACTTTGTAGTTTCAAATTTTTTCATTTGAGTAGGATTAGAAATTGAATTTCACCTCCAAATGTGTTGCTGGGAAAATTTTGACATCTTTTTTCAACATTAAAACATTATAATCTTGCAATCCATGCAGTCAAATGACTCCAAATTTGACTTATGTTATCTAGAACATATTCACTATAATACTCTATAGTTGAGATTTCTATAACTTAGTGACATTTAGATTTATAGCACTTCAGAAGCAATGATGTTTTTGATCCCAAAATGATCTTGGGCCTTCTAGGATTAAAGATCTTGAATGTATGTTGTCATCATCAAAACATCTCTCAAGGTATAAATCTTCCTTGGAATTCTTACATTGGTGTATTCATGGGGAAATCAATATTGTCATTCTTCTTCTTTTTCTTTATTTTTAGATTGGCAAATCTAGGTCTCTTGAATGTGGTAGAAGTTTTTGTAAAATTAGGGTTTTGGGGGGGCGTGTTTGACGCTCTTGTGAATGTTAATTTTTTGGCACTCAATGTTGTGTTGATGAATTTGTCGTTTCGGAGAATTTTTGAAGCAGTAAATCAAGGTGTTCAGTGTGACGTTGTGACCCTCTGTTAGATTTTGGTGCCACGTGAATGCTGTAACGATTGATCCGGGGAAGGATATGAAATCGATTAGTTCACTATTTGCATGACTTTGAGCAATTTAACCCTGAAACACCCAGGGAGCCATTTCGTGGCTTCTAGATGATTTCAGGTAGTCATAAAAAGACCTCAAACATGGAATTCGCTATTTTTGCACTTGGCCAAGTGCAATTTCTAAGAAATGGAAGAACAAAAATTTTTCATCTTTTGTGCATGGGGTACACCATTTTCAAAAGTAGTTCATTTGATTTTCAATGAATATTTTGACAATTTAAACGTTTTTTGTTGACAACAAAAAACATTCAAAACTTCCTAAGTAAGAACGAAGTCAATAACTTCTGGATTTTATCATACAAAATTAATGTACATGAACAATATTACAATGTTTTGGCAAAGTTGTGTTTCATTGGTTACCACCTTTTTAAGAACTTTGAGTCCTTTAAATTGTCATATAATCCCACATACTCTATAAGATACAACACCTTAATTTTTTTTTTTTTAAATTCAATAAAAGAGATAAACACAAGTTCAAATCAAAGCACATTAAAACTTCACTCCAAGAAACTAAAAAAACAACATCCAAAAAAAACCAACAATACTTGTTTCTGTAATTTCTAATTGTACTTCACCATTTCAATCATCTAGCTCTGGCGTTTCTGCAATAATTGATGATGACTGAGTGCCAACTTCTTCCCTATCTTCATTACTTAGTGGTCGTGCATTCAGAATAGCATGAACTTCTAGCGGAATTTCTATGTCAACATCATAGGAATCCCTAGAATCTACAGCTTCTGCTCCAATTGAAAAAAGCTGATCCATGTGCGATGTTTCTTGTAAAATGGAAGTCACTTGTTCAAATGTATATGCCCCTTCCATTCCTGTGCGTCGATAACGAATCCCTTCTTGATCATAAAACAATCCATCTGTCCCTTCAGTCATTCCTTGGTCTTGCAAAGCCCATGCAAAAGCCATGGTAGAAAAATGTGTCTCAAGTCCCATTGTCGTTGATGTTGTAGCAATTGCTATTGAATTGTCTAATGTTGGAGGTGGTTCTTCTTCTCCTGAAGCTGAAGTTGTCTCCAACATTTCCTTATCAACTCCTACCATGGAATCATTCTTCACATGAAGCTCTAAACCTCCCCTCGTATCATTCAATGATTCCTCCGTTGCAGGAACTCCTTCTGGTAATAGTTGTACTTCATCAGAAGCTGTCTTCACTCCCACATCTTTGTTTTCATTGTTTTCTTCCAGTGGAATAGGATTCTCTTCCTGTATTATGACGATATTACTATTTGTCATACAATCTCCTTGTACTGTACCAACTTCTTTTCCCAATGTTGCTTCCTCTATTGATGTTACTTCAGTATTCTCTTCACGTTCTTCTGACAAAATGTCTCCAACAACAACATGTCCTTCAGCTTCTGCAATTGAAACACTTTGAAGAGGCATGTGAATGTTCTCTGTTCTTTTCATGCCTTTTCCTCTCTCTTCACGGTGTACTACTGCCTCCAATGAGTCACTGCCTTCTTCTACAACCTCATCATCCTCTTCGGTTGAGTCCTCCTCGGAATCTGATGTGTCTTCTTCTGAAGATGAACCATTGTCCTCTATTTCATCTCCCATTTCTATAAACTCTTCCCCTTCTACGTAGTCTGGATCATCATCTC
The DNA here is from genome assembly GCA_963969395.1 of Pseudoscleropodium purum. Classification (NCBI taxonomy): domain Eukaryota; kingdom Viridiplantae; phylum Streptophyta; class Bryopsida; order Hypnales; family Brachytheciaceae; genus Pseudoscleropodium; species Pseudoscleropodium purum. The sequence goes on along the minus strand of OZ017804.1, from coordinate 12,371,843 downwards.
CAATATCTTCTTGTACTTCATGCCCTTCACGCATTGGTGTATCGACCAAATGCAATTCTTCACCATCTTCATCATCATCATCATCGCCGAATATGTCTTCGTCCTCATCATCTCCTTCTTCAGTTCCCTCTACCAGATTCGGCGGCCCTTCCAAGTCAGGTACATTTCGGTCATCCAATGCTGCTGCTTCAACACTCTCGTGCCCAGCTGTTGTTTCTTCTGTACCTCCAACTCTCGAATTGCTCGCTTCTAGGAGTACATTATATAAAGATCTTGTTTTATCTATTGATCCATCCAAGATAGTCACTTGACTACCTACAAAAGAAGATTGCAATAGACATGACACTGCAGTGGTGATTCCCACAGCCACTAGGCCCCATTTCTCCGGTAAGTATGTTGCAACTAGTCTTCTCAACTCTGTAGGAGATCTTTCCAGTGGATCGACATGTGATGGCATGTTCCCGTCCTTCTATGTGTCAATGAATACTACAGGAACTTCTTCACGACTACTTCTTAGATTTTGTACCACCCTCATCGAAATTGGGTGCACCATTATAATGGCAATACTGCCCATTGCTTGTACTGGACGTTCACTTCGTCCATCATGTTGAAAATCGTATGCATACGCTGAAACGGTTTGTCGTTCAAATACCCAAATTCCTCTTTGCCACGTACATTCCTCGGGTAGTGCCATTTTTTCCCTCAAACTTTCTTCAAAAAAAACTCCAGGTGGCAACAGAAGTACAACATTCCACGTATATGTTCTCCCCATCCATTGTTGCAACTTCTGTAACACTGTACTGTATTCAACATCTATCCAAGCCTCTTCTTCTCCTCTTGATCCACCACGCCTACAATCAAAAATCCACAAAGAAGGCGTACGGAACTCTACAATCCCCTCGGAAAAAAAAACCCTCCTGCAACGAACGGAAACTGTAGCATTGTTGTGTGCACTATTGTTGCATGGTACATTGAATTGCCAATCCCAAGGTGCCTTGCCCAAATCCACCACATCCTCAGTCACAAGATGGTATCCACCTTCTCCACTTTCAATACCAGTATAATGATTTCTCACCATAGGAGGTATTAAATTTGCAAATCTTGCCAATGCTTCCACTGTCTTCACTAATGGATAAGACCAAGCTCCTTTCATTTTCTTATCCACGACATCAGAGAGCAATTTCAGTTGTCCGTGATTTTGTCCTTCAAATCTCTGCACATTTATTTTGAAGAATGCCTGCATGCTTCTCGGATTCTCTTTTTTTTCTTCAACCAACAACCACCTTATTGCATTGCGCACTGCTTCTCTTCGTTGAATTCATTCCGTTATCCATGCCAATGTATCTTTCATTGGAGATTTACTTGTTGATCCATTGAAATAGTATCTTTGTTGTGCACGTTCCCCATTGACTGCTGGTTTGGCTGCCATATCTTTAGCCAACCGCAAATACATTGTCCTCAGGATCCTCACCAATGGTCTTAGCCACAGACGTTCCATTCTTTTCCTCCCTTCCCTCACATCAACATCTGCATCCAATGAGTGTTGACTTGCATATCTTTTCCACTTGCTTTCCTCTTCTTTGCTGTACCACAACAATCCATTTTCATAATCTCGACAAACTTGAAGAATTGCTTTATATGCTTCTTCATCTTCTTGCCATGCATGTCTTGTATACTCAGACATCCTCTTATATATCACCCCCAATGACATGCTCGCTCCTAAAGACCTCGTCCAATGCAATGCACTCGCTGCCATCGTAACAGCTCTTGCCCTTTGAGCATCATGCGCTCTCAATTCTGGATTTGGTCTCCCGCATGCTTCCCAAATGGCTCGTAACTTCATGAGATCCTCTTCCATTGTTGTATAGAACTCTCTCTCAAATTCCTTGGCATTGATTCGGACAGAAGCTTCTATGTATACCTTTGAATCATTGTAAACAAGAAATCGAGCCTTTCTTTTTGCGAATATCCTATGATACTCATCACTCTCCATTGATCCTTCTCGGAACTCACGTTCCGCTCGTTTGCAAGCGGCAACTACATGCTGACCATCAACGGGTTCCCAAATAATGTTGTTCTCCAACCAATTTATCTTCGTCAAATTTGGATTCCCTGGTACTGCTGAAGCATTCTGCAAATGAACTTCTTCGAATTGCTTCACTGCATCCTTTGCTGAGAATGGCATCTCCCTTTCAACCGCATTACCTTCTCCATCCACACGCTTTTGAATATACGCAACTGGTCGTAGGGTTAGTGGTGACATATTACACTCTTCTTGCCCACTAAGCCGTTTATACACAGTAGCTACACGCTTTGTAGTCAAAGCTCGATGATTGGTTTCAACATTCTGTACATTCCGAATGTTTGAAGTCTTTGCATTGAAGACGAGATCCACTCCCCAAATGTAACCAGCCATGTACTCGTCATTGCTTGGAAATCTGACAAGAGGACCAACTGCTGGTGATGTATGCACCATGATATTGTCTTCTTCATCAGAGGTTTCATCTACATTCTGCAAATCATCTTCAACATACTCACTATCTCTAGGAATACTTGCTCTCTGGCGTAAAGTACTTGCTCTTGTGCCAGGAATTGCTTGAGCACCTCGAAGGCATATACTTCCCCTTCCTCTCCCACGTTCTGACTGCACCTGTACTCCTCCAACGCTTCTCTCCCTCCTAATACGCAAAGTTGCTCCTCTAGATGACTCAGCCTCTGGAGATGCATGTGCAATAGTTTTGTTCAATGTTGACATTCCAGTCATCATTGTACAGTCCACATTTCGCATTGTTGAATCTCCTTGTCGAGAAATGAAAGTCCTTTGCAGACCTCCTACATCAGACTCGTGACCTGTAGGTGATGATTGCAATCTATGTGCTCCTCGTGTCCCCCTTCCGCGATTTTCTCTTACATTTCTTTCTCCAATTACAGTGTCAGATTCTTCAATGTCATTAGAAGTGGTTGATCTCTGTCTTCGTTGACCTCGGGCTGGAATTGGCACCCAATTCTTGTTGCATGGAACTGCCACTACCCTGTATATAGGATCTGTTTCTTCAGGAGCTTGAGGAGGAGTTCTAGCACGAGTAGTACTTGGACTTCTTCTTCTCATATCTTCGTAAGCCAACATCTCCTGTAGAAATCGTTGAGCTCGTACAACATCTTCTGGACTCAAATTTTGAAACCTTTGCACTGCTTCACTTCGAATGTTCCTCATAACCTCAGGCATGGATAACCAATTCTCTTGGAGCCGTCGTAAAAGACGCATCGGTTGTGGAGCACTTAAACAAGAAGTTGGGATTGGGGACATCATGAATTGCCTCTGCAACTTAAATCTCCCTGTCTTCCCTTCCTCCATTACTACAGTTACAAATATAACATCATCTCGTGCTGGTGTAATGGATTGCACTTTCCCACGTTCATGGCCAATTGCAGCCCAATGCTGCCCGTCTTGTAGAACTCTCTCCGTGATCCATAACATTGAAGCTGCAGAATCTGTTGCCACCAACCACCATCCATGGTCTATCCAACCTGTGAATGTCACAGTCGCCATTTTGTTTCTGCAATGCACCATTACGGAAAAGAAATGAATCAGTCTACTACCTTCATCTCATTAAAAATAGCCTTGCACACGTGCAACACATGGAACACTTACAAAAACTTCTAGAATCTCATTCTAGCACGGACAACACACATTATGACATAAATATTGTATACAAAATAACATACAATTTTTTAAAAACAAGTATAATAACACTAATTGTCGCAACCTTATAATTATTATATATGTGCGTCATTTTATGAGAAAACCATTTTCATTACTCTTCACAAGGACATTTGAAAAGTTCATGTCGTCTTCCATTTTTGCAAAACATGGCTAATGAACTTCATGAAAATCGTTTATACTCTTTTACACTCTCACCATTCTTATAATACAACTTGCACTACCAAATTCTATTTGAAAAGATACAAGCACTTCTCCATAAATTTGCACGTCCATACATTTGCACGTTCTAAAGACATAACTTGGTTGATACATTTACAGTAGTGCATACTATATAGTTTCATTTATAATTTCAAATGACGCATATGTTTAACTAAATTTGTAGTAGGCTGTATGTTCCTACGTGGAACATATAGTTCTTAAAGTGTTCAAATTTTTTGGATACATCTTACTTTTTTAAAATGTCTACTTTCATCAAGATTTTATAGAGAACTACAATTTCTTATATATTGTTGAGCAACAACATTATTGAATATATGTAAAGTAGATAAATATCCCATTGACTGAACTTCTAGGGTCCTACCTCTAGAATAGGCATTTCTATACATTACTTTTAAGAATCAAAATATAAAGACTATATTCCAAACTTTAACAACAAAAAATCTTTTTGAACTTTGCATCTATTAAAGTTAGGAGCAATAATCACAAATGTTGAACTTCATAAATACTATTGCTAGTACCCTAGATGGAATGTTAAACACCTTGTAGGCCACGTACTAGGGCTTGTTCATAACTATAGCATTTGAGTAGCAAAACTTGTAGGGCTTGTTCATAACTATAGCATTTGAGTAGCAAAACTTCAATTCAATTTTTCTGAAAGCAAAGGTAATATGAAAATTAATGTCGAAAACTTTGATTCAGTACTTCTTAAAGCAAATCTAATATGAACATTGAAGTTGGTATCTCTCTAATATCAAACTCTGTGTTCTTATTCGAGTTTCACTATTTGTGTGGCAAAATGTAGGACATCCACAATGTATGGGTAGTTGTTGTATAACTCACGAAGTCCTCATTTTTCTAAGAAATTAACAAGTGCTCTACAGTTGTAGCATCTTCAAATTAGAAACTAGTTTATTAAATACATAACAAAAACTCATAACTTAGTATACATTATATTAATTACTTATCTGAATGCTTCCAGAATAATGGTCATGTTTTTGTAACCATTCTTTTTGAAATCATCATTATTCATTTTCATTGTTAGCAAATGTAGATAATATGAATCTCTTATTTCTAGAAGAATAAAGCTCATGGATTTTGAAGCATGCATTGCAAAATTGGTGGTGCTCAATTTCAAATTCACCATCAAATACCTTATAGTCTACAACTACAACCCTTTGTGCAAGTAGACATAGCAATACAAAATTTTCCTTAATCTAGTTCTTATAAACCATAATTGTGCCATGATGGCAAGGACCTACCAGTACAGATGACATTGTATAATCTTTACGCTCCAAGATCAATGGATGTCAAATCAGAAATCTAAATCAGAAATCTATGTGACAATGTCAACCTGCATAACAACCAGCACGACACATCTTAGATGTCACTAGATTGGGTTAAGATTACACCATCTTCAATGTCACTAGATTGGCTTAAGATTTATAGGAACTAAGTAGATTGGATTCAAATTTATGAGCTCGCACTGTATACCTAGATTGGGTTAAGATTTATAGGAACTAAGTAGATTGGATTCAAATTTATGAGCTCGCACTATGTAATTACATTGGGTTAAAATTTATAGGAACTAAGTAGATTGGATTCAAATTTATGAGCTCGCACTATGTAACTACATTGAGTTAAGATTTATAGGAACTACGTACATTGGATTCAAATTTATGAGCTCGTACTATGTCACTAGATTGGATTTGGATTAAGATTTATAAAAACTAAGTATATTGGATTCAAATTTATGAGCACGCAATATAATACAGTACATGAAGCCCTTCTAGATTTCTCCACATCAATGACGGAGCATAAAACTCACTTATATCCTAAACATGCGAACAATTTTTAGAGTATTTTTTTACAAAAAGTTGGATTTAGAGTATTTTTTTAAAGAAAGTTGGATTGCACTCAAAGTCTTAAAAAGTACCAATGCATGCAGTTCAAGTGCATAGCCAATGCAATGACCAAACTAATTCATACAGCAAACAAACATTTTGAGAATAAGGGAAATAACATCCTTCAATTGTAAACTTCTCTTCAAGCAATTCTTGTGGTCACTAAACATGCATGTACGATAGATTTGACATGTAACATAAATGAAGCCTATCCTACAACGGTACTCTACAAGTAATATCTACTGCAGCACTATCCACAGCTGCGTCTTATGTCCAATACCTTTACTTCTATTGTTTCAAAACTGTAGAATGCCCTCCGACAGTAGCCTACACTGCAATAAACCTACCTCCGTAGTGTACAACATGAACTCCAGAGACAGTAGAAGAAAACAAAATAGATGTTGGATATACAACACAACTCTCGAGGCTTACACCTATCCAACCCTCGTCCGGTACAGTGTGTAGTCTCCACAGCTACTCCCTGCAATAAGAGGAATTACAACTCATTCAATACAATGAGTGACATAGATTTAATAGGATATTTGGACAATAGATCTGTCACCAATTTTCAATCTAAAGCGAGCCCTGTTTTCAGTTGTTTGCCCAGTACGTCGAAGCTGCTGCCGTGTGACCCGCGAAGAAGAGAACGTCGAAGCTGGTGCCGCTGGGTGACGTCTAACAGTGGGGTGCACCTGGATTGACCCTCTCGATGCAGCTTACCAAGGTTCCATGAAAAAAAAATTCCTCCCTGTCCACGGGATACTTCTCACCTCTCTCACCAATTCGGGGTTACTTCTAGCAAATATGCATGCATGTCAGAAAAAGCCACGTATTTCCTCCATGTACATAGGATACTATTCAGCTTTCTCATGAAATTCGGGAACTGTGACAGCAAATATGCAGACAGAATTTTAGAGAGAGAAAAAATTAGTGCTTGTAAGGCTTGCAGGACCGAGGTGACATAAGGAATTCTACGTGGCAGCGACAGCAGGGTTTTTTTCTATGAACTTAATGACTTGCACATGTCTGAATTCTGAAAGGGGAAAAAGCCCGAATGGCAGATGCACAAAACTCGACCCCGCGGAACTCAGTAGTTGCGCGCACGCCCTCCCAAGTGTCCGACTACAGCAAGTCGGAGTCCCCGAACCCTGCACGGCGACCCGGGTCGATGTCGCGACCATCCCCGGAGGAAAAGGACGCGCCCCGAGGCCGCTTTGACGGCATCCACTGGGTCCCGGACCACGCGACGGTTGTCGCCGCGGGTGCAGGTGCGGAGGAGGGTCTGGAAAGCGCGCGCGCCCCCCTAGGATGGTCCTCGATCTAAGAAGTGGTGGGACGCGGCGCGTCCTGGTTCCGTCTTGCCCCGAAGTACGCCTCTCCGAAGAGGGGCGCGACATACTTTGATTCGTTCTTTGGGAGTCAAGGACGGGACCCCGCCTCGGCCAGTGACGGCGTCGGCACGATCCCGCCTCAAGGGCCTAAAAAATTTTTGCATAAAATTCGGCAGTATACAGCAAGAGTGGAAAACCATACCTGACGTTGGCCCTTGTTGCGGTGGAGGTGGAATATTTTGAGGAAAACCTCGTGATGTGCGCTCCCTTATCGTTGATCCGTAATCAGTTACTGTGCACCGCAAGTGCAGGAAGTTGAATTGAAATTTCTTGCAAGCTCCTCCCCGATGCTTCTCTCTTGTCAGCGACCACGGATGCTCCCTTGGGTGTTTTTTACAATCCTGGTGTCAGTGCAATATTCGAGGAATGAAAGGTAAGTAAAGTGAACTTATATTCCAATCCTTTGCAAACTGTGCCCTCTACAAAGTGCGATCTGCGTTGTCCACGAAACTTGCTGCAACACTCATCGACAAAGTGAGATTTGTCGGAGGGAACACATACCCAGTCCCGTGCTCCGAAGTTCACAATACTAGCAGTAGAAAAAAAAAAGAACGAGGCTTCTCTCGATTTCTAGCACAACTGTGGCGTAATATCAGAGAGGGAGAGTTATGTAGATTGACATGATTTGAAGAAACCCTAACGTGGGACGGCTGGGAACTAGGAAGCGGGACTCTACAGCGCAGGAAGCACTACTCTCCACGAACGACTATTTTCTTGGTAGTATCCACCGATAGAGAAATTGAAGAAGTCTTGTAGCTGACCGCCGCAGCAGTTGCTTTGAGGGACAAGGGTTTCGCAACCACAATAGGCTTTCTCTGTATCCAACTAGAGCTGCGATGCTTTGCCCAAACTCTCTCCTGTCAATTCCATGCCAAACCCTAAAGCCCTAGGCCAACAGAGGGGCTGGTTGTGATCATCACCCTATAGGAGTACGTGTGCGCTCACCTTCTGTTCCTCCGAATTGCCGAGGTGATAGGATTGTCGAGTAACGTTGAAGAAGATCGCGACGGCGTAGCTTGGGACACAAGCGCGAAGAAGACCGCCTCCCCTCCCCTGTACAGAGACAGTCTCAGGCGAGTGAGGCAAGAAGAACATGGATATGAACTTCACCGATGGAGAGGCGAGAGTATATACCAGCAGCCGCGGTAGAGCGAATTCGGCGGAGGGAGGGCCAGAAGAAAACACCAGTGGCCGCGGCGGAGCAAATTCAACAGACGAGGACACACCGTCGAGCCGCAGCCCTATGACCGACCCCGCGGAGCTCCGCGGGGTTGGACAGGTAATTGGAGTCCCTTCAACTTCCATCCCGGTCAGAGCCTGGACAGGTCCGGGGGTCCCAGTTTCCGGATTGGAGGTCCAGCTCCCCATCTAGGCCTCCAGTCCGTGTTTGAAGGCTTTTCGGAGCTGGAGGACCTAGAAGGGGGCTTGGACAGCAAGTTCCATATATGCAACATTCAGTTATTCAATATTTAAAAAAATATTTATTTAAATATCAATTATTCAATTATTTTAAAAAATAATTATTATTTACGTATCAGTTATTCAATTATTTATATATCAGTTATTCATTTATTTAAAAAATAACAATTATTTAACAACCAAGAAAATTTGTTTATCAACCATAATTGTGTGCTACAAAGTTTTCATTTTTTGATTATATAACATAAATAGAAATTAGAGTATGAAGAAATCCAAAAATAATATTTGGATATAATAAGCAAAATTTATAGAAAAACTAATATGAATTGGCGAATTTTCTTTAAATGTACTATATTTCTAATTTTCACTCATTGAACACTAAGGAACAACCATCTATTCATTCTATAGATTGTTTTAAGTTCAATAGATAAAATAAGTGCATTCTTAGGATCCAAATTGATAAAGATGTTAGCATGTGAGCATGAAAGAGCAATAGAGCATGTGAGTCTTGATCATGTATATAAGTAGATATAGTACTACTATTGAAGGTGATTAAAACATGAACACCTACAATATAGTTATTTTTTTCAATACTTTGAAGCCCTTTCTTTATGTTTAGTTTTATTGAAATTGGCAAAACGAAACACTAATTCTTGAAACCATTTAGCTTCAAGAATTTTAATGATTTATTTTTCCCAAGGTGACCTTAAGCTATAATAGCACGTACAACTAAATAAATGGTGAAACATATAATACTGATGTACCCAAAACACATTTAAGAATATTTTTGGTCTAATTTGAAACACAATTGTACTGGACTAGTTTTCACAATTCTACCCGATGACCAAAATTTACAAGTTAAACTAATTTTTCAACTTCATCAATCAAAAGGATAAATCAATTCAATTATTCACCTAATGAAAGTGTTATTTACAAATCAAACTTCATACATACATACAAAGAAAAAAAAACAATACAAAAGATAATAAAAACTACACCATGTTTTCCCTTAAAATTTTTGTAAGAGTAAAGAGAGGGTATTTTGAGTGACTCTTAAACTATTACATTTCAATATTTTCTAATCTTTAAAGTCTCAAGATTTCCCTTAGACGAATGATCTTGAAAGTTTGAATAGATATCTATAATTTCAGTTTTTGCAATATTTTTTGTAATTTTTTTCATAATTGGAAAATTGATTAATTTTTAGGAATATAGAGATATAGTTTATATTGCAATGAGTGTTTAGGAGAATTTTTTTTGCTACAATAAGCCCAAAATACATGAGCGCAAGCAAAAAAAAGAAAAATGACTGAAGTATTTATTTTTAGTGAATCATATATGTCTATGTGGAAAGATTTTTTTGCTTCGATTTGGATAAGTAGTTCAAAAGTTATAGAGCATCTTGTTTTGTAGGCACTCTTAATATTTTTTTGAAAAAGATAGTGTATTCAATTTGTTAAGAAGTTCAATTTTTACCCCAAAAAATGAATATGGTTTAGTTTATATGAATGAATAATCTCATAACTGAATTAGTGTTTGTTAATTTTATTTTATAGCTACTAGTGATTTAATTTTTCCTCCATCTCGTACTTGATTTGATAGTATTTCTAAAATGAAAATTACATTTTGATTTTTGTGTTTTCTGATTTTTAATTCATTTTTTTACTATAAAAAAATAAAATTCATAATTTATAGTATAATCTTTAGAATTAAAGTAAAATCAAAATAACTAGTCATGGTAGGAGTATTAAAACTTTGTTTTCACTTCACTTTAAACACTTCTATCTTGTAATCAAGAACTAAGGTCAAAGTTTCTTAAATTTTTCCTACATACTTTTATACTAATCTAGTGCACAATTCTATGGTTCGATATGTAAAAAGAAATGTTTAAAGTTTGTGATGTTTGCATTGAAAATTGTGAACAATGACCATGGGACTTTTGGAATTAGACAAAAATACATTTTTTTTTAACACCTATTGTATAAATAATTTGGGAATATTTAAAGCGTTAAGAATAGGAATATTTAAAATTGACCAAAGGTTCTTATAAAAAGAAGTTATGCAATTGTAGGCTCGAATGTAGGGGTTGGTCATAGAAGCAAGTTTCAGTTATTGTAATTACACCTAGTTCTCACCCCTACAAATGCAAGCCTAAAATGTACTCTTACTATTTTTGAAAATCTAGGTTCATCCCAATGCATGAAGAATTGAGGACAAATTTTTTCTGGACATTGGGAACCAAAAAAAATTCCAGAAGCTTAGAATCCATTTCAGTTGAACCTATGTACAAGAACATTCTACAATAGTTTGAGGTTGTGAGTCAAGTCAATGCATGCATTTGATTAGTGATTGGCTTGTTGCGGCTCTACTTAAGCCGACATTGGCTATATCTTCTATTGATCAAACCGAACTTCTAAAAAATACCTACTTCAAGTCCACTTATGCATGAACGCAGTAGCAATCTCAATTTATAAATTTTTTTCCAAATCCCCCCCTCCCTTTCCCCCCTACATTGTCACCTTTCTAACCTACATTATACTTCAAGTTCACACACATGTGATTTGAGCTTTATCCTCCACAAATTTCCAAAGATTAAACATCAACAGAAAGCCCTAGATTTGTGGAAAAACTTGTTCATCAAATTTTTTAATTTCCAAGTACACACAACAAATTCTTAAATAAATTGTAGATCTTGATCCACTGAGTAGTTAGTTTCACGATGGAACAACAATTTCTTTTTAAAATGAATAGATTATATGTTCTCGGTGAATTTTTAGGATGTGCCAATAAGGTTGTTACTTGAATTGTTCTTCTTGTGACGTACAAGAGTTAATTCCCAAAACATTTGTTTTTGTTTTTTGATAACTTCATAGATTACTTAGTATTAATAGCTCTTGATGTAGGAAAACTGTAGGAAAAGTGTCGAATGGAATACCTAAAATTGCATTTAGGTAATCCATTCGAGTTTGAAGCATAATATGAATGTACAATTTCAATGAGTATTAATCTTGGAGTATGTGAACTAAAAAATAAAAAAACAAAAAAATGAGTAACCTTTTTTTTAAAATTTAAAAGTATTTTGTTTTATCTACATGTGAAGCTTGGGTTTATTACGTGTAGACTAGTAATGAGAAAGTTATAGGCAATTTTATTTTGAGAATATCAATTCATTTACTTTAAAAATATGTTGTAAAAATCAATTGTTAATGCAATTTTTTGATTTTACAAAAGAAGTTATTTGATAGAGTTAAATTCAGTTGTTAGAACAACCTCTTTGTTGGAATTATTTAACCAGTTTTACATTTTAGAGCTATCAACATTCGAGATCTTTATTCAATGTTATACCTTTTTGACCTTGACAACTTATTTGGAAAATGAAAATTCAGTGAGTGTTATTTGCATTATTTATCCAGTACCTTGAACTCAATTGTTCAATATACAATTACAAATAGAAATTCAAGATTAGTAAGTGCAATGTACATATTTTAAGCTACAAGGATTCAAAGTCTGAAAATCTAATCAAGGAATGTCAAAGGAAATGTAATTCATGTGGTTGAAGTTTGTCAATTTTTCCCATGCATTTTTATTTGTTTACAATTATAGTGTAGTGCTAGCTTTAATCATTGAAAATGATGGGGAAGAAATCTTTCTTTGCATAGTTTTAGTATTTGCAATTAGATTGGCAACTTCTAAGTGGTTTTTGATGAAGAAGATGTTGATTCTCAATGATTCAACTCATAGTACCCTAATGTCCTTATGAAAAAGAAATCGTAGTTGGGTAAGTTCCAATGGTGTCTTTTTTTGGGACTAGTTTTCCAATGTTTTGTGAAGAGAACAAAAAACGTAATTTTATGTGAATGTCATTCTTATTTAAATCGATGCTCATTAGCAAAATTCATACTATCCTACACCAAAATAAGTCAATGTAAAGCAAGACAAAATATCTTTAAAACGGAAATAGTAGATTCTAAAATATATCTTTCACAAATCAATGAAGATGTTATTTGTAATTATTAGGGAAGGCATGATTGATTCTACTTGGATTTGCAATGTGAGAGTTGTGGAGCACTTTGTATTGTAGACAATCATAACATCTTAAATCTTAAAAGAGTAGCATATATGATTCATTCTTGAGTTCATTTTTTGCAATTAAACAAAAAGAATTGAACAAGGTCTTAGTAGAATAATCCTATCATTCGGAGTAGCTTATTGCAATTCAGTTTTAGAGGTATAGAAGATTGAGCTTTTCATTCTATCCCATAAGAACGTTAACTAAACAACTTTTAATTAATGAAAATGAACTTTCTTCTTTAGAGCTTTTTATAGAGTATCAATGGAACTGTATAGAACAAAAAATATTAAAGTCATAAATTGCACAAATAGAATCTTAAGAGAATTAGAAGTCTTATATTTTAGTTAAGTAAGGTGCAAAATTTAGTGTGAGATCATTCAATTAGATGTGGACAAAATTTAAGCATGTTTTTAATCTTAGTGAAAGGTTTACTAGTTTTCAGTGATATTAGATGGCAATGAAACCATGATGTATATTTTAGACACGTAGGTACTGAATTTGTCTATGATGTAGGATGAAGGAATAAAAATCCTTCGATTTTTAGTGAAAGAAACTTATAAAGTTTTTAAATTAGAACTACATGTTAGGAATTTGAAGGAGAACTTAAGATTAGGAATGTTTTTTGGGGCCTTTATAAGGTGCGAAGTAATGAAGTTGTAACACATCTCCCGAAGTAGAGAGTACGGAAGTAGTTGTCAAATCAATTAAAATAGGAAGGCTTTTGATAGTGGTAACTGCTGCACGATTCCTATGGGCTTTTAAATTCACAATAATTTCAATTTTGAGTATAAAATTCTAGAATATAAGGTACCTCCATATTCCATGTTTTCCTACATGGGAAAAAATCCACCAACTATTATTCCTCACCACTAGTTCCAAAGTAGCTTAAATGATCAATTACTAATGCTTCGACCTTCATGAGTAAGAAAATAGGAAGAAGTGAGTAATAAAATTAGTTTTTACGTGATTGGAATTGCAAGAGTATACAATGCATATAGATTCATATCAACTTTTGGCTTCCTGACGTCATAGGAATTTCAATTATAGACATGAACTTTGCAGTCCCCGAGATTCAATTTCTGGGTCATTCCAGGAAACAGTCACCATAGAATGTAGCGTTCTGCACTGTATCCATTTATTCCTTCAAGAGTACTTTATAATTAGTAAATTTTTTTTTTAAAGTGAAAAATATATTCAATGTATAAACCTATAAGAAAAAGTACCCTACGAAGGAAAAGCATACAAAAACTCTCTAAGTATGGGAACTAGGGAAGTTTAGAATGTTTTTAAAACAAAAACTTTCACTAGAATTTCACATTTGAATTTTAAAAGAAATAAAAAAAAAATTCACCTAGAACTAGAAGTTGGCCTTTTGCGAGGACTTTATGTTTAAGAGATTTCACCAGAAGAATGATCTTAAAAACATTTTCAAAGTTCAGAATCGAGCGTGTTTGAGAGGTATATTTGCATAGAGATAGAAGACATTGAAGATTTCTAGATGAAATTTCCTTTGGTGAATGTATGCCTTTTCAGTGTAGAAATGTACTACAAAAATTTCAAGTGTAGATCATTAATTTGGGATGCTTTGTAGTACAATAAACACCCAAACTACAAAGTCTAACAAATTATCTAAATTAAAAATTAAATATGAAACGTTTTTTAAAAATGTCTTTAAAATAAAGTTTATATTTCCTATGAAATTATCCATTTCCATTCAGAATTTCGAATTCGAGAAGTTCATATTTCGAAAGTTATAGTACAGTAGAACTAAGTTTTAGAAAGTGTGACGCCAAAAAGGACCAATCTTTCTTATAAATCAGATTCTATGTTTCTGTACATTAAAATATACAAAGAGACTCTCTAACTCGGTTGGTCTCGGACTAGTATAACTTATTGGTTTATACAGTTCTATTCATTAAGGGAGGGTCTACAAAGACAAATGTAAATGTGCGGAAGATTGTGCTAGTTGGTTTTGTATAAAAAGTTGAACAAAATAAAGAATTGAAGTTGTGAAGCTATTTGTTCATGTGGCATGCAAGTACATGTTATGAAGTAGAACATGTGAATGATGTATTCCAATAGAAATACATTAGAGATATTAATATTTACCTTACATTACAGGGGGAATCAACAAGGGCAGTGGATGAAAGGGCTTTTGGAAGTCCCGTAGCTGCGTTTGTGTTACCAAGTGGTAGAGACATTGCAGTTGGAAGCGTTGGACACAGAATTGTGAGGTCATGTCGTGCAAGACTATTTGAAGGAGGGGAAGGCAGAGTTCATGAAATACCAAGCAACAGTGGAGTGGGTGTAGTCGAATTGCTTTCAGAAGTGGGAATGGTGGTAGCAACTGGAATGATTGATGACAGTATTATATGTGGTATGGAACTTCATCATGTGAAATTGTGGCCTGATGAAGTTGCAGTGCGTGTTCTGAAAGTGGTAGACGGAAACATATGGACAGGAGAGTTAGTCGGGGAGCGACTTCTTCAGTGTCTGGGTTTGACAATTCGGTGGAAAAAATCAAGGATCCGTATTACAAGGACAGGAAGTCCAAACTGTTTGGAATTCAGGGAAACACAGAATTTCCGTTTTTCTCCAATACACACGGCAGTATTCGATTTCAATGAGAGCAATGATAGCCCTGGTCCTTCTGAACGTTCTCGGAATGCACCAAGTAGTAGTAGTACTCCTCAGCAAAGTTTTCTAGGAACTAATGTCCGGAACACTACAACATTTTCTGAAGATGGAGGAAATGCTGGACAAACATCCGAAAGTACACGAAGTTATTCAATGTTGAATCGAAGGAGAAGAGAGAGAGGACCTCGGCTAAGAGGTGAATCATTGAACCAGAAAGTATCGTTGCAGAGTGTTCTAACAGCAAAACAAAGAGGTGGCTGCAAAAGAAATTGTTTGAGGGAAATTGATTCGAAATACATATTGAATCAGAGGTTCATGACATGGGCTCAGAAGTATGAGTTGAGGTCAACATGGATTCTACAAATGTTAAGTGCTTTTTTTACGAGAACAGAAGGGCGAGTAAGGCATAAGTACCAGACAAAATTGGATGGGTTTGATGTCTGTAATGCATGTTATGCAACAACACTTGGATATTCCCAAAGACGTTTCAAACAATTGAAGCAGTCACAAGAAATATATGGAAGGGTAACAGCAGTACACGGTAATACATGTACCTTAAGAGAAGGAGCACGAATGTCAGCAATACGTGCAAGTTTTGAAGAATTTGTAAAAGAAGCTGGCTGCACGCAACCGCACAGACAAATACGGAAGAAGACTGATAACAGTGTAGTGCCACTCATTTTGTTACCAATGAATACAACAAAGATGGATGTATTCCAGTACGTGAATGAAGAAGTGAAGAAGATGGTGAATGAGGAGACCTTGACTTTTAATTCTTTCTTGCTATTGTGGCGCAAGGAATTTCCTCATGTTCAAATTCCACCGTACTCAAGATTTTCAAAGTGTTACCACTGTTGGGAGTACAAGTGTGGGATGGAGGCTACAACGAATGCAGCAGTGAGAGAAGAGATTAAAAAGTGGTTCATATTACACATACAACATCAAATGGAAGAGAGGCGGGACTACTGGTTATTCAAGAGATCAGTAATGATCACACCAGACTTGTATATGTGTTTGATAGTGGATGGCATGGACCAGAACACAACAATGGTTCTGAAAATGAGGCAATCTGTGAAAAACATCGAATCTCGATTCGTGAAAACACATCTCTGTGGAGTACTAGTGCACGGAATAGGGTTGTATGCCGATGTATGGATTGACGCACACCACAAGCATGACAGCAATCAAGTGATAACAAGCATAATGCACGTGGTGTCGGACGTGAGAAGAAGAAAGGGGAAGCTACCACCGACTCTGCGAATTCAAGCAGACAATACCACTCGGGAGAACAAAAATATTTACATGTTTGCATTGTGTGCAACTCTTGTGGCTTTGGGCTTTTTCCAAGAAGTACAATTGTCTTTTCTTATTGTTGGACACACTCATGAAGACATTGATCAAAGATTCAGTATAATTTCGAATACTTTGAAGAGGAAGAACATTGATACCATGGAGGAGTTGTTGGCCTTGGTGGAGAAAGGAACATCATATACAGAGGCTTTTGTAAGCGCTAGAAAACTTGAGGATGTTCGGGATTGGAAGTCATTCATTACACCACATTTACTGAGGGGGGCAGACCAACTGACAGGAATTACTTTTCCACACCACATGAGATTCTACATGGAAAATGCAGAACCTCAGGTGTAGCACAAGCACTTTAGTAGAGATGCTTGGGGACCAGCAGAGGGACATAAGTGCCTCCAATCAATTCCTAATAGGAGCGATAAACCAAATTTGGCAGAAGTGACCTCAGCAAACGAGAGAGAATTGAGGGCATTAGAAGATTTCATTATTTATAAAGAGAAATGTGTAGAGAGAGGAATGGATGTGGGGAAGAATAGTGATGTGATATTGAAGACAAGAGAATTTATAAAGTATCTGAAGGAATTTCCCACATGGGATAGAACGGCACAAAGAGATATGTCGTTTTGGCCATCTGAAAATGGAACCAGCGAAGGACAAAGGGATCAAGTGAATTGTGTTCCAGGAGATGAAGAAGAATCGAATGTAATTGCAGGAGCAGTGCACTCTATTATGGCAACAATGCCAAATCCAGAAGCAAGAGGCTATTTTGGACCACGGAGAAACAAACCAACCCAAATATCAGGAAGAAGAATTCGAAGAAGAAGAATTGATAATGCAAGAGCACAAGTAACTGCAACACCAAGTGCGGAGGAAAATGCAGATCCATTTCCAATGTTTGATCCTGAGAAGGACCTTGAAATTGGACAGTTTGTAGCACTTCATGTAGAATCCACTGAAGTCAGAGAAGGAATCCCATTTTACATGGGGAAGGTATTGGAGTTTGGCCAACGTACACGGGTTGGAAAAATGAAAGTCCTATGGTATTGGCCAATTATGAAGTCAACAATAGGAATCAGTAACAGGTCAAATACAATGCGGTATACAAATTGCATGGAAGCATTGTGGGAGCCTTCTGGTGAGAAGCACGAATGGATTGACAAAGAAGCAACAATTTTTTCTTGGACAAGCATTCCAAGAAGAACAAGAATTGGAATGGTGGTAGAGAATACTATTCGAGTGCGAGGAGAAGTGATAGAGAAAGAAGTGACCATTCCAGTGTTTGCAAAACCTCATTTGTTGGAGTACATTGCATTGCAAATGGAGGAATTGGACAATGAACGGTTGCAGAATGATGTAGGTGCATACTGAATGCAATGTGAAATTTTAGCAATAGAACTGGGAATACTATATGTGTTGAAGATTTAGTGTTCTAGTATACATTGAAGGTTTTTAGTAGAGAATGTAGCTAAATAAGTAATCTGTTAACATATATGTAAATTAAGTTTTTTTTAAAATAAAGTATTTCTACATTGAAAGTTTGGATTGAAATGCATGGATCATTTGAAAAGTTGAACATGTTTTTTGCAAAAAAGCTACAGTACGAACCAAAGATGATGACAAAAATCATGTCAAGAATCATTATATTTGCACAGAAATAAAAATTAATAGCATTTCTTCGATTCAAATAAATTTCAAGAAAAATGATGATCCCCCCCCCCTGTTGGCAATGAGGTCATTTTTACTTGTTTGCTTCATAAGTGCAATTTTATATGGCCAAGTGCAAAAATAGCGAATTCAGTGTTCTCAACAGTAGATTTTTCATCCATTCTTTTTTTAATGACCTTGTATGTTGAGTTACAAAGAGTGTCCAATGGAGTTTTTGGTCTATTTGATGTTTATTTCTATATAATTGAGAAGTAATGAAAGAAAACGGATGGCAAAATTTGTCATTTTAGTGGATTTGGAGAAATTGAGTAAATCTGAAATTTCTCCTTGAAAATGACTTTTTTAGAGTTTGAGTTCAACTAATGAAATGAAAATCTTCTACTCTAGTTTCTACTCCAATTTGAATTTTGGAAAAAATCATAAAATTGAATATTTTATTGTAATTTGAACTTGAACTATATTTTAATGAGAATTAAATGAGAATTATATAATGACACGGAAATTGAATTTACACCATGATGTTTTCACTATAATGTACACACATGGTGAAATTTTCAGATTTTTTGAGATAATTTTTTATTTGATATGATTTTTTCTTCACTTTTTCTTCAAAAATTTGCATTAAAAAAGAAATTCTCAAAAAAATTTAAAATTTTCATGAAGTGTAGAAAACATGTAGCTTCATCTCTGAAAAATAAAAATAAAAATTTTCATACACATCTACATACAAAGTGACAACAAACTAAGTGAGGACAATGCCGTGTGAAACCAGTGGCCATAGGCCCTGGCGTTTCTGGGTTAACCAATATGTTGGAGTAATGTATGCGTTCTTTGGGAGATCACCCATTAGAGCTCACCAGCTGGAGAGCTCACTTTGGGTACTACATGAGCCAAACTCCAAGTTTTAGATCAAAATTTTGACTGGGGTTGACCAGCATAAGGGATGGGATCAGGTGGCGTAGCGGTTCTCGTATTAATATCTACCTTCCAGAGGTTCTCGTGTGTGGTTCGTGAAGTCGCCCATGCTTGAAATTAGACCTCCATGTCTTGTGCAGATTGTTTCGAACATCGTATTAATTGCTTCAAACATGGACATGCAGCAACCCAGGATGCAAATTGGCCAACTGTGATGACGGTAGCCTACTCTTTCGGAGCTTTTTTGAACCACAATTTCAATTTCTTGCTACTCGTGAGCTAAGTCACAATCTGAGCTTCTCGACCATTCGTTTGTTTAGAATCGCCGTTGCTTGGCATATTTGCAAACCTGTCAGTCAGTATCCCCATGTCCTTCACCTTTCAGAAGCATTTCCATGTGAAGAACACATACGAAAAGTAGAGGAGAAAAATAAAATCTAATTCACATCATACGGAACCCAGGCTATTGAGCAATGAACATACTTCTTAAATACGCCAATTTCCATTCTCTGACATTGAGGTAATTTTAGGGCAAAATTAGAGATCCACCGACAATAAGACTTAGAGCAGTGGCTGGAAGATCATGCACGCATTTTAGGTTGATCCCAAAATAAGTCGAAGTATTAGGGTCACTTACTCTGGCAAAATCACTGCGGAATCGAAAATTTGCGAAAAATCACGCCACAATAATGTCTGGAGCTCGCAATTACACCAAACGGCTCTAAACGGAAATTCCAAGACCCCAAAGAGCGTAAATCCTGATGAATTTCTGATCGGAATTTCAAGCAAGTCAACAACAAAATTCGACCAACACCGCAATCCGCCGTAAGATTGCCGAATTCAGGCTCCTGAATAGAAGTCGACGGAGGCAGAGCAAGAAAACGATGCCGGCAATTTGAGGTTTGGGATGGCCGCGACCGAGTGACCGACCAACGGTTAGAAGTAATGTCCAGAGGTCGCTACAGTGAACTGGAAAATATTCTGACTACGAGTGACTGTGGTGTTATCTGGGTGACTACGGTCTTATTTGCTGAAGGAACCTCTTTAATATCACCCTCGCCTATATCACATACTTCGTTCTCTCACCAAAACACTAGGGTTGGGATATTAGGGTTGGGATGGAATTTAGGCAAATTCAAAATTGTCCCATTTTCAATTGCATCAATTTTTTGCACATGTTATGCATGTGAATGTATGGGACATAGTTGGAAAAAGTGTGTATACCTTACCTCTTTCAAAATTTATTTTACCTTTATTACAATACGTCATAAGATGCTACAAATGAGTTGTGATAATAAGGAGTTTGAGAAGTGTGTTTTAGGTATGAAGACAATGATGTATCTATCTTCAAGTGTTTTTTTCAATGTTGCTTTCTTCAAGTGGAGTTGGGAAAGGTGTGCATACCTTACTTCATTCAAAACTTACTCTATATTCATTGTGTTATATTATAAGAAGCAATAAACAAATTGTGATAATAAGAAGTTTGATAAGTGTACATTGAGGACAATTGTCTTGCTATCTTCAAGTGTTTTTTCAATATTGCTTTTACTTACAACATTGTAATGTTACAATATTACAACACTTTAAATAATCAAATGCATTTTTTATTGAATTGGAAAATTTTAGACAAATAAAACACTTTAAAAATTGCTTGAGTTGAGATTGAAAACACATTTTACTTCATAATTCTTAAACTACTTATTCATATTGGGCAAAAAGTAGTGGGCCAAAAAGCTAATAGCAAGCCATACGTTCCCCCCAAAATGATTTTGAAAAATATAACTTTTTGTATGGTTTTTCCCAAAATAAAAAGCCCAATTTGCAATACGGACTTCTTAATCATTTCGGGTTTAATACCACATTTTTGAGATTTTGAAATTTGAAAGATTCTTAACCCTTGCCTTAAATGCTTAATTGATTATTGCATTTTAGTACAATCATTTCATTCATATTCCATTCATGTCCAATTCCAAATTAGATTTTCATTAGGTTTAAGCTTATCAAATGATTCACTTGAGTTCTCAATAGTACAAATTCCAAAATAATGAATTTATAATGATGTTTGATTTTATAGAAATGGAACAACACTAATAATGATAATTATGTAGTGTTTACAATACTATTTACAAATTTATAACTTTTGGCACTAAATGTCAACAACAGTATAGGTATTATCAATATTAAACATCAATATAAAGGCAATTGCAAGAAAGACTTGTCCTTTTCATGTCACATCTAAAGTGATAGAGTTTAGGTTGTCTATAACTTTTGGAGAATAAAACAGATGTATTACAAATTTTTATTGAAGATAACTAACTTGGTCATAATGAGATTTCATATTTTTCAGAAATTTTCAAAAATATTTTTATAATTACATTTCAATTTAGCTAATTTGTCACACTTTGCGGTTTAGGGATTTTTGTACTATAGAATACCCAAATTCAAGATCTAGAGCTAAGATTTCCTTGATCTATTTCCACACTAGATAGGCATGTGCCTACCAAAGGTCACTTAAAAAAACATTATTTTACATCCTCCACATACATGCTAATAGGGCTCCTTTGTGTGCAAAATTTTTGAAAATTGAAAATGGTTCTAAATCAATCTTTTGGTAAAATCTTTTCATTACATAGTTCTTCCAAATCTCTACATTTTAATTTTAAAAAAATTTCCTATTTTTTACAAATTAAAACATCAAAGTACCTACTTTCTTAAGATTAGGCACTTCATTGGTTGTCTAATTTAGTAAATTTTTCTATGTTTTTTGTTCCTAGGGTACTTTCTTCTAAAACATGTATGCATTCAACATTTTTTTGACATTAATTTTTTTTTAATTATAAAGTATCCCCAAAAAATCATAAGTATTATACAAAATGCTACAAAAATTGGCAAGTCTTTCTTGCAATTACCTATAAACAATATTTGTTTACTAAATATGAATTAGAATAAGTTAACTAATACATGAACCCCTAAAGTCCCATTGTCTCTTTGGGGGACAGATCAAATTTGGGATAGGTTCCTGTGACCTCAATTTTTGTTGAATTGTTTTGAAACTTTTTCCTAAGATAGGAAAACAAATTATCTATGTGGAAGAATAATTTTTATATTAATTGGTGCCCGGGAACAAAAATTATACTACAAAAAGTTTGAAATTGAACTCGGCGGGCAACACAAAAAAATTGCAAAAAATCAAAATAAATTTTAGTTTTTTTTCCTAAAATGCTTTATTTTTGTCTACATGTGAAGTTTTGATTCATTCTATTTAGACTAGTAACAAGAAAATTAAGGACAATCTTGTTTTTCAGGCAATTTCAGCATCTTCTTGAAAAAATAACTTATAGGGTTCATTTTTTAATGCAATTTTCACAATTTTCTTCCATTTTTGTTTGGAGAAGTTTATGTTTACTTGCTAAAACAATTACACCATTGGAAATATTGTTTTTCAATCCCATCTTGACAATTTAGTTTTTTTCCAATCTTGGACCTACTTCTACTTAGCAATTTTCTAAAGAATAAAAATCAATATTTAAAAAAAAAAATTCAAGACTTTCAATTCAATTCTTCGACATAAATTTTTTTTAATTCAAAGTCTATAGTGCAAAAAAATTCTATAATTGGCAGTTAAAGTCATGTGCAATTTTAGGCCAATGTTCAAAAAAACTTTGTTTTTCAACTTTGAATGCTGATATCTTTCAATCTATACAATCAAATTTCATGAAAATTTTACCATGTGAGCTAAAATAAGTGAAGTACAAGATCCTATCTAATTAGATTCTAAAAAAATGATTTTTCTCTGGGCCGAATGTAGCAATATTGGCAGTGCTGAGTGATTTTTAATAGAAAAATGGCCTTGGGACTTTAGAGTTTAAATAACACTAAATATCACATATCACTAGATATCATTATAAGTGTTGTTAGTGGTAATTATAAAAAAATAATTTACAAATGTCATAATAATTATTTTAAATTAATATAAGAGTTTGGTTTCAAAATTACCAATTTTTTATGAAATTAATCTTAGCATTTTTTAATTTACATTTTGAATGTTAAAATTGATTTTTAAAATGATTTCCTCTGCTTTCAAAAAGTTCACCAATCAAAAGTTCCCATGTCAAATCTTTATCCTACATAAAAACTTCAAACTTCTTCAAAGTGAACATTTTATAGCAAATTAAAGTTGAAAGCCTATAACCATTTACCAAATATAATTTAATGATACAAATATTTACACCATCATGTGAATTCATCTATAGTGAAATTTTTAAACCTTTTCATACGTGTGTTTTGTAGATCGAATAATTATTCTTCACCTTTCCTTCAAAAATTAAAGTCATTTCAATTCGAGACAAAAGATTTGGAAATCCTCTTACTCATACAAGATATGTGCTTTCATTTTTGTGGAAAAAGAGTTAGCAATACTCTTAAGCAAAATGGATCATATGGAGTGAACAATTTTTTGAAGCTTGGCTACATAAAAATTTAGAAGCCACAATATACTTATTTACATTGAAAAAACGAAATTATGCCAATGGCAAGTTTGGTTAAATTATAAAATGGACCAACTCAACAACAAGCTAAAATCTAGTCTATAAAGGCAATCAACTATACCCTTGTAGTAAAAAAACTAGTAAGTGTCAATCACAATTTCACCATGGCCTATACCTAGTAGGATCATTCAAAGGAAACTTAAACCAAAGAAGTAGGGGAAGGTGCAACTGAAGTGCTCAAGACAACACTATCTGAGAATTCTAATGATTGGTAAACTCCCGATGGCTTGGTGGTTGGCAATGATGGTATAGATATTGCCATGATGGAAGATGCATCTCCTATATCTTGAATTTGCTGCAATAGTCTATTTACTTCTCCTATAGATGGTCGAGCCTTTAAATTGGGAAGGCAACAAAAGAGTCCCAATTGAAGCAAACTAACAACCATAGCTGTTTGGATTTCCAAGTCTATATTTGCATCTATTGATGTAGGTGGAGTGCGCCAATTGAAATTAGAAGAACTTGATGGTAAAGAAGGAACTTGTGTTGTATGTTTGGTTTCATTGGCAATCATTTTTGGATCTGCCAATCTAAAAAGTGACCCACATTCATGAGCTCGCCAAACCATGAACAACAACATAAGATCTTCGGGTTCCATTGTGCACAAATCCAAGGGATGCCTTCCGCACACCACTTCCAACACCAAGATGCCAAAACTATAAACATCAGATTCTTTTGTGGCTTTACCTGTGTATGGCAATTCAGGAGCCATGTAGCCAAATGTACCGGCTGCCAAAGTGGTCTTGTCCAACTTGTGGTGATCCATCAAACGAGCAAGTCCAAAGTCTCCCACATAGGCCTTGAAATCCATATCCAACAATACATTACTAGATTTGATGTCTCGGTGTAAAATACAACTTGAGCAATTCTCATGCAAGTATTCTAAGGCAGCACCTACCCCTTCAAGAATGGAATGTCGCATTTTCAATGATAGTACTTGTTGGCTACCATTTCTATGAAGCCAATGGTTGAGAGTTCCATTGGACATGTATTCATACACCAATAACAATTTGCCTTTTTCTTGGCACCATCCATACAACCGCACTACATTTCGGTGTCGAATTTGTCCAAGACTTGCCACTTCAGCATGAAAGAGGGATTCTGCTTGTTTGGATTCTAACACATTGATTTGCTTCACAGCAACCAAAACACCACCACCTGGGTCAAACATAGATTCAAGTCATTCAACAAGTCAAACTTTTTTTTCAAAGAATCATATGGACTTAGGATGATTGCTTAATATAGAGAGGTAAGATTTAAGGTAGGAGGTCCTAAAATGGCATGGATTCTAAAATGGCCCACCTCCTTAAATGTATACATTTTGGACATGTTTTTTTTTCCAAGCCTTCATCGTTGTGCAGACAATGTACATTTGAGGGGTTGAGCCATTTTAGAGTGCTATGCCATTTCAACTTCAAAATTTTATAACTAAATCCACGAAGCTTCAAAAAATATGAAATGACTTGGGTTACATGTGAACTCCACTTGTCTTTCAAGGAAAATCTACTGAAAAATACTTCAAGATGTTTCACCTCCCCAAAATTCAGTTCCAGCCCTTAGATGGTCTATTTCAGGACCTCCTACCTTAACCATAATTATGAGAATGCATTTCAGGAACAGCCACCTACTTTAACCTATTTAGTCAGAGCTCAAGGAGCTTCTGTGCCGTTATAACTTTCTTGAATCAAAAGTCTTTGAACGCTTTCAAAGAGACGGAGTGCCTGCATCTATGCGCATGATAACCATGATTACATGTGCTATTGATGCATCTTAGGTATATGAGCTTTTAAACTCCTGCTCACCTTCCAGAGAGCCTTTGTAAACAAGTCCTGATCCACCTCGTCCGAGCAGATTTCTCTCCCCGAAGTTCTCAGTTGCTTTGCGGAGCTCCTTGTATGAGAATGCGTGTGGTCCTGTGGAGTAGCGTAATGCACTGTAACTGGTGGACGGCGTTGCAAATGAATAGATGGACCAGAGAATCACCAACGCCGCCATCGTGCCAAATAAAACTCCTCCGCCAGTAGTTATACCAACCCAAGTTCTCGACTTCCAAGAACGAAGCATCATATGGAGCTTCGCCTCTGATATCTCGGTGCTGAAGAAGCTCCAAGACAAGAGCTCATGCTCTTCCCTGTGGTTGACATCGGAGCTTCCCCAGAACGAGACCAACATTTCACCTCCGATCGATTTCGGTACTTCGAAATTGGGAATGAGCAGCAGAGGTTGCACGGGTTTTGCATTGGAATTGGATCCGTTTGCCATCCTGACTTCCAGTGACTGAGATGAGCTCGTGAAATCTATCCAAACCGTGAAAGTTCTCCCATTCGAGAAATACGTGCAATGCGTGTCATTGCCACAAAGGTTGTGCGTGTACGCTTCCACAGCATATCCATAGGGAATGCTGCTGTCCACCTTGATGAAGTTGTTGCTGGGATCCCTGCGGGGAATCGGATTATAGTCTGTATCGAAATGGACAAGAAACCCTGGGTGAGTCAATGCATTGGTATTAGATCGAAACGGCATGCAGGCCCCGAACGCTGACACTTGGGAGACTACATCATGCATGATAGTCATGGGTACGTTTCCGATAATGGCAAAGGCGAACCCACTCCCGTCCAAGGGGTTGTTCGTGTTATCCCAAGGCAAGCCGTGTGTCGTGAACGTGAAGGAGAACGAGATGCTGAAGGTAGCCACGCTCCCAGTTGCTGCGTTCTGAATGCGGACCGGTTTCCCATAAATCACCGTTCCACAAGACCCTTTGGAAGCAGGCGTCCTGGCCCCGCCGTTGATGACGTAGGAACGATTGGCGAGATCGTACGCAGCATCTCCAAATGCGAAGAAATCGCCTTGGGAATCAGGCGAGAAAGAGGGGAATGTGATTTGCGTGTCTGCAGCTGCAGCTGAAAGAAGGAACACACACAGGAGCAGGAGACGCAGAACTGACTTCGGAAAAAACATTGAATCAGTCAATGCTGCAAGTCGTGTGACCATAATCAATATGTCGATGTTAATTGCTCCCAGCTCCAAGCTGCCTAGCTAGCTCGACGGACTCCCAGCTACCGCGGGCTGGCTGGGGATTAGCACTGATCTGGTTCAGGCCAGAACACACTGTCACGCTGTCGATCACGTTTGCTCGCTGTTCCCAACTGAGTTGACGGCTTGACGCTAGCTCACCCTGAACAACGTTCCCAACTCATCCCCAATAGCGGGCTAATTTCCCCCAATCTTCGCACCTCTTGATCGAAGGCACAAATCCAGTTACTGATGTTCCCGAAAGCGAAGAGGAGAACTCGGCGTGCATGCTTGCGAATTCCTTTTGGAGTTCCTCTCCGCGTTGGCTGCTTCGATGGTGCCGTCAATTCTGAACAACAATCTGATCTCTGTACGTCACGTCAACTGGGCCTCACGAACATTGTCCATTAGAATGAAGTATGTAACTCGCCAGGGTGGCAACCTGATGACCAAGGTGGAGACCTGCGGCTACGGCTACCCAAAGTTGACCTTTTCACGAGCGCATGAGAAGAGATGTACATTCCACGTTATTTGAGCCGGCAACTTGGACAGGACTACCACAATTTTAGGGTCAATTTTAGGGTCAATTGAATGGGTCAATTGAATGGGTCACCATAGCAAGCAACATGGAACGTCAATTTCGGTAGAGGCACCCAACAGCTAGCCTGTTTACATTCCCTCCGCCTGCTGGCACGGAGTCCCAAATTCGACTTGAGTTAAAATGCCTGAACATGCGGCGCACAGGCAGGAAGGAGTTATTTGACAGCCACTTTCAAGTGGCAGGGGGCCTACAGTTTGGCAGGGAACCTACCATGAATTGCTATAAAGGCTACAAATTGTGTAGGCGCTTCTTGGAAATGGGCATAAATACCATTTAGTGTAAAATATTTGGGGCTAAAGGAGGGTTACTTTTTCTGCCTGCCAGCAAGATGTGGGAACCACTTCCACTCCCTCCTGCAGGCAGATGCGGGTCGCCTGCGCCGGCCAACAGGGAGTGTAAATAGGCTAGCTAAATGTGTAGCGTCCATGTACCCAATGGCGTCCTCTTCTAGGAAAGGGAGTCATTCTGAAAAATTTAGGTGAATCATACATGGCTTATCATGTGAGTCAACAATTAATATGGTTTGTTTGGTATGTTTACATTTATGTTCTAAAATGCCTTTCCTTCCTAGAAAGGGACACCATTGGGTATGTGGATGATTTCAAGTGCTTGTATCTTAGTGGTGATATTCCAATACTTTGGCACCTCTTAATAAATTTGAGACATAAATCCATGCATATCCAATACTTGAGATTGTTATGTACAAACATTCCACAAATTTGACTCGCTAGTTTAAGGAAATTGACCATTTGCGGGATCAGTTGCAATTTTCAATTTGAACCTATTCTGCTGTCCATAGAATTTATTGCCTATGAATATTAACCCTAGACCGCCCTAGGGAACAAAAAGTGTGCTCACATAGTTTTAAGTCCAATTGAAAGTGTTGTAATTTTTGCATCTAATGTTCGAATTCAAGAAAACTTATTGGAAAATTTGTGCTCTATCTTTTAGTTTGTGGGGTAAAATTTTCAGATCAATCGAAGATGAATCAACTTTTTGAAAGCTAATCAAAGTTCACAAGTTCAATTTGAGTTCACCAAACTACATTTGACAGCTGCAACCTTTGAGGGCTTGTATCTACTTCGTCAAATGTTTGTTGTCAATAAAATTTATTGGGTTATGTTTCTCTTTTAGTCTAGTTATTGTGGTAAAATTTTCATATAAATCCAAGCTTTTTTGAATGCTTGGGAGCAATTTGAAGTTCAAAATCCAAAAAGAAATTTTTTGAATGATATTTTTTTCACCAATGTATTTGTATGTTGGTTTTTAATCACTTTATAGTTTCAATTTTTTTTCACTTGAGTAGGTTTAGAAATCGAATTTCACCTCCAAATGTGTTGCTAGGAAAATTTCGACATTTTTTTTCAACATTAAAACATTATAATTTTGCAATCCATGTGGTCAAATGACTCCAAATTTGACTTATGTTATCTACAACATATTCACTACAATACTCTACGGTTGAGATTTCTATAATTTAGTGACATTTAGATTTATAGCACTTCAGAAGCAATGATGTTTTTGATCCCAAAACGATCTTGGGCCTTCTAGGATTAAAGATCTTGAATGTGTGTTGTCATCATCAAAACATTGCTCAAGGTACGAATCTTCCTCGGAACTCTTACATTTGTGTCTTCATAGGGAAATCAATATTGCCATTCCTCTTCTTTTTCTTTATTTTTTAGATTGGCAAATCTAGGTCTCCTGAATGTGGTGGAAGTTTTTGTAAGATTAGGGTTTGGGGGGGTGTTTGACGCTCTTGCGAATGTTGATTTCTGGCACTCAATGTTGTGTTGATGAGTTTGTCGTCTGGGAGAATTTTTGAAGCAGTAAATCAGGGTGTTCAGTGTGACGTTGTGACCCTCTATTAGATTTTGTTGCCACGTGAATGCTGTAACGATTGATCCGGGGAAGGATGTGAAATCGATCAGTTCACTATTTGCGTGACTTTGAGCAATTTAACCAGTATGTTGGAGTAATGTATGCGTTCTTTGGGAGATCACCCATTAGAGCTCACCAGCTGGAAGGCTCACTTTGGGTACTACATGAGCCAAACTCCAAGTTTTAGATCAAAATTTTAACTGGGGTTGACCGGCATAAGGGATGGGATCAGGTGGCGTAGCGGTTCAATTCTCGTATTAATATCTACCTTCCAGAGGTTCTCGTGTGTGGTTCGTGAAGTCGACCATGCTTGAAATTAGACCTCCATGTCTTGTGCAGACTGTTTCGAACATCGTATTAATTGCTTCAAACATGGACATGCAGCAACCCAGGATGCAAATTGGCCAACTGTGATGACGGTAGCCTACTCTTTCGGAGCTTTTTTGAACCACAATTTCAATTTCTTGCTACTCATGAGCTGAGTCACAATCTGAGCTTCTCGACCATTCTTTTGTTTAGAATCGCCGTTGCTTGGCATATTTGCAAACCTGCTAGTCAGTACCCCCATGTCCTTCACCTTTCAGAAGCACCATCTTGAGCATCGTGAATACCAAGGAGTGCAAGGTATGGATATGGATATCCCTAGTTATACGGAAGGTTGCGTGGTGACGAATGTGTTTAGGAAGATTGCCTAGGGTTTAGGGTTTAGGGTTTAGGGTTTTCTAGGCGCTCAGGCCTGTTTTCCTCAGTCCCAGAGGACCCGGGTTCTGGGAAGTTTTGAATCTCGTCTGGCTGTCAATTGAAGTAGGATGGCGTGCTGCTCTATGATACTAACTTACTCTGGAGTAGTGATCCCCCAAATGTCTAAATTTCGCTTGGTTTCTACTTAATTTTTTCATGTCCTTTAGTTAGTGTAAATTCAAAAAAAATCTTCCAATAATGAGCATTTGGCTAATTGCCTTGAACCCATTTTGGGATTGCTGCTGTGGAGGCCAAGCGCTTGTGCATTTGCTACTCTCAATGTTTGTTGGAGGTGGCATGCATTCCATTGGAGGACACTTTATTGCAAACACTATGTTTTGTTTGTATGGACAAGAGACATATCCATACCTTAAGATAGGTTGGTTGTTTGTAAGTTACATTGAGATCTTTGGAATTGTGTGTTCCCTTGGCTATGTTCTTAGTACCATAGGAAAGCCTTCAACAAGGAAGGGTGCATGGGCTTTGTCTCGTGGCATTTGGACCTATAGTATGAAAGTTATTGAACTTCAAATTTTTTAAGTATGAAAAAAATTAAAGAAATTACTTTTATTTATTTTTTGGCCATGGATGTTGTGTCTTGTCAGTCCTCGCTGCTACCCTTAAAGGTTTGTATGTTAAAGAAAAAAGTCTCCTATTTTTTTCAAAAAGAGATGTCAAATTAGAAATAGGTTTTAATTAGGAATTGACAGTTTTGTTTGTCCATCCAAACTCATATTTCATCAATTTGCTAGCTTGTGCTTTACGTTTAGAGATGGCCAAGGAGGATTGACCTCTCTATTGCCTTATATTTTATCCTTGTAGTAAACATTGAAATTTTTTATTTGTTAGATGTGATAAAATTTGCAAACTTTGAATTCATATTTGCAATTAGAGACCTCAAATTAATTAGGGAATGTGATGAAATACAAAATTTAAGTGGCACAAAATAGGGGGCAATTTTGATATTTATTCTTTGGTGGGCAATAGAGGGGTCAATCCTCCCTGGCCATTCAAAGGTTCCTCTTTGTTAGGGTTTACTATACCATTTTCCTTGTCAAGCATTCCTCAAGCATTCATAGCTTTGCATTGAAGTGATATTTTCTTTTTAATAATTTTCATGTATTGATTAGTTGGTATAACCTAGTGTTGGTGCTTGATTATCCACCTTTGGTAAAGAAGCAAATACGACTAGGTTCTTAGCTTTTATCCACTTTTGATTTAAGGGGCGTTGTGAGCGCAATCCATTATGCCTTCCAAGCAATGGATCTTGCTAGTGTTTCTTAATTTTCATGGATGGGCAAAAGAAATGCCTAGAGATGCAAGTGATGCAACCTACAAGCTAACTGCTAATTATCGGTTCACTATGATTCTAAGGTGAATCCTATGGTACCAATTATCTATCCTATGTTGTGGGTGTCGGGGCTCCTTTTAACAACCCTTACTAACTTAAAACAGCATCCTCTAGGTTCCCTCTATGAACCTCTAAGATAACCTTTTACTCCCTAACTTCTAATGACACTCTAATTTTTTACGTCTAAATTTAACTCTATGTTATACTATTACCTTAGTTTTTAACCTCTAATTCTATCCTTAAGTTTCACCTCCTAATCTAATTCTACACTCTATTATCTTATAGTAGCTCAAGTTTTTACATGGTCAAATCAAATCAATTCCTATACTACCTTTATAGGAAGCTCTTTTCCTAATTTAGGAACTTTTGAATCTAAATTCATAATTTTCACTACTCCCTACTTGCTAAGTGTGGATTAAGGCTACTTAATCCATAGTGAATTAGGAACAACAATAGAGCTAGTTTAAATACTCACCTCATTATTGTTGGCGTTCATCTAAGTATGCATGTACACCCTCATGTTCTAAGGTAACTTTTTGTCGGTTCATGTGTGCCAAGTTCACCGCTTAATTTGAAGAAAGGTACACTTTTGTGTTCTACCTTCCTTCTTTCCTCATTTTCTTTCTCCCTAGCTCTTTCTGCACTAGCACTATTCCATCAAATGAATTAATGGGGGTCTTACAACTATAGATCCGAACTTCAAGGTTCTTTAATGGGGTTCTTCTCCTTTCTTACAACTCTCTACTTTGTGTCATACTAATCCAACTTCCAATGGTCACAATGGATCCTTAGATTTTCCTCCTAAGTCTACCTAATCTTTATGGTTAGGATACTAATCATTGTTTCTCTCCTTTCCTCTTCTATATCATCTCCTTCCTTTTTATCTTTTTTCCATTGTTTGAAGTTGTGCCATATGTGAGGGAGAGTTACTTAGGAGTTTGAAGTTGGAATGCAAGTGTGACACTTAGAGGTGCTACTTCTTTTCCTCCCCCATTCCTTACTCCCTTCTTGCTTGTTTTTTTGTCCTTAATTTGATGTCTTCCCCTTTTCACTAGGTCTTACCTTTGGTCCTAGTTTGGCTTGAAAATCAACAAAAAAAAAAGAGTAGGGCTCTATGGGGAAATTATCCTGGAATGGTTTGAAGTCCACCCATGTTGTTTTTTATTTTTTTCAAAGACATACTTCTTAACTGCTTATCTAAGGCAAGTCTCAAACTACTTGTTCAAGAACTAATCCAAACTGCTTGTCTAGGGTCAGTCCCAAAGTGCTATTCAAGAACCAGCCCGAACTATTGTCCAAAACTGGTCCCAAACGAGACGAATTGCTGGCATATACTAGCTATATACTGGACATATGCTAATTGGTATGCTAGCTTGTATGCTAGTCATGTATTGGTTGGCTTCCTTTCAAATCCTTCTTCTTGGGTTGCCTTAGGGGAACCCACTTAATCAATTAAAAACAAATTTTTGTGGTTTAGGTTAGTGCCAAGCCAGAGCTTCACTGTCTAGAGGCCTAGGCCCAACTTAAAGGAGGGATGCTAAATTGACCAAAGTCATTGGGTAGGCTATAACCTTCCCCCAAATCTACTACTAATCTTGGAAGCTAAACTTTGGACTTTTCCAAAAATGTCTTGAAAACTAGATTTTAGAACTACATGTCATGGAGGTTCAAAGCTTTGCCATCCATTGTGTTTAACACCAATTGTAGAACTTTAGAACACTTCAAAGGTTCGTGGCTCTACTATATGAGACTTTTTAACACACATAAGACTTGACTTAGCTACGGGTTCAAAGCTTTGCTATTACAAAAGGGGGTCACTCAACAAAAAGAACGTTAGACAAAGAAACCAGAATATACTTTAAAAAAGACACACAACGAAGGTTCAAAGCTTTGCCATCCTGGAGGGGCGTCCATTCAACAAGGAAAACTTTAGAAAAAGGATAGTTCCCATAAAAGTACGCCAATAAAAGGGGGGTTATTTATATAATACAACTCCTTAGTTATTGACACCACTCACACACTAAAGGTCCTCCAAAGTGGCATCACCAAGATATGGTGGGGGGTTACCCTAAGGTTAATACAAGACACCCAAAAGACTTCTAAACCATATAATTAACTCATAAGTTCAAGAAAGACTTCTAACTTCACCACTTAACACACAAGAGTACACAAAGACAAGGTAAAAGGACCTCTAGGGACCTTCAAAAACCTTAAGATATAACAACAATGGAGCCAAAGGTGCTCCAAAAACACCGTACAGGGTTTTGGCTTCAAATATCAAAAATCTCAAACAACTTGGATCTAGGGACCCAAAATAAGTATTGAGGATGATTTTAGAGAGGAAAATGCGGCCTTTATATAGGTTTCCAAGGGCTCACTTTCTCCCTCTAAATTCCTACTAGTAACCTTATCAATTTGGATTTTCATCCTCATTCCTAACTTTTGACTATCTACCTTTACACTGGACTAACATCCTAATTTTTGGAGATTAACTCCAATTGCCAAAAGGATTGCTCCGTTGGCTCTAGATCACCGTTTTAAGTCCAAGCCTTGTCACCTATTGTACCGGGACCAAAAATCTAGCAAAGGCTAGTGTAGATTAAAAACCAAGTTGTACTAAATCTCTAACCTTTGGTAGTTTCCTGTTTTGAGAAAAGTAACTACCCTATGATCTCCAGTAGGTGCAAGAGAGTAGGTAAAGGCTCCTTGTTGACTTCATTTTGCCATTGTATACCCTTAAAACGCCGATCATCGCAGGCAGGGTTGATAGGACGGTCGGACATCCGGGACGTTCGGACGCGGACGCTGACATTCGCGGTCCGCCTGTCTGCCCATCCGCCCCGTCCGCCCTACCCTGTCTGCCCCGCCCTGCCCACCCTGTCCGCCCCGTCCGTCTGCCCCGCCCGTCTGCCTTCCGACAGTGGGAGGGATGCTACGTCTGCTGGTGTCCATGAGGACGGACGTCCGGGTTACGGATGCTATTTTGGGGCGGACGTACTGATTTGTCAACCCTGGTCGTAGGGACCCTACTACCTAATTAATTCCTTAGGAATTTAGCTAGTTCGAGTACTTGTTACCATTGGAATGTTATAAAATTTTGTAGAGCACATTATTAACATTAAACAAGCTAGTCTAATTTTTAGTGAGATTTTATTACAACCTGAATAATTCCCAAGAATGTCTCGTTGGAGGTTAGAACAATTGACCGTCCACAAGAGGTTCTTCCATAAGTCGAAAGATGCCGGAAATTTCCATAGAACCTCTCAAGGATTTCTATGGAAGGCGTGCAAGTTCAATTTGTACCTGTCACAATTGGTCACTGGAGATCCAAATTAGCCATCTCCTTGAATTGTTGATGGAGCAAGAATCTTTTGCAGATGAGAAAATCTTAACAAATTGATTTTGCCGTTGGCCTCCTGGCATGGGGTTTATCCAAGAATACCATTTTTGGGTAGTAGATTCTTCTACAACCTCATCCTTTGATTGTAGCTCCTACATGCTAACAATTAGGGTTTTTTAGGAATTCATCACTACAATGGGAAATTCAAAACCTAACTCTAAGACTTGACCTATTGGTCTCACTATGGATCCCTCGAATCGACTTAGCCATGAATTTCTACATTCATAGTGGAGTTTAGCCCTTCCAAAACTGTGTGACTAAAAACCTATAACACCCAATATTTTGTGATTTCCTCTCTATTTCCAGGCTGTTTTGGGGGGACTGGGGGAGTTCTACGTATACAAACAAAACTAGACTAAATACTATAATGGGCCTATTACAACCCTATTTAAGTTCTACACTCTTTTTATAGCTTTTGGTATACTTTTCTTTACTTTAAATTGCAATTTAAAACAAAAGAAAATCTCTGAGTCCCAAGTGACAAATTGGGAGCTCGCACTTGGACTGGTCTAACTTAACTTTCTTATTTGTGAACAAGTTAGACCAGGGTTGACGAATCTCTACGTCCGCCCGAAAAAGGCGTCCGTAACCTGGATGTCCATCCTCACGGACGCCAGCGGACGCAGCGTCCCTCCCACCATCGGAAGGCGGACGGACAGGGCGGACGGCCCGAGGCGGACGCCCAGATCATGCGGACCAGATCAATCCGCGTGTCGATTGGACGGCCGTAACCGGGCAAACAAGTATCGGGGCGAACGGGGGGACAAGCGGACGGGGTGGACGGCGTCCGTGAATGTTAGCGGACGCTGCGGACACAACGTCCGCGTCTAGACGTCCCAGACGTCCGACCGTCCTGTCAACCCTGAGTTAGACAAATTGCTCCTGAGTTTTATAAAGACTTGGGGCACTACACATCTTGGTCATATAATAGAAGCACCCATAGTCAATCACTTTAGTGATTCTCAACATGTTCTTGAGTAGTATAAGGCAATGTAAAATTTCTACTATGTTGGATGATATAAATCATGGAAATTGCAATTTGTTTGGAAATTTTATACTTTAATTTGAAATTCCTATGAATTTTAGAAGCCGGCAACTAGTCCAAATCCATACCCAATATGTAGAGTCTTCTAATTCTGATCACTCAAGAACTACTTCCCACTCACTACTTTGGGACATGTGTTATGACTAGATTAGTCCAATTTTGAAAAAGAAAAAAAACAAATTGAGAGCTTTGGTTGAAAATTTGTTCTAGTATTAGTTGGAAATAGTGCATCCTATAGATTGGAGATTGATCCTTGGCTAGGGATGGGTGTTTCTACTATATGTGAGATACATGTACAGTACAACAACAATGAAGAAACCACAACTAGTCAATTTGTAGCCAAACTCAACTTAACCCAGTAACACTTGGTCGACCACTTTGTGGTTGAAATTGGCAATTTTTTATTGGTGGGGAGAAATCTACATTAAATTAGAAGTGGAAACAAAAGGGATGGCTATAGGTAATTGGCAACCCAAGCCAATGGGACAAGAACCACGTCCATATGAGCTGGCATGTGATTTTAGTATTAAAAAAACTAACAAAGTATGGGCTATAAATACAACAATCAATGCCAAAAGAAGTCTATAAATTGGAAAGAATTGGTACGTTGTGCATGCTGACAAGGCATTCACTGGCAAAAAGACGACAACATGAGAACTTGGAGTGGGAACAATGAAGTTTCTATTGGCAGTTTGCAGTCATGTCTCCTTTCCGCCATTACCAAGGACAAGGAAAGGCAAGACCAAGGCCAAGGACGCGTGAAGCTGAAGCTTACCGAAGGACCAAGTGTATATGAGGCAGTAGTTTAAGCAACGGATTGCTAGTGGTACACATTGGAGCACCTCTACGAGTTGCAATTGTAGTTCAGTTGTCCGGATTTTTGTGCGTGCCAGTTGTAATGGGTCATGGGAGTGGAGGCATGGCCAGACCGTTTGAACTTGGGTGGTGTGTGGGAGTTCTTCAGGATTGTCAAGGTCCTGGACAATTGCATGCTACACAACTGTGGATTTTACCAACAAGGAGGAGAGGAAGGGACACCCATGATCCTTGGTGGAGGGTAGGGTCTTCATTATAACGAATTGAAGGTTTAGGCTCCTTCAAATGCATTTGTGCTTTAGTACGGGAAAATGGCCAGTGCTACGAAACGATCAAGTAGGCGCCGCTATGGATACACATGGCCAAAACTCCTCCACAAGAATTCACCTACATAGCTGTAATCTTGGTCACATGGGCAGCAAACCAACGATTCTCTCTTGACAAGCGCTAGTGCTTTTGGACTTACTTCATCGTCATTATCTTCTCTCTCACTCAATTCCAACTAGGGCTCGGGGTTACAATAACTTGGACAATTTGTATGGAGCATAGTTGCATTACCTTTTCTACCGCCATTCTACCAAGCTGCTTGGCTAGGGCTTGATGCGTGAGGAAGGGAGTGAAGATGGGTTCCCAACAAAACTTTACTTTGATTTGTGCCAAATTGTCTTTCCATGATTTCTTGGGGATTGCTAGATGTGTGGTCATTGAAAACACGGGTGATATTGTAGAGGGCAAAAGTCAGGAGGGAAATGTTCAACCTACAAGAATCCAAGTTCAACCTCTAAGTATCGACGTTCAATCTGCAAGTATCGACGTTTAGCTTCTAAATATTGACGTTTAACTTTTAAGTATTGATGTTTAGCTTCCAAGTATTGATGTTTAGCTTGCGAGTATTGACAATGCACCTAGTATGAAGAAGAAGCGGTAGTACAGGCGGAAGGAAAAGCCACATGCTAGGGACAAAGGTGGAAGCATTGTTGTCGGGGAGTGTAGTCATGGGGGGTTTCAGGGTTTGACGGGTGGGGCGGCATCACCTTTCCTAAAGCTCAAGCGGCAATATACACACCAGGCCCTAAGGGTGTCTAACGCGGAATTTGGACCTCCACCTATTGCGGTGGACCCCATTCGTCGCGGGAGGGCATGAAGGCAGGGTCAAAGTTGGAGGCAACAATCCGACACTAACACTAGAAACTCGCGCTCCGAAAATTCTTAGTTGATTTGCGGAAGTTTGCACCACTTACAATAAGGGCCTGCTCTGGTCAACCATTTTTGATGAGAGTCTTGTTGCAAGATCTTCATTGGGGTGGGGAAGGACTACCTATCCCTTGTTCCTTTGCAATTGGGTCAGTATTGGGTGAGGACGAAGTACAAGATGGAATCCAACTATGGATTATTGACTTTGGAGTTTACTTTGGCATCCAGACCTTGCCGCACGTTGCTTGTAAAGAAGTCTTTCTCACTGCAATGCATGCACCTTCCCCAATCATTCAAGGAACGAAAGTTAAAGAGACCCATGACCCCCTCCACATTGGATCATGTCATTCTGCTAGCTTGGGAGCTTGTAGATAGTGATTCAGTCCATTCATGGGACCCTACACTATCTGATTTGGGCAATGAAAATTTGGAGCTTTCCGATGGAGCAAGTTCGTGGGATGTACAAAAAGACGATCCTTTGGCCTTGCTAGGGGAACTTGGTGTTTATTCCAAAGGACCAGAATTTTAAAAACCCAATCTTGAAGAAAAATATTCAGAGAAAAATTGGCATTCACAAATGTGGTCCCTTTTGCCATGACACCGCTTCACAAGAAAGGTTCCAAGTGCTAACGAGCACCTTCCAGCTAACGGTTTGCTACAACCTATTGAGTACTTCACCCTTTTCTGGGATGAAATGTTGTAGCGAAAAATTGTGAGGGAAAGTAACAACTATGTATAGTATATTGACCCTACAATGGGTAAACACAAGGGTGGTGAGCATGTCGCAAACCCCATTACATTGGAAGAATTTTGGCAATTTACAAGGATCTATTGTCTAATGGGTGTGAGAGACCAACCTGCAATTCATGATTACTGGAGAAGGGGGCATAGTGCTTTATTTTGTTCAGATGTGGCAAGCACTATGAGTAGATGGCATTTTGAATATATTTTGCAATGTTTGCACATGACATTAAGACTTGATTTTGTGACAGACAAATACAGCCCTCACTATGATCCAATCGACAAATGTAGGTGGATTTTGTAGCACGTGGAAGCCAAATTCCAACATTTGTGGAACTTGTCCATATATGTCACAATTGATGAGTACATGGTGGCATACAATAGGTGGTTTTGTTCTTTCAAGTAGTACCTTCCCACTAAGCCAATTATCCATGGCATCAAGATTTGGGCGATGGCATGTTCCTTGATTAGTTACATATACAAATTGGAGATCTATGTAGGGAAGGAAAATATTCAACCTAATTTTGGAGAAGGTGGAGCACCAATTGGT
The DNA here is from genome assembly GCA_963969395.1 of Pseudoscleropodium purum. NCBI lineage: Eukaryota > Viridiplantae > Streptophyta > Bryopsida > Hypnales > Brachytheciaceae > Pseudoscleropodium > Pseudoscleropodium purum. Next base: position 12,332,716 of record OZ017804.1, on the reverse strand, counting down.
ATAGTGGGGCAAGTCATTACTCACTTGACCAAGGAACTTGAAGGACAATGGTACATTGTCATTTGCGATAATTTCTTCACTTCACCGTATTTGTTTGACAATTTGCTATCTCGTGGATTTTATGCCGTAGAAATTGTACACAAGCAACAAAAAGGCTTTCCTATAAGTTTGGACATCACCCATGAGCAACCATGAGGGACACTTCACATCTGAGTTTACAAGGATCAAGAAATGGTTGCAATCCATTGGCAGAATACGAAAGGGGTCTATTTTTTGACCATTGCAGTTAAGCCAATGGTGCCTGGTAGAATAGTGACCAGTCGTGTATCTTGTCGAAGAATTGTTGAGGTACCAACATCCCCAATCCAGATTTTGTATTCATAGAATATGGGTGGAGTTGATGTTGGTGATTAGAATCGCTCATATTACACTATCACCTACAATAATTTCTTCACTTCACCATATCTATTTGACAATTTGTTATCTCGTGGATTTTATACCATAGAAACTGCACACAAGCAACAAAAAGGCTTTCCTCTAAGTTTGGACATCACCCATGAGCAACCATGAGGGACACTTCATATCCGAGTTTACAAAAATTAGGAAATGGATGCAATCCATTGGCATGATACAAAAGGGGTCTATCTTTTGACCATTGTAGCTAATCCAATGGTGTCTAGCAAAATAGTGACTAGTTGGGTATGTTGTCGAAGAATTGTTGAAGTACCAACATCCCCAATCCAGATTTTGTATTCACAAAATATAGGCGGAGTTGAAGATGGTGATCAAAATCGCTCATACTACAGCATGCAAATTGCTACAAAGAAGTGGTGGTGACACATGATATTTTTTTTTTGTTTAGACTCTTGTATAGTGAATGCATTCACTATTCACAAGGAGATTTCAAAGAGCTTCAGGGAGAACAATTTTACCTACAAAGAGTTCCAACTGCATGTTGCTTACTCTCTCATAGGGTGCCCTTATAATTCAAGAGGGGCAAACAAAGTTGCCCAACCAGTGTGTGTGGTTCATACTCATCCCGTTGAAGGTTTTGTTAGCCACGTGCCTAGAAAGACGACTTTGTGGCAAGTTTGTTGTTTGTGCAAGCGGCGCATTTTTTGGATTTGTGTGCAATGCGAAGGGGTATAATTGTGCATCGCCGAATGCTTTGAATTTCATCACACATGTGGCACTCGTTTATAGATGTGAAGGCTAGTCTCTCCTGCCAATGGTAAGTGATGTTAGGTTCAATTAATTTGTTGTTCCTATGTGACTAGGGTACTCAACAACGATTACTGTGCATTCTGAACAGTTGCTTTGTGTGGCATGCAGTTGTTGAGTACTTCCTTTGGATGAATGTGGCAACATGGTACTACTGGGATTTGGGGCGTTTTGTGGCTCTTATAATCGACCTCTGCTATTTGTGAGTCTTTTCCTCACTATCGCCCATTGCTTTTTCCAGAGGTGAAAAGTTTTCATGAGGATTGCTTGCATTTTGAACAGTAAAAGTCTTTGTTGATTGTAAGGTTATATTTTTAATTTTGGTGCTACTTTCGTTGCTAATTTGCCAAATATGATCTTCCATTCTTCCTTGAATGTTTCTAGAAATTTCGGATCCAATAAAATGAGCAGGTCAACAGAAAATGATCAGATTGATCAGACTACGTTCCTTTCAAATTTAGGGTATGTGCTTGTGATGTGATATCACATGTTGGGGATTTTGAATTGGAAACATGTATTTTGTTACATCATAATTGAATTGAGTTGAGGTGTGAATATTGTTTTTTTTCTTTCTATCTAACTATCCATTTCAAATGGAAAAATAACTAAAGGATGCATTGTATATGAAGTTATTGCTTGAGCTTCAAATTCTTCGTGTAGATTGACTGACTGGGGTGCTTTGTTTGTATTAGTTAGTGATTCTTACTTGCATTGAAATTGATTTCATATGTGTAATAAGAAGAAAAGAAATTTTCTTGCAATGGCTTCATTTAAATAAAGTTGCATTGATACCTAAATAACAAAACTTCATTTCCATTTAGTGCCAACTTATAACTCATGCTATTAATGAAAAAATTATTGTATTTTCCTTTTCACAAATAAAAATCTTCACCCTCACCAATAGGATACAAGCAGTGTAGGTAGGTTAATTAGGTCATATAACCCATTACTTAAGAATCCACAACATATTTCCTTATTATTAATACTTAGTGTCTTGTTGTAGTATCATTGTCTTTTTTCCTTGGGATAAATTCAATTCAATTGTTGTTTCTCTTCTTCCTGTTTGGGCATCTCTATGTTTCTCAAAAGCAGTTGTGCTTCATCTATTTGTTGTCAGGTAAGGTACCATCCCACAATAACATTCAATATCCAAATTTTTTAGTGGGACTTCACTTTCTACTAAATTAATAATAGTGATCTCTCCTTCAATTTTTATCATCCAAGTTTATCATATGATTGAGAACAAAGAGCAATGGTCAGGAATCTAGATTTGGTGGCAAATGACCTCGAATGAACTATTTTGTGTCAACTTGCAATAGAGATAGAAAGTGTGCCTGAGTTTATGAGTTTATTGCCCAACAAAGTTATTTCTATTTCAAATAGGCACTTCAGGAAGTTTAGTACAATAGTGATGTTATGATATTGTATTTAGTTGACCATTCTAAAGTAGTCCTTGAAGGATGGCCTCATTTGGTTCTTGATTCTGTTCTACGATTTAGGGTTCACGTTTGGCGTTCAAGTTGTTTGAATTCTTGAAATCCATCGTCCCTCAAAAACTTTGTGGTTGGTTGTATAAGTCATGGGAGTTGATCTATTGAGATGTTTGTTGGAATTTGTAACCCATTGAAATGATTAGAGAATGATGAGATCAATCACATGCTGGGGATTTAGAAGGCAAGAGAGATAACAAAGCAAGTGTATTGTAGAGAGCTCCTTTCAACCATGATTTTACAACTAAAACTTCATTGCTTTTGGGAGGGTGTGATTGGTTGTTGAACCTCTAGACAATTTTTGTGTGCATAGATGCAAGACGTGGTGATGTTTTGCTACTAGAAAAGAAATGTTTGTGGCACTTTGGTCAACATGTGGATGTTGTTTGCAACAGGCTTTGGCCACATGGGCTGTGTCAATGGTTGTCTTTTCTTGTCACTTTAGTTTCAGCAGTTGCCTAGCTTCATAAGCCCATAACTATCCTTAAGAATTCATTAGTGATCTACTACTCCGGTAGAGATCACAAACATTTTGAACCCCTTTTTGATTGTGTCGCTACATTCATGTAAGACTTGTTTAAATTTTCTTGCACCATATGATTCAAGTTTTGGATTCTCTCCCTATGTGTTTGGGATGTTTGCAAAACCCTATCCATTGTTTTTGTACCTTGTTCCAATCAATGACTAGAGTTGGTAGTGGCCGATACTAGTGGGGTGTGAATCTTCTTTTGTGTGACGTGTCTGAGCTTGATTGTTTTAATTTAGTGCATATTTGCCAAAGGTATGATATAGGTGTCTAGTCTAAGTGAGGTTAGGAACTGAACATTGTCACACGCTTGCAACTACTTTGCTTTAGTTGAACAGCATGTGTTGGCAATCCGATTCCCACCGCAGTACTTGGGGAACTCCAACCTAGCGTTTTAGTGAACATGGGACATCACTGGAAGCCATCATGACGTTGAAAGAAGAACTATGTGGTCATGTAAGAGCACTCAGAAAATTCCACAAAAAGAAATATAGTCTGAACTTGTAAATAATGTATACAATACTCACTACAGCACATACGATAACCAAGATGTATTATAAATTTCATATCGGGAATGTATTTTTACTAAGAAATTCATTGCCCAGACCAATTCCAACACGCTCTTTTCATTAGTACGGTCAAATTGGTAGAGGACACTTCAATTCAACATGTATTTCTTTCCGCCCCCCTAAACAGAAACTACCTTGTCCGCCCCCAAAGTTGACCATGATCATTAATGGATTAAAGGATAGCAAGATGAGCTAAGCATGTAGACTTCCATTTTGTGAAATATTATTTTCTTTTGCCTTCACAAAATGGCACATGGCGTCCATTCTATAGTAGAACCTCTCTAAACGGATAGGTCTGTGACTACTTGACAAAATCGTTTTTAGTTATTACCTTTGTTATAGGAACAAGTCTAGGACCAATCTAACAAGATTACCTTACAAACATTTATTTGATTACTAGGGGACAACTTAAGGAGGTTCTGCTGTATTTCTACTACAATGTAATGCTTAGAAAATGGCTATGTTCAATATGGATTATAGGAGCCAACCTATTCTTGATCACCTTCTTCCATTTTGGCAACATAAGGTGGTGTATTTCCGTATAGGTTCAAGATAAGTAAGTGATCAAAAATGATGCATTATGGTTGGACTACAAGAAATATCAACCTTTGGTCAGAAATAGGATGACCTACATGACTAATATGGGATGAATAAAATCTTCATCTAGAAGATTCATGGTAATTTTGTTTTGAAAAATAAAATTTAAAAAATCTATTTATAGAATCTTCCTTAAATCTATTTCATCACACAAGAAAAATTTTCTACTTAGTACTCTTGCACTCTAGATATGTTCGATTGCTTAAGTGGCTTGAAATTTTGTATTTGAGTTTTTCGATCCTGAATTTCTTTTACAAATTCCCAACTAAACTTCAAAGAGACTCATCCATTTCAAAAGGTTGTAAGATATATACATTTTTCTAGAAATATTTGGAAGATGACCTATGCAAGTGTTGGCAAACTAAATCATGTAAAAGAAGTTTTTCTCAATTATTGAGTTCTTTCACTTTGAAATTTTGATACAGTATACTTGAACGAATTTGTTATGTGCTTTTATCCTTGGATTAGAAAATTTTACAAAAATAAAAGATTTTTTAAATTGCTTGAGTTGAAATTGAAAACACATTTCACCTCATAATTCTTCAACCACTATTTCAAATTGGGCAAAAAGAAGTGTGCTAGAAAGCTAGTAGCATGACATACATCCCCCCCAAAATAATTTAAAAAAATATAATTTCAACATCTTGATTTTGATTTAAAAAAAATTTGTATATCTTTAGTATAACCTGTGCATCATCAGCTTGAATGAACGCTACAAAAGTGAGGCTTATTGTTCCATAAATATTTTTAGTTCTTTCAATAGTTTTTCAATTTGGTTGCCTTATCTAGTATATGTGTACATGACACAATTTAGTGTTCAATATTCACAAAACAAATACATAATGAAACTAATTTTATAAGTGAAAATGTAAATGACCCTCTAAAATGTGGAGGAAATTTGGGGCAAGCTAAAGATCATTTGTCGTAGAAGGGTCAAATCGCTTTAGACTTGGGACTCGAAGCTAGAGACTGAAGTAGTCAAACCCAGAGTTTCCATTTGACTGGCTTTCTAAGTCTTGCAGCGAAACCTTCCCTAGAAGATGACTTACAGTTGCAAGGTTACAAAATTCATGGCATCACCAACACAATTGCGCGCGCGAGAGAGAAAGCACATGGTCAAGTCGACATTAAAACTAAGCAACACCCCATTTCCAAACCAATTCCATACAAAGATCAGTGCCCATCTGATACTTAACCAAGTCATGCTGACATTCTTACATCCAATTTGCTAATTGAAGACCAACTACGTTCATGAATAGATGAGTTCATACTAACAACTAGAAAACAGGATCACATCCTAATGGTTTTAGTATCATCTACCTTGCATGTTTGCTGTTGTCCGCAATTCACACCAAGCACAGAATTTTTCAGATGGCACTAAAAATTCAGCCTACAGATGACAGCGTAATGCAAACCTGGTTGATGCATGTACATTCAGGTCCAGTTCATTTACGAATTTTTCAGACCAGGCTCAGTAGAAATTTCAGCAACTTCAAGAAGCTCTAGCGTACTCAAAAATGAATCAATTTTGAAATTTCAAATTGCATTGGAATCACATTGAAGTCTACTTCAACTTAATAACAAGTGGAAAATGAATAATGTAAAAACATATTACAAGTTGGAATGATTTTACACACTATCTCCCATTTCATAGAAGATAGTGAAAGACTTCTTGCATTCTACTTGCATTGGGGTGAAGGGAAAAAAAAAAGTGATACAAAATTTTCAAGTGGTATGTGATCAAGTGTCTCAAAAGCAATTGTGAAGATTCATTTCTAATATGTACCTTAAAATTATAAGTTGTAATTTTCACAAATGGTGGTAACACCAAATGGGAGATAGTATATAAAGAACATCAAACTCTTTGTATGATTTTCAATTACATATGTGCATTTGTAATGGTGATAAAGTAGACTTCAGTATGATTCCAATGCAATTTGAAATTTGCAATTCCATTCATATTTGAGTGCATACGGGCCTCCCAAAGTTATCCAAATTTTCAGCAAGATTCAGAATTCGTAAACGAACTGGACCTGACTGTATAGTACAGAGCATTTTGGACACACGGTGAATCAAGTTAGTACAGCAGCTAGCCCAATGCCTGAATCTAGTTTCGGAAATCGTTCGTTTACAATTTCTTGACCTCCACATCCAATACCGGTATCTTGGCGCAGATTGAAGTCAAAATCTTCACACCCAGATTGTAAAATATTTCAAACATCATCGAGAAACATCCAGAATAGCTGCACCTTGGAAATCCTAACCAATATTTGGACATGGCAAGTGGCACTCCTTTCTCTTGCAAAGGTGATGAAGGCAACTATATTACACTCGGTGATTACACCTTCAATATGAATACAAAATTGTACAAAATAGTGTTAATCAAAAAACAAAGCAAAGCGCTACTACAATATAAATGGGATGCAAGAATCGTTCCAGAATGCTGAAGCTAGAAGGAGTACATGTGCCGGACTACACAATACAGGCACACAAGCCGCTGTGAAATGTACACGAGCACAGCGAAGGAAAAACTCATCAGAATCACATCCCTAATGTCGCCTTTCTCCCTGGGAGCCATAAACCCTACGATTTCGTCCAATGCCTGGTCCAATTTCAAATTCTGCATCAAAACCTCCTGCAAGGAAATCTTCGGCGTGTTCTTCTTCTCTTCCGCCACCACCTCGGGCTCCTCTTCTCGCAATACATTCCCATTCGAAACCCTAGGACCTTCCACGTCATGGAGAGTGGAATTCAGAGACGCAGCGTTCACGTCCACGGCGTTGTTCTTCTTCGTCATCCTTCCGTGTGAGGTTTTCCTAGCGTCCGCCACGACACGAACCGATTTCCTCGGAGGCGAACACCTCAGGGGCGTAATTCCACATGCACACCGCGTCCAGGTGCCCGTTGCAGCACCTAAGGTCATCGCCATCTTACCAAATCCTTTCCCCGCAGATCGAATCAGATCAACAGATTAAGTTCAATCGAAACCAATCCAATTCCAAAATCACCTACCACTGATTTCCAGAAACCCCAATTCCAATTCCGACGCAAACCCAAGATGGAATCTCACCAAACCCCTAAAATGTACGAAAACTGGCAGAATACGCAACCAAATCTCAATTGAAGAAGCTACTGCGGGTGCTGAGGCTCGAATCATGAAGAAACCAGGAGAAGAACCGGGAGAAGAAGCTCGATCAACGCCCGAAAGAGGTGCGATTTCCTGAACGAAGACTCTACCGAGTGAACCAGGGAGCCCAACACATTTGACTGGAGGGGAGGGGGGAGATAAGAGAGACGAAGTTGCCGGTTTTACACTGCGGAATGCAAGGAAAAGGGGTCTTAAAGGTCCAACTCGGCTTTCCACGTGGATTAGGAGGCTGGTACGGGTGGAACGCGGCTTTTCACGTGGCGTGGCGTGTATCTTCTCGGCAGGCTCATGCCAACATCAGGAAAGTCATGTCAAGTTCTTGAGTTTAAAAGATTAACGTAGGAGGCTTTGAACTTCGACAGGGCATCAAAAGCGATCATGACTCACAGGTACATTTTGCTTTTTTCAATGTACCCATTATGCACATTTCAAGAGGTGGGCACTTTGGATGACCATAAATGATCACTTTTTTCCAACTTCAAAAATTTGTAACGAATTCCTCCAAGGTTCAAATAACATGAAATGACTTGAAGGGTTAGATGTCAATTCCAATTGTCTTTCAAGAAAAATTTACTGAAATTTTTTTAAGATGTTTCGCCTCCCCAAAACTCAATTCCAACCCTTAGATGGTCCATTTATGGACCTCCTACCTTATATTCAAAGCATTTCCACATCAAAAGGCCTTGTGCTATTCCAAACCTATTTTAAAAATCTTTATGATAGTGTTCACCTTCTGAAATGTACACTATTTGTACATTTTATTTTCCCATTGTACCCAAACTATCATATGAGTAGGTTAGTTTCAACACCTTCCTACAAAAATAGTTTACTTTTTGGAATTTGACAATTCGAAAACTCAATTTGGATTTCTTGACTTTTGGCACTTTGCTTCTTCTAATTTTTCAACACTCCTAATTTTGAATTGATTTATTCTATTCATGTGTAAATGTGTTTCTTTTTTCTAAAAAAATTCAAGAATAATTTTCGGATGTATTCAGAATTAGCAACAAAGAATTTTTTCTCAGATTTTCAGAAATAGTTTTACAATTTTTACAATTTTAGACATAATCCAAAATTTCCCTAATTATTTTTGAAATTGACCTACACATACGGTATACAAAAAGTTTACATTTCAGAAGGTTAATGTTTTTAGTAACCAATTCATTTTGACTTCAAAAATTCATACGTAATTCCATGAATCTTCAAGAAATATGAAATGACTTGTATTAGATGCCAATTTTATGAGATCTAGGGGCAATGGAGGGCTATTTCAACCATATTCCCCTTGTTGGGAACTACACTAAGCAATCAAAATAAAATAATATTAATAAAATAAAAAATTAATTAAAATCTTTAAAATTTTAAAAATAATAAAAAAATATTTTTTTAGAAAAAATAATGAGAAAATAATTTTTGACATGGCACTCTTTTGACCTCGTCACATTGAGCAATTGGTAGCATTCCCAAAAGTTTTCAGAGTTTAGGAACTCGTAGTCTTCTAGAGCCTCCAAATCTCTCTTAATGGAAAATTTATTGAAAAATATTTCAAACATTCTAACTTCACCAAGTTAGTTTCTAGCTCTTAAATAGACACTTTATAGACATTCTACCTTATTGACCTTTGCAATTATAAAATTCCAATAGAAGTGGAAGGTAAGAAAGGTTAATTCTAGTATGAATGAAATGTTTGTTGGAAATGGCTCAGTTATCTCAACCTCTTTGACCTAAATGGCATCCTTGATACTAAGACGAAGCCCTTGTAAAAACTTAACATGTTCTTTCTTTCAAGAAATTGTTAAATTTACATATGACAATACAAGTTGTTCATTCCCCCATCCAGTCACCTACTATAGTTGGGTGGACTATAGTGGTAAACATCCAACCAACACTCAAGTTAAAAATCATGACAACCTTACTACTATGTCAAGGTTGCAAGTGCCTTGGAATTTCAACAATATTGACTTTTAATGTTATTAAATATTAGTCAATATTAGAGTTGAATTTTTCTGAAATGAAATTATTTCAAATATACCTTTCGATAAGAACCACACAAGTCTCATAAAGAAATTCCCAAAATTTAGTTATTTACAAAATTCAAAGCATGGTTGAAACTTGAAAATAATTAAAAATTGATAATCTCTTCTATTCCCATAGGTGACTCTCTTCTAAATGGAAGGAAAATACTAAGTTTAAAAAAAATCCATTTCTAATACTTTCTATCAATTTTTATCAATCTAAAATTTTATATTGAAATTATATTGAAATTTGTGTTGACATCTCTCAAAAAATATATATTTAATATTATTGATCATATCCTAGTTCATTTGGGGTGCAAGGTATTTGAGTACGTCACCACATAGTCACTCATGTGTTCAATACACCACTAAGAGTTGATTTTTAAGATATGTTCAAAGGAGTATACATATAAAATTTTCTTTGATGGTAAATTTTTGGTCAAGAAGTTTAATTCCAAACATTTGAATGAGAATTTTTCATGCTTGATCATAAATTGAAGTTCTTCGCATAACATTCAATAGCCTAAAGAGAGGCTACCTTTTATCCTCTCTTCAAGTATCATCCAAGAATTCCATGACATGGCATACCATGAACCTAGCTTATAGTCTGACAAATTTCAATACCTATTTTCATAATTGAATGGTGTGGTATATTCCACACCATTCCATTTAGGTAGCCTCTCTTCAAGCTATTGAATGTTAGGCTACCTTTCAGATTGAATGCTATGCGTTTCAATATATCATATACTGGAATTTTCATTTCAACAAATGATATGGGATAAGAAATGAGTACTCATGTCTAATGCATTTAAAAATAAAACAAAGATACAACTCAGAGCATATGGAGTCAATCGAACGGCTCAAAAACTCCCTCAAAGGCAAAGAAAATCCAACAGCAGTGTCCTCCGCGTACAAAAACAAAGGGCCGCTGCAGATAAGCGCAAGCCCTCGCCCCGAGACTGTAGTTACTGTACGCACTGGAGAGTCAGTCTACCGTCCACCGGTACCGGTACCGGCATCTCTGAACTTTACAGAAGGAAAACGTCGTGCTACAGTGAAAGAGAAGTTCCAGGCTGCTTCCCTTGCCCAGCTCCGCCCGACTAAGCAAAACAGAGCCTAGGGTTCGAGTGTACACGCAGAAAAGAGTTCCTTCTTCTCTTGAAAGAGGCCCCGCGTGCCTTCAGGATCTGTCATTTTTGAGGACGCCGATGGATCTCGCCTTCATTAGAAGTTGATGAGAGAGGTTCATGAGGGTGCGGGCAATTCTTTGCCAAGTGGGGGTTACTGGAACTCTTGAATTGAACTAGGGTTTGTTCTTTGCTGTCTGTTTGTACACCCAATGAAACTCATTTCAGTGCGGAGGATTTCTGAAGCAGTTTCAATCGCTGTGAGAGTTCGGGCGACGATTTCTTTCCGCGTGTAGAGTGTGAATCTGTTGAATTCGGTGCTCCTTGTCGGTGGATTCTTGTGTTGTGGAGCGATTTCACCGTACCGACAATTGAATTTTGTAAGGGGCGACGCTGTTTAGCTAGGGATTGTAACGTGTGTGTAGAGGGATCGGGAAGCGTTCCGGAGATTGTCCATCACCAACCGCGGTTTTGGTAACCCGCAGTATTGGCGACATCGAAAGGGTTGAGGTAAGTACAAGTGAACATCTAATCACGCTTGTTACTCTACTGATGTTGCTCACTCCTTTTACGTTTCTATTAAGCGTGCAACCTTAGACAATTTCACAGAATTGGTCACAGCTGTAGTGTACACTTGATAGTTTCCGGTATGTAAACCCCCGCCAGAAAATTCTCGCTTCATTAGCAGATCGAATTATTATCCGTAATCAGAGCATTATGCAAGTCCACCCGCGTAATCGGGCATTACGGATTTTCATCCTAAAAGTTCTGTTTGATCTAAGGAATCTATTTCATTTCTTTGATTTCCGAAATTCTTTATCGCTGACGCTTCGAAAGTCTCTATCATCAATGTACTTGTAGAGAGGTCGATCGATGGCTCAGGGTGCTTTCTATGTGCCTGTCGATGTACTGTGAGATCGATCAATCCCTCGGAGTCAGTGGTTTCCGAATCACAACTACTAACATTCTTCGGGTGATGCAAATTTTAAGCTGTGAGACCGTGTCTGCAGCAATGCTTAGGATGCACACAATTGCGGGAAAGGTTTGTAAGTTTTAGATTCAACAAAATTCCCAAATATCAATCATATTCAGCATTCGGCCATAGAAGAGTTTCATATGGCATTTTCATTTTTTAAGCGAAGACTGAATACGTTAAGTGAGAACAAGTTCTGCATGGCGATTAGTTTTGATTTTCGCCATTTCACCATTTCTGAAATGGATTCCTACCTGGGACACACTCCGTGATTTCGCCGATTTCATAAAGAATTCCCACCTGAGAGGCGCACTCCATAAAGAGCGCCAACTCAATGCTGAGTTTGGACTCGTCCATGAAGGAGGATGGTCCATGAGCTTGAATTTAGGGTTCGCTGTTGTGGTTTGCACTATTAAGGACCACTCGGAGTTTGTGCATCAGTATTCCAATCCGTGGATTCTTCTTTACTCATGGTAGTCATAGAAAGAGGCTACAACAGAGTCTGAAAAGCCATCTGCGTTTATTAGGACCAATGTCTTGCAACGATTCTGGATGATTAAACATTACAATAGATACTTGGAAAACAACGCTTTCCCTTGCATCTGTGTGTGTTCGCTTCGGTTGCACAACTGTGTGTCACCATTGCTGGCCATCCCTTGACCAAAATATTTCATCACTCCATTATGTTGAGCATCGCTAGTGTAAGTCTGATTCCGAGCTCTGCCAACGAGCACTAGACTTGAAAAGCCCAATTTTTGAAACAATGGAATTCAGGATTGAATGTACAGGGTTGCCATGCATCCGGCATCTCTGAAGTAGTGGAGGAATTGGCTTCTTGTAGAGTTCCGCAGCTTCTGTAGTTGAGCTCCAGGAATCCTTGGAGGCTTTAAACGGGCTCTTCCCCACAGCAGGAAGCACGTTAGGATGTCGAAAAAGCATCTTTCCGGATCACATTTTCCTGCGGGTTTCTCCGAGTCGGGCATTCACCTAATTGTATTTCCGTTGCTTCTCCACATATTATTGAAGAGATTGAAAACGATGGATTGTTTAGACCTTGTGAAGGTGTGGGACCCTTCTTTTGTGCACATGACATGTTTTTGGAGAGGAAGGAGAACTAAGAGCTTCTATTTGACTTGTGACTTTGCCCGTCTAACAATCTCAATAGGTTGTGTGTATGATGTCTTGATTTTCTATTTTATTGCAACATGATGGACTTTAGTTTTTATTTCCAAGCGACCAATATGTGAGGTCAAAGCATCCTCCGGTTTCCCTATTTGTGATTAGATTTTTGTATATATGTGATTGCTCAAGGATTATGGATGTATAATGTGAAATCAGCCACTTTGGTAGATCCTAGTATAATTAATTTTTTGTGAAGATGAGAGCACTTTAGAATGTTTTTGAGGCCAAAAGAAGATTGCAAGTTCTTTAGTTGTTCCGAATCACTTGGGAACATTGGCATGTCAATGATCTAATGTCACTAAGACCTTTCCATATCATATAATATTAATTAATAATATTTAAATATATTATTATTATTATTAAATTAATTCAGAAAATAATAACTATTATTTAAAAAAATTATATTATTATTATTTTTTAAAGTTTAATATCATGGAAAGCTATAAAGTTGATTATAATTTTGGGAATGACCCTGAAACATTCTTTTGGAGGCTTCAAAAAAAATCTAATGATTTTTAATCTAAAAATAAATTAGTAGTATTACTTTTGTAGGTCAAGAAATGACTAAAGTAGAATAGAAGGTTAATTGCACATGATTGCCTTATATTTGCTTAAAGAATCTTGAATTTGCTTTTGGGTGTCTTTGGTTGTGTAGGGTTTTAGAGACATGATAAGTTCCATTTACCTTCTAATTTTAGTATAACGTTGGCACCTTTGGAATGATTCATTTATGTTTATCATGTTGTTTTTTGTTGTTTGTCCTATGTTGTAATGTTTTCCAACAAGTTCCTATGATGGAATGAAGATAAGTCTTTTTAAGCAAGTGAATGGTTTTTTATTTCGATGATGTGTGACCTTTTTGTTTATGATATTTCATCTGTCTATTTCCAATATGCTTGGATCATCAAAAATTGAATATGTTATGGTAGGAATATTTTTATGATAGACTTTTGGCAAAGTTTCATGTAGACGGATAGAACTAGATTCTACATTTTTCTAGTAAGACAATTTGTGGAAATCATTATGAGGACTTGGAAGTTCCTAGGATGGCTAATTCACAATGTTGTGGAAGTAGTATTAGTGTCATAGGTAAGAGAATGTACATCAAGTATTAATTACTTTAGTCCTAAGTATTAGGATGAATGGTTGAAAATTGACATTTGCAGAATAGAATTTTTTAGATTTGGAAATGAGTACTAAATTGTGCATGGGATGACTAATGTATCCAATAGAATTTTTAAAACTAGGTATGAGTACTAAAATGTGTATATGATGAATATGTGCTTGTAGGATTGTGATGAAGAAAAGAAAAATTGATGATGGGGAATGTTCACATGCTATTGAGCGTAGGTAATGTACTACAACTCTTGAATTGCCTTTCATGAGGACACCAAAAGTGTTCTTTTTCACCTTGTAAAAGTCAATTTCGTACTCTTCTATAATTTTCCATTTACAAATAACAATTCACCAATTCCATGTTGTTTATGGTTATATTATCATGGACCAACGAACTTCATCAAGTCTTGGTGTGTTGTAGGTCAAGTGAAGGAGTGGCTAATGATCTTGTTCTAGAATCCAAGCACAAGATCTTTTTGAGCCATAGTGGAGTTCAAAAGGAATTTGTGGAGCATTTGTGTAAAGCCTTGGAAGATCGTTGTCACTATCCTTTTTTTGACAAACGTCCTGAACATTTGCCCAAGGGAAAAGAATTTCCAAGCTTGATCATCAAGGCTGCTCAACAATGCCAATTGCTCGTTGTAGTGGTGTCGGATGATTACTTCATGTCTAAGTGGCCCATGATTGAACTCAATGCCTTTGTACAAGCTAGCAAGGTGTTGAAGTCCAATAAGGATGTAGCCATTCTCCCCCTCTTTTATGGGCTTTCTGTCAAGGACTTGAAAGACAAGGAGAGGCAACAAAGATGGTTGGAAAAATGGGAGACATTTGCCAAGGATGATCCAATTGAAGGACGAATCAAGGTAGAGGATTGGTGCTATGCACTTGAGGAGTTGACCAAGTTCAATGGTTTGTCCTATAATCGAGAATTGAAGGAGATTGTGGCATATGAGAATGAAATTGTCTCACACGTTTGCACATTGGTTGTGCCCGACATCAAGTGGAATGATTCACATGTTCAAGGAAGTGTGGATGAGGTAAAATACATGGCAATCTACTTTTTGTCCTTGTTTGTTGTTTGTGTATTTTTTGTTTTTTATAAAGCACCAAGTGTGAATGAGTTATAATGTTGTTCATGAAAATGACCATTTTATGATTGAGATGGACATTTCATACTAATTGAAGAGCTCAATATTCCCATAGAAATTTTCTAAATTTGTAAACTTTAGATTTGAACCCTCAAAGAGCTCTTCAAGAATTGGCATGCAAAGTTATAAACTGAAGGCTAGAGATGATAGCCTAAGTACATAATTGTGTTGCTACCTTGTGTGAATTTCATCAAGTACCCATATACTTACCAAAATCAAGAATTCACTTATAGTACCAAGGACTTGAATGAGAAAAAATCATGAATGTCTTATTGTTCAAAAAGAGGCATTTTATTGTGCAAACATCATGAGCATCAAGTACCCATGATCTATTGAAAAAATAGAATTCATTTGTAGAACTAGAGACTCAAATGATAAGGAATACCTATTGTCTTGTTGTCCAATAAGAAGCATTTCATTGAGGAAACATCATGAGCCATTCGTTCTTAGTTGCACCAAAATTTGTCCTTTTCCAAATAAAGTATTCCTTCAACGTACTTAGGATTTGAGTGATAAGAGGTATCTATTGTTCAATTGTTGAATAAAAGGCACAGAATTTTATAAACATCATGATGTGAAGAATGGGTGGAAATAAGGGGGAGAATATTGTTCTTTCCTTGAGAAGTATGCATTTAAATCCAATTAAGGTTCCTAATCAAGGCTATTCTAGAGACCACTTTGAGGGCCCAAATTTCACCTAAAGTAGTCTACAAATACCATAGCTTCCTAGCTACTTAACTAGAACAAAAAAACAATTAACAAGGTGCCTAAATTTTTGGGAAATTCTTGATCTAGTTTGCTATAAAATAAAATGAAAATAAACATTAAGAAAAATAAGAAATATGAAAAGATTGTCTTATTTTTAAAATTCAACTTGCTCCACACAATGATGCATCTCTTCTTCAATAACCATGAACATGCATTGCAAAAGTTTTTGCCTTACCATTTTGAGCATTTTAAAGTACAATTTCTCACACGCAATAAACCTTAATACTTAACAAAATTCTCATGTACATGGTAGAGAGGTTAGGATTTGAGGGCAAAACAAGGGTTTACATAAATACAAGTGTCTTGGATGAAAGTAGTAGCAACCATTCCAAAAAAGTGAGAACAACTTGGATAAATGTCTAATTTATTTTAGTTATATTTTAAAATTGTGTGATTGTAACATATTATTTTAGGAATGCCTAATTGGTTTTTATCCTTTAATTAATTATTAAATTAGACATTGTCCAAAATGCTAGGAAGCTACAATATTGGGTTTCTAAACTATTCTACTTTTGTTATTGTGGAAAACATAGGTTTTTGACAAGATGAAACAAATTGGGTTGTCACCAATGTACAAAGTGAAAGTGGTTGGCATATATGGAGTAGGTGGTACTGGGAAGACCACCACTTGCAAAATATTATGCAACGAATTGTCAAGCGAGTATGAGGGGAGGGTGTCTCATGTTGAATTTGATAGCACATGTTCCAACTCTAAAGAGTTATTCCAAAAGGCAGTAATCAACTTGGTAAAAAAAAGTGTAAATTTTGTTCAACAATTGGGTGAAGGGGAGGTAAGTGCACAGTGTTCAAGACCTAAAGTACATTTCTTTGTGAATGGTGTTTTAAAAGATATAAAATGGATTCATTTTATCTTTGAATAATGAACATTATAAGAAAACCTTGTTTTAGGTGACATTCAATGTAACAATTGACATCAAAAGGAATGGATTTTAAGTGACATCCAAGGTGACATCAAAACAAATCAAAACATGTTTTAATATCAACAATGATGTCCCTTTATGTCACATTGGACATTATTATTGACATAAAAACATGGTTTGTTTTTTCTATGTCACTGAAAATTTGTTCCCTTCGATGTCAATAAACTTTGGTTTTTTATAGTGGAATGTAGATTAGGTGATTGTTACTTGGTTGTTATTCATACTTTATCTCCCTACCCAACATCAACATTTGTGTGATGATATGGTTTTTTGTAGTTCATCACATTTGTGACTCGAGTAGAATGTGCACTTCAATATGATAAGAATAATGATGTGTTTCTTCTATTTTGTATTTAGATTGGATATTAATGTAGTCATTATCATTTAGAATAAGATGATATAAATACTAAAGCTTTTTTATGTTTGCAGTGTCAAGATGTTTTGCACAAGAATTTATACAAATACAAAACATTTTTGGCTATAGATAATGTATGGGATAATTACAATTCCATCAAGCAAGTCAAGATGTTTTTGGAAACTCCTTCCCACAATGATAGTTTAGTACTTGTAACAACTCGGTCTAAAAGTACTCTTGCCCGTTTGGGAATTGATGAAGATGCATGTCTTCATACACCTGAACTTGAGGAAGTAGATGCAACAAGGTTATTTTTATATTATGCTGCTCGTGGGGAACAATTTGCAACCAAAGAGGATATGGATTCTATAAAGTGGTGCATTAAGAAGTGCTACTTTGACAAGGGTGATGGAAGTGGTTCCCATTACCATCCATTGGCTTTGGAGGCCTTGGGTAGGCAACTATGTGATTTTAAAGAGAAGCCCTTAAAATGGGTGCACCGCTTATCTAGGGTGTGGAAGTCAAGCTCATTTTCAAGAGATGATCATGTCTTTGATGTGCTTCGAACTAGTTTTGACCTACTAAAACCACATGAGCAACCTTTGTTTATGGATGTGGGCCTCTTTCTTCCTTACATAGACGAGGATTCATATATAAGTTGGAAGGAGCTTCTATGTGTTTTGTACAGGAAGGATGAATTAGAGATTCAAGATGAGGTACAATATTTGCTTCCATTCACCTATATTTTGAATCAAAGAAGCCCATTTTGTGGATCACAAATGAAATTTTAGAATGAGGTTGTTTGAAAGTTGGTGTTTTAAGACCACTTGATTGCAAGGGTGGATGTTGTATCTTGATCTAATTGTTTGTTGTTGTATTGGAATGGCAGTTAGATAGTCTAAAACGAAAAGGCTTATTACAAGATGTGGATTTTGCATTGGAAAGGATCACCATGCATGATTTGTATAGTGAATTTGTGAAACTTGAAGCACTTGGAAAATCCGGTGCAACAAAGGACATGTGGAATCGGAAGTGGGTGCTTGTAGATGGAAATAATGGGGATCTCTTAGACTTGGAGGTTAAACCTGCTGGTGGATGTTGGCAACAATTGTCTCGACTTTCTATAAGGGAAAAGAGGGAAAGGTTTGACAAGGATTCCTTCCCACATAATCGCCCTCCTCCTAATCCAATCACAAGCTTGGAGAGCATTAAATGGAAATACTTTTCACATGTTTTGGTATTGCAATTGCATGATTTGAACTCTGTCCATGGAAGATTGAACTTGAGGGGCATGACCAGCTTACGAAGCTTGGAGCTTTGCGGTTTTAGGTGCTTGGAGAGCCTTGAGGGCCTAGAATCATTGAAGCACTTGACTATTTGTGAATTAGTAATTTATTATAATGCAACTATTGATTCTCCATATGGTATTGCGAAGAATACACATATTGTGGGTCAATTTCCAACATCCCTTCAATATCTATACATGCATGGGGATTGGGTGTTGACCGAATCTAATGTGCTTGCTTGTTGCAACAATTTGATCAAGTTGAAACTTTGGGGAGTGGAAGTCGGTGCACAATTGGATTTGAGCAATTGTTCTTCCCTACAAGTTGTATTCTATCATAATGAAAGTCCATGTGCTATTGCAAAGAATACACATATTGTGGGTCAATTTCCAACATCCCTTCAACATTTAGACATGTGTGGAAATTGGATTATGTCAGGATCTAATATGCTTGCTCGTTGCAACAACTTGATCAAGTTGGAGCTTCGGAGAGTCAAAGTTGGTGAACAATTGGATTTGAGCAATTGTTGGTTTCTTGAAGTTGTGGAGCTTATCAATATTAGAGGCTTGCAAATCTTATCAGGGCTTACTACAATAGGGTCATCAAGACTACAGTCCCTTCAAATTATGCGCATAGACGGGATTCATATTCCAGGGCTTGACCAACTTGATGGCTTGGTTCGATTAATGATGTCTAATTGCGGTTCTTCATGGAAGGTGCCATGTTTGCTATCTTTGACCAAATTACAAGAGTTAACAATTGATACCCACGCAAAACGTGCTGAAGATTGTATTCCACATCAACTTCAGGAGCTTCATTATCGATGGTGGACACAAAGTAAAGCACCTTGTTTGAATGCATTCAAGCAATTACAAGTATTGAATTTTTCTTGTAGCCGTTCATTGACTCGAATGGATGGAATGGGTGACTTGCCAACATTGCAATCCCTTATCCTATACTCTTGCATATCCTTGGAGCGGTTGCCTGACTTGAGTAAATCAAGAAGCCTTGAAGAACTCGATCTTAACGAATGTGAAGCACTAGAACTTCATGAGGATGACTTTGAAGTGTTGGCCACATTGCCTTTGTTGCAACCTGTACCGTTTTCAAGAAAGGATGATAATGAAGGCATTGCGTTGGACATTGTTGGGAGGAAGGTGTTTCAATATCTAGAATCTTATATGGGTCCTGAATATCGGTTTGATTGGAAGGAAGGTGAATATGAGGAGTTAGAGCTTGGACTTTTTCCGATCAAAATTGGAAACCGTGGCATTTGGGATACAGAAAATCTTGTTGAGTTTGATATAGAAGAATTGTAAGATATCCAATGTGGTATGGAAGAGCTTGATGATTTTAGCTTCGAATTTGAAGATATTAAATATTTTATGGGAAATATTTAAGAGACCCACGACATCAAACAAATTATTGAGGAGAATTCTAAATCTTTACACCTTGGGACCCTATTTAGTGAATTTTGAATGCTTTGTTATATTTTGGGTTGTTGCCCATATCAAAGAGTTGTTGGTAGCCAAGACTTTCACATGGAGTTGAAGAGAAATGCATATAGTTTTTGTACATTATGTGGTATTTTAGCTTTATTTTCTAGGAGTTTATCCACTCAATTGACTAAGAGGCCCAAATTGGTTCACTTGTTGTTTCAACCATCTTAAGTAGGATCTATAGGATTTTCATTTGTTTTGGTTTTGTAGTTTGTGTGTAGGTGAAGTAGGTGAGGTGTTTTATACTTTAGTGTCATGTTGAGTTGTGTAATGGTTTAGTTTCACTTACCGGTTTAAGCCATGATGCCCTAAATTTTGGTACTTGGATCTTGAAGTAAAAGGATTGAAGAATTTGATTAAGACACTTGTCAAAAATCTTGAGTCTTCTATAGTATGTAAATATGTCCAATGTAGTGATAACATACATCACTCGTAGAAATATGTGTCCTTCTATTTGAGCACACAATTCACAAGCAATGTTTTCTAGAGACACAACTCAAGAATAGACACTAATCCTCCTATTGTTTGAGAGAGTTGTTTGATCACTTTAAAAAAATGAGAGGAGCTAGGAATGCACCTTCACAAGCAATGTAATCTTGCATAAATTGTGTCTAGTTGTAAGTGCTTGGAATTGTGTACAATGTTGTTAGTATGTCATCATAAAAATGCAAGTGTGTGAGCTTTGAGCACATATATAAGTAGATATACAACAACTATTGAATATGATTCTAATATAAAAATCTATAATATAGATACCTATATTATACTTAGACTATAATCATGGAAGAACTTTATACTATAGGCACCTTTAACATAGGTGTATAGTCAACTTTGCTCATGTGCTCAAGCTCCTAGGCTCACGTTGTGGCACCCCTTGGATAGTGTATGACGATATTGTTGTATTAGCTGACCTATTTGATAATGTTGGACCCACGTCAATGTTCTTGAGACTAGTGGTTGGGGCTAAGAATAATGTAAAAAGTACTCATATAGGATCCTTGTAGTGAAGACATCTTGGATAGGAGTCTCCTATTTTTTCCATGACTTCATACTCGAATCAACCATCCTTTGCATGATGAAGTGCATCTTCATAATTGATGTAATTTGTTGTTGATTACATTGTGAGGTCTTCTAACTTGAAGTACTTGTTTGAAGAAATTAGTGATGTCTAGTTCTTATAAAGGTACTCCAATCTTACTATGGTGCATTCAATGGACTCAAGAAAATGTAGAGTCATAAGGTCTTTCTTTAGGAAGTATATTAGTAGTTATGAAGCCAATTTTACACTAGGAAGCTAGTGACAACTTGAAAGCTTCCAAAGTGGATGGTACTTCTAATCTGCTCAAATACATAGAGGTGGATCCTTCATTGAATCTACCTTGATCAACAAAAGTTATACTTTAGATAGAAAACGACTAGATTGATGTAGGAAAAATCCTTTGAAGTTGAAATGAAAAATACTATACCAACTTTGTTGTTTACATTGATAAATGACAATCACATGGCATTTCCATTAGACAAGAGCTTTGTAGCTTGTCATCCAATTTTATTTTGACTTTCTCCATGCAATGTTTTTGAAGCTAAATACCTTCTATTAATTCATCCTTTTTCATTTAAATAGGCAACTTGGATTACAAAAATTTAGCAATTGAGAGATGTGAATATTTCATTCTTCAAGTTGTCTAGAATTTGTAGTGTGGCAACAAATCGTTCAACAAAAAAATCAAACCCAAGCGCCTCAATCTAGAATTTTGACAAGAAAAAAACCAAAAAGGAGTCAATCTTGAAGAGAGCTTGTTCCGTGGGAGGAATGAAGCATTAAGTATTCCAGGCCATCACCAAGAGCATCGCATTTACAAAAGCTTACAACAACATGAAGGTGGTAAAGCTCAATCATCCAACACACAAAAGAATTTTAGGACCCGTCACATCTATGAGATCACTACTATGAGATCTTACACAGCTAACTTCACAAGGTTGAGTTCATAGGACTCAACTTGTAGAGTTAGCCTTGTGAAAAGGGCTGCCCAGACCTTTATGCTGGATGAGGCCCTTTGCATTAAGCCTTTTGCAATATGAAGCGCACCAAAGGCGGTGCCACTAAAACCCTATCCAAACCCTAAGGTATCAATGCATGTTTAGAAATGAATCATAAATTCTTTTTTTAATTGCTATATTTTCTCACAAATCAATTTAGTTATGGGAAACCATCCTTGATTGCTACAATTCATTCAAGAAATAGAAGAGGGAGATTTGTACAGATAATTGAAAAGCAAAGTATTGATATGTGAGATCCATTCTTGCAAAAACTGATAAGAATGGGAGTTTGTAGAGAGTATACCAAACCTTTTCTGAAATCTAGGTAATGGTAATATTTGACATAAATCTACATTTAGGCTTAATATCACTTGAATCCCTAGAATGAGGCTTTTCCAAAAGTATGCTTCGAAGTATTAAGAGTCTGAATCCTTAGAATAGCAGCTTGGCCTTGTGCAACTCATATCTTTGTTGCTGCTGTTGTTTTGCACAGTGACTCATGTAGTACAAGGTTCGCATTGGGTGAGAGCTTTCTTAGTTCTATATTGGTTTGTATGCAAGAGTGGAAGGTTGAATAGTGTTTCACGATGCTTTAAACATTGGAATTCACATTGAGAGATGTGATTAGATATACATTTGTTAAGATTTTACTTGAATGTCTTGAGTGCGTATTTCAGAAGAGTGTTTGGGCATAAGATTCTCTTATCGTGATTAGTTTTGGGTGTATAGGATTGTTGATTTGATTAGGCAATTTTTGGTTTGTAATTCAGTTATGTTGGTACCTAGACACGAGGTTCACGTACTGGAGATGGGAGGGAACTTTAGGGTGTCGAGATGAAACCCCTAATTCTCTTCTTGGCAATGAATCAACTATGGCTTTCACTTGTAGTAAGATTGCATGAATTGCAAACGGTGTTGAAGTACAGGAGATGGGAAGTTTGGTGGATTTCAAGTGCCTCTACTTTTAAGGAAGGGTAGTGAAGATTTCACAGGCACGCACTTGGCCATGTACTATCAAAATAGTTGTACACGTAACTATGATGTCCGAGCATGTAGAGCAGTCATTTGCTAATGACAACAAGCAAAGCTTATCTCTCTTGCCCATTGGCAAGAATGCGGCACACAAAGTCCACAACCAAAGTTTTCTCTTTTTTCATGTTTATCGTTACATGGTGTAATCACCAATACCATTCATTTTCTCTCTAAAATAGGCTTGTGATGTCTACAAAGTGTGTGTGCGTCTCACTAACCAATTCCTATGCAAGAAAATTGTGACCCCTAAATCCTTCAAGCTTAATTGATAGCAATATTATTCAAATAACTTTCTCTTGCAAACATCAATCTAGTGTTTATTTTTTCTTGTTGTTCTTTATAAGTTATTCTTGTATATATATATATATGTATATATATAGCAATGCAAATAGTCACCTCTACTATTGTATTTTGAAAGGTCGGTTTAGCCTTCATATGCTATGTTGAATTTTTCTTATTGTCCTTCAAATTTGTGGAGCTTGCAAAATGATAGCCCTTTAATTTTTTGCCGGTGCATAGAGGAAACAAAAAGGAATTGTAAACTTAAAGCATTAAATTGAAAATTTACATTAAGAATCACACATGGAATAAAACTGCATTAATATACAATAAACTAGTAGAATATGTTTAAAATTTAAATAAAATTAAATATATTTGTGAAGCCTTCATAATCCATTAGAATGTAGGTGCCACTAATCCATCATGATCAATTTGAGTCTATATCCAATTGAACTACTTTGCGATGCTTCATGCCACTTCAAATATCAATAATGCCAAACCAATTGTTTTCTACATAAAGACATCCTCATAAATGTATCCAATGTTCTAAGCTTCATTTTGCTTCTTCATTCACTCTTCATCCAATTCTGTTTTGAAAAGTCTCACTCACATATGGTTGTGCTTGTGAGAACTACCATCACTTTTTGCAAAATATTAATAAGTGTAGGTCAAGCAACCAAAAATTCATCTAAAATACATAAGTATGCCCAAGCATCTATCATAGACTTCCACTTACATTTTCTCCATATTATCTCTACAAACTCCATTTATTCACTCTTGCCATATTAGATTATACAATATAGTTTGACAAGCAATCTATTCAGCTAGTTCTAGACCTACTAGTTTTCCTTTCTCTTTGTCATCATGTGGATAGTGCTTTGGACTAAATAGTCTTCCAACAATGAAAGCAAACAGATCTAGAAACCTTGAGTTCAAATTGTTTAATAGTGCGTAAATGTATTATTCACCAATTTCTTGACAAATTTGTAAACTTCCATCATATAAACGGAACCAAATAGCATGTGAAAATGCAAAGCATGGTCTTAAGAAGTAGCATCTTGCTTTACTCCATTAACCATGTATTGTACAAATGCACTATTGTATATTCTTTTGGCCCATATTCACTTCAATTTCCTACCCAATGTATATCATATTTACAATAATCCCAAGACGAAGACTTTAAAATTGATATCTTAGGGAGCCCTTCCTTTGACCTTCATTTTTTAGGCTAGTCTTTTGAAATACAAGGTCACATTTTTTCCACCCTTTGCAATTGCAGGGTCAATTTAATTTTTGCCCTTCATTTGAAAGGCACTCTTTTCCCCCTTTTCATTTAGAGGCTTT
The DNA here is from genome assembly GCA_963969395.1 of Pseudoscleropodium purum. Taxonomy (NCBI): domain Eukaryota; kingdom Viridiplantae; phylum Streptophyta; class Bryopsida; order Hypnales; family Brachytheciaceae; genus Pseudoscleropodium; species Pseudoscleropodium purum. Next base: position 12,308,063 of record OZ017804.1, on the reverse strand, counting down.
TTCAAATGATAACTCCTAAAGGATAAAGTTGATGCCCATATAGCCAAAGTTGCCAAATCCCTCACTTTGTATCTTCCATTTCTTTGCTATTTAAGAAATAAATTTTTTTGGTTCTATTTTTTAGAGATGAAACCACATGTCTCATATTTGTTCTAAAATTTTGAAATTTTTTTGTGAAATTTCAAATCACCAAGAATTCTTGAAGACAAAATGAATAAAATTGATCTCAATATAAATCATGTTAAAAAAATCAACATAGAAGTATATATTACAAAGTAGGACATTATAGCATAATAAAAAATTCCGAGTCACTCCAAATTTAGAAATAAGGTTGCAAACATTCAACTTCAAATTTTCCTAAAAGGATTATTTAAAGGATTTTAAAAAAAATTATGAAGTGGTAGAAACTAGACTTCAAAAGCTTCATGATGTTAGTTTGTTTTTCAAAGCACAAGAAATCATTTTTAATGTCAAAATCAAGAAATCTAAAAGTATTGAAATACACTAGATAATGTACCATTTTTTTGATAAATGACCCTATATGAAATAAAAAATCAACTAAAATGTTATGAATCCAACTCAATGATATAAATATAGCATCAATAAAGTTGCATACAAAAAATTGGATGAATATCATGCATTCTTCAATGTATACAAAGCTAAATTCATGAATTATAGATTTTCAAAAAAATTTGGAGATGCTATAGTATAAATAACAAACTTGTATAAAATATATTTTCATAATTTTAATTTTAATTTTCTTTAAAATTTTTGAATCAAATTTATTGGTGAGAAAATTTTAAACATGAGTAAAAAAATATTCCAGATTATTTAATAAATGGAATTATAAAATTTTATTGAGTGAAATATTACTCATTTTAACCCCTAAAATCCCAAGGCCAATTTTTTGTCAAAAACCATTTAAAACTGCCATATCTATTGCATTCACCCAAGAAAACAAAAAAAAATCTTCTTTTAGAATCTAACCTTAGGATCTTGTACTTCACTTGTCTTAGCTCATGTGGTAAAGATTTCAAAAAATTTGATTGCATAGATAGGAAGATATTAGCATTCAAAGTTGAAAAAGAAAGTTTTTTTGAACACTGGCTTGCAATTTCAGATGACTTTGACCGCCAATTGTGAAATTATTTTGCACTACAAACTTTGAATTTAAAATTTTTAATGTTGAAGAATTGAGTTGAAAGTCTAGGGAATTTTTTTTTTAAAAAACACATTGAATTTTCATTCTTTAAATAATTGTTAAGTAGAAGTAGGTCCAAGATTGAAAAAAAAAATTGTTAATAACTTCAAGATGGGATTGAAAAACAATAATCTCAATGGTGAGATTGTTTTAGCAAGCAAACACAACATTTTCAAAAAAGAATTTGTGAAAAATTGTGGAATTTGCATTCAAAAATGAATCCTACAAGTTATTTTTTCAAAAAGATGCTTAAATTGCCCAAAGAACAAGATTGTCCGTAACTTTCTCATTATTAGTCCAAATAGAACAAATCAAAGCTTCACATGTAGACAAAAATGTAACTTTTTAGAAGAAAAGAAGTTAGAATTTATTTTGATTTTTTGCAATTTCTTTTGTGTTGCTCTTGGAGTTCAATTTCAAGCTTTTTGTAGTATAACTTTTGCTCCTAGGCACCAATTGAAATAAAAATTATATTTCTAAATAGATGATCAATTTTTCTATCTTAAGGGAAAGTTTCAAAACATTTCACCAAAAATTGAGGAACCTGCCTAAATTTTGATTTGTTCCTTGAAGGGACAATGGGACTTTAGGAGTTAAGTATGATTCCAAATATTTACAATATTTCTAATTTATCATGTATGAAGGTCTAATTCAACACCTAAATGCTAAAATTAAATTTCTATGTCAAATTTTCAAAGGCATACATCACTTCATACCGTTAACAAGATGACATATAGTCCTTTTTACAAGGATTGCTTACTTTGTGCCTAATCTAACTTTCACATAGGATATAACATTGAAAAGGGTATAATATTAATATATACTACCTTTGTTTTTGAAAAAGGAAGTAAAGATTTCTTACAAAGGAAAAATGAGCTTTTTATAGAAATGGAGGGAATATATATATATATGATTTCATGACTTTTGGAGATTTTTAGAACGAATTATAAGAAATATAATTATTTAGAGTTATATTTCGATAGTAATATTTCACTCAATAGAATTTCAAAATCCAGGAAATTCTTCTTAAAAAATTCCATAAAGAATTTTTACTTCATTTTCACTTACAAAAGAATTTTGAGAAAAAATTACTGACATAAAAAACTTTTTAGCCTACTAAATTTGATTAAATTCTTAGAAAATCAAAAATCATTTTAAATATTTTGAAAAATTAATTTTTAAAAGTGTTTTACTTGTACTTTCAAGATGTCCAATTTTTGTTGAAAAACCTAATTTCTCAATGAGTTGTGACAATTTTGGAAGTATATGAATATCGTTGGAAGTCAAATTCATTGGATCCTATACAAAACCATTTCTTTTTTAGTTTATTTTTCGTTGATTAACTCAATTTAGAATTTGTAAAAGTTCATTTTATAGGATTTTAATACTTGCAAATTTAGAATTCCTAGAACTTCATTTCATAGGATTTTGATACTTGCAACTTTAGTTGTATTCACGCCCTGGACTTCATGGATTTGTTTGAAGATTAAGGTTATTTTTATTAATATTTTTTCCACTAATATTCGATTCTGCCTCGTTACAATTTTTGAAATTTTCATTAGATACCATATCTAATTATATTTTGACTTATTTTTGAACGAATCTGACCCTAGGGTAGCCAGGATACTTATGAGAGCCACTGATTTCTAACCCGCACCCAAAGAAACCCAGAAATTAACTTCCATTTCTAAACATTCAAAGAACAGATTCTGATTACAGGTAAGTTATGTCAAATCGCCGACAGTGCTCATCAGCGTAAAGCTTACCGCGCAATTTCATGACGCTCTTTTCATCACCACCATGTAGCAGGAAATGTTCCTTTGGTGACATTGTTCGGTAAAGAGATGGCATGATTAAGTTTCAGATTCATCGAGTGTTGCTTGAATGAGAAAAAGTTGACTACAAGTCGCAAGACTTCGTTTCAAATTCGGAAATCATGTCAAACGAGCTTTTCACGTTTCAGAAAAGATATTGCTGGAGCAATTACAAAAAGATCTGAACTGTGAATTGTATACGGTCATTGACATACATCGTATACATTGCAGACAATTTCCGAAGTCACGAAACAACATTCAAGATGCCAGACACCAATCTTTTACATAATTGTACAAGGATTTTTATTTCGAAAAAATTGGTACAACTCCGCTCTACAACTCTAGTTTACAAAACCGCTAACCATACCCAAATATGGCAACGCGAACAATCACGTAAATCTACATTTAGGCTTAATATCACTTGAATCCCTAGAATGACGCTATTCCAAATGTATGCTTCGAAGTATTGAGAATCCGAACCCTTGTAATGGCAGCTTGGCCTTGTGCAGCTCATATCTTTGCTGCTGCTGATGTTTTGCACAGTGACTCGTGTAGTACAAGGTTCGCATTGGATGAGAGGTTTCTTAGTTCCATGGTGGTTTATATGCAAGAGTGGAAGGTTGAATAGTGTTTCACGATGCTTTGAACATTGAAATTCACATTGAGAGATGCGATGAGATGTACATTTGTTAGGATTTTACTTGAATGTCTTGAGCGTGTATTTCAGAAGAGCATTTGGGCATAAGATTCTCTTGTCGTGATTAGTTTTGGGTGTATAGGATTGTTGATTTGGTTAGGCAATTTTTGGTTTGCAATTCAGTTACGCTGGTACCTAGAGACGAGGTTCACGTACTGGAGATGGGAGGAAACTTTTGGGTTGCCGACATGAAAACCCTAATTCTCTTCTTGGCAATGAATCGACTATGGCTTTCACTTGTGGTAAGATTGCATGAATTGCAGACGGTGTTGCAACACAGGAAATGGGAAGGTTGGTGGATTTCAGGTGCCACTGCTTTCCAAAGAACGGCAGTGAAGAACTCACAGGCACGCACTTGGCCATGTATGTACTATCAAAACAGTTGTACACGTAACTATGATGTCCGAGTGTGCAGAGCAATCATCTTCTGATGACAACAAGCAAAGCTTATCTCTCCTGCCCATTGGGAGGAATGTGGCACACAAAGTCTACAGCCAGAGTTTTCTCTTTTTCATGTTTATCGTCATATGGTGTGATCACCGATACCATTCATTTTCTCTTCGAAATAGGTTTATGATCCCTTCAGAGTGTGTGTGCGCGTGTTTACAAAGAAAAGTGATGCGAAGCACACTCATAGGTTCAAATGCATTTAAAAACAAAACAAAGATACTTTTCAGAGCCTATGGAGTCAATCGAACGGCTCAAAAACTCCCTCCAAGGCCAAGCAAATCCAACGGCAGTGTCCTCCGCGTACAAAAACGAAGGGCCGCTGCAGATAAGCGCAAGCCCTCGCCCCGAGACTGTAGTTACTGTACGCACTGGAGAGTCAGTCTACCGTCCACCGGTACCGGTACCGGCATCTCTGAACTTTACAGAAGGAAAACGTCGTGCTACAGTGGCCTGAGAAGTTCCAGGCTGCTTCCCTAGCCCAGCTCCGCCCGACTAAGCAAAACAGAGCCTAGGGTTCGAGTGTACACGCAGAAAAGAGTTCCTTCTTCTCTTGAAGAGGCCCCGCATGTCTTCTGGATCTGTCATTTTCAAGGACGCCGATGGATCTCGCCTTCACTAGAATTTGATGGGAGAGGTTGATGAGAGTGCGGCCAGTTCATTGCCAGTGGGGGTTACTGGAACTCTTGAAATGAACCAGGGTTTGTTCTTTGCTGTCTATGTGTGTACACCCAATGGAACACATTTCAGTGCGGAGGATTTCTGAAGCAGTTTCAATCGCTGTGAGAGTTCGGGCGACGATTTCTTTCCGCGTGTAGAGTGTGAAGCTGTTGGATTCGGTGCTCCTTGTCGGTGGATTCTTGTGTTGTGGAGCGATTTCACCGTACCGACAATTGAATTTTGTAAGGGCGACGCTGTTTAGCTGGGGATTGTAAAGTGCGTGTGGAGGGATCGGGAAGCGTTCTGGAGGTTTTTGTAACCTGCAGTACTAGCGACATCGAAAGCGTTGAGGTAAGTACACGCCACAGCTTCAGTTCAAGCCAAGTTTGGGATCGAGTTCGGGTTGGAGTTTGGGGCCTTTCCATGACGCAGGAGCCTGTCCTGACGCAGCGGATGGCACGAAGAGCAACATCTAATCACGCGTGTTACTCTATCAATGCTGCACACTCGTTTTAAGTTTTTATTAAGCGTGCATGCTTAGAAAATTTCACAGAATTGGACACAGTTGTTGTGTACAATTTGATAGTTTCCGGTATGTCAACCCCCGCCAGAAAATTCTCGCTTCATTAGCAGGGTGAATTATTATCCGTAATCAGAGCATTATGCAAGTCCACCTGCGTAATCGGGCATTACGGATTTTCATCCTAAAAGTTCTGTTTGATCTGAGGAATCTATTTCATTTCTTTGATTTCCGAAATTCTTTATCGCTGACGCTTCGAGAGTCTCTATCATCAATGTACTTGTAGAGAGGTCGATCGATCGATGGCTTAGGGTGCTTTCTAAGTCTCTGTCGATGTACTGTGGGATCGATCGTTCCCTTGCATTCAGTGGTTTCCCAATTGCAACTAGTAACATTCTTCGGGTGCTGCAAATTTTAAGCTGTGAGGACCGTGTCTGTAGCAATGCTTAGGGTGCACACAATTGCGGGAAAGTTTTGTAAGTGTTAGATTCAACAAAATTCCCAAATATCAATCATATTCAGCATTCGGCCATAGAGTTTCATATGGCATTTTCATTTTTTAACTGAAGACTGAATACGTTAAGTGAGAACAACTTCAGCATGGCGATTAATTTTGATTTTCGCCATTTCACCATTTCTGAAATGGATTCCTACCTGGGACACACTCCGTGATTTCGCCGATTTCATAAAGAATTCCCACCTGAGAGGCGCACTCCATAAAGAGCACCAACTCAATGCTGAGCTTGGACTCGTCCATGAAGGAGGATGCTCCATGAGCTTGAATTTAGGGTTCGCTGTTGTGGTTTGCACTATTAAGGACCACTCGGAGCTTGTGCATCAGTATTCCAATCCGTGGATTCTTCTTTACTCATGGTAGTCATAGAAAGAGGCTACAATAGAGTCTGAAAAGTCATCTGCGTTTATTAGGACCAATGTCTTGCAACGATTCTGAATGATTAAACACTACAATAGATACTTGGAAAACAACGCTTTCCCTTGCATCTGTGTGTGTTCGCTTCGGTTGCACAAATGTGTGTCACCATTGCTGGCCATCCCTTGACGAAAATATTTCATCACTCCATTATGTTGAGCACCGCTAGTGTAAGTCTGATTCCGAGCCCTGACAACGAGCACTAGACTTGAATAGCCCAATTTTTGAAACAATGGAATTCGGGATTGCCATCCGGCATCTCCGAAGTAGTGGAGAGAAATTGGCTTCTTGTAGAATTCCGCAGCTTCTGTAGTTGAGCTCCAGGAATCCTTGGAGGCTTTAAACGGGCTCTTCCCCACAGCAGGAAGCACGTTAGGATGTCGAAAAAGCATCTTTCCGGATCACATTTTCCTGCGGGTTTCTCCGAGTCGGGCATTCACCTAATTGTATTTCCGTTGCTTCTCCACATATTTTATATTTTGAGTTTGTTACATTATTGAAGAGATTGAAAATGATGGATTGTTTAGACCTTGTGAAGGTGTGGGACCCTTCTTTTGTGCACATGCCATGTTTTTGGAGAGGAAGGAGAACTGAGAGCTTCTATTTGACTTGTGACTTTGCCTGTCTAACAATCTCAATAGGTCGTGTGTATGATGTTTTCACTTTCTATTTTATTGCAACATGATGGACTTTAGTTTTTATTTCCTAGTGACCAATATGTGAGGTCAAAGCATCCTCCGGTTTCCCTATTTGTGATTAGATTTTTGTATATATGTGACCGCTCAAGGATTATGGATGTATAATGTGAAATCAGCCACTTTGGTAGGTCCTAGTATAATTATATTTTTTAAAGATCAGACCACTTTAGAATATTTTTGAGGCCAAAAGAAGATTGCAAGTCTTTAGTGGTTTTGAACCACTTGGGAACATTCCCATGTCAATGATCTATTGTGACTAAGACCTTGCCATATCATATAATATTAATTAATTAATAATATTTAAATATTTTATTATTATTTTATTTCTCTATTTTTCTATTTTTTATTTTTAATATAATATTATAGAAAGCTATAAAGTTGATTACAATTTTGGGAATGACCTTGAAACATTCTTTTGGAGGCTTCAAAAAATCTAATGATTTTTTATCTCAGAATAAATTAGTAGTATTACTTTTGTAGGTCAAGAAATGACTAGAGTAGAATAGAACGTTAGTTGCACATGACTGCCTTATATTGGCTTAAAGAATCTAGAATTGGCTTTAAGGTGTCCCTGATTGTGTAGGGTTTTAGAGACATGATAAGTTCCATTTACCTTCTGATTTTAGTGTAACGTTGGCACCTTTGGAATGATTCATTTATGTTTATCATGTTGTTTTTTGTTGTTTGTTCTATGTTGTAAAGTTTTCCAACAAGTTCCTATGATGGAATGAAGATAAATCCTTTTAAGCAAGTGAATGGTTTTTATTTCTATGATGTGTGACTTTTTTATTTATGATATTTCATTTCTCTATTTCCAATATGCTTGGATCATCAAAAATTGAATATGTTATGGTAGGAATATTCTTATGATAGACTTTTGGCAAAGTTTCATGTAGATGGATCGAACTAGATTCCAAATTATCCTAGTAAGACAATTTGTGGAAATCATTATGAGGACTTGGAAGTTCTTAGGACAGCTAATTCACAATGTTGTGGAAGTAGTATTAGTGTCATAGGTAAGAGAATGTATATCAAGTATAAATTACTTTAGTCCTAAGTATTAGGAAAAATGGTTGAAAATATATGAGAAAATTGACATTTGTACAATAGAATTTTTTAGATTTGGAAATGAGTACTAAATTGTGCATGGGATGATTAATGTATCCAATAGAATTTTTTAAACTAGGAATGAGTACTAAAATGTGTATATGATGAATATGTGCTTGTCGGATTGTGATGAAGAAAAGAAAAATTGATGATGGGCAATGTTCACAGGCTATTGAGCGTAGGTAATGTACTACAACTCTTGAATTGCTTTTCATGAGGACACCCAAAGTGTCCTTCTTCACCTTCTAAAAGTCAATTTTGTATTCTTCTATAACTTTCCATTTACAAATAACAATTCACCAATTCCATCAGGGTTGACAGAACGGTCGGACGTCTATGATGTCCGAACGCAGAAGCTGTGTTCGCAGCGTTTGCCGGGACCGCCCCGTCCGCCTGTCCGATCGACATGCGAACTGATGTGGTCTGCATGATCTGGGCGTCCGCCACGCCCCGCCCGTCTACCTTCCGACGACGGAAGGGACGCTGCGTTTGTGAGGACAGACGTCCGGGTTACGGACGCTATTTTGGAGCAAACGTACTGATTTGTCAACCTTGAATTTCATGTTGTTTATGGTTATATTATCATGGACCAACGAACTTCATCAAGTCTTGGTGTGTTGTAGGTCAAGTGAAAGAGTGGCTAATGATCTTGTTCTAAAATCCAAGCACAAGATCTTTTTGAGCCATAGTGGAGTTCAAAAGGAATTTGTGGAGCATTTGTGTAAAGCCTTGGAAGACCGTTGTCACTATCCTTTTTTTGACAAACGTCCTGAACATTTGCCCAAGGGTAAAGAATTTCCAAGATTGATCATCAAGGCTGCTCAACAATGCCAATTGCTCGTTGTAGTGGTGTCGGATGATTACTTCATGTCTAAGTGGCCCATGATTGAACTCAATGCCTTTGTACAAGCTAGCAAGGTGTTGAAGTCCAATATGGATGTAGCCATTCTCCCCCTCTTTTATGAGCTTTCTGTCAAGGACTTGAAAGACAAGGAAAGGCAACAAAGATGGTTGGAAAAATGGGAGACATTTGCCAAGGATGATCCAATTGAAGGACGAATCAAGGTAGAGGATTGGTGCTATGCACTTGAGGAGTTGACCAAGTTCAATGGTTTATCCTATAATCGAGAATTGAAAGAGATTGTGGCATATGAGAATGAAATTGTCTCACACGTTTGCACATTGGTTGTGCTCGACATCAAGTGGAATGATTCACATGTTCAAGGAAGTGTGGATGAGGTAAAATACATGGCAATCTACTTTTTGTCCTTGTTTGTTGTTTGTGTGTTTTTTGTTTTTTATAAAGCACCAAGTGTGAATGAGGTATAATGTTGTTCATGAAAATGACCATTTTATAATTGAGATGGACATTTCATATTAATTGAAGAGCTTAGTATTCCCATAGAAATTTTCTAAATTTGTAAACTTTAGAGTTGAACCCTCAAAGAGCTCTTCAAGAATTGTCATGCAAAGTTATTTATCGAAGGCTAGAGATGATAGCCTAAGTACATATTTGTGTTGCTACCTTGTGTGAATTTCATCAAGTACCCATATACTTACCAAAATCAAGAATTCACTTATAGTACCAAGGACTTGAATGAGAAAAAATCATGAATGTCTTATTGTTCAAAAAGAGGCATTTTATTGTGCAAACATCATGAGCATCAAGTACCCATGATCTATTGAAAGAATAGAATTCATTTGTAGTACTAGAGACTCAAATGATAAGGAATACCTATTGTCTTGTTGTCCAATAAGAAGCATTTCATTGAGGAAACATCATGAGCCATTCGTTCTTAGTTGCACCAAAATTTGTCCTTTTCCAAATAAAGTATTCCTTCAATGTACTTAGGATTTGAGTGATAAGAGGTATCTATTGTTCAATTGTCCAATAAAAGGCAGATAGTTTTATAAACATTATGATGTCAGGAATGGGTGGAAATAAGGGGGAGAACATTGTTCTTTCCTTGAGAAGTATGCATTTAAATCCAATTAAGGTTCCTAATCAAGGCTATTCTAGAGAACACTTTGAGGGCCCAAATTTCACCTAAAGTAGTCTACAAATACCGTAGCATCCTAGCTACTTAACTAGAACAAAAAAACAATTAATAAGGTGCCTAAATCTTTGGGAAATTCTTGACCTAGTTTGCTATGAAGCAGAATAAAAATAAAACATTAAGAAAAAATAAGAAATATGGAAGGATCGTCTTATTTTTAAAATTCAACTTGCTCCACACAATGATGCATTTCTTCTTCAATAACCATGAACATACATTGCAAAAGTTTTTGCCGCAACATTTTGACCATTTTAAAGCACAATTTCTCACATGCAATAAACCTTAATACTTAACAAAATTCTCATGTACATGGTAGAGAGGTTAGGGTTTGAGGGCAAAACAAGGGTTTACATAAATACAAGTGTCTTGGATGAAGGTAGTAGCAACCATTCCAAAAAAGTAAGAACATCTTGGATAAATGCTTAATTTATTTTAGTTATATTTTTAAAATTGTGTGATTGTAACATATTATTTTAGGAATGCCTAATTGGTTTTTATCCTTTAATTAATTATTAGATTAGACATTGTCCAAAATGCTAGGAAGCTATAGTATTGGGTTTCTAAAACATTCTACTTTTGTTATTGTGGAATCCATAGGTTTTTGACAAGATGAAACAAATTGGGTTGTCACCAATGTACAAAGTGAAAGTGGTTGGCATATATGGAGTAGGTGGTACTGGGAAGACCACCACTTGCAAAATATTATGCAACGAATTGTCAAGCGAGTATGAGGGGAGGGTGTCTCATGTTGAATTTGATAGCACATGTTCCAACTCTAAAGAGTTATTCCAAAAGGCAGTAATCAACTTGACAAAAAAAAGTGCAAATTTTGTTCAACAATTGGGTGAAGGGGAGGTAAGTGCACGGTGTTCAAGACCTAAAGTACATTTCTTTGTGAATGGTGTTCTAAAAAATATAAAATAGATTCATTCTATCTTTGAACAATGAACATTATAAGAAAACCTTGTTTTAGATGACATTCAATGTAACAATTGGCATCAAAAGGAATGGATTTTAGGTGACATCTAAGGTGACATAAAAACAAAACAAAACATGTTTTTATATCAACGATGATGTCCCTTGATGTCACATTGAACATTATTATTGATATAAAAACATGGTTTTTCTTTTCTATGTCATCTAAAATCTGTTCCCTTCGATGTCAATAAACTTTGGTTTTTTATAGTGGAATATAGGTTAGGTGATTGTTACTTGGTTGTTATTCATACTTTGTCTTCCTACCCAACATCAACATTTGTGTGATGATATGGTTTTGTGCAGTTCATCACATTTGTGACTCTAGTAGAATGTGCACTTCAATATGATAAAAATGATCACATGTTTCTCCTATTTTGGATTTAAAATTGATAATAATGTAGTCATTATCATTTAGAATATGATGATCTGAATACTAAAGCTTTTTTATGTTTGTAGTGTCAAGATGTTTTGCACAAGGATTTATACAAATACAGAACATTTTTGGCTATAGATAATGTATGGGATAATTACAATTCCATCAAGCAAGCCAAGATGTTTTTGGAAACTCCTTCCCACAATGATAGTTTCGTACTTGTGACAACTCGGTCTAAAAGTACTCTTGCCCGTTTGGGAATTGATGAACATGCATGTCTTCATACACCTGACCTTGAGGAAGTAGATGCAACAAGGTTATTTTTATATTATGCTGCTCGTGAAGAACAATTTGCAACCAAAGAAGATATGGATTCTATAAAGTGGTGCATTAAGAAGTGTTACTTTGACAAGGGTGATGGAAGTGGTTCCCATTACCATCCATTGGCTTTAGAGGCCTTGGGTAGGCAACTATGTGATTTTAAAGAGAAGCCCTCAGAATGGGTGCACTGCTTATCTAGGGTGTGGAAGTCAAGCTCATTTTCAAGAGATGATCATGTCTTTGATGTGCTTCGAACTAGTTTTGACCTACTAAAACCACATGAGCAACCTTTGTTTATGGATGTGGGCCTCTTTCTTCCTTACATACACGAGGATTCATATATAAGTTGGAAAGAGCTTCTATGTGTTTTGTACAAGAAGGATGAATTAGAGATTCAAGATGAGGTACAATATTTGCTTCCATTCACCTATATTTTGAATCAAAGACGTCCATTTTGTGGATCACAAATGAAATTTTAGAATGAGGTTGTTTGAAAGTTGGTGTTTTAAGACCACTTGATTGCAAGGGTGGATGTTGTATCTTGATCTAATTATTTGTGGTTGTATTGGAATGGCAGTTGGATAGTCTAAAACGAAAAGGCTTATTGCAAGATGTGGATTTCGCATTGGAAAGGATCACCATGCATGATTTGTATAGAAAATTTGTGACACTTGAAGCACTTGGAAAATCCGGTGCAACAAAGGACATTTGGAATCGGAAGTGGGTGCTTGTAGATGGGAATAATGGTGATCTCTTAGACCTGGAGGTTAAACCTGCTGGTGGATGTTGGCAACAATTGTCTCGACTTTCTAGAAGGGAAAAGAGGGGAAGCTATGGCGAGGAGTCCTTCCCACATAATCGCCCTCCTCCTAATCCAATCACAAGCTTGGAGGGCATTAAATGGAAATACTTTTCACATGTTTTGGTATTGCAGTTGCATGATTTGAACTCTGTCCATGGAAGATTGAACTTGAGGGGCATGACCAACTTACGAAGCTTGGAGCTTCGTGGTTTTAGGTGCTTGGAGAGCCTTGAGGGCCTAGAATCATTGAAGCACTTGACTATTTGTGAATTAGTAATTTATTATAATGCAACTATTGATTCTCTATATGGTATTGCGAAGAATACACATATTATGGGTCAATTTCCAACATCCCTTCAATATCTATACATGCATGGGGATTGGGTATTGACCGAATCTAATGTGCTTGCTTGTTGCAAGAATTTGATCAAGTTGAAACTTTGGGGAGTGGAAGTCGGTGCACAATTGGATTTGAGCAATTGTTCATCCCTAGAAGTTGTATTCTATCATAATAAAAGTGCATGTGCTATTGCAATGAATACACATATTGTGGGTCAATTTCCAACATCCCTTCAACATTTGGACATGCGTGGAAATTGGATTATGTCAGGATCTAATATGCTTGCACGTTGCAACAACTTGATCAAGTTGAAGCTTAGTGGAGTGAAAGTTGGTGTACAATTGGATTTGAGCAATTGTTGGTTTCCAGAAGTTGTGGAGCTTAACAATATTAGAGGCTTGCAAATCTTATCAGCGCTTACTACAATAGGGTCATCAAGACTACAATCCCTTCAAATTATGCGCATAGATGGGATTCATATTCCATGGCTTAACCAACTTGATCACTTGGTTCGATTAAGCATGCCTAATTGGGGTTCTTCATGGAAGGTGCCATGTTTGCTATCTTTGACCAAATTACAGGTGTTAAGAATTGGTACCCACACAAAACGTGCTGAAGATTGTATTCCACATCAACTTCAGGAGCTTCATTATGAATGGTGGACACAAAGTAAAGCACCTTGTTTGAATGCATTCAAGCAATTACAAGTATTAAATTTTTCTCATAGCCGTTCATTGACTTGAATGGATGGAATGGGTGACTTGCCAACATTGCAATCCCTTATCCTATTATCTTGCATATCTTTGGAGCGGTTGCCTGACTTGAGTAAATCAAGAAGCCATGAAGAACTAGATCTTAATGAATGTACAACACTTGAACTTCATGAGGATGACTTTGAAGTGTTGGCCACATTACCTTTGTTGCAACCTGTACAGTTTTCACATGAGAATGATGATAAAGGCATTGCGTTGGACATTGCTGGGAGGAAGGTGTTGCAATATCTAGAACCTTATATCTGTCCTGAATATCGGTTTGATTGGAAGGAAGGTGAATATGAGGAGCTAGAGCTTGGACTTTTTCCAATCAAAATTAGAAACCGTGGCATTTGGGATACATAGAATCTTGTTGAGTTTGATATAGAAGAATTGTAAGATATCCAATGTGATATGGAAGAGCTCGATGATTTTAGCTTTGGATTTGAAGATATTAAATATTTTATGGGAAATATTTGAGAGACCCACAACATCAAACAAATTATTGAGGGGAATTCAAAAATCATTATACCTTGGAACCCTATTTAGTGAATTTTGAATGCTTTGTTATATTTTTGGTTGCCGTTGCCCACATCAAAGAGTTGTTGGTAGCCAAGACTTTCACATGGGGTTGAAGAGAAATGCATATAGTTTTTGTACATTATGCGGTGTTTTAGCTTTTTTTTCTACAAGTTCATCCCCTCAATTGACTAAGAGGCCCAAATTGGTTCACTTGTTGTTTCAACCATCTTAAGTAGGATCTCTAGGATTTTCATTTGTTTTGGTTTTGTAGTTTGTGTGGAGGTGAAGTAGGTGAGGTATTTTATACTTTAGTGTCATGTTGAGTTGTGTAATGGTTTAGTTTCACTTACCGGTTTAAGCCATGATGCCCTAAATTTTGGTAATTGGAACTTGGAGTAAAAGGATTGAAGAATTTGATTAAGACACTTGTCAAAAATCTTGAGTCTTCTATAGTATGTAAATATGTCCAATGTAGTGATAACATACATCACTCGTAGAAATATGTGTCCTTCTATTTGAGCACACAATTCACAAGCAATGTTTTCTAGAGACACAACTCAAGAATAGACACTAATCCTCCTATTGTTTGAGAGAGTTGTTTGATCACTTTAAAAAAATGAGAGGAGCTATGAATGCACCCTCACAAGCAACGTAATCTTGCATAAATTGTGTCTAGTTGTAAGTGCTTGGGATTGTGTACAATGTTGTTAGTATGTCATCATAAAAATGCAAGTATGTGAGCTTTGAGCACATATATAAGTAGATATACAACAACTATTGAACATGATTATAATATAAAAATCTATAATATAGATACCTATATTATACTTAGACTATAATCATGGAAGAACTTTATACTATAGGCACCTTTAACATAGGTGTATAGTCAACTTTGTTCATGTGTTCAAGCTCCTAGGCTCACGTTGTGGCACCCCTTGGATAGTGTATGTCGATATTGTTGTATTAGTTGACCTATTTGATAATGTTGGACCTACGTCAATATTCGTCAAACTAGTGGTTGGGGCTAAAAATAATGTAAAAAGTACTAATATAGGATGCTTGTAGTAAAGGCATCTTGGATAGGAGTCTCCTATTTTTTCCATGACTTCATACTCCAATCAACCATCCTTTGCATGATGAAGTGCATCTTCATAATTGATGCAATTTGTTGTTGATTACATTGTGAGGTCTTCTAACTTGAAGTACTTGTTTGAAGAAATTAGTGATGTCTAGTTCTTATAAAGGTACTCCAATCTTACTATGGTGCATTCAATGGACTCAAGAAAATGTAGAGTCATAAGGTCTTTCTTTAGGAAGTATATTAGTAGTCATGAATCCAATTTCACATTAGGAAGCTAGTCACAACTTGAAAGCTTCCAAAGTGGATGGCACTTCTAATTAGCTCAAATATATAGAGGTGGATCCTTTATTGAATCTACTTTGATCAACAAAAGTTATACTTTAGATAGAAAACGACTAGATTGATGTAGGAAAAATCCTTGGAAGTTGAAATGAAAAATACTATAACAACTTTGTTGTTTACATTGATAAATGACAATCACATGGCATTTCCATTAGACAAGAGCTTTGTAGCTTGTCATCCAATTCTATTTTGACTTTCTCCATGCAATTTTTTTGAAGCTAAATACCTTCTATTAATGCACCCTTTTTTCATTTAAATAGGCAACTTGGATTACAAAATTTTAGCAATTGAGAGATGTGAATATTTCATTCTTCAAGTTGTCTAGAATTTGTAGTGTGGCAACAAATCGTTCAACAAAAAAATCAAACCCAAGCGCCTCAATCTAGAATTTTGACAAGAAAAAAAACAAAAAGGAGTCAATCTTGAAAAGAACTTGTTTCGTGGGTGGAATGAAGCATGAAGTATTCCGGACCATCGCCAAGAGCATCGCACTTACAAAAGCTTACAACAACATGGAGGCAGTAAAGCTCAATCATCTAACAAGCAAAACAATTTCAAGACCCCTCACATCCATGAGATCACTACTATGAGATCTCACACAGCTAACTTCACAAGGTTGACCTCATAGGACTCAACTTGTAGGGTTAGCCTTGTGAAAAGGGTTGCCCAGACGTTTATGCTAGATGAGGCCCTCTTCATTAAGTCTTTTGCAATATGAAGTGCACCAAGGGCGGTGCCACTAAAACCCTATCCAAACCCTAAGGTATCAATGTATGTTTAGAAATGAATCATAAATTCTTTTTTTAATTGCTATATTTTCTCACAAATCAATTTACTTATGGGAAACCTTCTTTGATTGTTGCAATTCATTCAAGAAATAGAAGAGGAAGATTCGCACATACAATTGAAAAGCAAAGTATTGCTATGTGAGATCCATTTCTTGCAAAAACTGATAAGAATGGGAGCTTTGTAGAGAGTATACCAAACCTTTTCTGAAATCTAGCTAATGGTAATATTTGACATAAATCTACATTTAGGCTTAATATCGCTTGAATCCCTAGAATGAGGCTTTTCCAAAAGTATGATTCGAAGTATTAGGAATCTAAATCCTTGGAATGGCAGCTTGGCCTTGTACAGCTTATATTTTTGCTACTGCTGATGTTTTGCACAGTGACTCGTGTAGTACAAGGTTCGCATTGGGTGAGAGGTTTTTTTGCTCCCTGGTAGTTTATGTGCAAGAGTGGAAGCCTGAGTAGTGCGCGACGATGCTTTAAACATTGGAATTCACATTGAGAGATGCGATTAGATGTACATTTATTAGGATTTTACTTGAATGTCTTGAGCACGTATTTCAGAAGAGCATTTAGACATAAGATTCTCTTGTCGTGATTAGTTTTGGGTGTATAGGATTGTTGATTTGATTAGGCAATTTTTGGTTTGCAATTCAGTTACGCTGGTACCTAGAGATAAGGTTCACATATTGGAAACTCCTAGTTTGCCGATCTGAAAACCCTAATTCTCTTCATAGCAATAAATCAACTATGGCTTTCACTTGTAGTAAGATTGCATGAATTGCAAACGGTGTTGCAGCACTGAAATTGGGAAGTTCGGTGGATTTCAGGTGCCGCTACTTTAATTTTAAAGAAGGGTAGTGAAGATTTCACAGGCAAACATTTGGCCATGTACTATTTGTACACGTAACTATGATGTCCGAGCATGCAGAGCAGTCATCTTCTGATGACAACAAGCAAAGCTTATCTCTCCTGCCCATTAGCAAGAATGCAGCACACAAAGTCCACAACCAGAGTTTTCTCTTTTTTCATGTTTATTGTCATATGATGTGATCACCAATTGCAATCATTTTCTCTTCAAAATAGGCTTGTGACCTCTGCAAAGTGCGTGTTTGTGTTTGCAAAGAAAGGTCATGCTCAGCTCATCCATAGATACAAATGCATTTAATAATAAAACAAAGACACAATTTAGAGCATATGGAGGCAATTGAACAGCTCAAAAACTCCCTCAATAGTCAAGAAAATCCAACGGTAGTGTCCGCGTACATTCCCACACCATGGCACCTCACTAACCAACTCCTATGCAAGAAAATTGTGACCCTTAATTCCTTCAAACACAATTGATAGCAATATTATTCAAACAACTTTCTCTTGCAAACATCAATCTAGTGTTTCATTTTTCTTGTTGTTCTTGGTTTTCTTGTGTGTGTGTGTGTGTGTATATATATATAGCAATGCAAATAGTCACCTCTACTATTGTATTTTGAAAGGTTGGTTTAGCCTTCATATGCTATGTTGAATTTTTCTTATTGTCCTTCAAGTTTTTGGAGCTTGCAAAATAATAGCCCTTTAATTTTTTTGCCGGTGCATAGAGGAAACAAAAAGGAATTGTAAACTTAAAGCATTAAATTGAAAATTTACATTAAGAATCACACATGGAATAAAATTGCATTAACATACAATAAACTAGTAGAATATGTTTAAAAATTTAAACAAAAATAAATATATTTGTGAAGCCTTCATAATCTATTAGAATGTAGGTGCCACTAATCCATCATGATCAATTTGAGTCTATATCCAATTCAACTACTTTGTGATGCTTCATGCCACTTCAAATATCAATAATTCTAAATCAATTTTTTTCTATGTAAAGATATCCTCATAAGTGTATCCAATGTTCTAAATTTCATTTTTTTTCTTCATTCACTCTTCATCCAATTCTATTTTGAAAAGTCTCACTCACATATGGTTGTGCTTCTGAGAACTACCATCACTTTTTGCAAAATATTAATAAGTGTGGGCCAAGCAACAAAAAATTCATCTAAAATAAATTAATATGACCAAGCATCTACCATAAACTTCCATTCATATTTTTTCCGTATTGTCTCTACAAACTCAATACATTTACTCTTGCCTTATTAGATTATATAACATAGTTTGACAAGCAATCTATCAAGCTAATTTTAGACCTACAAGTTTTCTTTTCTCTATGTCATCATGTAGATAGTGCTTTGGACTAAATAGTTTTCCAATAATGAAAGCAAACACATCTAGAAACCTTGAGTTCCAATTGTTTAATAGTGCCTAAATGTATTATTCACCAATCCCTTGCCAAATTTGTAAACTTTCATCACATAAAGAACCAAGGACCATATGAAAATGCAAAGCATGGTCTCAAGAAGTAGCATCTTGCTTTACTCCATTACCCATGTATTGTACAAATGCACTATTGTATATTCCTTTGGCCCATATCCACCTTAATTTCCTACCCAATATATATCGTATTTACAATAATCTCAAGACCAAGACTTTAAAATTGATATCTTAGGGAGTCCTTCATTTGCCCCTCATTTTTAGGCTAGTCTTTCATAATTCAAGGTCACATTTTTTCCACCTTTTGCAATTGCAGGGTCAATTTACTTTTTGCCCTTCATTTGAAAGGCACTCTTTTCCCCCCTTTTCATTTAGAGGCTTTTTCTAATGATAACTCCTAAAGGATAAAGCTAATGCCCGTATAGCCAAACTTGCCAAATCCCTCTCTTTGTATTTTCTATTTATTTTCTATTTAAGAAATAAATTTTTTTGGTTCTATTTTTTAGAGATGAAATCACATGTCTCATATTTGTTCTAAAATTTTGAAATTTTTTTTTGAAATTTCAAATTACCATGAATTTTTAAAGACAAAATTAAATAAACTTATATCAAATATAAATCATATTAAAAAAATCAATATAGAAGTATATATTAAAAAGTAGGACATTATAGCATAATAAAAAATTCCAAGTCACTCCATATTTAGAAATAAGGTTGCAAACACTCAACTTCAAATTATCCTTAAAGGATTATTTAAAGGATTCTTTCAAAATTTTGAAGTGGTAGAAACTAAACTTTAAAAGCTTGACTATATTAGTTAGTTTTTGAAAGCACAAGAAATCATTTTTAATGTCAAAATCAAATCTTAGGAAAAAAAAATCTAAAAGTATTGAAATACACTAGATAATGTACCACTCTTTTGATAAATGACCCTATATGAAATAAAAAATCAACTAAAATGTTATGAATCCAACTCAATGATTTAAATATGGCATCAATAAAGTTGTATACAAAAAATTGGATGAATATCATGCATTCTTCAATATATACAAAGTTAGATTAATGAATTAGAGATTTTCAACAAAATTTGGAGATGCTATAGTATAAATAACAAACTTGTATAAAATACTTTTTCAAATTTCAAATTTGAAAGAGTTTTCAATTTTTCAATTTTTCAAACTTTCAATTTTTAAAAAAAGTCAAATTATTTAATCAAATTTATTAGTGAAAAAAATTTAAATACAAGTAAAAAATTTTCCAGATTATTTAGTAAGTGGAATTATAAAATTTTATTGAAGGGAAATATTACTCACTTAAGTATGATTCCAAATATTTACAATTTTTATAATTATTATGCATGAAGGTTTAATTTAGTACTTAGATGCTAAAATTGAATTTCTAAGTCAAATTTCCAAGGGTTTACATCACCTCACACCATTAACAAGATGACATGTAGTCCTTTTTATAAAAATCACTTAATTTATACCTAATCTAACCTTCACATAGGATATAACATTGAAAAGGGTATAATATTAATATATACTACCTTTGCTTTTGAGAAAGGAAATAAAGATTTCTTACAAAGGAAACACAAACCTTTTTTAGAAATAGAGGGAGTATATATGTGTGTATATATATAGTTTCATGAATTTTTGGAGATTTTTTAAGTAAATTATAAGAAACATAACTATTTAGAGTTATATTTAGATAGTAATATTTCACTCAATAGAATTTCAAAATCCATGAAATTCTTCTTAAGAAAATCCATAAAGAATTTTTACTTCACTTTCACTTACAAAAGAATTTTGAAAAAAAATTACTCACATGAAAAGCTTTTTGGACTACTAAATTTGATTAAATTCTTAAAAAATCAAAAATTATTTTAAACTTTTTCAAAAATCATTTTTTAAAAGTGTTTTACTTGTACTTTCAACATGACTAGTTTTTGTTGAAAAAGAAAATCTAATTTCTCAATTAGTTGTGACAATTTTGGAAGTATATGAATATCATTGGAGGTTAGATTCATTAGGCCCTATATGAAACCATTTCTTTTTAGATTATTTTTTTTCGTTAACTCAATTTAGAATTTCTACAAGTTCCTTTTATAGGATTTTAAGACTTACAAATTTAGAATTTCTAAAAATTCATTTTATAAGATTTTGATATTTGCAACTTTATTTGTATTCACACCCTTGACTTTATGGTGTTTTTTGAGGATTAAGGTTTTTTTATTAATATTTTTTGCACTATTCAATTATAATTTTTGAAAATTTCATTACATATTTTATTTAATTTAAAAATAAAAAAAATTTAATGAATCTAATCATAGGGTAACCAAGATACTTATGAAAGCCATTGAATTTTGACCCCCTACCTAAAGAAACCCAAAAGTTAAAGGAGTAGACCCATTTTTTATCAACATCCCATTTAGGTAGTATAGAATGTTGCATTTTCGATTAATTGTGTCATAGGTGATAGCTCACATACAACAGGAGTAGTAGAATATTTGGGAGGTATACATTGAAACCATGAAATGATCACAAGATGTACATGAAAGCCACAATGATCACCTATATCACTTTTGTAATTGGTCTACAATTACAAATTGATTTGCCTACTGATCGAAATTAGGACAAAGAGAATCTTCACGAAAAAAAATTTATAGTAATTTCGTTCTTGAGCAAAAAAATGTCAAAAATTATGAAATCCTTCTTAAGTCTATTTCTCCACACGGAGAAATTTTCTCCTCAACCTCCCCATGCCGCAGATAGGCTAAACTGCTTAAGTGATCGGAAATGGGTGATCATCCTGATAACTTCCATTTCCAAACATTCAAAGAACAGATTCTGATTACAGGTATACCAATCACCGACAGTGCTCATCAGCGTAAAGCTTACCACGCAATTTCATGACGCTCTTTTCATCAAGAAAAGATATTGCTGGATCAATTACAAAAAGACCTGAATTGTGAATTGTACACGGTCATTGACATTCATCGCATACATCGCAGACAATTACCGAAGTCACGAAACAACATTCAAGATGCCAGACACCAATCTTTTACATAACTGTACAAGGATTTTTATTTCAAAAAAATTGGTACAACTCCTCTCTACAACTCTAATTTACAATACCGCCAACCATACCCAAGTATGGCAATGCGAACAATCACGGCAAAATTGAGAACCCCACGAAGAGATCACCCTCATCGCCAGGCTATAGCTCACAACAGCTTAAGAATTTTTTTAGTTTCGTTTTCCAAACCCTAATCCCCACCTTCAAGAAGAATCAATACTCTCTCAAAACCCTTCGCAATCAATCAATGTCTACGATGGTGAAACTCCGGATTCCGCATCATCATCTCTTCTCTCGGCCCATGCACAAATTCCTGCCGAAACCCAGTCGCAGGAGTCTCGTACCGCGCTTGGTGCACCCGCATGGGGTTCATCTCTGGTAAGACGGCTTGGACTGCTGGTCCGTGATGGTCTGGGGGCATGTTCACTACCACTTTCGGAGCTGCAGGAGTGACAATTGATTTGGCTGCTTCGTTTTTCGCAACGGCCGCTTTGGTCCGCTCTCGCTCGAGAGCGGCGTCTTCGGCTTGACGAGCGCGGCGGTAATTCTCGCTGTAGTCGACCGTGATGTCCCAGAAGACGGACCGCTTCTTCACGCGCTTTACCTGGTTGAGGACGCGAGAGGGGTCGACGTTGCCGTGGACCGTGACTTTTTGGTTGTATTGGTCGGTGACGACGCTATTCACGCCTTCCAGAGCGAGGACGCGCTCTTTCACCTTTCGGGCGCATTTCTCGCAGCACATGGGGACCTTGAGCTCGATCGGCTGCACGACACGGACGCCTTTGTTAGAGCACGCACGAGAAATTTTTACCCAAATCTTCCTCCATATTTCCATCTGAGGCGTAGGCAGTTGCATTTACACTTTCCAGCTGAAAGAGTTCAGCAATTTTCCTTGAACTGAAGGTTTTTACTTCTGAATTCCATTGCAATGGCGAAACACACGGTTGTTTCCTTAAGTTTCCTAAAACTATTCGAGTTATTCTCTTGTGCATTTGCAGAATGCTCAAGGAGTACTGTAAGAATGCGAATTTCCTTAATGATAAAAATTAATTAACGATAGGAGCGGCTATTCTAAAACCCACTAATCACAAAACTGGGAATTATTCAAGTTTATTACCCTCGTTTACCGTGAAGTGAGATACCCACGAACGTTAAAAAGCACTCACAATTGAACATTAGCATTCCTTGATAGTGTATTTTAAAGTGTGAGGAAGAGAGCCAAGAGAAGAGGTGTAGAACTTACGTGATGAACAATAGCTCTCGGGGGCGACACACTTCGCTTCTGCTGCACGACTTGCACAGGCGGCGGCGGCGCCGGCTTCGGAGCCACCACCCGCGGTGCCTCCGTGACCACCTGCGTAGGCACTGGCACCGCACTCCTTACCACCGGCTCTTCCACCACCTTCCGAATCTCCTCATGAACCCTTATGGGTTCTGGCACCGTGTGCACTCGCGCCATGCGCTCCACGGGACGAAGCTCGCCTTCCATAACCGGTGGAGGAGGGACGCGCACCACTGGACGGATATCGTTGTGCGGCAGGACGGGGCGAGGTTGGTAGCGCTCCACGGGGCGAAGAGGCTCAGGGTGGTGGAAGCGGCGAGGGGGGGAGAAGTCGCGTTCTCGGTAGTAAGGGCGGTCGTCGCGCGTGGGGAGGATCCATGTGTTCTCGGGAGGGCCGTAAAACAACTGCGCAGGGGAAAGTTAGAACAGAGCGAGTTAGATAATCGATTCTCAGAACAAATTGTGAATACCCCCCAAAATAACCTCGACAATCTGCAAATGTACATGCTCGTGATTCTGCAAAGGAGGCTCGTGACTCTACGAAACAAGCTCGTGATCCTACGAAACATGCTCGTGATTCAGCCAATCATGCTCGGAATTGTACAAAAGTACACGCTAGCAACTCGACAAAACAAGCTCGCGGTCCTATAATCTTCTTCGCTCCAAATCGATCCTCACACTTCCCTCAGCTTCTCCTTTACATACAGCGAGCGAATAGCGCACATCGTCCACGATAGAACACCACCACACACTCCTTTCCAACCAAATCTCACACAAATTTCTCACCATCTCTCATTCATGCACTCCATCTCATCAATCCATCACAATTACAACCCAAACAATAATCAAATTCCCCGCAAGTAGAGTTCACAAACTTACATCTTCCATGCTCATGATGCTCGCCATCGCAGCAACAGCCAACAACCAAAACTTCTCGCTTCTCTTTCTCTCGATCCCTCCTCTCAACAATTAAAACTACGTAACAGCAACAGAAACCTCAATGAATCTCTCTATCACACAACTTAATTCGATCTCCAATTCTCCAAAAGCAAGATCCAAGATCCAAGATCCTATACAAAGTTTAGCACAGACGTGCACCGAACACTGAGTGCCTGAGCAAGCTCTCCAAACGAATCACAAAACAGTTGTGTCTTAAGATTTTGTTCCGTGACCCGCGGTATATACACAAATCGGGTCACTTACGTGAGCAAGCCGAGATTTCACAGCTGGGCAATCCGCGACTGCCAGCTCCCAACCATGATTGGGCCCCTCAACGTTAGGAACTTCCTTGCATGTCAGTGGCTGGGCGGCTTCCGCGCCTTCAGATCAGTTGGCCGGTCTAGCCGTGTACACGTGTGCCGCGCCAGGGCTTGAACAAAATATCTGCCTCGGGTCAGACGCCGGCGTGTTGTAGAAAAAAATGATGGAAGCGAGTGGCTTGCGTGACAAGTGTGCCCGGGGGAGAGCCTTTTGCAGCCACAAATTGAATGTTGCATGGACCACAGTGAGGAGTCAATTGGTTGGTTCTCTTAAGATCTGTTGGGCTGGGGGGGTTCTGATAATATTATCATTGCAATTTCTTTTTGGGTTGCAATTTTTGGATCTTTTGCGATTGGGGCGAATTCCAATCGGAGAATGATGATGGAGATTTGATTGTTGGTAAGCCAGGTGACTGGGGTAAGTTAACCGCTTCTGGGGTTTGCACGGACTGGGTCGTACCTGCCTGCCTCTGTGGTGGACTTGAGGCGCCAGCGACGAAATGGGGTGCATGGGCAGACTTGCCAGCGCGTTGCTGTACGTGATCAGGGACGCTGGCTGGATGGGGCCCCTGCTGCTGCCCAGGGAGGTGTGGCAAAAGATCTGGACGTGGCGGAAGTGAAGGTACGCTGGGGTTGATGACTTCTGAAAGCGGACTGAGTGACCCATGAGGCCACGAAACGCGCGTGAACTTCAAAATTCCTTGCCTGTAAGGCAGACAATCCATTCATTCCTGACCACTTAAGCAGTTTCTGGTATCCATGGGGCGGGTTTCTTCATCGAGTAAATTTCCACATGTGTAGAAATATGCAGCAAAAGGTATGCATAATTTTTCAGATTTTTTTTTCATAATACAGAATTATTATGAATTTTGTAGTGGAAGATGGGCTTTCTCCCATATTGGTGATATAGACCCTCTTCTTTCCAATCAAGGACTAGTTGCAAAATCCACCAAAAGTGGTTGCAATAATGAGAGTCTTGTTAAAGCCAATCATAATGTGCCACAATTGCATTGGGAATAGCACCATTATTAATTATTGTTCATCTCTTCTACATGGAAAGAGAATAGCCTACATTGCTAGAATGAGGCGTTGATTAGAAATAGGTTGCTTCCCATAAGTTTCCTATTTGGTGACTAAATAATATGCATACTTGTAATAAAATAAACTTGTCATTAATTTCAACCAAGCATAGTTACTACTAGTGTGCCATTGCTACAGTATAATAGTGTAAAGGTAAAAAATAATTTTATAATATTTTAATTCATAAATTGAACTTCAAACTAAACATAACTTTAAAAATTTTCAATATCTTTCACACCATAGGTCCAAACAACACAAAATAAAGTCTGTGCATCCCTCTTTGTAAGGAGCTTTTCTAATGGTACTAAGAACGTAATGGGGGACATATAGTTTAGGAGATCTTATTGTAATAAGCAAATCAAACAAACAACTTAACATAGGATATAGACTAATGTACTTGGTACCATTTGCCACAATCAAAATAAAAGTAAAAGTATTTTTTTAATTCATAAAACCTAAAAAATTCAATATCTTTCACACCATATGTCGAAAAGACATGAAACAAAGTCCATGCACCTCTCCACACTAAGAGCTTTTTAACAATGTGAACAATGTGACTAGGGGATGTAAACATTAGAGGATTTTCTAGGGTCTAGGAGGGTTGTAAGTTCCCAACCATCCTTTGACCCTAAGAATTGGCCAAAACTTGCTGCTTGATATGGCGAAGCGATTGCCACGTCATTTTCTAGAAAATAAATTCTCAACTTTGTTTTCATTTTAAGAAACTTAAATTTTTTTTTTTTCTAATAGCATGGTGTTCTCTTTGCTGCAAGGGGAACTATAGGGTGAAGCTGCTTGAAATGGCCCTCCATGACCCTAGAAAATCCTCTAATAATTCTTGAGATCTCACTTTAACATACAAAACAAAACAAACAACATCATTTAAAGGGGATATAGATAGTTGCTATTGTTAAGCATAAATTTGTTGTGTTGGATGTCATATTGGCAAATAAAGAAGATTTCAACATACTTCAATATGCATTGTTTGGATTGAATGTCATATAAATAAGTTAAAAATATTCAAAATATTATCTCTAGATTTATTAAAAACCAACACAAGGCTTTTGTACTCTCATGTTTTGATTGTAGATGATTTGTACACTATATTTTACTAATAGCTTTGGCACTTGGGCAACATTAATTAAAGTCCAAAAATAAAGTTTGGCACTTTAAAATGTAATTTTCAGGAATTGGGCACTTAAGTCAAAACAATAAATTACATTCGGCATCATAGGTAGACCAATTACCTATGACAGTCCACATGGGAGCCAACCTATTACAGGCAAATTTCTTGCACTGGTGCACATTTCACGAACTGGAATGTACACCATTAGTACAATTTTGCATGTGATGAGGTGGATCCCATTCAGACTATCACAGGCTGGTTTACCTTAGTTTATTTGTGTGACAAGTGCGCTACAATCGATGATTCCAACGCTGCAGGACATTCTGGTAACACACTGTGCAGGATAGTTCACAGGTTTCAGGAGGGCATTTGGAACCTTCAAGAGGATTGAGAAAGTAGTGTCGACAAGATCAGAACGCGCAGTCAGCTAGCATCGACATAACCCATGATAAAGAATCATGAACAGTAACCGCGAAACTAGCATGAATCGAATCCTGATGCACTGTAACAGTAATCTTGGGATTCATATGTGAATAGTTTTACTGTAACTCTATACTGTGCATGTAGTCACGTACTTTCATCGATGACCTGCTCAGCTCGGAACCTGTGTCGTCGGACATTCAGTTTGCCGGGAGAGAGACAGACGGATCGGAGGTCTTTCGCATTGTGAACAGTTAATGGACGTGACTGAAACCGGAAAGACCGTCGGCAGTTGCTGACAGAGGCCGCCCGAGGTTCCGAGTAATCACGCTTGCTACAGTAATCAGGACAACGCTTGCTACAGTAATCCGGACAACGCTTGCTACAGTAATCTAGACAACGCTTGCTAGCCGGCTACAGCAATCCGTGTCTGGAAGTTGCTTCGAGTGCTTCAATCGGAGATGTGATTCTCAGGATTGAGAGATGGGACGTGAAATGCCGGCATTGACGACATTTGTGAGCTTATTGTCCGCGCCGGTAATGGAACCGACTACTGTACTGATCCTAGAGTACTAAACTTTACCCTCAAGGCTAAACAGATTTTTTATGAATTAAACAATGAGATTTTTTTATTTTTTATTTTTTATTTTTTTAACAAATAAAACGAAATTTCATTGCAAATGGCAAAATACAAGACCGCCAGCCACTTTTACTTTTATTTTAGTTGTGATAACAGCACATGGTCTATGAATTGAAGGCGAGGACATATGGTACTGCAGGACATGGTTATTTATTAATTTAACTGTGAGGATTGTACGGGTCAGTGGGGACAAAATAAAGGCCCTCGACCAGAACAGAACTGTCTGTTTAAATAATACTGAGAGGCCCTGTCACCGACCCCACAACAATCCACGTGTCACCGACATAGCCGCAGAGGCTGGTGAAAAGTGTCACAGGTTGTGACCGTAACATTATTGGCTGAAATGAGTTCAGTCTTTTGTACTTTACTTTTGAGGAATGAATTTCATTTATAATTCGGTGAAGCAGCGCAATTCTACATTGATCCATATTTTAGACCGAAAAAAAAACACTTTTTGATTTTAATCATGCGTTTTTTCATTCTAAATTGGAAACTTCATCCATCATTTCTATTTTTTAAATGTACATGAAATTTAAAGCATACTGATTGAACTTTTTCCAAAATTTGTTTGACAAAAAAAATGTGGGAAGTCAAGTTATGACTCAAACCTAAATATCTATTTGTGATTTGAAGCCTTCACTTGAGAAAGTTATGAACAAAGAGTTCAAAGAAGGATGTGTAGGTTCATTTTCATAGTCTCTCTTTCTCTCTCAAATTTGTCTATACTTTTTGAATAGATGATTTAAAATAATTACAAATGGATTTTAGGAGATGAAAGTTGATATAAATGCTTATATTCTATTTTTTAACCCCTAGTGTCCAGAGGCCAATTTTCTGTCAAAAACCACTCAAAACTGCCCCTACTACTGCATTTATCAAAATTTTCAACAAAATGTTTTTAATTAGAAATCTAACTGTAGAATCTTGTACTTGACTTATAGAAGAAGTGGTAAAATTTTTGTGACATTTGACTGCATGGATTGAAAGATATAAGTATTTGAAGTCATTTTTTAATTTATTTTTTGATTGTGCCCGACAATTTCAGTTGTCTTTGACCATTGATTGTGGAAAAAATTTCCACTATAGGTGCCTAAATTTAAAAATCTATTATATTCTAGATCATGTTAGAAATGTCTCCCAAAAATTTCAAGTCAAAAAATGACATGAAACACATCCAAAAAAATATTGCAATGCAACAATGTCCAAAAGTTCACAATGCCTCACATAATTTTCCGAGCAAGTCTTCCACCACATAAATTTGAAACTCAAAAATCCACATGGTGGGTTGAAAGATATAGTATGCCTTTACAATTTCCAAAAAAGAAATTTGAAAAAAAAACAAAAAACTCTATTATCTATGGAATTTAGAAGCACTCTATGAATAAATAATAGAATATGGCTTTGGGCATGGCATGGAAAAAGAGGCAAAGTGTGTTCCTTATATGTTCTAATCATTGGGAGCTTTGAGTTACCTAGAACTTCCAATGGGGAACTATAACTATCTAAAACTACGAGCCCTTCATCATGGAACCTGCTACCCTTTCCTTAGGCTCCCCTCGTGCCCCATGCTGTTGCCTTGCCATAGTCAAAGCAAATTCCTTTGCCCGCAACTACCCAATGAACTGAAATTTTCACAAAAATGTTCATAATTTCTAAACCGTAAGTCATAATTCTATGAAATTTATATGCATGCAAAGCTTGTGAGAAACTACATGCTCACAAAAAGTTTGAAAAAATCATGTTGAATATTAAGAGTGAATGAGCTTACCTGAAAACCCAAGTGTCTCCCAAGGGGACACTAGGGACTTTAGGGGTTAATCAAAAGTTGAATCATTCTACTTAAATGAGCTTTGAAGTTTTGATAATCTTGTAATTTTTGCTTGTTTTGATATAAGTAACCCATATAGAATATCATGCCTACCCCCCACTTATATAAAATATTTGCTTTCTCTCTATATACCTAGCATGAAGTTCATTGAGATTTACAATTGATCATTGTGTTATGAATAATTATAATCATAGAACCATCTATCATAAATAACACATTTTTATACTAACAAAAATTCAATATTGTAACAAAAAAAATTTATTGACATGAGCAACACCATATTTGTACATATAGAAATGAAAAATTAATGGCATTGAAGCAAATTGATGGTTATTACAATTAGCAAAGTTGTTGTATACAAGGCATATTGAGAGTGCATGATATTTCTATTCAATGCATTCTAATTCACTATTCACTATTTGTATCAAATCATGTTGAAAATGATATTAATCAACATTTTACATATATTTATAATATGTTTACAACATGAATTTGTATAAGTAATGATGCCTTCTACACTCTTGTATACAATTTAGCCCTACAAAAACCTCTACCTTCCAAAGTTATATGCACCTTGATCACACTTTATTGTAATTTCTAAAAAATCTTTTTTTTAGAATATTTGATTTAATTTAAGAAAATAAGGTCTCACAAGTTTTGTTTCTCTTTAATCCAAAATTTCAAAAACACTTTAGAACACAATGAATAATTTGAATGCACTATTGGAATTAAAAGTTCTATAGGTTAGAATCCAAATTATAAAATATTGAGTAATTTTCATTTATATTTTTTGCTTTTGAACAATTCCAAAATTTGAATATAGAATAATCTTTTTCATTCCAAAAATGTATTATTGATAAAGACCTTAATTACTCTAATGTATATTATAATTGATATATATTTTTATATTATATATATATATATATATATATTTTTAAATGCTTTCATTTTCATAAAAAATTATAAGAAATATAAAAGATTTATCAATCAATGTGTCTTTTGAAGTAGCATCAATGCTAAAAATTTGCAAAATCGAGCCTTGTGAGTTTGTGGAAGAAATCTGTTGATGATTTGCTTGGTTTGGATGGATTTACTATATAATAACTATATAGTAATTGAACTTTTTTTTACCCTTTGTACTTGCACTATTAGAATTTTCCTTCACAGAGCAAAAGGTAGCTTACCTTGTTAGTGTTTAGATGCTCTTATTTTTCGTTAAAAGAGTGTTTCATACTTTATGGTCTTGGTTTTTATTTCATATTTGAAAATGATTTTTGTTATTAGATTTGTTTAGTAAGACAATATCTATTTGAGCAATAAATTGTATAAATGTTAAACTTGTTTAGATAGTGGTAATTTGATTTGAAAATCATCGGCAACAATATTTTGGAAGTTGAAAATCAATGCTACAGAAATTTTTACAAATACTAATGATTCATTTGCTACTTGTATCTCTTTAAGAATTTGATTTCTTTTAATTGTATTTATCCTTCACAAATCATTTATAATTTTATAGCTATAAAGTTTATATAATGACAATTTTTAACAAAATTAATAATTACAATTTTTTTCATTGATAAACAACACATAGTTCCATACTTCATGAATGAAATAAAAATGGAAAGTGGAATGTAATTTGAAAGATTAAATTGAGCTCATAACCTTGGTCTTTGACCATTTGATATTAGTGTGATGTTAATAGCCTTCACATCAATTAATATAATACTTGCAACTAGGAATATCATCATTGAAATTTAACTAGAAGAATTCACCACTATTTGGTGAAATTAGATGAATTATTGACTTCAATAATTCTCTTAGGAATATTTTTCTTTAATATACTAAGTTGATATAGTTTCAACACTATATTAATATTGAACTAAAGTTTTATTAGATTAACATGAGTTTTAATAATAATGAGTTTGTAAATCTTCTAAAGAATCTTTGAAGATGAAGTTCTAGTGCTAAATTTTGATGGTATTTTCAAAATACCTCGACTTTGTGAATTGTGACTAACCATGAATCATATTTCCATCTTTTGTCATTGACATAAAATTTTCAACTACAAGGTTCATCTAAACAAGAAGACGTTGAATATATTGTAATCTATCTTTTAATAAAAAGAGAATTGGAATTTAGTATTTAGAATATAAAGTAAGATGAGAGAAACAAAAAGCTCGATCAATAACAAAAACAAACTACCAACACCAAGTGCACCATTTGAAAACTGCACCAAAAGATGCAAATACCAACATAGGTCATAGGATACATTGAAAGCCAAGTTATCCATAAACATTGCAAATTCTCTCCAAAATTAGCTTAGAATCACGATATCCAATCAACATGAGTAAAGATCATGTGCTGAATCTTATTGGCAATTAAAAAGAAGATTCTAGATTATTTTTCTTAGCATATATTTTTCAAACATTGCATAAATTAACTATAAAATTTTAAAGTAGCAATTATTTGAATGCATATCCAAAACCAACTCCAAACTCGTGTCGAAATGATATGCTCCCTCAATAAGAAACTAATAGCATATATTTTTCAAACATCACATAAATTAATTATAAAAATTTAAAGTAGCAATTATTTGAATGCATATCCAAAACCAACTCTAGGCTCGTGTCGAAATGATATGCTCCCTCAACAAGAAACTAATAGCATATATTTTTCAGCCATTGCATAAATTAACTATAAAATTTTAAAGTAGCAATTATTTGAATGCATATCCAAAACCAACTCTAGACTCGTGTCGAAATGGTACACTCCCTCAACAAGAAACTAAAAGGCATTGATACTGGTTGCAACAAGGTCAATTTTGTTGCAGGAGGTCACCCACCTTACTTCAATGAAAAGTGGCTCCCCTCACTTTCAACTTTTCAAGAGAGAGAGAGAAAACTCGGCAACCAACTGAACTTTAATTTATGAAGTTGGCGTAACATAAATGAAGAGTCCACAGTCTTCATCACCTTGTCGACTCCCATCCCATCCCACGACCTCACAAGAGCTCAAACACTTGACTCCAACAAGAGGTTACAAGACTCCACTATTACCAGTCAATCACTTGACTATAGTTGCGTTCCAGAAACGCTTCCGACTATTTGGGAAGCTCCCAGAAGCTCGGGGGTAGCTTAAAATCAACACAGGGAAACCACTCCTTTTGAACGAACTCACTGTACTGTACATGCGGTACCCCGTGAGATCTTTCTGGAGTTCATGCATGCCTCCAATTGCCCGCGCCCGAGGAATAACGTAAGATATCTGAGACACATCGATGCTACAGTATTAGTTTTTGCACACATTCAATAATATCTTTTGGTATTGTCGATGACCGTGGTCCGGACTTCGATCGATGTCGATGACCTCCGCTAGCTAGCTACAGTAGGCTCAGCTGGATGGAATCTCCGCTTGATGCCTTTCCGCGTTGATTGACTGGATGGTGGGACATCGATCTTGCATCATTTTCAGGAGTTTCTTCTTCCAAAGGAGCGCCGTGGTTGGCAGGAAGCAAAGGACAGGAGTCCGTGGCGTCACTGAACCAGGACTCCAGGAGGGAGAGGATTTGATCTGATCAAAGTTTTGGGCTTGCCCTATCTTAGAACTAGTGTAGCTAAGTTGTAGGCGAGTTGTTGAGTGCAGATGGCAGCGTGAAAAAGCAGCAGCAATCGAGGCCAAGTGCCCTTTAAATAAGAATCATGTTGCGTAGATCCTCGCGACCAAAGTTGGAACGTGGCTCATAAGCGAAAAGATCTCGACGTGTCGTGGGCAAAAATCTGTGTCTGTAAGCTTAGAGTGGCGGGCCTCACGAGCTTAGGGTCGGCGTACAACTGTCCAGAGAACTCCATCTCGAGTCAAAGAAAGTTTAGTCCATTCAAATAGTCCGGCATTAAATGAATTGGCAGTATTCATGAAATTGAGACAAAATGCGCATTTTGAGACCTCCCAGTGTTACTTGTGGACCTCTATTCTAATGAATCAAAGGTTTATAAATGATTCAACTCTTTATGAATCAAAGATTTATAAATGTAATAACATATTGAATTCTCAATATAATGAACACTTCTTATCTTCTAAATTTTGGTTCAGAAATAAATTGAGACTTCAAAATGTCTCATTTTAATGAATATAATGAATTACATTATACAATAGGAAAATCCTATTTGTACCACTATGTATTAGGAGTGTACATTTCAAACATTCAAATGTACTTTCTTAGTAAGATGAATGAGTTTGTTATTGCCACCCTTCTAAATTTTGCCTTCATATACTCATTGGATTTATTTTAGTCTTTTTAGAAGGGAAAATGTACATCATAGATATATGAGGGCATATTCGAGAAGAATGGTAGCAATATGCTAATTACCTTTATAATGATAAAAAAAAAGTGACACGAATAGAATCTTCTATTTTAATATGCATGATTCAACTAAGTCACCAAAGTCAAATTATTTTCAATTAATACATGTTGAGATAGTACTAAACTCAACCAATTTCTATTTCAAATAATTTGATAATAAAACATATAGTGGTTCTCAAAATGTTTTGTATACTTAAAAAAATTGTCAAAGTCAATTGAAGAATTAGAGACTTTATAAACAAAATTTGAATATGATGTGATACAAATAACACACTTGCATAAGATAAATTTTTGAAATTTATAAAATGATTATAAAATTAATCAAACTCATTATTACTTTTTAGTAAGTGGAATGAAAACTATTTTAAAAATTATTTGGTAAAAAATTTACAAATTTTACAATTCTATTGAGTAAAATATTATTGGCTATAATAAGACTACAAATTTTTATATTTTTAATAATTCACTCCAAAATTCTCCAAAAATTGTGAAAATTAAAATATATATAATATTTATATATTATTTTTCATGATTTACTTAAAGTGTTTTAAGGTGCACTTCCATTGATCAAGTTCTTATTATATACCATTCAAAAGTTGGAAACACATTTTGAGAGCTAACATACCATTAGGCCTAAGGATGCTCTAAATATGGTTGGAAGGATATATAGGCACCAATTGCTACAATATGCAAGCATATAATTTTATAAACCTCTTTTCTAGAATTGGTGCTATGCAACTATTGTAAAAATGATAGTAGATTCTTTTCAAAATAGTGTAACAATTTTTTTCCAAAGAAGTGTCATTTTTGTGTCACCTATTGTATTTGATCAAGATTCGTAAAATCAATAGGAGAGTTTCAGGGGCTTTAGAAGACTACAAGTTCTCAAGCTCTAAAAGCTTTAGGAACTCTACCAATTGTATAGTTTGACCTAGTTGAGAGAGTGCCATGTTAAAAATTATTTTTTTCATTATTTTTTTTGAATTTTTCTAAAAAGAATATTTAAATTTTAAATTTTTTCAAATATTTTTTATTTTGATTATGTACTACAGTTCCTAGCAAAGGGAACAAGGTTGAAACAACTCTCTATTGCCTCCAAATCTCAAGTAATGAATCATTAAGAAACTCAATCTCACTAGAAAATACTAAATTTTATTTTATACTGCTTAAAAAATTATGTAATCTATAAGTCAAAAGTTGAGAATTGTCTTCTATATTCTTCCTTCAAGTAATGAGTATAATAAAAAATTAAAAAGAAAAAATCATTATTGGAGGATAGGATGGTGCAAATATTTTATACTCATAGTAGATGATAATGTTGTCAATTTCAAGATGATTACATTATATTTCAGAATATATTGATAACTTTTTGGCCCTATATAAGCATGTGAATAAATTATGAATTATAAGGGTATTGATTATATATGTATTTAAATTGACCATAGGAATTTTAGTAAGACTACATTGCTATAATCTCTAGATTGCTAATTGGGATACATGAACACCTTTTAGGATATATTTATAACCAAGGTGATTTAAAGGTGCTATATTTATTTAAATTTTATAGAAATAAGGGGAGGTTAGATCAATATAATCTATATGTTATTTAACAAATATCCCACAATAGCATTAGAAGATTTTTGGGGCCTCTAGATGCCTATGAGTTATCATAGCCTGCGAACATAGGGAATAGGTTTGGCGTAGCGGTCCAACATGACCGAGACCCTACCATGTCATTGACCAAATTTTTTTTTTTTATGAAAAAGAAAATTCTAACAATGGACCGTTCCCTTTGCTGCAGGGAACAATTGAGGGGGAACAGGCCTGAAACAAGCTTCTAGACCCCTCCAAACTCTTCTAATGGTGTACTAGAATTTTTTGGAATGATTGAATGGAAAAAATATAAAATTTAAAGGAAAAGTTAGTAACCAAAGACCCTAGAAGTTCTTTCTAAGGCTAAAATATGACCATTGTTTTCTTTTAGAATTTAATTATTTAATGGATTCTCATGGTATAAGAAATTAATTTGAAAAAATCCCTCTTGCAATGTAATTACATATCATATTAGCTTAGGGTGCCTTCTTTCTTGCAATTATTTGAATTGAATTAAAAAATTTATCCTCTAAAATTTATCAATAGATGTTTTTTAGCCTTTGTAGAGGGTTGTGAGTTCCCTTGGGTTCTTAGACTTTGGAAATTGCACTGTAGCAATTGCCCGACATGGCAAAGAGACTATCACTTCATCTTCTTTTTTAACTTCTTTTTTTCATTTCATTTCTTTTTTCTTTTTAAAAATTTCGACAATGACCATTCTTTAACTATTAGGGGAACAATGTCAAGAATGGGCCCTTTTAATCCTCCCAACCCCCCCCCAAAAAAAAAAAAAACAAAAAAAAACATCTAATGTTATTTTACATCAATGTAATTGTATTTTTTGGGCATTTTCACACCCTTGAGAAAGATTGTAATTCAAGAAGCATGAAATAACCTTCTTTATGATGGTTCATTGTTGAAATAAGTATAATCTTCAATTTATTCAAGTGCTTAAATGGAATAGTAGAAGTAATATATGTATTAGATGAGATTCACTTTTTCTACAAGGTTTCGAGTTCCTCTGGATTTTTAAATTGTGGGAATTTGTCCACAATAGTTGTTTGACAAGGCTTAGCAATTGCTATATTAGATAATAATAAAATATTATTTTTGAAAAAGAATTTTTTAAATAATTATTTAAAAAAATTAAATTAAAATATTTATTATTCTTTATTTTGATCAATAGGGCCTAGTTCACAACATTAGGAATAGGCTTGAAACGACCCTCCAATGCCCCCTCCAAACATCTCATGTTGGAAAGATGGAATCTTTTTATTCCTTACCTATTCCATAAAAAATGTTTCCATCTTTCAAATGAATAAATTCCCAATACTATACTTGACTTTCAATAATTAATTAAATTTTAGAATAGTGATTTAATAAGCACTTTCAAATTAAAGAAATGATCAATTTTTTATTTTTTCAAAACTCTAGCACTATATGTGGCCATTGTATCCATTTGTATCCTACATATTTTTATAAGTCAATTAATGTTTGATTTGTGGAAAGAAGGCAAGTGTTTTATAAAATTGGGGACATAGGAGGCACAACAATTCATTTGGAATATGTAAATTAAGACATGAAAGGGCTCAACTATTTATAGTCAAGTCAAAATAATGCAATAATTGTTTTCACAATTGAACTTCAAACCTCCATAACTTTTTATTAAAGACTCCAAAACACATATAAATTTTTGGAGGGGAAATTTAACTTGATTTCCCACATTTTTTTAAATTGACCTCATTTAAAAAAATTGATTTACAATGATTAAATGAGGTTTCAATGTGAATATAATTGCTTCATTATAATTTCTTTGAGCTCCAAATTTGCTTCAAATATCCTATAACCTTAGAAGATTGATAAAGAACAATGAACTTCACTATAAAAAGGGCCCCTTCAACCCTCATCCCAACATCTTAATGAAATCAGCCCTTCACATCACCAAACTATAATATTTTGATATTTGATGATGCATGCCTTAATACTTTAATAAAAATTAAAGTACGAAATATTCAACATTAGGTAATGTATATTTCATCACATGGCCTATTTTTTGATATACAAGCATTTGTGTCATTAGTTTATTTGTTTTCCAACTCCCCTAAAGAAATTTCTTAAATAATTCAACTTCTTGTTTTATTATTTTTTTATATTGTTGATTCTAATAGTTGGATATGATATTAGGAGGAATATTCATTTGTACATAGATTATATTTTAAACTAATGCTAACTCCATAAGATTATAATTTATAGTAGAACCATCCATTCCCAACAAAGGAACCATATCTAATGTGTAGGTGCAACTATTTCCAACCAAGGCTAGAACAAATTTTTGACCAAAGTTTAAAATGTTTTTTTTTTTCCTTTTCAAAGTTGGGACTAATCAAGTTATGACACATTTCCTAGAGTAGTAAGTGTGAAAGTAGTTCTTAAATGATTGGAATTAGAAGACTCTACAAATTGAGTATGGGCTTAAACTTCCAAAATTCATAATAATTTCAATTCAAAGCTTAAAATTACCAAAAAAATTGCAATCCCTATCATTTCTATCTTTCCATAGAGTAGAAAATTTACATTGCCTTACACTACTCTAAAACATATGTGAAATCGCTAAAGTGGTTGACTATGGGTGATTCTACCATATACCCCACCTTTCTTCACCCTTGGGAGGAATGTACCCTTCTGGAATCCCCTACCAACGTTGATAATCCTACGTGTCTGCCAACTCATTTATATATCGAATCCACGTCACAATAGCCATTCTTGTGGATACAGGTACCGGTATCTTCTTTTGGTTTGCTCACGCAATGTGAAAGGAAGACAAAGGGAGGAAGCAGGCGTTGCCGGTAGTAATTAGGGTTTCCTCGTGTCGCAAATCACCGTCAACGATGTCGACAATGCGAATGCGAAGGTGCCGTTCATAATGTAGCTCCCTGAGTTTCGAAAAAATAAATTGGAACTGGATTGCAGTGTAATTCGTTGGAGGACAACTGAGGCAGCAATGGCTCTGCCCGTCGGAATGGTTTGCAAACAGCTGGCCGTGCGAGCTGCTAATGCGTGGCCAACAGGACCCGTACTCATGGCTCGTGGATTGCGAATCGGGGCTTGTGAATTTCCGAGTTGGAAGTGGAAGACGGCCGGAGTTTCATGCTCGATCTCGGGGCGAGGGTTGCATGCGAGAGATGGCAGGGAGCTTATTCTAGGCATTGAAACGAGCTGTGACGACACGGGCGCGGCAGTGGTGATGCCTCGTTTCCTCTCTCTCTCTCTCACTGTCTCACTGCCTGCGAATGTTTCTAGAGAATAACTGATTATGAGGATTAGATGTCAGGGTTTAGGGTTTAAGAAATGTTAACAATTTGAATGAAGGATAAGTTTGTGGACGAGTTAATTCTCATTTTGGAATTGTTTGTATCTTGGGAGTAGTCTTTAGAGATTCTTGGTGCGAACTGCAGCCTCGCTCGTAGCTATTCGTCAGTGCGGCGTCTTTGTGAACTTAAATTTTAGAGTTCTGTTAACGTCTTTGTAATTTATTCACTTAGTAACGGAAAATCATTTAGATATGGAATCTTTGTGCTATCTCAGTCCATTCTGTATTAGAGTTACAGAATTTGTGTGGAGTATGATGAGATTTCAACCCTGAACTGGATTGCCTTCTCTGGAATTTTGCAGGTCTCTACGGATGGTCGCATCCTTGGGGAAGCCCTTTCATCGCAGGTGGCGATTCATACTCCTCCTCTTATGAACATTACAAATCAATGTCATGTTTCGGCTTTAGATCACTTCTTCTGTGCGACTTTGTGTATGCTAGTGGCTTTTTTTTTATGTGGGCTCACATTGTGACTTTTTTGGTTCTTGCAAAATGATGCGGTGAGAAAAAAGTTCTTTTGTGTAGCGACGCATTGTGTATCTATCATGTGCTCTTGTCGCGACGTTACAGACGTCTGTGTTATGTCTGTGAAGGCGGACCTGCTACATCAGTGGGGTGGAGTGGTACCCAAACTAGCCCAGGATGCTCATGCCCAGGCTATTGATAAGGTATGAGAAATCAATTTTCTGATAGGTCGTCAATTTTCTGATGCATCATTCGTATAGTTCATCTAAGCACTCATGATGGTGACTTATTTCAAGAGATACAGCACTCGGGTTACTTCTGCCTTGAAGCATGCTCTTTTCACCATATAGCGATACTGTTATCCTAATGGGTTGTGAATGATCTGGAAGATGGCAGGTTGTTGCTAAAGCTCTTGGAAACGCTGGTGTACAAGAAAGAGACCTTTCTGCTGTGGCCGTTACCATCGGTCCAGGGTTAAGCATGTGTCTACGAGGTTGTTTCGAAATCCCTAGGCGATTGAGATTTTTCATGCTTCAATTTTAATTTTTGAAATAAGTTAGCAGTTATTGATCTCAACCTTTCTTCATACATGGCGTGACTTAGTTTATGAATTTGGTACAGTGGGCGTGAGCAAGGCGAGGCAAATAGCTCGGGTTCATCGCCTGCCAATGGTTGGCGTTCATCACATGGAAGCGCATGCACTTGTAGCCAGGTGACTTTTTTTCCTCGATGCTGTGGTTCCTGAATTATCAATAAAGTTTGATGACATGCCCAGTAATGGCCCTTTTGAGCAGGTTGTTCTGAAAGTTTTAGTTTGAAGAGTACCAGTCTGAGTAGTTGCTTGTTAATTGGTTCCTTACTCCAAAGATGTGGATCTGTGGGTGCAGATTGACAGAAAATGGAGTAAGATTCCCTTTTGTGGTGCTCTTAGTTTCAGGTACTCACGGTGATGGCATCATTTAATAATTTTAATATTCGAGGATAAGCGCAAGTTTTTATCAAATACAAACATTTCGCTGGGGCTGATTGTATTAGGAAAATTGAGGTATTAAAGTTTGAATTACGTTGTCCACAACTGTTGTATAACTGTTTTATTGTGATTCAGAACAAAGACTGATGGAATTTGTCGACTTTTGTGTGCATCTGATGATTAATGAGGATTAGGACGCTTTGTCATTTCGTTTGTTTCAAATGTGCTTCAACTCCCCTTTTGTTGCTCAAATGCGAATCTGTTTTCACTAAGTCTTGCAAATTCTAGTCGCTTTTTATTTACATTTGGATGTGTACATGAAAATGTAAAGTCCTGGTGTTCTAGAACGTGGATTATGAAGGAATGCGTCAATGGAAAATAATTGTGCACATATGTCGTACTGATTGGCAATAGGAGGACATAACTTGCTTTTGCTGGCACAAGATGTCGGTCAATACACTCAACTTGGCACCACAGTTGACGATGCTATTGGTGAGGTGAGAAAAAGTTAATTACCCCTGTGACAAGAATTTAGTCTTTCCATTGTGTCATATTCTCTAAGCCATGTATGGAAAATTATTAAAATTGATGCTGTGAAAGTTTTACTCTTGCACAGGTTTCTTGCCTCCTTTGCAACTGCAAGTCAGAGTTACTTGTGGATTTTTGTGAAATGCAGGCTTATGATAAGACAGCGAGGCTTCTTGGGTTGGACTTGAAACGTGGAGGGGGCCCAGCTCTTGAAGAGCTTGCTTTAGAAGGAGATCCGAATGCTTTCAATTTTTCTGTGAGTCTCTCCATGTTGGTATAGTGTCTTCTATTGATAGCTGTGATGTAAGGGATTGAGGAATACTGATCTTTGAAGTTCCTACACCTGCTCAGGGTCAATGTAGTTCGATGCTCAAATGACGATCGGTCAATTCACATTGAGATTTCTTTCTTTTTTTTGCCTTGCCTTGTGGATCTTAAAAGCTTTGTCTGGACAATTCACTAATTTGCATCTAATGCTGCAGGTGCCTATGCGACATCGTCAGAACTGTAACTTCTCTTACGCTGGCCTCAAGAATCAGGTCCGCTTGGCCATAGCTGCTGAGAACATGTATGTATCGTCGATGGTGTTGTAAATTTCAGGGAAATGCTGATACTTCGAAAGTCATAGTCGAACGCACTTTAATTAGATCGAAATTTCTTCACTTGCTGTTTATCCGTGCTCTTGGAGGTAGTGCTCTATCATTCTGGTTCATGCCAGCAACTGGCTCAAGCGATTTTTAATAACGAGTATGTTCCTAGAGCGGAACTTACTCGAAGTTCCCACTCTGGCATATCTAGACACGGCTTTGAGCATCAGTAACGGCACAACCTACAGTTGTACGTCATCTTACTTAGATCAGGGATTTAGTCACTTCCTGTCTCACACCTGAATGGTGTTTTTTCAGTAATGCTGAGTTACCGGTAGCAGAGACTGACAAGGAAGAACGCCGCCGTCGAGCAGATTTGGCGGCTTCCTTTCAGGCATGGAGTTTTTTCAATCATCCTGGACAAGAGCTTTTTAAGTTTTTGAACATGGTTGTTGGGATTCCGTCATTGTAGCATGTTGTTCCTGCGCAATTTCTCGATTTGTGGATGTTCTTTCAAAGTCAATCGGAACGGTGCGTATGAAATATGGGACATTTTGCAGAGGGTTGCTGTACTCCACCTAGAGGACAAGTGCCGCAGAGCTTTGACATTGGCGCGCAAGATTGATCCTTCGGTACAATGTCTGGTGAGCATCTCAAATTTTCCTGCTGCTTTGAACCATAAGATTAGCGAGTGCCATCAAATTTAGCGCTTGCTATGATTAGCGTGTGTGCTGTTGCTATTGAGTTACAAATGTAAGGGAAGAGATTTGAATAGAATCTTTTTCATTAAAATTAGACTGTTTCAAGGAATTTTAGAAAATACTATGGGGAGGGTGATCTTCTATCCCTACCAAAGCATACCAGTTTTTGGTTTCAAAGAAGTTTCCTTTTTGGATGGGACATATTTGTTCATTGCGACAATTAGGAGTTAATATATTTGGTTCACAAGCTTTGAACAATTTCATTGAAATGAATAGGGGTCTCTCCATTATTGGCCTACTTAATTGCCAGATCCCTCTTACAAACATTCGTATGATTGATGTCTAAATCAGTTTCAAAATATAATTTTACTGAGAACCTTTTGCACACGAGTGATACAAAATCTAAAATCTTCTTGCTTTTTCTTCTTTTGCAGGTTGTGTCAGGTGGCGTGGCTTCCAACCAAGTAGTCCGCAGTAGGCTGACTTCTGTTACTCTGGAAGTTGGACTTCGCCTTGTTTGCCCACCTCCTCGACTCTGCACTGACAATGGTATCCGCCACATTCTTTTGTAGGGTGGAGAGTGGTTTTCTAAATCCTGTTTCATTTGCAGTGCCAATCAGATTAAGCACTACATAAGCATTGTATGAGTAAGTTATTATATGAATAAGGTATGCATTTAAGAAAGAATCTTATAGGTTGAGTGATATCAAGAGAAGGTTTTAATTTCTTCAGCTGATATACATTCTCACTAGATTCTAATATGTACTCGTCAGTTACTTTTTCTCCATTAATGGCCTATTCGTGGCCTACCCACGTTTAGAGTTCGCTACACTAATTTATACTATTTTATATGATTGCAGGCTGAAATATTACTTTATTAGACTAATTTCCACCAATTTTGTGGGTAGTGACACTAACAGGGAAAATTAGGACCTTATCTGGTCATTTGTTGCACAGTACCTAATATTATAATCAACTATTTAATCTTTCCTATGCAGGAGTTATGGTGGCGTGGGCAGGGGTTGAGCATTACAACAGAGGAATGATTGAGTCTCCTCCCCCCATCGACGAACCTCTAGATTGTTGGGTATGTATTATTCTTTGTTGTCATGTCTTATTTATGTACCTCGTAACATTTTTCAGCAGTTATGAGAACTCACCCTTCTCTAATAGTCTGAGGTTCATTGTAGAGAGTGTGCATGGTGCTTAGTGAGTGGCGTGTCTTTTCCAAAGGTGTTGACTTTACTAAAAAAGAATCTGGGTTCGTTTTGTAAGAGTTTTGAAGAAAGCTGCACAAGAATGTTATGCTCGTGCATAGTAGTCCCGGTTTATATAATTGAAGCCCTAATTAAAATTTTAATGGTGGATCTGAACCGCCATCACTGTGAAATAAGTTTTTTGAAGGGTTTTCGACTGAGATGTTTGAACGATTCCTAAACAGCTCGACTTGAGGCCACGCTGGCAACTAGGGGATATTCATGAGGAGGGCGTTACGCATACGCACAAACGATCTTTGAAGAAGACGGGTGCCCATCCCTCCCTTACTGCCCAAGTTCGAAGTTTTGCAGAAGGTAACTGCTAGCATGAGCCGATTACTCACTTCTTCGAGTTCGCGTGCATGTCCTGATTTGAATTACTTCATAGCTGGAGTCGACAATGATTACAAATAGACCTGAGGATCTATTTGTAGCACAATGAGCACTTAAACAAATGGAGGAGTGTGATTTGTGGGAGATGTGTAGTGCAGTAGAGAGATCTTTGAACCAGATCCGTCGAGATCAAATTGTTATCACTATGTGAATATTATGTGCAAAATCAAATTAGGAGGCTTTAGACCGCTATAGGTAACAGGAGGCTACTCCATTTCCACTGAAAGATTAATGGCCATTGACTTGCTTACACCACTTCCTATTTGAAGGCCAACCAAGTGTACAACCAGGTGTATGAATAGATGAGTTGCTGATGGTAACCGGGTCAGTATGGAGACGGAATCAGGTCCACAATGGTTTGTTGTATCTTCTACCTTATGGAAAGCGCACAGGGTTGCAGCAAAGTGGCAATGTGACCAACATTTGAATGTCTTCCTCGTGAAGCTTTAATGCAAAACACTTGCTCAAGATCGAGTTCCTCAAGGCTTAAGACACTTACTCAAGTCGAGCAACCGTTGTCGACACTCACAGTAACTCAGATCAAGGGATCGCAACGTACGCAAATCACCCCATTCCAAACATGTGAGTCCATTGCCTGCTCCCATCTTAGTGCAAAACTTGTAATTGCACAAATCCATTCAAATTTGGTGCCTCGCTGAAATTTGAATCATTAAATATAGCTCCTGATCCTGGTATGGAATGCGAAGTTCAGGGAGCCTTGCGTGCCCATACAAAGGTTTCAATTTGGTGCATTGGCTTACGCTTTGCTTCTCTGATCTGAACAGCGAAGAGGGGAGGGCCATGACCCCCGAAAGAAACAGTCATGCTTGCTAGATTTCATTTAATCCTAAAGAGCCCCA
Organism: Pseudoscleropodium purum; assembly: GCA_963969395.1. Classification (NCBI taxonomy): domain Eukaryota; kingdom Viridiplantae; phylum Streptophyta; class Bryopsida; order Hypnales; family Brachytheciaceae; genus Pseudoscleropodium; species Pseudoscleropodium purum. The sequence goes on along the minus strand of OZ017804.1, from coordinate 12,263,523 downwards.
CTCATCGGAAACAAATGATGTGCATTCAAGGATGTTGAAAAAGAATTTTTGGTCTATTCTTCAATGATGTGACTAACTTGACCACTTCATGCTCTATGATTTTTGTTTTAAGGGTTCTAAATGAGTTCATGTAGCTAAAACATGACATGTCAAGTGCACGAGTCTCATTGTGAAGAAATAGTTATCCATAGGTTTTGATCTTGTATGCTTTCCTAGTTAATTTGGGCCTTTGCTATTGGTACCTACAACATCATCACTACTCTTGTACATGAGAGAAGATTGAGCTTGATTCCAAGATTGCCATTTTCAGCATGGAGACATCTATTGATTATTGTTTATTTTTATTGAAGGTCAAAGGAAAAACACAGCATGAATCTTTGAATTGGATTTAAAGGATATCTCTAATGTGGGATTGGTAGAAAAGTCCACATGAAACTAATCCATTGAGTATTTACATGCCATATTTCTACTATATTGAATTAATCTTTGAATATAAGGCTTGGTTCAAATAAGTGGTTGGACAAACTAATTTCAAAGGTTATTGGCTAAAATAGCATCTTTGTCTAGTGAAGTGTTTGGACTTAGGGTTTGTCCATTTCATTAACCCAATGCCAAGTCACTAACCAATTTAGCCAACTCAATGGATAAGATGGAGAAGTTTTAGGGTTTGCTTGTAGGGTGGCTCCAAACTTCTCTAGTAGAGGAGTGTTCTCACTTGGTTGCAATGTTCTTATGCTTTGTTGCAACGTTCTTTTTCAAAATCAAAACTTTTATATATTTATGGTGAGCTTTCTTTCTACATTTCAAGTCTTTCTATGCCCTAGTGCTTTCTTGTGTATGGTACGTGAGTGGTGTGAATGGTAGAAATGGAATCCTTCTATCAATCTCCAAATATTAATGTGAGTGAATTTATTCAATGTCCTTCTCTAATTCTGAAATTCTTTCATATTCACAATGGCATTGTGGAGGTTGAAGGTTAAAGTAGTAGTTTAGAGATTGTTGTGCAAGGTGGTTGTGTTGAAGGTTAGAATGGTGGTGCTTATGCTTAGCTTAGAGGATAGTTGGTAGTGAACAACCCACTTTCCAACTAACTCATAAGAAACGAGGTAGCAATTCCAAAAAGGCATTGAAACTTAAGAAGAAGCAAAATGCAATAGGGAAGGTTAGAATGACAATGGACACAAGAGACACAATTGACATATTGTTCCTTTCATGAAGAGAGTTCCAAGAGGGGACCAAATTGGAAGGATCACTAGGTTATTAATTTGATTCATTTATGAGGGATTATGCATGAGAAGTTCTCTAGTGATAGAAAATTGGCCTCTAGTATATTATAACAGATATATTTTTTCATTCTACCTTCTATTTTGCAAATCAAATTAGGTCCATTTGCATTCACACAACCCTAAACCATTATTGAACTTCCTCCATATTTTATGTTTTCCTCATTGAGCGATATGTAAGATCATCTTTGTCTTGAGTTCAACACCAATAATGACCATTTGAGCAAAAATAGTTGACCTTAGTCTCATTTGGAAAAAAAAACTTACTTTCAGTAAGCAATAGTCAAATTCTTGTGAGATTTGGCAAAATTGAAATGAGCTTGAATATTTTTTTCTTTGAAAGAAGGTTATTTTCTTCACAAAAACCTCCAAACTTGCCAAATTTAATATTTATTGCATTGTCTAGACACTAATTTCATTGGCAAATTCATACCTAACTAATTTGCATGCCCTCATAGCAATACTACATCCTCCAATTGTCATTGCTCTTACACATGCCTTCCTAAAGTTGTTTGAAATCACTTTTGGTTGTCCTCAACTCCTCTTATAGGAAATATAGGATTAAAAAGACATTTCTTCTGGATTCTCTAAACACTAGATTGACTACTAGCAAGCCAATTGGCTACTTTTTGTATGTTCCATTCCTTTGGTAGCAATGATACTACCCTATTCTACTTTTCATTAGACAATTGCCTTGTTATAGTATGGGAACAACTAAAAGTGCAATGTATTACTTGAAAAGGAGAAGAAATACTTTTGCTTCACTTACAATACTCATTGCTAAATTGAAACTCTTTAATAAATTATCAAAGTATGGAAGAAATGGAAATGTGGACATGCAAGACCAAAAGAAAGTAAAAAACTAAAAAAGAGACTCTCTTCTAAAATTAAATATCTCAACCACCTTTGCAAAATTTTCATTAAAACTTCCATGCATTAATAGACACTTGGATACCTATCATTACTTTTGATGACACCTCTAAATCCTCATTAATGCAATAGATATTTTGAGATTATATTAAGAATGAGCAAACATTGACTCAGTTTTGTGAGTCATTGTTAGTAGAAATGATTTGATATGAAGATTGCGAAACTACGGACAAAGAGATATTGTGGTAATAAGCATGATCAAAATCATTGTCATACAATTGTCATACTTAGCTTCCAATGAATGAACTAATACAATGTGAATTCATCTAAGTGGAAGATAAAATTGTACAAAAGTGCTAAAAATATCAAGAAAACATCATTTGTTGGCTTGGAGGTGAGGTATTCTACAACCTCTACATTAACCCCTAAATGCCTAAACTATGTTTTTTGGCAACATAGCGATTCTGGGCAACTCATTACAAATAGAATTTTTATTTTTTTTATTTAAAATTTACATGCAACGTGTGCCCAAGGAGCAACTTTAACCTCTCAAGGTCCAAAACCTATTTGAAATTTTTAATTTTAACCATACCAAAGTAAAGACCACTTTGTCTAATATGCATGAAATTAATTGTGGAAAATATTGATTGTTGGATTTTTAGAATATAACAATTTTGGATGATTAACTCTATAGGCCAAAAAATGCAACTTTGGGAGAAGAAAAATTATATGAAGATGAATAATGCTTTTTTACCCTCTAAAAAACTTGTATTCAAATCTAAAACAAATGTATTAATTTTTAGTTTAAGAGAATAATAAATGAAAAACTCTCTCAAATTTGTACACATTTTCAAACAAAAAGAGTAGAAAGTCAAAACTAATCAAATTAGATACTACAAAATTTATAAAAAAATTATATATGCATCAATATTTGAAATTTAACAATTGATGTTATTGTAATATTATTTGGAACATCCACAAAAAATTTGAAATCATTTTAATTATTTTTGTATTTTTAATCACATTGGATTAAATAATATATTTTAAAAATTGCTAAAAATAAAAATTTGAATTTTTTTTCTTCAAACCAATCTTTTTTGTGCAAATTAAAGATTGGAAATTTCTAAAAAAAAGTTTTTTTTTCCATTCCTACTATTACTTTCATTGTAAAAAGGTTATGTTTGCTCCCTTTTTCTATTAGGCTACATTTCCTAAATAAATTTTGAAATATTCCTCATATTGAAATTTTGAAAATCAGAAAATACAACAAGTATGTCAACTTCTTACTTACAAGTTTCTACCATATATAATATTGAGATTTGTTTCATCCTACCAAGAATTTGCCATTGAAAATTTGAAGAAGATACATTGTGTCTTCTTGGTTTTTGAAGGGTAAGGCCCAACAATTTTCATAACTTCTGATTATATGGTTAAAAATTTATTGCATCATATGTAATTTTTTTAATGTTTAGCAAGAAGCTCAAGAAACTCAAAAAAATTAAATTTTTTAAGAAATAAAAATTTGAAATTGGCTTTTTAGATTTATTTATATAAGGAAAGCTTTGACTCATTCCATTTTGATTAATGAGATTAAAGTTATGAGGAGTTTTAGTTTGGAGGTAGTTATGGAATCTCTATTCTAAAATAAACTTTGAAGTCCTTCGTTTTATTCAATTCTCAAGATTTTTGAAAAAAAAAGAAGTATTAGGTATAGATTGTTCATTACAACATGAAAACCATTGCAATTGGCATACTTCAATTCCATAACTAAATTCTTATCAATTTAGTATTTTAAATATACTCTTCTTCTTTCTATTTACTATATTTTTCAAGCATGAATATGAAATGCTTTTTGTTTGAAATTTTTAATTTGTATTTCCAACTAATTTCTTCAACATAGTATGAAGAGTAACAAAATGTAGGACCTACACATTTTTGTGTGAAAAGTTTTAAAAAAAAAATCTAACCATTTGGGAAGAATTAAAAACTTCTTTTCAAAATTCAAGGGACTTGATTTTGCAATTGGTAAGGTTTTTTATTTTAAAATTTTAAGAGGGTGTACTCTAATAAGTTAACTAAAGTATCTTATGGTTGGATTTGTTAATGAATAAATATAGATGAAGATTTTTTTGCCTTGCTTTGGTTTAAATACTTTGAAATCACTGGAAGAAAACAAAGGGTTTAGCGACTGCAGTATGCAATTGGTTTTGTAGTTGCAGGGGGCATTTGCAACTAGATGTTAATTTAGAGACTACAATTGTAGTGGACAAGTTGCAATAGTTGCAAAATAGTTGCAAGTTTGATCTCATTCGATATTCTATGTAGAAGTTCATCGATGAACTCTTTTGACGTGGTTGGTGATGTGGAACTTGCTTAAGTGCAACTTGTTTGCAATTTATTTACGACTTATCTACGATTTGTAGATTTGTAGATTTTGAAGTTTTCATCTCAATGATTTGTAGATATTAAAATTTTTGATCTAGTTTCTTTTTTAAATTATCAAATCCAAATATCAATATTAAACAGATTTCACCAATTTACAAAACTTTACAATTTCACCAATTCTAAAATTTCTTAGACTTTAAAAACTTGGTGATTTCTATAGATTGCAAAACTTTACAAATTGTAGAAATCTACAAATTATAGAATTTTACAAAATGTAGAAATATTAAAATTCATTACATAAGAATGCTATAACTTACAATTCTTATATGTCCAACCTAATAGTACTCTTGAAAATTGATATGGGACAACTATAATTGTTTTTAGTTTGAACTCTAGTTGTAGTCTAGTTGCTTTTGAGTTGCAATGTAGTTACTTTTTAGTTGTTTTCTAGTTGCATTCTAGTTGCTTTCGAGTTGAATTTAGATTCTATGCAACTATAGTGTGACTTACTAGACTCTATAGAACAGAAAGTTGTCTACATCGACAATTGTAACGAATATTGAATGTAGAATATGTCACATCAATTCTTTTGATACATCCTTGTAATCCTAAACTTCACCTTGCAATTGCTTTGCAACTATTTTGCAACTACAATAATGTATAACTTTTTTCACGTCAAATTTGGTGCAAATACAGAGGGCTATAGTCATAGTACAGTTGTATAGGACACATAGTTGCATTGCAATCAGTTGTGGCAAATACATTTTTCTTCTAGTGAATAATTTTGGACCTAAAAAACACCTTTAGTTCTATAGGGATTAAATAACAAGTGTGAATTATGCAAACAATTGATAATGGCATCAATTTTTCTATATGGTTTAAATTTTTTCTAAAACTAAAAACATGCTGAATTTTATCACAATGCTCAATTTCCAAAGGTGAATTTGTAATAGATCCATTATTTAAGTAGCATTGAAAGTTCCTTTTGCTTTGGACATTTGATAAGTGACTTCTTTCACGAAAAAAGTGTTCTTATTAAAGGTAGTTTAGACTTTAAAAAAACATACTTCCAAATTTAGTTGGTAAGGAGCAACCCAATCAATATATAGAAGTAACAAGGATAGAATGGCCCACTAGTAGTAGTTGTTTGCAATGAGAGAAGATGAGGGTTGTTGGATTTTGCTCTAGCGAACATGACTACAAGCTAGGAGCACCATGAATTTGCAACCCACTAAAAAAATCTTTAAACATCAATAATGTCGTAGTCCTGTAGTATATTTTTCAGAATCTAATCTTATTCAACTAAATCCGAGTTCGAACACCAAGGAATGAACTATGTAAGGCTAGCGTAATGTGCTCAAAGGTCACAATGTACAAATTTGTAAAATCTAGAGTCTTATTCACCCTTAATTCCACTAAAACCCAGGAAAACATTCATCCGTCCATTATAAAGTGAAAGAGACTCAACATGCACGTCTCTATCCTATCTAGTGTTCTAGGGCTTGGGACAATAGTTCTAGGACAATAGTTCAAGGACAATAGTTCAATGTGGACTGACTTGTGTATGGATGCAATGCAGGACTTAGACTTTAGTACAGCCCATTATAGTACTTTGAAAATAGTACAAATATATGTATTCAATATTTCAAAACAAATTAGAATTAAGGGTTTGGAAAGACTTACAATAAGTCACCTCAAGGCTCTAGGACAATATAGCCAATATCAAGGGTTAGCAACTACCTACAATACACAAAATCCAAACTTACAACATGTATATGTAATTTTCAATACAACACTCTAATAACATTGATGCAAGACAAATAATAAATTCCTAACTCTAATTCTAACTCTCAAATAGATCAATTCCAGACCAGGAGTACAGCCGTACAGCCGTTCAAAAAATTTTGACCTTTATTTTAATTTGTTTTTGTTGGTCCAATAATTAATCAAAATGCCAAAGTTTTATACTTTTATGTCTCATAACCGTGGTATCCGGTTTGATACCCGGCTATACCCACGTCTGAAACCCTTTACTTGTACATCATTTGATATCTGCCTAATACCCTGGATGATATCCGTGCGATATTTGGATTGGCTAGACTGGCGGACTTCAACCCGTCAAGCTATCGGAGTCCTACGCTGTCTCATCGTCGCCTTCGTCTCGGCGCCGAGTCTGCTCGTCGAATCGGTCGGTGCTACAGGCTGCCTTCACCGAACTTCGGCGACACAATTTTCTGATCGATTTCTACTAAATTACAGTCGTGCTGCCTTGGTGATCTCGTGTGATCACACCAACTTCCCAATTTCAATTCAACTCTCAATTATCAACATTCCCGAATCCCTAATTTCAATTGCCACTCACAAACTATTGAATTTTCGGACTTGTTGTTCTGAAATCAGACAAATTTGTCAAGTAATTACAACCTTCCAGTGTGCATGATCAATCAGTTTTTAAACGAAATCTCTCAAATGCCGCCAAATCAGTCACCGAATTTACCCTCAGGATTTTTTCCGAAACCTTCCCGTCGAGGTTGTCATCTCAGCAGTCTCTTCCAGATCCAACATCTAATCTCCCTTGGCAAATTTGATTCTTTGTTGTCGATTGTTCAGTGTGCAATGACTACTTTTAACGCTCAAATCAAGATTTTCACCGAAACCTCACTGACCTGCACAGGGCGATGACCTTCACTGAATCGGGTGTCCTTCAGTCTTGAGCGCTGGTCGCTGCGATAACCCAACTGGTCACTCGAACCTTTTCCAAAAAATTCACGTGGCTGGTTTCCTAAATCCAGTGATGGCGATAGCTCTTCTCGCAATCTGACTTTCCAATCAATGTTATGGAATCCACTTCTCTGCTCTTGCACTCCGAATTTGAGTGCCTCTGACTTAGCCGCCTGACAAACGGGACGCGCTTCTTCTTCATTGTCAGCTTCCTGCCTTACAACCTTCCCCGAATATGCAATCTTCCCCACCACCGCTCTGCTACTCAATGCCGATTCAATCCGTGTTTCACAAACACCCCATTCAGCACTCACAATTCCCTCAGAATCCAAGGAATTACAATACAATGCACACACAAATTCAAAGTTGACGCACACAAATTAACAATTTCAATTTTATTACAATTACGCAAATAACACGCGCAAGATTACGGCACTAGGAGAATCTCGACAATTTTCACTTCCGAAGCGCACACTGAGAGAGGGAGAGGGATTTAAATTCAAGGAGGGGAGGAAGATCGAAAGCGGGAGGAGTTGCACAGGCAGCGCTTCCGATCTCACCCACAACCCTATCTTTCTCCTTGTTCTCTTTTCTTTATCTCTTCCTTTTTCTTTATCTTTATTGCTTTTCTTTAACTAGCTTGTCTTTTCTTTTCTTTTCTTTTAACTGCTGTTTCTACTATAAACCAAAGTATCTTTTGACTTTTTAGAACTTTTAGTGTACTTTGGACTATTTTAACACTAAATACTCAAAATATATATAAATAATATAGGAAATGTCATAGAAACTCAAAAAAGTTCTACAAAAACCTGAAAAGCTAGACTACAAGTCCTCTCTAAAGTAATAACCTCTTTAATGAAATATTCTCCTCCAATACTAGGGCTTTTACTTTATAAAAGTTGTATTGTATTGCTTTGTGTGACAAATTTTAACCTATCCAAATTCCTCCACATTTTAGCCAATATAGTGAGGCCATTTGACACTTATCATTTCAAAAAAACAATGATGGTTGAATTGCCAACATCTCTCAAAAATTATGTATGCCAAGATGGAACATGAAACCTAATATGGGATCTATAGTGTTGAAATTCGAGTTTCATGCTTGGTGCTATTCATTTGTCTTCATTTGATTTCCCAAAAAATCAAGAAAGACTTTAGTTCTATGAAAGGGCTTTCAAACTAAAATCAATGATCATTTGAATTTGCAAGTTTATAACTAATGGAATGGGATATATTTTTCTTTGATTCTCAAGAAAATTTTAAACTTAAATGCATTAATGGAATAATGGGCAACGTAATCCTCTATATTTTTCATTTGATACCTCAAATATTTGAATGGATTGAAAAATTGAGTTCAAAGGGGTGCAATTAATCTCAATTGGTAGGATGTTCTCCATCGATAATAATTATATTCACTTGTTGGAGGTCAAAGGAAAAAAACACAACATGAATCTTTGAGATGAACTTTCATAAAGATATTTCTAATGATGTGATTATTAAGAAACTCTATATAAACTCATTCATTAAGTAGTTAACTCACATTTCTACTTTCTTGATTTCATCTAACATACTAAAAACTATTGCACTAGTACTTTGCATCATTTCAAAACTAGTGCAAGCTAATGTTATTATCACACTAACCACCATATTAATTAAGAAGTGGAATTTGTGCAACAAAAAACTTGACATTTCTAGTTGTTGATTCAATAGAAACTTCTTACATTGTGAAAAAGGTACTTGATAAGATAAGTTTGCATTGCACTCATGCTGAATTTAAAACTAAGATTGAAGAGCACCCAATCCATGATTGACAAAGGATTTTAATTATTACAATTTGTTAGTCCAAGTGGGCAGCTTCCCAAATTATCAAGAATGTTGAACAAAACAAGAGCTTCATTAAGACCTACTTAAAATGGTAAAAATACAAGAAACACCCACATCGGGCCTCTTGGTCCTTGCAGTGTACACTCATGAAGGAGACCCCTACATTCTCATGCTACACCCTCATAGGGCATATCCATATTCAAGCCATAATTAATAAAACATTAGCCACCACCATTCCTTGATGTATTCCACCACCACCTAGCATTATACAAACCAATACATTCTCCCATGAACTAAATCTCCAAATGCAACTTGCAAATTCGCAACTTGTTCAATTGTCTCATGTTGTGGCTAGCATTGCTTACAAATTTGCATCTTCAATATCAACTTTCAAAAGATCAATAGTATTCTACTCGAGAACCTTCTAGCATATCTTCAAGATATGTATAGCAATTTGCAAACATAGGAAAAATGTCAATTGGAGGTTTAGTGATAAACATCCTTGGTTATTGGTGTATTCTTTGAGCTCACACTAAGAGAAATCTGATATAAATATTCAAAAATGGTGTATTTGAAGTTTTCAAGATGCTACTTTCAAAGGGTTACAAAAATATCAATTTTTTAATTTTTGGAAAAAATTAAGATGGAAAAAAAGTAGACTATTGAAGCTACATTCTTTTAGTTAATCTCAAAGACATTCAAAAATTAAAAACTATAAGAAATTTAGATGTGATTTTTTACAATGCCCCTTGAACTTGGTTTGTCTAAAGAGGGTTAACCCCTACTGGATAGAGCCCATGATTGTGCTTTGAACCTCAATATTGATGCCAAGAATTTAATTGTTCTTTGTCATGTATATGATACACACCTCCAAATGCACCACTAACCTTAAACCGCCATCTTCACTCTATATACATCTCCAAAATCAAATATGTACCTACGTATGTAGAAGAAACACTTTAAGAACCAAACTTTGTTCCATCGTAACTTTTGCATCCAGTATCCAAATGTCAAATTCTTTGATGCGTTGAAACCTTAGCACTATTAAAATGTACCGTGGCTTTTGAGGGTTACCAGAACTTTTGTTTGAAAATATGCACACTCTCAAGTCTCAAGGGGAGATAATAATTTCTAAACCTATCACAAATTTAGGATGGAATGAAAGCAGGATCACTGATTACAAAGTATGACAGTAATTAAACTGATGAAAATTAAAGAGAAACTGTGGCTGTCGGTGGGCTTTGTGTGCCACCGACATTCCTGCCAATGGACAAGAGGGACACGCTTGGCTTGCCATCAAAAGAGGTTCACCATTGTCTCTCTCAACTCCTCTCACCAAGCCACCTGTGGCTGGCAGTCTTGTAATTTCTTTTTACAATGGAATTCTGTTTCATTTGTGTGAAAAAAGAAAAAGAAGAAATTGACTACACTTAACACTCATGTCAACGTTACCCCTACAAGTGTTTTGATTCTACATTTGGGTCCAATAATCTTACAAATTGCCTATTGTGTCATTCAATTATTTTTTGGCATAATATAGAACACAGCCAAAACTCCATTCTTGGTGAATTGTTTCATTTAACATTCATAGTTTTACAGGATAATTGATTGAAAAATATTGGTGATGGATTTTCAAACTTCAATTGCATAGATATGTAGAAAACAATCTATATGCACATCATCCTTTCAACAAGCATTTCCAAAGAAGTTTTAGAATTTCCTTTGTTGCAATTTGAATGTTGAGGTGATAATGCCTTAATTTTAAAAATTAAATACCTCTTCAATGCAATTAGATTTAGGATAAGCTTCTTTGAAATCTAGTGTGCTTAGAATAAAATGATTAATATCTTCTAAATGCCTAAGGTACCAAATTTGGGTATCAAGAAAACTTTGAAGTTAAATAAAACCTTACCAAGTTATTAGTAGTTTTTATTTTTTTTCAATCTTTTTAAAGTCTAATTTAGCATCAAAAATTTGATTTTGAAAATGAATGATTATGATATTTTTGTTAAAAATTTTGTGCAAAGGTGTTTATTGAGCTTCTTGATTTTCTAGTGTTGAGAGCTCTTGGAAATGAGACTCAAATTGACACTAGATCTCGGAGAAAAAATCACAATAGAAATTCATTTAAGAAGAAATCATAGAGTAGATGTTTTTTATTTGTATATTGATTAAGGAATTATGCATGTTATGCCCTTTCACTACATGTTTTTTTGGTGACCATTTAAAAAAAATTTGACATGTAAAAAGAAGATCAAAAGACTTCAAATTACTTTCATAATTTTAACACATTCATGATTAAACATTATAATCTTCAATCCATAAGTGGTATTGATGTGTTTTCTTTTCCCATGTGATCTCTAACATGTCTAGTTTGAAATTGTACATTTACAATTCCAAAAAAATTGATAAAACTAATCAAATGTTGACTTTATGTTCAATTTAAAGCAAATTCCAAGAAGCTGAAAAAAGGGCCTTGAACATTTAGTGGTTATGCAAGAGCAAAAATGCCAATTGTGTTCTACATTAGAGTTAATTGTAAAGTGTGTGCAATGTGAGACCAACATCCCAAGTTTGTGAGAAACACATGACTAAATTCATTGGAACACCCAAACTGGGATGTGATGGAGTTTGGTCTTCCATTTCCAATGCATGACCCAAAATGGGTTTCGATAGCAAGTTCATCATCAGGCAGGGTTTTGATCAACAACGATAGAAAATCTGTGTTGATGCTCGATAGAAAGTCTCTTCAATCGCTGTCTGAGTCGGAATCGCTGTCAACAACACCCGCCATGCATACCAGCAACGACATAATTAATTGCTCAGATCGTTGCTCCACGAGTTCCTCCTCGTCCTTCTGCAAAGGTTCCACAGAGGAGTGCCAGTTGCGCAGGAATCTTAAGGGTCACTAAGAGTCTTATAAACGAGTGAACTGCCAAGATTATTCACTAAAATGTCACCGACTTCTACTACAAATCCAAATGTTATGGGCACATCTGGAAGCAGCTGACAAATAACAAAAAATCTACCGAGTGTCATTCCACCAATCTGGCCAGATTCAGTAATTGATCATTTCATTAGATAAAACACATCAATGTGATGAAAAGTCATTGGAGCACAATTTCAAACAGTAGTCGTTGCTCCTTCCAGCTGATAATTTGATTCTCACCTTTGGCCCCTCATGGAATGGGATATCCACCATGCTTAATCTTCAGCGACCGGAACACCCACACGAAATTTTTTGGCGAAGCACAATACCTTGTGCACTGTGCAAGGTGAGCTTCAAAGGATATTATGCGTTACGAACACGAGTTTTGACTCAATAGCACATATCAGTATTTTTAACAAAATAATATTACGAAGAAAATAGAAGAGGTTCCACTTGATAATGTCCCGATACGATTTGGAATATACCTTCTTTCGTGTGAAGGACGTACCGAACTGTGGACTGCAGTGGGACGTTCCAATGAGAAGATGCACAACTTGGTTGCACACGTACGAGCAGCGTCATGCAGGCTTGCACCTTGCAACAAATCGACCAAAACAAGCGCGTACTTCGCTTGGAGTTGCCCAACACAAACGGTACAATGACCGAACAGACTTTACAAGCACGCCAACCATAGATAACTGGTTGGAGTCCCTCTCTCTCTCTCTTTCTCTCTATGACCACTGAGTGGGATGTGGAATAAACTCTGGAAGACTTCCTAATTTGATTGGGAGTACTCACATGCTCATCTTCGTGCTCTCAAAGCCTCCGCCCACAACTCCCTCGGGGCCTGCCCGCATGACATCAGGAATTCAGGATACGTGTTGCAATCACCAATTGAGGAAAACGCCGATTGTAGATGGCTCAAGCACCTCCTCCTCCTCCTCTGTATCGCCCTTCCAAGCCAGCCCAGAGTATGGAGCAACAGGGTTTTTGATGTTAGAGAATCTTCCTCTTTAGAGGATTTTTGAGGCCAAAATAAGACTACAAGTTCCCCAACCCCCAAAATGTTGTGAACGCAGCCAACACTGCAATCTGATGTGTCCAAAGAGTGCCACATCATTTCCTCCAAAAAAAATTTAAAAAAAATTCATTTTTTTTGCATATTAAGAATTATTATTATTATTATTATTATTATTATTATTTTTGACAATTGACTGTATCCTTCGTTGTAGGGGAATAGCTACGGGAACAAGCCCAAAAGAGGCTCTTATTGCTCTCAAATCTCCCCTAATGCCTAACCAAGTCTAACCTCATTGACCTCCAGAGCTTGGAAAAGTACATTTGAATGTCCTTCTCATGAAGCTTTAGTACAAACTACAAAGTAGTTGTCAAGACTGAAGGTAGTTTGCTCTTAAAACAATCATTTGAGTCCTATCTAACTCATCATTGACAATAATAGATAATTCAAACATCATGTCACTACTTCCTAAATTAAAGTCACATTGAGAACACGGTCACTTTTAGAGCAGACTAACTTAGATTCTGAAGGCTCCTAAACTTACACAAGTTAGGCAAACATTGTAGACACTTCTAATAATTTAGATCAAGTGATTACAACATATGCAAATCACCCATTCCAAACATTTGAGACATATGTTTAAGTCAATTCCCTACTCCCATAGCTTGAATCCCTTCTAATTTGGTACCTCGATGAAATTTTAATCAATAAAATACAGTTGTTCAACCTCATGTAGAATGCAAAGTTCAATGAGCCTTAAGTCATACCTTGAAGCCAACAAACTTAATTCACTACTTTAAACCTTTTAGCTTATTATTTTTGAACAAAGTCTTTAATATTGTGTTTATTACACTAATAATGCTTAATATTTGTTTGAACAAGTCCTTTGTATCTTTGTCTTTGCATTTTTGTACTATTTAGATTATAATAATTTATTATTTTTTACTAATTTTTATCTTACTAAAGATTGTTTATTTGATTGAGTATCATATTATTTTCAAAATAGGGAATCATTGAGTACATGAAGAGTAATGCTATAGGCCATTTAAATAATTGTTTGAAAACAAATACAACAAAAGTTTGCCAATTCAACTTTATTGCCATAGCTATTAGGAGTAGAGTAGTTGGAACTTGAAATTCTTAGTTCACACTAAGTGCTAGTTCATAGTACCAAAATTATAAAAATTGTAGAGGTGCACAAGTAGGGCACTTGGATTTGAATTCTATTCAAAGGTTTATACAAATGAGATCCCATTTTATTCAAAATTATTCAACTTTTTCAACTACTTGCATTTATTTGTATAATTTGTACCAATGGCCTTTCAAAACAATCCTATATATGTCTACAATTTACATCCTAAATTTATCAATTGTCGAATTACAAAAATAAAAAATTTGTCAAACATCAAAAGGCAATTGAAATTACATTTCCTCATTCGCATAAAGTATTTTAGTAAATTTACTTTAGGATTGAATTTTTGGGGAAAAGTTTGATTATTATTTTTACTTCACTTCTAATAATTATACAAATTTGATACCTTATTACTATAACTAGTGGAACAACTTTTGGGATAGAGCCTTACAAGTTTGTCATTCTTCTTCAAACTTTCATGCAATGACTTTCTATTCAATTGTTAAAGCAAAGAAAAAGATGGAGTAACATCTAAAGCCAAATGGATATCATTAAATTGTACTTTTTGTACCATCATGTCAGGCTCCTATTATCTTAAGAATGTTCTAAACTCAAATCCTAAGTACCCTTGAATTGAAGATTTAGCTTGTATTAACTTTTATAACTTGGATGTCATAAGTACTACAAATTAAAGAAACTACAAAAATTGCGATTGTTTTAGGCAATTTTTGGAACGCCTCTCGACTCTGTCACACAACTATTGCAATCTCTAGTTAAAGAGTGTAGCCCATCGCAAAATCTAATTGTTGGTATACCAAAATTGTTCCACAACAAAGCTACTACACTAGCACTTTGCATCATTCCAAAACTAGTGCAAGACAATGTTATTATTACAAAGAGCACCATATTAAATAAGAAGTGGAGTAGGTGCAATAAAAACCAACATTCTTGGCTATTGATTCAACAAGAACCTCTTACATGGTAAAATTTGGTGCCTAATGAGACAAATTTGCACTACACTTATGCAAAATTGAAAATTGATGCAAAAGAATACAAAGCCTATGATTGATAGAAGATCTCATGCATTGAAATTTGATAGCCCAAATTGGTAGCTTCCCATGTTACCAAAAAGATGGAGCAAAAGAAGAGCCTCATTGAAACCTGCTCAAAGTGATAAAACTACAAAAGGGTCCCACAGTGGGCCTCTTGGTCTTTGAAGCATAGACTTATGAAAGAGTCCCCTAGTTGCACACACCTTCATAGGACATATCCCTATCCAACCCTTAAATGATAAAACATTAGCCACCACCAACTCCTTGATGTATTCAACCACCATTTAGAATTATTCACATCATTGATACTCTCCCATAAAATAAATCCTCACAAACAACTTGCAAATTTACAACTAGTTCAATTGTTTAATGTTGTGACTAGCATTGTTTACAAATTGGCATCTTCAATAATAGCTTTTGAAAGATCAATGATATTTTGATCAAGAACTTTTTGGCATGACATCAATATATGTATTGCAATTCACCATTAAGAAAATATGCTAATTGGAGGTTGTCCAAAATCTATTTCTTTCTCTTCTTCTCTCTCCCAAACCAACCTAGGAATCGGATTACTAGAAGTGGGACTTTGATGTCTTAGAACCTTCTGCCTTGCAAAGTCCAATTTGAATGTCTTGGTCCAAGAGATTGAAAAACACACAGGGTGCAATAAAGGCAATGTGGCCAACAATTGAATGTCCTCCTCATAAAGCTTTAGTGCACGACATCCATTAAGATTGAGATCCTCAAGGCTCCTTGACTTACTCAAGTCTGGCAACTGTTGTAGATAACTACAATCCTCTAGATCGAGGAATTGCAATGCAATCAAATCACCCATTTCAAAAATATGAGTCATTTGATGACTCCTAGATAAGTTTAGAACTTATAATTGCTTGAATCCGTTCAAATTTAGTGTCTGGAAAGATCCATTGACTAAATGAAGCTCATGCACTTGGTGAAGAATGCAAAGTTCAGGCAGCTTATCAAGTCCATCTAATCTCAAAGATCGCAATTTGGTCAAAGCCATCAAATTGGGCAATCCTTGTAATTTCTATCCATATAGATGTAAGTGCTCTAGGCCAACAATTTGATCTAACCTTGGAATAGCAACCAAAAGATTGATAAATGCTTGCTTCATCCATATAATGACAAGAGACTTTAGTTGAGATGCTTTGCTTGCATTAAGGACCAAACTAGTTTGCCACTTTAAAATAGAAAAAAGCTCCATAGTATCTAGGGATGAACAATTGCTCAAATCCAATAACTCTCCTACATCCATGTCACGGAGATAAAATTTACACAAGAGGTTGCACCACACAAGCACATTTGGCTCCAACACTATGTGTTTGCCATGTATGCTTAGAAACTTCAAGGATGATGGAAAACACCCCACAAAAATATGTCTTTTCCGTTCCAAATCGCATTGGAAAATCCATTGTCCATTCAAAAATGGTGAGGTTTGTCAATCCAGAAAAGCCCTCAAGACAGTCAAGTAAGTCTAAAGAGCGCACTCTCAAGCTTCGTAAGCACTTCATGCCCTTCAAGTTCAATGTTCCTTGTACA
Source organism: Pseudoscleropodium purum (assembly GCA_963969395.1). Classification (NCBI taxonomy): domain Eukaryota; kingdom Viridiplantae; phylum Streptophyta; class Bryopsida; order Hypnales; family Brachytheciaceae; genus Pseudoscleropodium; species Pseudoscleropodium purum. Next base: position 12,246,749 of record OZ017804.1, on the reverse strand, counting down.
CTCATTATACCTTCGAGACGCAAAACCAAAACATTTGAGAAATATTGCCACTCAATTCCCTCCAAACTTGTAATTGGATTGTGATGGGACAACAAATCCTGCCATATGCATAGTCGTGTCAACTTTGGCCAACAACCACTAAGAGGTGTAACCTCAAGCTTTGAGAGATCTCCATCATCTACATACACCCACCTTCGGTTCCACATGTTTGTGGTTTCACCAAAACTTCCATTCGCCTCTAGTTTTGCAAATTCAATATACAAATCATGTATGTTGATCTTTCCAAATGAAAAATCTAAATCTTGCAGCAAACCTTTATTAGTGAGGTTATCCAACTGCCATAGCAACACAACCACAAAATATTACATCAAGCACAATTTATCACCTATCATTGCAATCATTAAATCTTGGAATACACCAACAAGCAATTATGCACCAATGCCTCTTCAAAGCTATATACTAGGGTAGAAAAACCAATAAGAATCCTTCAAAAATCCTATAGAACAAATACATCTTCTATACAACCACACCCTAAACACTTGTTTAAGGACCTGCAAGTTTTTTCATTTCTCCTACAAAATTTAGAAGCAAGGACTAAAATAATGCACTTGACTTTGAATGTCTCCATCATTCAAATTGTGTACACTAGATAGGTGATCCCCCAAATCAAACAAGCCTTTATGAGAACAAAATGTGCCTCCAAATAACTCCATATTAGAAATATGTAGACGCCAAGATTTGTGAGAAACAAACAAGCCAACATCCATAGAAAAAGCTTGTTCACAAGGTTTTAGTAGATTAAAACCAATTTTGGGCACATTAATGACAACAGGCTCTCCTAAACCTGCTCCCAATTTCCGTACCCATTCACAAGGCATTTCTCCAAGACAACCGAGTTGCCTATCCAAAACCTCCAAAGCCAATGGGTGGTAATGGAAACCTCTTCCATCACCCTTGTGAAAATAACACTTTGCAACACACTCCTTAATGAAATACATATCTTCATGTGTTGAAAATTGTTTTCCATTTGCAACACAATCCAAGAATAACTATGTAGCATCGTCTTGCCCAAGTTCAGGCATCTCAAGGCATGCTCTTCTAGCTATGCCCAAACACTCCAAAGTATTTTGAGATCGAGCCGTCACAACCACAAAACTCCCTTCATGGAAACCCATATTCAAAAACAACAATGCTTGCTTTATGGAATTATCATCATCCCATACATTATCCAAAGCCAAAAAAGTTCTTTGCTTGAAAAGATTTCTCTTCAAAATATATTTACACTGCAAATACATCAAATCCAACCATACCAAATACATAATATTAATACAAGAATGTGGATGTTTCAAGAGATAAAAGCATCACAAATGCCACCTAAACAAAGAACATAGTCACAAATCCCTCTAATCATGTCAAGTTATTGAAGGAGACATGAAACTTGCCTCCCAAATGGGAAACAAACATAATCACAATGTCATCACACATTTTAAAATACTACAAACAAATACCAATGAAGAAGCCCAAACTATCACATGTAAACTAAAATCATTGCCATTACATTTCTATAACTCCAATCATCACAAAGTGGAATTGAGCACCAAGTACTTACTTCTCCTTCACCTAATTGTCGAACAACCTCAACTTGTTTCCTGATCAACTCAATGGATGTTTTTTGCAATAATTGTTTAGAATTGGAACATGTGATGTCAATATGGCACACCCTCCCCTCATACTCACTTGACAATTCATTGCACAATCTCTTGCAAATCGTTGTCTTACTAATACCACCCACACCATAGATGCCAACCACTTGCACTTTGTACTTTGGAGACAACCCAATTTCTTTCCTCTTCTCAAGAACAACCTATTCATGAAAAGAAAACAATCAAGTTAAAATTCCAACATTCTTTTATAAATATAAGAAATTCAGTAGCAACATTGGCATGCTCTAACAATATGCAACTTTCACATCAATTATAAAATGCACATTTTAATACCCTAAACTTTAATGGAAACATTCCTAATGCACAATCAAATCTTACTCCAAAACATTCAAAGAGATGGTTAAAAGATATAAAACACTAGAATTATACCTCATGAGCATTTCCTTGAACATGTGAATCATCCCACTTGATGTCTAGTGGAACTAATTTGCAAATGTGGGAGACAATTTCATTCTCATATGCTACAATTGCCTTCAATTCTTGATCATAAGACAAGCCATTGAACTTCATCAACTCATCCAATGCATAGGTCCAATCCTCCACCTTGATTCTTCCTTCTCCATCATCAAGTGCAAAAGTTTGCCACTTTTCATACCATTTTTGCCGCCTCTTCTCATCCTTCAAGTCATTAAGAGAAAGCCTATAAAAGAGGGGTAGAATGGCTACATTCATATTAGACTTCAACACCTTGTTTGCTTGTACAAAGGCATTCAATTCAATCATTGGCCACTTTGACATGAAGTACTCCTCTGACACCACCACAAGTAATTGACATTGTTGAGCAGCCTTGACAATCAAGCTTGGAAATTCTTTACCCTTGGACAAACTTTCAAGACGTTTGTCAAAAAAAGGATAGTAACAACGGTCTTCCAGGGCTTTACACAAATGCTCCACAAATTCCTTTTGATCTCCACTATGGCTCAAAAAGATTTTGTGTTTGGATTCCAAGAAGGGATCATCACTTATGCCTCTACTTGACCTGCAACACAACAAAAACTTTCAAGACTTGAAGTGTATGAATTTAGAATTACATAACCAATATTACAAACAAATTGACAATTTCAAATGCAATAATTTATAACCATTACATGCATACAATTAGAAATCTTGGATGCAAAAATAGAGAAGCATACAAAAAGGTTATTTTGAGAGTGAAAAATACTCTCCAAGTATTGTTGTGAATGACATTAGCAAGAGTTAAAGAAGTACCTGTGTTCAACAACACTATATGAGCATTCCCCAACATCAAGCTTTCTTTTCTTCATTGCATAACTCCAAGCACTATATTCATGATATACACATTTTAGAATTAATTCACTAGTTTGAAGACTATAGTGAACAAATTGAATTCTATCAACCCTTAATACTAACCTTAATACTAATGATGCTTTCACAAGATGGTAAATTAGTCATAATAGAAATAGACAAGTCCTCATAAAAAGAATTGCAAACTAATCAACTTGCCATTCAAAACTAAGTCAACTTTACAATTGAGTTCTATGCACATGCATCAAACTTTGCCAAAGTCACTTAGAAGAATATTTCCATTAGAGTGAACTTTTGTGTGATTGTACCTACTGCAAGCATATTGACACTCATTTAATGGATTATTATGAACAACAAGATCACACATTGTAGCAATAAGAATGGTTCACTTACTTCCAAAACTCCTCTTCACTTAGCCATACAAACTTGCCAAAAAAACATCACAACATGGAGCTAAGTATAATTTTAGGCTAAGATTGGAAGATTCACTACATGATGTCCACCATCGCATTGGAGGAATTGAAAACAACTAAGTAAGTTTCAAGTCATTGTCAAATTCAAAACAAGAATCAATCATTCTAAAGCATCCAATGTTGCACTAAATATGAAGGTGGATGGATCCTACAACCCAAATGAAGACTACAATGAAAAAGACAAGAGAAAACTTAGCTTCAATCCATTTTGTGACCTAGAGAAGTAATGCTACTAACACATTCTACGATCAAAAATGGTCTCGTCTTAATTACATCAATTCAAGTGGGTGACTTCATAATATACATCCATGATCCTCTAGAGGATGCTGGTACCGGTGATGAGTGGGGACGGTGGACTGACCCTGGAAAAGCTACAGTGAGTTCAGTCTCCCATACAGCGCTAGGGCTTGCGCTTATCTGCTCGTCTTTCTGCGCAGAGGACACTGCTGTTGAATTTGCTTGGCCTTTAACCGTGTAAGGCCACTGGGGACACTAAGTGTCTGATGGATGACAGAGAATTCCTCTATACAGGACAGAATGCTACTATTCATCCTCCATGTTTTGTTGTGAAAAGAGAACTTCTTCTACAGTAGTTTGACTTTCAATGAATACTTTTCCATTTTTTTAAGTGATTGATTCCCATAGTATTAAAAAATGATGATTTCAGTGGAGATCGGCCCGTCCTTACAGGGTTAAGGGAGCTTTGGAGCCATCCGATTCACTCAATGCGCTCTGAGTTGTGTCTTTGTTTTGTTTTTAAAGGTAACTTCTAAAAGATTTTGTTTCTGAAAATCAAAGCTCAAGTTGACAGTTTCACATGTTTTCATCTTCACTTTCCAGCTTCTTAGGTTCTACTTGTAGGGCACGTAACCACATGCTCCTGAAAACGAGGTTAACCTTTAGCCCTTAAAGTCCCAAGGCCTTTTTTTCATAAGAAATACTCATACTACCATTTCTGTTGCACTGAGCAAAAAAAAGCTTAAACTTTTTCCTTTTTCATAAGTAACCATGCGAACGAACTTGCACTAGACTAGCGTAAGAATGTGTGAAAAAGTTTCCGAAACTGAGTTTTGTCTAGTTTTCATTATTCTTTGACCGACACACAAAATGATCTCCATCACCCTTAATCTCTTGGAAACTACAAAATCCTAACTCAAAAGAACGAACTCCTCTCCAAGCAACGGACCAAAGAATCAACCAAGAATTGGGGAGAACTTGAACAACGGAATCAACAACCTAACTGTGGCCCATGCCGACAATGATGCAATCCAAAAACTCACCTCAGGGTTAAGAAACCAACCTCCAACGTCTTATTTGCGCACACAATGCATCGGAGAAAGAACCGTGACCGCTCTTCAGCTCCAACTGATCGGAAACACGTACAGACACTGTGAGGTGCACACTAGAACTGTGAGCATGGACGTCAATAGTCAGATATCACCTAGGGTTTGCAAGTTTACGAGGAACTCAAGATGAAAAAGCAATACGTGTCTTAGGTGTAGCTCTCCGTGCCATCAGCCGCCCCAAGATACGGCCCAGCGTCATGATCGACGAGGCCCGAAACTCGAACCTTAACTTGCAGCAATGTCCAAATTCCTTTACACCACAATGAACTGAGGCTTTGGCTGGTCCTTACCTCTTCGCTTGGGGGTGTCGCAAGGACTGCAGGTTGCAGACACCACGAACGTCGACGGTCAGATGGCCGTCACTTGATCCTTAGAACGCTTCCCGATTCCTTCTTCCTTCATCACAGTCACCACCGACAGAACATCGCCCTTGCAACTCATGTTTGTCGGTAAACGTACTCGTTCCAAAATCAAGGATCCACCCAAATCAACACGGATTCAGATTCTAAACGAGCTGGTAAAACGTAGCAAAACGCGCTCGAAGTCTTAGAGCAAATGTTCAGCCATGAAATGCGTTCAGAAGTTCCTAGGACAATTTGGCGGAGGATTTCTCAAACTCCGAGGTCAAGTGAGGTAGGGTCAATTGATGCACTTTCAAGCTGCGAGATCTTAAGTGCGCGCACAGCGAGCTCAAAGTCGCAGAGCTAAAACTCTAAAAGGGACTCAGAAATCTTCCGCAATGAAATGCGTTGAAGTTGCGGAGAATAAAAAAGCAAACGAGAATCTAGGTTCATTTCAAGCTACAAAACCTCCACTGCCAAGCAAGTGCTCAATTTCTCAACTGGGCTCATCGAACTATCAACCCTGCTCATCAAATTCTCAACCTAAGGTTAGGGGGGTTTATACTACGCTTGGGGTCAGATGGAAGGCTGGCCGAATTTGCCTTCAATCCAGCCCCAGTTTTTCAATCCGGCCCATGTTAGTATAAACTCCTTGGGCCAGATTCTAAGCCTGAATTTCCAATTCATGTGCTCTTAGATTTTCACAATGCTCAATAAAAAAAAATATAAAAGCACGCATGTTTACCTTTTTTTTTTTTTTAATTAATTAATTTTTTTCCTTTTTTCCTTATTGTTTCTATTTGATCTACCTCAAAAATAGAAGAGAGAGTTCTTTGACTTTTTATTATTATTAACCCCTAAACGTCTAGATCTTTTTTCAAAATTGATGATTTGGAAAAAATTGTTAAAAACTCTATTTAGAAGAACATTTTGGAATTGATATACAAATAAAAGTTGTAGATTTTGAGTTTTAAATTCCAAATGTATAATTAGATTTACTAGTTTTCTTACCAATATTTTTCTATAAATTTTGAAAGGGAAATTTCAAAAAAAAATTCTAAATTCAATTGCAAGAAAAATATTATCAGTTTTTGAGTAAAACTTGTTGAAATGGATTTGAAATGAGGTTCTCTTGATTTGGTGATTTTTTGAAATTTTTGCGCTCTTTACATCTATTACTTTGTTTTTGCAAATCCAATTTTGAACTAAAATCAATGCAATTCTTGGCTCGACACACTTTCACATTTTTAATTTTAGAAAAATATGAACTCTCATACCACCAAATCCAACCATTGAATAGAACAACAACTTAATAAAGTATCTTTACAAATTATATGGCTTTCATCTAAGCAATATTAAAAAAGAAAACTGAATTTCAATCCATATATTGCCTAGAAATTAGATGTTGAAGTGCTCCAGAGTTAAACATCTCATGTTATTGTAAGAACAATTATGCCAAACTATAGCTTGTGATATAATTTTTTATTTGAATATTACAATTTTAAAACTATTTATTATAATAAAAAAATTTAAGATATTATAATATGAAGAAATTCTTATTCTAACTTAAGCATATTAAATACTGGAAATGTTTATTTTTAATTCTATTTAATATATTTTAAATATGTAATAAATGAAAATGAATTAGTCACATTAGCCCCAATGCTCCCAAACATTAGCTAGTATGACCTAGTGCTCCCCAAATACCTAATGCATCCAAAGCTCCCAAAATATATATAAGTGCAATTGGGAAGAAGTTTCTTAAGTATGTACCTAAAAAAAAGATTTTGGTGGATGGTGGAGATTTGTACAATCTAACGGTGGAACCCAATCCAACCCTAATCTGACCCTAGGTGAGAGTTTAGGCCACCCCAAACCTTGGCCCAATTGCTTCTCTAGGGTCGGAAGGTTTGGCGCCCAAACCATGCCACCTAAGGCAACACATAGGATGAGTGGTAGTTCCATCTAGCCCCAAGTATAAACGCCTTGGGTCAGATTTGGAGAAATTGAGTGATCCTATTGGTTCAAACTTAAAGAGTTCCGGCCAACCCTCAATCCGTCCCCACGTATAAAAACCCTTTTAGTTTAGAATCCTCAAAAATAGCTAGCGGCAAAGACAAAAGAAGAGCCTTCAAGCCTTCGTGCAACCAAGCAACCTTGAGTTTCAATAAGGGCTCTTTCCATTTGAGCCCTTGGATGGTGGAGATTCTTTGATTGGGTTTAGTTCGTTGGGTGGGTTTGGTTCATGGATGCTTGGCTTGGTAACTTAGTTTAATATGAAAAGTTTTGAGATGCCCCACTTGCCATGAACTAAATTGACATTCAACTAGGTATTGACAATTTGAGCATAAAATATATGATTAAAATTTACAACAAATTCTTTGAGAGATTGGGGAGGACGAATCGTTTGAATATGATCAAATTGTGACCTTCTTTAGTTTATAAGTAGAGAGATGCTAAACCTGTCGTCCTGTCCCACACAAGGTGAAAATGTATAATTTTTTTACCTCGGAAAAAATGTTGAATTTTTTTTTGACATAATTTTTTTTTGCAAATTTAGAATTCATATTTGCAATCAAAGACCCCAAATTAGCTAAGTGGGGTCTAGAATATACCCTAGACACGATTCAAAATAGGGGACTTTTTTTTACTTTTATCACTGGTGAACTGCCCAAAATTACCCTACTGAGCCTTTTTTGTGGATTGGATTTAGTGTCCTACTTAAGTTATAAATATAGCAAGCCAACCAATTCAATTCATGTGAAACTCAAGTTAGTTGAATGTCAATTGCATCTAAAGGGCATTTGGATGAATCCAAGATGAAGTTTCAAGTAGAAGATGAAACACTTTCATTTAGATGGTAACATGTTTCTACAACCATTTGAACCTATAAACTCATAAAATTTTTTAAAAAGACGGAATAGTGGGAGGATCTACAGAATTAAACTCTGATTCTACTATGAGCTATATTACACCATTTTGTCCTAATAATGTATGTTACAACATGAATTTATAAATGGCTATGATTTTTTTATATAACAAGAATATTTTTACCAATGATATTTGTCATGATTCTTCACCATAAATAAGATTATCTAATACACATACAATGGGTATAGGCATTCCTCCCTTATGAAAACTAACCATATACATGTTCATTTATAACATGTACTAATATAACAAATCAATGTAATATAAGACAAGTTTATTGGCCAAAGGATTAGGACAAATTATAAGAACCATTGTCATTGGAAATCACCAATGTGCTTGTAAATATAATGGCTAATGTTCCCCTATATGGAAAGAGATCTTTGTAGAGTACATTTGTCCATCTTGATTCTTCAAGCTATTGTCAAAAGAGATTAGGGAGTCAACAACTAAATGCATAGTTTGATACATTTTATATTAAATCTAAAAGGATGATGAGGCTCCAATGTAGCCAATGGATGACTTTCAAGATTGTTGTAGAATTAAAAAAATATACCTATAGGTCCAAAAATACCTTCATGATAGGTCTTGTCCTTTTAAGGTTAATAAAATTAATTACAAGCTTCAATGACTCCCAAAGACTCCTAAAAAATTCAATACTGTATACACTCAAATTCATCCAGACAAGCATTTGAACAAGGTTCCTTTCAATAGACTATGGAAATTTTGGTCGACACTCACTTGGAGGAAAAAAAAAAGATTCCAGATTCTCTTAGCATGGATATTTTCGATACCATATGAATAAAATGTTTTCAAATTCTGAACAGGTGTACTCAAAATAGACCTAAGCTCTAATTAATGGAATCTATAGAGCAAGAATCTATAGAGGTAGGTTGAGGTTGGTTGCAGAGATGGGTTGCAATTAGTTATGGTGTATGAATAGATGAGTTGCTGGTGGTCACAGGAGGCAGTAGATGAGAGAAGCAGAGGGAATCTGGTCCCTAACGGTTCTAGGATCCTCTAAGGTTAACTCATACATAGGTTTCAGTGGCAACAACGGTGCGGAAGGTTCATAAACTAGGTAATGAAGGAACATCGTATGCTTTGCAAATGGACGCCAAATAAAATTGTGGGAAAAAGGGCCATGAAATTATCAACGCAGTATAAGAGGTTTCACAAGGTGATCAACAAACTTCTCTTACAAGTTTTGCTTTCTTACGTAACCTACATTTATGGTCCTCACGACCTCACCAAACTCCACAAGGTGACAGCCGCATTGAGCACACAGAAAAAAAGAAAACAAAAGGAATCCATCCACATGAAGACAAGTTACGAAATAACTCAGGATTGGTTAGGCAATGGTGTTGAGTTCTGAAATCCTCATTCGGCAGGTTGACCTGGCGCTCCACCAGCAAACTTGCTGAACATTTTGGCAATTATAGGTGCTACCTTAGGATTTCCCTGGTGCTTGGCCAAATTACTGGGATTCTTCATTACTGCATAACCAGAAAGTGGTCGTCAGAATGCATAACTCGTAAACAATACTAACTTAGCATTCTGTGATGATAAAAAAATCTCTCATGACCATCAACAGTCAGAACGTCAGTCAGATTAAACCTGGCAAGATCTGAAGTGTACACTAAAATTGAGACCTCTATTCATCGGTGACACTAGTTCAGTACGATTGCAAATAGGGAAGGAGATTATACCATCTTGAAGAGCTGCCATAACTTCCGGATCTGAGAATGCAGCCATAAGCTCTGGGTCCTGCGTGCACAGTTTTAAGAAAATAAGTAAAAACACTCGCAATTAGATATTCAGGTCTTGACAAGACCAATCTCAGCATGCACTTAACCCCTTGACAACGACACAGACCGGAGTGGTCTGATGGATGACATTGAATCCTTCCATGTACTCCATGTATGACAGAAGTGCAATAGTTCATGATTGGAATTCTGTGCAAAAAGAGGAGATCTTGCAAAGTAATTTTACCTCTAATGAGTACTTTTCATTGTTTTGAAGTAGACAATTTACACTATATCAAGAAGGATGGTTTCCTCGGTGACCAGCCTATCCTTATAAGGTTAAACCAGAAAAGAAGAGATTTATCACCAAGGTACTGTGCCAAAAAAGATCTAATTTATGGACCAATAGGTGCATTCATTCATTTACTCTTAATTTCTACAGTGATCTGGAAAGTCATCCATCGACCACTTTATGACCTTTGCAGCGTTTCAGGGTTGAAGGGGGAAACTTGGAACATTTCTGTTGATTATCTACAGAAGCTCTAACTTCGATTAAAAAGAGAATGTGCAATGGGCTCGGCCAAATCTTACATTCAGAACCTTGCTCATGTCGATGCCCCCCGGCCCTCCACCGCCCATACCTGGCATACCACCCATACCTGGCATACCGCCCATACCCGGCATACCGCCCATACCTGGCATACCGCCCATACCTGCAGGCATGCCTCCCATACCTGGCATACCACCCATGCCTGCGGGCATGCCTCCCGGAAATCCTGGCATGCCTCCAGGTCTTGGTGAAGAGCGAGGGGGTGCTGCGTTTTCTGCTTTCTTGGCTCTAGCATATGCTGCCTGCACACACCAACAAGCAATGACCACATTTTTTAATCCACAGTTCCAGACTTAACTTTCAAATGCAAAAATATGAACCCGGAGCTGCCTCTCACATTCTCCATACCAAATATAACGCCCAGAATGCATTATTATTGTATAACGCCAAGATTTCTTTAACATGAACATTGTAATCTCTCCTCAATTCTGGAATTGAAATAAGAAAGACTCGGATGCAAGTAAAAACATGTGAACCTGAGCCTCAGCACGCCGTGCTTCCCTTTCGCGAGCAGCTCTCTTTTCGTTCCTCTCTTTTCGCAGGCGATCATACTTCCTTCGATGTTCTTCAATCTTGTGCACATTAGGCTCGACCTACAAAAAACAAAATGGATCAGAAGACAGACCGGAACCTCACATCCAATATATATAAAATACCAATGCAGGAAACCAACCTTGAAAAAGAGGTGTTCCATATATACTAAATAAAAATAACCATTTCAATCAACTGCCCTTCTTTAGTGAAACAGACAAAAGAATACCTTCTTTAAAACCTTCGCACTCTCTTCATCATAGTCAAGCCGACACGCCAAACGCAGATCCTTGGCCGATTCCTCCCACTGCCCTAAAAGAGATTTGGCCTCACCTCTCCACTTGTAGCCCTTGGCAGAGTCTGGGTTGATCTGTCAAAGATGAATTCCAAAATGAGTCGTAAATAATGTAACCGCACTCATGTAGAAGACGAATATTGTCAAACTTCTAAAATGCAAAAAAATTTAAAATGGGATGTCTTTTATAATGTTTTTTCTGGAGCAACACCAAGCAGCATTCAAGACATCAAGACAAAGGCGATCTTCAAAGTTACTGGACAACTTGTGAATCACAATCTTCAGGTGTTACGAAAAGAAAGATAAATCATCAACTATAATGACAGGAAAGGCATAACAAAGTCATGTTCGGAGTTGGTGTTGAATATGATAGGATTGTGAGGCATGGCCTACGCACCATAAGCACAACCACCACAAAACTATCTGTTTGTCTCACCTTGATGGCCGCATCAGCATCCCTGATGGCAGCATTCGGCTTCTTCATTTTAACATACACACCAGCTGCTTGCAACAAAAGAACACTTCGTTAAAAACTGAACGATTACTGAATCATAGTAATAGACACACTAATTAAGATTTATAACCAAAAAATTCATAACATGAACGAACAAAAACTGGCTAATTTCAGAAGACAGTAGATAAACATCTTACAAGTATTTCATTCTGTACTAAGAATCACATGTACAAAAAGACTAAAAAGTGAGACAAGAATCAAAGTCATCATCCAAATGTTCCTTAATCTCTAGAAGATTCAACACTTAACTGCCAGTCAGAAGCGGCAATTCATCTATAGAACATGATCATCATAACCACAACTCAGATACCTGATACATTTTTTTTTAAACTGTCCTATGCAAGATATCGTCTGATGAATACTTATTAGCTCACTCACTCATGAAGTCATACCTCGGTTAGCAAATAAGATAGCTGAATGTGGATTGCAGATTATGGCTTCTGTGAAATGCTCCAGGGCTTCGTCCAACTTTCCTGTAAACCAGTAAAGGCAAGACCATAGGTTGATAATTAAGTAAGTCACGCAGAACTATTTCAGAAACTTTAAAATTCAGGTACAGCGCGCGTGCGCACACACACACTCTATTGGAAACGATATATTTTAATACTCCCATTCCACACACATTAAAATATATTCCGAACATGACTTTGCTACAAGTATTACAGGATTCTGTCATCAACAAGCCCACTACTCTTAAGAACTGAGTATTCAAGCATTCACCTACGATTGTTGCACTACGTTCTGATCTAAGGTGAAACTTCTAAATAACGAGTCTCACTCAAAGTCATCTATCAGCGAGTTAATCCTGACGTGCTTACCTTCGGCCATCGCCTTAATGGCTTTGGATTTCGAAAGCTGAGCCTCGTCCATCTTATCCTCCGTGACCTCCTCGTTTAGATCCCCCATCTGTAAGAAACCCATAGTAAATTTCAGCTTCGATGCAAATTCCATCCCGATTCTAGCGTGGTTAACCGCAACAGCGCTAGAAAAAGGAATTTTCATTACTGGACACCATAATCATATACATTAGGACCCAATAATATTCATGAAAAACTCACGAGGAAAAGAAGCTCTAGCATTGTGTATTTCACTACGGACATGGCTACGAACTTATCAGGATAGCCTAGCACTAACATGAATATTGAAAAGAATAAAAGAGTGTTCGGAAAGGGACGGCTTGCCTTCTGCGGAGGCTCGTCGTCAGATTCGACAACACCCTCATTATCTAACTCAAGGTCTGACTCGTCATCAGTTACATTTTCATCTTCGTACGTCTTCGGCGGCATAGATTTCTCCTCCAACCCAGGCATTTCATCATCACTCTCCACATCCTCCTGTACGTCATCACAAGTCAAACCTCATATCCAGGGAGCTGTACCACAAATACATCCTCGATACCAACGCTAACCAGGACAAACTAGAATACAAGTAGTTCAATTTGAACAATTCAAAAGGTCCAAAATCAAAAGCACAGGTGAATATTAGAAATGACTATGGTGTGAACGAAATTCCAAAACTAAAGTTCCCACAGGCTTGTGCTTCAAAATAAATACACAAAACAAAAAGCATCCAGTGGAGATTCGTTAGAGAACTACCACATCTCCGTGTTCATGGCCTCCAGGTCCGTGGCCCGGGCAGCAGGGTGAAGGTTTGGCTTCTTCCCCGTAGGCAACTGATGGAAGCGTCGCTCCGTGCCTGTTCAAAGATCATTAACCTCCTGATTAACATTTGAAAACATCACAACGAATCCTCACAAAACTCACATTAATCAGAAACTCAGGGTAACTAATGCCGTACCCGTCGCTCAAATGAAATGATTGAAAACAGTAGGCTGTTCTATGGAGAATCGAACTGCCATTCTGGCCCAGGAAAATGACCATCAAAGCCTCAACTCGCTAACGTTTTACACCATAACAAAAAATTCACAATTTCCATATTACAGAAATACCACAAAACAATATTTGAATTAAATTGCTTAAACAGGAGGATTTGAAACATTCAACATCCTTTCGTATCATCAGCAAAACTAGTCCAAAATGCCATTCCATCAAAGGAACCATTAAACACTCTCAACTATAGGTCGTTTTACACAGCAAAAATGAAAACAAACATACCATTCTCATTATCAATTCGCCCCAATAAATATAACTTCACACTCACCAAGGAAAACTCATCAAAACATATCAAGCTATAAGCTGTAAGTTAAAATCATAATAAAGCTCCGAATCACCAGAGCATAACCAAAAGCTACAATTTCCATATTATTCGAAACAATAAAAAAATATTTGCCCGAATTCAATAGCTATAACAAGAAAGTTTTGCAACATTAACTATCCTTCCAAGCCATTAGCAAAAAAAAATTCAAAACACTCCCTTCTATTCCATGCAAACAAAGAAAACATCAAAACACTCAACAAAATATCATTTGACAAGCAACCTCAGCAATCGTCGCAAGAATGACAAATAGCATATCATTCTTAACAATCCACCCGCTCCACTAATTTAATAACTCTACACTCGCCATCGAAAACTCGTCGCAACACATAGATCAACCAAGATGACAGCTACCGACACAGTCCCTCGCACCAACCGCGAAAATCGACCCGGTCTCAGTCGAATCGATTCAACATCAAAGCCACACATATATAGAGCCGATCTCCGAGCGCTTACTTCTCCATGTAGTCCCGGAAGAAGCGCAGCGACGGGTTGGCTAGCAACGCCGGACTCGCCTCCAACTGCTGCACGAACAGCTTCAGCTCCCGCAGCTTTGTCGCGTCCATGACTGATCTCCCTCCCTTCCAATCGGCAACCTCGAGCGGATCAGTTTCATGCAATGTCCAAATCGCTCACACCTCCTGCTTGGTCAAATTTTGCTGAAGCTCGGTATTTGCGAGGACGGAGTTTCGAAGTTCTGGAAGCTTCAAAGAAAAATTAGGGTTGCCGGTGCTTTGGTTCCTCCAAGGTATCCGGTAGCTTTGTCAGTTGCCAAGTAAGCAATGATCCGGGTATAATGTGGTTTAGTGACATGATATTGAACATAATTTGACGGATGTCACGCGGGTATAAAGATATCCTCGGCGGACTTACAGGGTATCAACACAGCTGAGTCTGCACTTTGGACGAATCGCTTTGTCAGTTTGCAGGTACGCATTGATCCGGATAAGCAGCCCTGATATTAGGACCGGGGTAGTATGCACTCAGAGGGTATAAGAATAAGGGTATACTTGCTGTGTGAACAGGGTATCAGTATGATCCCGGTACAAGTATCATGAACCCCAGTCTGCCGGCTCTTTTGTCTTATGCCGTAAAGCCGGGCATCAATACTTGTTGAGGCCAGTGCCTCGTCTTCATCATCGACTCTCTGGTTCCATTTCAAATGTGTATGCTGTTGAGAGATCAGAGATGCCGCTTGCTCTTCTGTTTCTTGAGTATGAATTTTTTTTTCTACAGGAATTGTTTCGATTTCCACAACTGTCATTGTAAAAGTTCAATCCTTGATTACTTAACCCCTAAAGGACCGAGGCCTTTTTTCTGCCAAAAAATACTGAAAACTGCCATTTTTATAGCAAAGAGTAAAAAAAAAATTTAATTGTTTTTTTTCACATCTAACCATAGGATCTTATACCTCACTAGTATAAAAAAGTGTGGAAAAAATTCAGAATTTTTCACAGCACAAATTGCAAGATATTTGCGTTTAAAGTGGAAAAAACAAGTTTTTCAGCACATTGTGAGACTGGATTTTTTGACTTTGAACATTTTCTACTGAAAACTTTTGCACTACAAAGTTTTGAGCTTTAAATCTTTATAGTGGAGAATTGAGTTGAGAGTCTGGGGTAAAAAAAGAAATTCAAAAAAACTTAATTTTCATTCTTAAAAAAATTGTTAAATAGAAGTAAATACGAGATAGAAGGAAAATCTAAAATTTATTTTAGATGGAATTAAAATGCACTAATCCCAATGGTGAGATTGTTCTAGCAAGTAAACTAAACCATGCAAAATTAAAAAATTCGAAAAATTTGAAAAATTACAAATAGAAATGAATCCTACAAGTTATTTTTTTCAAGAAGATGCTCTAACTACCCAAAAAACAAGAATGTCCATAACTTTCTCATAACAAATCCAAATGAAATGAAGTAAAGCTTTTCAGATATACAAAAATATAATCTATGAAGAAAAAAATATTTAAAAAAAAAATTAGAATTTTTGAAAATTTTGTTTTGCTGCCCAAACTGCCCCCCGTCCCCTCATTTGAACTTATTTGGTCATAACTATTGTTCCCGGGCACTGATTGTAAAAAAAAAAACTATACTCTCATAAAGCTTATCAACTTTTCTATTTTCAAAAAAAATATCAAAAAATCACAACAAAAATTCAGCCCTTAGGTACGTACCCGAAATCCCATTTGTCTTCCAAAGGGACAATGGTCCTTTAGGAGTTAACCCTGTAAAGACAGGCCAATCTCCACTAAAATCATCATTTTCTAATATTGTGGAAATCAATAGTTGCACTTCTATCCGGTATACAAGAATTCTCCATCATCCATCGAACACTTAGTGTCCGTGGCGGCCTTATAGGGTTAAAGTCATTCGCAGTTTGAAGTAGAGAGATTAGAAAGGATAAAGACGAATTGCACTTTAGGAGTACCTACCTCCCCCCCTCTAGGAGACTCCTACGTCATTGATGTATTCCACAAAAAAGGAGACCCTACCTGTCATTGATGGGTCCAAAAATCTTGGACCATTAATCATAGGGATTGTTAATCTTGGACCATTAATCAATTAGGGTTCTCTAAGTTAGGGTATGATTACTAAATATTGAATATGAGTATGGATACGGATATGGAAGCAGGAACGGGTACAGATACAAGATACAAGATTTTGAATTGTCCCATATTAATTGTCAAGTTAATTGGGTTGTCAAAATTACAAGTAAAGGGGAGGAGAGAAAATTAGTTTTAACTAATTAATTAAATTTTTAAACCCGTAGTGGAGAGATTAAAAAGGATAAAGATGAATCCTACCTGCTACTACAAATCGCGCATGTCACGTGATTAAGCGAGGTTTGCAGAGTGCATTTCTATCAATGTTACTGATCACAATTGAACCTATAGGCGGGTATTTGCAGGAATGAAAGGAGCTAGATATGACACTTGTGAGATGAACTTGATGGAATTGAAGGTACGGTGGAAGCACCAATAACCAATCAAATAAGCAATTTGGAAGCAGATTTTGTGTAGTATGAGTTGGTGCATATTTTTTCCATGTGGGAAGATAGGAAATATGAGGATTGCTAAATTTTTAGATTTTTATTTAGAAAATTGAAATTATAGTGCATTTTGGGAGGCAAAAGAACTCTTGATCTATAAGTAATGTCTATAGTCTTCTAATTCTAATCATTTGAGAGAGTACTTTTTTGCTCATTACTACAAATAATGTGTCATAATCTTACTAGTTGCAAACTTGAAAAAGATAAAAAAAACAAATTCCAAACTTCCAAACTTCCAAACTAACAAATCCAACCTAAGGTTGGAATTACCACCCCTTCCAAGTTGGATACAGGGCATGGTTGGTAATTGGTGCCTCTACCTTAGTTACAAAGTGTACATTGCTTCACCATTGCCAATCTTTATTTCCACATTTGTTTATCTGTTGTTATACATTATTGAATGTATTATGAAAAAATTATAAATTTTCAAAATGATGGAAATAATATTGTACGTGAAGGTCTAATTTGGCACTCAAGTGCTAAAATTGAATTTCCACATTAGATTCTTAGGGGTTTAGCCACCTCCCACTATTCACTAGATGACATGAGGCATTTCTTTTACAAAAATGACTTAATTTATGCCAAATCTAACTAGTCCTTTATGTATAGTAGTGTCATTTATGTTACTCTTTCTAGGAGTTTTGTGGCAATGCAAATGTTCAAACGACAAGAAATTTTACCACATTAGAATTAATCGTAAAGTAAGTGCAACAAGGGATGAAGAAACGGAGTTTGAAAAAAACATAAGGTAAAACTCCTTGAAGCACCCAAACTTAATCTAATGGCTCAGTTTAGTGTTGTGCTTCTATTATACTTTTGCTAGTTAAACCTTTGTCTCAAATCCTTCTACAAATTTACAATTAACTCTATTATCTCTTATAAGTCTAATGAAAGATTCTATAGTTAGATTCTTAAAATTTTAGTCTTCTATTTTTTCTAATAAATGTTGTAAAAATGGCAGATTTGAGTAGCTTTGATGGAAAAACATGTCTTAGGACTTTAGGGGTTAAGGAAATATGTATTTAAACCTTCACAATAAAACCATAAGAATTCTAGTGCCAAGATACCAATCAACCTTCATAAATTGAAAAAATTAAACAACTACAAAAAGTTCACAAAACAAAAAAACAAACATATATTTCAAACACATTCATTCTAATGCAAGAGGTGAGGTGTCTCTAATGTTCGTCTCCTTCTTGGCTTCTTCAACCTTGGAAGCAGTGTTGTGCATGGTTCTCTTAAGAGATGACATTAAGAGTAGTCATGTCTTCTTCAAGAAGCAAAATTCTATGAAGTTGGAGAAATTGGTGAGAAAAAAGAAGGATCAATAAGTAGCCATTATGTATGAAGGTGTGACACTCCTTAATTTGTTATTTAAAACATGAAGGATGAAAACTTGAGAATGCATCTACCCATGAAGGAAAAGGATTTCTAAGGGATGCTTCACAAATGGGCCGAAGGTTGAGAGTCTATCGGCCTCTACCAATCAGATTTCACAAAATCCCAACTCTGGCTTCTCAACCCTTCACACAAGGCGGCACAATCTAAAGTCCGTCCCCCTCCAAACTGTCAACATGGTAGCCCAAGCTCCTACGTGGTAATGGCCACGTGATGGACTCTCGACCAAAGTTTGAATCACCACTTTGTGGCAACCCAAACTCTAATCGAGAGTCCGTTGAATTTTACCATTTATTGCCATTTTATTGCCCATTTCTATGAACTCTCACCCAAAGTTTGGCCATGAATTCCCATGGCTTCTTGACTTGGTCGACCCATGTGTGAAGCACTCCTAAGCAAAGATTTTGTGGTTCATTTCAAGGAGCGTATATATAGCTGATTGTTGGGGGAAGGTCAATGCAACGCTGATGTTGGGGGAGGGCTAATTGTTGCAAAACAGATCTCGGGTGAAGGGTTGATGATGACAATGAATTGGGGTCAAAGTCGCATGCAAGAAAGTGAATGCAAAGATCAAAAATTCTCCAACAAGTTTTCTTCAAGCCTATTTCTTCACATCTTGAGGAGAAGAAACGGCATTCTCCATTTTCTCAGAATGAGAACTCCGCAAGCCACAGACAGCGAATCACAAAGTGCTGCGTCTCAATTCTCGGAACTCAGGTTGAAGAAGGTGTGACTACCCCTGTTGCTCCAGGAACGAAAAAACGGGAGAAGATTTCTCGAAGTAGAATAGAAAACAAGTTCCTAATTAAATGACTGCAGACAAGTCTAACGCAATTGAGAAGTTCCAGGAGGCAGAACACATGGCAACCAAAAAAATGGAATGGCGGCATTCTTGCGCCACCTGGAAGTCTCACCACAGTCCAGCATTGGAAACTCACCGCAAACGGCACTAAACTTCAAGCAATGATTGTTGCTAACACAGAGTTCAAATGTACTCACACAACTATCAAAGATGCAGAGTGTTTCAAAGTCCCAGTCCTGAAATTGCAACATGGTTCAAGTACTCACGAGTATAAATTACAAAGCACACACAAGCAGAAGCTAGCTCGGTGTACCAGGAGTTCTCCCAACCTCAGTCTGTAGCGATCCACTAACTCAGATCAGGTTTTCTTTTCACAACCGAACATGATCCCAATGTTCCGACGCGAATCATCTCTAACTAAATTACACAATAGGGTCTGTCCAAATGCCAGCATTCTTTTCAACAATACGAGGCAATTCTCAACACAATTGAAAACACCACGCAGGGTTTAGTATTTTTGGGACAAGATTTGGGAATCAGAATCAATCGGGCCCCAAATGGAAAGAAATCTAGAGAAATCTCTCGAGAGCGCTGCCAACAGCCCCTGCGAGGATCAGTATCAGCGCCCCCGATTCCAGCTCCATGATTCACAAGTTTGTTACCAAATTGACCTTTACCAACCTAATTCTTCAAAGATACAAGTCTACTTAAGGGTTTTAGAATGTGATTCTTGAGCGGGATTCAGAAATAAGGTCCAGGGCACGTCCACTTGAGATTCGGCACGCAAGCCAAGTAATGGCACCAGTTGCAGCGTTTGTAGAACTTGAGATCCATGAACAGGACCACGCATCCAGCAGCCAACAGGCCCACCAAGAGCACCAACGCCAGCGCCCGCAATACTCGTTGCGATTTGGAGTACATGCCCACAGGCGGCAGGTCACTGTGCTCGTTGTTCACAACATACGCTTCCCGCTGAGTCAAGTGGCGCGTATCCTTGAACCCTTGCTGGGGTCGCAGCAGCAGCACGAACCCCAACAAAAAACCCGCCAGGAATCCACCCACGTTGGCGAAGTTGTCAACCTGGGGTCAAGGGATGTACCCACGGTTAGTGAATTGTAAACCAGTGACAATGAAAAACGAAAATATTGCCAGAGCTTCAACACGTTGATCATCTATTTGTGAAGGCAAGCGCTGTAGGAAACGTCAACCCGTCCTTATATTCAGAGCCTTCAAACATAAACTTCTGTAGGTCCTCGGTTATGAAATCGTTAGCTTAGACCACTTTGTACACTGGAATGTTACAATGTAGACGCTTCAGATCGCATCAATAGTGCACATTATCAGAGGACCCTGACAAAACACTTTATGAACATTCATGGATTCCAAGAAGATTCGCAGTTATTTCTCTCTCTCTTCATCAATAAAACAAAAATGATGACACTGAGGGGTACAAAGTGATCGAAATTCGAAGAATCATTCTATCCAAATCAGAAGTAGAGTCCAAGAGTGAAGGCTCAACATGGAACATGAACTTGTCTAGTGTTGTAAAGAGAGCTATATCCCTATTTGGTTTCAAAAGTGTGGAACAACTGTCGGATCAAAGAATTCAACTTAACAAACATAAACTTAACAAAAATAAAGGCAAGCTGTTGTTTACTTTAGCCTCAAGACGGCCTGAAAAAATAGCCATATAGGCAAATCGCAGTTAACTAAGCTATGTACACTCACAATCAACACTGTCCAAAATGCGAAACCTACGTTTAGACCAAAATGTGTCCTTATTCATAGATATTGCTAACCTGTACACAAAATGTAAAAATATCAAAACACTACAGCTGACTAGAGTCTACGGTTGATTTCTGGTACACCTGAGAGACAGTACTTAGTGAAAATTCATAACTCTTTCGTACAACTTCCAAATAATGCATGTTGCATGCAATGCGTTGGAGTCGTCCTTCGGTTGCGAATAAGAACCAATAAAATAATTTGTGTCTTGGAATAACTTTGCTCAGTTGTAATTAGTGACGATTGCGGGTGTGCATGCTTTATGAGATAATCCAATTAACGCTGGAGGGTGCTCAAGAGATAATTACTAAACCCAAAACCTGGTAGAGTTCAGAACCTGACCTGCGGCATGAGTCCGAATGCCAAACTGATCAACGCAAATAGAATCAAGTCGACGAACTTCAAAACCCTCCGCCCGGTCACGTCCCAGTTGACGATCATATCCGCAAAGCTAGCGCCGATCAGTCCCATCACCGCGCCAGAAGCGCCAGCAAACACCTGGTTCCGGATCAGCAGCGCCGACAAGACACTCCCGCCGAACCCCGAAACGACGAAGACTGCGAGCACCTTCCAGAATCCGAAGGCGAATTCCATCTGCAAGCCAACCAAGAGAAGCGCCAGCAAGTTGATCACCAGCTGCAGCACGCCGCCGTTGATGGCTATGGCGGACAGTAGGCGCCATCCTTCTTTGTGCACCACCCTGGTAGTATGCAGAGCATTTCCAGGCACGTTAAGATAGATTTACATCAATAGTTAACATTTTCCATGTGTTTTATTTTTATGAAGAATCGTAGTCACTAAGAGTGTCAGTTGTAGAAGGGGTGTCCAAGCTCTGAGAGGCTTTCATTTGTTTCCGATCAAGCCTTGCATGATACAAAGTCCAAGCATGCATTTTGTCGGAAAGTATTTGGCTGGTAGTAGAGTATTCATGTCACGTTGTTAAAATTGCTTCCTTCCTTGAATCCCAACTATCGCACTCTAGCAACCACTAGTAAAGGGATACACTACACACTTTAATTCTATCTAGAGAGGATCACTGTCTTTTGATCGATTGACTAACTGAACCAATTATCATGCATTGATCTATTCAAAATCTAATGGCTATTACCATATTGTTTCCAATTCTATGTTTCTGATGACAATTCGAACGCCTACTTATTTCAAATCCCGCATTAATACAACAAAATTCATGTTCTGCAATTCACGTGTATTAAGACAGAGTTTCCATGCTTGCACTTAACAGATCAACACATAATATCCAACATCCAGAGTACTATGCATCTGACTCCTTCCACACACTCACACTCACAGAACTCACCAAACCAACATAAGTCTGGCAGATTTCCGCGACACAGAACCTCTCCAAAAAAACCAAAAAAAAACATTTCCAAAAACATACATATCTAGATCAAGAGAGCACCAATTTCCCCCTACCTGATACCAGAAAGCCCTCCCCAGTCCAGCAGATACTTCCTTTGCGGCCCGAGACTCGGATTCTCCTGCCACGGCTGAAACGCCAGACTCTTCAACCACTTCCCCACACACTTCTTCGCCCCTTCTTCCACCACACGGCCTGGGCAGTCGTTCTCATGCATCATGAGCACGAACACCACGATGCTGGCCGCCATGACGACGGGCGTGGCGATGGGGATGTAGCGGTGGTGCCTCCTCTGGGGCGTCACCGGGTGCGTCTTCTCTTGAAGGGGCGATGGCGGCTCGAACTGGTGCTCGGCGTGGTCGTGCACACGGAGACGAAACTCCGGTGCAGGGGAAGGTTGCTGGTGTTGTGCATCGCGCATGGAAGGAGTGGTGCGAACAGAGCCGAAGGGACGCTCCCGAGGACTATTCATGGTCCAGGTTGGGTTATCCATCATGCGTATATTATCGGGAGAAGATTGTGTCCATGCGGGCATTGTGGAAGGGGCTTCCGTGGAAGCAGGTGAGGCGAGGAAGGATTTTCATGGCACGATGGGGACCTGCAAGATTGAGTCCAAGTTGAGGTTCTTAGCAGAGATTCAGAATCACAAATCGACATGCACAGAAGTGTCTAGAAGTGTCTAAAGAAGATACAAAACTTTCTGGAACTGGAATGGTGCCACACCAACTTCAGTTCATTTACAAATCCAATTGAACTCGTATTACACTTTTAATTCAGCTAGCTTGAAGCTAACTCTTCTTGGCACACTTTCTAGCACGTCCGCTACCGGGAACATTCAGTCAAATTTGAACTTCATAGCTAGCATGCACAGACTCAGAATCACACTACCAACTTGTCAGTTGATTCACAAATCCAAATGGAATCGGAACTTTCACAGGTCCCATTTGGTAAAGGCGGCTCTCAATTCCATGCATTTTTCATCCTCAAAATTGCATCTTCAGCATTGTTGTCACTGAAAAACAAGAAACATGCGTCTTTTCTAGACCCTGCCGAACAAAAGCGGCAATTTCAATCAGTTTCACAATTCTTCCGGTTACCGAAACAGAGATACACATTGTGTACCAAACTTCCGGGATTTTCACTGCAAAGTGAAGATTTCGTGAACGTTCTCTTAGACTTGAAAGGATGCCATCCCTATTCGACTACCGTGTCTCCATGAGTGCAAGGTCTGGTCGAATGCCAGCCCTGCAGATTTGGAGAGCGGCGTTGTGATTGATTTCAGACTGCAAGAAATTAACTAGAATCGCGTCATCGTGGAATTGGCGGACATTTACAACAGCAATGGAGGGGCTCATTTTGAGGGGCCGGAATACTATTGAGTCGTTCGACTGAAAACTGGAGCAGGCCTCATGTGAGGAGCTGTCCGAGATTAAGATTTCAGTAGGCCACCCATCTGAGCCAATACTATGGTTCAGATATCTACGCACTGGAAAATCCTAGATTTCAGAGATTTGGAAAGCAGAATGCCATGTTTAAGGAACTTGGAAATGCACCATTTCAACGAAACTGAGCTGTTGGATTACCATACTCGACATTTCCACGTCGTACATCATCGATATCTCACGGCGCTACTACGTCCTTTCCAGTGCTTACAGCTCTGAAATCAGGAAGATAGCGAATGAAAAGAACGTAGTTCAGTGGAAAGGGCTACTCGATCTGCATTCTCCGAGGCCACCATCGCCAACGGAATCCAGTGATCAACCCCCAATGAAGACACTACTACAATGCATGACTTCCATTTTTCGAGTGCGAGTGCGAGTGCGGCGATGTGAAATTTTCCACGTACGACGTTCGAAGTTCAAAACAAAGCAGCGAGTTTCCTGTTGCGCTACTCCGTTCATCACCATATCGGCTCAAATGCCAAAGGTTGAAGAAAACAACGTAACAACCCAGATCTGTGTACACCACTCCTGGGTTTGAAAACTCAATATCAAATGTTCCAACAGAGAAGGCCATTTAATCCTTAACGAACTCGCAACACTTGAAGCTTGAACTTCAAGGTTCGAAATTTAATAATGTCTGACTACGAAGCTGAGATTCATATACAGAGAGACCGACGTGATCTCACCTCATGCACCCCCAGATCGCCTCGATCGCAGCAAGGCAGTTAACTTACACCATCGTCCACCTCCACGTCCAAGTTCGTTAATGAGAGGGACACCCCAAAAATTCAAACCCCTGAATTGAAACGGTCCTCCTCTAAAGCTCCAGATTCTCTCCAAAACTCTGAACAACCTCGACAAGGGCGACAGGTCCAAGGGGGTCTGTCCACCCCCAATCCCGGAACTCTCGTGAACAATAGCAGAGCTCCAGATCTGACCTCTGACACCACATTCAAGCGGGAAGGAGAACACGGACAAGACTCCGCGACTGTCAGTCTCAGGTGAGGAGGAGAGACAGAGAGACAGACAGAGTGGTGAATGATTGCAGGAGGCAGCTGGCAGTCCAAATGGCGGAGAGAAACTCTGTTGTTTATATAAGAGAAAAAGACATATTATTACAGTACCCAGAGAAAGAGTACTGCTTCTCTGGCACTTGGGCGGATCAATTCCCATTCCCACTTTGTTTTTGGAGTACTATTTTCTCCCAAATGAATGCTGTAATTCTCTGCAGTGGTGCCAACATGGAATAGCTGTGCCACTGGTTTCCCCTATTTGCCGCTTCACTGTATGTTTGATCCCCCTGGTCATTAGTGCAATGTCCTCAGGAAAACTTCTGACATTGCCACAGGAAAAAAACAAGGATAATAAACCTCCGTGTGACTGACAATCGCTGGTGAATTGGGGACTTTTGTTTTTGTTTTCTTTGATACAAACAATAGCTTCACTGCCATTGCCTGCAGAGTGCGGCCTAAAACATTCAAAGCCTCTGCACTGAAAGGGATAAGATAGGCTTTGCATTGACAGAAGTTACCCTGAGAATCAAAGCTTGAGATGCTACTGTACCCTATTACTCAAAAAGCGAGCTAGAGCTTGTTACTGTTTCATCCAAACGACGACTTTACTACCAATTGCTCGGCTCGTACGTTTGAAATTTTAGAAGCCAGAGACTCGGATTTCCAATTGAAGCATATTTAACGCGGGATTTGGTTGCAGCACTCCGAGCTTGGCGATCGATCGATCGATGGAGCCGGGCAACACAAGTGCAACAGATCGACGGAGGATCGGATCGGGGTGGAGCATTGGAGCAGATAGTTGCAATGCAATGGCCACTAGGCGAACTCCTTAAACTGAAACTGAATTTGACTTGCGGACCTTCGGGGGCGGGACCTGGAATAGAAGTCCTTCCAGGAGGAATTATGGTGCTTTTCATCGGCGTTCCATGCCGGCCACTAGCGATGGATGGAGAAGCTCTGGCTAGACCACCTCTAGTATAGAAAAAGCTAGAGTTTACTCTGGCTATTTTGATCTTGTCAAGGTTTGGAAAAGAATTTGAAACCATTCTTGAGTTCTTTGAGTTCACCCGTTTTGAGCGAGAAGATTCAAAATGTAGTGTACCGAAGCATATGCCGATCCAAATGATTTCGTCTTTCTGTGATTTTCATTGACGATAAGGACAGTATAAAGGGCCTGCTGGGATGCCGTCTATCGGTGGGCAGAAAAAAAAGGACTAAAGACAAGAAGATCCCACCAGTTGTCTTGGTGGAGTGGGTGAGCAGAAAAAGGAGGATTTCATGTTTCATTGAAATTGGTGGACAACCCTATCGGGCGAGATTGGTCTATCTTGAGGGGATGCAATGTGAGGAGAATGCTTCTTGGATCCTTTTTCACCCACTGGTAGTGTAATTGCTCACTTGAACCTTGTAGCTCCTCCTCTAGACTTTGCACATTGATGGACTATGGCATGAGGCTCTAATAATTATGGTTCTTTGTAATCTTGAAACTTTCTAAATATTTGGGACACTAGAGTCAAAACACTTGAAGAAATCATGGTAACTGCAACTTTATTCAAAAGAAGCGATGAGAGATGAGTGAAAGTCACCCTCTCTTTGGTCCCTATATGTAATAGTGAAATTAGGTTGCCTTAACAATTGGGTTGTCTTACCCAGAAAAGTTACCTCGTGACTCACTGCTTGTCCTTGTAGCTAGAGACAAATGTGACTTTGAGAATCATGCCCTTCATCAATGCACCAACCTATACTACATATATAGTTCTACGTTGAAAAAATCGCTTCAAACCCAATTACAAAGCAAAATGAACATGAACCAAGTAAATGGATTATAAAGGGAACATACATATAGATATGCAATTTTGTTCACAAGATGAATCAATGCTAATATTAATCTCCACTAAGGGTAGCCATGAATTTTCTAAATGACAGCTTTTAAATGCAATTATTAAAAACTAGACCCTAACTGACTAATTTATCTTAAATAGGTATACTCACAACCGAGGAGGATTGACTTCTTTATTGTCCCAAGCAAGGATAAATGTAAAAATTGCTCCCTATTTTGTGTTGTGTAAATTTTGCATTTTTTTCAGTTCTCTTAGTCAATTTGGGGCCTTTGGTTGCCAGTGTAAATTCAAAATTTGCAAATTTTATCACAAGGGGAAAACAAAAAATTCCAATATTTTATCTAGGGATAAAACACAAGGCAATAAAGAGGTCAATCCTCCTTGATTGTATGCACATTTATCCAATACCATCTTATTGTTTCACTTACATGGATAAATGAAGGTATCTATGTGTGTATTCAACTTTGAGATTCAACACATTTCTGTAAGGTAATGGCAACAAGGCCTAATTGTATGCAATTTGATCAAATTGAATTATCTTCTTCCTGAATTGAAGTAGGGCCTACACTGCAATTTAGAAAAAAATCAATATGTTGTAATTAAATTGCATGCAATTAAGTCTCTGTGGCATTTTAAAAAGTGAGTGGAATAAAAATTCAAATGCAATCTTGAGTTAGGTGCAAACTAGAGACCAAAGGAAGAAAACTTTGAAGACATATAATAACTCTAATGAGCTATCATTTGTAGTGGTTTTCATACAAACTTTAAGGTAGGAAACTCTACACCCTAAAACTTTAGACATGTTAATCTAAGATATAAAAGATTAAGTTAAATCTAATTGACCCTAAAAACATTTTGTACATGTTGCCATTCTTAAGATACTATTTTTGAGGAAAATTTTTTAATCTATTTTCATCCTAATAAAATGGATTATCTAGGGACAAGAGTATTATACATTAACCTTTGAAGGACCAAAAAGACCAATTGAAATATCATATTTTGGCAACATAAGAATTATGGATAAAGTCTCACTAAGAATTTCATTTTCATTTTTTTTCTTTGCAATTTTCACACATGTAGTTGAGGAGTTGCTTTAAAGCATGGCAATTTTGTAATTTTTCCCACATGATTAAAAAGTGATTGTATGATATGTAGTTTCTTCCTCAACTTGGAAAATATGTATAGCTCGAAAAAAATCACTTTTTTAAGGAAAAAAATTTTGAGATTGATTTTCAAGATTTATATATGAGTAGAAAGCTTTGAATCATTTTGATTGATGAGATGAAAGTTATGAAGAGTTATTGTTTGTAGGCATTTATAGAATTCAATTCTAAAATAAACTTTAAAGTCTTTATTTAACCAAATTTTCAATATTTTTGGAAAAAAAATAAAAATATAGGAATTAGATTGTTTATTGCATCATTATAACCATTGGATTGATATTTTTCATTTACATAACTAAATTTTTAACAATTTAGTATTTTTAAACATCCTCTACTTTTTTTCTACTTACTATAACTTTCAACCATGAACATGAAAAAAATGAAATTATATATATATATTCCCAACTTATTTCTTCAATATAGTATGAAGAATTGCAAGTTGTAGGATCTACACATTTTTGTATTAAATGTATGAAAGACGAAATTTAACCATTTGAAAAGAGTAGAAAATACTTCTTTTTGAAATCCAAGCATCATGATTTTGCAATTGGTAAAGTTTCTTATTTTGAAATTTTAAGAGGGTGTAAACTAATAAGTTCAATAAAGATTCATATGCTTGGATTTGTTAAAAAATAAATATAGATGAAGATTTTAGCCTTGTTTTGGAGACTAGTTTTTTAAAGTAGTTTTGGGCCTCTAAACATGAAAGAACTTTAGGAGACAAATTGCAATTGCCTAACTTATTTTATGAAGAAATGAATGCAAAACATAAAATGTTACTAAAGTGTGAAGAAATCGTATTAAGGAAAAAAATGATTCTTCCATAATATCTTTGACCATGGTATACTAATCAATATAAGTTAAGATTTTGGCCATATATTGTATTTTGGGTGGATCAAAATAAGCTTACAAATTGATTTAATAAATATTTATAAAAAATTCTTCAAATGTGATCACAAAAATAAAAATATAGGAAATTTCAGGTCTCAACTAGGCCATTTGAATGCATGTAATTGTATAAATACAGAAATTATCAGCCCAAATTGTCTCACTATAAAATTATTGAGTAAAAATACAACCCTTTGACACTTGCTCAAATTAGCAAGCATTAGTGCAACCCATAAATCACACCATTAGCCATTCATATTCACAAATATCAAAATGCTTTTATTAGATCCATAATTAACAAATTAGTGAACCACAACCAGTACCTTGAACCATTTCAAAGCCCCCTTCTTCCATGTATGCATACTACTAGTAAACAAAATTATAATAACTACACCATTTTAGCTTTTATAATTTTTTAAAATTTGAAAGACATGACATTTCCTTCACAATAAAGAAATGACAAATTGTAAAATAATTACAAGACTACAAAACCAAAATCATCTTTACATTACAAAAAATTTCAACCCTTTGGAGGGCTACGAGTTTTGAACACCCTAGAACACCCCACCCCTACCTCCACTCCCACCCCAAAAAAACAAACCCACCCCTAGTGCAATTAGAGAGGAATTCAAACTCCTTTATATTTTTTATTATTTTTTAATGAAAGCAGTTGATGTGGCACTACTTCTGCCACATCAATGCCACATCAAATTTTAATATTTAAAAAAAAAAAAAAAAATTATTTTTTTGTACTTGCATTGTGACGTGCCAAAAAAACAAAACCTTATTGGCCTTCCTCAGGCTCAAATTTTTCCTAATGATTCATACAAGTATAAACAAACTACGAGTGAAAGCAATATTTTTTCTATCATTGCAAAGATGAAAGCCATATCACACTACGGTATTGTGTGCCAACAATATTTTTAAAATCTGATTAGAGAAGGTTTAGCTAAACTAAATGAATTACAATTAACCTTGTAAAGACTATGTAATCCAAAAGTGGTTGATAGATGACTTTTTAGGTCATAGTAGGCAGTGAATAATGCACCAATGGATCCAAAAACCATTATAGGTAAAATATTTTGATGATAGGTCTTGCCTTTTTACTATTAAATGTTTATTGGATACTTTCAAGACATATTTTACATACATTAGAATTTGAATGTACTCTCATAATTCAAACTCTTAAAGAACTCTTTGTATAGTAGAATATTGATGTTGAGTAAGCATTAGGCTTTGTATAAAAATCAATAATATTTCAAATGAAGAAATTTTCAACCCAAAAATAATTGTAGTTGCTCATCTAAGAGCTTGTTTCTATATTCATTTGATTGTACAAATTTATTGGGATCAAATCCATTTTCAAATTTGTTATTGGAATGTCAATCCGTCATTAATCTTTTAGTGCTTCAACATCCCAAATCTAAACAATGAATAAAGAGTTTTCATGAGCTATCCTAACCACAAAAATTTCACTCATCCAAATCAATTTTCTTGAAACTTTTTGCATTATAAATTTGAGATAAATATTATATATTTATAAAGATATAATTAAATAATATACAAAAGTTCAAGAAAAGATTTAAAAGTTGAAGGATTAATTTGGTGATGTTCCAAAAAGATTGGGATTGTCAGTGGGTGATGGGAAGCCCATTGAATACTTCAGATTCTCAACTTACTTTCTCTAGTCACAATAATACAAATCACAAATCCAAATATGATTAGATGTAGCACCATTTCTAAGTTCTAAATAAAGAAGATGGAATTTTACCTTTTTATTAAATAAGAATTAAAACTATAGATGTAAATGTTGGCTCAAAAATTTTCCAACAAATGTCCTAATAATTTTGAAAGGGAGCTAGAAGTAAAGAAACTGAGTTGGGGTGATTACTCTCATTAAATTTATTTATGATAATGTATAGTTAGAGTTTAGAGCAATAAAAAACAATATTTAAACCAACACACTTTGACAATGATGAACAAAATACTTTCACGCAAACATCAAGAAAGTAGCCCCCATTGCTTTCGTACTACTACATAATAATTGAATGGGCCACAGAATGTATGGAATAATTACTATTGAAAGTATATTGTATTTTCATCAAAAATATTGTTGAAGTGCTAAGATCGTATTACAACAATCATTAGGGGAGATTTACCTAGTTTGGAGGGTTGTGAGTTCCCCTAAATTCTGAGCTTGTCAAAACTCGTAATAGTTGCTACCTGATGTGGTAGAATGATTGCCACATCATTTTTCAAATATTTTTTTTCCCCAAAAAAATGAATTTTTTTTATAGTTTGGCATTCTTTAACTACGAGGGGAACTGTAGAGGAAAATACTTTGAAACGGCCCTCTTGCCTCCCCCCGTAAAAAAAAACTCTTCATATGAGACTTTCAATACTATAGTATTTAGATAGTAGGTTCAACTTAAATAAATTAAAAAGCAAAAAAGCCAATTTTTTTGTTAATTCTAAGATTAGGTAATAAAATCTACAAATAAATGTACAAATAGTTTGCCAAAATCCAAAAAACCATTAGAATTTAAAAAAAAATTTGTTGAGTCAAATATCAATCCATCATTTGACCATCTATCTTAAAGAATTTTTTTAATGATGAAATGACAGAATTCTTTTGTTGACATCTTATGAGAATGAGGAATAGAGAGGTCACTTTATAATGAATTCTATTGTCCACCATCAATCCTCAAAGGGTATGAGAGAATTTGAAGATGAGAGCTCTGATCACTCATTATCAAAACTCATAGGAATTGTGTAATTTCATATCTCATTTTGACATAGTAGAATAGTTTATTCTTGAAAAGTTTGATCTAGGAGAAGTTGGTAAATCAAGCTAACTTTCATCTCAAAAATCCTTTTGTGATTGTAAGACTCGAAAAGAAAAGTTGTCCACAGAATTTAGAAAGTGTGTTTGAAAATGTCAATTAAAATGTTCCTTCCAACCCTTTTATGAACTTTGTTTAGAATTTTCAAATTTTGATTGGAAGCTCAAAATCTCACACAAGTTTTTGGAGATGAAATTTAGCTTGATTTTTCATGTTCATTTAGTTCAAATTTTTTGAAAAAAGTTACTCTACTATTCTTAACCTGTAAATGACTTTGACTATGTTTTCACCAAAATTGCTCCAAAACTACCATTTCTAGTAAAAGTACCAAATTTTTCTTAAAAAACGTTTTTAGACACATATAACCATAGGATCTTGTAGTATACTAGTTTAAAAATATGCACAAGAAATTTCAGAAATTTCCACTATGTAGATTGCAAGATATTAGCATTTGAAGTGACGTATATCATTTTTTTGGCAATGTGAAAACTCGGGCAGCTCCACTTCATAAAGTCACATTTGTATGAAAAAATGTCCAAAATAGTGATTACTCTTTAAATTCATTCTTTAAAGCAAGTTTGCTACATGCTTGAAAAAATTTAAATCATTTGGAATTGTACAACATATATGAAAGTAATAGTAAAAAGAAAGTTATAGAAAATGATGCAAAATACTAAATTGTTAATAATTTGTTTATGGAATTGAAAAATGCCAATCCAATAGTTTTAATATTGTAATAAAAAATCTCTACCGAGTTTTTTCTATTTTTTTCCCAAAACATTGAAAATTGAGTTAAATATAGGACTTTGAAGTTTGTCTTAGAGTAGAGATTCAATAACGACCTACATACTCCCGCAAACTAAAACTCCTTATAACTTTTGACTCATTGATCAAAATGGATGATTAAAAGCTTTCCAAGTATTAAAAAATCTAGAGAAAAAATTTCAATTTTCAGCTTATCTTAAAAGTGATTTTTAAAGAAGTTTTTTTGCTACCTGGGCTACTAGATGAGTAATGAAAACACATATCCTGCAATAACTTTTTAACCATGTAGTAAAAAATTATGAAATTTTTTGGCCTTAAGGATACTCATTAGACACATGATGTGTTAAAATTTTTTTAAATAAAAATAAAAATTACATTCGTAGTGAACTACAAATTTAATTTAATTTTGATCACAAGTTCGTACTTTTGACTTGACTATCCTTGATTGACGTTTACTAATCTTAGTTTATATATTCCACATGGGGGATTTTTACCTCCTACCACCCTACTTATATAAACATTTTGTCTTCTCATTTCACATCAAGTGACTTTTGAAGATATATGAGAGATTTGCACATAAGATGAGTAATTGTATTAGGGTAGAAAATCTAATTTAAGTAACCAATAAGAGGCTAAATTAGTTGGTTTCTAAAATATCCATTTGTATGGAATGAAGATTTTGTAAATTACTTACCAAATATATTTTATTATTTTGACATAAATACCAAATTTTTGAAAATTATCTTTGAAAGTGCCAAACCTTACTTTTAGACTTTCTTTATGAACTTTGTTTAAATATTTGGCACCTAGGTGGAACTTGGTGGATGATTGCAAAAAACACTTCTTGTTTTTTTCCCTCTTGGCCTCAAACAAATGACTTTTCACTCATAACTTTTGCACTATATGTCAATTATATATGAATTTTGAAATAAAGATACATATGGTAGTTGTAGACATTGAGTAATTCTCTGCATTAAAAGAAAATAGTTTTATTATTTTTAAACAACCTCCAATTGGATGTTCACCCTAACCATTTCAAAGGATTTTAGTACTATTTTTGATCCAAAATGTAGATTTAGAGCTTAAGATTGGAATACAAGGACTTCTACTAGAGTTACACAAATCCATAAAGAGATTTTGTAGAAGAAATTATCTACCTTCCATATTTACTCAAAGTGCACTACCTTTATACAACTATAGGGAACACAATTCTTTTTTGCAAAGATGAAAATGGTTGAGAAGGAGCATCTTCAAATTTTAAAAAAAAAAATCCTTATTATATTTTATTTATTTGAATTTTTTAATAATTTTCTAAAAATCAAACATCACAATATCCATTTTTTGGGTATTTTCCATTGTAATTTTTTTGTGCATAACTCTTAGAGAATAATTTTTTTAGATCTAAATTTGTAGAGACATATTACTTTTAATGTCTTGTAAATTATTCAAATTTTATTTCATTTTTAAAATAGTAATTCAAAAGTCACAATACTCACTAAAAGAGGCCGTTTTGAGCCAAAAACAAGTATTTCTTGTAGTGTTTCTACTATTTGAATTTCCTATCCAAAGATAGTATATTGTACCCTCATTAAATCTTTATTGCAACAATACTAAAGCAATGGGGGGCATAACTCTATAATGCAATTACAAAGACTTAATCTTTGGTAGATGACTTCATCTACAATTATTAGATGGAAAGATAAAGTTCATCCAATTTTATTTTTTGAAGACACTTAAATACATTTTCAATGAGTAGTATTCCAAATTCCCTTATTATGGTATTATTGACTTTTGTAAAGATAAAAGATGCTCAATCCTCAATCAACCTTATTATGTATTTGGAATATTTAATGCTATTTTTTCTTGATGTGAATTTCAACTGTAAATAATATCTTTTTTGAATTTGAGTCCAATTAATGAAATGATGTTTATCAAATCAAGTTTCTACTTCAATTGAAAATTTTGAAAAATTATTAAACTTCAATATTTTACAACAAAATGAGGTTTGGATTTATAACCATGATTTTTTGATTTTCTAATTTTGAAATGACTTGGTAACTATGATTTACACATTACACATGTTTTGGAATAGTAGAAGACAATATAAATTCTTTAGCATGTAAGAAGATAGAAATCATAGGGATTACCAAACCATAGCCAAACCTATAAAATCTTCCAATCCCAATCATTCAAGAACTCTTTACCACTCACTACTTTGAACATGTGTCATGACTTGACTAGTCTTAACTTTGAAAAGGAAGAAAAACACATTCCAACCTTTAAATGAATATTTATTCCAACCTTGGTTGGAAATAGTGCAACCTACATGTTAGAGATGGATTCCTAGTCAACAATGGGTAGTTCTATTATATAGCATGCTATGGTGAAAATTCAAATTTTTTTAATATATTTTATATTTAATATAAAATTTCTTCATTTTTTCTTAAACATCTCACAGTGATTTTATGTTCGGCCAAATTTCTTTTGAAAATTTAATGACTTATAGTACACACATCACTTTATCTTTGAAAAATAAATAAGAATTTTTCTTAATATCTAGTTGCAAAATGACAACACAGTAGAAAATAGTGATGCTTGAAATTAGTAGTCATGGATTCATCCTTGCAAAGATAAGTTTCATTCAACAAACTTCTCATTCACCTCAACCCCTAAGCACCCCCAATATCTTATATACAACCTTTCCAAATTAAAAGATTTCTTTATTTGTCAAAGAACGTGTCCCTTTTCCTCTAGCTCTCAACTTGTCTCCACTACCAATGGGTAGTATCAATTAACATAGGTGATAGTTTGATTGGAAGGGTTTGAATTTTAGTAAACATGAGCTGGGCGCTCAGGGGTTAAGAGTACTTTTGAATTCTTCTATTTTCAGGACTTCGAAGATTCATATTTTCCGCACAACGTTCTAAAAAAGCGCACCAAAAGAGATCTATAATTCTTTTGAGCTTCAAACAAGATCCACCAATAACTTGGACAGTCATTTAGACAATAATTCAGACAATTTAACAATTGGAACAAGCTGAAGGAGCTAACTGGGTCGATTTTAGGTGCACCTTCGTATCAGATTCCTAAGAGACTGAACCCACTTGTGCAGAATGGCGAAACTCTACAGTATTCCACCCAAGCCGTATCCCACCTCAAAAAGCAGTCTTCAGAAGCGTTTACCAGAAGAGAGCCTGTATTGCAAGTTCAAAACTCAACTGTACATTGAGACAAGGATTCAAACGACGCACGGACTCCTTATTTATCCACCAGGAATACTCACCAGTCAGATCGACACTGAGTACAACCTCGATACAATCCTAGCACCCTAGCCGGTAATGATCTCGACGTGTGACTAGATCAACACATACAGCTAAAGCTGCGAGTGAAAGGATTATCGATACTTCCTGGTAACAGTCTAAACAGTCCTCCAGTTCATCTCCACTTGGATCTTTCCACGACCCGAGTCAATGAGCTGAAACGTCTCGTTGATCCGCTTGTTCTTCACCACATCATTCAGAGGAATGTCCACGTAACCCAAGGATTCCTTCATACACGAAAAATAAATGATTCAGCATCACAATATAAGGAAAAAAGGAATAACCGTCCAATAAAAAAACCGATCTTGAATCGTACGGCTCATTCATATTTTCGACAATACAGCTTATCAATATACTCGAACCTCTTGCTAGCAGCACCCTAGTAACAAATTCAAACTATGTCAACAATTTTTTGGTACCCTAGCCAGTCAGATAGAAGAGGTCAGGGAGCGACAGGGAATACCTGTCGATGCACCATGTTCATGCTCGAACCTTTGCTGTGGACCTCGACGCGCAGGCGATCATTGGCGGGGGTATCTTCCAACTGCCAAGTGAACTCCCTATCCCATCTTGGGTCTCTATTCTTCTTGATTACCTGAAAGGCCGAATGATATACGATCAGTTGAGGGGTCACAAGAACATGGCCACATGGCGCTTTGAGTACATACAAGAACCTTTCCGAGATGGGAGAGTATTCCGATTAGAAACTCACCTGAGTTTTTTGCTTCTCCCCACGGAAATGTACTTCAACATACGGATTGGTATGATGTTTGCCTTCCACTTCCTCAGCGCTGTGAATAGTAACAGATAGCAAGCCTCCGTTTGGAGAGGTTCCCTCGGGAGCCCTTTGAGAACCATCCATTTCCTCTACTGAGCTGATATTATCCTCCTGAAGCCATTAAAAAACAAGCTTAGACACGAATCCAAATGCACGCAGATCTCATTACATTTCTCAGACATCTTGATGACACAAAATTCGGCACTGACTCCGCCTCCCAACTATCACAAGAAATAAAAAACTCACTTCCTTGAAAGGCTTGAAAGTCAATTCGAACGTAAGCTCGCCACGCTTCTTCGCGTTAGCTTCATCATTAGGATCCATATTCTTCACCAGATTTACAGTGTAAAGTTTAGGCTCATCCGCCACCAATTCTTTCAACGGTACTATTTGCATAGCCATCTTCTCATGGGATCCAACCTGACATATAAGTCAATTGTAATTTCCCATTTGAGTCAAACTGTTAGCGTCCACATATAACCAAACGATGGGCATGCTCAACCCAAGAAGTTCAATGATTCTCTCAAAATACAGTTGCACAACTAGAAAAGGTTAGAAACATAGCACAGAGTACATGAAAGATCCGCAAGAAAAACTACAGACCAGCTTTCTAACGTAGACAATCATGACCAGACAATCTTCTTCATCATAGGCCTGTAACAAGACATGAAAATAGAACAAACAGCACGCATCAAAATAAAATCCTTCATGCTCGTACCTTTTCCCAGTCAAAAATCTGCAGCTCAAGTGACTGTGACTTCGGATCCTGAACCAGAAGCTTGAAAGTCTCATTCCACACGGGGTTCAATGTGCTCATCTTCGTCGTCGTTGTCTTTGACAAAACAGTCTTAACTAATTGAAGCTTCACGTACGGATCAGCTTTGCCCAATAAGTCCTTCTTCAACAGATTCTTAGCATGCATAATTTTCACCTCAACAATGCCTACGGGCTTCTTCGCAGCACTGCCAGATCGTACAAAACGAGTGTCAACATCGTTCAACTACTGATTACTGTCGAGACCGACGGGTAAGATGAAACAAGATATGACAACGACAAAAAAAAGATTTGAATACCTGGGATCATCAATTACAGGGATTTCTAAGGTCTTTGGCCACATGTACAGCGCAGCAACCTGGTCTCTGATAGTATCCTGCAATGGGCAATCAGACATCCCGTATCAAATAGCTGAGAATAAAAATGACGAGATCTTAAAAAGCCCAAAGCCAAGGAATCTACAAAGACACAGCGGCAAACACGTGAGCACAGCATGAATCCACGTACCTGAACGAAACCATAAAGACCCGGAATTGCCATGACATCTCCACCCAAGAGCTTCAAACCAAAATCTACATGGGGCTGCCAACACAGAAAGAATGCAACGTCCAAAGCGATTAACATCACAAAATTTATGATCCTTACAAGGACAACAGCACTCATGGATGGTGTCAACAGCAAATCAAATACTATGAACAAGGCATTCAGAGATTCGCTCACGATGCAGACAGTGCAGTGCTTGAGATAATTCACTAAGATTACATTCTAAGCATCTCTTAACATACATACCTTTTCCATCAAGGAAACAACTATCTTCGAGAAACAAGGGAAGACAGGAACCAGCGGCTTCAGTGTAATTCGTGCAGTTGCAAATACTTGTACGTCTACCAGCTGTATATTCAATAACGTATATTGTCAGAATCCAATAATGACTATGAACCATTGAAGTAACAATAGAAGAATTTCTCCCGCAACCTTATCAACTGACCTGCACAGTTGCTTTCATCCCGAAAGCCTTCACAGCAACGATGATGTTCGGATTCCCAGCGAACTTAAAGGAAGGCTCAAGGATCACCTCTTTCTCCTTAGTGTCGTACACTTTCATACCTGGAACGGAAATTGAGATATCAAAGATAACAAGAATTAAATCCCCTTCTGCTAAACCATAATATGTAGCTGAAGAAAGCGACTACAGGCACAAACACAGGAGGAAAAGTTGTTTTACCAACGAAAGTGGGAGGGAGGGTTCCCAAAGTTAGTGACTCGAACTCGATCGAGTCCATTTTATACTGTGGACCATACTGATCAATGTAAGGTTGCGCCTGTTGTCGGACCATCTTGCAAATTGCCTGTCACAATTGTCACGAAAACTGCAAATTACACCTGTTTTGGAAAAACTCTAATTATTACAGCTTACAGCTTACATAACAAACTTAAATATCCCTGCAAATGGACGTGTACTCTTATCAAACGATTTCAGCCAGATACAACCTGCAAAAAGATAAGCATTCCTTTTTCCCTACTTTCCTTGAGAACGAGAAAAATGAAGTGGTCCAATTCAATTCGTCTTTCAAAGAAAAATTGCATCAAAAGTTAACTGAAGAGACAGGAATACCTTGTCAAGATAAGGCCATATATCCTTCAAGAACTTGTTCAACCAGTCCACCTGAAAACAAAAGGGTCCATGGAATCAGAAATTATACCTACTATGATAAAGACAAAATTAAACCGATGATAGTCTACATTCGTACAACAACAGCAATGCCATCAGAAACTCTAACAATTCACGTACGCCTCCGCAAAAGAGGGGTTTAAAAAAAATCCCAAACCCAGAAAACTACTCGGAAACAAGGAAGACTTTCAAATGATGGCGTCAGTACCCGATCGTAGTCTGGATTCTTCACCCAAAGCGGAATTTCGTGAAGGAGCTCCTCCAAGGACTTCGCATCCATCTCTCCCAGTTGCCTTATGATAGGATCCTGCATCCATTCCAACAAAATTTTAAATACACTCGCTCACAACACAAGAATACAAGAGAACTCAAACCGATATCCCTCAGAAACCCTCCCCCAAACGCACAACCAAAAACCAAGAACCAAAAACGCCTGTTCTAAAGCACAACGCACTCATGCCAAACCCCAGGCACTCATTCCAAAACTCGAAAACTCAAAAACTCGAAACCACAACATGCGAGAAAGAGAGGAGAAGCGGTCAAGCG
This sequence comes from Pseudoscleropodium purum, assembly GCA_963969395.1. Lineage (NCBI taxonomy): Eukaryota > Viridiplantae > Streptophyta > Bryopsida > Hypnales > Brachytheciaceae > Pseudoscleropodium > Pseudoscleropodium purum. Next base: position 12,207,303 of record OZ017804.1, on the reverse strand, counting down.
GCGTCACCTTCACCCCCGTCGGCTGCAAGTAGATGAAGAGGAAGTATCCCGCCACGAGACCCAACGTGATGCCCCATCCGAACCCGACCAAACCCAGAATGGTGCTGACGACCCCCATTGCGACAGAATCCCTGTGCTCGCCACTTCCCTGTTCGCAATCTCGCTCACACTGCTCGCTCTCTCCGGTTCCGCTTGCTCAGTCTCGGCGGTCTCCCATCGAAACAATCAAAATGGCTATGGCGGACGAGAGGGGAGGAAGACAACTATGGCTCGGGCTACGACTAGGGTTTGGGTGGGTGAGGTGTCGGTGCGGGAGTGTAGGTTCGTTGTGGGACCGCCAGCTGGGTGGTCCACGTGGCTCGACCGACCACGTCAGATTAGTAGGTACGTCGACGGAAGGGGACTGCAGGTAGTCGTTCGCTCCTACTAAGAGTTCCCTTTCAAATTTTGAACAATGTGTACCGGGTTTCTTACCCGGTGGTCATGGTTGGGGAAAGAAAAAAAAGGAAAAGAAAAAAATTATAAAAAAATTCCAAAATTAGAGATAGTATTTTGTCACAAGAAATTTTGTAGGAAAAGAAAGAAATTTTTTATTTTGAAACCTAATAAAAATAAGATTGATTAGTAAGGCATTTTGTCAAAAATGATTCAATTGTTGAACATCAACTAATTGCATTTTTTATTTCTTTAGTAATCTTGATTGAAAGTCATTAATTGGTTGCTTTTGGGCCTCGACGTCATTTCAAGGTTGACCTTAAAAGGACAAGCTCTATCACTATCTATTGAAAAAAAGCATACTACCTACTGGTTTGCATTAGTTGCCCCCCTTCTCAAAAAATGTACATGCCGTCGATTTTTTTTTTAAATGCTTACCTTCAAAATTGCCGTTGATTTCTTAAAAAAATCACAAGCCATTGATATGGTGAGATTTAATTTGAGCCGTCGAAGTGAATATTGGATATGAATACTAAATATGTATTGAATATTGAATATGAGTACTAGATATGAACACAATACTGAATATGGATACGAGATGAATTGTCCCATATTGATTGTTAAATAAGTTGGTTTCTAAAAATTACAAGAAAGGGGGAGTGGGGGCAAATGAAAATTTTAAAATCCTAAATTTAAATTCCAATACAATAATAGGTACATTCTTTTTTTTTCAAATAATCTTAAAAATCATTCATCAAATACTTTTTGGCCTAAACTTCCTTCCATCATTATGAAATCTATCAAATTACATTTTCCACTTTAATTAGTTTTTTGGTAGGGAAAGCCAACTTGGACTATCGAATATGGTACTTTATTTAATTTCATAAATTGACATTTGATCCTAGAGCTTTGATAGCATGAAAAAAATTATAATCAATGCCATTTTCTACAATCATCAAAATTATTTTTTTGAATTCTAATAATGCATTTCAAAAATATTGAATCTAAAATTTAGCTCTTTTAGTGAAGGTCTTATATAGATTTATTGTGTATTGATTGAAAGGTTCTCAATATTACAAATTACATATTTTTATATTTTATTTTTAAAAATTGAATGAAATTGAATTTTGAATTATATTGAATTGAAGACTAATGTATGTTTAGATTAATCTATTTTATTTAAAGCTTTCCTTAGGATTTATTTTGTAGCTATGCTTAAAATTGAAGCACTTTCACTAAATCTATAGAAGGTCTTACACAATGTGAAGCAACAAGTTTAGGTATTTTGTTTGTTGTATCTTCTAAAAGAATGCTTTTGAGATTGTTTTAGCACTCAATGATGCTAATATATGAGTATAGAAATGCAAGCATGTGAGATTTGAGCATACAAGAAAAAATAAAAACTAAGTAAAAAAGTGAAAGGATTCCTTAATTTTTAAACAATGATTGCATTTTACTTTTGATTCTTAAAGAAATGAACAACATCTTGTGTACAACTACTTTTACAAATAGTTTTTTTTAATAAATTTTTAAATCAATTATTGTACTATGACTTTATGAATGCAAAATATTTTAAAGTTTGAACAAATTTTGATTGTCATTATATCCTCATTTAAATGATATTAGAAGCAAAAAATTTCCTTTTCCTTTTTCTTCAAATAAATGTATGGTGTGCAAGTATATAAAATTGAACTAAAGTATTTCTCTAAAATCACAAAGTTTTAAATCAAAGGCTATATAATAATACCAAAATGTTTTTGAAGTTTTTTTTTTAATGGTGACTTATATTGTTGTTTCAAGCCCTTAGACCTTTAATATTTGCAATTGGTGTCTTATATTTTTATTTATCCAAAAGTAATTTCAAAATTTGGCTTTGGATATTATTTTATGATCTTAAAGATTATGAACTTGACAATTGTTTTAATATTGTTTGTGTTCATTATGAACTTTGCATCCCTTTCAAAAAAAAATTAAAAACTTAATTTCTTAAATACATTAACCCATTAAAATTGAATATACATGTTTGTAGGTTACATTTTCAATTTTTAATATATCTATGGTCTTCAAAAATATGCACAAATTTTTTGAATCTGATTTTATCAAATAATTCTTTTTTACTTTATTGATAAATATGTTTTTTAATATTTTAGGAGACAAAAAAAATTTTCAAACTTAATTAGTAGATAGTTTTGGACCACATATTGTTAAAACTTCCTAGTAAAACATTATTATTGTCTACTTTACCATGCTTGCACATTAGGTGAAAGTAAACATTTTCATGATAGCATTTGAAAGTTTTGTTTAGTGATCCAATCAATTGAAAACAATTACTTGTTGATATCCTTCTTCCACCTCTTTGTCAATTTGAAATGTAGAGTTTAAGAATTGTAAACCAACCAAAGACTAGTAAAAATTGCAAATTGTTTATTAATCCATAAAAGTTACACTACATCTAGCTTTGAAGTGAGACAACTTTTAACCTCTAAAGTCCCATTGTCCCTAAGAGAAGCAAAATGTATTTTGGATAGGCTTTTGAAGTCTCAATTTTGTTGCAATTTTTTGTTAATTTTTTTGAATATAAAAATATACATTAGCTTTTAGAGAATATAATTTTTATTTCAATCATGTGCAAGAGCAAATTAAAGTTATGCCATCCTAAATTCAAAATAGAGCTCTCTAGGCAACATCTAAAGAATTACAAAAAGTCAAAATAAAATTTTAGAATTTTATTTCTTACAAAGACTATTTGTTTGCATAAAAAGATTTGGTTCATTCTATTTGGACTAGTAAAGTAAAAGTTATGGACATTCTTGTTTATTTAGAAATCAAAGAAATTTTTGAGAAAACACCTTATTGAATTCAATCTTTAACTTAATTTTCACAATTTTTATTTGAAAAATTCCACAACATTTAGTACACTTGCTAGAGCAATCTCACTATTGTGATTAGTGTTTTTCAATTCCATCTCAAAGTTGTTAATACATTAGTTTTTCCTTCAATCATATACCTAATTTATTCTAACAATTTTTGAAAGAATAAAAAGAAAGTTGGTATTTTTGGAATTTTTTTCATAGATTCTCAACTCAATTCTTCAACATACAAATTTTTTAATTCAAAGTCTGAAATGCAAAAAAATTCAGTTAAAAAGAATCAAAGTTTTATAAACCAATTTGCCACTATACTAAAAAAAAACATGTTTACTTCACTTTAAATGCAAATATCTTGCAATCCACAAGGTCAAAGTTTTTAAAATTTCTTCTACATATTTTTCACACTATTCTAGTGCAAAATCCTATGTAGTTTATATGTGCCAAATTTTTTTAATCTTTTGACTCTTAACAATAGAAATGACAATTTTGAGTGTTTTTTTAATAGAATAAAGGATTTAGCACTTTAGAAGTTTAAATTTAACTGAGATTTTTTTGAATGAAATCAATAGCTATGCAATAAAGGTTTGGATCTTACGCATTTCCATCTTTATTTACTTTTCAATTTGAAATGGATTTTGAACATTTATGTTTTTACATGCAATGTCCTTAAATTATAATTAATGTATTATACTTGAAAGAAATTCAGTTCTTACCTATATATTATATATCTCAAAATGCCATTTAAATTGAAAGATAATATTATATATTTACATCTCTCAATACATACAAATATTAGAATAATATATAGTACATTTGCATATTATATGATTTTTATTTTAAAACTATTTAGCAATATGCTGCCTTGCTTTTGCATAGCTCAAGGTAACATGGATTTGTGTCACTTAGTAAGTCTTTTTATGGAAAGACACAAGACATAGTTGATTTTTTCACAAATGGTACAAATTCAATTCAATTGTTCAAGATTCTATAAAAAAAATATTGATAAGATTCCATTTGATTCACACTCATATGAACCTAGAATTGATTCTTTGAGATCTTTCATTTTGACCTCTAAAAATGCACACATCCCCAAATGGATGCGCCTTGGTTAACTTTGATTACTAATTTCAATATAACCATTTTTGGTAGTTGATTTAAGCAAAGAAAATGAAACTTAACAAAATCTCTTTGTACTTCATTTTAAAATTTTAAGAAAATTCAAAAACTGAAAGAATTATTGTAATTGCAAGCTCAATGTGTTAAAATCTCAAAAACATAATATTGTATACTTTTTATTTGTATTTTCATCTCATAAATGGTTTTACATTTTAAATTACAAAACTATGTCTTTCATTAAAACCTCCATTGATAGAAATTTTTGCATTATTCTAGTGTATATTACAATATATATAATTTTATTTCTACCTTTTGCTTTAAAAAATCACAATAATTTGATTTTTCCATCAAAACTTCTAAAAAATCCAACATCAATAGAATTTTTTTATTGATATAAAAATATTTAATTTTTATATATCAATTATAAATATAGATAATTTTAGTTTGATAGTGGATTTTGACTTGAAGGTCTTTGCCATGGGTACTCTAGGTGTAGTAGCTTAATTAATTAATTTCTCACAAATCTTCACTACCACATTAGAAAAAATCTAAACCTTTAGGAAGGCCATTAAGCTTTCATTTTTCAGCCTTCCATAGTGCAAGTATAGAAGAAAAAAAAATAGTAAAACCGAATGTGGCGTTGATGTGGCATCTATAGTGCCACATCAGATGCTTTCATTAAAAAATAATAAAAAATAATAAAATATTTGATTTCCTCTTTAATTGTAGTGGGGGGTTCATAACTTGTAGCCCTCCCATGCCTTGAAATTTTTCCTAATGACTTATATATCTTGAAAATTTTCAAAATAATTGGATTTTTTTTTCTATTTTTACTTGCTTATCTTCACTTTTTTCTGAAAAAAAATTATAACTATAACAATTTTTAATAAAACAAATTGAAAATTTTCATCGTGATAAACAATTCATAGTCTCATATTATAAAAATATAAGATTGATATTTGAACATAATTTAATAAAATAAACTTAGCTCAGACATGAGAGTTTGACCATTTGACAAATTATTTGACCCTTTAGAGATTGAATGGAATGTATCCTGTAATCTAGATTAGAATGAGAAAACTTTTTACTGATTCACAAACATGTTGATTTTAGACAAAACATCAGTTATTCATCAAAATGTGATGGTATCATCAGCTTTTAAAAAAAACTGAATAAATCCTTGCAATCTCATTTACTAAAAAATGGAGAATTATTATGTAAAGCATTCCAATACTTTTGTCCAATGTTGCCAAGTCTTTGCCAAAAAATCCCTATAAATAAAATTCCATTCAATCCCTACAATGCTTAAGGTGGGTACACCTCAAACCACCACTTTTTGCTATGGTACCTAGTTATTATTATTAGATTGGTCAAATTTTCATATTTTCTTGTTACCAACTAAAAGAAGGTTCCAATGCACCAAAGAACACAACATTTGGATATCAAATGCAAAAGTTATGAATGTGAGTCAAAGTTTTTTTTGGTAGACGTTACAAAATCGTTTCTTCAAAATCCATACTTGTTGATTTTGGAGATGTACACAAAGTGATGGTGGAAGTTTTAGGCAGGGTGCAATTTTGGGTGTACCCACCTATGAGAATGCTTCACAGACGGACTTCACAGCATGCAAATTTTCAAGAAGGAACTAACCTAGCAAGAAACTATTTTTGATATGACTTTCTACATGGAAGTGAGAGCGTGGAATCAATCATGTAATGGCAACGTAAGCCCAAATTCCAGCGGTGATATTTTCTCAAATGGATTTCAATTTAATCTATAACGAATTGATGAAAATCGACTCCTCCATCAGCAATAATACCTGTGTGTGATCCTCTATGACTTCCACTGAAATTCTTGCTACAAGTCGCCAGTGCTTCACAGACAGAGGCAACGTACACAGCATGCAAGCATTCAAGAAGGAATTGATCCAGTAAGGAACAAATTCTGTGAATGGATTACTTCACGAAGTATGAGCAAGGAATCAATGAATCATGCAGTGGCAATGGAACCCCATTCAAGAGGGTGTCAAATTCTTAAATTTGAATGAAATTTATTCTATGGTACATTGATGGACAGTCCTTCATCGTCCATACTACCTGTATGATTCTCTTACAAAGATTTACATTGGAATTCTCGCTACAACTCTCGACTGCAGTGCTTTTTTCAGCAGTCAAAACGCACCGGGAATTTTCAGTTGCATTCAGATCGGAAGTTCAGGATTCAGTGGAAGGGAGGGGATGAACAAGCTGCGCATGCCATGAGTTTCATGCTGCAGGAATCTAGAAAAGCCTAGTTGGTTGAAGATGAAAACATCCACGATCAAGCTAGACTGCTCCGATTTCTAACATCGCGCGGCGGTTCGGAATATTATGCAATTCCGGCGTTTGCATAATAAAGTCTTCCATTCCAAGCTGCCTTGGGCGGTGAATCCAAGGCCATGAATCTGTGATGCAGCAGCTTCAATTCCCGGCCCCTAGCACGGACCTCTTCGCGGCGAGCAAAATCATTCTGGAGTATGATCGATTCGACTGTGCAAAAAAATTCAGTGAACGAGAGTTCCACTCATGAGCGACACGAATTCACGGAAGTTCACCATCTGGTCGCCGTCCTCGTCCACGCACTGAATCATACGCCGACATTCGTCCAAGGAGACGTTGGAATCCCCAAACGCCACCAGCACACGCTGGAGCTCGTTGGCCGAGATGAAGCCGTTCTTGTCCGCGTCGAACACACCGAACGCCGACGCCAACGCTTCCTGGTTCACATCCTCCGACTCACCCTCGCTTTCCGACGAGCTTGAATCGGAGCTACGGATCGACCTCGTGTTCAACTCGATGAACTCTTCCAGATCGATGTAGCCGTCGCCGTTCGCGTCCACCTCCTTGATCAGCCTCGCAATCTCCGCGTCGCTCACGGGTTGCCCGAGCGAGCGCAGAACAGCCGCGAGCTCCTCCTCGGAAATTTTCCCGTCACCGTTGCGATCGAAAACCTCGAAGGAATCGGAAAGCTCCCGCACCAAAGGAGAGGGGAGGTTTAGAGCAGCCTTCGGGGAGAGGCTGGGCGTTCTCTCGAATCTCGCCGAACCCGTCCAACTCGATTCCATCAAAGACTCCATGGCAAAGATGTTGCGTGGTAACTCTAATTCTGCACAAATTCAATGGGTCGAGCACGATTTCGAAGGATCGAGAACAATTTCAATTGTGCAAGCTGCACTGATGATTTGTGGGTTCCTGAAGTTACGAACATCTACTCGATCGGACTCTTTATATATACTCCATCAGCGACCGCTTTGGGGTTTAGTGGTTGCCGAATCTCCTCCGAAATCTGACGGAGGAGAGCGTGTAAAGGACCTGCACCGAAGATTCCGAGACGTGCCATTGGGTTGCGTGTCCACTAGTTGTTAATTGTCGGAGGAAGTTTCGCCGACGGTGGAGCTGCAGACATTTTGCAAAGTAGGTGAGCTGACTTCTCGAAGCAAGTGGGCGTCGCGCTCGGGTCTTCACCTACTCCTTCCAGGTCTCTACGCAATCTTATGATTAGGGTTTCATCCTTAATGGGCGATTGCATTGAAGGCGGGAGACACTTGCATTGTCAAATGGGTCGCGGTGAACCTAAGTTACCTCCTCGCTCGTCCTCCGCAAGGCCAGGAAGGATTGACCCCTCTATTGCCTATGAATTTTTCGTAGAAAAATATGAAATTTTTTTATTTACCACACATGATAAAATTTGAAAATTCTGAATTCATATTTGCAATTCGAGACCCCAAATTAGCAAGGGGATGTGATGAAATACAAAATTTAGGAGGCACAAACATTAGAAGAGTTTTGGGGGGTCCAGAAGCCTGTTTCGGGCTCGTTCCCCCGCAAATATTCCTCACAGTGAGGGGAACGGCCAGCTGTCAGAATTTTTTTTCTTCATAAAATTAAAATTAAAATTAAAATTAAAATTAAATTTAGTCTCCAAATGCAAAAAAATAAAATTTAAAATTGGTCAATGACATGGCAGGGTCTCGGCTACGTCAGACCACTACGCCGAACCTATTTCTTGCATTCGTAGGCTGTGATAACTCATAGGCATCCAAAGGCCCCAAAAAATTTCTAATGATAGTAGCCAATTTTTGACATTCACCTTCTAAAGGGGCAATAGAGGGGCCCTCCACAAGGCCCTGACTTCTTTTTTTTTTCTCTAGAGGGTGCATGTTAAAAAAATAGACCCTTGTATTAGAGTTAATCTTAAAGTGTGTATAGTGCAAGACCAAGGGACTGAATTTGGGAAAAAATGGGACAAACTCCCCAAAGCACCAAAACCGAGGTAGGATGGAGTTTGGTATTGTGTTTCTTGTGTACTATTTTTAGTTTTATCTTCTTTTCACACCCTCTTTCATATTGGGGGTTCGATTACAATTAACTCTATTGTTTTTGATTAATCTATTTTCTACATCATATAGGGCCTTTGATTGCAAGTATGAATTCAAAATTTCCAAATTTTATTTGCTTAGCAAATAAAAAGGTTTTGTATTTTTCCTAGGGGGATAAAATTAGGGACAAGCAGGAGGGTCAATTTGCCCTAGCTAATATTCTATGTGAAAATTTTTGAATAGGGTTAGAAAAAATTCATTCTTTTAATCCTAAAAGAAAGTAGCCCATGTGACCAAGGTAGTCACCAAAAATACTCATTATTGGATAGGTGCATTCTTTGTTTCTACACTTAATAGTGAGGTCACCTATTTAATGTTTTAGAACCACAACATCCTCTCAAGATTAAGAACAAACATCCATGTACAAAAATCGGTCAAACTTTGTAAAAAAGACCAAAAAAAATCTGAAATTTTCTAAGTGGAAGTTTCATAACAATGTTCACATTGATACGAGGAATCTTTTATGCCTTCCTCCAACATGTGGTATGTCTTTAGCAAAGTCATGTATTTGTTTTAATAAATTAACAAGATGAAGTCTATAAGGATTAAACAAGGGCTTTGTGCCTTCATCACCAAAAATCCAAAATATGTAGATAGAGTGAATCAAGTTCCAGCAAATGCAAATAAGCATGATTCCTTGATGGATGGACAGTCACCCCCTCCCTACCCATTCCATCATTCTTTTGTCAATCCAAGGTAGCCATACTTGCCTTTAAATTTAAGTTTAATGGCCCCCACGGATCTTGTTGATAATACATTAGTTTGCCTTCAAATTTAAAAGGAAGCAGTTGTTATATTGCAATAGTTGCAAGAAGAAATTTAGAATTGTTGACCAACAAATTTTTAAAGAGGGGCTTATAAAAAGCAATAGAAATCAATTTTCCAACTTTTGAAAAATAATAATGTTTTAACATTAGATTTAAACTTTTTGGTTGTTTTTAGTTTGACAACAAGGCAAAGCCACACTTAAAATATAGATTCTCACTACTTATACAAAAGTGAAAACTTCATGATACTCAACAAAGGCAATTCCAACTATAGAAAACTCAAAATGTTTTTTCATTTTCGACACAACATGGAAATTATCTCTTACTCAAATTATTTGAAAAGTAAGTCAATACAACATAAAAGAACTCTTCTAGAAATTACATTGTAGTTGTTTTATAAGCTTTCTGAAGAAGATTTGAAGATTTTTTTCACATTTAGATAGGTATAAAAATTTGCACCCTATTTTCAATTGTTAATTCTGTATTTTGTGATCTTTCTTGTAAAAATTAGGGTCTTTGATTCCAAATATGAATTCAAATTTTTCAAATTATATGATTCAAGGTAAATAAGTTGTTTTTTGTTTCTTGAAGTAAATATTTGGAATAATATTTCAAATTTTTGCCCTTTAAAGACAACTCATAGGATTGGTATAAATTAATCTTATTGTACTATATTTCTATTACTAATTTTACTAGTAGAAAGTGATTAACCTTCAAAGGAGTAGTTCCATTGGCATGTATTGGACTTAAATAAAATCTAGTCTTCAGATTATTTAGCCTTTTAATTTATGTTCAAGTTTCAATCTTAAATTTTAATAGTATGAAAGTAACTATGAAGCTATTTGTTATTTATCAATGTGAAAAGCTTCCAAAAGTCAACTTGTATTGTTGTTCCACGCATTGGCAATCATGAATTGACTTATTCAACAATATATTGTAAGAATTTCAACAAAAGTCACCTATTTGATTTTGTTTTGTTTTAAGCATAAGAAGAAAAATCTTGATTATATGAGCAAAAATCTAGTAGTTTCAATAAATGATTTATCATATGATAACAAAAAAATACACCATCCAAACATCAATTTCTGAAAAACATGAAAATTTTGATTATAAAATATCAATTTTAAATTAATTCTATAAAAATAGTGTCAACAAATTTATTATATAATTATGTGTGTGTATATATATATATATATATGAATAATTTTGGATAGTTATTATAATTAGTATGATTTTTTAAGATGTAAAGTTTAAGAAAGTTGCAATAGTTTCAATTTCTAAGAGAAAATTATGAAAAAATCAAGAAGCATAGTAAATATATGTATGTTCATCTCTGAAAATATTTGTCAATCATTTAAAAAAAATTGAAAATGAAAATTTAAGCTATAGGTAAAAGTTTTGCTATTTTAAGACGATCATTTTGGACTTTGGGATGGTTGTTTAGGGGTTAAAGGATGAACTAAGTTCATAGAGGTTAGTTTTGAGGGAATAATGCAGAAACTTGGATTGTAGGGTACCAATCTTCAATTAGAAGGATGGAATTTCAAAAGAAGACATTGTTGATTTTTGTTAATACCAAAATTGGTTAATCGGTTAATGTCAAGTTCCAATAGAGAGATCTTAAGTATGATTTTCAAAATAAGTTAAACCAAATAATGAAAATTATTGTATCTTATAGAGTACATCAATCCAAATTCATTCCACAAAAATAATACAAAAAGTGTTAATTTGGGGTTTTTGATTGAATTTCAAAAGAAAGCCTTCAAAACTTAATTAAAAATTATTAGACAAAAACATGATAAATCCAACTACATAAATATGATCCAAACATTGATATTTTCAACTTTGCTTTGCACATCAACTCCATTTTTATTATTCATCCATTGGTTTATAGGAAATGTTTGAAATTGATGCATCATGTCAACATCAAAGGTTTAACTAATTAGACCAAGTTAAAAATATGGTCAAATTTAGTTTGCTAAAGCCTATTTCATTCAAGTAGTCAAAAAATTGCAAAAAAGTCAAAGAAATGTGATCTTTGACTAAATTCATTCCTACTAAAATGCTTCACATAAATACAATATACCTTGGATTGATGTGAAAATTTTAACACGTAGACTAGACTTCAAGATGCAACTTTCCGAAGATTTTTTTATTAAAAACTAACATCAACTGAAGGAAAAATTGCTTGCTCAAGTTTGTTGTCATTCAAAAGTAAAAAAATTCAAAGAAATGTGATCTTTAGCTAAATCCCTTCCTAGTAAAATGTTTCACTTTAACCCTAAACTCCCAAAGTCCCTATAGGAGACTCTTGGGATTTTGGTTAGGCTTGTCTAATTTCTATTATTGACATGATTTCTTGAACTTTTTTTGAAGATAGAAAATCAAATTAACTTTCTACATATATGATTTTTATTTCAATGAGTGCCTAGGAGAAAAAATTATGCCACCCTAAATCCAAAAAGCAACTTGAGAGGCAACCCAAAAAATCACAAAAATTGAATTTTTTTTTAATTATTAATTTTTTTCTCAAAAAATTACATTTTTGTTTAAATATGAAACTTTGATTCATTCTATTTGGACTAATGATGAAAACGTTATGGACAATTTTGGTTTTCAAACAATCTAAGCATTTTTTTTGAAAAAATAACTTACAAAATTCATTTTTTAGTGCAATTTTTATAAGTTTTCAAAAAAAATTATTAAAAAGGTTTAGTTTTTCTTTCCAAATCAATCTTATTGTTGGAGTTATTATGTTTTAATTCCATCTTAGATTTATTAACATTTGGTTTAGTTTAATTTCCCTTCATTATTGAGCCTACTTCTACCTAATAATTTTTTAATGAGTGAAAATTAAGAATTTTTTTGGTTTTTTTTTCCCTAGATTTTAAATTCTATTTTTCAGATAAAAATTTAGAAAATAAAAATAAAATTTGAAAAAAAATTTAAGTTAAGAAGATTAAAAGCCCAAACATCTAGTCTATTAGGCAAGGTATAAATTGTTTTGTTTTCTTCACTTTAAATGCAGAAATCTTGCAATCTATGCAATTGAAAATTCTCAAATTTCTTCCACACATTTTTATAATAGTCTTGTACAAAATTTTGTGGTTAGATATGCAAAATAAATTAAGTTTTTTGTTCTTTGCAATAGAAATGGCAATTTTGAGTGGATTTTGATCAAATATAATAAATAAAGGCCTTAGGACTAGAAGTTAATACAATATATTTTGGATTGACTTGAAAATTTTACCACACCAATTATACTTCAAGATGCAAATTTTCCAACAATTTTTTTTTTATTGAAAACAGACACTATAAGAAAGAGAAATAGGTTGCAATTCAAAAACTACAATTCATGTATAATAGTGTTTACACATGTGAATTCAGCATGTGGTGTATTGAATGAAGAAAGTGGTTTGAAAGGCTAAAGTCTTGGGATCAATCCTAATAACAACAAAACTTTAATGGGCCATGGCTACGTAGACTTGGAAACTTTTGGTTAGTGCAAAAAATCTGAGTAGATCCAAAAGTCTTAGTTTTGGGCATCCCCAAAATCCAAACAAGTCCCCAAAAGATATGGGAAATTGGATAGGCTCACTTAGGTCAAATTTCACTGGATAGCCCAAAAAACCTAAGCACATTAGATAGTTCTTTCTTGCAAATTTGTTTTTTAGAATATTTTGAATCAACAAATCTCTATTGGTTCATGACTAAGACAACATGACCAAATCATTTGGCACAAACAACAATTCTGGATTCAATTTATATTGGTTTAGTCACAATTTCTAGTAGTGTTTTGGTACAAATGGAGTGTTTTTTATAATCTCGACAAGATATAGATTAGAGTCCATCTAGTAATAAAAGTCTTTTAACAAGAGTATGCAACTCTAGAAGATGAATTGAAATCCCAATTTTTAAAAACAAATGGGCTTGAATGGGCTAAAGATTCTACAAAATCTTCTAAATAGTAAAATTAACACCTAATGAGAGAATACTTAAAATTGTTGAAACACTTTTGATAAATATAAAAAAACGTAATAAATATTGAAGGTGTAAGATAATCATAGATACCTTATTTGTGGATCTTGAGTAATTTAAAAGTATTGTACTTTGATAGCAATTCTTGCACTTCTTTATTGAATTTTCTATACCAGGGGAAATAAAATTTGGTACATTTTTGTACATTTTATTTATATGATTTTTAATATTGTGTAATTTTATATTTCTTTTATTGAAAATTTGAATTGCCCTACTTGAATATCTTAAAGTGCAAAAACACCTATAGTTACATATTACAAGATACAAAAAAATCCTTCTTAAGAATGATAGGCTCCAATATATTAGGATTGTTTTTTTGGTCTTTGACTAAATTTATTTGGCCTTGTTAATTTTTGTCTCTTATCTCATCATTCTTATAATTACACGATTATGTTTATATTAAATATAAACCATATCTAATTTAGAATGATTTGTCCAAACATGCAACTATAACATTTATCACATGTATTATTTGGCTTCATAGGTTTTGAATTTCACATATATTTTTCACCATTGGTTATCCCCTTAAGACTAGGAGATAATCCAAATTTCTAAAATTATGGAGAGTGACATATTATAAAATGCAATGTAGAATAATAATTTAAAGATGATTTTTAATCAAAAGTTATATTCCCTCTATCCCAAAATGATTGTCTACTTTGAAAGTCATGTTTTTTTAAAATTGTTTAGAGTAGATCAAAAAATACTCTTTTGTAGCTAATTTTATTTAGGTTGCAATGAACACATGTAATGTTTTTCATTAATTCTAGTGATATAAAATTTGGAAGCTTTCTTAATTATATTTTTCACAATATGACCAATGAAATTAGCTCAAAAAAATACCAATAAAATTGTAGGTAATCATTTCAGGATGGAGGGAGTAAATAGTTAGATTACTAACAAATATTTTCAATAATTGCTTTGGAACCAAGAATTATAATTTTTTATAAGTTGATTGTAGATTGAATATTTGAAATTTTAACAACTGTTTTATTTAACTCAAAATTTTGAGTTTAAATTATGATATTCCTTTAGGTTTAACATATTATTCAACTTATTTTTGAAAGGTCATTCTTTGAATTGAATTTTTTATTAAACATTTTGATTGTAGAATATTTGAAAAAAAAAAATGATTTAAATGTTTATAATATTCAAATGAAAATGAACTAACATAGGAATTTACAAATATTTAGATGGATGAAAAATCAAAGATTTTGTTTGATTGGAACGTGATTATATTCATCCAACATTCAAAGTTTGATCATTTCATCTATAGCCTACATTAATTCCTAAAGTCCCATTGTCCCCTTGAGGAATAAATTAGATTTTGGGTAGGTTTCTACGGTCTCCATATTCATCATAATGTTTCTGAAACTCTTGTGAAGATAGAAAATACATTAGTTTTTTAGGAATGTAATTTTTTCTTTCAATCTATGCCTGGGAATAAAAATTATGGTACAACAAGCCCTTTTTTTAGTTATAGTAGCCACATACACCACTACCACAAAAATCAAAACTTTTGATAATTTGTTTAGCATGTGTTATAATTTTATCTACATGAGAATCTTTGATTCATTTCATTTAGATTTGTTATGTAAAAGTTATGAACAATCTTATTTTTTAGGTACTCAAAGCATTTTCTTGAAAAAGTAATTTGTAGGATTCATTCTTTAACTCCATTTTCACAATTTTATAGAAAAAAAAATTTCCAAGGTTAAAATTTCTTGCTAGAATAAACATACCTTTGTAATTAGTGTGTTCAAATTCCATCTTAAAGCTATTAACCCCTAAAATTTCTTGACTATATTTTCACTAAATACACTCAAAAATTGTCATTTCTTGTACAAGTTTCAAATTTTAGAAAAAAATTCATTTATAGACACATGTAACTATAGAATCTTCATTAGGAAAAAAATGAGGCCACAAAAGGGTTGTGAGTTTGGGGAGGGGATGATTTCGAGTGCTAGCCTATTGGTTGCCTATGTATGGTGACCATTGTCCAAGTTGACACTATTGGGTGCCAACACAACTCTGGAAAATATGAAGATGGTTTGCCAAAAATTCAAAAATTTTATTAAAAACCCATTGGGCAAAGTACCAACCATCATTTGAATATTTATATTTGAGCCAATTTTCAAAGGCAAAATGAAGAAATTTAATCATTAATGCATAGTGAGATTAAAGTGTGGAGAGGTCATTTTTATAATGAAATTCATTCTCCATTTTGAATCTTCAAAAGGTATAAAATAGATTGAAGGTGAGAGTTTGATTGTTCATTGTCAAACCATTGGTTAAGCTCTTACTAATCCTAAATATCCCACATGGGTGGCTTTTCCTCCTACTACCTCACTTGTATAAGTATCTTCAACTTTCCATCACATTTCAAGGGCTATGAATGTGACTTATTCTCAACGTTACTCTTTCTCAATTAGATGGATCCTAAAACAGTTTTTTTCAATCTAAATTGTAGATATTGTATGTTAGATGTTGAATATGATTTATAATTTTCACTTAAGTGTTGAATTCTTGAAAATTAAATAATGAAGTGCGAAACTTTATTTTTGAATTTGAATTAATTATTTGGCACCAAAGTGGCGAACCTACTATCCAAGTACGGTAGTCATCAAAATGGGAAAAGAACTAAGTTTGCAATTTCATTTGGACGGTCCATTCTTCAGCCCGATTGTGCATTGCTTGCCCATCAAACTAAGCGGGTATAGAGAAATAATACATTTCTAAAAAACATTGACAACCGTGAACAAATCTTCTTAACAACCTTCTACAAAGCTTAATTTTTTTTGTAATGGTAGTAAGTTGGTTTGAAAAGACGTAGAAAAAATTTCAGAAATTTCCACCATGTAGATTGCAAGATATTAGCATTTGAATTGACCAAAATCCTTTTGGGCACCTTGCAAAAAACCTGGCAACTGCACTTCACAAGGTCACATTTGTATGAAAAAATGTCTGAATTGATGGTATTTCTTTGTATTCATTCTTCAATTCAAGTTGGCTACATGCTGGAAAATTTTCACATCATTTGGAATTGTACAACATATAGAAAAAAAATAGTACATAAAAACAAATAAAGAATGATTTAAAATACTAAATTGTTAAGAATTTAGTTATAGAATTGAAAAATGTCAATTCCAATGGTTATAATGCTGTAATAGACAATCTACATTTTGTGATTTTATTTTTTTCCAAAAATATTGAAAATTGAGTTAAATAAAGAACTTCAAAGTTTATTTTAGAGTAGAGATTCCATAACTACCTACAGACTAAAACTCCTCATAACTTTCATCTCATTAATCAAAATGGAATGAATCAAAGCTTTCTATAGATATATAAATCTAGAGAACCAATTTCAGATTTTTATTTTTGAAAAAAGTAATTTTTTCTAATTTGCTTGAGCTATTCAAGTTGAAAAACAAATTACATATTATACAATAGCTTTTTAAGCATGTAGTCAAAAGTTATGGAAATTATTGGGCCTTAAAGCTACTCCTTGGACACATGTTGTGTAAAAATTTCAAAGCAAAAAAAATAAAAACTTCATTCTTAGTGAATAGCCCAAAATTTCTATGTTGCCAGAAAATATAGCTTGGTACTTTAAGGATTAACAATTTAGATTTTCCTTCAATCTTGAATTTACTTCTCTATGACATTTTTTTAATTAGTCAAAATTAATTTAAAGAAAAATTCCTAAAGTATCAACATAGATCTTTAATATGAAAAATTAGATATTCAAAATCAGTAGTACACAAATTTAAAGTTCACTCTTTAGTGACTGTAGTTGATTTAGAAGGCAAGCAAAGTTTTTGAATACAAATTGTGAAAGGGAAATTTCGTCACTAATCAAAGAAGTAATCCCAAATCAAACTGTAGGGATTGATGTTGTAGGCTTTAACCATGAAAAAAACAAAAAGTGAAAATGATTTGACGATGCAATTTGTTGTGGATGATCTTCAAAGTGTGATGCAACAAAGTAGCCTTTAACTGAAGCAACATAATACATTATTGCCCATAACTTTTGAAACATGCCTCTACAATTTATGGGATTGCTAGGCAACATTTCTATCGTTCTTAGGCATCAATTTCAAATAGAATGATATGTGTTTTTTTGAATATATACGTGACTTAGAAGGTATGACTCAAGTTAGTCCTCTTGTCTTTGGACAAGCATAGCTACCTTGTTACTGCACAAAATTCTCAAAAATTGGATTTGTTTGGAGCGTGTGCTGAAGCTCTATTTACGTTACTCTTTGAGTTCTTTCAAATACCCTATATTGAAGGTAATAAAAGACAAAGAATCCAAAATTTGACCAAAAAATGGTCAACTGGTCACTAAAAGGTTAACCCTATTCAATGTCAAAAAATGTAGTCGAGCAAGATTCAACAAAACCTCTTTTTTCTTTACTTCAAATGCAAATTGATGTGGTCCAAGTTTTTAAAATTTCTTTTACACATTTTTACACTAGTTTAGTGTAGGATTCTACAATTAGATATGCAAAAAAATAAATTACATTTTATTGCATTTTGCAAAAGAAATGACAATTTTAAGGGTTTTTTTTTTTATCAAAATAAGGCCTTGAGACTTTAGGTGTTAATCTCTCTACGAAGAGAGAAAACAAGTAGCTAATTGTTGGTGTCAACCCAGATCAAAATGCAAAGTTTGAAATCTTAAAATGATTGACCTTAATACTCTACTATTACTTCTAATATACGTCTCTTTTTCATTTTCTTTCTCCAATTTTCAACTTCCAACCTAGACTTCCATCCCATTGCTCATCTTTGCAAGACCCCTAAAATTATAAAGGTTTGTACATCCCCAAATTAGATGCACTTGATTAATTACTGTCTCTAAAATCTACACCATTTGAACTGTTATATTTTTTTACTTCCATGCAATTTAATGTTTTTAATGTTTGGGTCAATTTTTGCAACATTCTAAATACTATTTTTTCAACAATGAATATGAATTGCTTATTGTTCAAGAAAATTCATAAGTTCTTAACTTCTAAATGTCCAAGGCACCAAATCTTGGTGTCAACAATATTTTGAAGTTAACCTCTGAAGGATCAAGGACTTTTTTCTGCCAAAAATACTTAAAACTGCCATTTCTATAGTAAAAGATAAAAGAATTTTAAAATTATTTTTTTTCACATCTAACCATAGGATTTTATACCTAACTAGTATGAAAATGTGTAGAAAAAATTTCAGAATTTTTGACTGCATAGATTGCAAGATATCTGCGTTTAAAGTAGAAAAAACAAGTTTTTCAAACATTGCGGGATTAGATTTTTTGACTTTGAACATTTTTAACTTCAATTTTTTACACTGTAGAGTTTTGAGCTTTAAATATTTATGGTATAGAATTGGATTGAGATTCTAGGAAAAAAAAGAAAAATTCGAAAAAACTTCATTTTTATCCCTTAAAAAATTGTTAAGTAGAAATAGATATGAGATAGAAGGAAATTTTTAATTATTAATATTTATAAAATGGAATTAAAATGCACTAATTCCAATCGTGAAATTTTTCTAAAAAACAAGATAAACCATGTCGAACTTTTCTTTTTTGAAAAATTGTAAAAATTGCATTCAAAAATGTATCCTACAAATTATTTTCTCAAGAAGATGCTCAAATTGCCCGAAAAACAAGATTATCCATAACTTTCTTATAAAAAAATCCAAATGGAATGAATCAAAGCTTGAAATGTACACATAAATATAATCTATGAGGAAAAAAATTCAAAAAATTTTGAATTAAAATTTTTGAAATTTTTTGCTACCCCCTCTCCCTCCCCCATCCCTTATTTTGAGCTTATTTGGGCATAACTTTTGTTCCTAGGCACCGATTGAAAAAAAAATTATATTCCCACGAAGATAATAAGTTTTCCTATCTTCAAAAAAAAGTTTCAAAAAATCTGAAAATAATTTCAGCCTATAGGTACTTGCCCCAAATCCCATTTTTCCCCTGAAAGGACAATGGTCCCTTAGGAGTTAAATGAATCCTATCAAAATTTCTATTTTTAGTATTTTGTATATTTTTAATTTTTTTTGAAATCTAATTTTAGTATCAAAAATTCAATTTAAAAAAAGATTGATTATATTTTTTCTATTCAAATTTTGTGCAAGGATGGCCATTGCAATCTTGACTTTTTGTAGTGTTGAGGGCTCTTGGAAATGAACCTCAAATACCCTAGATCTTGGAGAAAAATTCACATTAAAAATTTATTAAAAAAATGGAGAGTAAATTTTGAGAAGCCTTAAATTGATTGGAGTTATGCATGGTAGGCCCTTTAACCTCATATATTTTGGGTGACCAAATTTTTAGATTTTTCATGTGAAAAGAAGATTGAAATGCTTCATGTGACTCTTATAATTTTAACCCCCTCATGATCAAATATTATAATCTTTCAATCTATAAGTAATATTGTTGTGTTTTCTTTTCCTATGTGATTTCTATCACATCTTCTTTGAATTTATACATTATAATTCAAAACAATTATTTACAACTTATCAAAATGTTGGCTTTTTGTTCAATTTAGAAAAAATTCCTAGAAGCTTTGAAAAGGCTTTGAACATGCAAAGGTTAATTTTTTTCAGGGAAACATGAGAATTTAATTTTTCTAAAGTTGTAGGACAATGGTGCTAGTATGTGAGCTTAAAAATGCAAGCATGAGAGCTTTGAGCATATATTTAAGTAAACATACAACTAACATTGAAGGGGCTTATGACATAGACACCTATAATATAGGTACTTATATTATAGTTATATTATAATTGTGAAATTTTTTTATAGTATAGATTCCTATAACACGTGTGTATAATCAACTAGGCTCATGTACTCACACTCCTAAGTTTACATAATAGCAACCCTTAGTTGTAAGATATGCATTCTTTTTTAATAAATTTTTTGGAAGATGAAACTTTACTTTTTAAAGGATTTTTTATAAACTTGTTTATAAAATTTGAACAATAGAAACTTGCATTTGGTTATGTTTTTAGAGGACATCATACATCAATAATTCAAGTAAGGGATCTTCTAATTGGATCTATAAAAATATGAATGAAGACCAAAAAATTCACTTTTTTTGAAGACCAAATGTTTTGGGACAAATTTGAGCCTTAACCCCTAAAACATTAAGGCACATTTTAGGCTGAAATTGTCAAAAATTGCAACCTAAAAACTACTTTAGGATAGTGAAAATAAATCCAACTCTACAAATTTATACAAGTCTATTGGGAAATGTGTGGAAAAAATTTTAAAAAATTTGACTTGATAGATTGAAAGATTATTACATTTGTAGTTACAAGATAGATTTTTTTTTCCAACCTTGTCTATTTGGAACTCAATAAATTTTAACTCCTCTTAGATTGAGACTTTTGTACTACACTTGGATTTTGTTTTTGACTTTTGCATCCTATATCATGTTAGATAATTTCCATTGTGCAAATTCCCCTTTAATTTTGAAATTTGTCAGTTGCATGTTTATACCTTGTATCAAAATTTTAGAAATATGTAACCAAAATTGACTTTATACACAACTACTTGGGATTTTCTTGCATATGTTGAACTATCACATGAGGCTTTGAGGGCTAAATACAATATGTATAAACTGTGAAATGATGGCCTATAACTATAGCCATATGCATGTAGTTGGCCATTGATTGGATGAATAAAGTATGTCACCTTATTGTGGCTATTTATTGTGACCATTTGATTATTTTTGCAATTATAAAGATTTGTCTATTATAGCCTTGAATGAAATTTCCATAGGTCTTATTAGAATAAATGAAGCCGCAAGCCTATCACAAATGTATCATTGGAACCAATAGAGTGAACAAGGGACAACTTTAAGATGTCGTAGGGCATCTACACAATCCACCCATTAAAAAACCCAACAATTCTATTTCTATCCTTTAAATGACTAAGAATAAAGAATATTACCATTGGAAGTATGTAAAGAATAGTCATAGGACAATTATAAAATTAACCTTTGAAGTCCATGTTTATATCAAAAACCAATCAAATTGCCTTTTCTATTGTAGTGAGGAAAAAAAATTTAATTAAAAAAAATATTGATTGTAGGATCTGGCACTAAACTAGTGTAGAGTGTATAGAAAAAATTTCAAAAACTTTGACCACATAAATTGCAAGATATCTGTGTTTAAAATAAATAAAACACATGATTTTGCACCTTGTGTGACTAGCTTATAAGACTTTCAATCTTCTTAGCTTGAAATCATTGCACTATCAATATTGGTTTGAAAAATTTATCTTAAGGAATTGAGGTGAATGTCTAGGAAATAATTTCCTAAGAAACAAACTTGATTTTTGTTCTTTAAAAAATTGTTAAATAGAAGTAGGTAAGTACAAGATTGAAGGAAAAATAAATTGTTAATTGCTCTAAAATGGAATTGAAATATGCTAAGGGCCATCCCCAAGGTTGGATTAACACTCCAAGTAGGCCTCAACCCTTCATGTTGTTTCCTTTGGCATTAGTCTTCAAAACCCAGCTCCCTAGAAATTAGCATTGTTCTCCGCATTTTCTTAAAATTAGAGGTAAGAGTGAGACTTAAGCCCATAGGTTGAACCTAAAGCCCACAAGCAAAACCTAAAGTCCATAGGCTAAACTTCCACCCTTCGAAAGGATTGGAGCCAAATTTTCAAAGAATTATAGTAATTTAAAACTTTATCTTCTTGGTAAATTTGCTCTCCTCCAATTGACACTCTAGGGCCTCTAGGTGTACATTTAAAAAAATTCCAAGCTAAAGGTTGACGAAGGTGCATTTCCCTCAAGTACAATAGAAACCAACGAATATCCCTAGTTCAAAGATTGAGTAAGCTCAATGGAAACATGCTCTAATTCTAATGGTTAGTAAGATTGTTCTAGGAAGCTTACTAAAACTTTGTGGAATTCTTTTCTTAATCCTTTATTTGTAAATTGAGTTAAAAAATAATTAAATACCTTGTTTTCTCAATAAGATGCCATGGTTGCCTCCAAAATAAGAAAATTGACAATTGTCACTCATCAAATGAAATGAATCAAAGTTTTCTATGTAGGTAAAAATATAATCTTTGAAAAATAAATTTTCAAAGTTTTTATTTAAAATTTTGTGGATTTTTTTTTGACCAATGAGTTCAATTTGAGCTTAGAATGGCATAACTTTTGTTCATAGCCACTAATTGAAATAAAAATTTCATCCCCCTAAATTTTCTTAATTTTATTTTTAAATAAAAAAATTTATATTAAAGAATTGAGATTATAGGATCCTTCTAAAACTTTCATTTGTCTCCCAAGTCTAAAATCTTCATTCATATTTATTCATTAACACATCCAACTGTAGGATCCATTAGTTAATTAATTAGAGTGGGATTTTAAATACTAATTTGCTAAGAATTTTGTTATAGAATTGAAAAATGCCAATTCCAATGGAATGCAAACTAAAACTCCTCAAATTTTTTGTTTGATTAATCAAAATGGAGTGATTCAAAGCCTTACACATATATTTGAATTTAGAAAAAATAATTTCAATTTTTTATATTTAAAAAAGTGTTTATTACAAAAAAATTTGAGCTACTTGGATTGTCCATTGAACAATGAAAATTATATATCACACTATAACTTTTTGATTGAACATTCAAAGTTATGAAAATTGTTGTGCCTTAAAGCTACTGTTTGGACACATTTTGCATGAAAACTTTGAGAAGAAAATTTTCATTCACAATGAGCTGCCCAAATAGCTTTCATTTGGCTAGTCTACTTTGGTCCCCAAAGAAAAATACCTAGATTTTCTTGCATGTATTTAAAGTATTTATTAATGAACCGTTAATAGATATATTTCAAAATTTTATTTACACATTGATTAGAAAAATTAATAATATTGTTTTATAGTGTAGACAGTGGATGCTCTTAGTAGATACAATGGGGGGAATACAAATATTTGGATGAAATTGCTTCCTAAAGTCTGAAGAGTCTTCATGGGGGACTTTCCAAGGTGTGGACAAGTACCTATGATCTCAATTTTTGGTAAGATTTTCTTAAACCATTTTCTAATTATAATAGGAAAATTGATTAGCATTCTAGGAATATAATTTTTTTATTTCAATTGGTGCCTAGGAGCAAAACTTATGCCACAACATGCAAGGATGGATAACAAAAAAAGAATTCACAAAAATTTGAAACATTTACTTTGTATAGATTACGTTTTTGTCTAATTATATAGAAATACTTGATTCATTACATTTGGATAAGTGATATGAAAGTTAATAAATCTTTTTGTTTTGTAAACAATCTTAGAAAATTCTTGAAAAAGAATGTATTGGATTTTGTTTATAAACTCAAATTTTTCAATTTTTCAAAAAAAAGGATTGCACATGGTTTAGTTTTCTTTTTAGAACAATCTCAAAATTGAAATTATCATATTTCAATTCCATCTTAGAGCTAGCACTGATTTACTTTTTCCATCTATCTCATACCTACTTTGACTTCAAAATGAAAATCATGGAGTTTGTCTCTTAAAGCAAACTCCCAAACTTTGAATTCAATTATTAAATATAATTTTTTTTAAATTCACAATCTATAGAAATAAATTAAAATTTACAGGATTCAAATCTATATATTCTAATCAGTCTAAGAGCAAAAAAATTATTTTCTTTCACTTTAAACACTTATACCTTGTCATTGATATGATTAAAGCTTTTGAGATTTTCTTCCACACCTTCTTTCATTAGTCTAATGCAAGATCCTACAATCAAATATGCATAAGAAAGACATGTTGAAATTTTTGTTGTTTGCATTGAAAATGACAATTTTGAGTGTTTTGCAACAAAAAAAAATAACCTTGGGATTGTATGGGTTATTAAGTGAATAATGTGATTTTTTTTATAAAATTGACATTGTGACTATTTTAGAAAAAGATTGTAGCTAAGTGAAGCAAGTCAAATGCCCATTTATTGAATGAATATCTATTAGTTTGAAGGAATCTAGTTGCACTTATGGGCTCCAAGGTTGTTATTTTGGAAAATTTATAACTAATTCATTTTTTCTCAAAGTGGGAAAATATGATTCTTCTTCCTTGTGCTTTATATATTTATTTCTCTACTTTTGAATACTTTATAAAAATATTTCTTCAATCCTCCAAAGGATCAAATCATAAATTATTGCTAGAACAAGGTGACATACCTTATATGCACCAATTGCTCAATGAAATTCAATCATTAGATACTCTACTTTGTAAGATTCATTTGTCTCACATTTACATCCTTTCATTTCACTTGAATTGTTGGTCTTTCAAGGCTGTTTTTTTCATTTTTTATGAAGTGCCAAAGTAGCAATATAAAATGTTGTAGTGGTGCTTCAAATTTCAACATTCATCCACATATTGGACATAATATACCACAATAGCACATATCACATGTCCATAGTTCTATTTTCATCCACAATCTAACAATTTCATCTAA
Source organism: Pseudoscleropodium purum (assembly GCA_963969395.1). Taxonomy (NCBI): domain Eukaryota; kingdom Viridiplantae; phylum Streptophyta; class Bryopsida; order Hypnales; family Brachytheciaceae; genus Pseudoscleropodium; species Pseudoscleropodium purum. The sequence continues at coordinate 12,182,193 of OZ017804.1, read as the reverse complement.
TATATATATATATTTTAATTTAAAGTTCTCTGGCACAAAAACTTCATGTTTTGTTACTATTTTTTAGCCAGTTTTTTTTTTGAGAAATCCCAAAAAATAAAACCCTGGTGAAGACCCCTCGGGATCATAGATAGGAGGTGGTCTGTCGGTGTTGACAAAGTGTGCTGCAGAAATGCTAAATACGGAGTACAAAACATTGAGAATTCCAATACGTTTTTCATACAAATGATCAATTGAAAATTTAAGAATAACAGTAACTGAACCCCTAAATGCCCGAGGCACCAAAATCTGGTGTTTGCAAAACTTTGAAGTTAAATAAAACCTAACCGAGTTGCTATTTTTAGTAATTTGTATTTTAAAAATATTCTTCTTGATGTCTAGTTTTAGCATCAAAAATTTGATCTTGAAAATAAATAATAGTGATTTTTCTATTCAAGGTTCCTACCCATTGCAATCTTAACTTCCTGTAGTGTTGAGAGCTCTTGTAAATGAGCCTCAAATACACTAGGACTTGAAGAAAAAATCACATTCAAAATTCATTTAAAAAAATTGAAGAGTAGATTTTAAGAAGCCATAAATTGATTGGGGTTATTTATGTTAGGCCCTTAAACCTCATTTTTTTTGGTCACCAACTTTTTAGATTTGACTTGTGTAAAGTGAATTGAAAATTTTTCATAGTTTTAACACCCTCATGGGCAAACGTTATAATCTTCCAACTTATAAGTGATATTGTTGTGTTTTTTCTTCCTATGTGATCTTTAATAGGTCTAGTTTGAATTTTTACGGTTACAATTAAAAAAAATTGATACAACTTATCAAAATATTGGCTTTTTGTTCAATTCAGAGCAAATTTTTAGAGGCTCAAAACAGACCTTGGGCATTTAGGGGTTAAGATGGGCAAGGTGTAACTTAATCTTCATGTGACTATGCTCTGTAATTGATTCCAAGGTGTCTTGGATTTGTAGTTTGGTACCTTAAATTTGCCCCAATATTTAGACATTGTTAGCTTCATACAACATATGGAAGGAGGCTTGAAAAGCGCTCAAGCTTGAAGAACTGTCCCTAGAAAAGTCTCTAAAATTGTCCAGAGTGTTGTTCATGTGCCCAAATTTTTTTGTGTTGATAACTAGTGGACTTGTATGGATCATTTTAGATGAATTGTCAAGTGACAAAGGTGATTGTTGTGAGTATTCTATGCTCATGAATGAATCTTAAAAAGCTTAAGCAAAGTGAGGTTTATTTAAGGAAATGCATTACTTTTTATTTTAGAATTGAGACTTTGAAAGTGAAAATCAAGTGAACTATTCCAAAACGGTTTTGTACCATTTCATACTACCTAATTATCACTTTAAGGTGTCAGTTGCTCTATTCATTGATGTGTTCTAATTCATCACTAGTGCACTCTATGAGCATAAACAATGCCCCATTGCCCTTGCACTTCTAAAACTTGCCATAAATTAATTTCAAGGCCAAAAATTATGATTAAAATTTGATTACCAGTGTCTCTTATTTCTCTTGCTACGAAAAATAAAATACTACAATTTCTCATGAACTAAATTCACCAAACAGGGTTGATTTTGCTTAGGTGAACCATTCATGAGCCTCTTACTTTATAGTCAATCAACCTAATTCCGCCATCTATAAGATTGTCTCATTAGCATTAATCTCCCACCCATTTTCACAAAGTTTGTAAGTCATGTACTTTGGGCAAGTAATTAGGTGTTATTATTAAAGAACGACAACAAGTTCTACATTTATTTAAGGATGGTTTAAGGTTGATAAAGATGTAGTTTAGTAAATGTTGATTTAGGTGAGCTAAATTTTGAATAAATACTTGTGAGAATAAATTGTGACTTCAACCAATAAAAGAAGTGCTTTTAGAAAGTTAAACTTGTGCAATTAAACGCCCCCCACAGAATTAATCTTGTAAGGATGGCCTAGTTAGTTCAAATAATCATTTTCTAATATCGCAAAAATCAATCATTTAAAGTAATGGAAAAGTACTCATTGGAAATCAAACTACTTTAGAAGATGTTCCCTTTTCGCAACAAAATTATGAGGATGAATAGTTGCACCTCTATCCTATATAAAAGAATTCTCTATCATCTATTGGACACTTAGGATCCATGGCAGCATTACAAGGTTAAAGTAGTGGGTCATTTGATTTTGAACCTTTCTAAAATGGTCGTGAACCCCCACCTACTAACATTTTTATATTTGGGTTTGAAAATTCATATCAATTCAAGTTCTTATCAATGTAATATGATACCACTTGTATTTCAATCAATTCCTCTAATTCTTTCTGTGAAAAATATATGCAACAATCAACACATTGCACAAGATATCTAGATCGCAAATCTAGGTGGGTCATAGGGCTAGGTTTCTTAATAAAAATCATAACTTCTGTTAGTTGGAGTTGGTGATGGATTCCTTCCACCCTACTCTCAGAGTGCAGACTTTGTCAGTGCGTTCTTGACTTGGCTAGCTCAGCACTGCAACACCGTGCCAACGCGCAGGAGTTCGCAGTTGCAGTCATGTTATTGCGGTGGAGGAGCTCGATCTTAGTATAGTTTTTTTCGCAACTTCTCTTCTCTTTCGTCTATGTGACCTGTGAGGAAAATCTTCTCACCCCTGCTGATTCATTCCATGGAAAATTGTCGAAAATCGATTTGATGCACTCCACAAGGCTTTGAGTATGGATGCTGTTGGACCTCGAAGAACGGATGCATGTGCGGATGCCTGAACGCACAACGTTTTGTCAGCCTTATGAGGTACGATGACGTCTTACTCTCTGTGAATGACTGCGACAGTCGTGTCGGTATAGGATTTGGAACTTGGATTCCGATGTAGAACTGCGCGCGCCACAGACCCCACATACTTGTCTTGTCAGATTTCGATGTGGGAATTCGAGAGCTGCAATGTGCTGCTGGGGGGACGTACTGTCGGTGTCTGTAGATTTCGTTTGGGCTTGCCATCACTTACTGGGTGTACTTCGTCTGTTGTGCTTTTCTGAAACACCTACTTAATTAGCAGTGTTGCATCAGGTGATTCCCGGTGACGGAGCTGCTGCTCAGCCATATATGAGAGGCGCACTCAAAGTTTTTTACCTTCTGGCTATCGCCAAGTTATTCAAACGGGAAAGACGAATTTATCTGTAATTGGCGGCAGTCGATCATGGCGACGCTGAGTGATGATTACGTTCTGCTGGCACCGGATATCATGGCAAGCTTCGAAGATCAGGAGAACTCCGAAATCCTGACAGCAACTACAGGGGCCTCGACCTTCTCTTCATCGTATGCAAGGATTGAGGTGCTCGACGAAATTGAGAAATCTAAAGTGCATTGGAGTGAGCACAGCGATCTCTGCGAAGAAACAAACGGAACATACCACGAGGTTGGCGAGGAGCACACACTGTGGAACACGAAGTGCTTGAGCGATCTTTTTGCTACCGTTACAAACATGTCCCGACAAACATTCATAGACAGAGAGAAGAACCGGCAAATAACCAAGCTACTCCTTGACCACAACATTCGTCTCGGAGATCCCGGCAAGGATCTCGTCCTTGGTGAATTGATTGCAGAGGGCTCGCAAGCAGTGATTTACGAAGCAGAATGGGCAGACAGGAATGGTGAAAGAGACGGTACCACGTGCACGCTCGTATTCAAGGTCTTCAAGGAGACTTTCGACCTTCGTCGACATTGCCCTCTCCAGATGCTGCGCAGGGGAAACCAAGGTCACTTCACGGCCATGTGCCACGGCGCCACTCTGCTCGAAGACGGCAGATTCGCGTTCGTCTACGAGCGCTACTGGGGTAGTTTGGACAAGCTCCTTAGTAAAAGACGGGAGCTCAACCCTGACGTTCCACCTTTCTTCCTCCTTGACGCCATCCGCATCATGCTCGAAATCGCTCGAGGTATGCGTAACCTTCACATGAAAGGCCTCATCCACCGTGACTTAAAATCTGCAAACATACTGGTCGAATGCAACGAGGGTTACGACGTAGTGTCGGAACCAAGCCCTAAGTTTTCCTGCAACATCACAGACTATGAGAGCTCACTGCAGATCGTTGGCACGGGATTTTGGAGAGCGCCGGAAGTATTGCGCCATATTTTGACCTCCCGAGAGGGCCACGATGTGGGTCCAGAATTGCCATTCACGGAGAAGGCAGACGTGTACTCGTACGCCATGACGTGCTACGAAGTGCTCACAGGGTGTATGCCGCTGTCAGACGTTCGTCAAGCAGATTACGACGTGATTCTGATCCACGAGCAGCGGCCCGCTCTGCCGGATCAGTTGCCTCCTTGGATCACTGAACTGCTCGCCAAATGTTGGCACACCGATCCGTCGCAGAGACCAGCCTTCCACAAAATCGAGGACGAGTTCATCGGGAATGGTGTGTACTAAGATCATTTTGATTTGGCTTTTATGTGAAGAGGCTTGAATAAGCTTAGATTTGGAAGTCTTGGGCTAAATCAATGGACTTTGAGGCTTAAGAAAACGTAGTCTTTCGACATATTCTGTTCAGTTATTGCGTCAAAATTTCGTTTTGAATGCCTTAAACTGCGCTATTTGACATTCAAACACTCTTCTTCTACTGTTCTTCTACTGCATTTGAGGAGTTTTTTAACAATCTGGTCTGCTGCACGAGCACGTTCAAAGATTGAAAGTCGTTAACCACCTGTCAAATCGTACTGAACTAACAATCGGAAATCAGAATAGAAAGGTTACGCATCCGTTTTCATCCTCCCTGGTGCAAGTTTTCTTCTGAAGTTCCTGAGTCACGCCATGACCTTCAGTTCTCGTCCGGGTTCTCGTCTGTGTTGGAAAGACTAGACAGAGAGATCTGCTGATCTTTATTGAAGGTGACATGTTTGAAACCAAGGTAGGAAGCCCATTATAGATTGTTTGGTCGGTCATTGCACATAGTTACAATTATTGGAATTACAATTATTTTTTTGCAAACAAATGATAAATTGAGGTGTGTTTCATATGTATCTTGGTCAACTCATGTTTGGAAAAAAAATGACACATCATAGACATTCAAAGCAAAAACATATAGCTCCCCATTGTAATAGATTGAGGCTTTCAATCTATTGACCTTTAATGGAAGTGACATGTTTCAAACCAATTAAGTTAAGGTAGGAGGTCCAGCATGGACTTTTGTCCATGTACATTGATATAATTATTGAATTTAAAATTATGTTTTTTTTGCAAACAAACAACAAACTAGGATTTATTTCACATATATTTTGGTCAACTCATGTTTGAAAAATCAATACATTATAGGTGGTCAAAGCAAAAGCATTATAGCTTTTGAGATACACATTATGAGGAAATGTCATTTTCCAACCACAATGTACTCAAAAGATGTAGCATTAGAAGGGGCCACATGGCTACATCCTATTTGTTGTTAATTTTTCCAAAAGGGGTACAAACAATCACCTAATGACCCATCTACCCGATCACCTTGCCACCCACTCACTCAACCCTTCTCTTTTGTATTTGTAGTAGGCAGTTTTGCCACCATTCAATATAAATTATTTCATTTATACTTCTCTTTATCTATATTCATATATGTATATGAGGTATATATATATATCCTGTATTTATATCCATAGTTTATATATATATATATATATATTCAACAACCAAGATCATTTCCAATCAATGGTGGATGTTTTTTGAAGATCAACAACATCCAAGAAGGGGAATTTTTTTTTCTTGGGAGAGATCACCTCTCAATTTTTTTGGAGAAGGAGGGGGGGGACAAAATTTGCATCTTTTTGGTACATTGTCTTGTACATTGTGGACCCTAAAGGGAGGACTATTCTTGTCTTTTGGTTCTAATATGGCTCTTTTGTTTTCCTACATGGTTCCAATAGAAATCCAAGAGTAATTTTTTGGGCCTTTTGAGTGTCCTCATTGTTGAATACAATAATTAGTGATTTTCTAAGCCAATTCCAATCCTTTCATCCCAATTCCAAAATTTTGAGGCCCAATTGCACACTCAATGCAATAAAAACTATATTAGAAGGCAATAAAAGTGGATTGGATCTAAAGGTAGAGATTTGAATTGGATTATTAGACTGTAATTTAGGTTTGTTTGCAAGTGCGAAGGTTAATTTGGTAAAGAGGTGCTTAAATGGAATTTCTGCATTAGATTTTGAATGGTTCACATCACCTCAACTCCTAAAGGATCAAGCTACGTTTTGGGGCAACATAGAAATTTTGGGCAAGTGCATGTAACTAGAGATTTCTATGTTTTTGGCCTAAATTTTAATAAAAGGTGTAGACAAGGAATATCTTTCATGTGTACTAAATTTCAAGACATTTGAAATTATGAATCAAAAGTTATAGCTTGATATGTAGTTTATTTCTCAACTCGAGCAGTCTAGGTAGATTTGAAATAATAATTTTTTCCAAAAAACTAAATTTGAAATTGGTTTTTTAGAACTCTATGTATACAAAAAGCTTTGAATCATTCCATTTTGATCAATGAGCCAAAAGTTACGAGGTATTTTAGTTTGCGGGTAGTTATGGATTCTCTAATCCAAAATAAACTTTGAAGTCTTTTATTGAACTCAATTTTCAATATTTTTGAAAAAAATAAAAGCAATAGGTGAAGATTGTTTATCACAACATTATAACCATTGGGATTGGCATCTTTCAATTCCATAAACAAATTGTTAACAATTTAGTATTTTGAATCATTTGCTACATCTTTCTATTTACTATTTTTTTTCCTATATGTTGTACAATTTCAAATGATCTAAAAATTTTGAAACATGAAGCCAACATGCTTTGAATAATGAATTGAAAGAAGCACCACCATTTTGAATATTTTTCTTACAAATGTGACCTTGTGAAGTGCAGTTGCCTAGTTTTTCACAAGGACACCTCAAATGCTAGTATCTTTGCAATCTACACGATAGAAATGTCTGAAATTTTTTCCACATCTTTTCAAACTAGTATACTACAAGATCCTATAGTTACATGTTTTGAAAACTATTTGTTTAAAAAAAAATTTGAATCTTGTACAAGAAATGACAATTTTAGACGGTTTTTGGCAAAAACATAATCAAAGAACTTTAGGAATTAAATCAATCACAAGATGGCACGTGACAATTTCTTTGACAAACATAGATAGCAAGTATACAAGTCAAACTCAAATGAATGGATTTCAAAGTCCAACTAACAATTACATGAAATGCAAATTGTATTGCAATTTCAATTCTATACTCAATAATTAATATTTGCAATCGTTTGAAATTAAATACATTTTTTAACAATAAAATAATAGATGTACAATAAATAACTTATGTAATGCAAATTAACTATTTGGAAAAAGATTTGTTGGAAATATTTTAGCTTACAATTATTAATTTTATTTTTTAGTGAATTTTTGAAATAAATGCTAAGTGATTCCGATTAGACAATGTCTATAGACATGCATTAAAATGTCCATAAAAAAAATAGGAATCTAATGATTAAGGATCCAGCAATATCTATAAGGAAACTTCATTTTGAAAAGCATAATGAAATGGAATAAGTTCTGGATGAACAAATCAAGTACAAGGGATGGATATGACTACTCTTAAGATTAGCTCTTTCAAATTTAATCACCCCGTCCAACAAAAGATTTTGTGGTCACTACTTGTCTTTGGACAACATTTCAAAACAACCATATTTAAAATAATATTAATAAAAATATTCTTATATGTAGTAAAATGCATTGTCTTTAAATAAGTAAGAATTTTGAAACTCACAAAATTGTTGCCTTTCTTTTTATACAAAAAACACAAACACATCTCTATTAAAATTCATCAAACCCTAAAGACCTAAGAAATATTCCTTCTGTCCCTCTAACAACCTCCCAAAACCTTCTTCACGAGGGATTAACTATATTTTTAGTCTTTGTACTAGTACTACATGCATTCAAACACTAGCAACTCATCCCCTAGATCTATGCAAAATCTCAAGCTTAAGTGTTGTGGTTTAGGTATCCAAAATTGATGTAGAAAGTGTCATATTTGAGCAACAGTTGAAAACGTTGCTAGCTCATCATTCCTGATGATTTAAAGGTTGGTGGCAACAATGGGATTTTAGAAATATCAACTCTCAACCTAAATATCCACAACAAGGAAACCTAGCACCCTTCATAAACAATTTTCATAGACCCAAAGTGGTCACCAAATGAATTCTGTAAAGTTCTTTCAGATATAATTTTTCTCCCGCCACCGATTGGTCCGACGTATTTGAATTCGGATCGCTGCAACTTTCTCTCGTGTACATAATTTCCACAATTCCATGATTTCATGTTTTAAATTTGCTTGCCTTGACGTCTCATGAGCAGCGATTAGCTAAGCCATGGGAGGAGCCATTGCTTGCCGCCCACGATCAAGCGAAGCTGGACCTCATAGCGAAGGAGGGTGCTCAGCTCGAAGCTGAACGTCTTGCCAAAGAAGAGCGGCGGAATTGTGAAAGACAACAACGTGAGGTAACACTTTGTGCTCATGCACACTCAAATTTCTTTCTACTCTCTACTTGATCAGTCAGCCCAAGTTCACGTCAGTGCCCAAGGCCCGTGGTCTTGACAGTTGTGGTAATTGGCGATTGCAGCTTCGAGATGTAGCAAATTGTGTTGGTACTGCAACGATGCCGGCTAGGTGACTCTTTCAGGAAGAGCAAATGTAAGAGCCTAAACTTCTACACTTGATTTGAAAATTACCGCCCTCATCAGTTCAGTTTCATTGTTCATTCTGCGTACTTGTAGTGAATTTCTAGATGGAATTTGATGTAGCGAAACTGATATTTGCTATTTAGCAAAAGCTCATCTTCGTGACGCTTATCCTTTGATGCTCTCCTTGCACAGTCCAGAAGATATTGCCAAAGTTGAGAATCAAACAGCTGGAAGGAGCCACGAATACTGTTTGGGATTGTGCTGCAGTGACTTGAAGCACATTGATGTGTGAGTCCGATGAAATGGTCAATTACTGAATCTGGCTTATCATTGTTGCACGATTACAGTCTCTATTGATTCCCACGATGTAACTTAACCTTGCCTGTTCTCGTGAATGCGGTGATGAATCCGAATGCGAGATTGTTCAGTAGATGCCGCACCGTTCCTTCTGGACCCCCCGATTCTGGACTTGCTTCAATGCGAAACGCTTCAGAACAGAGTATTTCAGGATCAAACATTCAGTTCGCGATTGTTGATTCTACTGTAAGCATCCTTGAACGAATGTTTCCAGCTGATTGATGACGCTGATACTTCATTCCGACAATTTTGTTTCGGCTTGTAATGAGATCCTGCAACTCTTCCGGAATACTTCGCTGATATTTCCATCACCTGCAGAACCACGATGAGCCCGCATGGACGAGGGAAGAGTACTTGAGGAAGAAGGGAAAGATCCCAGACCGGTGGAATGACGGGGTAGGTTATTTGCTAGTGTCAGCTACTTCAGGATGTGCCTATCCCGGGGTGCCCATTACTTCTGGATTTGTAGTGGAAGTCGTTGAAATTTGAGTGAGTACTCTTCAGCCAGTTGTCTCATTTACAAGAGCCTAGATGACATTTACGAGTCCTGCACCATTGACACTTTTGTGTGGAGTTTTGCAGAAGGACGAGGAGGAATTCGAGGTTGCTTTGGGCAACAACTACGTGAACAATTACGTCGTTGCGGGTATGGCGGTTGGTGTTGACAGCGAATCCGACTCAGACAGCGATTAAAGAGACTTTCTATCGAGAATTGGCAGAGATTTTCTATCGTTGTGGATCGAATCCCTGGTGATGATCTTCCGACGCACGTTGATGATGTCGACGACCGAGCGGTAGCCTGGTCAGGACCAAAACATCGGCATCTCAGCCAGGATCCACTTATCTGAGTGTGGATTCATCATGCACGCATTATTGAACTTGCTATCCACATTCATTTTGGTAAATCCACTTGAATTGAAAGAACCTCCAGATTTGTGATCTCCAAGTGACAACCGCATACTTGATTCGTGTACCTCTATGGATCATCCACAAGAAAGAAAGCGTGGCTGTAGGATTTTTGTTAGTCATTCGAAAGATTTTAGTCTGAACTTGTTTGATTAATGACGGTCGGAATGAGTGGCCATGTACTATCAGTTGTAGAGGCACCTCTGATGTCCGAGTGTACAGAGCAACCATCTTCCTGTACAGTAAAGAGCAAGCCAAGCTCGCGTCTCTCCTGCCCATTGGCAGGGTTGCGGTACACGAAGTCCACAGCCAGAGTATCTCATTTTCATGTTCATCGTCATGTAGTGTGATCAGCGATTCCTTTCAATTTCTCTTCCAACTAGGTTTATAATCTCTAGAGAGTGTGTGTTTGCAAAGAAAAATCATGCTGGGCTCACCCTCCATTAGACCCTCAAAACCCTCGAAAGTACCTGTCCACAACGAATCCACTGGTCAATTTGAGACCTTATTTTCCATAAAACTAAACCGTTACGAAATGAAAATGAAAACGAAGACACCACTCTGAGCGGATGTAGACAATGAGACGGCCCATCGAGCACCAGTACCAGCAACCCTGCACACAAGAATGCAAGTTCCACGCTGCTTTTGAGGAACATCTCCGCCAGACTGAGCCACAGGTAGCCTAGGGTTTGACGCTGAAAAGAGCTCCTTCTTTCCTTGAAAGAGGCCCCTCGTCTCTCCTTTCGAGTTTTTATGAAGCATGCAACCCCAGGCAATTTTCGAAAGTTCACAGACGTAGACCGAGTTCTAGTGTTCAATTGACAGTTTCTGAACTTATTTGCGTTCAGGTGGATGTGTATAGCGGGCCCGGTTCTCTGATCGGTGGAGTGGGAGCACTTGATATCTTCACATAGTGGTGAGTGGTGAGCAGTGTTTTTTGTTTTGTTTTCGGACAAGTAGTAATGTGGCCTTCCTTTCAAGGAGGTTTTAAGTTTCATGGCTCCTTCATTTTGGGGGTTTGAATTGAAGGAGGTCAATCTTGAATATACCATTTTGAATATGTAATTTTTGTATGCAATTTTTTCTTTGTGTTGGCTCTAGACGATGGATGAAATGAGGTTTTGGAAACATTGTGGCACCAATGTATAGGGCCATTATTACAATTTGGCATTTTTTACCACATTTATCCCTTTTTTCTACAAGCTTGAAGCTAACCATTTTTTTTTGAGGAAATTGGGCATTTAATCGCCTTAAAAAAATCCTAGTAGTGAGTATTTGGATTGCATCATCATCAACATGTTCAAAAAATTAGGTCCTTGCTTCCTTCAAACAACTTAGCCCTTCCCTTCTTTTTTTAATCCCTTGTCTCTCTACAATCATCAATGTTACTTCTTGATGTATTTTGTATTTTGAGTTCGTTATAGTATTTAAGAGATGGAGAGTGCTGAATTGCTTAGACTCTGTGAAGGTTTAGGAGCCTTCTTTTGTATAGATATGGAGAATTAAGAGCTTCCAATTGTGATTGTGGTGCGTTTACTTGTCTAATAATCTATCCAAGGTCTTGACTTTCCATTTTAGAGCAACTTAGACTTTAGTTTCAATGTTTGAGTGGCCAATTTGTGAGCTTTAAGCGTCTTTGCAGTTTCTCTATCTTCGAATAGATTTTCATATTTGTGTGACTCCTAAAGGATCATGGATGTATATTATGAACTTACCCCAATTGGTGTATCCATCCACCTTTTAATTTTGGTGCAATGTGGTCCATCTACCTTCTAGAATGATCCATTTTGTTTAGAATTTGACAATGACTTGAACCTAATTTTCAAAACTCTTTTCAATTGCTCTAAAGCAAATGTAAACATAATCTAGTAAATCTTCAAATCGTTTCTTAAAAGTTTATCTATATGTTCTATGTTGTGATTTTTTTTGTTAAGTTTCTATGGTTTGTAAGAGCCTCACAAGTGAGTGAACCATTTTTATTTCTATGATCTGTGGCTTTGTTATTTATGATAATTCATTTATCAAGTATCACATGCTTATATCATAAATGATCCCCATAAATTTAGCATGTCTTGGTAAAAGAATATTTTCTTGAATGACTTTGGCAAAGTTTCAAGCAAGTGAATAGAACTAGTCTCTAATTTTGAATGACTAGGCAATATGTAGGTAAATATGCATGTCTTTGCAGGTAAGCAATGAAGAAAAGAAAATTTGATATTGGAGAATGTTTGCATGCTATTAACCATAGGTGATGCACTACAACATTTGAAATTTCAATAACATCACAAGAGTTTTCCCTCACTTTCAAATTTGTACATAGTATATTGCTTATGGTTATGTAAACATGGATCAATGAACTTCATCAAGTCTTGAAAGATTTTGTTGTGTGGTAGGTCAAGTGAGGGAGTACGTGGCAATCCTATTTTAGAATCCAAGCACAAGATCTTTTTGAGCCATAGTAGAGTTCAAAAGGAGTTTGTGGAGCATTTGTATAAAGCCTTGGAAGATCGTTGCCACTATCCCTTTTTTGATAGACGTCCTGAAAGTTTGCTCAAGGGCAAAGAATTTCTGAGCTTAATTGTCAAGGCTACTCAACAATGTCAAATGCTTGTTGGGGTGGTGTCAGAATAGTACTTCATGTCCAAGTGGCCAATGATCGAACTTAATGCTTTTGTGCAAGCCAATAAGGAGTTGAAGTCTAATATGGTCATACATATTTTCCCCCTCTTTTATGGGCTTTCTATAAGTGACTTGAAGGATGAGAAGAGGGGACAAAGATGGTATGAAAAATAGAAGACATTTACCAATGATGATCCAATTGAAGGGCGAATCAAATTAGAGGATTGGAGCTATGTAGTTGATAAATTGACAAAGTTTAATGGTTTGCCCTATGATCAAGAATTGAAGGAGATCATGGCATATGAAGATGAAATTGTCTTGTACATTTGCACATTAGTTTTGCCTGACATCAAGTAGAATGATTCTCATGTTCAAGGAAATGTGCATGAGGTTTCATACATGGCAATCTATCTTTTGTTCTTGTTTGTTGAGTGTTTATTTCTTGGATTTTTTCAAGTACTAAGTCTAAATGAGTTAAATCCTCTTTTATAAAACTAAACATTTTATGAGTGTGATGGAAGTTTTAAGATTGTTTGAAAAGCTTAATATTGTCATAAAATTCTTTTAAATTTTTAGATAGTTTATGAATATTGGGTTTTTAAACTATTGTATTTTTCTTATTGGATTGCTAGGTTATCTTGAACAAGATTAAACATATTGGGTTGTCACGAAAGTACAAAGTGAAAGTCGTTGGCATATATGAAGTAGGTGGTATTAGCAAGACTACAACTTGCAAAACATTGTGCAATGAGTTATCAAGCAAGTATGGGGGGAGGGTATGCCATGTTGAATTTGAAGACAAATGTTTGAATTCTAAAGATTTATGGCAAATTGCACTAATGAAATTATTAAGGAGAAGTGCAGATTTTGTTCAACAATTGGGTGAAGGGGAAGCAAGTGCACAATGTTCGTCACTTTGAATATGTTTTTTTGTAGTTGGTGTGGTAGATTATCTAAAGTGGATTATTTCTAGCTTTGAACAATTATTGTAGTTTAGGTGATTCTTAGTATTTAATCTTTGTCATCCTATCTAGTATCATCATTTGTGTGATGACATAGTTTTTTGTAATTTACGACATTGTTCACTCTAGTACAATGCACATTCTAACATGATAAGAGTGATTCTCTACATGTAGTATGACAAGAAAATATAAGATTGACATTATTGTAGTCATTGTCTCTTGGAATGTTTTTAACTAAATATTTTGCTCTTTTTGTTTTTTGCAGTGTAAAAACATTTTATATAAGGATTTGCCCAATCAAAGAAGTTTCTTGGCTCTAGATAATGTATGGGATAATGACAATTCCATCAAGTAAGCCAAGAAGTTTTTAAAAACTCCTTTCCATAAAGATAGTTTAGTAGTTGTGACTGCTCAATCTCAAAGTACTCTTTTTCTTTTGGGAATTGATGGACATGCATGTCTTGAGATGCCTGAACTTCGGCATGTAGATGCAATACATTTCTTTTTATATTATACTACCGATGGGGCCCAATTTACATCAATAGAGGATATACACTCTCTTGAGTGATGTATTGAAAAGTGTTATTTTTGTAAGGGTGATGGAGGAGGTTACCATTACCCCATCCCTTGGCTTTGGAGGCCTTGAGTAGGCAACTCAGTTGCCTTGAAGGAAATCCCTCTAAATGGGTGCAGCTTTTATCTAATGTATGGAAGTTTAATTCCTTTTCAAGAGAGAATGTTGTCTTTGATGTGCTTCGAAGTAGTTTTGATCTACTAGAACTACCTCAACAAACTTTGTCTATGGATTTGGCCTTATTTCTTCTTCATGTAAGAAAACATTATTTTGGTCTTTGGAGAAATTGGATAGGTTGGATGGAGTAGCTATGTGTTGTGTACATAAGGAAATTAAATATTCAAAGTCAGGTATGTTGATTGCTTTTAGTCATTCAAATTTTGAATTAGAGAATCAAATTTTATGTATTACAAATGAAGTTCTAGAATACAAGTGTTTGAAAGTTGTTTAAAGACCAACTGATTGCAATGGTGGATTTTATCAAGTATTTGATATGGTTATTTGTGGTTGGATTGGATTGGTAGTTGGATAGCCTCAAACAAAAAGGCTTGTTGCAAGATGTGGATTTGATATTGGGAGAGATCAATATGCATGATTTGTATTATGAATTTGTGACACTAGAAGCGGCTAGAAAGCTTGGTGTTGCAACAAACATGTGGGATCATAAATGGGTGCTTGTAGATAGAGATGATGGAGATCTTTTAGAGCTTGAAGTTACACTTGTAGGTGGATGTTGGCAAAAATTGTCTCGACTTTCTATTCAGCAAACAATAGAAGAACAGTGGTGGGAATTGCCACCTGGTTTTTGTCCCACCACTAATCTGATTATAAGTTTGGAAAGTATTGAATGGAAATACTTTTCAAATGTTGTTGTATTTCAATTGTATGGTTTGAAATCTATCTACGGAAGCTTGAACTTTACAATTTGACGTGCTTACAAAGTTTGCAACTTTACGATTTGAGGTGTCCAGAGATCCTTGAGGACTTAGGATCAATGAAGGACCTAACTTGTTTTGATTGGGAAGTAGATTGGCTTGCACGTCATAAATTGATGAAGACCCATGTTGTGGGTCAATTTCTAACATCCTAAAATGTTTACATATATCAAGGCAATATATATTATTTGGGTCTAATGTGCTTGCACGTTGCAACAACTTGATTAAGGTGTATCTCAAAGAGGTGGAAGTTGGTGTCCTTTTGGATTTGAGCAATTGTTCATCCTTGGAAGGCGTAGAGATTTCCCACCTTGAAAGCTTGCAAACCTTATTAGTATTGAATGCAACAACGTCATCTAGATTACGCACTCTTGAGATTTCAAACATAGATGGAATTCATATTCCAAGGCTTGACCAACTTGATGGCTTGATTCGATTGTATCTAGCTAAATGTGGTTATAGTTGGAAGGTGCCACATTTTCTATCTCTAACCAAATTGCAAGCATTGAGAATTGAAATTGATGTAGAACCTATTGAACATTACATTCTACATCAACTTCAGGAGTTTTATTTTACATGGATAGGATGCAAGGCACCTTTTTTGAATGCATTCAAGCAATTACAAGTACTAGACTTCACTTGGAATCATTCATCAATTGACTTGCATGTATGGGATAGGTGACTTGTTGGGATTGCGATCCCTTAACCTTTTTCATTGCATTTCTCTAGAGGAATTGCCTAATTTGAGTAAGTCAAGAAAGCTTGAGGAACTTAGACTTGATAGTTGTTTTCATCTAAAGTTTTATGAAAAAGACTTTGCAATGTTGGCCACATTGCCTTCACTACACCCTGTGCTATTTTTAGGTCTTGGTGAATATAAAAAGATAAGGTTGGCCATTGTTGGGCAAAAGGTGCTTCGCTACTTGGGACCTTCTAAAGATGGTCCAGATTCTTGGCTAGTTTGGAAGGAAGGTAAATGGGAATAGTTAGAGCTTGGGCTTCTCCCAATCAAAATTGAAAACCATGGTATTTGGGATACCATGATGGAAGACAATGACATGGAAGAACCAAAAGATATAGAATCTAACGAAGTCATGAAGAAGAGGTGGACAATGTTGAATCTAACATGGAAAACATTTGAGAGACCTACAACATCAAACAATGATTGGGGAGAATTTGAAACCCTTATATCTTGGGACCTCTTTCAATGGATTTCAAATGCTTTATTTTATTCTAGATTTTTATTGACTACATCAAAGAGTTATTGGTAGCCAAAATCTTCAAGTGCAATTGAAGACAAATGTGCAAGAGCTTTTGTGCATTATATAGAGTTATACCTTTCCTTCTTTGGAGCTTAATTCAAGAGCTCAACCTTTGAATTGAACAAGAAGTTCATATAGGTTTCCTTGTTTTTTGCCATCTTGAGTATATCTTCTAGAATTTATGTACAATGTGCTTCTTTGGTTATGATGATATACATGGAGTTCTCAATAGTTGGACTTGAGAATATAGGATACTTTACAAGATCCTAGCAAAATCATCACTAGTAAATGATCAAAATGCAAATTAACAAAATTTCAAGCAATAAATCCTAGCATAGTATTGGTACTAGTATCAACATCTTCCACAAAATAAAGAACCATGTGTTCACCTCCAAAGCATGCTCCCACCTACTTCAAACACAATTGTAAAAAAAAAGAACAAATGAAGATTCCAAGCAAGTTTCAAAGAAAAGCTCATGAGTAGTACTACGCCAAACCAAACCTCAATCTCCAACTTCAATTAGGAAATAAACCAACTTTTATACTCTTTAGAAAAGACTGAGTTTTATCTTCATGGGAAGTAGATAGAATTAGATTCTAGTTTGGACATCTGAGGCTTTTGAATGATTAATATAATCACCAGAAGCAAACACTTTCAAGGCTCTAATATAATTACTCAGAAAAAGGCTTTTGCAGAATGATTGTTTAGAGTGCACAATCTACTCAACAAATCACAAATGTAAATGTCATTCATTTTCTTTTTGCATTTATGTGCACATAATGTCAAGAAAGCCCATTTTTTTTGTGGAATGTAGATAATCGGATAGGAAGTAAATTTTGGTTTTATTTTGTACAGATCGGAGTGTAATTTGCAGTTTGTTGCAAACAGTTGGTTAATTGAGAGTGCTATTTTGTTGTTTTAGATAATTGAATGGTGTCCAATTCGGAGTTGAATGGGTCAATTAGTGTGGTTAGGAGTCCAAGTCGGAAGGTTGGTCATGACTAGTTGATGGTCTGCTTGCCTATTAGGATGCTGTTTGCCGAGTCTGAGTTGGCAGGTCAGGAGGTAGGTGGAGTCCAAGTAGGAATGTCAGTTGTTCCAGTTGAAGCTGCCGAGTTGGTTGGGCAGTTGCGAGTCGTCGTCTCTGGTTCCTATTTGGGTTGTTTTTGGGGTCATTTCTTTTTACCCACTGTTTGAGCGAAGTCCAGTGCGAGTCCCAGTCGATGTAGGCTGTGTATTTTCGTTTTCTTTGTGTTTTCTGTTCGTGTTCTTGTGTGTGTGTGAATTCCGAGTTGGGAATTGTGAGTGCGTAGTCCGGGGTCGCGTCAGAGTGTTTGAGTTTGTGTCCAAATCGGAGTATTGTTGGATAGTGAATGTTGATGCAGATGTGAAAGGGGAAAGATGAATGTTGAAGATTTACCAAATCGAGTGATGATTTGGTGCGTACGTTATGGAAGATTTATGTTAGTGTGTGCTTCAAGGAAGTGAGATGCAGTGAATGCAAGAGATTCCAAGTTGGTGCAAAAATCTAGATTAGATTTGAACTTGGATAGTAGTGTGTAGAAAAGATGAGACCCATTCGGGAGAATAGTGGTTGTAATATTCAATCAGGAAGATTAGTGCGAAAGTGTGAAGATTAGATTTGAACTTGAGTGCAATATAATGTTGAGATATTACAAGCCTAATCGGAGTTATTTGTCTGATTGCCAACAGGAGAGATTAGAGATATATTTTGAGTAACTATGAGATAGTTTGTATAAGCATGAACAAGTATAATGACAATTTGTAATGGTGATTTTGATTGCCGATTTGGCGTGATGAATATAATGGAGTTGATTTACGAATTGTCTTCCTGTATGTGTGGAGTGTCGTTGTAGTAAAATGAAGCAACCAAGTTGTGGATTTGATGAGTAAATTTTTATTGTGTATTGATATGCATATTATTGAACAATTGACAGTGTATGGTTGAAACCAATTTGGAGCATTGTAGAGAGTCTAACTGTAATCAATTGCCGAGTTGGTATGACTGTGAATAGGCTGAATACCGAATAGGAAGTAGGAGTCCAGACTGCCCTGCGGCAGTGCTGTGACAATCCTGTAATCCGAATCGGAAGCAGGCAGCCCAAGTGGCTGGTGGAGATCCCAGTTGGAAAGATAAAGACCCAAGTTGCTGAAAGATAAAGATTGAAGGAATTCAAGATGGATAAATAAGATAATTAAAGATACAATTTGGGAGCAATTCTTACCTTTGTGGCCTTTAAGAGTGGAGTGACAAATTGTGTAATTAGATATCATGAGAGGAAAAGATAGTTATAGTTGGTTTAAGGAACTTTATTTTCTTCAAAATACCATGTTGCAATGACTCATTAGGAATTAATTTAGATTCAATTAGAAACAATCCTATTTAGCTAGCCTCCTTTGGAATGAACTATACTAGTTGGGTAAATCCGAATTAGGTTCCAACATCCTTCTACATGGAGTCTACAACCAAGCAATTAAGCATGCAATAGAGAGAGCATGGATATGTCAATACAATTTTGAGGATGGTAAAACATTGTGCGAATGTCCCATGTCCCATGTCTTGTGCCTCCTTTTGGAATATCAATCATGTTTTTTCATCCGACATCATTTGAAATAAATTCAACTCTTCTCTTCCCAATAGCCCTTGAGTGAACCCTTGCTTTTTAGTAATTAAAAGTTGAATCCAATAAATGTACATGCTCAGGTTTACAATTTCAAATGGTATGAAATTATCCATAGCTTTGAAATTTGTCAATGTATACATAAAAGTACACAAATGTATTTGTACTAGCATGAAATGTGTCACTATGGCATATATTTATATCCATCCATAGGACATAGGACAAAATATGGTTCACTTTTTTGGGAGATAGAAAACATGAATATGTGGCATTTGCTTGTCCTTTGGCATTATAATATCTTTATTTTAAAACCCTTGATTAAATAGGTTATGTACCCACCAAAATTTGGGCTCATAGGCTTATATTCTAGATTTCTAGCTCTTAGGTGATTCAAGCTCAATTTTGAGTTACAGTGCAAATAGAGTCACTTTTGGATGGACCAAAGTCGAGAACTCATAGTAACAAGTTTCATGACCACATTAGGATTTTTGGGGGGTTGGGAGGGCCATTTCAAGCTAGTGCTCCCCACAGTCTTCCCTTGTAGTTTTGGCAAACGTTTGTTCCTAAAAAAATAATTAAAAATTATATATATATATATTTCATTCTTGAAATGAAGAAAAAAGTTGAAAAAAAAATTGTTTTTTTTCAGATGTGGTAATCGCTTCTCCAGATCAACAAACTGTTGTAGGATAGTTTTCTTAGTTTGGGAACTACCGGGAACTCACACCCCTCCCAAGGGCTAAAAACTCCTCTAAATGCTTCCTATCAAATCCTAGCTTCCATATTCATAGATAAATATTGACTAATTGATTAATAGTAGAAATAATTTTCAATGTTGGGAACTTTTGGAGTTTATTACTATGCACTCTCATTAATTTCATGTTGATAGTAGATTATGCACAAGTCTAGATTTGTAAGAAATGTGAAGATTCATTAAGTCACTACAAGTGTATTTGTTAGTAATAGCCAATGATTGTCTGTTTGTTTGAAAATTCTTGAGGAAGGTCATAAACGAGTTGAAAGTTGTGGGATGGTCAATCTCCCATCCACAATTGTGGATGTTAGTGCAAAACATTGATTTTCTGCTTTGTTGACCCATGTTCATTTTTGTACATACTTCCATGTAGATCACTAGTTTTATATCTCTCTACCCTTATACTATCAATCCATTCTTCACAAATATCGGATAAAGTAGGATTGGCATTCCTTGCCAAGTAATTTATTAAAGTAGGGAAATGTTATTTCATAGATGGTCTAAAATTTAGTTGTTTATTATTAAGAAATATTTTTTGCCAACCCTAACCACCAAGTACAACATTCATACTTATGAGTTTGTAACAACTTCAAATACATTTGGCAAATGTGTTCTATGACTTTGGTACTTTCAACTATCATGGCCAGAAATATAAATCTAAACAAGTCCTAGTTCTTGCACTTCAACAAGTGTAGATGAATGCCACACTTGTAGTCAACTTTTGAAGCATTCTTAATCACAAATGATTATAATAAATATTTTGTTATAATGGTGCTATTTTTCCCGCCATTGAGATTTTATAATGGTGCTATTTTTCCAAGCTACGAATTGAAAATCTCAATGGAAGAGAAAGGTCACTATAGTGTTTGTCAGAGCTGATTGGTGATATTATTTGATTTCTTTAGAACCTCGGTGAACATTACTGTTGCAAGCAATAGTATAATGCATCCTTGCAGACAAATCAATTGCTTAGAAACATGAAGGATGCAAGGGTCATGGTTAGAGATTTTCAAGGATAGGCGCTGCACTAGCAGCTACATGGCAAGTAGCGAAAAGATTCTGGCCAAGAATGTTATTATATTATTATATTATTATTTTATGTTATTATGTTTTTATTTTTTATTTATAATCAAAATAGCTATATTATTGTTGTATTTTAAGAGTAGTAGCCAAATTTTAGGTAGGTATCACCTGGTATTGATATAGATATCATCAAGTATCATATGAGTGTTGAAGAAACAATTGACTATTTCTCCAAAATTTAAAAAAACAACTAACTCTAACATATGTGCACCCATTATTGTCACTAATTATAACTAAGTACAATTAAGTACTACTATTAAACATTAATTATCTTCATTGGATCATATTGGCAAATGAAAGATGATTCCAACATTCTTTAGCATGCACTATTTGGAGTTTTAGACATCATATGAATAAGTTATGAATTTTCAAAGTACTATCTCTAGGTGTGCCAAGAAATAACCCTAAACTTTTAAGCTCTCATGTTTTGATTGTGTACATCATTTTGAATAACCAATATCTATGTTTCTTGTGATGCTATTTAGTCCAAATGCATTTGGAGAGTGTTGAGTATGGATTAATATACCTAAAATAATAGTGAGGAAGTTTCTCAAGGTTTGAATCTTACTCAACCATGCTTAATGAAGGGTCTAAAAATATGATATCATTTTAGACATTGTAACCTCAATGGAAATCATTTGTGAACAAATGACAAACTCTCATTGGATAATGAAAAATGTGGGTTGTTTGCCCATTAGGGTACACAAGTTTTTAATGCCACAATGCAGTAAATTGTCTCTTTTTGTCCAATGAATGATTAACATGTCTACAGATGTGCCCTCCTCAAAAGGTTGGTAATGCCTTTTTCCATTGCCCACACATAGGGTAGCAATCTTTCTAGGAAAACAATATGCAATTGGGTCCAATAATCTTACTAATTGCTTATTATAACATACAAAGAACTTGGCATAGTATAGAATACAATTGGCATTTTTTGTCTTGCATAATTGACATCCAATTTCTAATTATTCAATATCAATTAAGCATACCAAATTTTTGTTTCAAAAAAGCAAAACTCCATTTTGGGTGAATTATTTCATTTAATATTTATGGTTTTACATGAAAATTGATTGAAAAACACTAGTGATGATTTTTTTAAATTCAATTTTATAGACATGTAGAAAACATCCATACACACATCTTTTTTTGAACAAGCATCTCTCCAAAAGTTTTAGAAATCCCTCTTTTGTTCCCTATATAGAGATTTCAATGCTAACAAAGGTGACAAAGCCCAAATTTCATAAAATAGATATGTCTTTATTGTAATTAGATTTTTGTATTTGACGCTTATAGAGTAACTAATTTTGAGCATGATAGTACAATTCCTTTTCCAAAATCTAGTTAAAATATAGAGATATAATTTGTTTTACAAAATTTTGGCACTATCATCCCAATATTGAAATTATTTCTATAGATAGAATTTTGAAACCTTTTTGAAATTTTTATTGAAGGAAAGATGTGCATATGAATGTTTCCACTATATATCTATGCAATTGAATAACAAGAATCATAATCAATGTTTTTCAATCAATTATCATGTAAAATTATGAATATTAAATGAAACAATTCACCAAAAATGAAATTTTGCTTTCTCGAAACTAAAATTTGGTATGCTTGATTGAGATTTGCTTCAGTATTCAAATACTCAATTATGTAAGAGCAAAAAAATGCCAATTGTATTTCATATTATGCAAAATTCTTTGAATGGCACAATTGTCAAATTGTAAGATTATTGGACCCAACTCAATAAAAATGGGCATACTTGAGGATATTGAAAAAGAAAAACTTCCACTTCAAAAATCCTTTTTTTTTTCTCTTTAAACACATGGACCATTTCTTAAAAATCCATTTTGGAGGTCCATGCATTGAGTGAGATTTCCAATTTAGAGAGCCCTTAGAACAAAAAAGCTAAAGCCAAGCTAAAATCAAGGCTTGAAACATTATTAACCCTTGAAAGCCAAGGCAGACGTTTTGTGTCCAATAGATGACAAGGAATCAAACCATATAGGGCAGAAGTGCAACTATTCATCCTCAAAATTTATTTTGGAAAAGAAAGATCTTCTACAATAGTTTGACTTATAATGACTACTTTTACAATTTTAGAGGCTAGTGATTCACATGGTAATAAAAAAGAATTATTTTTAGGGTTACCCCTTCAACGTTTAAGGGTTGATAAGCTATTTAGAATCTTGCGTGACTCAAAACTTGTGTGCTAACATGGCCAAGACCCTACCATGTCAGATATTAATATTTTATTAATATTTTCTTATTTTCTTATTATTAAATAATCTGATTGGGTCACTACTATTCCCAACAACAAAAAACAACAATGAAACAATCTTCTCGAAGCTTCAATAGTGTCATCTAATGACTTCTCCACTTGCTTAATATGTGCTTATTAATCAATTCTTTTTTATTAAAGTCCCTTGAGAACCAAATATATTAGAAAAATCACCATATTATTTTCCATAAAATCCCCCAAATGTAAAAGAACAACCTAAAATTTGTCACCCCCTATCCTATCTTATCAAATCAAAATTTCCACTTCGAAAATCTATTCTAGATGCCTAGGCCCACTGAGATTTCCAATTCGTAGAGTCCTTGGAAGAAAAAGGTTGGAAGTGGTTGAGATTGATGCTTGAAACATTATTAATAAGTTATATAGAATCTTGCACTACTAAGACTATTTGCAATCCAAACTAATTCAAGAAGCGACTTGGAGTTCTCTCATTAGAAGAGTTTTAGGAGGGCATGAGAGTCATTTCAGGGCCTGTTCCTCCGCAATCCCATGTAGTTAAAGAACACCAGGTTGTCAAAAAAAACTTTGAAAAAAAAAATGAAAATGAAAATTCTAAAAATGAAAGAAAAATTGAAAGAAAAAATAATTTTAAAAAATGAATATTGAAAAAATGACATGGTAGTTGTTTTGCCATATCAAGTAGTATCTACCATTAGAAGAAAATTTGGAGCCTCTAAAAGACTACAAGTTATCAACCCTTCTGAATGCCGAAACTATTGTGGAAACGCAAATCCAATGTGGTCAAGAGAGTGCTATGTCATTAATTTAAGAAAAAAAATTTAGACCTTTTGTTGCATGTTAGGACCGAATTTTCTTTTCATAATTTTTTTTTTAATTGTTGGCTTGTCAACAACCAACAATATCGGGAACAGTTTCGGAAACAGAACTAAAACAACCCTCTAGAGGCCTCAAATCTCCCCTAATGCATGAGTTCTAACAAGTTGAGAACCCCGGGGAATTCATAGTCCTCCAAACTAGGTGAATCTCTTTTAATGTGTGCATACTATTGAAAAGGGAACTTGGGCTTCTTTTTTTTGGCCTTATTTGGCACCCAAAAAAAAAAGAATTTTGCTAAAAAAATGGCAACAAAATGCAAGGTTTTTAACCAAAAAACTTTGAATTAAAAAAATGTTGGATGAAATTTCTAGATTATGGATGAAAATAGAATTATGGACATTTGATATGTACTCATGTGAAATTTTATATTCAATATGTAGATGAATGTTGAAATTTGGAGCAACACTAAAAAAAAATGTATATCATCATTTTGGCACCTCACAAAAAATGAAAAAAAAATCATAAAGGAGATGTTCTCATAGAGACTTTCAATCTACTAGACTTTCATTGAAAGTGACATGTATGAAACCAACTAAAGTAGGAAGTCCATTGTGGACTATTTGGACTATTTGGTCAGTGCACAGAAATATAAATACAATTACAAGATTTAAAACTATTCTTTCGCAAACAAACGACAAATGAGGGTTTAATTTATATGTATTTTGGTCGACTCATGTTTGAAAGAAATGATACATTAAAAGACATTCAAAGCAAAAACATATAGCTTCCTGTTGTGAATCCTACAGGGGGATTATTGTTGTCCTTTTGGATTCTAATGTGCCTTTGATATTTTCCTACATAGTACTAATAAAAAATCCCAAAGCACCTTTTTGTACAATGAAGCAATGACTAAAACTCTTGCCATGAGCTCATTGAATTCATTAAATGGTGACTATTCAACCCAATTCCAAGCCATCAGTTGTACGCTAATTATAATAAAAACTACATTGGAATGCAACAAAAACAAATTGGTGCAAAGGTAGAGCTTTCAATTGGGTAGTAGACTAAGGTAATTGACCCCTTTTTGATCACCTCCCATTTCCAATCACATGTGGTTTATATTATAGCTTACATGATGTAGGAGCATTAGGAGCATCAAAAATGTTCAAGAATTGTACATTGGAAGCATAGAATGATCACGAGTACATTGAAAGCCACAATTATTAATTACATTGATGTTAGAACTAGCCTATGATCAAATATAGAATTACCTATATAGGTTTCACAAAATCTTCACAAAAAGAATTCATAGGAATTTTATTTTTAAAGGAAAAAATGTAAAAAAAATTCAAATCCTTTTAAAATCTATTTTCCTACACTAGGAAATTTTTCCCCTGGTCCAATCTAACCAACAAGTATGCTAAATACCTTAAGTGGTTGGAAATGGGCCATAAGCTTTTATAATAGGTTGACCTCATGAGAAGGTCAAATTCAACAAGGAGGTGATGAAAATGATTTTTTACATAATTAGATTTTCAAAAGTCCACATCACCTTAACTCCTAAAGGACCATTGTTCCTTCGGGAAACAAATTGAATTTCAAGTTAATACAGATAGGCTCAATATTTGTCATGATATTTCAAAACTTTTTTGATAGATAGAATAACTAATTATCTTTCTAGGAATATAATGTTTTTGCAATTGCTACATGGGAACAAAAGTTATGTCTATATAAGCTCAAAACAAGGGAGACTGAATAAGAGAAAAAAATTCAAAAATATATTTATTTTTCATTTTTCATTTATTTTTCTCATAGATTATATTTTGATCTACATGGAAAGCTTTGGTTCATTTAATTTGGATTAGTGATTTGAAAATTATGGACAATCTTGTTATTCATGTAATTAGAGCATCTTCTTGAAAAAAATAACTTGTAGGATTCAGTTTTTAATGCAATGTTTACAATTTTTCAAAAAATGAAGTCACTAAAATAATGTCACCTTTGGGATTAGTGTATTTTAATTCCATCTTAGAGATATTAATAATTTAGAATTTCCCTCTATCTTCTACCTACTTCTACTTATTAATTTAAAAAAAAATGAGAATTAAGTTTTTTTGAAAATTTTCTTTTATTCCTAAATTCTCAACTCAATTACCTACCATAAAGATTTAAATATCAAAACTCTATAGTGCAAAAATTTTAATTAAAAAGGTTCAAAGTCAAATAATTTAGTCTCACAATGTACAAAAAAAATAGTTTTTTTCACTTTAAACATAAATATTTTGCAATCCGTGCAGTCAAAATTTCTGAAATTCATTCCACACATTTTCATATTAGTTAGGTGCAAGATCCTATAGTTAGATGTGGGGAAAAAAATCTCAATTTTTTTGCTCTTTGCAATAGAAATGACAGTTTTGAGTGTTTTTTGGAATTGAAAGGCCTTGATCCTATATGGGTTGAACCAATTACAAGATGACACATGACAATTTTTTTGGCAAACATAAATAGCAAGTGTACAAGTCAAACTCAAATGGATGGATTCAAAAGTTCAACTAAAAATTTTATGAAATGAAAATTGTATTGCAATTTCAATTCTATATTCAAACTCAATATTTGAATCATTTGCGATTGAAAATATTCTTTTTATAGTAAAATAATACATATACAATAAATAATATTTATGTATAATGAACAAAGACATCTTTAAAGAACCCTAGTGCTCATTATCATATAATATAATTCATAATCAATCAATATTTCTTAGGAAATTGCAACTTATTCTATTTATATTCCTTTAAAGAATTTGTCTTTGAAAAATCTTATATAATGACTAATTATGTAATGTAAATTATCCATTAGGTATAACATTTTTAGAAAAATTTAGCTTAAAATTATTATTTTTGGATTTTTAGTGAGTTTTTTAAATAAATGGTGATTGATTCCCATGAAACATTGCTTATAGACATGCATTAAAATGTCCATCAAAAAGCAAGAATCTAATGAGCAAGGATCCATCGATATCTATAAGAAAAAATTAACTTGAAAATTATGAAGTGGCAAGTTTTGAATAAACAAGTTGGAAACAAGGGATAGAAATGATTGGTCTTGAGATTAGCTCTTTCAACTTTAATCACCCCTACAAACCATTTTGTAGTTCTTGTCTTTGGGCAACATTTCAATTCAATTAGATTTAAATTGATAATAAGTTAAATGTTTCATTAAAAGACATTTGGAGCCTTGGGAAGACTACAAGTTCTTGGCTCTGAAAACCATCTCAATTGTGTGGAAACCTTGCCAACTATACAGTCCAACATGGTCGAGACAATGCCATGTCATTTAAAAAGAATTTCATCTTTTTTTTCAACTTTTTTTTGTATCTTAGAAATTTTAATTTTAATTTTTTGAAAAGAAATTTAACAAAGCCACATTCTTTTATTGCCCTAAGAACAACCAAGGGAACAAGCCTAAAACGGCCCTCCTTTAACCTAAAATGTCTTCTAATGTATATGAAATATATGTATTGTTTTTCACCTCTAAAGGACCAAGTTGCTTTTTTTGGCAACATAGAAATTTTGGGTAGGTGCATGTGACTAGAGATTTCCATATTTTGGGCCCAAATTTTGATAGAACTTGTAGATGAGGAATATCTTTCATGTGCACTAAATTTCAAGACATTTGGAAATATGAGTCAAAAGTTATAGCCTAATATGTAGTTTGTTTCTCAACTTGGGCAGTCTGTCCAGATCTGAAAAAATCATTTTTTTTAAAAACAAAATTTGAAATTAGTTTTTTAGATTTATATAAACATTAAAAGCTTTGAATCATTCCAATTTAATCAATGAGTCAAAAGTTATGAGATGTTTTAGTTTGCGGGCAATTATGGATTCTCTACTCGAAAATAAACCTTGAATTCCTTTATTGAATTTAATTTTCAATATTTTTGGAAAAAAATAAACACATTAGGTGAAGATTGTTTGTTAAAACATTACAACCATTGAGATTGGCATTTTTCAATTCTATAAATAAATTGTTAATAATTTAGTATTTTGAACCATTCTCTACATCTTTCTACTTATTATTTTTTTCCTATATGTTGTACAATTCCAAATGATCTGAAATTTTTCAAGAATATAGCCAACATGCTTTGAAGAATGAATCCAAAGAGTTGCAATCATTTTGAACATTTTTTCATACAAATGTGACCTTGTAAAGTTCAGCTGCTTGGTTTTTTGCAAGGACAAAAAGATGATTTTTGTCACTTCAAATGCTAATATCTTGTAATCTACATGGTGGAATTTTCTGAAATTTTTTCCACATCTTTTTGAACTAGTGTAATACAAGATCCTATGGTTAGATGTGTCCAAAAATGTTTTTGTTCTAAATTTCGAAACTTGTATAAGAAATAGCAGTTTTGGAGTGTTTTGGGGGAAAACATAGTCACGGAACTTTAGGGGTTAAATAAGTATAAACTTTGCAAATTGAGGTTTGGTTGCCTTTTTTAACAAAAAACAAATAAACACAACACAAACAATCTTTTCAAGTATTACAAATTTTCTATTAAGAAAAGTAACCATGTTTTAATGACCATTATTCTAACCATTTTTTGCTAATTACTCAATATGTGTTAACTATGCAATCTTAGCCATTAAAAAAATATGTGATTAAAAGAGCCATTAGGAAAAAATTTAGTCCTAGGAAAGGCCGCGAGTTCTGACCCCATTGGTGCAATTAGAGAAGAATTCAAGTATTTTTTTTATTTTTAATGAACATTATTGACGTGGCACTACTTGTGCCATGCAAGCACCACATAAGATCTTTTAAAAAAATTTTAAAAATGATTTTAAATGTTTTTTGTACTTGCACTATAGGGGCCAAAAAATGAAACCTTAACAGCCCTCCACAATGTTCAAATTTTTCGTAATGAGTAACTGCTCATTCACATTGATTTGAAAAATGAATATAAATATTTAAAAAATTTATTATATATATCATTTTTATACATGATACAAAAAAATTCCTTATGAAAACTTCAAAATAAATGTAAAAGACACGTTCTATAATGCATTTGATAACATTTTATAGATCATAATGTTAAACCACCTACGTTATAGAAGATAACATAATCCTCTTCATCCATTAAGTATTGTCATCTATTAAAAAAAATGAGCTCCATTTTGATGAGGGTTGCTATTATGCAAGTCTAGGAGAGTGTGCCTAGGAGCCTAAAAGATTATACATCTATATTATAGGTGCCTATATTATAGAAATCTTTTATGATTATAACATAACTATGTTTTATATAGCATCTAATCCCTATCTATACTTTAAAGAACTAAGGTTGTTTATTTTGTTTTTGGTGAGATTTTTTTGACCATGTCTCCTTTAAGTGTGTTCTTGGTATCATTAGAAAGCTCTCTACAAAGAAGGGTGCATGGACTTTGTTTTGTAGCATTTTGAACAATAATGTAATAGTTATAGAATATCAAAGTTTTTATAAATTAAAATAATTGAAAATTTACTTTTACTTTACTTTTATTTTATTTTATTGTGGTAGTAGCACAAAGCTTACTAGTTCAACATAAAGATACCTTCATCTTTGAATACCTCTTACAATCCACAAAGTATAAAACTAAGGTAGTCTGTTCTAAAAGCAACCATCTTTTTCAAATTGACCTTATAATTATCTCTAGAACAAATATCAAGTAGTCCTTAATTTGACTATTTTTATTAGCCATTGAGTGGATCAAGGATGAAATGTTACTTATTGCAAAAAACAAACATTTTTGTTGGTTTTACCATATCTCTTTACAAGTTGCAAGGGAATGGATTTTGGGAGAACTATGGTAAAAAAAATGTGCCTAGGATAAAAATGTTTGAAAATTCATAAGAAATTCGAAAATACTTCAAAAAATATGAAATTACTTGTGTTACATGCTGCATTTATTTTTCTTTGTCAAAAAAATAAGCTAAAAATGTTTGCATCCAAGGAAGCCCATAAAAATGGCAAACTAGCCCTTAAATGGTTGCTTTTAGAATAGACTACCTTAAACTTGTTAGTCATCCTTTTGCTTGTATGTCAAGTTTGTTCTATGTCCTTCTTTAATGTAATTCCACTTTAAATCGTACAAATAAGCTCTGCACATGGCATAATCAATATGCTCTAGAAAATGAACAACAATTTTTGCACATTGCTAAAGGATTATACATCAAAATGCAAGTCATTCCATAATTTTTGAATGCAATGTGATTTAGTTATAAATTTTCAAAGATGTAAAGTGTAAGGTGCTAAAAATGTCATGTAGGTGATACAAAATGCATTTGATGCACATGAAAAAATGACACTAGAGGAGAATTTAAAACAACAAAAAGTGCACCGAAAATTGTTCATTTCTAAGGTGCCACCTCTATAGTATTATAAATAGAGCTATACACTACTCAAAACTCACTTTATACTTTATCTTTGGCATGCGCACCATTTTGGATATCTTCCCTATTTCCCTTCAAAAATAGGAGTCAATTTTGAAGTGTGGTCCATTTTAGGTGTAGATATTGTATTACTGTTTGTCCATTTGAGGCACTTAAGGTTAGCTGGAGGTAAGGTAGTGTGCTCTTGAAGTGACCTTTTAAGGGCTGGTCAGCCTTTTTGATGGGGTTGAGATGCCCCAAAGTATTTTCCCTTATTTTTCAATTGAAGAAAAATCGATGCAAAATCTAACACAAGTGGTTTCATATTTTTTAGAGCATTTATGAATTATTCATGAATTTCCAAAGAATTCTACAATAGGCACCTATTATTGATTATGGGCCTTACAAAACCCACACATGTGGAATTTGAAAAAAGATATGGCTCAACCAAAAATAGGTATAGGGACATGCAAAAAGTAATACATAAGGTTCGAAAATGTAACCATTACTAAACTTAAACAAACCCTAGATTCTTCAGCAACTATAAGAAGGCAATTGAACAACCAATTCTCATTTAGAAAAATTAAGTAGACCTACCTTTGGCTTCAAAATGGACCCACCTAGACTCGTATTCCATCCATTGGCAAAGTATGAACCAATATTTGACAAATTTTACTACACTCTTACATTCTCCGCAATAGTCCATTTCAAAACCGCTTATTGTCCATTTCAAAGCTTCTTGTAGGCATTATTTGAAGAAGAGGATTGCAGTAAGAGCCCACTACTATATTGTACACTTCATTTCCAATGAAATCCCGTTTCATTTGTGTTAAAAAAAACCCTAAAAAAAACAAAACCTAAAAAAATGTAAACTTGTTAGTCATTGCAAGTTGACAAATAGAAACTCATACAGTACAACAGAGTCTCCCTTCAAAAGAAAATGTCAACAAAAGTACTTCCTCGTAATGCAAGTGAGGTACGCAACGTACAAAGTTCAAAACACCCCGAAACTCTTTGTTCCTTGAGGTACTCTTCTTCTCAATGTGTTTTCAACGAAGAACAGATGAATCGCAGACTTTGCAAGACTTTCCAATGACCTCCAAATCAGCGCAAAGAAAACTGGATGTGAAGCAGAAAAAGTCATTGATATCCTGTCCTGAAGACTGAAAGCTCCTCACTCATTGGCAGAAGAAGGAAGGAAAATCCAACTCTGCCTTTCAACTCTTCCAATAGAAACCGGACACCTTCAACAAGGAAAACATGGAAGAAATCTGTCCATGACAAAGTCGATTGACGAATTTGGACTGAAATATGTACACCGAGAATGATGCGATACCTATGTTTGGATCAAAAAGTGTTCAATATTTTATAGATATTCTTTGCAACAAGATGTAATGATAGTCTAAATATGAAAGTCTATGAAATTCTATTGTTGACTTTTGTAATACCTCTGGTATAAATTTCAATTGTGTAGGATACGGAAATGATCCACAAAAGATCTACAAGACGAACTTGACTACTAATGGGTCTTCATGAAATCATTTTCCTAGTCAACATGGCCCAACTTAGTTTCCATTGGTATACTGGTTGGAGACAAAACTTTGAAAATTCATAATTTATTCATATTGTGTCCAAATAATGCATCATGCTACAATGTGTAGGAATCCTCTTTCAGTGGACAATAAGATCTAATAAAAACAATTTATGTCCAACAACACTAATAATACTCACTTGTGATTGGCGTCCATTTTAAATGTCCATATCTAACCCATTGGAAGAAAAGTAAGAATTAAGCTCATTTCAACTCTATCAAGTAGGGAATCAACCATTTTCAAGGAAAACACAAATGAAATCTAGTCCCTCTATAAAAAAAAAGAAATGGAAAAATTTGGAATATAACCCTTAAATGCCCAAATTGCACTTTTTTTTTTGGCAATATAGTAATTTTGGGTAGCTCTCTACAAATAGAAATTTTAATTTTTTTGTTGAGCTTTTTATACAACATGTGTCCAAAGAATAGCTTTAAGGCCCAACAATTTTCATAACTTTTTGATTACATGGCTAAAAAGTTATTGCATGGTATGTGATTTTCAGTGAACTATGGGCAGCTTGGGTAGCTCAAAAAACTTCATTGAAAATCAAATTTTTTTAAAGATGTTTTGGATTTAAAAAAAATTTACCAACTATTTTTTCTAGGAAAAATAAGGAAATATGGGATTTTAATAATGACTCCAGTTATTTTCTCTATTTAAAAAAAAATTCTAACAAAATTTTTTACATATTTTTCACTATTTTTTTCCAAATGTTTTCAATTTGTAAGCGGTTTTTTTTCCCAATTCTACTGGCTAATTAGTCCCCTGGATTTTCCCCAACATTGCTCCAAGTAGCCGGCAAATGTAGACACCCCAAAACTGCTGATTGAAACTGAAAGTATATCAGAAAAGCAAGACGTTAAATCCTACATTCAAAGTAGGCCCAGTAGACTAGATTTACCTTGGGAGAAAATGCAGGAATTTTTTAATTTTTCACATAAATTGTTTTTGCAAATTTTGAATTCATATTTGCAATTAGAGACCCCAAATGAGGTCTAGAACCTACCATAGACATGGCTCAAAATAGGGGACTTTTTTATACTTTTAACCCCCCCACCCCCACCCCCGACCCCCACCCCCGACCCCCTCACGAATCCAAAATTACCTTGTTGGCCCCACTTCAAATGCAGGATTTAACGTCCTACATCATAATAGCCCAAGCCAGGGAAGATTGACCCCTCTATTGTCCTATACTTTATCCTTGTAGAAAACCCTGAATTTTTTTTAATTTCCTAGATATGATAAAATTTGCAAATTCTGAATTCATCTTTGCAATCAGAGACCCCAAATTAGCAATGGAAAAGGATGAAGTACAAAATTTAGGCGGCACAAAATAAAGGGCAAATTTTGGACATTTACCCCTGGAGGGACAATAGAGGGATCCATCCTCCCTGGCCGAAAAACCCTCCCTGCACAAAAGCAGCTCCAAAAGGACCTCCCCTTATACAGCCTGTCAGAAAATCTTGCATTATTTCACATTCCTATTTTCAAACTGTGTGAAGCATGGATTTTCTCTCATTTGCTTTTAAAAAAAAACAACGCTGCGAAGAAGAAGCGAGTGGTACGGAAGCTTAAAAAAAGAGGATATGATACATCGCATCCTTGCTTGCATTATTTAATGATTCCCTTCATCTTCCACATTACGACAAGATGCGCCCGGCCTGCTTGTGGATTTCCCCCTTCCAGATGCCAGCCTGAATAGTACTTTACTGTACTGTACTGGTCACAACTGAATCAAAAAGTCAGTGAGGACTTTTTCTCCTTGCGGGAAAACACAAGCCATATATTTTTTTAAATTTTGTTATGCAAGGTAGAAACACCCGAAACCGCACCTGTCCCTTGGCCCTCTCTATAGAGTGCCATGAAAGTGTCCCTAGATTTCCATAAATGCGTCCTCCAAATGTTGGATTCTTGTTGGCTGGTGCATTTGAAAGACACATTATGAATTTTAATTTGTTAAGAGTTGATTTTTGCAAGGTTCAGATTTGGGTGCACCTATGGGATAGATCCACTACTCTAAAGACCCACAACTTAGGGCCGCTTCACACATGGGCCCAAGGTTGAGAGTCCATCGGCCTCCACCAATCAAATTTCAGAAAATCTTGACTTTGGCCTCTCAACCTTTCTCACGAGGCAGTACAATTCAAAGTCCGCCACCTTCTAAAGTGCCTACATAGAAGTTCAAGCTCCTAGATGGCAATGGCCTCACGACGGACCCTCGACTCAAGTTTGGCCATGAACTCCCATGGCCTCTCGACTTGGTTGGCCCATATGTGAAGTGTCCTTTAGAAAAATCATAGAAATTACATATTACATCCAAAAAATCTAAATTCTTTTAATATTCATGATTTTCACTTGCTAACACTAGAAAATATCATTTTAATGAAAAAATGCCTTCAAATGTGCCGAATCCCTTAAAGGGCCAGTTTCGGATGTTTTGAATTTGGATTTGGATTCAAAGACTCCAAACTACTAGAATAGGATCATGAAATACAAAAGCAATGGCTCTTAAATGCAAAACATTATATCTTGCATTAGAAGTGGGCCAAGTAGGATAATTCTTACGTTCTATAGGGATAAAAGTAAAAAAAGTTTCCTATTTTGAGCTATGTCTATAGTATATTCTAGACCTCTCTAGCTAATTTGGGGTCTCTAATTGCAAATATGAATTCAAAATTTGTAAAAAAAAATTTATGTGAAAATTAAAAAAATTTGTACATTTTCCCCATGGATAAATACGACTTGTTGGGCCCACTTTGAATGTAAGATTTAACATCTTACCTCCAAAATGGAAGACCCATTTTTAGATTTACCGTCATAGTGGAAAATTGGAGGTTTTGACTGTCAACTTATTAATTCAATGAAACCAATGTACAAAGGCTTTCCAAATTTGACAACCAATGAATGTGGATGAAGTAAACATTGACCACGTTAATATAAGATTGCTATAGTTTCTCTAAAGCATTTGATAATGTTGATAATTTTTAATATTTTGATAATGTGTGTATTCTTGTTGGTGAGAGTTGAGATGGAATGCCTTTTTTTTAATTTACAACTTCTTCAACTTGGGACTTTAAGGTGGGTTTATGATGGTTAATACACAAAGTGGAAGGTTTCATTGGGGGTGCTTTCTTTGCTTGTTTTCCTATTGCACAAGGCGTTGGCGAGGATCTTCTTTCGGAATATTCTCGACCATGCTCGAATTTCGGAAAATCGTCGCCATGGCGGAGGTCAACGTCGTAACGACAGCGCTGGACGAGTTGCTTGACAGTGGTGGCCGTAGACCTGCCAGAGAAGAATTGGTGCGCCTGAAGAGAGCTACAGTACTTTAGTGCCTGACATTCGTGTCATGGATTCTGGATTATATTTCATTATTATTGTCTTGTTCAAGTGTATATGGCCGGTATCGTGATCTTCCTCCCCATTATTGCCGTTTGTGATCGTGTCAAGGAGCTTGAGCTCAGAGTTCATCGAATCTTGTGCATTTAGACTAGTACATGAGCGATGAGTTGGAGGTGTGTTGATTGACAGTCGCATGCATTTGCTTTCTTTCTTGGATTCGATCGAAATCGAGACTTCTTGGCAGAAGGTCGTGGTGATCTTGGTTAGTATTGGTACTGTCGAGGTTGAGTAAGGTTGACATGTGAGGAAGACTCTGTCGTGGTTTTGATACTTGAGGAAGTGCGTTACTGTAGTAGTGGATAATTATGTGAATCGTGATAGTTTGGGGTTC
Organism: Pseudoscleropodium purum; assembly: GCA_963969395.1. NCBI lineage: Eukaryota > Viridiplantae > Streptophyta > Bryopsida > Hypnales > Brachytheciaceae > Pseudoscleropodium > Pseudoscleropodium purum. Next base: position 12,146,612 of record OZ017804.1, on the reverse strand, counting down.
TATCTTGAAATGGCGGGAAGTTGCTTGTGTCTCATGTTCGCAAGACATGAAGATTTGGTGTCGAAACTAGCACTGTTGAGGTCCAACCGCAGTATACTAGAGAGAGAGAGATGATGGTTGTGGTTTGATATTGAAAACGATCAGTTGAAGTGAGGATTATTTATAGATGCGGAATCTCGTAACGCGTTAGTTCTGAGGAGGCTGCAACAATGTTCCGCATGAAGTTCCAGACGAGAGATACAGCAGGTGAAGACGAAGAAATTGGCGTTCAGGAGCGTTACCGGGAGAGAGCCGCAAATTCAGTCGCTTGTAGCCCAGCGGTCATTTTCGAAGGTCGAGTGGCGAAGTTTGGAAAGATTCAGCCCTTTCCCAATCCTGACAAAGTCATCGCGCACCATGATTCTTCGCTGAGGAGTCTTACCTTGAGTTCCAATGTGGCAACCACTGGCTCCCAGGACTGTGCGGATATACATCTGGAAGGGCCAGTGCAAGAAGTACCTCATTACGCTATTATTCTCGATGTGAATGTGCTGAAGGAGCCTGAGAAACCGTTTGCAGAATCGTTGCACGTTAGAATACAAGGTTACGCGAAAGAAAGCCTGTCGGATAAGAACGTGATCGTCACGAACATCCATTATCAGACTCCAGTCAAACGTCAAGATGCAGACATGGAATCTGTGAGCTCTCAGGCTCCTGCACCTGGTGAAGCACGAACTTACTGCGTGCAGATTGCTTCTTCTGATGCTGATTCCGAGTGCTGTTCGAGTGACGTGAATGAAGGGAAGCCAAGACAGGAGTACGAAGACGAGGCTTTGACAGGGGTGACGAATAAGCTCATGCCAAAGAGGAAAAACAATGCACCGAGCGGACATGACGATGTAAATATTCCTTCCGTCAGTTCTTTCATTTACGAAGCCATTCAAAGAATCTTGACTTCAATTCTGTCAGAGCCATTGACTTTTGATGAGTTTTATATGCATTTGTGAACACTTCTTGTAGACCTTAGTTGAAGTACTAGAAACACAGTTCTAATCGCTTCCGCTTGGAACACAGGGATCATCTGGACCTTAATAGTACACTAATAAGACAGCTAACTTGTGAATTGAAGACAAGCTTTCTTTCTTTTAGGGCTAGGTTTCCCGTCGTATGTAGAGCTTGCGAAGAAGGAGTATCTGCATGATTCCTTGTTTTGAATTGCTTGCCTTGACGTCGCATGAGCAGAGATTTGCTAAGCCATGGGAGGAGCCATTGCTTGCCACCCACGATCAAGCGGAGCTGGACCTCATAGCGAAGCAGGAGGCGAAGATCGAAGCTGAACGTCTTGCCGAAGAAGAGCGCCGGAATTGTCAAAGACAACAACGTGAGGTAACACTTTTCGCTTCTCTCATGCCCTCTCGATTTTCATTCTGCTTTATAATCGATCAATCAGCTTGGATTCATATCAGTGCCCAATGCGCGCGGTTCTTGACAATTGTGGTTGGTGATTGCAGCTTCGAGATTTAGCAAATTGTGTTGGTACTGTATCGACGCCAGGTGACTCTTTGAGGAAGAGCAAATGTAAGAGCCTAAACTTCTACACTTGATTTGAAAATCACCGCCCTGATCAGTTCAGTTTCCATAGTTCAATCTGTGTGTAATAATCTTTTTGGTGGAATTTGGAGTATCGATACTGATAATTGCTGTTTAGTCAAAACTCTTCTTCCTTACGCTTATCCTTTGATGCTCTCTTCTCACAGTCCAGAAGATATTGCGCTACTTACGAATTCCGCTGAGGGTGTTCCGATCGCAGAAAATGAAGCACGGTGGGCATCCCATTGCTCGAGAAGCCAAAGGTGAGAATCAAACAGAGCTCTGGGAGGAAGAACGAATACTGTTTGGAATTGTGGTGTAGTGACTTGAAACACATTGAGGTGTGAGTCCAACGAAATGATCCATTACTGAATCTGGCTTATCATTGTTGCACGATTAAGGTCTCTGTTGATTCTGACGATGTAACTTCACCTTGCCTGTTCTCGTGAATGCAGTGATGAATCCAAAGGCGAGATTGTTCAGTGGATGCCGTATCGTTCCTTCTGGTCCCCCAGATTCTGTACTTGCTTCTATGCGAAACGCTTCCGAAAAGAGTATTTCAGGATCAAATATTCAGTTCGCGAAAGTTGATTCCACTGTAAGCTTCCTTGAACGAATGTTTCCAGATGAATGATAATGCTGATACTTCACTCCTACAATTTTGTTTCGGCTTGTAATGACATGCTGCAACTCTTCCGGACTACTTTGCTGATATTTCCATCATCTGCAGAACCGCGATGTACCCGCATGGACGAGGGAAGAGTACTTGAGGAAGAATGGGATGATCTCAGGCCGGTGGAATGACAGGGTAGGTTATTTGCTAGATGCATGTGTCAGCTGCTTCAAGATGCATGTACCCATTACTTATGGACTTGTAGTCGAAGTCGTTAACATTTGAGTGCGTACTCTTTTAGCTGGCTGTCTCATTTATAAGACCGTTGGTGACATTTACGATTCCTGCACAACTGACACTTCTGTGTGGACCTTTGCAGAAGGACGAGGAGGAATTCGGGGGTGCTTTGGGCAACAACTATCTGAACAATTATCCCTTTGCGGGTATGGCGGGTGGTGTTGACAGCGATTCCGACTCAGACAGCGATTAAAGAGACTTTCTATCGAGCATCAACAGAGATTTTGTATCGTTCTGGATCGAATCCCTGGTGATGATCTTACGACGCATGTTGATGATGTTGGCGACCGAACGTTAGCCTGACCAGGACGAAAACATCGGCAACTCAACCAGGATCCACTCATCAAGCACGAGTTATTTTGAAATTGAATCGAAACCATTTCGGTGCATCCTCTGGAAATGAACGATCGAGAATCGAAAATTTCGTTAAAAACGGCAGTATTTTATGCCCCATTTTTTCCATTCATTTTTAGGACTGGTTTAGATTTCAGACCGCATGGTGTAAACACGAAAGTGCCGAGTCTGTGGAATACCGTCATTTTAGCGAAATACCTGTCATGTAGAATAGATGTAAAAATTATTAATTCAAGTCTTGAAGCAAATAGTTCAAGGTCTATTGGAAGAGATGAGGAGTGATGCATCTTCTGGGTACATGAGTAGTGACAAATTGTCGATTTCAGATGATTTATTTGGTCAAATAGTGACAAATTGTCAATTTTAGGGGTATACATGGCATTATTCCATTAGTTCTTAAACTTTTACAAAATTTTTGAAAGAGGTAGAGGCATAATTTTCCCACTAGTTGCAAAACATTAAAACCCCTTGTGTAAATTGAATTCATAAATTCAACATATTAAGTTCATCACAACCGCCTATATTTGTATAGGTGGAAAAGTTGTGGAACTTGTAATCCATATGGGATATATGTGTGTTTTGTGAATATATATGTATTTCGTATTCATATTTGTATTTTATATTTTGTAATTTAAAACCATATACATATCATGTAATTATATTTGTATTTTGTATTCCATATAGCATATCCATATCTTGTATTTTGTAGTTTGAAATCATATACATTTCTAGTAATTGTATCTATATTTTGTATCTTGATTTGGAAGATGAAAATCATCTATTCTACAAGGATCAATGACTTTGGTTTTTTAAGAAGACCAATGGCATTTAAGGGGGTAGGGAATTTTTCTTGAACTCAAATCAACTACTCTTGATTTTTTTAAGGGAGGGGGAGAAGGGGGGAGGGAGGGAGGTATTGAAATACAAACATCATGTTCGCATCTTTTAGGTACATAGGAAGGCTAGCATGTGGTCATCTAATTCCCATTCAACATAAAGATACTATCATTTTCAATACCTCTTCTAGTCTAGAAAAGTAAACATGTTATTAGAGTTTGTTGTAAAGGTCATCTCCTATTGTAACAAAGGATTTTTTAGGATGGTCTAACTAAGAATAGTACAAATGATACACAACGCCAAACTCCATCATATCCATATTTTGGTATTCCAAGGAGTTTTGGTGCATGTTATTTCTCAAACTCTGGCTCCTGCATTGCACACACTTTATGATTAATGGTATTATGTGTTGGCAAAGAGAATCTCATACAATTACAACAAAGTCTACCTTCGAAAGAAATCGTCAACAAAAGTGCTTCCTATTAATCCAAGTGACGTATGCAACATCCAAAGTACAAATACCCCAAAATTCTTCAGTCACTGAGTTATGCTTCTTCTCCATGTGTTTTCAACAACAGATGAAAAAATAGATGAATCACAGATGACAAAAGCAAGACTTCCATGGACCTCCAAATCAGTACAAGGAAACTGAATGAAAGTAGTCATTCCTGTCCTGAAGAGTTGTAGACAACTGAAGGCTCTCAGTCATTGGCAGGAGAATGAGAATCCAACTCCGCTTTTCAATTCTTCAAATAGAAACCAGCCTTCTTCAAGGAAATTATGAAAAAAATTCGCCCATGACATGACAAAGCACTGTACAAATGTGGACTAAAACATGTACACCCAGAATGAATGCTGCCCAAAATGTGACACCTGCGTTAGGACCAAAAAAATCCAATATTTTTTAGATATTGATTACATAAGAAGTAAATAATCAAAACATGAAAGTCTATGAAAGCCTATTTTTTTACTTTTGTAATACCTCTATTACAAACTTGAGCCACGTAGACTAGGGAAATTATCCACAAAAAGATCTACAAGACAAACTTGACTACTGATGGGGTCTTCTTGTAGTAATTTTCCTAGTCAACATGGCCCGAGCTGTTTCTACTAGAGTACCTACAAACAATATTTTGAAAATACATAACTTATTTCATATTGTGTGCAAATAACCTAATCATGCTAAAGTGTGTTGGAATCCTCTTTCAGTTGCCAATAAGATTTAACCCCTAAAATACCCGAGGCACCAAAATTTGGTGTTTGCAAAACTTTGAAGTTAAATAAAACCTAACTGAGTTGCTATTTTTAGTAATTTATATTTTTGAAAGATTATTCTTGAAGTCTAGTTTTAGCATCAAAAATCTGATCTTGAAAATAAATTGTAGTGATTTTTCTATTCAAGATTTTGTGCAAGGGTACCCATTGTAATCTTGACTTCCCGTAGTGTTGAGAACTCTTGTAAATGAACCTCAAATACACTAGGACTTGAAGAAAAAATCACATTCAAAACTCATTTAAAAAAAATTGTAGAGTACATTTTGAGAAGCTATAAATTGATTGGGATTATTCATGTTAGACCTTAAACTTCATATTTTATTTGGTCACCAACTTTTTAGGTTTGACTTGTGAAAAGTGAATTAAAATTTTTTCTTAGTTTTAACACCCTCATGGTCAAACGTTATAATCTTCCAACTTATAAGTGATATTGTTGTATTTTTTCTTCCTATGTGAACTCTAACACATCTAGTTTGAATTTGTACAGTTACAATTCAAAAAAAATTGATACACCATATCAAAATATTGGCTTTTTGTTCAATTTAGACCTAATTTCTAGAGGCTCAAAACAGACCTTGGGCATTTAGGGGTTAATGAAGTCAATTTACGTTCAATAACACTAACAACGTTCACTTGCAATCAGTGTCCATTTCAGGTGTGTGTATCTTTCTCACTGGTAGAAAAGTGCAAATCCAACACGCATTTCAACTCTGTCAAAGTCACAGAAAACCAGCCATTCTAAACTGAAGGAAAAACATGATTGATTGAAAGGACTAAAGTCCAGTCCCTCCTCAGTCCATGACAAAGCAATGGACGAATTTGAAATGCAAGTTATGGACACTCAAACACTGCATTGAATTGAAACTGGAAGCAATTCTGAAAAGCCCTCCCCTCTGGCCTCTGCTGCACCAAAGCAGCTTCCAAAAGACCTCCCCCAGAAGACAACCCTATTTTGGAGAAAAGCCCATGAAAAATGCAGCTCTGGAAAGCCCTCCCCCAGAAGACACCCTATTTTGGAGAAAAGCCCATGAAAAATGCAGCTCTGGAAAGCCCTCCCTTGGATACAGCCTGTCAGCAAAAAGTTGCTATCATTTCATGTTTTCTATTTTCAAACTGCGAGAAGAAGCGGATGGTACGGCGGAAGCTTAAAAAAGAAGAAGGATATACCTCATCCTTGCATTATTTAGGGTTCCCTTGACGTACTGACGACGTTACGACACAATACACCCGGCCTCCTGCAGGTGGACTTCCCCTTCCAGATGCTTGTACTGTACTGGCGGGTCACAACAAAATCAAAAAGTTGAGGACATTCTTGACATTCTTTCCATTTGTTAAAAAATTAAAAAAAAATAAAGAATCGGGAAAATAAGGTAGAGTCTATTGTAGTGGAACGAGACTAATGCAGAGGTCTAGCCAAGAGTGAATGTAAAAAAAAAGAAAAAAAAGACTCCCTATTTTGTGCTGGGTTATTTTTTTTATTGTTAACCTCTCAAAGACTAGGGGTGTAAGAAAGAGTGTTAGAGAATTCAAACCATCTAGTAGCCTTCTGGTCCTTTCGGGGTTCACATTCTTCCAAACTAATTAAGAGCCTCTAATTGCAAATATGAACTCAGAATATCTAAAAACATTTATGCGAGACAAATAAAAAGTTCTTGCATTTTCTCCAAGGGTAAGATATGGGGGTAAAATTATTTCCACATTAGGTTTGTTGCACTACTATAGATTCAATTGGGAAAACATGAGTCGATTGTTTTTTTTTGTTTTTTTAGGGGGATGATGATCAAATTTAGAAAATTTGAGTTTGAATTTGGAATCAAAGACTCTAAACTAGTAGAAAATGGGATCATGAAATACAAAAGTAATAGCTTCAAAATAGGGGGATGATGTTTAGATTTACAAAGTCATGGTGAAAAATTGGAGGTTTTGACCCTCAACTTCTTGATTCAATAAAACTAGTGCATGGAGGCTTTTCAAATCCAACAATTGATGAATGTGGATGGAGTGCCTTGTTCTTGTGTAGATCTAATGACGCTCTTCTCTTGTGCAAACAAATGTAGATGAAATATACCAAGAGCACTTTGATGTCACTACTATAGCATTTCATAAGCATTTCATAATGCTTTGACAATGCAATAATCATATGTTTTACTAATATAGGATATGGTACTCCATTCAATAACTCCACCAATGTTGACATAATTATAGTTACAAGGTATAAATCAAAATGTTTGTATCCTTGTTAGTGGGAGTTGAGATGGAACACCTTATCTGACATAAAAATTTTCACAAATTAAAATTAGCTTATAATGAATTATGCACGAAGTCAATAGTCCTTTCTAGTGGTACTTTCTTTATTGCCTCACAATTAATTTTCAATTATTATAATAATACATCAAGTACAATTTTGGAGTTGTAAAAAACAAAATGGAAGGTTAAGAATAATTTTTTAGACTTATTCAATGACTTTTTAGAAAATTTGTGTTTAATTTCATGTAATATTAGATGAATTTTAAACTTTATATATTTGTTTGCCAATGTTAAGCCATATATAAAGCGTATGTATCGTGGATTCTTCATCAGCCTTATCACATGGAGTGCAATATAACCCAATTAACTTTAGTTTTAGGCTTGGGCCTTTAGTTTTAGGCTTTTGGCACCTTACTAAGGGACCTCATTTTCTTGTGTCTTCCATGTGTGGTTTTGGCCACTCATTTTTTTCAAGTTAAGTCTTCCACATGATGACGTGAAAGGCTTTCTCCTCGTGAAATGACTTCATCCTACTATGTAAACATCCTTGAAGAATAATGTACACTTGACTTTGATATTTAACGACATTATTCTAGCTTTTATAAGAGCTTTACTTCATTGGTCATTGTGCAACTTAAATTTTGTATTTATTCACCTCCCCTAGCTACTTTCAAATCTCTAATTGTGAACATGAATTCAAAACTTGCAAATTTGATCAAGAGTGACAAATAAAAATTCCACCAATGTCTTTTCTAGGGGTAGAACATGGGACTATGAAGGGGAATAATTCTCTTTGGCAGTATACTCTATTATAAATGTTGCTAGTGTTTAGTGCTTGTGGTGAGAAGATGTTTCTTGTATTTCTAAAATTACTAGTAGAGTTTTGTCATGATTGAGGGATATGTTGCAAGTTATGTGGTGTTTTTACTATCGCCACTATATTCATTGTTGGCTACATTACCAAAAAATTTGTGACCAAATCAACAAAAATGGACAAAGAACTTGTTAATTTTTTTGTTGATTTGTCCAACACATGAGAATGCCATATTATCAAATTAAAATTCAATATATCCACCACTTGGGTGATTGTGGGCTTGGAGATTTGACTCAAACCTTCTAAACGACATTAGAAGATTTTTGGGGCCTTTAGATGCCTACGAGTTATCACAGCCTGCGAATGCAAGAAATAGGTTTGGCGCAGCGATTTGACGTGGCCGAGACCTTGCCACGTCATTAACCAAGTTTTTATTTTATTTTTATTTTTAAATTTTTTTGACAACGGGCCATTCCTCTTGCTGCAAGGAAACAAGCTCGAAAGAGGCTACTGGACCTCCCCAAACTCTTCTAATGAATTTCATTCACTTTGACATTGCACCATTCACAAATTGCCTTAAGTTTGTTAGTTGTAGAATTTTATTTGTATAGTTTTTACAATTCAGTTTTCATTTGATCTATTAATTCAATAGACTTTGGTATCCATTTAGGCATTGTAGAATTACTTTTTTCCAAAAAATTTGAGTTAAAAAAAGTTGGAAAAAAGGTAAATTTCATTTCCAAAAATCCGTTTGCAATTTTGAGTCTCCGAAAAAAAGTTATAGAAAAAATTTAGAGAGGATGTTAAAAATGTTAAAGAAAATGTCCATTCATTCCTCTCTAAATTTTGCCTGTAACTTTTGATTGGAGACTTCATATTGCAAACTAATAATTAGAGATGATTGTGCTAAGATGGTCCTTAAAGTTTGATGACTTTAGAAAAACCAAATTATGAATGATTTGATTGGGAATTTTTTTCATTTTACAAAGAAATTTAACTGTGGTGATTTTAACCATTAGAAGATTTTTGGGGTCTTTGAATGCCTGTGAGTTATTACAGCCTACAAACGCAAGAAACAGGTTCAGTGCAGTGGTCTGAAGTGGCCGAGCCCCTGCCACGTCATTGATCCAATTTTATTTATTTATTTATTTATTTATAAATTTTTTTGCATTTGGAGACTAATTCTTTTTTTTTAATGAAATTTTTTTTTGACAGCGGGCCATTCCCCTCGCTGTGGGGAATAGCTGTGGAAAAACAGGCCCGAAATAGGCTTCTGGACCCTCCAAAACTTTGACTTCTAATGAGTCCCCAAATACCCAAAATTTATTTGGAATTCTTCTAAATGAAAATAAACAAAAAAAAATATTGATTTTTTTTTTATGCATGTGGACGTTGTACTATTTGAATCAACAAAAAATTTGTGACCATTTTGTTAACTTTTGCCAAACCAACAAAAAAATTTGTAAAAAGGGTTGATATAGTACCCATTTCAGCAAAAGTTTTGTGATCTTTTTGTTGATTTGGACATTATTTTTTGAAAGTACTAAAAACTATTCAGTTTGGGTGTGGTTAGATATCTTGCCAATTATAAGCCTTTAGTTATTGTTGACTAGTGCCATGCTATCTCACATTGGCATCAAGGCTTTTTTTTCATTTTTTACGAAGTGCCAAAGTGGTGATATAAAATGTTATAGTGGTGCTCCAAATTTCAACATTCATCCACATATTGAATAGAAAAGATCACATTCATACACATCACATGTCTATAATTCTATTTTCATCCACAATTAGGCAATTTCATCCAAGATTTTTTTATAATTCAAAGTTTTTCTCCAAAAAACTTTAGGATTTGTTGCCATTTTTTAGCCAAATTATTTTTTTCTAATGCAATTTGGCACCAAAAAGCCAAATAAAAAGCCCTAATTGGCATGATGGGATCTTGGCATTTGATGTTTGTACATGACAATTAGATGGAAGTTTAAAAGAATGACATCAAGGTCTATTAAAATTTATGAAATCCTAAATAACAATGAAAGAGTTTTATGCTCCAAAATTTTGAAGATATACTTAGGGATTCAATTTTGACTTGAAACAATCCAAGGAATTTAGGCGCTTATCTATATTTACCTGTAAAATTTTTAACCCAAATGGTTAATTAATAGTGTATAACATTCCTCCAACAAAAGCGGTCGTCGTCCACGAGGGACAAATGTTTCGGTACACACCGTTCATCCATCTTCCTGTGAAGGAAAATATTTTGTGAAAGCTTCCGTTGGACAACAACCTGTACGCGGCAATGGCACCGCTCCTGAATCACCAGTGCTCCGCAATCACAAGCCCGTCAAGCCGCACAAGCCGAAAAGAAACTGGAGCCATGGCTGGTTCACACGGTGTTATGGCAGCAAGCAGCGTCGGCGAACAATTACTCCGGGTGTTAGCGAGGATCTTCTTTCGGAATATCCTCGACGATGCTTAAATTGCGGAAATCGTCGCCATGGCGGAGGTCAACGAGGTGCAGCAGCGCTGGTCGAGGTGCTTTGAAAGGGGGGCCGTCTGCCAGAGAAGAACTGGAGTGCCTGAAGTGAGCTACAGTAATTTTGTGCCTGACAGTCGTGGCATGGATTCTGGATTATATTTCATTATTGTCTTGTTCAAGTTTATATCATGGTATCGTGATCTTCCTCCCGATTATTGCCGTTTGTGATCGTGTCAAGGAGTTCGAGCTGAGAGTTTATCGAATCTAGAGTGCATTTAGTCGATGAGCGATGCGTTGGAAGTGTTTTGATTGACAGGTCAACGAATGCGTTCGCTATGTTAACTTTCTTGGATCGAATTCGGGATTTCTTGGTAGAAGGTCGTGGTGATCTTGGTTAGTACTGGTACTGTCGAGGTTTAGTAAGGTCGACATATATACAGTATGAGGAGGACTCTGTCGTGGTTTTGATACTTGAGGAAGTGCGGTGCTGTAGTAGTGGATAATTATGTGAATCGTGATAGTTTGGGGTTCTGTCTTGAAATGGAGGGAAGTTGCTTGTGTCTCATGTTCGCGAGACATGAAGATGTGGAGTCGAAACCAGCACAGCCTTGTTGCTGAGGTTCAACCGACATACTATCGAGAGAGAGATGACGGTTGTTGTTTGATATTTAAAATGATCAGTTGGACTGAGGATTATTTATAGCTGGGGCCGGAATCTTGTTGCGCGATAGTTCTGAAGAGGCTGCAACAATGTTTCGCATGAAGTTCCAGACGAGGGATACCGCAGGTGAAGACGAAGAAATCTGCGACCAGGAGCGTTGCCGGGAGAGAACCACAGAGTCGGTCGGTTGTAGTCCAGCATCTGTCCCAGCGACCGTTTTCGAAGGTCGAGTGGCGAAGTTTGGAAAGATTCAGCGCTTTCCCAATCCTGACAAAGTCGTCGCGCACCATGATTCTTCGCTGAGGAGCCTTACCTTGAGTTCCAATGTGGCAAACACTGGATCCAAGAAAAGGGCGGATGTACATCTGGAAGGGCCAGTGCAAGAAGTACCTCATTGTGCTATTATTTTCGATGTGGATGTGCTGAAGGAGCCTGAGAAACCGCTTGTAGAATCGTTGCACGTAAAAATACAAGGATCAACGAAAGAAAGCCTGTCGGATAAGAACATTGCCGTCACGAACATTCATTGTCAGACTTTAGTCACTCGTCAAGATGCAGACATGGATTGTGTGAGCTCTCAGGCTCCTGCACGTGGTGAAGCACGAACGTACTGCGTGCAGAGTGCTTCTTCTGATGCTGATTCCGAATGCTGTTCGAGTTACATGAATGAAGGGAAGCCAAGAGGAGAGTACGAAGACGAGGCTTTGACAGGGATGACGAATAAGTTCATGCAAAAGAGGAAAAACAATGCACCTAGCGGACATGACGATGTAAGTGTTCCTTCCTTCAGTTCTTTAATTTAAGAATCTTGACTTTTGTAAGGGCGGTTGACTTTAGATGAGTTGTTCATACATTTGTGAACACTTCTTGTAGACCTTGAAGTTTGTAACACTCCTAAATGCTTTCAGATATATTCTTCTCCACGACCGATCAGTCCGACGTACTTGAATTTGGATCACTGCAACTTTCTCTCTTGTGTACAACTTTTCCACAAGTATAGCGATCCGGCAGTCAGTGGAAGTACAGTCTTGGTCGTTTGCCCTTGGAACAAAGGGGTCATCAACTGGTCGTTAAATAGTACATTAATAAGACAGCTAATTTGAGGAACGAACACATGCTTTCGTCCTTTTAGGATTCGGTTGCCCGTCGTATGTAGAGAAAGAGTATCTTCATGATTCCTTGTTTTGAATTGCTTGCCTTGACGTCGCATGAGCAGAGATTTGCTAAGCCATGGGAGGAGCCATTGCTTGCCGCCCACGATCAAGCGGAGCTGGACCTCATAGCGAAGCAGGAGGCGAAGATCGAAGCTGAACGTCTTGCCGAAGAAGAGCGCCGGAATTGTCAAAGACAACAACGTGAGGTAACACTTTTCGCTTCTCTCATGCCCTCTCGATTTTCATTCTGCTTTATAATCGATCAATCAGCTTGGATTCATATCAGTGCCCAATGCGCGCGGTTCTTGACAATTGTGGTTGGTGATTGCAGCTTCGAGATTTAGCAAATTGTGTTGGTACTGTATCGACGCCAGGTGACTCTTTTAGGAGGAGCAAATGTAAGAGCCTAAACTTCTACACTTGATTTGAAAATCACCGCCCTGATCAGTTCAGTTTTCATTGTTCAATCTGTGTGTAATAATATCTTTGGTGGAATTTGAAGTATCGATACTGATAATTGCTGTTTAGTCAAAACTCTTCTTCCTTACGCTTATCCTTTGATGCTCTCTTCTCACAGTGCGGAAGATTTTGCGCTTCTTGAAAAATCCGTTTAGGGTGTTCCGGTCGCAGAAAATTAAGCATGGTGGGCATCCCCTTGCTCGAGAAGCCAAAGGTGAGAATCAAACCGCTAGAAGGAGCAACGGATACAGTTTGGAATTGTGCTGCAGTTACTTGAATCACATTGATGTGTGTGTCTGATGAAATGATCCATTACTGAATCAGGCTTATCATTGTTGGACGATTAAGGTCTCTATTGATTCTTACGATGTAACTTCACCTTGCCTGTTCTCGTGAATGCAGTGATGAATCCAAATGCGAGATTGCTCCGTGGATGCCGCACCGTTCCTTCTGGACCCCCAGATTCTGTACTTGCTTCTATGCGAAACGCTTCCGAAAAGAGTATTTCAGGATCAAATATTCAGTTCGCGAAAGTTGATTCTACTGTGAGCATCCTCAAACGAATGTTTGCAGCTGATTGATGACTCTGATACTTCATTCCTACACTTTTGTTTCGGCTTGTAATGTCATGCTGCATCTCTTCCGGACTACTTTGCTGATATTTCCATCATCTGCAGAACCACGATGTACCCGCATGGACGAGGGAAGAGTACTTGAGGAAGAATGGAAAGGTCTCAGACCGGTGGAAAGACAGGGTAGGTTATTTGCTAGTTTCAGCTGCTTCAAGATGTGCCCAAATATTACATCTGGATTTGTAGTGGAAGTCGTTGACATTTGAGTGAGTACTCTTTAGCTGGTTGTCTCATTTATAAGAGCGTTGGTGACATTTACGATTCCTGCACTACTGACACTTCTGTGTAACTTTGCAGAAGGGCGAGGAGGAATTCGGGGGGGCTTTGGGCAACAACTACCTGAATAATTATGTCGTTGCGGGTATGGCGGGTGGTGTTGACAGCGATTCCGACTCAGACAGCGATTAAAGAGACTTTCTATCGAGCATTAGCAGAGATTTTGTATCGTTCTGGATCGAATTCCTGATGATGATCTTACGACGCATGTTTTGATGATGTCTTCGACCGAGCAGCCGCCTGACCAGGACGAAAACATCGGCAACTCAGCCAGAACCCACTTATCTGAGTGTGGATTCATCATGCACGCATTATTGAACTTGCTATCCAAACCCATTTGGTACATGAACGAAAGAATGAAAGAACCTCCAGCTTTGTAATCTCCAAGGGGCAACCGCATACTTGATCGTCGAGGTGTACCTCAATGGATCATCCGAAAGAAAGAAAGCGTGGCTGTAGAATTTTTGGTAATCATCCGAAAGATTTGAGTTTGAGCTTGCTTGATTCCTGACGGCCAGAATTAGTGGCCATGTACTATCAAAGCAGACGTAGGGATACCTCTAATGTCCAAGTGTATATAGCAGTCATCTTCTTATGACAGCAAGCCAAGCTCGTCTGTCCTGCCCATTGGCAGGAATGCGGCACACAAAGTCCACAGCCAGTGTGTCTCGTTTTCATGTTTATCGTCATATAGTATGATCAGCGACCCCATTCGTTTTCTCTTCCAAATAGGTTTTTAATCTCTTGAGAGTATGCATGTTTGCAAAGAATAGTCATGCTAAGCTCATCCATAGAAACCCGCCATTAGACCCTCGAAAATACCAATGACACAAGGTGAAACGAAACCAGAAGTCAATTTGAGAGTTGGTTTTCAATAAACTCAACTTTGAAAAAATGAATACAAAAATTAAAAAAAGACACCGGTCTGAGCGAATTGAGACAATCAGACGGCTCAATTATTTCATCAGAGTCAACGAAGATTCAATTCAACAGCAGTCTGTGTCCACACTCCACAGAGATGAAAAAGCGAAGACCAAATGAATGCAGAAAAGAGAAAGCCGGTCCCGACTCCCTGAAACTATTTGAGGAGCGGTCCACCGGCCCCACCGAGCACCGGTGCCAGCATCTTTGCACACAAGTTCCAGGCTGCTTCCCTGGCCAAGCTCCGCCCGACTAAGCAACAGGGAGCCTAGGGTTTGACTGTGCTCACGCAGAAAAGAGTTCCTTCTTCCCTTGAAAGAGGCCCCGCGTGTTTTCAGGCTCCGTCACTTTCAAGGACGCTGGTGGATCTTCCCCTCCTTAGAACTTGATGAGAGAGGCTGGTGAGGGTGCGGGCAGTTCCTTGCTGGTGGGGGTTACTGGAACACTTGAACTCAACTAGAGTTTGTTCTTTCCTGTTTGTTTGTACGCACAGTGGAACACATTTCAGTGCGGAAGACTTCTGAAGCGGTTTCAATTGCTGTGAGAGTTCGGGCGACGGTTTCTTCTCGCGTGTAGAGTGTGAGGCTGTTGGATTTCGTGTTCATTTTTGGTGGATTTTTCGTTGTGGAACGATTTCTCTGTACCGACAAATGGCTCTTGTGAGGGGGGACGCTTTTTTAGCAGGAGGATAGTAGCAAGTGTGTGGAGGGATCGGGAAGCCTAGTGGAGATTGTTCGTCATCGACGGCGGTTTTTGTAACCCGCAGTACTGGCGACATCCACAGCGTTGAGGTAAGTACAAGCCAAATCTCCAGTTCAAGCCAAGTTCGGGTTCGAGTTTGGGGCCTTTCATGACGCAGGAGCCTGTCTGTCTTGGCGCAGCTGATGACACAAAGGGCAACCCCAAATGACGCGCGTTACTCATTCGATGCTGCTCACTCCTTTTGAGTTTCTATTAAGCGTGCAACCCCAGGAAGTTTTGGAAAGTTCGCAGGCGTGGACACAGTTCTAGTGTGCAATCAACAACTTGCGTTACTTGTTTTCGTTCAGGTGGATCTGTACAACACGCACGGTTCTCTGCTCGGTGGAGTGGGAGCACTTTGGAACTCGATATCTTCACACGTCGGTGAGTATTTGAATTCCATCATTATGGTCCAAACATAGTTCCCTGCCTCCCTCAAAAGAACTTAGCCCCTGCTTTTCTTTCTTCTTGCGTTTCTTTGCAGTCCTCTATGTTGCTTTTTGGAGGTATTTTGTGTTTTGAGTTTGTCACAGTATTGAAGAGATTGAGGTTGTTGGATCATTTAAACCTTGTGAAGGTGAAGGAACCTTCTTCTATGCACATGAAATGTTTCCAGAGAGGACAGGAGAACTAAGAGCTTCTACATGACTCGTGATTTTGCCTATGTAACAATCTATTGAGGTCATCAATTTCACGTCTTGACTTCTGATTTTAGAGCAACATGAATTTAATCCCTCAATGCCCAAGCTTTTTTTAAGTGTGTTTTGACTATGAAAAAAAGGTATGGGCTTATAGTTAACCTCAATGAAGCAAATTGTATTTTTTTCAAAATCTAATTGTATAGATGTTTAAAGAACTTGCTTATTAGTATGTTTACCAATTATGAGTGCAAAATTGCATAGAAGTTGTGAGATTACAACAAATAAAAAGTAAATTTTTTATTTTTAGTATGTTGTCCCTCCCTACAATGTTTAAAAAATTTGCACATAATTTCTTTTTGGAATCAGAGGTGACATGAACAACTACAAATTGTGTTAGCACACCAAAATTCACTTTCAGAAAACTTAATTTCACATGAAATGGTATCAAATACATTGTACAATTCATCTTGCAATTGTTGAGATGCAATTTTTTTAATAAGTGTAATTGCAAATAACTTCAAATCAATGCTTGCATGTTTAAATTTTCAATGGTGAAATCATAAAAACATGTTACTCTTTCCATTGGGATCATTTTCAAAGCAAATGGATAAGTACAAGTTTTTACATCTCAAATCAAGTGAAATTGACAAACTTTGTTCAAAGTTGAGAATTGAAATAAAATTAGCAACCTTTACTCTTCCACTAATGGACATATATGACTTTGAAGACCTCTCAAAAATCAAATGTTTACCTTTTTCAATGAAAAATGAAAGTTTTTAACATATAGCCCTAAAAATTGCATGATCTTTTTGAAAAATAGTCAAACAAAATTAATTGCCCAGGCCAAAATGAGCTTGTAATTTGAAATCAACCATATATGATTGTTTAGGAAGTTAGAGGTTAAATTTTGATTTATGATCAATCAATTTGTAAGTGCAAAGCATCTTTCAATTTTTTGGAGGCAATTAAGTTTCAACATTTGTATACACCCATAAGGATCATAGATGTCTATTATGGAATCACCCAAATTGGTGGATCTAATATAAATGATATTATTAAAATGAGGTCAATTTTTGATCTTAGAATGAATTAATATTGTTACTTGTATAGGTCAACAAATGATCAAAATTCTCAATGCTTAGTTTGTTCATGACCACCTCAAAATTGCTTAAAGAACCTCGGAATGAATTTGGATGTCTTGGTTGTGTAAGGTTGTGGAGGTACAATAGGATCCATTTGTCTTCTAATTTTTGTTCAATTTAGGATCTTGTGGAATGATTTGATTTTGTTTAGAATTTGACAAAGACTTGAAACTAACTTTTGGAATCCTTTTCAATGGCTTTAAAGTGAAGGTAGACATCATGTAGAGAATCTTGAAACCGTCTTTTAAAACTTTATCATTGTAGTCCATGTTGTGATGTTTTTCGTCAAGTTTCCATGGTTGTGTGAAGAAGAGTCTTGTAAGTTAATAAGCCAATTTTATTTTATATTGTGTGGTTTTTCTATTTAGAAGAATCCATTGGATAGCTATCAATATGCTTGCATTATGAATTAGTACCATAAATTTAATGTGCCATGGTAGGAATATTCTTTTGAATGACTTTTGTCAAGTTTCATGTAAGTGAATAGAATTAAATTTTAAAGTTTACTTGGTTTTGGATGACAAAATCCTATGTGAGAACATGAAGTTTCTATGATGGCTAGCTCAGGACATTGTGGAAGTTGTACTAGTACAAAAGACCATAGTAGAGATCAAATACTATTCTTTTAGTAATATGTTTCAATGTAAATTATAAGAATATATAGAATTGATGTTTGTACACTGGAATTTCTGGAGCTGGGAATGACTACTAATTTGTGTATGCAATGAATAATTTGCACAATGGAATTTGTAAACTAGGAATGAGTACTAAAATGTGTATAGCGGGGTACCAATCAAAATGGCGTTTTTAAATTTGTAGGGAAGGAAATTTCACATTTACCAACTTTGATAGTCTCCTAAGAGTTGGAAAAATGGTATTTTATCATGAAATTTCTATCGCAATACCATCTCTATGTTAATTAGACATATATCAAATTTAAAGGCCAAAAGATCCACCAAAAAAAGATATTCAAAATCTACCAATATGTGTAGTTGTAAATTTTTTTTCCATGTTGCCAACTTTGACAGCCTTCTAAGGCTTGAAATTTTATTTTTTTTCATGAAATTTTTGGTAAAAGACCATCTATATGTTTTTTAAATGTGCAAAAAATTTCAAGTTCAAAAAATCCATAAAAAAATAAGATATTCAAAATCTACCAACATGTGTAGTTGTGAGAACTAATTTCACTGTTGCCAACTTTCACACTATCCCAAGGGTTGAATTTTTTTTTATTTACTTTTAATTTTTTTTATGTATATGATCTTTACATTAATTATATGTATGCCAAATTTAAAGGTCAAAGAATTCACACAAAGAAAGAAATTTGAAATATACCAACATGTGTAGTTGTAAGAAGGTTATTTTCAACCCTTGGGATAGTGTCATTTTATAGGTAAAGTTTCATAGGGATATAACAATCATTCACACCTAAACATGTTGATAGATTTCAAATATCCTTTTTTATGTACATCTTTTGGCCTTGAAGTTTGGCACACATTTTATCAACATAGAGATGGACCTATTCCAAAAAATTTGTAATTTAAAAAAAATTTAGCCCTAGGGAGGGTATTGAAGTTGGCAACTTTAAAATTGTTTTCTACAGCTACACATGTTGGTAGATTTTGAATATCTTTTTTTGTAAGACTTTCGTGGCCATGAAATTTGGCACACATGTTATTAACATAGAAATCATTTTTTGACAAAAATTTATAGTAAATAAGCAATTTTTTAGCCCTGGGAAGGGTGTCAAAGTTTCTCAAAACGACACATGTAGGTAGATTGTAAATATCTTTCTTGAGATTATCTTTTAGCCTTGAAATTTTGAACATATGCTATTAACATAGAGAAATAGTTGTTCCAAAAATTTCATGGCAAAAAAAATAAATTTCAATCGTTGGGAGGTTGTCAAAGTCGGCGACATGGGAAAAATTTCACATCTATATATGTTCGTAGATTTCAAATATCTTTTTTTGAGTGAATTTTTTTGCCTTGAATTTTTGTTTACATTTTATCAGCATAAAAATAATGTTGTGACAAAAATTTCATGGTAAAATATCAATTTTTGAACTCTCAAGAGACTACCAAAGGTTACAAATGTGAAATTTTGTTTCTTGTGAATTCAAAAACACCATTTTAATTGGTATCCTATTGTACATTGTTGACAGTTTTGTAATCATAGATCAATGAATTTCATTGTCTTGAAAGTGTTTTATTGTATCACAAACCAAGGGAAGGCATGAGTGATGATTTTGTTTTGGAATCCAAGCACAAGATTTTTTTGAGCCATAGTAGAGTTCAAAAGGAATTTGTAGAGCATTTGTGTCAAGCTTTGGAAGATCATTGTTACTATCCCTTTTTTGACAAACATCTTGAAAGTTTGTCCAAGGGTAAAGAATTTCCAAGCTTGATTGTCAAGATTGCTCAACAATGTCAATTGTTCATTGTAGTGGTGTCAGAGGAGTATTTCATGTCCAAATTGCAAATGATTGAATTGAACACCTTTGTAGAAGCAAGCAAGGTGTTGAAGTCCAATATAAATATAGCCATTGTCCCCCTTTTTTTTAGGCTTTCAGGAAATGACTTGAAAGATGAAAAGAGGTAGCAAAGATGGTTGGAGGTAGTATAAGAAATTCATGTTTTTTTTACAAGTGCTAAAACATGTCTCCATGTTTTCTAAAACATCGCACATGTGTATTATGGATGTCTAGAAAAATCTGTCAAGATTGATTTGGTAAAAACATGAGGAAATTTGAAAAAATAGGACATGTTTTTAGATAAATATCACAACAAACACAATTTAAAAAGGTGCTCAAAATGCACCATGTGGCAGCCACATAAGTGCTACACAAGTATGTAATGCCATGTAGGATTTTTTTCTCCTAACCAAAAGATGAGGTGGTAGTCGACGTCATGTTTTTTGAAAATTTTCATACTGCTTTTAGTGACATCAACTTAAACATTTATAAGAATTTGAATATTGTTTTTAGCAACATTGATTTTGACTTCTAGACATTTTTTGAGACGTTTCTTGAGACATCAATTTTGATATTAGCTTAGACATATGCCACATACAATATATTATAAATCATACACAATATGCTATACATTATATAATATACGCAATACACCGTATTGACAATAATATTGAATGACTTGGAAAGCCTTATTGTCAATATTCTAATATGAGAAAGCAAGTTATTTATGCAAGAGGGGTGGTAGGAGGGAAGACAAATTGTATGGGACATCTAAAACGTAATTTTTTATTATTAAAAATTGAAATTTCAGTTTTAAGTATTATGATGAACATGATATTGTCTCGTAGAAAACATCCAAATGTTCCAAAGGATGTTTGTATTGACATTGCAAAAAACATTTCAATGTCACAGAAGACGTCTCTATTGACAACACAAAAAACATCTACATACAACACAGGGTTGACAGGGCGTCCGGACGTAGTGTCCGCTGACATTCGCGTCCTGGCGGACGCAGCATCCGCCTGTCCGCCCGTCTGCCCTGTCCACCCCGTCCGTCCGTCCGCCCGATTACGGCCGTCCGATCGACGCGCGGACTGATCTGGTCCGCACGATCTGGGCATCCGCCTCGGGCCGTTCGCCCCGTCCGTCCGCCCCGCCCGTCCGCTTTCCGACGGCGGTCGGGACACTGCGTCCGCTAGCGTCCGTGCGTCCGGACGTCCGGATGTCCGAAAAACGGACACTATTTTGGGGCGGACGTTGAAATTCGTCAACCTTGATACAACAGAAGACATCTTAGCTGATGTCTACTATGACAATGTTGGAATTCTAAAATGGCATTAAAGCATGCTAACATGGCATGACACTTCATTCTCTTTGAGTGCCGAATTACTCAAATGCTAATGCAAATGACCTTTTTTTGGAAAAAAAATACTATGTGGTTTGTTTTCACCTATTTTTTCACATGTGATCATTGTTTACATTAGCCCCTAAGAATTCCTAGAAATTTACTTGCAATCAAATCTTAAGCCCTTACTAATGTGTCTAAGTCATTTGTAGTCTTTCTATTGTTCCTCTTGTCCCAAGTCAAATTCAAAATGTTGGTTTCAACAAAAATTGTAAACTCTAAGAATTCTTTTAATTTCTTTAAATGTATTATATATCTTGTGAAATCAAAGATTTGCTGTGATTTTCCCTACAAAATGTATGTCACATCACTCTAATTTAAAAGAGACCTCAATAATAGAAAATAAAAATTTAAAATAGACACCCTTGCACAAAATGTTGAATTGAAAAATCATAATCTTTCATCATGAAAATCATTTTCAAATTGTATAAGCTACACTTAAAGAAGACATCACTTTTAAAAATAACTAATTAAAATAGTGAGTACTTTAGGATTTCTTTTACTTTAAAGTTTTGTCAACATCAAAATGTGGTGCCTTTGCATTTTGGATTTACATGTCATAAATGTAATAGCAAAAGGTGAATATCTACCTTTACAATAATATTACTTTATCTACATTTTAAAGATAATTTTTTATTAAATAAAATAATTAAATTACATAGAATTTTAATTTATAGGAGAAGAATTGCCCCATAGAATTTCAAGATGATAACAAAATTGTTTCTAAATATGCAAAGAAGAATTTGCACTAGAAATATTGAACATGGCTATGATATGAAAAGTGCAATGTCTTCTAATCTATTTGCAATCCAATTGTTTTAAAGCCCTTGAGCAATGGAAAATGAAATAAGTGCAATATACAATAGAAGTGAGTGCAAAATTATTGTTTTGTTTCCAATTTTCTTTGTTGTTTGGAAGAAGGTATAAACAATAATTACACTAAAAAAATGTTCAAATTTTTTTTAGAAAATCTTCACATTATCAAATTATTGTACCTTGGTGCATGTGTGAATACAATTTTTATTTATCAAACATGCAAATGGTTCAAAATTAGCATCTCTGAATGTAGGACATAGGTTTTTTTCTTAAAAAGTTATAAATTTTAAAACTACTTTTTTTAAAGCAATATTTAGTATATTTTTTCTTTGCATTTTCCATCACTATTCTATTGTATATAACTTTTACAATTGGATTCTTCTAAACTTGCATTTTCACACATGTACTCTATCATTTAAATGATCTACAGTAAAAATATTAAAAATAAAAATAAAAATAAAAATTTCTAGAAGTCATTGTATTCCAATACTAATCCCATTTTCAACCAAGAATAATAAGTGTTACCTACAACTGTCCTTCAACTCCAAAGTCATAGTGCTTAAAGGAAAAAAACAAACTAATTCTTTCCATAATGCAAACATATGTGTTCAAAATAGCAATTACTACAATTTCAAGAATACATATATGTTATATTCTATGAATTATGGAACATAATGTAAAAACAACTTCTCTAAAAATTCCAAGGCCAATATTTTGAATTATTTGCCTATCCTAAGTTAAAAAAATTGATTTTACTCCTAAAGTTCCAAGGCCAAGTTTTTGTCAAAAATAGTTCATTATTGAAAGTTCAACTACATTTATCCAAGAAAATCTAATTTTTTTTTAAGAATCAAACCATAAGATCTTGCACTTCACTTGTCTCAAATCATATGATCAAAATTTCATGACTATACAGATTAGAAGATATCAACATTCAAAGTTGGAAAGTAAAGATTGTTTAAATAATAACTTGCAATATCAAATGACATTGACTACAATTTGCAGAATTTTGTTGTACTATGAACGATAAATTTAAAAAATATTGTATAGAAGTATTGAATTCAAAGTCTACAAAAAATATTTAAAAAGAGAAATCATTTTCATTCTTTTGATAAATGTTAAGTAGAAGTAGGTCTAAGATAGAAAGAGAAATTGAACTATTAATAGTTCTAAGATGGGATTGGAGCACCCAAATTCTAGTGGTGAGATTGTTTTAGGAAGCGAACTTAACCTTCTTAAACAATTTTTCTTTTAAAATTTTGGAAATTAAACTAAAAAATGCATCCCATAAGTTAAGATTTAAAATCTCTATATCTTGATATCCTTCAATGGATTTGAATGCTTTGTTTAATTTTGGGTGGTTGTTAACCACATCAAAGAGTTGTTGGAAGCCAAGATTTTCATATGTAGTTGAAGACAAATGTGCACAACTTTGATACATCACATGTGTTATAACTTTCTTTCCTAGGAGCTTAGCCCCTTAACTAATAAAGAAGTCCGATTGGTTTGTTTATTATTTAAGTCATCTTGAATAGGTCCTTTGAAGTTTTTATTTTGTTTGATTTTGTAGTTTGTATACAATAGACTTCTTTGGTTACGATGATATGAATGGGATTTTCCCATCTTAATTAGTCAATTGCAAGAATATGGATACTTTCTAAGATCCTTTCAAAATCATTTGCAAATGAGTCTAACCATCACTAGTGAGTTTTTGAAATGCAAACTGAAGAGTTTTGAAAGCAACAAATTCTTGCATATTGCAATGGTACCAAGAATCTTCTACAAAAGAAAAAATCATAGGAGATTACTTCATGATTTTTAATTGGATTTTTTTCTAGAATCGCAATTAGTTAATAAAAGATCAACATTCTTTTGGTCTTGGATTTGTTATGCTTTATGGTAGGAGGTGCAAGAAACCACTTATTTAAGAATTTTTTGGCTTAGGATGTATGCTATGCTAATCAAAGCATTTTCTAACAAATTTTTAGAGAAAAGAGAGGGAGATACATCCATCACAATTTGATTCATAATTATTAAAGTTAAATTGAACTAGATATGATTTTCTAAAGATCACAATAGTAAGGTGCCATTTGAGTCTATAAGTACAACTATAAAATGTCAAACACTTGTCTATTAATGGTGCAAATGGAGTCCAAAAATGAAGGTGTGCAATCTTATATAGGTAACTACAATGAATTATGACTTGTTTGCAAACCATCTCATATAGATTTTTGCCTGAAATTTTATAAGAATCCAAAATCTATTTTAAATTCACTATTTACAACACTTTGAAAATTTATAGTATATTCAAATAGAGTTACCAAAGGGCATTCTAACTAAATCTAGAACCTACTTTTGACTATCAACAACAAGTCATTTAAAAATAGAACCATATTCATTTAGGCGTTGTTATTTTATTTGGAAGTATTTAGATATTGTTACTTTTTTACACACAAATTATACTAAATAAAGAGTTCAATTTAATCAATAACTATGAATGTTATTTTAGTGTTCTACCTACTTTGCAAATTGATTCAATTAGTAGGCGATGTTGTGATATCATTTAAGTTTGACTAATTTTGGAACTATGCATTTTGGTGAGGGCACAAGCATTATTGTTTATAATGGTTTACATGAGATCAATACTATATATGTGATCTAACCTACTTTTATACAATCCTAAATATTTTGGCTTTTATCCATGCACATTTGCATTCAATTTTCATCCATTTGTTCAAACTAATTAGATATCATTCATCCATAATTCACTCAATTGGTGTGAAGAGGTCTCACACTATTCTAATTTTTGCACTTGTTGAATTAACTTATGTATAGATACAATCCTAAGCTATCAATATTTGAATCTACAACATATTGTTGCCAACTAACATAGTGTTTTGAAGAAATTATATAACATTTTGAAGAAATTACATAGTGTTTCAAGTTTGGAGGGAGGTGGTTTTATATGTATCCATACTAAGTATTCTTTTATTTTTGTATAGTTGTATTCATTTGGTTAGAAAATGCTTTATTCTTTGATGTAGTTTGTGAATATTTCAATGTTGTCTCACAAAATATAATATATTTTTTTAATAAACATTTTAATACATGTTAATCCAATATTCCAATACATATTGGTTGAAAGCTCCTCTATTTTTTTGAATCAATTTCTCAAAGTTTTTATATTAACTCACTAAATACATCCTTGATAGGACCAACTTTCTTTGTTAATTCCACAAATTGGGCCCCATTACGTAACAACACTATCAAGTTTTTGAAATCTTCATCGTGGCTTGATTGAAGAAGTACATACAAGTTGAAGGAACAATTAATGACTATGCCATAGTACCCACGTATTTTTATCTCACCATTGCTTAAATCCAATGTTAAGTCAACATCCACCTTTGCTCAACATTTGCTTAATAGCATAGGTGTGGACAACACCAACTTTTTACTTCCAAGACTACATGTAAGCATTGGCCTTAAGCCCAAGTGCAAATATACCTTAGGATTGGTTGACAATATTACATGAGAGAGGTTATTACATTAGGGAGTGTCATTTGCAATAATTAATGATGTTGTATTTGCCTAAGCTAGGACAACAATCAATATTACCTTAGAGAAGTTTGCTACTTTATAGTTTTGCTTTAGAAAGGTTCTATTGTATAAGGTAGGAGTATTACC
Organism: Pseudoscleropodium purum; assembly: GCA_963969395.1. Taxonomy (NCBI): domain Eukaryota; kingdom Viridiplantae; phylum Streptophyta; class Bryopsida; order Hypnales; family Brachytheciaceae; genus Pseudoscleropodium; species Pseudoscleropodium purum. The sequence continues at coordinate 12,121,124 of OZ017804.1, read as the reverse complement.
TTACAGAGGTTTGCTACTTTATAGTTTTGCTTTAGAGAGGTTCTATTGTATAAGGTAGGAGTGGCTAATTCTGCCCATGCTCCAAGAATTGCTCCTACAAGTTTACCATGAATAGTCACTATATGAATGAAAAATTGTTCATTGATGAATTGGTGTCAATTTGGGATTCCCATTGCACAATTTTAGAAATGGTTGGGATTGAGTTTGATTTAGAAGTACATAAAATGTTAGTATACTATACAATGGTATGTCAATATTGACAACTTTTTAGTCTCTTGAACAAGTCTTGAGGAACAAATGCAATTTGGAGTACTTCCAATGATGCTTTGGCAATCATGATTAAGCAACACCTTTACAAGTTTTGCCTTTTAGATAGTTTTTAAAGATATTTATTTTCATTGTTAAATGTCTTAAATTTGAATTTTCTTACACCTATTCAAAGTATGTTGGAATGCACTTCCATTGATAAAATTTTCAAGTTCTAATTATAAAGTAGCAAAAAAATAAAAAAATTAGCACTTGATGTGGCATCCAACAAGGATGATGTCAACACACTTTAACACTATTTGAGAATTATAAAAATGTTTTTTCAAATGTCAATTATAACATCAACTTAGACATCAAGATGTTTCTAGAGACATTAACCAAGACGTCAATTGAGAGTCTGAGATGTCTAAATGTTTTTAAAACATCAACTAAGACAACATTGTGTTTATAAGGATGCTCATGTCTAAAATTATACTTTTCATACAATTCCAAAGTCATATCCCATATGGTTTGCCTTCTAACCTACCACTCTACTTGTATATGTAGCTTGTTTTCTCATGTCAATTTGTTCACAATAAGTGGCTTCTAGAGCCAAATACAATATACTGTATATGCCACATATATTTGTGTATGACATATTATGCACGGTGTATTGTATATGACATGTGTATGGTGTACAATGTATGACTTATTGTATAGATTGTATTGTATGTAGACTATTATGTATAGTGGATGTCTAAATTGATGTCCTAAAATGTCTAGACATCTAAGTTGACATCTTAAAAATATCTAGATGTTTGAATTAACATCTCACAAAACTGAGACATGTTTATCAAGCATGTTCAAAAAAATGTTGTTCATGGTGTTTTCATGTCCTCGCAAATATATTGTAACACATGGTACATGCTACATGATGTCCAAAAAAATTAACCTCTTATCATTATTGATGTTCAAAAAAACATGTATGAGTTACAACAAATGTCCAAATTGATAGGACTTAGGACCCATTGTACTAATGACATTAGCAAAATCTAGGATGAAAAAATTATTGATGTAGCACTTCCCGCCTTGTTGGTGTTGATGTGGAGGCTAGGTGGCAGCCACACGACAAGCTTTTTTGAGCTTGAAAGACCATGTTTTTTAAGACATCCTCCAAAATCTTCTTCAAATTAGACCACGTTTTCTATAATTTTAAATGTTTTAAAGCTTGTCCATTATAACGCATTTTTTTGAACATCAACGTAAGTATGGTTGACGTCCTAAACAACGTACCTAGCATGTTATGGGCTTGTCAAAAAGAACTCAAGTTTCTTCTAGTGCATGCTCACATACTAGCATTGTTGTTCTTCGTATCATTAGTATTTTAGGACTTTAGCATTTAGGGGATAGGGATTATGATTTAGGATGTTGAGAATAAGAATAATTTATTAAAAATATTCTAAAGTTAGCTAAATGATCCTAAGAATAGATTAATTAAAAAAAATTTACCCCCTTAAGGTTTTTGATTATGTTTTCACCAAAAACACTCTAAAACTGCCATTTCTAATGCAAGTACCCAATTTTTGAAAAAAACACATTTTTAAACACAAGTAACTGTAGGATCTTGTAGTAAACTATTTTGAAAAGATGTGGTAAAAATTTCAGAAATTTTCACCATGTCGATTACAAGATATTAGCATTTGAATTCACAAAAATGCTTCTTTTTTTTCCCTGCAAAAATCCGGGCAGCTGCACTTCACAAGGTCACATTTGCATGAAAAAATGTCCAAAATGGTGGTTACTCTTTGAATTCATTCTTCAAAGCAAGTTGTCTACATGCTTGAAAATTTTTAGATCATTTGGAATTGTGCAACATGTAGGAAAAAAATAGTAAGTAGAATAAAGTAGAAAATGATTCAAAGTACTAAGTTGTTAATAATTTCTTTATGGAATTGAAAAATTCCATTCCCAATGGTTGCAATGTTGTAATAAATAATGTGCATCTAAAATTTTTATTTTTTTTCAAAAATCTTTAAAATTGAGTAAAATAAAGGGCTTCAAAGTTTATATCGGAGTAGAGATTCCATAACAATCTACAAATTACTTCAAACTAAAATTCCTCATAACTTTTGATTCATTCATCCAAATAAAATGATTCAAAGCTTTCTATATAGATATAATTCTAAAAAATCAATTTCAAATTTTAATTTTTGAAAAAATGATTTTTGAAGAATTCTTTTTGCTGCCTGGGCTGCCCACCGAGCTTTGAAAATCACATTTCATACAATAACTTTTTAGCCATCTAGTCAAAAGTTATAAAAATTGTTGGGCCTTAAAGATACTACTTGGACACATGTCATGTTAATATTTCAAAGAAAAAGAATACAAACTCCATCCATAGTAAGTTGCCCAAAATTGCTATGTTGTCAAAAAATGGGGTTTAGTTCTTTAAGGGTTAAGGTAAAGGTTTCATCTATTGGTGTAGATGAGCATTTTGAAGTAGTTTTAGACCTTGAAATTTTTAAGAACTTTAGCTAGATTAAGATTTCTGTATTGTAGAGACTTAGGATTTTTCATAATTTTATAAATTGATTATGTTGAGCATCCATGAGAAAAAAAATCCTCCCTAAAATGTTGTTTTCATTATTTGAAAAATCACTTTATTACAGGTAGTAGATTCCTACACCTTCCCAAAAATCACCATAAATACTAATATCCTAGGAATCTATTCAAAATCGTTACATAATCATCCTAGGATTTTGAAACTTTAGAGGTTAACTCCTAAAGGATCAAATTGCGTATTTTTGGCAACATAGTAATTTTAGGTAGCTCAATATGAATAGAATTTTCATTTTTCTTTTTTGAAATTTTCACACAACATTTGCCTAAGGAGTAGCTTTAAGACGCAACAATTTTCATAACTTTTGACTTCATGGTTAAAAGGTTATTATATGATATTTAATTTTTAATGTTTAGTAGGAAGCTAGGGTAATTCAATTTTTTTTTTATAAATCACTTTAGAAAATAATAATAGTTTGGAAGTAGTTTTCTAGATTATATATATGTGGAAAGCTTTGAATAATTCCATTTTGATTAATGAGATGAAAGTTCTGAGGAGTGGTAGTTTGTGGGCAATTGTAGAATCTCTACTCTGAAATAGACTTTGAAGTCCTTTATTTAACTCAAATTTCCATATTTTTGAAAAAAATAAAAACATTGGGAGTAGATTGATTATGAAAAAATTACAACCATTGGATTGATATTTTGTAATTCCATAACTAAATTCTAAAATTCTAATATTAAATCATTCTCTACTTCTTCCACTTACTGTTTTTTTCCTATATATTGTACAATTCCAAATTATCTAAATTTTTTCAAGCATGTAGACAACTTACCTTGAAGAATGAATCCAAAAAAGCACCACAATTTGGAACATTTTTTTATAAAAATTTGACCTTATGAAGTGCAACTACCTATTTTTTCTTAGGGTCCCAAAAAGATTTTTGTCAATTCAAATGCTAATATCTTACAATCTATAGGGTGGAAATATTTAAAAAATTTTCCACCCCTTTTCAAACTAACATACTAGAAGATCTTATAATTATATCTATCCAAGATTGTTTTTTTTTCTGAAATTTGGTACTTGTATTAGTAATGGTAGTTTTAGAGTATATTTGGTAAAAACATAGTTAAAACTTTCTACAAGTTCAAAGACTTTTATAAATCATTAAATCTATTTAGTAAAGTCATTAGGGTTTGTAATATTAAAGCTAAATGAGTGACTAGACTATACATACTATACCACCTAGGTTCTAATTGATCATACATTTACCAAAAAAACCCTATCAAAGTCACATTAAAGAATGTCATACTACCCAACTATGATAATCTTATTTCTAATACAATTCTTTGCTTAACTTGATGCCAAATGACTTAAAGAGATAAAAGTATAAATTTAATGTATATAAGTTCTTGATCACAAATACTTGAAGTTCATATTGAATGCATATGTTTTTGCTCTTCTTGAAGTTAGGTAATAGTACAATATCACTCATAGGCTAATTCTTCATACCAAATTTTTACATAGCCTTCTTGATCTTCTTCTCACCTTGACTTTGCTTTGGCTTTCCACTTCCAAATTCATCTTCACATACAAAGTAACAAATTCAATTGTCTTATTAAGAAAATTTTATAACTATATAAACTTAGAAAAACCTATAAACAATACACAATAACTTACAAATTCACAAAACTAAAGACAAAGAAATCATTAAAAAAGGGTACTTGATAACACGCCTTTTGTCCTTATTGCCTTTGTTGTTGTCTCCACTGAGGATGTCGACCTCCTCATCTTCATTATCATTGTCCTTGCCATCTTCTACAAAGGCATTATATAATTGAACAACATTTGCCTACACTTATAGCTTGATCAAAATTTAGAATGGACAACTCCAATTACAAAAAAATGATAGAAAATACAAAAAAGTTCACAAGATTGTATATCTTCTTATGCACCATTTATATATTTCAAAAAATTAAAAAAATCATTAAAGTAAATATTGCAAACTCTCTATATAAGTAAATGTCATAACATTCCAAAAATGCTCAAATATGAAATTGAACATTTGACCTCAACTTTGAAGGATTATTATGTTCACAACATTGTTTAGCTAGATTGATAGTTTCTAAATAAAAAGAAACAAATAAAATATTTTACCCCTAGCCTATAAATGATTACAATTCAATTTTCATGGTTTTGGGTTAAGAAAAATGTATTTTTTTATAGATTCTAAAGTATTGAATTAAGTTGTAAGGAGAGAAGGAAGTAAACACTTTGCTATTTAATAATAGTTGGTACATATCAAATCCACAACATTGACCGAGAACTTTAATAACTCTTTAGGATATCCTGAACTCATTAGTGATAATATTACCATCACTTGATGATTAATACCCTACATGAAAATCATATTTGACAATTTTTTACCAAAAAGTGCCACATGTCAACATGTGATTGTTTTAGGATAACGTAGACCTCTCAATTTGATGGATGAAGAAATTAAATTTCGGCATTTCTTTCCGAAACTGACTTCGTTAGAACTGAGGTTGGAGACGAAGTTCCCAAGAGAGGTTCCCAATTACGTCCCCACGTCCTCCGATCACATCCTTTACACCGTCCGATCGGGAGAGGCCACCATCCGACCGTCGAGCTCACGGTCTGTGTCGAGTCTGCAGGAGTCAGTGCACAAGGAAACAGAGCACGGAGCAAGTGCGTTTGCTCGTTGCGGAGCGTCCGCAGCGTCGATTTTCAGGTCAATTTTCTCGGGAAGAGCTCGTACACGGGCCCCGTGGTGGCTGAGGCGGTCGCCGATGGTGTCTGGCTGATTTTTCCGCTTCATTTTAGACGCAACGAGCTGCATTTTGGTGTCTCCGGCGGTGAGTAAACGTTGTTGAGTGTTTTTTCCATTGAAAGAGCGTTTTTGGTGTGGCGAGCAGCGCGGGCAGTAGATCTGCTTACCTTAGACTGGTAGAATGCGTTAGATGTGCGAACGAACTGGAATTTTGTGAGTTTGTCGACTTTAAGGTTTCACAAAATACGTTTGCGCGTTTTTTTCCTTCCTTGTGAGGGTTCGATGAACGCTTGCCTTGGCGTGTAGGCAGGAATTTATGTCTACTTGTTTTTGTAATTAGTTTTGCGATTATTATTGAGGTCTATGTCGTAATCTTAGTTTTCTAAGATTTTGCTATACAGCTTTGATTCTTTCATGTGAAAGTTTATGAGGTAGGCATGGAGTGAGTAAAGGCATATCATGCTTGCATTTCTTATCAATTATGAAGTAGGTTACGTGTTTTATTTTAAGTCTTTCCGAGTCGTGAGATTTGTGTGTTTCATCTGCGGTGATATGTCACTGTGACTCTTGTTGTAGGTTTTGCAATAGCGAGATGCGAAGTGTTGTAGTTCTGGATTTAAGCTTATCCTATCAATGCTGAGCTGTGACCGATTAGACCTGCTGCTGTGCTTCGGATGTCCTTGCTTCCAACTCTTTCATAAAAGAACTTCAATTGCAGCGACGAACTGTTTTACTAATGACATCCAGTTTTCGTCTAATTAGATTGTCGGTATCGTAATGCGCTACATGCTGTTGGACTGTCGCAGTCTAATCGAAGGCAAAAATGTTTAATGAATGCCTCAACGAGCTGTAGTGTCCGGTTTTTCTTCGATTGAAGACTTTGGTTAGGCATGCTTCGCATTGTATGCTCGATCGAATCATTCGTTTGCTAGAAATTGTCATTTTCTGAATAGGCTAGTATACTTTTGTCGACTGTTTAACTTGGCAGTAGTTGTCTCTCTGAGGATAATTTCTAGTGGTCTTGTTGAAACCAGCTGATTGCGCAAAAGAAATTCTATAGAGAGTAGTAATCCTGCAAGGTGTCTATGTTGAAGCAAGAGAATATCGTATTATTAATATTTCAGGTCAATAACTTTGGGCCGCCGTGCACATTGTCATCTCTAATGATTTTGCTCCTCGTACGCAGGCAATCTGGATTCGGAGAAGGGCCACATCCGGTGCCGTTCTATTTCGAGTCTGGAGCTGCAAGCTCAAGAAGAGGGAGCCGTAGAGGCCGAAGCCCTCCTTGAAGAGAAGATGAGGAGACTTCGAAGAGAGACGTTTTCGGAGAAATGCCACCGGTACAGAGGAGTGATTTTTGTGATTTGCGTGCCCCTTGCTCTCATATCAGTAGTTTTGGTGTTGATGCCTCGTGTTGTGGATCCGGGTAACGCTGCCGCGTATGACGCTAATTTCGAGCTTCCCAGCAACAATGTGAGGGTTTCCGACCAGAAGCGTTACGCAGTGATTTTCGATGCTGGGAGCTCCGGCAGCCGCGTGCACGTGTATGCGTTCGACAAGAACCTGCAGTTGGTGAAAATTGGGAGCGAACTTGAAGTGTTCGTGCAGAAGAAACCAGGATTAAGTTCGTATGCGCTGAATCCGAGGGCAGGAGCGGAGTCGTTGCAGTCGTTGCTGGACGTAGCTCTGAAGAGCGTCCCTGTAGAGCAGCAAAGCACGACGCCTGTGCTGCTGGGTGCAACCGCTGGACTGAGGCTCCTCCCCGGAGACCAATCGAAGAACCTTCTTAAGGAAGTGGAGACGCTGTTGCAGAACAGCGCGTTCAAGTTCAAGCCTGAATGGGTGAGCATCATAGATGGCACGCAGGAAGGGTCTTACCAGTGGGTGACGGTGAACTATCTTCGGAGTCGCCTCGGCAAGGCGTTCGATCAGTCAGTGGGTATAGTGGACCTGGGTGGAGGATCCGTGCAGATGGCATATGCAATTTCGGACGACGATTTTTCGAAGGCTCCAAAGCCAAAAGGCGACGAACAATCGTATGTGAGAAAGATGGAGCTAATGGGAACGTCGTACAATCTGTACGTGCACAGCTACCTCAACTATGGGCTGTTGGCGGCGAGAGCGGAAGCGCTGAAGCTGGTGAAAGAATCTGAAACTTGCCCTTGTCTTGGAAAAGGCTTCGAAGGATCGTACACGTATGGCGGACAGGAGTACAAGCCAAACGCAGTGGCAGATGGTGGAGATTATGGGAAGTGCAGTAAACTCGTGTTGGATGCGCTGAGAGTGGATGCAGCGTGTGAGAGCATGAAATGCACGTTTGGAGGGATTTGGAATGGAGGTGGGGGCCCTGGGATGAAGTCGCTATTTGTGGCTTCTTTCTTTTTCGACCGGGCTGTGGACGCAGGGATTGTCAAGGATGCGGATGCCGCAGAGGCAGTGGTGACACCGTCAGCCTTTGAAGAGGCTGCGAAGAAGATCTGCAGCCTCAGCATTGCGGAACTGGGTGACGAGTATCCTAACGTGGCGGCGGAGACTCGAAAGTTCTTGTGCATGGATTTGACGTACCAGCACTTACTACTAGTGACTGGGTTTCAGGTGGATGCAAGCGCAGAGATGACTTTGGTGAAGAAGGTGAAATATAAGGGGGCGTATGTGGAAACTGCTTGGCCGCTGGGCAGTGCAATCGAGCTCGTATCTCTGAACAAGGTTTGACAACCCAGTCGGAGTCTCCGAGCAGTGTTTGGATAGATTCACTCACTCTGAAGGATTTATAGATTCTAGTTTAAATGGCTCGTATTTTCACTTCGAATCTGGGGCCGAGTTTAGGAGTGAAGCATCTCCAACTGGAACCGAGTGCTGGGCTGTCGCTGAGTGCTGGAGATTCAGAGATTTTGTAGGACACTTTGCAGGAATGCAATACAGGGAACGCTGCTGGTGGAGTTGAAACTCGTGCTCTGATATTGTGCTTAGCCTGGATTATCGACGATCATCGTGCAGTGATACTTCACCGGTAGGTGTTATCGTGCATTGTTAGTGCAGAAGGTAGGAGGAAATATTTTCACCTGTCGACGTGGAGTATCTAGCTGGAATACTCTATATCTTGCGAGACCGCTTATTGACGGGGATTATAATCATTTACAAGGTATTTATGTACTGAATATAATTTGTAGGTGATAACATGAACTGGAGTTCCAACTGTACAGTACCGTTGGAGCTATTCTTAAGTTGCCCCCTGTCCGACGGTCTGGCTCACGATGTAGTGGTCAATGTCGTATTGGAGTAGTAAATGTCGACAAATTATATGGGTGTGGTTTTATGCAGGCGAAGCGTGCGCGTGTTGCTGGACCTGATCTGCCATGGAAGAAGTTTTTGTTGAATTTTGGACACTGAACCCTAATCCTGATTTGAATCAATTGTTGGATCCCCACCCTCTTTCTTCCTGCATTCCAAGGACGTGATCGCCGTCAACATCTCAATGCCCATCCTTAAGTACACTAGCAACATATTGGTTCCAACTACTAATGTGGATACTGTATTGGTAGTGTAGTAATGGTTGGCAACTACATTTTCCATCCATAATGTAGGAAGATGGAGATTATAATGTATCTCCCTGCAACTTAAAAAAAAAAAAAGCATAAACCTTTTGCAATATTATAGATGGATGGTGATTCAATTGCCTCTTAGGTGTGGAGATGCCCTGAAGGATGTGCTCTACCCCAAAGGTTATAGATACAGTTAATTTTTACTAATGGTATGTAGTATGTCATTTGTAATGCTTACATAGTGTCATCAAAATGGATTGTGACATGATAATAAACTCACTTGTGCTCAAGAAAGATCATCCTCAAAAGAATTTGTTGGGGTTTGGTAAAAATATTGATAAAAACATGATAATAAACACACTAGTAATGAATGGGCATTTAATACAAGGATGTCTATTTTCACCTTAAAAAAGATGCCCATCCCTTTAAAGTAAATGGGTTATAGATATTTAGTTGAATGGGTGAAAATTTATACAATGAAATAGACCAATTTTGATTAATTGCCCATCTAAGGGATAAACGTTGTCTTTTCTTCTCTTAAATTAAGCTAGTTTGAGAATACAAAAGAAAATAGTAAAAGATATTAGAAGAAACATGATTTGTGCACACTAAGAAAATTGCCATGTAAAGATCCACAATGAATTTCTTTCTTAATTTTTGCAAACCACGTTTCCATTTGTGAGAGCTTGTCTTATAACACCAAGGATAAAGTTGTTGTGAATATGTAATATAGTTTTTTTCAAAAACTCTTGCATCATTATTAAGTACAAATTGATTTCTCAAATAAGCAATTGGAATGATATAAGAGTTGCATTAATTTATCCTCATCACCTAATATATAGAACAAATCAATCAATCCACACATTAGTGGAAAATAATGTCACAATCAACAAAAGCTAGTTGACATTTTTTGTTTTATGTGACAAAAAAATTAGAATTTGCATTGACTGCAACACAATTTAAAAAAACTTGTATTCACTACAAGATAGTTTTTAGAAAATGTTAGCTAGGTTTTTTTGGTTGTAACACTGTTTTCCACTAGTGATGTAGGCCTTTGTCTTACAAATGAAAATGATTTTCCATTGCTTCTATGGTGAAATAATATGAGCACACTTGTTGTTCATAACATCTTTATTCTACATTGCAAACCTATTATGTTACATATTTAATTTAAAATTATTTATTTTTACAATTTATGGCCTTAAAATTGCAACAAATTTAACAAAATTAATGATACAAAATACTCCATTGTCCTATGCAAAACATATAATGTGTTTTTATCCTTATTTGCCTTCTTGTACTATATTTGGTCTTGCAAATAGATCAATGGAGGACAATGACCATGCAATATGTATTTCCACGGAATAAATATATTTATTTTTCAATCTCTAAGAAAATAGAGAATGTAATTCATTTTGATGTATAGGGCAAAACAATTTTCCATTCCAAAACATTTTTTATTGAACTTACATCCTTACATTGCAATGTAGATTAAGGTAAATGAATTCTTTGTAAGTAAATTTCACTTATTACCAAGAATATGTGCAAATGAGTCTTGTTTTTTAAATTATAAAGAGACAAATCAAGAAAGAAGATATTCAAAGTCCAAAACAACACTTAAATATCATTTGAAAAAATTATTAATGTTCAAAAATCTTAATAAATCTTCTAAATTTGAGCTCTAACATTGATGTTCTAAAATTTTACAGTTTACAATCATTATCTTTATTTCGACAATATTTGTTAGGGTACACTTTTATGTGGGCACTTGGAATGAATTCAATCTCCCTTATTAGACAAATAATTCAAAATGATAATGGAAATTTTCATTTTGATGTTGTTCTATTCCTTCATTGGCCTTTCAATTTCTTTGGAAGCAACAATAAAAGAAAAACAACTATCTATGTTAGTGAATTGATGAAATTTGAAAACAAACAAACTATAGAATTATAAATTATAAAACTAAAAACAATCAAAATTTCTAAGAAGTGTCTTATTGTAATATAGATAGAAAAAATAATTGAAGTAGATACTTGAAAAAACAAACCAAATATACATATAAAGGATAAATTATTGGTGAAGTTCAAAACTCCATGTTGGGCATGTTGACATTGTTGGCAAAGAATTTCACTACAATTTAGGTTTTTTTGTGATGTACACAAAATCTAACGATGACGCTCATTCAAAAATTGTAAGTCACGGACACCACAACTATGTCAATCATATATGTTAGAACTTCATATGAACTCCAATAAGTTTGTAGATAGAGTCACAACTTGCATTTTTCCTTCATGGATCTACATCATTAGTTGGTCTTAGCATAGTCACATCCAATGTTGGAGGTTCTCATTGTAGAGCAAACTAGCTATGTGACACTCACATTGTTCAAGAATAATTTGACCTCATATTGTAGTTGCATGTGTAATAAAGTTCATGAATGCCCTCAATTGAAAACATATGTTCATGTTTTAAAATGGATAATCATTCTTCTTTAATTTCAAGGTGATGAGGTTTCAAAGTATCCACCACTTTTGAACTCCCATTTCAATGTTCAAAGCATTCAATATCAAATACTTTAATTATACTATTACAATGATTTTGTATGAATGTCAAGTTAGTTACCAAATCACAAGTGTACATACCAATTTTGCAAACAATAAAAATTGAGAGAGAAACAAGGTTTTTAAGTACCCTACATTTGCCACCTCCTATTGGTGCTCCCATTCCAATGTTGGAAGTACTCAACTAACAATTAATACTTTTTACTTCCTAAATTATACTACAATCAACTATTCTAGTGATATTGTGTGAAATGTCAAATGAGTAATCAAATCAAGGAAAATACAAGTTTTGTAGAAGGAAATTTTAGGTTAGGAAATTCTCATGGTATATAGAAGTCAATTTTTCTAATAAGAAGGTATTGTGGATCTAAACCAAAATGTACAACAAGATGGTCCTCAATGAAGGCTCTATTTTGATTGAAGCCTTACAGAAGAAGTGCGAAAAGTGGCAAGGGTGCAACATATCAAAAGCAAGGGTGCAACATATCAAAATCTACAATGACAATGCAACTGCAACTAATGTCTTCTATCTTGGTTGAACGGGTAAAAGATCCATAAATCCTTAATTACAATTCCCAAAACTCCATCTCTTTTCAATAGTCATCAAAGGAATTGCAAACACTTTGGAATTGAGTGAACAACTAAATCACAAAATAAACAAGATATTCAAGATGCTTTGGTTTACTTGCATTTTTCTTCTTCAATGCAAATGGGACATTCAAATTGAGTGTTAGTTGAATCTTTATATAAGTTTAAGACCTCAAAATTTATGTATGAGTTCAAATCATTTCAATATCTCACCACCTATATCTACCAATCACAACCCTTTATACAAAAACCAAGCTACTATGTGAGGTAACAATTATGTAAAAGTTTTCAAGGTATTTCACGAAAAATCAGTTTCACGATATTATATGAAAAATCTTTCATGATAGTATTTGAAAAAGTGCATGTCCTCAAAATCCTCACATCTTGAAGTGAAGATTAAACTGAATGCGTTGAAATGAATGAACTGATTAGGTTTCTCATCACGTGCCGACGTTGCTTATATGTTGTGCTTCAGGTGAACACTCTACTGAGCACCATGAAGGAGATGGCAATCATGGACTCCAATTTCTGCAACGAGATGAGAACCTTAGAGAGGTACCCAGATGGAGAATCAAACCTGTAAAAAGCTTGGCAATCCAACTCCGAATGTTCTGATTTTCTTGCTCTAATTTGTGGATTTGAGGACAGTGCTCATGATAAGACTGTAAGCAACAAACGAGTCATTCAATCAGTGGCTACTCTACACGACAACAAGATATCAGCTGCAAGACCAAACGCAACGGCCGAAGGCAAAGGCATGTGTCTCTCTCTCTTCCTGTGATCTCCGTCACTTAAACCCTAGAAGAGCAAGGATTTGTGATTTTACAATGACCAATTCAATTAAATCAATAATTCAGATGGGTCTAAATTTACATCAGCAGCATGAGTGAAGTACATTGCAGTGTTGGCTAAAAAAGAAAATGGGACAAAGAAAGTCATGGTTTTGACCTACTCAAAACCTTAAAAAAAAGACGTGAGGCTTCTTCGTCCCGTACAGGTTAATCTGGTAGAATAAATTGAATTGATTTCGTTTCACAGACTTACTCATAATCAAGTTAATGATAATCTTCACAAGCTTCCAGTGACAGATATCCTGAAGGACCTCCAGAAAGCTGGATCAGGAGCTGAGGAGACGACTGCGAGATCTTTCTCTCGAGAAAAAACACAATTAGACCAGAGAAGACGTCCACCAAGCCAGCCTCTCAAGACAAGACCACCAACGGGCGAGACAAACTCAAAACTAAGGCAAAGCCACATTCAGTGCAAGAGAACTCTCCACGTCTTGTAAACACATCAAAGCAGATACTGGTATCAAAGAAGACATCTAAGTAAGTATTTCAAAACTCAAAACTCAAAACTTCAATTGAATGAATCAAATTTGAGTTTCATCCTCAATTCAAAACAATCTTACTCTTTCTGGTCGCAAATTAAAAAACCCTCTAGTAACTTTGCAGAGAGACAAAATTGAATGCTCATTTGGGTTTGCAAAATAGTTGAGAACTTATTTCACTTAGCTTTGTAGACAGCTTCAAAAGTTTTGAATCACCTAACCTTCGTGTCTCTCATTGAATACCTCCAATGTTTGAATTGAATAGACAATCAAGTTCTTAGGGGTATGGAAGATTGGGGTGTACTGCATCGAATTATCAAACACACATTTCTAAGAGATGAAAACTAGGGATGGACATGAATAGATTTCTCTATTGAATCAAATACATTCCTAGCTGGATTGATCAGGAAAATATCACATACCTTTTGAAATGACACAGGCACTTGCCTTAATTGGCCACAAACAGATGCAGCAAAGAGTTGCTGTCGTAGCCACATCAAGTCCGGCGAAACCAAAACTTGAAAATCACGGCAAACGGCACTATGGAATCAACTGATAGGAATCCAGACCAAGTCTTTAGAAACACAAATTCAACTAGAAACCTTAAGTGCATGTTATGGTAATAAATGTGAATACAGTGCTGCAAATGCTCTACATACGTAGAGTCCCCATTTTCGCCACCCTTCAGCGAACAATTAAGACATTCCAGGCATATCGCTGATACAAGATTTTGACCTCATCTAGCACCTCAGCTTCTCTGCAAAAAGTGCTCAGTCTATCTAATCCGATGAAGCTTAAAACCTACATAAGTGTTGAATGTGCTCATGATGAAGCTTCTAACCTCACAAGCCATCTTTATGGTGATTGCTTGTGCAGGTTAGAAACTTCATCATGAAGAAGGTCGTGAGATCTCCAAACCCTATATAAGCTATTGTTCTAGAAAGGCGACGCGCTGCCGCGTTTCTGCCCGAGAAGATTTTCCTTGGCGCGGTGATTGCTTGGACAGGTTAGAAGCTTCATCACGAAGGTCGTGAGATCTCCAAACCCTAAACAAGCTATTGCTCTAAAAAATCGACCCGCTGCCGCGTTTCTGCCCGAGAAGATTGTCCTTGGCTTCATTAATTTTCGACGCAATCAAATCGCTACCACCAGCATCAGGGTGATTGGCTTGCATGACACGCCGGTGCGCCTCCTTGATTTTATCCAACGCCGCACTCTCGCGCACTCCCAGAATCAGAGCGGCTTCGCGCCGCGTCATCACGGGTTGGAAGCCACCCTCGTAAAACTTGCGAAGTCGAGCAGTCGCAGGCCGCGCCTTGAACGCTTGCCAAGCTTCCAGGCCGAGTTTCCCTGCCATCGCCGCAGCGGCAACCGACACCCCGGCGATCAACGGCGTCGCCATGATCGCTCTTCCCAACCACAAAAGCTCTAAAACCCTCAAAAAACTAGAATCCCACAAAAAACCCGAAACCCTAGAATCCTTAAACCCCACAAATCACAAAAGAATCCAAGAATTCCGGAAAACCTCAAAAATCTCAAAGCGGATTCTTAAACTCGATGAGGAACTTCTAATGAGAAAAATAGGATTAAAGAGCTGAGCACGCACTGTGTCTCCAAACCCAAGAAAAAACTACAAGTCCCCCAAATCTCCAAATTAAATTCTTAAATTCGTCCCTGCTCACTCAATTGGCTTCTGCAAATTCACTGCGGCAACTTGTGACAAGAAAAATAGAATTGCGGAATTGAGGACGCACTGCGTATACAAATGCCAGAAAAACACTACAAGATATTGCAAAAATCTCAAACTGGACTCTCAAATTCCTCCCTGCGCAAGCAATTGGCTTCTACAAATTTGATGCGGCGACTAATGATGAGAAAAATAGGATTGCAGAAATGAGCACGTACTGTGTCTCCAAACGCTAGAAAGAAACTACACGACGCCCCCAATTCCCCCCAATTCCCCAAATCTTCAAAATTTCAAGCTGGATTCTCAAATTCGTCGCTGCGCACTGACTTGGCTACTGAAAATTCGATGCGGTAAATTGTGATGAGCAAAATTGAACTTTGCAGGACTGTGCACGCAATACGTTTCCAGATGCCAGAAAAAAAACTACAAGACGTCGAAATTGGCTGGGAAATGTGACGGATGGCCTGGAATTAACTGACCACGGATTGCAGCAACAACGGAAGGTGCTTCAGAGTTTTGTAACCTCTGTTTGTGAAGTTTCTAGAATTGAATTCAGTTGGCGATAGTTCGTCAGAGTGTCCTTTACGTGGAGCGCACGCAACTTCCACAAGGCGAGGTGCTTCATAAGAACAAGCGTCTGCGGGAAGGCAGGGCACCCTTTAAGCGTGGAAAGATTGCCCTATTGCCAAGGTAGTGAGCCAAAAATTATGAGAGTTTGGGGTGCATAGGTGCATATCTTGTTTTTTACAATTTTCTTGAAAGTTATTGACAATAAATTTTTAATTCTTAGTATCCTCACACTTTTATCTTTTTAATTTGAACCTCTATATATTCAATGGCATTCTTGAAAATCTTACACATTTGTCAAGATAATATTGTTTGTAGTATATTTGTCTAATATTTTAACTATTTGATTTGTAATGTGATTGTTTTGCTTCTCATGTGTATGGACAGACATATACATGCCCTTCATATCCAAAGAAATAACCAAGTCATACTAGAAATCCATGAATTATTGATATCTTCTCTTGAATTTAAATGTTTCACTTTCATTAATGAAAGAAAATATGAAAAATAACAATTAGATAACAACGTCCATTCATGAATTTTTTTTTAAAATACTCTAGAGAAGCCATTGTAACAAAAACAATCAAAATATAATCCCCTTATAACAAAAATACAACTCTAAGGATAGAAAGTAGAACTATTAATGATAATCATAGTTGGTGCTAAAAGCACATGCAATGCCCACACTAAACATTATGTGACACCTTCAACACCTCAAATAATAACATTTTAAAAAACCTCAAATAAGTCAACTTTATCTATATTTTTCATGTCAATCTAATACACACATAGGAATGGAAAATAACCCCTAAAGGCTAATCAATGTTTTGGAAAAAAGAAAGTTCCAAACTGCCCATTTTTTATGCATTGTCCAAAATTAATTAATTATTATTTATTTGAATTCAAAAAATACAGATGTACATGAAATAAACAAGGTAATGTGTGGAAAAATTTCATCCTATTTGACCATGTGGATTGAAGAATATAACATCTGAAGAGACAATGAAACTTTTTTCATTCTTGCAAAATAGGGTCAACAAACTTCAAGCCCTCTTGAAATAAAAAATTTTCTCTACACACAAATGAATACTTTAATTAATTATAATTATATGATGTTAGATTTATTCAAAAAAAATTTAGAAGCAATTATAGAATCTAGCTTACTTTAAATCATTGTGCAATGCAAAGAAGGTAAGTGAATTGGCAATATACTAGCAATCATTTTTTGATGATACCATGTGCAATGAGGTAATTTTGTATTTGAAATCCAAATAGTGAAAAGTTACAGATAAACATTTGGAATATGTGGGAAAAAAATTCAAGATTTTTGACTTTACAAGTTGCAAGATAATAGGGCTTGAAGTTAAAAAGAAAATGTTTGTTTACTATAACAAAAAAGGATGTTTTAAGTGAGTTCTTTAATACAATCTTGGACATAAAATTATAAGTAATGACCTTTAAGGAGATTTTCAACAAATTTTTTTTATTAAAAACATGAATATTTCTAGTAAATTTTTGCTCAAAATCTCTTTAAAGGTTATTCTTTATAATCTTGTATCTAGGACTATACTTAAAAACTCACTTAAAATATCCTTTCTCTTGTAGTGTTTCTCCAAATCACCCTTCATATAGCTAAAAAAATTTGAGTCTTCTTAGAGTATGATTTGAGAAGTAATTTTTTTTAGAAGGTTAGACAATTGTATGCCATATTTTAGTAGTTATAAACATGCCAAATTTCAAAAGTTGATGAGGGTTTTAGCAAAAGATATTGAAAACTACCTAGGTTGAATTTTTTTTTAATGTAGTATATCTTTTGATCTAAACTCACAATCAAAAAAAATTCTATTGAAGAGGGATATGTTCACACCTTGCACCAAAATTTTGTGAACTTCCTACCAAAATTGACTTCATAGAGACCTACTTGTATTTTCAATTGTCCTTTAGAAGACAATCAACCAACAACAACAAGAAATCTACCATAATCACACATTCTAAAAACTCACATTTCAAAAATAAGAACACATATATTATTATACACATGCCTTTACAAAATTCAATGCAAAAACTTCTCAAATATTTTATTGATAAAATTCTCTACATAAACATCTTTTTCCACTTTCTCTAATTCAAAACAATAACTATAAAATTTTATTTTGTCACAACAAATCCAAGTTTGTATTATAATGTCATACTTTTTTATTTTATTTTCCAAACTAATCATCTAATAACTCTAAGATCAATAATCTCTAGTCTATGTATCCATTACTTTCAACAAATTTAGAGTTGCATGAATATACTTTGCTTCGTTTATTCCATTGACCCCACACCTACTTGCCTACTGAAATATGAACCAACATAAATTCAACCATCTCTCCAAGCATGCCCATTTGTCCATTGACACTTCATGAAACTACAACAATAAATTCCACATACAAACTTAAGCTAGAAAGTTGCACCCTTGCAAACCAATAAAACTCCAAAATTTCCATTCAACCACCTACATAGAATAAATTTAATATATTGGGCACTTTACAAAATAAATAGGACAATTCCAATTTCCTTCCAAATATATAGATGCCTAAAAAAAATCCATGTACTCCACCCCCTTCCTTGAACAATATATTTTAAAAAAAAAATCTTAACCAATCCGGCACACAATAACAACCGCAAATATCTAAAATTCACTTAAAATATCTTGGTTCATTGCATCAAGGTTATTTACAATTTGAGACCAAATACCACTAATTTGGGCTTAATATGGCTTCATGTTGCCTTAGTTTCAAGGACATTTAACTAAATAATATTTAGAGAGATTATACACCTTGAAAAAGAGATCAGTGGTGCAAAAAATGCTAAATAAACAAATCATTTCAATATATAAGTTACTAAAAATCTCTAATTTTAATTTTATTGCAAGATATAAAGAATTCCTACCTTCAATCATGAGGTGGGGTTCAAATCCTATGACTTGTGTGTTAAATGCCTTACACATCTTAAACAACCTAGATAGTAATTAAGTTTGTGCAATCCAAAAAAACTCAATTATTTTTTGGAGATACTTTTTAACCCCTAAATTCCCAAGGTCATTTTTTTTTGTCAAAAACCACTCAAAACTGCCATTTTTGCTGCGTTCATCCAAGAATACAAGAAAAAATTATTTTTTTAGAATCTAACCATAGGATCTTGTACTTTACTTGTCTTTGCTTACATGGTAAAAAATTCACGAAGTTTGATCATATAGATTGGAAGATATTAGCATTCAAAGTTGAAAAAGAAAGTTTTTTGAACACTGGCTTGCAATTTCAGATGACTTTGACCGCCAATTGTGAATTTTTTTGCACTATAGACTTTGAATTAAAAGAATTTTATATTGAAGAATTGAGTTGAAAGTCTAGGAAATTTAAAAACAAAACAAAACAATTGATTTTCATTCTTTAAAAAAATGCTAAGTAGAAGTAGGTCTAAGATTGGAAAAAAATTAAATTGTTAATAACTCCAAGATGGGATTGAAAGACAATAATCTCAATGGTGAGATTGTTTTAGCAATCAAATACAACATTCTCAAAAACAAAATTGTAAAAAATTGTGAAATTTGCATTTAGAAATGAACCCCACAAGTTATTTTTTCAAGAAGATGCTAAAATTGCCGGAAAAACAAAATTGTCTTCAACTTTCTCATAATTAGTCCAAATAAGGTAAACCTGCCTATGACAGGCAAATCACCCATGACAGGCACCTAGGGAACTCCCCCATTACAGTCTTCCATCAACCCATGAGAAACTTTTTCTTAAAAATAGAATTAAGACTACATTAGGTTGATTTTTAGTTGTCATCAAAGCCTTGGAATATGGTTATAGAGTTATTAATAACTGTGATAGAACATTGACACCTTTCTAGTGTAAACTGTTAGTAAAAAGTTATTTTTTAATTTCTTTATGTCATATCCATGTTAGGAAATCTTGTAACCATGTTAAAGAATGTTATGACTGCTTTGGGTGGTAAGATGACCATCATGGAAACACTTTTCTGCTGATTTGGGGTAGTCTACAGACTTTTTTGGGCAAACTGGACAGCAAACTTCGAAAATTCACAAAAAATTCATATTTTGTAGAAAACATAAAATTCTAGTTGCTTCCTTCATTTCTCACATTTGTCTTTGTACAAAAAAAAATCAGATTTTTTTTGTCAATGGCAATAGGACAAATCAGCCTTTCTACCTGTCATAGGCAGGTTTACCTTAGAACGAATCAAAGCTTCACATGTAGACAAAAAGAAAACATTTCAGGGGAAAAAAAATTAAAATTTATTTTGATTTTTTGCAATTTTTTTTGTACTGCATGCCAAGTCCAGTTTCAAACTTTTTGTAGTATAACTTTTGCTCCCAAGCACCAATTGAAATAAAAATTATATTCCCACGTAGATAATCAGTTTTTTTTATCTTACGAGAAAGTTTCTAAACAATTCACCAAAAATTGAGATCCCAAGAACATGCCCTAAATCTGATTTGTCCCAAGAGGGGACAATGGGAATTGAAGGGTTAAAACAAGTTTTTGACTTTCTTTTCAAAACTCCTTTCTAACACCCTTTGAAGCAACTTTCTTGAAACTTTCTTCTGCAATCTTTTCAACATATCAAGTTTACCATATTAAGATCAACAACTTTTTTTTGGGGTATTGGACCTCTTGTTTAAACCCACATCTGAAAAAACGCAAAGAATAATTAAATTGGACACAAAACCTTGGCGAACGTCCAAATTTGACTCGAGCCATATTAATCAGACGGCAAAGTGCAATCCGCAGAGATCCAACGGTCCAAGAAAGTTTTTTAGGGGAACGAGTTTGGAACGCTAAAGAGAACCCCGTTGGGAACTTCATCTCGCACCTCCACCTCTCCGGAAGTCCCGACATGCCCGACTACCATCAAAGGGAAACCATCAACGCGTTCAACCAAGGTGTTGAAAAGGAGAACTCTGACCAATTTGTGTAATTGGATTTTCAATTGCAGTGCTTGTACTGAACGGATCGGATCGGCGTTATCAGGTGAGGCTCCTGAATTCATGTCCTTTTTTTTTCCTTTCGTTTGGGCGTTTCAGTGTTTGGATTTGGGATGAGTTGCACAGCATTGCGGTGGCGATGCGTGTGTTTTATCGATGACTTTCTTGTCGTTCTGGTGCCTCAATATGGGAACTTTTTGTGATCACCTCGATTTCGGTTGCAGAAGCATGAGAGATGAATTGTCTGCTATAGATCGTGTGTCGTGCTCTTGTTCACTGGATTGTAGATGTCGGTAAGTTTGAAGATTGTGGTTGTATTCTGGATCTGCGGAGGATATTTTGATTTCTTTTAGGAGGAGAATGATTGATTTTTCTTGTTTCTTGTTGATGAAAGGAGATTTTTCGGGAGATTTGGCATTGGTGTCGATGGGGAGAGTTGCGTAGAGCGTCCTTGCCACCTCAATGCAGTCTTTTTTTTACTGCTCTAGTCGTTAGTCGTGACTCACTTCGTTGTGTGAGGGACCAGGGTTTGCGATTTGCGTATACTTTTGTTGTGTTGAAAGTATTTTGCGGCTGCTTTCTTTGTTAATATTGGACGCTGGATTGGATGTTGACTGTTATAATCAGGCTTGAGCTGCCCAAATTTTGCACTGTTTGCTTTCTTCAGCCTATCTATCAATATACTCTTGTGATCAATTTCTACGAATCATCAGTTGTTGGGCTACACAAATACTTAAGCAGCGTAAACATTGGGATTCTTGTTGCACCTATTCTTTTTACTCACTAAAGTCTCTTCCTTAGGGCTCGGCAATCCCTGAATATCGTCAGATGCGTTTAATTTTGGATATCGAGCACACGGAGTTCCTCAAACCCTAGGGTTTAGGGTTTTCCTCGTATGAATCCAGTAGTTTAAGGACCTGCGCTACGAAGTTAATTTCGTTGGACATTCGAGAGTTGAAACCCCTTTTAATTGTTAATAATTCTTCCATTCTATTGTAATGTTGCAATTGTGTTGCTCTCTCATAATGATTGGTGCGTTGGCTTACGGTGCGCATTAATCCATGTGGGCTCTGACTACGATTGAGATTTCGAATTCTACTCTATTAGTAGCGCAATTCTGATGGTTAGGGCATTTCTGGTTCATGTTTGTCATTTTGTGCCCTTCAATTCGGCTATCGATAATCTCTTACCTTCTTTAAATGGCGATTCCTGCTCGGTTACGCTTCGGCTACCGATGACAGTGTTGTTTTATGTTTAGTGTCTGATAATTTGGGGAACTTTGGAATTATATGTCATCTTGGAATGTGTCTTGGCAACGAACATGAGGAAGGATTAGCATTACTCAAGTTATCGGCACAAGGTCTTCCTTCGGCTACGCGTGTTTCTGTCTGGAATTGGGATCTTGATTTTCTCTTCCACATTGTTATTGTACATGAATTGCTTAGTGAAGTAACCTTACAAAAGAAATGGCTTAGCCACTGTAAAAGAGTATTGCTGCAAGAATTGAGATTCTTGCGCAGTTGCTTACACTCAACATTACTGCAAGATTCTGACATGTCAAGCAAACGAGTTTTGACAGGACCATCGGAGGTTTCAAGATCTGACGTGAGAGGGCAGGATGTCAACAGAGGCGCAAATTCTTGACGGGTCCCAGATCAGAAATGCATTGCCCGACATCAACGCCAAAGAGACCTTTGCTAAGCATGATGAAGGATCGAAAGGCTACTTGACATCATTGGAGGTGCGGCGGGCTGCGGAAGCAGAAGCGGCAGCTCTTCTCTTGGGGATCAATCTTTCTGCCCAAGTTCTTGACAGTGCTGTGTCGGTATTTCCAAACGAAGACTCTGCAAAGGTCGGCGAGGACGCATTTGTTGTCACACTTCAGAGATACCTGGCAGCAATTGCTGATGCTCTAGAAGGTAATTTCTTACGTTGTGTTGTCTGGGGTGCATAGAGCTCAGGGATTTGGTGTGAACTTATTGGATGCGGACTATTTTATGTGAGTATACAAACTGCTGATGCTCAGGGCTTTCATCTACTGTATACAGTATAGAAGAGAAACGTTCTGCGATGAAGATGAGCGGTATATGGAATTTCCAAACTTGGCTGTGAACCTGCTTGGGGGTTTATTTCCAGTATAGTAATTTTGCTGATACCGACTGTTCTCGCGGAACTTGTGTGCTTGCAGACGAACCATTGGTAGTATCAGTACTGAACGGTGCAGCAATCAAGACATTGTTGGAGGACGAGGATGAATTTGCTATGGTTGCTGAGAACTTATTCGAAGAGTTGGACACTGACGAGAGCGGCAAGCTTAGCAGCAAAGAGCTCCGACCTGCACTTTTGCAGCTGGGCGTGGAGCAGGGCGTCCCTCCATCCGCGGGTGTGTGAGCTTCTCCGAATTTTTTTTCAACCTCCAGCTCAAATTTTCTCATGCAGATCTGCAATTGTAGATGCAATTTTTTCTCATAGCCGAGGTTTGTGTATTCCATCAGTTCTTATACTTGGACACAGATCTTTGGTCTCTATTGCGTCCAGATTTGAGAACTGAATCGTATTTTGCAGCAACTCCGGAGGCGGATGAATTGGTGACCAAGTTGATAACTAAGTATGGTCAGGGAACTGAAGAGCTTGGACAAGCTCAATTTGCCGCGCTCTTACAAGACGTTCTTCAGGATATGGCCGGGTCCCTTGCAGAGAAGCCCATCACAATTGTGCGGGACGTGAAGTTGCTGAACGGCTCGCATTTGCGGAAGGTTGTTAGTTTGGCCAACTTCTCCACTTGGTTGACGGCTATTGTTGCATTTTTTTGAGACGATCGGTTCCTGGTTGATGTTTGCACTCTCGTTTTGGAGGTTATATGCACTTGTTTCACAGAATGCAGGCATTAAGTACGACTGGCATGCTTTCTCTTAAGAGATATAGACTTCTCACACCAGTGTATTGATGGTGTGCAGGTGCTGGCTGATGAGGTGGCATTCAAGGAAATGGCTGAGGATATGTTCAACGAACTCGACTTGAACAAAGATGAGCACTTGAGCAAGGCTGAAATCAGACCGCTGTTTGAGCGCCACGGTGCAGACTGGGGTCTTCCTCCTATCGGCGACGCCGAGACGGAAGAGCTGTTTGACCAGGTTTTCAAGGCAGTGGACACAGACAAGAGCGGGGAAGTGGAGAAATCTGAGTTCCAAGTTCTAGCGAAGACCCTGTTCTCAGATTTTGCTGAGACACTGCGGTTGAACCCAATACTGGTGGAAGTAGAAGCTGCGTCTCGTTGAGTGCAGGGGGGGTCGAGATTTTCCGAAAGTATAGTCCATTTACGAGAGCTGTTTGGGAACAGTCAGAAACTCGTTCCATGTAGAGTGTGGCGCGAGGCATGATGAACTCCTTCGGAAGTTTTTGAGTGGATAAGCATGCTGGATGAGGCAATGGAGTTCTTTGGAACCATTCTTGTTGGTGTTAGTTTATTCGTGACATGGTGTGAACATGTCGTACCTCGTATGTTTTTTTTTATTACAGGATTAAATTTATGGATTGTATGTTTCTTGCAATATTTGAATACTTACAAATTAATATCCTGTCTCAAGCTGCACCACTCTTTGGACAGAATGGGACATGCTTACAGACCTCAATGACAAGTTTAACCCTGTAAAGATGGGCAGGTCTCCGTGGAAATCATCCTTTTTGACACAATGTGCATCATCTACTTTAAGAAAATCAAAAGCACTCATTTGAGGATAAGCCATTGTAGAAGGTCTCCCCTTTTTGCACAAAATTCCGAGGGTGAACAATGGCACTTCTATCCTACATGCAAAGATTTGTTGTCATTCATCAGACACTTAGTATTTGCAATAGTGTTATAGGGTTAACTAAAATATTTGGGATGAATTTGGGTGGAATGAAGACTATTGGTCTAGTGAGTGTGCTTCCTCGATGTGAGCATGAGGATTCATTGCAATTTGAAGTTGGTAGTGTGCATCAAGTGAGCTTCTGTGGAGGGCACATCTTTCCATACAAAGTGAAGATAGCGGCTTATGAATGATAAAATGATTCTTTTATTTATACTCTCAAGGACCAAAGGAAAGTCTAAATCTTCAAAATTGTGAAAATGTATTATATATTGCAACTTAAAATAATGATTTATTGATGACTTTTGAATAAAAGTTGTAAAACATGATCCATAGATTAGATCCATATAGTTAGATCATCCACTATTCTAACCAATATTTTTTAATAGAATTTGAAACCAAAAATGAAAAATTCCTTCAAAAATTGAATATAAAATGAGTATTTGGAAATTCCATAAGATTTATCCTTCTTTGAGTCCAAAATCTAAGGTTCTAATAATGATGATGTTTTTAGACTTTTATTTCATTTTTTTACTAAAGTCATTTTTATGGAACCATTTATTGAATTAAAAGTTACTTTTTGAGGTCAAATATACTAATGCCCCTTGAACTATAAGAATATTTGTAAAAAAATGATTTGAAAGCCAATTCCCCACCAATGTAAGAAAACTAATACAAGAATCTACAAACATTTAAATGGATGAAAAGCAACAAGTTTCTATTTGTTGCGGACACATTTGCATTCATTCATTATTTAAAATTTGAATGTGTAGTCCTTCAAGGATTAATTCCTAAAGTGACCAAACGTACGTTCTATGTACACAAGAAATCTCAAGTAGATTCCTAAGAAGTCATTTTTAGTTAGATGTTCATGAATTTTGGACACAATGTGTGAACATGTATATCCTTCATGAAAATCTAATTTTTTTTTAATTGGATGCCTAGATCAAAAGTTACAATGCCCTAAGCTTTTGAGGCAACTTAGACAATTGGAAAATCTTTAGGGAATCTTTTGCAAAAAAGTTGATTTATTTCTAAAATTTGGCATGTATGCAACTAATAAAATATGGCCTACAATTGTCCAAAATAAATTAGTTTAAAAATCACATTCTAAGAGGAGTGAAACTTTATTAGCTATGTTGGGGGGTTTCAAGAAAAAACATTTTTTTCTAACTTCAAGTCCTATTATCTTGAAATCTATGAAGTCAAAACTCTTGAAATTTTTTCTACATATTCCAAATGTTGATCTTTAATCCCCAAATGCCCAAGCCTCTTCAAGTGTGTTTTGACTATGAAAAAAGAGCATGGACTTGTAGTTAACCCCAATGAAGCAAATTGTATTTTTTGTCAAAATCTAATTGTATAGATGTTTAATGAGCTTGCTTATAAGTATATTTGCCAATTTTGAGTGCAAAATTGCAAAGGATTCGTGAAATTATAATAAGAAAAATATAGATTTTTTATTTTTAGTATATTGCCGCTCTTCACAATGTTTCAAAAATTTGCACATAATTTTTTTTTGGAATTGGAGGTGACATGAACAACTACAAATTTTATTAGCACACTAAAATTAATGCACTTTCAAAAAACTTAATTTCACATGACAAGCTATCAAATTCATCATACAATCACCTTGCAATTGACAAGATGCAATTTTTTTATAAGTATAAATTGCAAATAACTCCAAATCAACAATTACATGTTTAAATCTTCAATTGTGAAAATCATGAAAACACTCTTTCCATTGGAACCATTTTCAAAGCAAATGGATAAGTACAAGTATTTAGATCTTGAATGAAGTGAAATTGGCAAAAGTTGGAAAAATTAAGTAAAACTAGAAAGCTTTACACTTCCAATAATGGATATATATATATATATATATATATGGCTTTGAAGACCTCTCAAACAGGGTTGACACGACGTCCGGACGCGGACGCTGACATTCGCGGTCCCCGCAAACGCAGCGTCCGCCAGGACCGCCCCGTCTGCCTGTCACCCCGTCCGCCCCGCCCGTCCGCCCCATCCGCTTTGACGGCCCTATTTCCCCCGACCGCCCTACCCAAACTGCCCTGCGGTCACTCCCTTAATCTTTAAACAATTTAAAAGATTATAAAGTTTGACCATGAGTCCATGATAGTCTTGAAACTATGAAAAAATTCCAATTCATTTTCAAAAGGCAAACTAAAAAAATTTGTGACTTCAAATATATATATATATATACTATTTAAAAAATCGAGATCAATACAAATACAAACATAATCAATATGGGCAAAATGTATTCAATTTAATGTAGAATACCATACATTGTGCACATTTGGCTAATTGCACATATAATTTTTTTCATTCCAACTCTATATTTCTAAACTAATTTTTAATGCCTATATAACCTATTCAACTACTACTTCTGCACTATCAATCTATTATAAATGGCGGAAATGTTCATCTGGCATCGGCCAATGATATGTATTAGAAAATCGCGTAATCACATGGGCCAAACTAGTATTTTCATCGTCAGTCTTCGAAGAAATGCGCTTCAAGTAAGCATAAAACACTTTTGCAAAGTCATGAAAGGCAAATTGTGTCGCATTAGGTGTTTTTCGTAGCACGTTGAAATATGCCTCTGACATGTTGTTTCCATTCATCCGTCGAGCAATTTTTCGAATGGCATACTCTTCCGACTTACGTGAATACATCGGAATGACTTCCACATCTGCACCTGCTTTATGCAAATATGCAATACGTGGATCCATCCACCATTTCCTCTGCAAAGTTTGTTTCATCTCATCTGGTGATGTGAATGTGTACAAAGACTTCACTGGCTGAGAAGCTAAGGTGGTCATGCCCCAATCGCAAACTCCAATGTATACACGTGACTCATCCTCTGGAAAATGCAATAAGATGTTGTCCGGAGAAAGATCATTGTGCAAATGTCCAGCAAGATGTACTGCATACATTATATGTATAAACGCCCATGTCAACTCCGTGTGCTTCTTCCGATATCGTCCTAAATGGTGAGCTTTTATAACCTCCTCTTCGATTGGTTTCGTATACATCAAACGGATTTGAATGTTGTTTGGAAAGTCTTTATCCATATTCAACATTTGTCGAAGAGTTCCACCATTCCACCAATACGCATAACCTTCACACGTCGTTCCGTGCACCGCAGCAAATCGTATCACACCCGCGTGTGGAATTCGAATAGCCATTGATTCATTTTGATGTTCTAACTTTGCAAGATCGGGTCGAGTTTGGTGGTGAATGGATTTCTTCGCCGCAAACTCCCAATGAGGAAGTATTCCTGGACATCCTTCAATACGAACCTTTCGAATCGTTGCATATCCACCTCTCATCGTTCTATCATCAACAGCAATTACGCGTGCTGTATCTGGAAGTGCTATGAGGTGCCGTTTGTTCCTTTCCGCTTCAGCAACTCCATCATTGCTTTTCCACCAACCAATTGAACCAACTCGATTGTGCGTTTTGGCGAATGGAGCACATCGCCCCCTAAATAAGTCCGCTTTCAGAATCACTTCTTCAAACTGGGCGTCATTGGGTCGATATTCTTTGCCGTATTTAACCAAAATGACTTTGGAATTCCACAAAGCGTCATGAACCTTGTTCTCCAAACATTTGGTGAAGTACGTTTTATGCATTTCGTCATGCCACTTCGCCACATTCAATGCATCCAACAACATCTGTGTCATGTCTACCTTGAATTTAGACACGCACTCCTTTTGATATCTGATGTACTTATTGTCTAAAGACAATGTTGTTTTCGATTCATAAAATTGAACGATGCGCTCAATCATGAATTTTTTGCATTCCTCCGAAGGACTTTGGCGAGCTACCTCCAAGTTTGATGGTCCCTCTCCATGTTTAAGCTTCGCAACCTTCTTCTTCCCCTTCGTCATCGTGACAAATGAAATTGATATAGATCAAATTTTTTAATTTGAAATTGAATTCACGCACAAGTGTTCAAAAAATTGGCAACAAGGAGGCCCCAATAAACCACTCTTGCGTTGCCTCGGAAAGGAGCCAATGGAGGATGAACCACCAAGCTCTCCGCTCCATCTTGCATTCACAAGGGGCAAAGCAAAAGTGACAATGTGGACGGCCCGTCCGCCCCATCGGACGGCCTTAAACCGTCCGCCCAATCGGACGGGCTGGGGGTGGCGGACGGATCGGCCATCCGCCTCCCCGAAACCCTAGAGCCCCGTCCACCCGATCGGACGGCCACGGGCGGACAAATCTGGCGTCCGCCTGATCGGACGGTCCGGGCGGGCGAACGCATCGCTGAAACGGGGCGGACGGGTATCGGGGCGGACGGGGCGGTCAGGGCGGACGCCGGATCCGACGGACAGGGCGGACGGAGGACGGGGCGGACAGGTATCGGGGCGGACAAGGTGGACGCCGGATCCGACGGACAGGGCGGACGGGTATCAGGGTGGACAGGGCGGACAAGGCGGACGACGGACAGGTATCGGGGCGGACGGGGCGGACAGGGCGGACGGCGGACAGGTATCTGGGCGGACGGGGTCTGGGCGGATGGGACGGACGGGTACGAGGGCGGACGGGGCAGTTTGACCCTAAAGCGAC
Organism: Pseudoscleropodium purum; assembly: GCA_963969395.1. Classification (NCBI taxonomy): domain Eukaryota; kingdom Viridiplantae; phylum Streptophyta; class Bryopsida; order Hypnales; family Brachytheciaceae; genus Pseudoscleropodium; species Pseudoscleropodium purum. The sequence goes on along the minus strand of OZ017804.1, from coordinate 12,091,815 downwards.
CCTAAACCCATATTTTGCACGATAAACAGAGGTCTTCATGGCACTGTATAGTTCAACTAACTTTTCATTCATTCAATGTAAAATTTGAAATTAAAAAAGGTAGCCTTCCTTTATGACCAAATTTATGAATTCTTGGTAAATGATATTTTTGTACAAAGATATGAGCTAAAATGTGCAAAAATTCACGAAAGGATTGCGACGTTTAATATATGTACCCAAATATTCACGTTGCATTGTGTATAAAGCAATTGTAAGAAGGTAGTTGAATAAAAATTCTACTATTAAATTGAATTAGTTGACGTCTAATCACTTAGTAAACCACTAAATGTCCAAGTCCTTGCAAGTGTGTTTTGGCTATCGAAAAAGAGCATGGACTTATAGTTTTCCCTAATGAAGCAAATTGTTCTTTTTTCAAAATCTAATGGTATAGATGTTTAGCCCCTAAAGTTCTTTTCACTAAAAACACTTCAAAACTGCCAGTAGTAGTGCAAATACCAAGTCTTGGAAGAAAAATACTTTTGGGCATATGTAACCGTAGGATCTTATAATAAATTAGTTGGAAAAGATGTGGAAAAAATTTTAGACAAATCCACCATTTGGATTGTAAGATATTTGATATTGAGTGTTTCATTTAAGGGGGCTACTCAATTATGTCTATTAATGAACAATTGGTAGGCTAACAAACCTAACTTAGCATGTATTTTAATATTTGTTGCAATTGTTTTAGGAATATTATAACATAATACTATTATAATATTCTTATAAATGATATAGTACTAAATCATTTCAAAATCAACAACATTTGAACACAATCTGTCAATCTTGTCTTCCATACTCCTTTAATGATATATATATATAAATATATATACATATATAAAATATATTAGATAAATCAACATGAACAAATCAATGATTATATATTTCATAGATCTATTCTTCATCAATCAAATAAGAGTGCATGTTCAAATAAAGACAAAGATGGTTTCTCCATTTATTCCCAAAAATTAAATAAACAAATAGAGAAAGATATGAAGTGAATGTTACTTGGAGAATTGAAGGGAAAGAAATTGAAGTACTCAATTGCATTTTATTAAATTAGAAAATTGCATGTGGATGGCATGAATTAATCTTCATAGATGCTAAACTCATACGAGTTGCATTTCAACATTTATGATTTATGCAATTGATTGAATTGAAAGCTCTTGTAATTACATTTTCAAATTTTCGATTCAATCATTCAAATTTGCAAGAGTAATTTATGATAGATTTATAACTTTAAATGTGAAAGGATTCAATGCCTTTATGCGTTTGTTCATCAATATATTAATTTTAAATAAATAATATATATTTTTTATAACATATGCATAAACCATTGCATTAAAAGAAAAAAAACTAAGAGCCAAGCCAAATAGGCTGGTCAAATGAAGAGAACAAGAGAACAAGAGTCCTACAAAAAAGCAAAGGAAAAAAAAAAAATATCAAAAGGATTCAAAGGAAGGAGCAAGATGCATTCTTGCAAGACCGTAGAATACATAATGTGATAATGATTTCAAAATCCAAACACAAATATATTTTCTATTTCAATGAGAGTCAAAAATGAACTCCCCTGCTCTCAAAGATTGTACAATGTACACGTTATACAAAACAAACATATAACAGAAAGAGTAGAAGACATCGTTTATCATGATTGAAAACTGAAATGATTTTTTCTTTCTATATAGAATATTTTATGAAATGTAACAATGTATTTAATTATCATAGTAATTGGTAGAAATCTTTGTGCAATACATAGAAACATTTCATTCATGTGGAGTTTTTTCATTTATTTAGGATTAAAATTGAAGTATTATACTCTACAAAGTACAAATCGAAAACAATATCATATACCTAAGTTCAAAAGTTTGCAATTGTTTCGTGAATTCATTTTGAAAACTCAAACAAAGAAATATTTTATAATCAATATTTTGTTCATTTGAATCATTTCAAAAATCGAATTCCGAATTCAATTCCTATTTATAATAGAAATTATGTTTGTCAATTTTTTAGATCTTTAAACAATGAACCCTCTTTTTTAAAATTAATATTTAAAAACATCTGAAATAAGAATATTGGAATTACCCTTCAAAATAAATATAGCACATGTATAAGTGTATAATGTATTCTACTCAACTAACTCAATTAACGAATTTTTCTATGTTTTTAAGGAAAAATATAGCCATATATGATTTGAAAGTTAAAACATTGATTCTTTTTCTTTGTTTTCAAATCTAATCAAAATTTCATTAAAAAATATGAAAGACTCGATGTTCATTTGAAGATCGTGATGCACTTCTAATTAGAAAACACAACCTTTCATTAAATATCATGAGGTTGAAATCCATTAAACTGTTATTCTAATTATGTATTGGGGCCTTTTTTTAAAATTTCATTTGCTTATGATGAAAAAGGAATTGATTATTTCTGTAAAACATTTGATTTCCTAATGAACTTTAAAAAAATCCCCACCATCTTCAGATCTTCTCAAAACCTATTTAGAAGGATAATATGAGTAAATAATCCAAACATATTCAACTTAACCACATTCCCCTCATTCGTAAAACAATTTAGGGGAGAAAAGAAAAGGTTTAGGGTAATTAGGGTATAGGGTTTAGGGTTTACATTTTTTTTTTTAAATGATAAATCAGTTACATTGATCCTCATTTAGCAGTGATTATTAGGCTGTTTTTTTGGAAATGTTATCGCTCTTTTTGAGTAATATCGGCCTCTTAGGATGCTCCAATGGACAGCTGGGCGGACGCTGTCGGCGGTCAGTGTTTAAGTGGGGCGGTTGGCGTGTCCAAAGCGTGGACGGCGTCGGAAGGCGGATAGTGCGGACAGTCTCGTCCGACCGCCCCGTCCGCCGCGTCCGACCGACCACCCCGTCCGACCGCCCTGTCTGACCTGTCCGACCGGTCCGTCCGCTCGCCCCGTCCGCCCTGTCCGCCCGTCCGCTTCAGCCTCGTCTGGGCCGTTGCTTGTTTTTGAACGGACACCCTAAAAATGAACCTTTAATTTTCTGGAGGGGACTATAAATGTTAGAAGAGAAGCTTTAGTATTCACTCTCGAAAAACCGAACGCTAGGATTTCCAAAGGCTATGAGCTTCAATTTATTGAGTCTCTTACTTGGTAATGCATAGTTCGGTGGACGGGGGGGCTTTGATTTTCAAAGCTTTGTGTGACTAATTTCATTGATATTGTATACATTGTCATGTTGTGGGTTTCAAATTGAAAACATTTTATTGGTTTCTTTTGAAATTGAGGTAAAACATACACTTGTCAATATGGTGGCCAAACCGACGGGGGATTTCTTTCCTTGGTTCAGTGTGCAAGAGGGTGGTAAAGTAAAATGTAGGCTTTGCAAAGCGAGCATGTCAAGGAAGCTCAGCCGTATGTTCAGCCACTTAGGCTATTCTGGGCCTGGAGGTGTACGTGATAAAGGAGTGAGCCTTTGTCCACGATTATCAATGGCAGTTCGAGATTTATTTCGGCATTGCGAAGGAGTTTTTCCAAAACGCGTTGTAATAGACAATGTAGATGGCAACCCTGGCCCTTCAGATGTCCAAGAGTTTTCGGCCGGAAAGGCTGTTTCGCATTCTGACCACGAAGATTCTTGTCCAACGTCCAAAGAATTGGTATCAATGGTATGTGCCACAACTGAAATGACTTTGAGTACGGAAGCTTCTGGTGAACGTGAAACCCCGAGGGCATCAAGTTCTAGGCCTCAGAGGCAAGGCAGCTTAGTGAATGGGTTTGAAGAAGGTCATAGACGCAAATTACATTCAATGTGGGCAAATTTTTTTATTCGGCGAACATACCATTTTCCGTGGCTCGAAATCCAGTTTTTAAAGAAGTAGTGAAGAAAACGACAGCGTTTGGTAGGCCATACATTCCTCCCTCATACCACGACCTTCGGTACAAATTGTTGAACGAGGCGAAGACCAACATTCAGACATAGTTGAATGCATGGACCGAAGATAGCATTCGAAAATTTGGAGCAACATTGTCTATTGATGGATGGAGCTCCGTGACTAATCGACCTCTCATCAATGCCATGCTTGTATCATCCGCAGGTGAAGAATTTCTTGGATCTGTGGATACAAGTGGTTGTGAAAAAAATGCGGAGCACTTGGCAGCTGTGTTGGAAAAGTTCATTGAACAAGTGGGGTCGAAGAACGTCGTGTTAATAACTACGGATAATGCTCCCGTGAATCCGTCCGCATGGGATGTAATATCTGCAAAATATCCTCATATTTTTTACCAAGGGTGCGTGGTACATGCATTGAATTTGTTGTTGAAGGATTGGGCTGTACAGAAATGGATTGCTTCCAAATTGGATAAAGGAGTTCTTGTAGCTAAATTTATCAGAAAGAGACATATGCTGCTAGCTCTATTGCGAAAGTATTCGCCAAATCTTGGTCTCTTGATGCTTGGGGATACAAGGTTCGCCTCTAAATTTATCATGATGGAGCGTTTGACAAAATTGAGAGGAGCATTGGAACAAACGGTGGTAGATCCGCAATGGGTTGAGTATGTACATACTCTCAAGAAGAAACGTGGAGCTAAAGTCCAACCAAAAGACTTGGCCTTAGCGGTGAAGAAAATTGTTCTTGATGACCATTTTTGGAATCGGTCCATCAATTACGTGGAGATGGTTGAACCAATCATATGTGCACTCCGCGATTTGGATTCAAAATCACCATGCATGGGGAAGGTGTTGCATATCATGAGGAAGTTAGAGAAGCACGTGAACGGATTACAAAGTCCACCATTTTGTTTGCTAGAAGAACTTGCAATTCCATTGGTACAGTCTTTTTATGCCCGAAGAAGAATGGTGAACAACGATCTCCAATCAGCCGCAGCTCTTTTGAATCCATACCTTCTTCATGACAAAGAGCTAGCGGATGACGAAGATGTAATGTCAGGATGTAAGAAAGTTTTGGAGAGAATATGTAAACCGGATGAATATGCAGCAGTGGTGAAGGAATTTGTAGCTTTTCGACACAAGGAACCTCCATTCCACAATATGTTGAATCCGGGAGATCAAATGTTGTCCGCACATGCTTGGTGGGATTTTGAAGGTGCATGTGGCAAGTTTATAGCTCCATTAGCGAAGAGGATATTGGCTCAACCGGTGTCATCATCTTCATGTGAACGAAATTGGAGCAACTATTCTTTTGTTCACAACAAATCTCGAAATAAATTGAAGCCGAAGAGAGCAGCGGATTTGGTATACGTGTATACCAATTCCAAAATATTAAACGCATCGAAGGATAAAGATGAAAAAAAATGGTATAATGATAATGTGGATCCGATGGAATCAGAGGATTCAGATAGGCCGACGTTAGAAGACGATGATGACAATGATGACGAGGATTTGGAAAGGGCTCTTTCAGTTGTAGATGGCGGAGATGACTTCAATCGTGCGATAGCATGGGGAGATGAAGACGTCATGGAAGGCTTTCCCGATTTGGTGAATGATACGCATGATTATCATCTAAACCGCAAGGATGTCGTTCTCGACAATGCAAACGATGCATATACCTTTTGTGAAGACGAGGACAATGTAGAGGTACAGGCGAATCTACCTTCTTTTTCTGCATATTGCGATGGAATGGGATTCTTGAATAGTGAAAACATTCTATCGGAAAAGACAAACACTATTGCCAAAGAGGTGAAAATCAATGAGAATGCTATTGATGATGATGGGAGAAATGAAGAAGTTTTAATTTCTCAATCTCCATCTGTGGCATTAAATGTAGTGCAAGGAAACGACAAAAGAGAAGATGCGGTCATGGAGGTGGACGTTCCAAAAGATGTGGGCAACAATAGTAGTAATGAGGGGGAACCAAATATTGCGGTACAGAAAAATAATGATTCACTTGGGATGGCAGTCACAAATTCGGCAATTGTAAAGAGTGATAAAGGAAAAGAGCCAATGAAGTCAATTTTTGAAGTATCGAGATCTAATGCTCTTCCACCAATACCGTTGAAGTCTGTTAGCACACGATTGAATGATTCTCAGAGCTTTGGATATGGAAAACGCCTAATGAACATTTCCAAAGAAATTTCTACAGGCGGTAATCTACGGAAAGTAGCGTCATCACCTACAAGCCTAAGTGATACGGATAGTGATCGGATGCCATTGGCATCTTTGCGTGCTCGCATTTTAGGAAAAAGAATGGTGCAAGAACCCATCAAATCAACAAACGACACTCTATTACTTCAAAAGAAAGCCAAAGTGGAGATAACCGTTCATGGACATGTCAACCCTACATCGAGATTGATGGTTCAAAAATCGAGTAACGTGAAAGCGAAAAGAGAAATGCAACCTTTTGCTATCTCTCCAGTGAAGAATAGGACCCCTCTTGATGAAAATGTTGCTACTTTGTCAAATAGAAAGAAAAGAAAGGTTCCTATTCAAAAAGCCTTTAATCGTTCTGTCAAAGTAAAAAAAGAAAAATTAAATTCGAAATAAGGGAGTAAACCTACTTCGAGAGAAGACTTGAAGGAGACAACGATACTTGATTCCAACAATGAAGATGACTCCGACAATGAAGATGACTTCGATAATGAAGATTTTGAACGAAGAGCTGCAAGAAAGAATAGTGGGGCTGAGGTTAGAAGAGATGTGGATTGGCGTCCATAGAAATTGTGGAGATGTGAATTTAGATGTTTGATTGTTTAGTTGCTTATGATATATGGAGCTCATGTTGACAAATGACAATGGTTTCTTCAATCATTTTATTATAAAATTGTTTGTTTATTGATGATATACATCTCGCTGGATTTTAAAGTGATTTTGTTTCTAAATCAAAATGAAATTCAACAAAAAAAATTAAAAATATATTTCATATTTTAGCTTTTACATAAATAGTGATATACAACTCTATTGAATCGCAATTGCAATATAAGAAAAATCAAAATCCAAATGACTTCACTCTCAATCTCTCATTGGTGAAAACAATCAAAACAAAAAACCCAAAACGGGTTTTCTAAGCCACCCCGTCCGTCCGCCCCGCGCATCCGCCTTCCGACGGCGGGAGGGACGCTGCGTCCGCTAGCGTCCGTGCGTCCGGAAAACGGACGCTATTTTGGGGCGGACGTAGAGATTCGTCAACCCTACTCTCAAAAATCAAATGTTCACCTTTTTCAATGAAAAATGAAAGTTTTCAATTGTTGATCCTAAAACTATCCAAATTTTTCTTTAAATGATCAAATGGATTTAATTGCCCATCCTAAAATGAGCCTAAAATTTCAAATCAACCATATATGGTTGCTTAGGCACTTAGGGGTTAACTTTTCATTGATTGGATTTCAAATGAAAAATTTCATCATTGCACAAGAAATCATCAAAATATGACTAGTGTATTACCAATTATCTTAACCTCTTTGCATTGCAAGGTGATTTAGTATGAGCTAAAAATCTTAATTGCTTCTAAAATTTTTCATGATTAAACCTAACATCATATATTTATGAATGGTCAAAATCCTCATTTTTGTATGGAGCAAAAATTTTACTTTAAGAGGGCCCAAAGTTTGTGACTATGTTTTGTAGGAATGACAAAAAAATTCTCACTTCAAACACTATACGGTAACTTGTCAATCTACGTGGTCAAATGGGATGAAATATTTTCCACACTTTGGTAAAATAATTTACTTTAGTTCTTTATGGTTGAAGTTTCAATAAAAAGTTTTAATTTAATTTTTGAATAACGTACCCCAAACTTGCAGTTTTTGACAATGTCTCCTGAAGAACACCCCTTGGTCCTTTGGAGGTTAATCTAGTGAAGACACCAAAGACTAAAATTATCCAATGAATGATTTTCAAAAAAACTATATAGACTAAAAACACATCTATTCATCCAATATTTAAATCATTTTTCCATGAGTACCTTAGTCATAGGCTTCATTCTTATAGACTTAACACTTAAAAGATGCTACACCCATTTTTTGGCAAATGAATGATAAAGAATCCTTCTATATAGGACAAAATTGCAATTATTCATCTTTGGAATTTTATGTGAAAAGGAGAGGTCTTATATAGTAGTTTGACTTCCAATGAATGATTTGGATTTTTTAAATCAATAATTCACATAATACCAAACGGGATGGTTTCAATGGTCACTAGCTCGTCCTTTAAGGTTTAAATTGAAAGTAGAAATGGATGAATTTGGTCTACTATAAATCTTTCTTTTGTATTTGAAGGATGCCAAGGACATTTTGTGTTCTTTAGATGGTCAAATAGGCTTTGTATATATTGAATAATGGATGATTTTCATCCTATTTTTTGTATTCAACTTTATTGATTCTATATTCACATTATTGAATTAAGTTAAAGATATTTTAACTTTTTTTTAATTTTATATTTGGATATTTTATTTAGTTTTAAATGGTATACTATCTAGTGTATTTCAACACTTATAACTTTTTCCCTTTAAATTTTGATTTTGACGTTCAAAATGATTTCTTTTGCTTTTGAAAAAGACTATCAAAATGAAGCTTTTGAAGTTTAGTTTCTACTCCATTCATAAATTTTGAAAAGTTTCTTAAAATAAGCATTTTACCAAAGTTTGAAATTGAAGATCTATAACCACTTTTCTAAATATGGAATGTTAAGGAAACTTCTATTTACCACAAAGTTCTACACAGTAAATTACTTCAATTTTGAAAATTTTAAATTTTTTGAACAAGATTTATATTTTGTATGAATTTTCTTCATTTTTTCTTCAAAATTAATGGAAATTTGAAATTTTCACCTAAACAATTGGAAACTTTATAAGATATATTGGACATGGAATTCCATCTTTGAAAAATAAAACCAAAAAAATTCACTAATAAATAGCAAAGAAATGGAGGATGCAAAGTAAAAGATGTTCAAGTTTGACTACATGGTCATAGGCTCCATCCTTTAGGGATTAAGTTCATTATTAATCCATAAAGGTCCATGACTACATAACATTCATGGATACTTGGTAGCAATATCTTTTTCATTTTGCACCTCATGCTCCCTCAACAATCTTAAATGAAAATTTTCCCCAAAATCAACGCCATTGTAAAACAAATATATTCATATTACAATGCTACTATAGAGTATCAAAGAAAGAGTACTTTACTATACACTGAAACTCGCTTGCCACCCCAGTTTCCCATTAGTTCCCCCCCTCCTCTCTCAAAAAATTTGTGAGCCGTTGATTTTTTTGAAAAAAAATGCTTACTCTCAAAATTGACGTTGATTTCTCAAAAAATCACAAGATGTTGATCTTGTGAAATTTAATCTGAGCCGTTCAAATATAAAATACAAATACTGAATACGAATACAAATACGGGTATTGGTATTGGATATGAGTACTGAATACGTATACTGAATACAGATATTGAATACGTGTATTGGATATGCGTACTGAATACATGTACTAAATATGGATATTGAATATGCGTACTGAATACATGTACTAAATATGGATATTGAATATGCGTACTGAATACGGGTACTAAATACAGATACAGTATTGGATACGGGATCAATTGTCCCATATTGTTTGTCAAGAACTTTGATTTTGAAGATTACAAGAGGGGGTGGGGGTGAGGGGGGGTGAGATAAAAAAATTTAAATCAAATTCTAAATGATAGGTGGGGGTGAGTGGGGGTGGTAAAATAAAAATTGAGGGGGGAAGTGCATAGTGACACAAAGTGTCACTATACACCTTGAGTGCCTAATAACTACATCAATAAAAAAACTCTCTTTCTTCAAAAATGTTACAAGAGTCCAAACTTCACTTTCAAAATACATTCACTTAACCCCATAACTAACTTATATTCAGTTGTTGCAAGAAATACTTGTTTTATTTTTTGTCCCTTTCGTCTCATACAAGTGGTTTCTGGCTCATAACTTTTGTGTTGTATGTCTATTTTCTATGAAATTTGAAGGAAAGGCACATATAGTAGTTTTAGACATTCACTAACTTTTTCCAATTTAAAAAATTTTATTTACTATTTTTAATCTACCTCCAATTAGATGTCTACCTTGGCCATTTTAGGGGGGTTTAGGACTATTTCCGATCCAAAAATACAAATTTGAAAGTGAAAATTGGGATACAAAGAATTGTACTAAAGTTATACAAATTTGTGAGATATTTTCTAGAAACAGAAAACTTTCCACCTTCCACATGTGTTGAAAGTGCAATATATAAATACACATGTAGAAAACACAATTTTTATTTAGCAAAGGTGAAAAATGGTTGAAAAAGAGCACATTTAAATAAGAAAAAATTGATATTTTTCCTTTTGAATTATTTTACTTTATTTACTACTTTCTAAAAATCAAATTCAAAAGTATCTATTTTCTTGCATTATTCCATCACTCTTTTGGTGCATGACTTTTAGAGATCAAATCTTCTAGACATCAATTTTCACACACATACTATTTTGAATGCTTTACAAATTAAACATAAATTTTTTTATTTTTAAAAACTTTACTAGTATTCCAAAAGTCACAATGCTCCAATTTTGAAGCCATTTTGGGCCAAAAACGATAGGTGTTTTTTGCAACTACCCTATTGCAAATAATAAGTGTTTATTTAAATGACTTCAACTAGACTGTAGGATGGAAAAATATTCATCTAGTTTATTTTATAAAGTTACTTGAGTACACTTTTAGTCAATAAAATTTTAAATTCCCTTGTTATGGTATTATTGACTTTTCTAAAGAAGAAGATACTTCATCTATAAATCACCTTTGTAGTATTTTGGCTATTTTGGCCATTTCTTGTTATTTAATCTCATTTGAATTTAAACCATAAAAATGATATTTTTTAAAATTTGAACTTTGGGCCTATAACCATATTTGTTGATTTCCTAATTTAACCTCTAAAGATCCAACATGCATTCATTGGCTATATAGCAATTTTAGGTACATGTGTGTGATTAAAGATTTTTATATTTTTAGCCCAAGTTTTAATAAAAGGTAGGGACAAGGAATATCTTTTATGTGCATTAAATTTCACAACATTTGAAAATGCAAGACAAAAGTTTTAGACTAGTATGTTACTTTTTTTTATAAATGGGCAATCCAAGTAGATTAGAAAAAATTTCAAGAAAAAAAATTTTGAAATTGGTTTTCTAGAGTCATATAAACATGGTAAGCTTTGAATCATTTCATTTTGATCAAAGAATCAAAAGTTATGAAGATTTTTTGTTTGTAAGCAATTATAGATTTTCTAAAATAAACTTTGAAATCCTTTATCTTATTCAATTTTCAATATTTTTAGAAAAAAATAAAACCATAAGATGTAGATAATTTATTACAACATTGCAACCATTGGGATTGGCATTTTTCAATTCCATACTTAAATTCTTAACTTAGTATTATGAATCATTTTTTACTACTATCTACTTACTATTTTTTTTCTTGTATGTTGTACAATTCCAAATGATCTAAAAATGTTCAAGCATGTAACAAACTTGTCTAGGAAAAAGAATCCAAAGAAGCACCACCATTTTGGACATTTTTTCATAGAAAATTAAGCTTGTGAAGTACAACAGCCCTATTTTTTGAAGTACCAAAAAAATGATTTTACTGAATTTGAATGCTTATATCTTGCAATCTAGACAATGGTAATTTCTGAAATTTTTACCACATGCTTTTAAGTCAACATAATGCAAGATCTTAAAATTACATGTGTCAAATAAAATTCAAAAATTTTGGTACTTGCACTAAAAATGACAATTTTCATGCATTTTCAATGAAAACATAGTTGTAGAACTTTAGGGGTTAAAGTGATGCAATAACTTTGGTGTATACCATGTTGTTAAAAACCATAATATACATCTATGGGGAAAATTTCAGATTTTTCAATTAGATTTTATATTTGATATGACTTTCCACCAAGCCTTGGTCATATTTTCATCAAAATTAGTGTAAATGTCTTTCCTACACCATAGAAATAGGAAAAAAAATGAAGATGATGGCCACAACAATCTTAAAGACCCCTACTACCCTTGTTAGTAAATCAAGACACAAAAACATTGTGCATTTCATCATGGCTATATATAGATAGTCACAATTCATTGCTACACTCCAATTTCAAAATTATCTGCAACATTTACAAAACAGGTTGAAATAAATCCTGAGCAACAATTGGTTGCTTATTAGTTACTAATAGAAAAAGAATTATTATTTTCTTATCACCCATAGAAATAGAATAGAAGATGTACCCTATTGAAAAACCTAATTCTCATTAAGCTTCTCATTCCCCTGCAACTCCTCTGCTGCATCACTTGGACCACCCTCTCCAATGGCTGCCTTCTTCGGTGACGTCTCGTCAGAAGATGCTCCTGGCAATCTGCTCCTGGCAAGAGGGGAGAACTCTGTCTACATAAAAGCTTCACTAGAAAAAGAGAGAAATTAACTCCATTAAGAAGTAGTAAGATTTTATGCTAACAAAACACAAATGGTTCACCATACATACAAGAAACCATTGCATAAACAAAACACACATCATAATCTTGTGTCATGATCTCATGTTTGTATTAAGGTAATTACACCTACAATCGTACAAATAAGTAATTTAACATAGTTTCCATTTATGATATTGAAAAACCTTTTGAGGGGTCCTGTTGGTAGTCAAAAGAGGATTCTAGATTCTCTTAGAATGCAATTTTTGGACATGGTATGAATAAACTACGAATTTTTAAAATGCTGAAAATAGTTGTTCCTAAAATCAACCATAGACTCTCATGAAAAGTGGGAGTACATTTTAGGCATTTTTTAGACACAATATGAAAAGACTGCAAATTTTCAAAGTGCTGAAAATAGGTGTTTCTAAAACCAATCATAGACTCTCATGAATAGTGGGAGTACATTTTAGGGCAAGAATCTAGAGTGTGCAGTTTTGGAAGGCGGTTGACATTAGGTGTAGTTTCCTCAAAACAAATGAGGTTTCGTATGCAAATCTTTCAAGAGTGTGGTGACTGTACCTTTTCCGTGAATCCAGAAAACGGGCAAGTGAGTTCCTCCGAGCGTTTGGCAAGGCTGCAAGTAAAGCAAGTCAGACCGTTACCACACTACTACAGGAGACAAGTAGCACCACTTCCAACGTACCCATTCCACATGGCATGAAGACTTCTAAGGTAAACAAGTGAGTGCAAACAAAACATCAATAAGAATAGAAAGTAAAATCATGGCTATGCAATCTATACATTTTAGAAGAAAAATGTAAGAAATATTTCGTAAAAAAGACATACCATACAGTTACTTATCACTGCAGCCTGGTTGTCACTGCTAACGGAATAAACCACCAAATATTTTGAACTAAAATAAAATACAAAAATTAACCACTTACGCTTAAGCATCACATGCTGCCTCAGTTGCCTAGGAGGATTGGCAGGCTGTGTGGTGACGGTAACCTTGACAGGCAAGGGGGACTTTCCATGAGCAGCTCGGTTTGCGCAAACTACGTTCTCATTTGCAGGCTCAGAGGTTGAATTTCCAACAGAACGAGCCAGGCCACAGGGAGTAGAAGAAGAGGGTCCAGCTGGCAAAGGCACCTGAGAAGAAGTAATGTAAGGTCAATAAGAAGCAATAGTTTAGATTCAAGTTGGTTTAGTGATTAGTAGTAGTAGTGAAAATTGTTGTATCAAGTGGTCCTTGTTGTAGGTAATATTGCTAAAAAAAGAAAGACAAGAAGGCACTTGGTTTTGGCATATCTTACATTAATAGTTAAAACCACGCTCAAATGATTATTTGAGTGCTCGACTGCAAATAACTCGGTGTTTTAACTTTACAAGCAAAATTTCACCGGAAGACAAATTTTAAGAGAGGGTTTTTTAAAACTTTACTTGTTTAAATTTCGATAATTTCATTTGGTGACAAATAACAGTTGTTTTGACAAATATACAGAGATGAAAAATAACTTCTATCCAAAATGAATTTTGATGGATTTTGATGTTGCAACTTGAGACATTCTAAAATACTTAGGAAGAGCATTGACATACCTTATTTGGCTTGGAATCAGGCTGGAGACTTCTTTGTGATGGACCAGCAAGTGAAGCTCCTGAGGATGGAGGTACAAACTGAGACCTCTGCATAAGTGCTCCTGCTTGAGCAGATAAGCCTGCCTTTTCAGCATACATCATAATGAGGCGTGCCTGCAGCAAGCCAAGAAACCGAATTGTCAAAAAAACAGATGTTGAACAATCCAGGCACAACAACATGATTTTCACAACATTATGTGAGGAGGACGTAATAATGAAACGACTTAATAATGTCATTCCAAAGTGCTCACAACAACGTTTTTGCAGTATCCCCATGTCAATTTCAGTGCTGTTATAACTTGCAACAGTTCTGGCATAAATCGAACAACAAGATTTGTTCGTACTCATTCTTTGTTACTTGGACTAGTGTGAAGGAGACATTGATCAAAATGTGGTGACACAAATATAAAACAACACGTGCAACTATCAAGGGTAGGATTTTCTTTGTTATCTCAAACTTTTAGCAAACTAAAAGTTGCCCTTAGGGTAAAGGATGCATGTTGTAAATAAGTAGAGTTCAATCAACAGAAACAAATGGATATTACTAAGCTCAACAAAATAGGAATACCTTGTCAGCTGGAACATTGTCGCACACATTCACAATACCATCATAAAAGATAGTTAATTCCGCAGTTTGAGGTCTTGTCAATGTGGATTTGGGGGCAGATCTGGTCAGATGGATTCCATCATAACTTAGAAACTCAAAATTATCATCACCAAAAGTCTACCACAGATTACATTGAAACACCAAATGCTATGTACACTAGGGATAATTTCTGTCATTTGGCACCTAAGACTCTTTATATTTTTTGTATTCACTATTTTAGAATCTTTGAAAAGCTTTGGTTCTCCACGATGACAAACTTACAGTGCGAAACAAAAATCTCTTAACCATTAATAACTCTAAACAATATGTATAATTTTGGACATATGGATAGTCAACTACTTGAGACCAAATCTACACAAAAAATGGACTAATTCGTTGGTTAGACAAAAACTTACTTGTCTCGAGACAGAGTGGGTGCTCTCGTTGACGGCGCTGATTGCTGATATACAGGCAAAGTCGGTAGAGTTGGTATTCTAGGAGCTTTTAAGGCATCTCCTGCTGCTAAATTTCTATCCAATCTCTCCTGTGTTTGCTCCAGCGTTTGCTTAGGAGCCAGCATGCCTGCTGAGACAACATAACTAGTTAGCACCTTAGATGGCTATGTTGACACTAACATGGCGCCTATGTGGTATGCTACGAATCAATTTGAGATAAAAAAGATTCAAGCTACCTCTGTGAGGCAGATTGAACACTTGACCTCTCAAATGCATCATAAAGTTTCAAGATTATTTAAGTTTCTTTATCTCACCCCTAGAAGCACATGATATTGGTTCAAAGTCTAAGCTTGCTTATGAGGCTCGATACTTTGTCTTGTGCAATATATAGTGACCTTTCAAGGATCATAACCACAGATATGCTACATTTCTACAGAGATTTTTCTTTTGACTAGAAAAAGCAAATAACATATGATTACTAAGCAGGTGATGCCTGCTTTTGGTAGCTATAAGAACCCTACTACATTGTGATGGATCTAAAAATACAAAATCAAATGAACTTGGCTCAGAAATTAAATAAACAGAACTCCAGCTCACCAGCTCTAGGAGCACTCCAAGGTGGTGACTGAGCTGCAAGCGCCTTTAAGGCTCGAGCAGCAAGCAGCTTCACAAATTCCTGCTCTCGTTGCTGAGTATCAGACTGTCCGCCTTGCAAATGGCGGTCACCATCCGCAACTGCAAAGATCGGATCATCACTTTCTTTTTTCACTCCTAGCTGCCACAAAATCCCACACGACAAAACATTTTGGAATTCTAGAGCGTAAAAAACGTACACCAAAACAAGAACTTATCACTTAGCGTGAGGTAAGGACACCCAAAATCGCCACTGATAGCACCAAGCATAGTTCATATTAATAGACTGGTAAAAATTTTATGAGTAAAAGGATTCCAATGTAACACAAACGGCGGTATTCAAATCGTGGTTGCAAAACTTATGAAGCTACAATGATTCATTAATAGATGAAATAAAATTCGCACTTGAATACATGTTAGGTGCTCTATATCTGCTTTCTCCATACATATCAATTGCCATAATAACTCTGACAAACATACACAACCTGAATTAAGGATTAAGTGGAACTAAACATTGATAATAGTATATGAGTCTCTGTCATAGAGTCTACCTCCAAAAGGAGGCACCAAGGGTAGCACTTGCTATCTGTATTCACATGACACAGTTAGTAGAACTACTCCAATAGACTCTTGAATCACACTAGTCTCTAAATTAGAATAATTCTTCTTTTACCAATTGTCTAAAACTTTAAGGTGGCAGCTTTGGGTCAGTTTGACGATTTTGGGTGTCCCTATCTTAGTGCAGACATGCTGTATAAAACAAGCACACGAAGTAAAATTTGAAGTACTAGGTCATAAGAAAGCTTAATTATTACAGTTGCTTGTAATGCCTGCGGTCCATTCCAAGCAGGCCATCGCGTCCCTAAATAGACAACAACAAAATCTCATCAACATTTGTAAAAAAAAGCATGAAAGAATCTACAAGGCAAACTCAAGACAACAAAGCACACTAATAATAGACGTGTAACGAGCTACCAAAAGGCAGTATCCATTAAATTGGCAAAGTTCCTACTGCCAAATGAGATGCACTAGCAGTTCATCCTCTAGAAACTATAAATGATGTAGATTTTGTACACTTGCACAAAAAATTTGCAACTCTCAAAATCTAATAAATATTCCCATACTAACCCTGTGTGTTAGTATTCTTGGCTAATAGAGAAGGCACGTAAACATATTTCACTCAAGGCAAAAGGCTTCTTTAATAAATACAAAATAATAGAGTATTCTACAATTGTCAAAAGTTGAACTTTCAACAAACAACTAAAGAGGAAAGAAAAACTCACACTAGGCCTGTGAGACAAGTCTCAATCGTGACAAAGAACTGACACCAATGCAAACTGTCTTCTTTACTAGTGATTGTCTGCATGATTCTTTCCTTGATGTGAATAAAAAGATAGATTACTTTTTTGCATAAAGCCTACCATTGCTGGATAACATTATGATCCTTTCATCCATCCAACCTTCATTAAGAAAATTCAGTTGAAAATGTGCACAAGTAATGCTATAGTTTCTATTTCAATCAATTCAGATTCTCCCAATCCCAGCACATCTAAGTTCGCATTCCAAATTTGACCCTACAACATGGCATAGCTTGCCAGGTTTGTCCCATCTAACACGTTGCCATGAATGTAACTTGGCCTTCTGTGTTGGAAAGGAAGGAACAAGGCAACAAGGGTACCACAAACCTAAGCGTAATAGTGACAATTTTCGTCAGTCCACTAAATTTTCCAAGATTTAAACACATATCAGTGATCCGTGCTTAACCACATTAGAAAATCAGTGATAGGAGGAGCAGCGACAGGAGGGACCTTGCTATTGCCAGTTGAAGACACTAAGGGTACTAAAGACCTACACTGATTTATCCTATTAGTGAGGGAGGGGGCAAGATTAGTGGCACTAAAATTTATTTATTGTTGAGAAAATTAGTAATACCGGTAAACAAATTCCTCCTCACAGATTCCTCCTCACAGATTCCTCCTCACAGTCTTGGCAGAGAAAACTGTAGTCAAGATATATGAGAGACCTGTCGCAGAATATCCAAGGCTACCGAAAACTACAGCATTTTCCTTCTAAATAGGGCAACGGAAGACGTGAATCAAAAGAAAAAAATCTCTACTCTGAAATGAAGCCTAGCTTAAGTGCTGCAACAATTTGTAACAAGGACCTTAATTTTCAAAGATCAATGCCCAATTACACAGACAGACAGAAATCCAAGCTCACCAAGAGCAAGAATCAACCGGGGAGCCCTAGTGCTGTGATAATTAGTTGCGCGACCTAAACTTCAAAAGATCAAAGCCCCCAAACACAGACAGACAGAAATACAAGCTCACCAAGAGCGAGGAATCAGCCGGATAGCACTAGCGCTATTCCAATTTCTTACAAAAACCTAAAGATCAATGCCCAAATACACACAGATAGACAGCAATCCAAGCTCACCAAGCTCCAGAATCATCCTCCAGCATTCGTCCATGGACAACCTCCGCACCACATCCCCACTCAAAGGCGGCCGAAGCTCCATCTTCCCCACACCAGAGCTCCCTCCTCCCGCCAACGAACACACCGAGGCCACTCCATTCTCCTCCCCCTTTACAAAACGCAAGCCCAAGGAGCTCGGCTGCGTGAACGGCCGCAAGCGCTCCCCCTTCCCGGCCAACATACTCAACCCACTTCTGGCCAACATGGCCAGACACTGCGCCTCGGAAGACTCTCCTCGGACTTCCTCCCCACTCGTACTTCCCAAGGAAGACCCGGTGCCATTATCGACTTCCTTCCCACTGCCCCCCCTCCTCATCACAACAAAAACGCCCAAACACAAGCATAGTACTCACCAAGCCCAAGCACTATACTCAACCATCCCCAAGCACAAGTATCCCCAAGCTTACTCCAGCTTCTTCACTCACTCACACACACACACACACACAGGCATCCTCAAGCTTCTTCACTCGATCAGAGCCTTGCTGCTTGTTGTTTCTTCTGCAGCTCGCAGCGTAGCACGCTTGAAGCGCCATCGCTGCTTCACCAAGCTGATGACCCCCCTGCAATCTGGCTGCATCATCCCGTGGATCCCTGGCTTCCCTTGTCTGTGGGAATGTGCACTAGTAAAGTTGGAATGCATATTGGGTTTCTGTTGGGAGGCATTAAAGATTTCCGCTTCCGCTTGTCATGCTTGTGGCTATCGTTTGTGGTGGCTCGTGAGAGTGTTGTGAAGAAGTGTGTGCAGGACAGGAGAGGCGACGAGGGGTGACACCGCCACCACCACCGCCGACGTGAGGCTGACCTCCGGAGAAGCAAAAGCTGACAGGGGGTTGATGCGGGAGATGACATCAGAAGGCCTTAGATATGCTTTTCTAAGAACAATTGTCCTTGGATCCGTGGATGTGATGATGATGGAGCTCCTGTACTTGGGGGAGGGGGGGAGGGGGGGGGAGGGGTCTAGTGGGGGTCAAGTTTAATCACAAAAAGCAATTTTTTTGTTGGGACATTGCACACTAATTTGGTTTGGAACCCTAATTTCCAGATTCTCCCAGGACTTTTTAGTGCAACTCAGGAATGGGTTTTGTTTGTTTGGGTTTTTTCAAAACAAACTGAATGAAACGAGTTGCATTGCAAGGTTTAACCCTTGGACACCGAGACGGACGTTCTATGTCCGTTGGATGATAGGGAATCAAATTGTATAGGACGGAAGTGCAACTATTCATCCTCAAAATTTGTTTTGGATATTGAAGATCTTCTACAGTAGTTTGACTTGCAATGACTACTTTTGCAATTTCGGAGGCTAGTGATTCACAGGGTAATAGAAAAGGGTGATTTCGAGGGTCACCCCTTCAGTGTTTAAGCATTGAAATACTAACTCAAGAATGGTTTTTGATCAACACTTGTACTACAGTAATCAATTTTACTAATGTAACTTAGATCATGACACTTCACCAAGTGTGCTTATTTCCTCAAAACCAAATTTTTGCTATAACATTAGGTCAAACTATAAAAGATCATTCCCAATTGTAATAGTCATGTCCGAGGAAGGTTTAACTAAGAATAACTTAGTACTACCTACGTTTTTGAAAAGGACCCATGTTTCCTTTGTATTTTACAAAGGAAACATGAATCTTTTTCAAAAACAAAGAGAGTACAAAAGAAACACAACACCAAAAAAGACCATCATCAAAACCCCTACTGTAATTAGTTTTGATGCTTCAAGGAATTTCATCCTGTTTTGTTTTTTTCTCAAACTCCAAATCCTCATCCCACATTGCACACACTTTACTCTTTTCTAACTCTTTTACTTCTACTCTAACTTTCTTACTAGTCAGAGTACAGTCGAGTCGAGTTCGTGAGATTCTGAGGAGACTGGGGGCTGGCCAACAGTATTGATGCGAGAGATGATACTTCTATGGGACTACCGTCACTACTATGGGTGGGTGCCGTGTACTTTGACCTCCGTCAGTCATGGAACGTGTCTTCAAGTTGCCTGGGTGTAGGGATGTGCATCATTGGGGTATGGCAATGGCAAACTTTGGGTAAGGTATCGGTAGTTTGGCTTTAAAAAAAAAAGCGACCATTTAATCATGGGCGCCCAGTTCATGTTTACTAAAATCCAGACCCTTCTCAATTCATTTCAATCAAACTAAGGTAAACCTGCCTATGACAGGCAGAATGGCTGATCTGTCCTATTGCCATTGACAAAAAAAATCTGATTTTTTTTTGTACAAAGACAAATGTGAGAAATGAAGGAAGCAACTAGAATTTTATTTTTTCGACAAAATATGAATTTTTTGTGAATTTTCGAAGTTTGCTGTCCAGTTTGCCCAAAAAAGTCTGTAGACTACCCCAAATCAGCAGAAAAGTGTTTCCATGATGGTCATCTTACCACCCAAAGCAGTCATAACATTCTTTAACATGGTTACAAGATTTCCTAACATGGATATGACATAAAGAAATCAAAAAATAACTTTTTATTAACAATTTACACTAGAAAGGTGTCAATGGTCTATCACAATTATTAATAACTCCATAACCATATTCCAAGGCTTTGATGACAACTAAAAATCAACCTAAAGTAGTCTTAATTCTATTTTTAAGAAAAAGTTTCTCATGAGTTGATGGAAGACTATAATGGGGGAGTTCCCTAGGTGCCTGTCATGGGTGATTTGCCTGTCATAGGCAGGTTTACCTTATCACTTAGACAGGAATTCACATAAACTGATTGTACCAATTGGTAGTGGAAACAAGCCCAAAGCTAGAGGAAAAGAAACACATCCTTTGACCTTACTGTTGGAAAGATTAAATCGGTCAAATAAGGAAATCTTTCAATTTGGAGAGGCCATGTTTGAGGCATTGGGGCACTTAGGGGTTAAGGGTTGGTTGGTTTACCTTTTCATATATTGAAAGATTTTTTAAGCTCATTTTTTAGAGAAAGAAAAATAGATGGGGAATGTAATGCAATTGGTTTCGTATTTTTTCAAGCATTATAGAATTATTTGTGAATTTTCAAAGATTTGGATGAGGTAGTTTGCTCTACAAGCAATTGTTTAAGGGTTGGTCTACCTTTTTTTATGGATTTTTGTTGATTGAAAGTTTTCTTGAGCTCATTTTTTAGAGGAAGAAAAATAGATGTGGGATGTAATGCAATTGGTTTCGTGTTTTTTGAAGCATTATGAAATTGATTATGAGTTTTTAAAGATTTGTGTTGTAGACACCTACTTGTGATTATAGATCTCCCAAAATCCATTCCAAAACTTGCAATTTGTAAAGAGATGTGAGGAAACCAAGGAAAATGGTTGGCTCTTGGAAAAAATAACACTTTTTTCCTTGATCCACTCAATGGCTAAAGAGGTTGATTCAAGGATAACCTCATATCCATTCTAGAGCTAATTACAAGGACAATTTGAAAAAGATGGTCATTTTAGAGTAGACTACCTTAGATTGAACTAAAATGGCCTCGGATATCCTAGTGGAAAGATGAACCCATGACTATCAATTCAAGCTTTATTGTCCATCACTCTATTTGCTTCTATTTTACAAAATTCATATTTATTTTTTAGACATGTAGCCATATATCTACTACAAAGTCATAAAAAAAATTCAATTTGAGGGGTGGGGAATTTTAAATTACTATGAATTTTTTAAGGAAAAAACTAAGAAAATTCATACGGAATACAAAATATACTTGTAAAATTTGAAATATTCACCATAGATGTATATTGTAGTGAGTAACATTTATGGTATAAACCAAAGTTACTATATCACATTAAAATTAGAAAACCAATAAACCATAGCTATAGGCCTAAAGTTGTATTGCTATAAAATATTGAAATTTAAAAAATTTTGGAATTTTTCAATTGGTGTAGAAAATGCACTTGATAAGCTTCATGTCATTAGTCTGACTCAAATTCAAAAAGCACCACTTTTATGGCTGAAATTCACATGAAGAATAAATAGCAAGAAATTACAAAAATACATTACATGGGTGATCCATAGGTTAAGCATCTTTTTCTTTTGAAAAGTTGATAATACGATGATGAAGGAATTTGCAATACACTTCACTACAAATATACTCAAGCAACTTCCAAAGAAATTATTAGATGGAAAATATTTTTTTATTTCCATCCTACAATCTTAGGTGAAGTCATCCATCAGACATTTAGTGTCCAAAGCATCCTCATAGGGTTAACCCTAGAAGGACATTGTCCCCATGACCAAAGTAGTCACCAAAAAACCTTAATTGTTGGCCCCATAGGCGCATTTTTGTATCTATAAGTAACCTTAGAAGGAAGTTGAGGACATTTTGAATCATTTAACCTCTGAAGTTCCATGACTACATATTCACAAAAAAAGGCTCCAAAACTGCCATTTCTAGTACAACTATTAAGTTTTTTGAAAAAAACAATTTTTGACACATATAACTATAGGATCTTGTAGTATGATGACTTAAAAACACGTGGTAAAATTTTCAAAAAATTCCACCGTGTGGATCATAAGATATCAACATTCAAATTCACCAAAACCATTTTTTCAACCTTCTAAAAAACTGGGCAGTTGCACTTCAAAAGCTCACTTTTCTATGAAAAAATGACCAAAATGATGGTGCTTCTTTGGATTATTTTTCCTAGACAAATCAACCAAATGCTTGAAAATTTTAAGATCATTTGGAATTGTACAACATATAGGAAAAAAATAATAAGTAGGTAGTAGTAAAGAATGATTCAAAATACTATATAATTAAGAATTTAAATATGGAATTGAAAAATGTCAATCCCAATGGTTGAAATGTTGTAATAAACAATTTACATCCTAATATTTTATTTTTTTCAAAAATATTGAATATTGGGTAAGATAAAGGATTTCAAAGTTTATTTTAGAGTAGGGAGTTCATAACTACATGCAAACAAAAAATTCTCATAATTTTTGACTCGTTGATCAAAATGGAATGATTCTAAGCTTTTTTTGTATATAAAAGTCTAGAAAACCAATTTCAAATTTTGATTTCTGAAAAAAGTGATTTTCTCTAATCTGCCCAAACTACTCAATTACGAAAAAAAGTAACATATTAGGCTATAACTTTTGATTTCTATTTCCAAATGTCATGAAATTTGTTGCATATGAAAGATATTCCTTGTCTACACGTTCTATTAAAATATCAGCTAAAAATATGCAAATTTTTGGTCACAATAGCCTACCCAAAATTTCTATACAGTCAAAAAATCATTAGAAGAATTTTAGGGGGTCCAGAAGCCTGTTTCAGGCTTGTTCCCCTGCAACTATTCCCCGTAGTGAGGAAAATGGCCTGCTATAAAAAAAAATTCATAAAATTAAAAAAAAAAAAAAAAAATTAGTCTCCAAATGCAAAAAAATGTATTTAAAATTAAAAAATTAAAAAAATAATTTGGTCAATGACATGGCAGGGTCTCGGCCACGTCAAACTACTACATCGAACATGTTTTCTACGTTTACAGGTTGTGAAAACTCGTAGGCATCTAGAGGCCCCAAAAATCTTCTAATGACAGTCCAGTCTTTTAGGAGTTAGATGGTCAAATAGGTTTTGTGCATATTGAAAAATGGATGATTTTCATCCAATTTTGTGTTTGCAACTTTATTGATGCTATATCCACATCATTGAGTTAAGTTAAAGATATTTTAGTTGTTTTTACTTTATATAGAGTAGTTTATAAGAAAATGGTACATTGTCCCATATATTGTCTAATATATTTCAATACTTTGAACTTGATTTCTTTTGCTTTTAAGAAAATTGAGAAAATGAAACTTTTAAAGTGTAATTTCTATGCCACTTTGAAATTTTGAAAAATTCCTTAAAATGAACATTTCATTGAAGTTTGAAGTTAAGGATCTATAACTATGTTTCTAAATTTGGAATTACATATAAATTTTCTTTAAAATATAATTTTCTATACTATAATGTACTTCTACTTTGAACATTTCAATTTTTTTTTAACATGATTTGTATTTGATATGACATTTGAAGGGATTTCAGGCCAAAGGAGGGCCGTTTTGTGCTTGTTCCCGCAGTAGTAAAAGAATATGGTTTGTCAAAAAAAATTCTTAAAAAAGAATTCAAAATTTCTAAAATCCAAAAAATTTTGAATTTTTTTTTCAAAAATGACATAACATTGTCTTGACCATGTTGGATTGCACATCTAGTAGCATTTCCACGCAGTCAAGATAATTTTCAAGGTTTGGACATAGTCTTCTCAAGCCTTCAAATTTCATTGAATGATTTTATTCATTTTATCTTTGAAAATTCAAGTGATTTGAAATTTTCAAAAAAGAAATTGAAAATTTTATGAAAAATATTAGACTAGTGATTTCATCTTTAAAAAATAAAATCCAAAAACACACTCATAAATAGAAAAAAAAAATGGAGGATATAGAATGAGGGACTTTAAATTTAACTACACAATTATAGGCTTCATCTTTTAGGATTTAATAGTAAAGTCATCCATTGGACCTTTTAGCTCTGGAATATTTTTATATAGTTAACAATGAAGCCATGCATAGAAAGATATTGGAAACCTAAAAGTTTGAAAGATGACTTCACTATTAATTGTGGAAATAAAGAATGCACCTCTTGGTCTAATAATTTAGTAGAGTATTTTGATGACTACCTTAGTCATAGGAGGTGCATCCTAGCTTATAAGATTAACCCTATAACATTGCATTAGACAAAAATGGTCAATGGATGACTTTCAAAATTATTGTAGAGATGAAAAATGCACCAACTTGATTATAAATAGGTTCATTTTTGGCTAAACACTTTGGTGATAGGTCTTGTCTTTTTATAATTAAACTACTTCAAAAAATAGGCAAAAAAAAATTGTGCTTATTGGATTCATAAATGCCAAATCTTGGTTAGTTTTCTATTTCTCAATGCACCTAACATATCATGTGTGCCAAAAAAAACTTTTTTGGATAGATTCTAAAAGGTTTATCTTTTTTTAGGAAGCTTTTTTTTACTTTAGCAAGTTTCCATTTTTGTTTTGGAAGGATACAAGTGCAGTGATGCAATGAGAACGGTTTAATTAGTTCTAAATTTTGAGAAACTTCATTTACAATATGTTTGCCTTTCTTTGAAGGTAGTGAATACCAAGTTTTGAACTTCCTATTCAAAACTTGGTTCTAATCCATACTAATGTCAAAATTTGTACCATCGTTTGGATGGTAACCTAAATATTTTTCAACTTTGCTTTCAAAAAATTCAATCTGACAATTCATCAAAAATATGATTTATATTATCAACCTATGATTTTTGTAAATTATTAGCTAGTGTTTTATCTTACATTGAATAACACAATATGGATGAAGATTTGTTAATGATAACATCGAATCTTTGTAAAAATTTAGCACTTTTATAATATTGTACATTTCATATCTGTTTCCTTATTAATGATACCTGTTTGGCTGTAGATACCTCAATTTGAAATAGTCATATATATACAATGATAAACCATTTTTCTAGACACAAACATTTTCAAAATTTAGAGATAAGGAAAATTTATTTTCCCAAATGTATTACTTGAAGATAGCTAGCAACTAGAAAATGGTTGTGTGGGTTATCAAAAGTTAATCTCTTAAGATCCTTGACTATGACTTTCCCCAAACGCTCAAAAATTGCCATTTCTAGTACAAGTACCAAATTTTTGAAAAAAACACTTTTTTGACATATATAACAATAGGATCTTGTAGTATGCTAACTTGAGAACAAGTGGTAAAAATTTCAGAAATTTCCATCACTTGGATTACAAGTTATAAGCACTCAAATTTATTGAAATCATTTTTTTTGCCCTACAAAAAATAGGGCAACTGCAATTCACAAGCTCACTGTTCTATGAAAAATGTTCAAAATGGTGATGATTTTTTGGAGTTTTTTTCCTAGACAAGTTGGATACATGTTGAAAAGAATTTCAAATCATTTGGAATTGTACAACATAAAGGAAAAAAATAGTAAGTAGAAAAGCCTAGAAAATGATTTAAAATGCTACATTATTAAGAATTTAATTATAGAATTGAAAAATGTCAAATCTAATGGTTGTAACGTTGTAAAAAATAATCTACATCATATAGTTTTGTTTTTTTGTAATAATATTGAAAATTGAATTAAATAAATGCCTTCAAAGTTTACTTTAGAGTAGAAAATCCATAACTACCCACAAACTAAAACTCCTCATAATTTTTGACTCATTGATCAAAATGGAATGATTCAAAACTTTCTATTTATGTATAAATTTGGAAAACCAATTTCAAATTTTTGTTTTTAAAAAAGAATGATTTTATTTTATTTGCCCAGATTGCCAGCTCGGGAAAAAAAAATATAATTATACAATAACTTTTGACTCTTATTTTCAAATATCATGAAATTTTGTGCATATGAAATGTATTCTTGGTTTACACCTTGTATTAAAAAATTAGCCTAAAATATGCAAATTTCTAGTCATCACAAGTACCTATTGAAAATTGCTATGTTGTTAAAAATAGGAATTTGGTCCTTTTAGGGGCTAAACAATTTGGAAATGATTAGAGTTAGGCACAGTATTTTTTCAAAAATGGAGTTAGAATCAAGCCCGAATGTAATGCTTAAATATTTTTTACTACATACACATAAGTACTATACATGTAGGACAAAGTTAGCAAAAAATAATTATTTGAAAGAATTTTTTTTAAATGAACAAGAGAAATTGTCAAATTCAACAAGAATTAAATAATCCAAGTTATTGTAAAAAAAAAAAAATGTCTAGTCTTAGCTAGAAAGTCCAAAGACCATCTACTATCAACAAGTTTTTTATGGCAAAATGAAGTACTACTTCGTTGACATTTAGTGAGAATGAAGGATAGAGAGGTCATTTTTATAATGAAATTCAGTGTCTATTATGAATCCTTAAAGTGTATGCAACAATTTGAAGATAAGAGCTTGACCACTCATTGTCAAAACATAGGAATTGTGTTCAAAGTAGAATTTTAGACTTCATTTTGGCATAATAGAATATATATATTTTTTAAATTTTGAACTAAAAATAGTTGATAACTAATGCTAAATTTCATCTCAAAAAACTTCTTTGTGATTTTGAGCCTCCAACAAAAATTTATGGACAAAATTCAAAGAAGATGTTTGAAAATGTCAAAGAAATTGTTGCTTCCAATCCCTCTTTGATGTCTATTCATGACTATTGATTGAAGTCTTGAAATCTCAAGTGGATTTTTGTAGATGAAATTTAGTTTGATTTTTCACATTTTCTTAGTTCAAAGTATTTTGAAAAAAAGTCTTTTACACTAACTAAGTGAAGTTTGAAAGTTGACTTTAAACACACTTTTTACTTTCAACTTAATTATGAATGGTTAAACTCTTACTAATCTTCATATACATATCCCACATAGATTGTT
Source organism: Pseudoscleropodium purum (assembly GCA_963969395.1). Taxonomy (NCBI): domain Eukaryota; kingdom Viridiplantae; phylum Streptophyta; class Bryopsida; order Hypnales; family Brachytheciaceae; genus Pseudoscleropodium; species Pseudoscleropodium purum. The sequence continues at coordinate 12,064,182 of OZ017804.1, read as the reverse complement.
TTACCTTCTACCACCCCATTTGTATAAAATGCTTATCTTCTTATTTGTTCACATATTATAATAGGTGGTCTTTAAAACAAATTCCTACGTAACTTTAAATTTTACTTCAAATGTAATGTTAAAATTTTTTAATTTAAAAGATGGAATCCACTTTGAGAACTTCAATTAATTATTTGGCATCAATATGCCAACCTTGCTTTGCTTATATGGTACTAGAGACAAATCTTTGTCTTCAACCCTATAAGGCCCGTATGACTATTGAACTTACTCAACTGATGTTGGGTAGGTGTGTATGAAGTCATTTGTTACCAGATGTTCTTCAAATTTTGATACAAGTTGTGAACATGTACTCCCTCGACGAGATATAATTTTTTTTTGATTGGATGCCTAAATCAAAAGTTATGTTGCTTTGAACTTTGAGAGCAGCCCAGGCAACTTTGGAAAGCATGTGCAAATTCCTTCATTAATTCTAAAATTTGGAAGATTTATAATTTACATGATACAAGATGCAAATGTAAAAAAAATAACCATGTATAGTATAAAAATCTCACCTTAAGAAAAGTTAAAGTCTGTTGGCCTTGTCAAGGAAGATTAGGAAAAAAATCTTTTAACTTCAAACATTATAATATTTCAATTTGTGCAATCAAAGTTTTTGAAATTTTTTCCACCCATTCCCATAGTCTTCTAGTACAAATTTGTATGGTTGAATTTTGAAAACAATTTTTTTTTTTCATTTTTTTCTCGTTGCCCCCCAAAGTGGCAATTTTTTACAATTTGTGCCTCAAATGTGCCTTGGTCCTTTAGAGGGTAGTTGTATGAATTTGTGAACTCTAATTTTTCCTTTATTCTTGAAACATTTGATGATGTCTTTAAAACCCAATAATTGTGAAATATTTTGTCTTTTAAATCATACAAAATTTTCACTCTTTCCGCCAAATTGAATTATGCCTATGAAAGATAAATGAATGCAATTAGATTTTACACAACTGGACCTTCTTGCATAATGTTGTATAACAAGGCAATAGTCCCCCCTATATTGGGGAGGTAGTATACTTTGCTAGATACTTGGAGGGACTTATATATTTGTTAATTCAAGTACTACAATTGACTGAGGAGTGATATAAGACAATTTTGTTCACTATAGTCGTCCCCTTTTCATTGTTGAAAAAGAAACCCTTGCCTCATTGGTAAACAATAGAGCTATGGAACCACAGTGCACATTTCAAAATAAATTTCTACTTTTCTCCAAATAGAAATAATCTCTTTTTGCCAAAATTTTCTCAGTTCTATTAAAAATAGAAATGAAGTCACCAAAATTGGATGAAAAAGTGCACAAACATGATTGAAAAATGTTTTTCAGTCCCCAAAGAAAGATGGATGAATATGTATAATACAATGCTTCACCAAATTTTAAGTAACTGCCATGATCCCATCACTTTTTCAGAAAGTTTTTTTATTTTAAAAAAGGACTGAAATTGCATACATGTATGCATGTTGACGGATCAAAAGGATGGGTCCATCTACTTGGCAATCAAATGTGCGCATGATCTCAGCAGTACAGGACAGTACGTTGTCCAACTGGGAGGTTCAAAAGCAGATTGAGAGATAAAAACTTTCAGGCTCTATTCTCTGTACTTTTTCCTTATCAATGGAAATCTACGAAACTGGTCCATATGTTTTTAAAAAATCCATAAAAACAACAACTTTCATTCTTTCTTTGGAACACTCATTTTTTTTTTAAATTTGGGAAACAAATGGACAATTTCCATTGAAAGGGGAAACAGGAACATTGAACCAAGAGACAAATTCTCCTGCAGAAGAGTAAAAGGAACACTCATTTCTATCCAACTCTGGCTCACCATGTTTGAAAGCATTTCTGCAGCAACATACCACACTGGTAGAAGTTGGGTTAACCCTTAAACAAACATTGAGGCTTAAAAAAACGTCTGATGGATGACTTGATTATTCACTGTAGAAACAAAGAATGCATTGATCAGTTTAATAACTAGACCATTTTGATGACTACCTTATTTATGGGGGGTTGTGTCCTTCAAGGTTTAACCCATTACAACCAAAGTGATCATTTTTTGGTCGCTTCCCCCTCTTTTCTGAGCCGCCCATTCTTGAATTTTGAAAGTTTAGTGGTGTAGTGTAGTTCACGGCTCTTTGGGAGGGGGCAACTTGGGCATAGACTGAAAAGTCAACCAACTATTGTAATTGTTGCCTACCTCAAAAAAAGTTAGATACATGGAGCTCAAGATATCTCCTTGTATCTCCTCCAATTGCAAAATGATTGGAATGTTGTGAAATTTTAGATGGGCATTTTCAACACTCGACTTACATTGGGTACAAATGAATCATCATTTCAAAATATTCTCATTGAGATATGATCCTTTAAAAGTGTACTATAATCCTTGTTTATCCATTGGCCCAAATAAAACTTCAAACTAAAATATCTACTAAACTATGTGCCAAATAATCTGAATTTTTTCGAGGTGTTGACTCTCAATGTGAACTAAAAGATACTGTGATTACATTCTATCCAATCTCAAGAAAAAATGACCAAAAAAATTGTTGAGCTTCTTGGCAAATTTGGTCTATTTTGAAAGTATCCTTCCTTTGGGTCATTAGACGCTAAATTAAATCACTATATAACATTTAGAGCACCCACACTCAAGTGCACTAGGTGTGGCCCCAATGGCTCTTGTGAGCCTTCTCAACTTTAGTTGTCCTATTGTCACTCTTCAAACGGGAATTAGTTGAGCTGGTTCTTTAAAAAATGGTCTAGCCACACAACAATTCAAGGCCTCTTTGATGGCACATAACTATGAATTGAGGAGAATCTTGTTGTTTGAACATATCCAAAAATAAAAACCATAGTAGCAAGTAGCAAGTGAAGAGAGGCAATGGATAGCTCATGAAGAGCACCATCAACAAGTGCATGGACAAAAAGTGGATGTAAGGTAACTCTGCCTATGATAGTCCAAATGGGAGCCAGCCCATCCCAGGCAAAATTGTACTAATGGTGTACATTCTAGTTCTTGAAATGTGCATCACTAGAAATTTTATGCCTGGGATGGGTTGGCTCCCATTTGGACTGTCATAGGCAGAGTTACCTTATAGTACAATGGCACAAGGAAATGACCACTTGATACTAAGCCTCCAACATTGTGGAAGAGGAGGCTTCTTCAACAATAGACCTAGGGTCTTTGATGTGCCCTTAAAACCACTTTAGCATATCATATCTAATGCATTTGGGTGGTGAAGCTCTTATTAGAAACAAGTTGTGTCAATTTCCCAATTGTATGCCACATTTAACTATTTCTAGACTTTTGAAAGTCTAAACTCTCAAAAGTACATTAATTTATTTTATCTTTGAAATGATCATTAGGAGACTATGCAGAACATCAATAGGTCTATGCAAAACATAGATAGTTATATTAAAAAAACATCCGAAGATCTATACAAACATAGAAAGGTAACTAGGTATATGAAAATCTTGAGATATTTTGTTTAGAGTTCATCACCGAATAATCTAGAAGTAGGTAAATGTGGCATTTGTGCATTTGTAACTTGCTTAGTTTTCTTCACGTGAAAATGATGCAAATATCATAGTTGTGAGACAAGAATCTAAATACTAGATTATGTTTGTTGCTAGGAATTCCAAGTTTATCGTAGCCAACCCATTTTTGATCACCCCCCATTTTAGTGATATAGACTATTTCCTTTCTAATTAGTAGGAGATGAATAGTGATTATTTATGACACAGTTCCCAATGTAATTGTGGCACATTACTATTGGCTACAAGACTTACAATACTGCAACCAACCCTTGGTTGATTTTGCAATCAACCTATGGTTAGAAATAGAAAGGTCTATATCACCATTATAAGTCAAAGAGAATCTTCCACTAAAATATTCATAGTAATTATATTTTGTGTAATAAAATTCTGAAAAAAATAGAAAAACCTTCCAAACTCTATTTCTATACATGGGAAAAATTACAAATTCAAAAAATCCACACTCCAAATATGCGTAATTGCTTAAGTGGTTGGAGATGGGTTGGCTACCGTGTGCATTCCTTTCAATTGAGTGCCTTTGAAAGTGAAACTGTTGGTCACGTTTAATTTAACTTAACTTACTCAATCAAGTTTATCACCCCAAGTCTAAGAGCTCGCACACTCTTTGTGGCTACTTATTTAAGGCCACTTTCACACATGGGCCCAAAGTTGAGAGTCCGTCGGCCTCCACCAATCAAATTTCAAAAAAACCCGACTCTAGCCTCTCGACCCTTCACACAAGGCGGCACAATCCAAAGTCCGTTGCCCTCCAAAGTGCCTACATAAAAGCCCAAGCTCCTACTTGGCAATGGCCTCATGACGGATTCTCAACCAAAGTTTGGGTCACTACAAAATTGAAAAAGGATTGACGCATTTAGGGGTTAACATAACATTGTTTACCAATGAGGTAGGGGTCCCTTTCGCATCCTTGGAAAAAGAGCCCCTAACAGTGAACAAAATTGTCCTATATAGCTAGTTTAAGTTAGTATTTTTTTTTTCACTGTAGAACTTGTATTCTTGGCAGCATGACATTGCATTAAATTTGGAAGGATGTCAAGGTATTTGTTCTTTTCTATCAGAATTGGCAAATTTTGCCCATTAAAAAAGAGTTGGGGTGGCTCTTCAACTTCCCCCAATCCTAGCTTTTATTTAACTGACAAGTCCCTTGTTCCTCGACATCTAGCAAAGCATAATACTTTTCCAACACAGAGAAGACCAATGCTTGGTTATATCAATGTCATGATTTCAATGCTCTTTTAACTCGTAAAAGTGACCTAAGCTTAAGAGAGTTGACTTATTTCCAGCCACTTAAGCAATTTCGCATATCTGGAGCATTGTTTTTTTGAGTAGAGAAATTTTTCCATTAATAGAAATAGAGTTTAGAAGGATTCCATATTTGATCAAAATTTTATTTTTCAGAATATAATTACTACAAATTTTTTCGTTGAAGATTTTGTTTTATACATTTTTGTCATGTAGGCCTTCATATTTCCAACCATAGGTTACTTATGAAATAAACAAAGCCTACAACCAATTGTGATGCACCACAATTGCATTGGAAATTGTGTCCTCATTAGTCTCCTGTTGATTGGAAAGAATGTAGTCTATTGGTCAAAAACGGGTCTCTAGTCTATTGGTCAAAAACGGGTCTCTAGTCAGAGATGGGTCAGCTCCCTTATGACTAAGTGTGTAGTCAAACTTGAAAGTCCTTCACTTTGTATCCTCAATTTCTTTGCTATTCATGAGTGAAATTTTTTGGAGGTTATTTTTTAGAGGTGAAATTGTATGTGCAATACATGTTGAAAAAAATTTCAAATTACCAAGAATTTTTGAAGAGAAAAGGAAGATAAGATGTATCATATACAAATCATGTTCAAAAAGATCTGAAATGTTCAAAATAGAAGTACATTATAGTCTATGCAAAATATTATGGTATAAAGAAAATTTATGTATCACTATGCATATCATTAGTAATATGGTTATAGACCTTCAATTTGAAACTTCATTGAAAATGCTCATTCCTATGAATTTTTCGAATTTTCCTAATTGAATAAAAACTCGACTTTAGAAGCTTCATTTTATTAGGTTTGTTCAAAAGTAAAATAAAATGTTTTGAATGTCAAATTCAAGTTCTAAGGAGAAAAAAGCTCAAAGTATAGAAATACATTGGATCATAGTGCACCATTTATTTTTGAAAAAAATATTCCATATAAAATAAAATAAAAAACTAAAATGTCTTAAACTGAATTCAATGATTTGGATAAAGCATCAATAAAGTTGCACACACAAAAATGGATGAAAATCATCTATTTTCCAATATACACAAAGGACTTGGTTTGAGTATGCAAAAAACATAAAACATCCTTAGTGTCCTTTTAGAGTTACAATAATCACATCTAAATCTATAAATAAATAAATATGCATAGTTCCCATTACTATATCATGAAAATCATAGACTTTTAATGTTTTAATTGTATACACCTCATACTATGAATATCTAGGTTTTTGTATTGTTTTTTGGTCCAAATGGAGTTGTCCCATTTTGGGCAATGATGACTTGTACTTTAACTCTTAAAGTATGTGAACTTCAATCTTTTGTTTTTTTAGTCCATTTGATTTTTAGGTGTAAATAGAACTGTTAAATTGATCCATTCCCATTTCCAAGTCAATTAGCCTTGTAGTATTTGCTTTAGAATGGAAATAGATGCAAATAGAAAGAGATTTAAAAAGAGTCAAATTGACAGGATACAAACAGGGGTTAAATGGACATTGCGGTTGTAGAAAGAACAAACAATTGTCTACTCGAAATTTTAGGACTATAAGTCCAAAGGTCGATTCTCTTTTGTATGTATGCTTACAAGCTATAAGTCTCCCATGTAATTTCACGCTCATTGTGTAATTGAAAATTTACAATTTCCTTAAGTGTGATTGTCTATTTGCTATTTGATTGTGTGTGAGTTTGTTTTCTGGACACGTAGTATAATTGTGAATTAGAGCTGTAGTCAAGTGGACTACATGTGAAGTTTAGCATTGGATTCGTGCTGACAGTTGATTGTGGATGGAGCTTGTATAATTGTGTGAGTTGATTGTCTAATTGACTGTGTGTTATAAATTGTATCTTGAATTGTGGATGAGGAATTGGATTTGGTGATGGAAAACTTAATGTGTGTATGAGCATGTGAGTTCCTGGAAGAGGAACTGGTGTTTGTCAAATTGACAAGGTGGAAGTTGAAGAGTCTTGCAAATGTGTGGGTAACTAGTTGAGTTATTGAGTGTGAATTTAGTCCATTCAAATGTGAGTCAGTTTCCACATACTGGTGATGTAAGAGTGTAGTCAATCGGCTATGTAAATTGTTGTAATTCAACTTGTCGAGATGCAGAGTAGGTGTGGGCTGAGAAGAAGTCCAATTGATCTGTGAGTTTGCTAGTCGAATAATTTTAATGTAAGTTATTTTGATGTTGTTAAGTCCAAATTGCTTTGCTAACATGATGTAGTAGATGCAAACTGGCTAATTGTTAAGTCTAGTTAACTATTATAATGAATTTGTAATTCATGCAATTTGTGTATGTCAATTTGAGTATGCATCAACTGACTAAGTTGTAAATTATGTGGAGATTTGCCACATTTAAGTTGTTATAGTTTAATGGTCGAGCGCCTAGAATAGGTGTATAGTCCAATTGACAAAGAGAGGTGAATTAGCCAATGATTGGGTGGTGGTCAACTTGAATGAGAGAGTTAATTAGAAGTTTATGCTGAATGCCAATTGTGAGAAGTTTGATGAGAATTAGCTATGTGTGAAAGAAATTGAAAGAATAGAGTCAAATTGAGGTGTTCATTTTGTGAATACATTGAGATTCCAATCAAGCTGATTTGCTGGCAGGTGAGGTTGTTAACCTCTATGAGTTGTTGTAAAGTGGACGTCAAATCGGCAAGTCAACTTGGTTGTGTCCTACAGTGTGTTATTGGGCAAGTCATGTTGTGATGAATTTGGCATCGGAGTTCACATATTTGTTGTCTAACTGACATTATATTTGTGAGCATATGTATGAGATGCTAATTGAATGAGACATTGAACAAATTTCAGAGCGGTTGAGCGTGTCAATTATCTCATTGCATGTTGAAGATATTGTGTGTTTAATTGACTATGTTTGCATGTGTGCAAGGTGCAATTTGAAGTATTGCATGAATCCATGTAATGGACAAAATGTGTGTCTGAAAGCTTCATAATATTGCAATCGATTATAGCAAGTTGTAAAGTCTAATTGATAGTGTTTTGAATTACAATTTATGAGTTACAAGATTCAATTGCCACTAAATTAGGTGGTAGAACGAATTGACTAATTCGATCATAAATTGAATTAAGTTTGTCAAATTCATGTTGAATATAATCAATTGAAAATTGTGAAAGTTGTCTAATTACTCATATAGTTGTTGGTTGGTGAGGCTTGTCTTCTAAAATGCCAACAAAGTCCTATTGCCTTGTTTATAGCAAAAGTCAAGTCGCTTGTAGAGTGGTTGGTAAGAGGCAAGTCAACTGAAACAAGGCAATTTGGACAGTGAATGGTCATAGGGTCTTAGGTCCATTACTATGTAGTTTTGCATTAGGGCTAATTGACCAATTAACAAGATTGGGTAAAGAACACATGTGAATTGACCTTGTGAATTTATAAAATCATAAGCAAAAAGAACATAATAAAATAAATTAATAATAAGAATAATTTTTTTTTTGTTTAAATTAATGTGAGATAGGACAAATATATGAAATACATTATATAAACAAAATTGCTATAAAGAGCATTACCAGGTAAAGCATGTAGATGAGTAGAAGAGAAAATAATTTAATTATGTTTGATTGTTAATGTGTGTGAAATTGTGTGAATGAATGGATAAATCTATCTATCTATATGTTAAGTGGCTAGAGCATGTATAACAAATTGACCTTCCTTGCAAATTGACGTGGAATTTGATTAAGCCATACACTAGGCAAGACTGGGACGTCATACATTGAGTCTATAATAAACATTATTTTTGACTACGAAAATTGACATTAGGAATATTCCTTGGGGTTTTATTTTCTTTAAAAGCGATTAGAAAATATACAAATAAATATACAAAATCCGAAACAACGTGACCTTAGTCACATATTTGTTAGACTATTTGACCTTTCCTTAGGAATTAACCCCCCTATACTAATTATCTTGGGTTTTGTGAATTGGCAAACTCTACATTACAAAGTCCTAAGGTCATTTTTTTGGCCTAAAACCACACAAAATTGCTATTTTCAATGCAAGTTATAAAAAATATAAATGTTTTTTTGGCATATTTAACAATAGGATCTTATACTAGATTAGTATAGGAATGTTTAGAAGAAATTTCAAAAACTTCATCTTATGATCACAAGATATTGGTATATGCAATTAAAGTGAAGAAAATGAGTTTTATTGCTTGTAGGATGATTAGATTTTAAGGCTTTGAATCCTTTAAGCTTAAAAATCTTGTACTATAGATTGAGTTCTTATGAATTCTTTTTTAATTGAAGAATTGCACTGAAAGTTTATAAAAAAAATTCAATCCCCACCCCTTAATTTTTATTCTTTGAGAACTTATTAAGTCAAAGTACATTTTTCCTAAACTAAATTGTTGATAGATCTAATAATAATAAATTTTCATGAAACTCACTCATCAAGGATTTTTACATAGATATGCAATATATATGGTAGTCTCTTGTAATAAAAATATGAAATTCAAATGTAGTTTAAGAAGCTAAATTAAGCTCAAAATTGATGGTTTGACCAAAAATCAATGGAACTAATCTTTTAGGGGTTCAAATATATAGTTTTTGAAAATAGACTAAAAAACCCAATTAAAGGTTTAACTTTGTCCATTAAGCGTTAACAAATTAAAAAAATTAAAAAAAAAGTCAAATTCACAAATTAGTAGTCCCTTGCACTACAAATAACTCTAGTGGTAGCTGTGGTTTTTCAAAATAATGCCAAACTGATACTTTTTCACATTCACAATAGATAGAGGTTTGTTGATGGAAGACCTCAAGATTTTGTTCCATTTTGTCTAGAGCCAATAAAAATATTCATTAAGTAATTGATATAAATACAACATGAGGAGGGAATGAGACTCAAAATTCTATACCAAAATTTGGACTAATCAAAGCTTACAATCATGGTGGGAATTCTTCCTTCAAGTTCTACTTAAAACTCACTAAATGTTCAACCAATATTACAAAGAAATCTACCTCTCTCTCATGCACTACATTTAAATATTACTTCAGTGTTTTGATTTCATATTAACTGTTATAATTATTATAGCAAAAATAAAAAATAAATATGACAAAAAAATCTAGATAATTTGAAAATTCTTCACAAGGTAAAAGTAGCAATGAAGAATAATCTATAGCAATTACAATGTGTAGGCATTTATTGCCACTTTTGAGCTCATCGTCATTGTCATCGTGATAAACTGTCACCATGAGCTCAAAATAAATTTTCTCCTAACCCCTAAAGGACCAACATGCATTTTTTGGTTGTATAGAAATTTTAGGCAAGTACTTGTAACTAGAAATTTGCATATTTTAGGCTGGAATTTTAATAGAAGGTGTGAACAAGGATTATCTTTCATATGCAACAAATTTCATGACATTTTAAAATATGGGTCAAAAGTTATGGCCCAATATGTTGCCTTTTTCCTCGGCTAGGCAATCTAGGCAAGAAAAAAATCACTTTTCTTAGAAACAAAAATTTGAATTTTTTTTTCTAGAGTTATAAATATGTGGAAAGCTTTGAATCATGCCATTTTGATCAATGAGTCAAAAGTTATCAGGATTTTTTGTTTGCTAGTAGTTATAGATTCTCTATTCTAAAATAAATTTTGAAGTTCTTTAACTTCTTCAATTTTCAATATTTTTGGGAAAAATAAATAAAACTATATGATGTAGATTGTTTATTACAAAATTGCAACCATTGGGATTGACATTTTTTAACTCCATCATTAATTCTTAACAATTTAGTACTTTGAATCATTCTTTACTACTATCTACTTACTATTTTTCTCCTATATGTTGTATAATTTCAAATGATCTGAAAATTTTCAAGCATGTGACCAACTTGTATAGGAAATTGAATCCAAAAAAACACCACCATTTGGAAACTTTTTTCATAGAAAAGTGAGCTTGTAAAGTGCAACTACCTTGCTTTTTTGATTTTAATGAATTTGAATGCTTACATCTTGCAATCCACAAGGTGGAAATGTTAGAAATTCTTACCACATGATTTCAAGTCAACATACCACAAGATTATAGGATTATATGTGTCAAAATTTTTTTTTCAAGAATTTGGTACTTGTACTAAAATGACAATTTTTAAGCATGTCCAATGAAAATATAGTCATGAAATTGTAGGGATTAAATTCATGAGCACAATTCATTATTTGTACTTGCTTGTTATATTAGCCTCCATCCATCATACTTGTGTTTTCTAAAAAGCAATTTTCACTCTATTCAATATAGAATAAGGTAGAACTGTCCAATACTAACAATTACCCAATTCCAACACGTACATGTTCCTCCTATTTTTTTCATTGGTCCCATCTATTACCACAATCTTACTAATCCATTATCATGATGGCAATGCACTAGAGAACACACATCAGCCCACGCTTCAACAATGGTCTTATTATGCTTCAACAAGGGTCTACTCATAGTTTAACATTTCAGCTTTGAAAAATCACAAAAAATCCAATTCTTGTTGGAATGTCTTCACTCTTTGTGCAATTGACTTCTCTCAAACAATTCAATTTTTGAAAAATATGAGACCTCATAAATAGCTTCTCAAAAGTACCTAGATTGCAAATTTGTATGGTAATGGGTAGTTCTACCTTATATAGGATTGTCTAATACATTTTGTATCCATATCAATTTAAAATCTATAATTTGTAATCTATATATTCCATATAAGTACACTATGTCAATATTTTGTATTTCACATATGTATTCCATGATTGTATCCTTATCAAGATTTGTATCAAGATCAATGGTGGGGGAACGGAGTCCATAGTTTTCCACTTCAAGATCACCAACTCAAATTTTCCAAGAAAAAAATTTAATCAACAACTAAGGAGGTTCACAAAGGGGGTCAAAATTTCCTCGCCACATTAGATGGTTGTGGATTTTTTTATTATAGGAGGCTAAGTATGTATTAATCACAAGGTTATGTTTGCCTCTTTTGAGCTCATTGTCATTGTCATTGTCTACACTAAAAGAAAATAGTTTTGAAGTCAATACATTCTAAGGTCACATTTAGGAATTTTTGTAATAGGTAAACATTAACCTCAACACGTTGTTAGATCACAAATACAACTATTAAATAATAAAGGATTTTTACCAAATACAAAAATCAAAATCAGAATTTAAAAATATCAATTTAATTTTTTAAATAAAATTTCCAAAACAAAGAATGAAAATCATGCATTATTGTGGAATACTATGACACAAAATTTGCTTTTGCAATAGTTCATTGATTTTTTCTAATTTTTCTAAATTCCAAAATGATATAAAGCAAAATTGTTAGGCCTCATTTCTAGTTTTAATAAAATTATCAATAATATATATTTTGAAAGATTCAATCAAGCTTGACCATGACTAATCTAGTTTTGGAATGTCAAGACCCTTTGTCATTAAATGCCACATTTAACTACTTTAGGACTTTTGAAAGTCTAAAATTAATATTGGTCACCAGGAGGAAAAAAATGGTCATTAAGAGATAACTCAAAACATTAAGAGATCAATACAAAACATTCGAAGATCTATACAAACATTAGAAGATCTATAAAAACATTAGGAGATCTCTTGATGTTTTTTCAGGAGATTTGTTGATGTATAGTCCATAGTTCATTGAATAGTCCAAAAGTAGTTAAATGTAGCATTTAAGTGAAGTAAAAGCTAGATAACCAATCTATATTTTTCCAAAAATATTCATTTTTTATACTTGATTTAAACAAGCAAAATGTAGTCCAATAAATTTTGTTACTAATCTATATTATTAAATTAAAATCTAGAAATTCAATAGATTATTGTAATTTCAATTATTTGATATTTTATTTTAATGAAAATCTAGATTATATAATTTATTTTATTTTTATTCTCTTTTTTAATTTAAAAAAAATTAAAATTAAAATTATAGATAATGGATTTTGGTTCTAATTTTTATTTTTTGTAAAAATCTTAGATTACTTTGAATAGTATATATTATAGTTTATATAATTTTTTTCAACCTTATACTTAATATTTGTCACAATAATTTGATTTTTTCTACTTCGTATTTAATCAATTATTTTTGTGTATAGTATAAATATCAAAATTTTATCACTTTGTAAACAATGTGATTCAATTAACCATGAAATAATTTATGACCATGAAGTCAAACTCTAAAAACACTTCATCAAAGAGAGGTCACTTCAATTCTCTTGCTTAGGTTAGTTTAAATCAAGGACATGTTGCATTGAGTCCCATGACTAGCCTTGAGGAATCTATGAAGTGAAACAATTGATCAAATAAGCAATTTTAGACATGACTTGGAGTAACACAAGGCAAATCAAATATTTTCAGAGATGCAACAATAGAAATGATGAGGATTGCAAAAACTTTGGTAATTTTATCACTTGAATTGAAATTATTATGAATTTTGAAAGGTAAAAAGTATTCTGAACCTATAGCCAATTTCTAAATTCTTTCAATTTTGATAATTCAAGAACTACTTTCCCACTCATTACTTCTTACTTTCTTGCTCACTACTTTGGGACATGTATCATAAATTTATTTGTTCAAATCTTGAAAAGGAGAAAAAAAAACATTCTTAGTTTTGGTTGGAAATGTATTCTAGTTTTGGTTGGAAATAACTACACCTTACAAGTTGATTATGGATCACTAGGATTGGGTGCCTCTGCCTTATGAATTGTTGTATATGTTATGTCAAAGAAGATCTTATAATGTGGGTGGCATTTCATTGTTATTTTATCTTTTTTTTGTGAATAGGAAGTACATAGAGAATTGAATTGCAATTTGATTAATAGATTGTAGGGTACATTTGATAGGAGTTATAGGAATATTGAAAATATTGTATAGTGCATTAATTGAAGAATATGAATAGTGCCTTGTGCACCAATTGTAAGGATCAATAGGGGGTTTGTATTCCATTGTAAATTGCCAATATTGTAAAACACTTCTCCATATATATATATTTCATTATCTAAAGTAGGAAGCATCTTGATTGTATAATTTAGTTAGTATCTAGTATAGATATTTGATTACATTAGTTGTAAGCTGGTGTCTCTATGGTCTTCATGATTCCTTGTACTAAAGGGTCTTGATATAAATACACGAGAAGGACGTAGTTATAAGAATTCCCTAAATTCAATATTTTGAGTTTTTGATTTATATTAATATAGTAAGGAATATTGAGATGAAGTATACTTAGGTAATGAAGTTTATGGTTGAATATTGTAAGAAAATGATGGAAGGATTTTCATATATATTGTGAATATTTGTGTTAGTTAATGAACACTTCTTTTTGTATAGTATAAAATTTATTTGTATTAGTGTTTAAGACACAACATTTTGTCATGTCCTAAATTTTCTATCACACTTGAAAACTTGATTTAGAATAGGAAAACCATAATTTGCAAAAACTTTAGAAAATTTGAAATCCCATAATTTGAAAACATACAACTTTTATAAATGTTAGTTTAATGGACCATATTCAAATGAACTTCAAAATTTCATGAAAAATTTGAATCTAAATTTTACAAAAATAAATCATTTGTTCATTTGTTAATCTTCTAACCAAATTAATTGCACCTATCAAATCATCAAATTTGTTTAGAAGTACGTGTATTACATTAATGCATTCAAAATAAATGTACCAATCCACCTTAACCTTCAAATGTGTTCATTTGAAGCCAAAATGTGGTGCATGAATGATTTGAGATTCAAAATTTTGGATGAAATACTATGATTTATTATACAATCTTTTTGGAGAGTTCTTTGAATGTTTTTGTTGCAAATAGTAGTTGAATTACCTCATTGAGATATTATTTACTTCTCTACATAAGAAGATGCTAAAAACCTAGATGACAAAAGATGCATTTTTAGTATATTTTGGCAATTTATTAATTTGTACACTTCATCTAAATTTTAAACTATAAAATGATCTATTTTGAATTTGAACCCAACTAATGAAACAAATCTTATTAATTATATATTTTTATTTTACTTTCAATTTTTGAAAAAATTCTAAAATATAATATTTTATTATTTAGAGTTTATAACCATGGTCTGTTGCTTTGCTAATTGAAGAATGTCATGAAATTATTTTGGTTTGCACCACAATATTCTTCATCATAATGTATAGCAATAAGAGGTCTTTTCAGATTTTTTAAGCATATTTTATATATGATATGATTTTTTTCACTTATTCATCAAAATTTCATAGTAATTTCAAATTTTCACCAAAAGATTTGAATACTTTAGGACATGTGATTACGTATCTGAGAATTAAAATCACATAAATTACAATCATATTTAGTAAAAAATAATATAGAGCAAACAATACTGAAAATGAGTACATGGTCTTAGGGTGCATCGATTAACGGGTTCTCCTAACGGACTCATCGGCAACCCCAATCATTCATCCACAGAGTCAACACCCACTTCTACATCCACCACTATTCATCCAAAATCAAAATCTGCCCGCCATTCCCTGCAAACACAATGCCCCGTCGGCTTGCTCGAGTCCTCAACAAATCGCCTCGAACTCAATCCAATGTGTGCCGGAGACCATTCGCACGCCCTCTTCGTCTGATCTCTCCTGAAATTGTCCTTTCAGAGAGCCTCTTAGCCTTCAATTTGCGGCAGGGGTGAAGTTTCTCAACACTTTTGAGCCAATTGGGAATGTTTCCCGAGCTTAGTCGAGCTCACATGGAGATTTCACAGCCTGGATATGTTTTTAGGGTTTCAAGTAGCTTAGGTGTTCACGGAGTTTGGGTTTGGGTTCTAGATTCTGGAGTCCTCTGGAGCTGAATGGTCAGATCTGGGGTGAGAATGTGGAATTACCGAGAGCATCGTTGTGTTGTGCGTTTGTGGTCTTTAGGTTAATCTGAGTGTGCGCCTTGTGTCGATAAAACGCTTCCGTGGTTGAGTTACATTTTATTTTATGCGGCATTTTTCTTAATTGGAGTTGTTTTATTTGTTTTGTGTATTTTGATTTATGCTGCATTTTCTTAAATTGGATTTTGGTTTAATTTTTGATTTTTTTTGTATGTGCTGTATTATGGTGCATTTGTTCGATTGTGATTTGGTTATGGTCTGATTCGTTATATTTGTTTTGAGCGGTTTATGGTGCATTTGATTGATTGGATTTTGGTTTTGTGGTGTGTTCTGAGTTGTGTCTCATTCGGTGACTGCATTCACAATCGCAGGAGGATCTGTGGAGGATATTGTCTTCGACTGGATATGCCTTCCGCGATCTGCTTGGTTGCCTACGAATGACTCAGCTGTGTCTGATTGCCTCTGACAAGCTAATGCATCGAGAGCAGTGGAGTCGTTCGAGTGCGCAATTTTGATGATCAGCATGAGTTGGGTGCAAAGGCCCGGAAGAGTTTGGGATAATGCCGTTCAACACTCGGCACATGAGCTGAAATGCAGGTGGAGAATGGAGTCTAATTAGGTCATACTAGAGGGGAGAGAGAGGGAGAGAAGATGGGGATTCAGGGGTTGCTTCCCACCCTGAAGTCCATCATGAACCCGCGTCACGTTCGTGACTATGCAGGGAAGCGGGCGGCCGTCGACACCTATTCTTGGCTTCACAAGGCTGCTTTCAGCTGCAGCAAAGACATATGTCTGGGACGGCTTAATGACAGGTGAGCACACTCAACTCGCACTACCTCCGGGGTATGAATGGGCTTCTAAACGCACTCTCACGTGTTCACAACTGGACCTGTGGAAATTGGCCGATCATATGTATGCAGAGCAAAACAGATTCCGAGGATATTTAAGGAATGTGCGATTACAGAGTTTGTTATTAGAGAGGGTTGAGTGTGCTTGAATATCTAGCAGGCAAAGAAATTCTACATCCTACGTTAAGCTTGATGAGATTCGGCATTGGGACATCATTCGTTTTGTTAGGTTAATGTTGAAGTTTCTGAAAGCTTGATTGGTCGATAAGGATGTGTGTGGCTTGTGGAACACATAATGACACATGCAATTGTGTGTGATGCGTTAGGTATATAGACTACTGCATGCATCGAGTCAATATGTTGCGACACTACGGTGTGGAACCCGTTCTAGTGTTTGATGGGGGTGGCCTTCCTATGAAGTCTGATCAAGAAATCAAACGTGCCAGGTATTTTGTACACTATCGTTTCTTTTTACCTTGAAAGTAGAAGTACTTTCTTCTCTTACCTTTGAAGGGGTTGCCACTGGTGAGGATGGACAATAGGTAGAAAATACTACATTCGTCACTTACGCATTTAAAGGAGTGTGATTATTGGGAGATCAGTATAAAGCTGCGGAGAGGTCACTTTGGGTACAAGAACCTAACTCTTGCGAGACAATTCTTTTTATCAGTATGAGTGAATTTCTTATTCAATTTTAAAGTGGGAGGTTGTAGACCACTAGTAGTGTCAATAGACAACCCCATTTATATTAAAAAACTCGTGGCCATAGACATTTAGTCATACTTACACCACTTGCTAATAAGTGCAACCAAGTATTTGAATAGATGAGATTCTGTTGGTAACAGGGGTAAGTGTTGGAGGCGGGATCAGGTCTATTAACGATTAGTATCCTCAATCGTAGCAGATCAAATAACAGTGTGGTTCTTGAAATTGAGGTCGTTCTAATTCCTTTCAGCTGTATTACACTGAGACAGATCGAGGAAGGAAAATTTAGACCGTGCCTTGGAACATGAGCGGGTGGGAAATCAATCCGCCGCTTATGAGTGCTTCCAGAAGGCTGTGGATATAACTCCTGCAATAGCGTTCAGATTGATCAAGGTACAAGTGTGTTAATGCATTTTAGCACTTCTGTTGTTTCGTGTACAAGAATCGGACGTTGCTTCTCCTGTATTGGTTCACGTGCTGCATCTTGATTGACTTGATACATTCTCGACGTCTGAAATATATAGCGCTACCTGGCCATTTATAAACAGGTTTTGCGGCAAGAGAGCGTGGATTATATTGTGGCCCCGTATGAAGCAGATGCTCAACTGGCTTTTCTAGCTCGCAATGGACACGTGGATCTTGTTATTACGGAGGACTCCGACCTAATTGCATACGGTTGTCCACAGGTAGAGTTCACAGGAAATAACCTAACCTTGAAATTGCTCTCAAAGTTTGACTTCACGTATGTAGACATTTAGTCTTAGATGGTAGTGATTTTATAACTTGAATTTTAAGGACCTGAAAATAAAGAACCTTATGTTTCCTAAGCAAGCAGACTTCGTATTGTAGACAAAGATCACTAGTATGTTTGTTATGATTGAATTGATAAGACTTGCTTCAATGACAAAAACTACGTTTGTGGCAGGTTCTTTTTAAGATGGATAAATATGGGCAAGGTGTCGGATTTCAGTTCACCGACATTACGGCCAACAAGGATGTCGACTTCAACAATTTCTCCAAACAGATGATTCTGGAAATGTGCATAATGAGTGGTTGTGATTACTTGTCTTCGTTGCCAGGAATGGGTGTGAAAAAAGCTCATGGTTTGATTAAGCGTTTCAAGACCTATCAAAAGGTCGCTACACTATCACTTCACATTACCGACTCACCATTTTTTTTCTTCAGTATCATTGAACAATTTTCTATAAGTAAGGGGCTCCTTAACTCTAAATTGCAGGATCCATTGTAAAAATTCTCCTGTCTGTTTACAATGGATCGTTGAATTTGCAGTGAAGGAGTCCCTTAAGTATAGAACTGGAGTAGCCGTCTGTTCAGTGATATTTTGAACTGCGTCCTGGTTAATATCGGTCATACTTCTCTTGATAATTTGCCGTGACTTGAATATGGGTGCAGGTAATCAAGCACTTAAAGTTCAGTGGCGTTCTCATAGATAAACAATATGAGCAAGGCTTTCAGAGAGCTATTTTGACATTTCAGCATCATCGTGTTTACGATCCCGCAAAAGGGGAGATGATTCATCTTACCAATTTACCAAGCGACCTTGACACTGACCTAGATTTTCTGGGACCATATCCTCCCGTGTATGCCCATTTGGTGACAATTGCTTTGGAATAGGACAGTGTTGCTTCGGATTTCTAAGAAACCCTATGAATTTACATTGTATCTGCCGAGATCTAGCGCTAGTTATGCACCTATCGCCACACTGCAGCGCCAGTAGACTTCTCTACATTCATATCAAGCGTTGTGCTCTTAACTCTTGCTTACGTATGTACCCCAGACAGTTGCCATTGCTATTGCCAGAGGTGAGGTGGACCCAACCACCTATGAGCCCTTTGAGGTATAGTTTCTTATCATTGCGCTCGTTATTCTTTGAAATTCAGTGTGAGAAGCGCTTTTTCCTGATTGATGGCACTTGTGTTTCAGGACATGAACAACTCGGAGAATGTAGGTACAGCTTCGAAAACAAAAGTGCATAGAAGCTCTCCGAATATGGAAGCGGAGCTTTCTCAGAGTAATGCGCTAATTACTACCTTCTTCCGTATCCACCAGAAATATTCAGATACTAGGCATTTCTTAGACTTATCTGGCGAAAAGCCCCTGTGCATTTTCGAGTCTCTTTTGTTTGCTTTTGCGAGAGTGATACAATTTCTCACCTACATTCTGGGCATGGAGTTACTTACCCTTTGGAAATCATGTGTAAGTTGATGCTTAGGTTGGACCCCTGGTTTTCAAAGCTTGGCTTACATATGTCCACTCAACATATAAAAACCAACACATGTTCGTAGATACTCCTTCGGAATTTGTAGTAACATACTGTCTATCGTGTTCAGTAAAAAGTACTTGTGTTTATATGTACTTAACTTTCTTCAGAGGGACCAGGAGAATCTACTAAGAAGCAGTTTAGGCGGCCAAGGAATACACCCGACAGTGCATCATTTCATTCCCAATGGAGCCAAGAGGAGACGGCATCCCAATTCACCCCTTCGCCAACCATCACCAGTCAAACCTATTCGAGTCCATTCAGCAAATTTTCTTTTACTTCTCAGCATTCACCAGTATTTGGGACTCCTCCAAGTCAAGTATCTCCCTTTGTGAGTGAGGATCTGGACTTGGATGAAGGTTTGCCCCGGATCATTGTAAGTACATCATCTAAGATGAGGCCAGAGTGTCGTGCTACCAGTTGGAAGTATCGTTTGCTTTGCAGGTGTTCCGTTTACTAATCATTGGTGTACACAGGATCTCACGTCTGATTATCCTCCACCTGAACAGCCCCTAAAGAGAACACACAGCTTTTCAGGTGGGATACTCTGTCTTTGCTAAACCGTTAACTATTATTTTTTTGTTGCATCTTCATGCCTTTCTAAGTACTGGTATTCGACTTTCGCGCTCCTCATTGAAGGTGTTGGTCCAGGAGTTAACTCACATGTTCTTGTGCTCGGGCTCACTGTGTCTTTTGCGTGTGCAGAGGACAAACAGAAGAATGAAAGTCCCTTTTATTCCCAGAAAACGTCAAACCCTGTCGATTCGAAGGCTTCGAAGACATCTGTCTCTTCTCGAGTGCAGAAGGCAGCTTCTCAGCTCACCAGTGCTTTGCAGTTGCGTGCTGAAGCCACCTGCCTCGGTGGTCCGGGGAAAAGGAGTGCTTATTTCTCTCGAACTTCACCATCGTCATTGCACCCAAGCAGTCCTGGGGTGAGCCTAGAAGTCGATCACAAGAGGAACTTCGATGTGCTCGACATATGTGAAGGTTCTTTACCTAGTGTTCACCCAGAGGCCCAGGTTTCTAAAGAGGTTGAAATCGAATGTGACACTCGGCGCTTCAATGATGTTCAAAATTGTCCAGATGCGAATAAGGTATTTGCGAATTATCTATGCATGAATTTCTTGGATCTTACATTGCCCGAGTGGGATTTTCTGGATGCAAGTAGATATTCAGTCCCGATGCACTCATATTTGTTGTGGGTTAGGCATGACGGTTTGGACTCTGACTGCCCAATCACCTCCCACATACAGGAGATTCTGAAGGATATTACGAACAAAGGAAAAGAGCTTGCAATTACTGCTGGAAAGAGTAAGTGTCAGTGGTTCCTATGTCATTTGGTTGAGCAAATACTTTCGTCGTTTTTCAACCATTTTAATTGGAAACCCGAATATCCTATGGCTGATAGTGATCACCAGTTTGTGTTCGGGATCCAGACTTTGAATGTATCTTTTCCGATTATTGATATGCTCTATGTCTGTCAGGGAAGCATGTCCCGCATTTCAGAAGTGATCTGCTAGGAGAGAGACCGATGAAAAGCAGAACTTTCTCGTCTGTATCCCATGTGGGTGAATACGGAGGCCTTGCGCAAAGATCCATGGATGACTTCGTGTCAACTCTCGCTCCGTTTCGATCCTCACAGCGTGGCTCTGGTGCTAGTGGTTCACCGGCTCCTTCAAAGCAAGGAACTCGAGTCAGTGGTCTGAGAGCACCCTCGAAATCTGCTCGCAAGGCTTCCTCGTCCAGGTAATTCCGCAGAGTGTATTCATTGTGGTTTGCTTTTACCTTTTTGAGGTTATGTTCTTTTCCATGTTACTTATTCCTGGATGCGTTCAATAGGAAATAAATATTCTAGTGTTCAGAGTTTAGCATTTCAATGGTTGCTGCATCCTTGGACCTCGCTTGCTCCAAGCAAGTAGCACGAATTAGCTAGTTGGTGCCTTTAAGACCTGTTGCCCACCTGGAAGTTAAATAATTAAATTCCTATGTGTCTGCACTTGCTATGGAACTAATGGGGGTTTAGAGTTTTAATATTGTTAGTTGCTGCTACTTGGTTGGTGTGAGTGACGCTTGCACTTCAAAACTATTGACATAATCACAATTAGTTTACTTTTCCAAAATTGGGAACTAAGTGATGGAAATGAATGTAAATCCGGCGGTCGTTGGTTAGTGGGAGTTGTTTCCAATTTGACAGTGCGGGCACTTAGCTACTTGATTGGTGCAGTCGGGGCCTTAGTTTGCGTGATTTGCATCCTGTAATTCGCCTGAACCTGGACTGGATTATTTTCACTTCTTTAAATGTTTTGGCTGAAAGGAGATTGACGATTGATTCCTACTTAGGAATGGGTTTGTCATGCTCAAGAAAGTATTTGTCCTCATCTTACCTATTTTCAGCCACCCGCTAATTGTTGAATGTGACGACAGGACCCTCACTACAGGATTAACCAAGAAAATTAGCGACTTCGTTCTCTCATCACCAGTCAACATGCGAAGACTGACTTTTCCTGAGACGACTTCGGCTGCTGCTGGTGCTGTGAGGTGGCAAGATTACAACGAGGCCGACTGGGAAAAAGCATAAATTATTTGTTGCGGAGCTCAGATTAAATATCAGTTTCATTTTTGGAGAACTAATTATTTTATGGGCTGTTGGATTCCTGCCAGTGTTCTGCATTGCCTGCTACTGTCATTGAGATTGGCAGTCATTTTCTACATCCTAATCATTCATATTCTCTATGGGAGGAGAAATTAATTCTGCGAGTGTACTTCTAGATGTACTGCATGGCTCCACAGCCCCCTATTTTGTGACTGAATGCTTTGCAACTCTAACCAGAAGAGATAATTTCTCTCTGGAGCTCGTAGAAAGCACCACATTTGGAGCGTGAATGAGAGAACTCTCCACTTGGAATGAGCAAGCTTAACTAGAACGACATTGTTGGCTTCTGTGAAAATGAGAAACTGAGTTTGCGTCTTTCTGTGAAACTATGGGAGGCAACCCATTTATGACTGACGCCCCTTTCTGACAGTATACACTATTCTCTTCGTGTGCACAAAAGATGAGCAACTATTAAGTATGGCACAATTTCCTATGCAGCTGTGGCACATGACGATAGGCTTAGAAGACTCTCAATATTGCAACCAGCTCTTGGTTGGAAAGAGGATGGTCTATATCACCAGAATGGAAACTAGCCCATCTTCCACTAAAACATTCACAGTGAATACCATCCGAATGGAAACTAGCCCATCTTCCACTAAAACATTCACAGTGAATTCCATCCGATGCCTATTTCTACACATGCGGAAATTTACACTGAAAAAATCAGCCCTGCAGATACCACAAACTGCTGAAATGGGTTGGCTTCCCTTGGTGAGAAAATTTCTTTGTTAACCTGACCTGAACTTTGCTGGAGGTAACGCATTTGCTCGTGACAGTAAAACATGCTCTCTAATAAATTCCCGATGGCAATTCTTTGTTAATCACAAGTTGGCTCGTTAATTCGCGCCACTATCTTGCTCGACGTTGCGTGCTCTAAGGTGTGAGTCGCTCTGAGTAGCTACTGCTGAACTGCTACGGAAGAATTTTGGGTTCGGAGATGAGTGTTGTGGGCTCTCTTCCAGGGAGGGAACTGAGTTATCTGCAGGAGAGACTAGTCGGAGGGACATGTGTACAGTGAAAACCCCATTCTGCTTTGAATTACTAGATGAAAGCAGAACACAAAGTTTCTCGCATACACTTTAATCACTATCCGCCTTCAGCTCCATGCAGAATTACAAATACATCCTACAGAGTAACATGGAACGAGTATAATAGCAACCAAAATAAAGTTCAAATCTCTGGTCAATATTTGAGCATTCAAAGAAGGGAAGAATGTGAGAATAATACGAGTTGTATCACATCTTGACATGGAAGTCAATACAATACGACTACTATGTACACTCTGGCTGCAGAAAACAACCTCCAAAAAAGATTCAAACTAAATGTCTCATGAAAGAGCGAATCCAATTCAATGTCCCTAAATCCAATTCAATCTCCCTAAATCCAATTCAGTCTGAGCTCAGATCAACACTATGCTCCTGGAAAAAGGCCTTCGCTTCCATGATGTCCTGCATTCATCACATCTCTCTTATCAAACAAGAACATTGTCAACTAGGTTATTCCAATGTAACCTGAGAGATTCTCTATGAAGACGAAGCCACAATAACAATAACCAGAAAATCTTTCTTGGGAACAAAAATTGATAAAACAGTTCAGCACATGTAGGGTTGATGGAAATTAACACGAATACATGTCACAAGGCAGGACCGTAACGTCACCTTTTGCATTAGGTCGGCTTCTTCAGGGCAAACCCGAAATACCATCATCCCATATCCCAGCGCGCCAAGTCCATAACATCCTAACGACGCAATCGCGTACATTGGAAACTACACAAAAACACAAAACATATTCAACAGGGTTTGGCGCATTCAAATTCGACAAGATTGTGAAAATTCGAGTATCCAGTTGGGTCCCGTGAAAACAATTAAGAAGAACTACCTTGCTCAAGCTCTCTCAGCAGGAGATCCCCTTTCGCATACAGCACATTCACACCAAGTGCATCCAACAGGAAAGAATGGTGGATGACATGAAGCTTACGTAGGGAACAATGAGCTGCAAGGAGGGAGGGAGATCCTTGGTGAGGAGAAGCGAAATCCAGAGCACCACCAGAGCGATGAAGATGCTACCGATCTTCCACACCTGCTTCATGGCGACGGAGAATTCGAACAAGGTCTCATGCGAAGATCACTCTGCAAACATAATTCGGTCAAAAACACATTGCGAGAGCTCCAAGTTCCAAGTACTGAAATTTAGGGTTTCATGGCTTAAACCCGGCAGATGAAACTGAACCATCCCGCAACGCAACATGACAAAGGATAAAACACCTCACCTACTTCACGATTGGGATGAAACGTAAGCAGGTACAGGGCCCACAAGTACAAACAGGTTTACCTCAAAAAATAACTCTGACATGAACGAATCAACACTATTTGCCAAAATCTTGGAAAACTAAAAATATGACCTCACCAACGCAGGCCTCAATATCACTCGCCAAACTAACTACCAAAACAAGAAAACGTAACATCTTTCCTCCCCGCCAAGATAGGCAATCCTCGATCCCCCTCAAAACGAGAAAAACATGCAATTGGATACTTCAAACCCTAAAGTCGACAGGTTCACCCAATTTCGCTCATTTGCACATCTAACACATTCTGATGGACTAAGCTTCTTAGATCTACACACCACGCTCCCTACCTCACCAGAAACATCCTTTCAGATGGGGAAATATTCCCCCCAAATTACCCACCGATGGAGAAGCCCAAATGCAGCCAAATTGGAACGGGAAAATCAGCCAGCCACCATCGCCGATCGCCTCAGCCACCACGACGCCCAAGCAACCGATGTTTCCGAGGAATTAAAGTCACAAATCAACACTGCGGCGGTCCGCAAACGAGCTTGCTTACCTATGTATGGACTTTTGCTGCTTCGACACGCACGTTGCTGTTTCAGTGACCTATGTTCTAGGGTTTTGTGAAACTACAGTACTGCACGTTTTGCAATTTGCTGCTGCAAGGTGGTTGAGTTGGGTGCTTTCTCGGCAAACCAAGGTCTGTGATGAAGAAAAGATGGGGCATATATTTTGACCTAATCCGCGTGGGTTGAATGTTCAGTTTTATTTTCTTGATAAATTGTGAATTTGTTATGAGATTTTGATAGAAGTGTACTATACACTGAAACTCGCCTGCCACCCCAGTTTCCCATTAGTTCCCCCCTCCTCTCAAAAAATTTGTGAGCCATTGATTTTTTTGAAAAAAAATGCTTACCCTCCCTCAAAATTGATGTTGATTTTTCAAAAAATCACAAGATGTTGATCTTGTGAAATTTAATCTAAGCCGTTCAAATATAAAATACAAATATTGAATATGAATATGAATACAAATACTGGATATGAGTACTAAATATGTGTACTGAATACGGATATTGAATACGGGTATTGAATAAGGGTATTAAATATGGGTATTAAATACGTGTATTGAATACAGATAATGAATACGGATACAATATTGGATACGGGATCAATTGTCCCATATTGTTTGTCAAGAACTTTGATTCTGAAGATTACAAGAGGAGGTGGGGGGTGAGGGGGGGTGAGATAAAAAAATTTAAATCAAATTCTAAATGATAGGTGGGGGTGTTAAAATAAAAATTGAGGGGGGGAGTGTATAGTGACACAAAGTGCCACTATACACCTTGAGTGTCTAATAACTACATCTACTACATTCCTCTCATCTACTACATTGAGATTTTGATAGAAGTGTACAATACCTTCCAAAAAGGTTTGCAAACTTTTCAATCATTCAATTGTGGAGGGAAAATAGACGCATAAACTTACAAGTTGTAATTTTATTGAAAAATTATGCGAGATATCTTATATATTTGCAAAAGTAGTCTCTGAAATAGAGCTTCAAGAAAGATGATAAAAAAAAAATTCAAAGTTTGCATATCATTAGATGAGATTTTAGCCCCCAAGAGGATTGTGAGTTCCCCTACACTCAATTGGGTTCCCACTACCCCGTAGTAGCTGCGTGACATAGCACAACGACTATCACGTCATTTTTTTTATTTTTTTTTAAATTGAAAAAAAAATTCATTTTTTTTTTTGCATTTTCAATTTTTTTTCAAAAAAATAAATAAAATTTGATAGTGGCGGTTCTTAGACTGCTCAGGAAATAGTGCTGGAAACAAGCCTAGATGGCCCTCTAGACTCCCCTTAAAACATCTAATGGTTGCAAGAAATGCTTGTCTTTTTTCTTCTCCTCTTGGCCTTGAATATGTGGTTTTTGGCTCATAACTTTTTGCATCATGTGTCCATTTTCTATGAAATTTAAAATAAAGATATATTTAGTAGTTTTAGACATTGAATAATTTTTTCAATTTTTTTCAATTAATTTATTATTAACTACCTCCAATTGGATGTCTACCTTGGTCATTTTTAAGGGTTTTAAATATAGTTTCCAATCCAATAATGACGTAGTTTGAAAGTCAAAATTGTGATACAAAGTGTTATATTAAAGTACATAAACCTACAAAGAGATTTTTTAGAAATAGAAAATTTCTACCTTCCACATGTGCTCAAAGTGCACTACCTTGGTACATGTGAAGAGAATACAGTTTTTTATTTTCTAAAGATGAAAATGGTTGAGCTCAAGCATCTTTAAGTTAGAAAAAATAGATTTTTTTATTCAAATTGTTTGAATTTTTTTACTACTTTCTAAAAATCAAATATGAAAGTATTTATTTTCATGCATTTTCTATCACTCTTTTCTTGTGCATAAATTTAGAAATAAAATTTTCTAGGCTTAAATTTTTACATATGTATTATTTTCAATGCTTTCCAAATTATTCATATCTTATTTTATTTTTAAAATTTTTATTCCAAAAGTCACATTACTCTAATACTTAGGTTGTTTTGAGCCAAAAACAACATGTGTTTTTTGCAACTACCTTTAGGTTTGTACTCCAATGTACTATGTATATTAAAAGGAAGTCTTATTCACATACATCTTAGGATTTTTATTGGAATTAATATGATGATTATATTGATATATTTGGTTATAAAGAGAACCTATGAAGATTAATAAAAATGAATTGATTATTAAGCATATATTCATAATAGTGGAAAAGTAAAACAATTCAATTTCAACACTAGAAGAAAAGCATGTTGGAGCCAACAAGAAACGTCATTTGAAATTTGTTGAAAACCTTATTTCCAACACGTAAAACGTGCTAGAACGTGCTAGAAACAAGTTTTCAACAAATTTCAAATGATGTTTTTTGTTGGCTCCAACATGCTTCTTTTCTAGTGTAGAGATAATCATTTGCAACCAAGAGTGCTTCAAAATCTAAATACAAGTGAGGCATTCATTGATACTCATTCAACTCTCAAAGCTAAGACATATAATATAGAGTTGTATTTTGGGCTATAATTGTTGAAAGTACCAAAATTGTAGAATAAATTCACCAAATGAATTTAACCCTGAAACGCCTGGGCCTATGGCTATTGGTTTCACACGACATTGTCCTCACTTAGTTTGTTGCCACTTTGTATGTAGATGTGTATGAAAATTTTTATTTTTATTTTTTAGAGATGAAGCTACAAGTTTTCTATACTTCATGAAAGTTTTAAATTTTTTTGAGAATTTTTCTTTTTATGCAAATTTTTGAAGAAAAAGTGAAGAAAAAATCATATCAAAAAAATCTGAAAATTTCACCATGTGTGTACATTACAATGAAAAACATCATGGTATAAATTCAATTTCCGTGTCATTATATAATTCTCATTTAATTCTCATTAAAAATACAATTGAAGTTCAAATTACAATAAAATATTCAATTTTACGAATTTTTCCAAAATTCGAATTAGAGTAGAAACTAGAGTGGAAGACCTTTGTTTCATTAGTTGGACTCAAACTCAATAAAAGTCATTTTCAAGGAGAAATTTCAGATTTGCTCAATTTCCCAAAATACACTAAAATGGCAAATTTTGCCATCCGTTTTTTTTTTCATTACTTCTCAATTATATGGAAATAAACATCAAATAGACCCAAAATTCCATTGGACACTCTTTGTAACTCAATATACAATGTCATTAAAAAAAAGAATGGATGAAAAATCTACTATTGAGGTCTTTATATAACGACTTGAAATCATCCAGAAGCCACAAAATGGCTCTCTGAGCATTCCAAGGTTAAAGTTGTTATAAATCACAAGCATGAATATTTTATGTGGTAGTTAGAATTGTTAGAAAAATTCTTAATATTAAATGCCTAAATAATTGGAAAATTATTTTTTCATGAAAAAATCTTTTAGGTATGGTAAAAGAACAAATCTTCTTATGTATTTAGCATCAAATCACATTTCCGACTTTAATAAAAGTTTTGGCAAAGAATATTGTTGTTGACCACTTCATATGATATCCAATATTTGCAAAGAACAAATTGTAAGTATAGAGGTAGACAAATGTAGAATTAGTGATCCACATGGAAATTGAATAAAAATACACTATGTATGAAAATCAACGCAATTTAGGAAGGCAAAAGATCATTGTTATGCATTGACACCTACAATTGGGAGATTGATGTTTGTAGCTTGTTTTTTCAAGAACTTTCCTTAAGAATTCTCAAGTAGACAAACAATCATTGTCTCTAATACCAATTGTAGCAATATAATTAATCTTCCCATTTCTCCCTAGCCTACACTTGTGCAAGATCCAACATCAACATGAAAGTATACATTAATAAGTCCAAAAGACTCCCAACATTCAAAACTACTTCTACTAACTTAATCAATTAGTCAATATTTCATTGGCAATCTATAGGTAAGGATTTGCCATTGGTATTGATAGTGAATTGAAACTTGATATTACATGCTCTAGATTTAACGTAGGTCCACCCTAAAATGGTCCCATCTTTACTAAGATTCAAAACTAAGCTTGAATCATCTAAGAACTAGAATCCAAGCTTAAAAAACCATAATTTGACTCAAACAAACCTTGTTCAATCAAAGGTCTATAGAAAAAAAAATAGAATGCTAAACTGAAGGACAAAATGAATGCCACATATCCATGTTCTCTATCCCTTGCAAAAGAACAAACCTCATCTTGTCCTATGTCCCACATATGGATATATGGATATTCTATAGATACAAATACATATGTGCATTTAGAGGCTTATATTTAGAAATTTCAAAACCATGGATAATTCTATACCATTTGAAATTGTGAATTTAAGCATGTACATTTATTGGATTCATCACATAATTACTAGAATGCAATAGTTTTATTCCAAAAATAGCTAGAAAAGCGAAAAGTTGAATTATGTTTGAAATGCATTGGGATAAAAAAAACTGTCTAGTATTCTAAATTGAGATAAGGGACATAGAACATTGGATCAATGTGTCATTGTCCTCCAAATTGTATTGATATATCCATGCTCTTTTTATGCCATGTTTGGTTGCAGATTCTATAGAAAAGAATGGACTTTCTTGAAGTTATGTGTACAGAAATGCCAAGGCAATAAAAATTGTGCACCAAAATGATTCTCCAAAATTTTGTACATTTGTCTTCAACTCCATATAAAAATCTTGGCTACCCAAAACTCTTTGATGTAGTCAACAACAAACCAAAATAAAGCAGAGCAATTGAAAGGGGGTCTTGAAGTAATATGATTTGAATTCCCTTGAGTCATTTGTAGGATGTCATGGGTCTCTGAAATATTTTCCATGTTAGATTCAATGTTGTCCACGGTAGAGTCAACACCATAGAGCTCTTCTATATTAGATTCAATGTTTTCCAACTCTTCCAAATTTGAACTCAATTTATATATATCACAATGGCTAGGGTTTCCAATTTTGATTGGTGAATGCCTAAGCTGTAGCTCCTCCAAGTCACCCTCCTTCCAAGCCAACCAAGAGTTTGGAGCATCAAAAGTGGGTCTCAAATATTGAAGCACCTTCTTTCCATTAATGGCCAACTTGTTCTTTTTCTACTCAAACTTCTTTAAAAACAACACAAGGTGCAACAAAGGCAAGGTGGCTAATGTTTTGAAGTCTTCTGCATAAAGTTGTAGTCCAATGCAACCTTTCAAATTGACTTCCTCAAGATTTTTTGACTTCCTCAAGTCAGGCAACCGCTTTAAAGAAACACAATGATATAGATTAAGAGATTGCAATGCTAGCAAGCCATCCATTCCATCCATTTTAGTCAATGAACGGCTCCAAGATAAGTCCAACACTTGTAATTGCTTGAATGCATTCAAATAAAGTGCCTTGTGTTGTGTACAAATATCATAAAAAAACTCTTGAAGTTGATGTGCAATGCACTGTTCAACAAATATTGTGTGAATACTAATTCTCAACTTCTGCAATTTAGTCGGAGATAGCAAACATAATACTTCCCATGTAATATCACATTTCTTCACCTCAGACAATTGAACCAAGCCATCAAGTTGTTCAAGCCTTGGAATATGAATCCCATCCATATCCAAAATGTCAAGGGTATGTAGTTTAGATGACCTTGCTGCAATAGATACCAATAAGGCTTGTAAGTTTATAACATCGTAAATCTTCGCAATTTCCAAGGACAAACAATTACTCAAATCTAATAGTATACCACCTTCCACACCCCTAAGCTTCAACCTGATTAAATTGTTGCAAGGTGCGAGCACATTAGACCTGGACAACATACATTGTTGTTTTATGTTCTGATATTTTAGGGATGTTGGAAATTGGCCCACAAGTCTCTCTAAGAACTGCCATTCGAATCCCTCCAATTTTGTTATCGCATTAATGGAGGGTGGATAATCAACTTGTAAGTGAGCCCCAAAGTCTTCCTTCTTAGGTTGCATAGGTTGTATAAAAAGTTGTGGTAAATGTTTCACCCATTCTATGGGCTTTTTTTTAAAACCACGTAACTGCCTACCTAAAACCTCCAACTCATAGGGATTGTAATGATAACCTCTTCCATCACCCTTGCAAACATAACCCATCTTAACACACCACTTTATAGAATCCATATCTTCTTTAGATGTAAATTGTTCTCTAGGAGTAGCATAGAATAAAAATAAATTTATTGCATTTACTTCTGCAAGTTCAGGCATCTCAAGACATGCGTCTCCATCAATTCCCAGAAGGGCAAGAATACTTTGAGATCGAGCTATCACAAGGACTAGGCTATCAGTATAGGAAGGAAAATCTAAAAACATTTGGGCTTGCTTGATGGAATTGTCATTGTTTGATACATTATCTATAGCAAAAAATGTTTGTTGTTTGAACAAATTCTTGTACAAGATATGCTTACACTGCAATTACAAAAATAGCATAATATTTAGCCCATCGTAGTACAAGTGACAAGGACTAAAATAATAGCAAGTCAAAATCCAAAATATGAGAAATGCATAATCATTCTTATCATGTTGACATGCACATTGTATTAGAGTTACAAATGAGATGAACCACCAAAACACATGTCATCACACAAATAATTGAACTTGTTCTAAGCTAGGATTTGTCCATTTTAGATCTTCTAGAACACCATTCACAAAGAAACATATTCTAGGCGGTGCAGGGTTGACAAATCTCTACGTCCACCCCAAAATAGCGTCTATAACTCGAACGTCCGGACGCCAGCGAACACAGCGTCCCTCCCGCTGTCGGAAGGCGGACGGGTGGGGCAGACGGGGGCAAATGGGGGCGGACGGGTGGACGGGTGGACGGGCGGGGGCGGACAGGGCAGAGTGGACAGAGGCACAGAGCAGGGCGGACAGGGCGGGGCGGTGCGAACGGGCGGACGGGTGGGCGGGGCGGATGGCGTCCGCGAATGTCAGTGGACACAGCGTCCGTGTCCGGACGTCGTGTCAACCCTGAGGCGGTGAGCATTGTGTGTACTTACCTCTCCTTTAGGTAAATGACAAACAAAATCTGCACTTTGTCTAGTCAACTTGATCACTGCATTTTGCAATAACTCTTTGGAATTGAAACATGTGCTATCAAATTCAATATGGCACACCCTTCCATCATACTTGTTTGACAATTTATTGCACAATGTCTTGCAAGTGGTGGTCTTACCAATACCACTTACTCCATATATGCCAACCACCTTCACTTTGTACATTTGTGACAATCCAATTGGTTTCATCTTGTCAAAAAGAACCTAGCAATCCAACAATAATAAAAAGTAGAATAGTTTAGATGTTTAATATTCATAAAATATCTAGAAATTTGGAAATTTTGTGAAGGAATATTGAACTCTTTAAACAATCTATAACTTCCATTTCACTCATTCCATCTTCATTCTCATGAAGTAGGTTTTAATTCATTCATTCTTCGTGTTTTTTAAAATCCTAAAGACAGACATTCAACAAACAAAGACAAAAGATAGATTGTCATATACCATACCTCATGAACATTTCCTTGAACATGTGCATCATGCCACTTGATGTCAGGCAAAACTAATGTGCAAATGTGTGACACAATTTCATTTTCATATGCCACAATTTCCTTCAATTTTTGGTTATAAGACAAACCATTGAACTTAGTCAATTCATCAATTACAAAGCTTCAATCTTCTACCTTGATTCGCCCTTCAGCTAGATCATTCTTTGCAAATGTCTTCTACTTTGCCAACCATCTTTGCCGACTTTCCTTATTCTTTAACTCATTCACATAAAGCCCGTAAAAGAGGGGAAGAATGGCTACATTCACATTTGATACCTTGCTTGTGTGTACAAAGGTATTGAGTTCAATCATTGGCCACTTGGACATGAAGTATTCCTCTGATACCACCACAACAAACAATTGACATTGTTGAGCAGCTTTGATAATCAAGCTTGGATATTGTTTACCTTTGGGCAAACTTTCATCACGTCTATCAAAAAAGGGATAGTGACAACAGTCTTCCAAGGCTTTACACAAATGATCCACAAATTCCTTTTGAACTCCACTATGGCTCAAAAAGATCTTGTGCTTGGATTCTAGAACTGGATTATTAGCCACTCCCTCACTTAACCTGCAAAGCAAATCTGGAGGTTCTTTCGTTTCCAGTGGATGTACCAAAATGGGTTTGGATATTGATCGACAAAGATAGAAATGAAATCTCTGCTTCTGCTTGAATGATAGAAAGTCTCTTTAATCGCTGTCTGATCGAGTCGGAATCGCTGTCAACACTGTACTGTACAAGAAGAGCATCAAAAGGATAAGCGTTAGGAAGAAGAGTTTTGGCTAAACAGCCACATCAGTATCGCTACTTCAATTCCACCAAGAAGCTTATTACGCACAGATTGAACAAATGAAAACTAAACTGAAATGGCAGTGATTTTCAAACTCAACTGGAGAAGTTTAGGGTCTTTCATTTGCTCTTCCGCCTAAATTAGGAACTTAAACTGGGAAAGGTCACAAGTTTTTCCACAAATTTAACCTTAATTTTCTACTTGTACCTGGGAGCCAACTCCATTAGTAGAATTTAGCATTTTCTAAGAAGTAGGATTTCAGTAGTACCCGCAAGCTAAGAAACTACAGTAGTGCCAAGGCATGTGTGACCGGCTACTGGTATGCTTACGATAGGATTTCAAAGGTTTGCATACTTCGTAGCCAATTTTTATTCTCATTCATTGTGCCGGTTGCTTTGTGTGATTCTGTGGTTGCATTCTTTTGATGTTTGGTCAAGATCATTTGCTGCGTTTGGTTAATCGTTTGCAAGGTTTCTGAATCCTCGAGATAACGTGGTATGTCTTGTTATTTGAAGCAACTCTACCGCACGGTGGTGTTGGTTGCCTGATGTGCATATTTGTAGCTCAATGATAACAACTTGAATGTTTAGAAACCAGCTCAATAGTTTGTTGTACTGTACAAGGGGGCTTATAATTATGCAAGACATTAATTAAACGCCAAATGTATTTTATACTACGCAAAATTCTTTGAATGCCACAACAGGGTGTCCGCAACATGGTTGCCGGGTACTGTACAAGGAATTTGTATAAAAATTGATCAATCAAATAGTGCGAATTACACTCCTAATTACAGTGTTCCATCTTCATTCATAGCAATAACCGTCAATATTGTCTGCAAGGTTTCTTGGTTTCCCATCCAACAAGTTTCAGAGACTATCTTCTTCAGGTTCCTGCCTGTGTAGCACTCTAGACATCTCTTTGTTGGCCTAAATTTGAGGCATATCACCCGCAGTCGTGCTATAATGAAGATATTTTTACACCTGTTTGTCATACAAATAGAGGTTGCAAAGAGTTGTACAGAAATGCGTATCCAAGACTTCTGCATATGTAGATGACATAGATGGTGGACTTCAAAACCAGTTCCATATGATGAGGCTGAAACAATCTCTGTACAGTACAGTACAGTACAGTAAGGCTTAAGGAGCAAAATACATGCTGAAACCTAGGCCTCAAGGGGCTGTAAGACGCTGAGAGCGAGCCAGAGTAATCCGGGATCCGGTGTCTTCAATACAAGGCAATCAGAGCCACCTGAAGGTTCTGAAAACCCCACCTCCCGCAAAAACTCCACCGCGCCTGCACACTCAAAGCCATTTTCACAACAGTTAGTTATACTCTTCATAAAATAACACAATGCCCCAAAACAGATATTCCACATTAGAAGCTAATAGTACACTATAGTAAAGCGTTTGATGCCAATTTCATTGAACTTTTTGTGAAAAGAATAATTCAGAAGGGTTCCAAATTAAACATCACCAGATTCAATGAGACATTACGTGTGTTCATTGCAACCTAAATTAAATTGGACACAAGAAAGCTTCCATATGACCTACTCAAAACAATCTTAAAAACATGAGGTGCGCAGTGGACACTTATTTCTGGAAGGAGCAAGTATTTCTATTGAATATAGGGTATGATAATATCTTTCTACAGGTACATTTTGTTAACTTCCTTGAAGCTTCCTGAATGATTGATTTCAATTCCTAAAGATATGGAAAGCCGACACTTAGGATTGATTCATCAAATTCTAGTAGATTCCACATTTTGAAGCATCTGACTTTGCGTCGGTCACTCACAACAAACAAGTGTTTCTGAAACGACCAGGTCCGTTCATGAGATTGTGAAAAGCCTGACAAGATTAAGCAGACGCAGAGTGGTTTCACACTTAGCAATCAATTATCTTACCTTCAAACCTACCAACCTGGTTTTGGAAACGGTGATTAATCTGCAAAGATGTGATCAAAAAATTTGTACCAACCATATTAGGTTTCCCAATGGACAATACACTCTCGTCGCAAATGGCAGCCCCCCGAAGGAAAGAAGATAAATTGCTCAAGGAATTTTCCAAAAGACACAAAACTAGAAAAAAGAAAAACGTAATTTACAAAAGCAGATAATTCAACTACTAGATTACTTACCTTGCGAATAGTTTTGAATTTGACTTCATTTGGATTGTTGACGACGTTACTGCAGAGAAAGCGCACGAACTCAGAGTCGTATTCAGTGATACAAACTTCGAGTCGAAAATATTCTGTCAAACAACTTCTTACTACTTACAAGAGCCGGAAAGAAATAATTCTGAGAGGGATCATATGACGAAGAGAATTGTCGAGCATATAACACTGGCATGAATGTAAAGGATGATGCAAGCATACCAGTACAACTAATCTCAAAAGTATAACCAAAGCTTTGACCTCTAAGAACGAAAAGACCCAATTTTGGGCCGCAATTTTATTTTACAAATTTTGAGTAGGTCATATAGGCACTTCTTTAGATCCAATTTTTAATTTCTTTTTTAATTTCCTCAAAACATGCAGAGGTCTTCACTGATTCTAGTAGTATAAAATTTAACCGCATTTGAATTATGATTTCCACTATATGATCAATCTTGTTGGTTATTTTTGAACCATAGATCCTGGTTACTTTAGGGGTTAAAAGGTAATCATACCTCAAAATAGTTGACAGAGTATTAAGAGCTGTTGTTGTCTCCACAGGAGTAGCTTGCTGCGTTATGTGCAAGACAGCCTGTTGCAAACGTATCGCAGCAGCACTCGCAGCGTCCAAAATTCTGATAAGCTCCTCATTCAACTGTTCAACGTCCAGGTGAAGTTCGTTCTCATACTTCACACTTCCATGAACACCAGGTTCATACTTCACACTTTCATAAGCGCCAGGCTCTTCTGAATCCATAGATTCATCCGGATCAGGTTCTTCACGACGCAGAGATTCATCCGGATCAGGTTCTTCATGACGCAGAGATTCATCCGGATCAGGTTCTTCACGACGCAGAGATTCATCCGGATCGGGTTCTTCACGGTGCATAGACTCATCTGGATCAGGTTCATCACGATGCGAGGATTCGTCGGGGTCAGGTTCACGTTGCGTGGATTCGTCCG
This sequence comes from Pseudoscleropodium purum, assembly GCA_963969395.1. Classification (NCBI taxonomy): domain Eukaryota; kingdom Viridiplantae; phylum Streptophyta; class Bryopsida; order Hypnales; family Brachytheciaceae; genus Pseudoscleropodium; species Pseudoscleropodium purum. The sequence goes on along the minus strand of OZ017804.1, from coordinate 12,027,748 downwards.
GATTACGTTCTTCCCTCACACTCATAGATTCATCCGGATCAGGCTCAGCATCCACAATCGTAGGTTTATATCGTTGAGCATTCTTGATCCAGTCGCTCAGCGTAAGTACATCGTCAGGGTCAGGCTCTTGAATCCCTCTGGACGTATTGAAGCCCTGATGGTCAGTTTTATCTTGAGAGTCGTCTGGATCAGGTTCCCGATCTCTAAGTACAGGTAAGGACGCCTGAACTGAAGACCTGGAAGTGGATTCATCGGGATCCGGCTCCGTTCTTCCCTTCTACAATGCAAAGCGCGAAAAGAAAATGGGGGAGTTAATTTTTAGAAATCGCAATGAGAATGACAGTTGAGTAGAAACACCCATGCAGGTTTGGTTTAATTCTCAAAATGCCGCAACAGTTAAATAGCCTCCAAACGACACAATAACACTGAGCACTGTTGCTGAGGTCATCCTCTGGGTAGCAAAAACTGGTATACAACAAGGGATAGAAGTGCATCAAGCAAGAAAGCTCCTTGAAAAACCTTAAAAATGTTATCCAATTTCGTCTAAATTATAAGATTGTAACAAAAATAATAACCACTTACAGAAGAAGTAAATCTAGAGGAATCCAGATGTGAGAAAAATTACAAACGTTACACTTGGTGCTAAAGTTATATTTTGGTTATTTACTTATATCACCTTTTGCTGGAGAAGGATGGTTACCTGGTTGTCATGAGCATCACGACCATCAAGTTCCGTGCCCTCTGCAGTAATTGCAATCTCATCTTCTGCTGCTTTCTCATCTGGATCTGGTTCATTGATCTTCTCAATAGCACGGCGTGACGAAGGCAAACTTGCACTCAAGGTTCCAACAGGGTCAATCTTTGAAGAATCAGAGGCCATCTTGTTTTGCTCGAACCTGCAACAATCAAGACTTATCAGATAGGATTGGACGACCGGGAGAACAAAAGGTTCGAAAGCACACTTGACGATGCCACGCAATCAGAGACCTTGAACAACACCTTGAACTAACTACTTTTTGCATTGTCATCAAGCACTGCATAAAAAATCAAGCTGTAATGGGACAGTTAAGTGCCCATGTGGCCAAAAGTGTCCACTTGCATATCTGTAAGAGTTGAAACATATCACTTAGGCTACCTCAAGGAAGGTTAAAAGATGTAACAATAGAAAGAAGAGACACCAAACACTTTCTAAGAGATAAAAATATGTATTCAAAGATACTATTTCCTTCCAAAGTGAACTTTCTATTTTTAGCTTGGATATTTAGGAGTTAATTTTAAAATCTTCAATGCGCGTAAATTCCTGAGACTGCATAGAAAGCAAGATGTTTCAACGCAAACAAAAAAATCTACCTGATTCGTGCAGCTTGAATAGCGGCGCTTCTAGCGTTTGGTGTAGGAGGCAAACCTCCGCCCAGTTTACGTCCACCAGTGACCCCGCCTGCATCCATGGGTTCATCGTCATCTTCCACACCTCTGCTGGCTACCCCACTCAAAGTGCGTCCAGGGGTGTTTGTCCAGTCCAACTCAATTACTTCCTGGTTCAACTGTGCGGAAAATGAAGTCATAAACCAGGAAAATAATATGGAATCCCGTTCAATCAATTGCCAACTCGGTGTCTCATCACTCAACTGCAATTGGTACTCTCATACAGCAAAATAAATGAATTCAAGTATAAACGGTGGCAATCAATGCACGACCAGCTGCGTACCTGCTTGTCTAAAGCGTGAAAATGTTCGTCATGTTCGTCATGAACCATATGTGCCTGCAGTTTCGACATGCTTGGTTAACATTTGAGAGAGATCAGATAAATGAAAAACTATCCACACTCTAATTAAAAGCATGTGATAAATTATAACACTCTAAATAATATTGTGATGCACTATTTATAGTTATTGTATTGTTTAATTTCTATAAGCACAACAATGTATACTGTTACTGTTCTGTGATAAGTGATGACCCATCTCAACATTGGCGAGTACATTCAGATACAAGTACAATCAAATAAGAAGAGAGCAGCATTGCAATTGGCATTACCAATTCATGCAACAGTGTTTTCTTGATGCTCCCATACTTCCGGAAGCCTTGTAAGTCATCGGTACGCAATCGCAGAGAAATATCTTGCCCTCGATTCTGTGCAGTCAATATTCAACCAAGTAGAATGTTAATAGAGTTCAAAGTATACATTATCCATTAGATAATTCACTATCTACTGGAGCCTGCGAAGAGTAAAATAGTAATTTTAAGAATTCAGTTTGCAACCTAAAGACTCCTTGAACTCTATTTCATTGCTTTCCCTGTCTTTCAGATGTTAAAATGCACACAACCCGGATGATTGCCTCATCTGTCATGTTAGAAATATGAGTGAATTCACAAAACATAATCGATAACTATCGTAGAGTTATGAGGTTGAAATTGATGCTAATTCCAGAACTCAAGAGCAAGAAATGGTCAGCATAAGGACGTTACCATATTTTGCCCAAGAAGGCACTTGGGACTAATACCCACGTAACCTTTAGGAGCCAACTCCGACAGTATTCCCACCTGCCACTTATACTGCAAAATATGACAATTTCCTTCGTTAGTTCCGAGAGGAGCCGGACTCTTTCAATAAAGAGACTTCAATCAGCAAAATGAAAAAATGAAAAGACAATCTATCCCGGGAATGAACTAATGCATTAGTAAGTAGGGGCTTTTGCGTAAAGAAGGTTCACTGGAACAATGACAGAGTTAGGCAAAGAAACGACAATGACAATATTCGGAAGACTAACTGACCTTATTCATAATTCGCGCTATGCCACGATCGCTTGCAAGCTTATACAAAAGACCACGGGCCTTTTCCGGAGGAGGGTTCAACTGTAATTGCAAGCCAACGGTAAGAAAAAAGTTCGTGACCTCAAGAGACTAGTGATACTTCAAATTTAGTCGTAGGGTTAAATTTATATCACCAGAATAAGTGAAGAACGTGGCATGAGTTAGTCTAAAAAGTAAATTAGACTAAAGACAGTCCCCATAAGTCGTTATCAAAACTGTTAAAACAACAATGGCAACTATATATGTCTCAAGGCAATAACCATTAATTAAAAAAAAATAAGCTTAAATCATTCTTAACAACTCGGACTAAATATGACTCTCACCAGCACGTTCGGCAATTCCAGCACTCGAAATTCATGAAATGTATAAGGTCCCTTTGGAAGGCGCGACTTCGCGTCAGCCTGCGTCGCCGGCTGCCGTCGTGCCCTTCTCCGTTCCTCTTCTTCCGCAAACCCCAGAACTCGATTTTCCCTGACAGGTTTCATCACTTCCTTCATCTCCTCGGTAGTCACACCCATCATTTTAATGACGATACTCTGCAGTAAACAGTGCACAAGACGCCATCTAATCAACAAAGAAAAACTCAACAAAAATAGGGCGGAAAACGAACAATCAGATTTGAAAATCCATAAACGATTCGAAAAGTATCCAAATCATGCGTCAGAATCGTTACTAACAAGGCCATTAGAAAATTATGACATAGTTCATACTCTCTCCGTCCATAAATAAGTGTCCACAGTTTTGTTGAATACGTTTGATACAAATTTCATTGATCATATTAAGAGAAGCATAATTCAGAAGGGTTCCAAATTTTATATCACCTGAATCAATGAAGAACATTACATTTATTCCTTGCAACCTAGATAAAACTGGATACAAGAAAGCCTCCCACTGACCCACTCAAAACAACCACAAAAACATGAGGTCCAAATTGGACACTTATTTCTGGAAGGAGAGAGTAACAGGAATGACTCTAACGCTCGGTTGCTCAAACATAACCCTAATCGCAGTCACATCCCAGAATCGAGAGTCATAACAGATTCTTCATATAGTATCCACGTAACACACGCTAAACAGCGTTGGAATTAGTTTCAATTTGCTAATAAAATCACGAAAAATTTCAAGTCATTCCCCATCACAGGACTCATTCTAATGTTCAACCCTAATCGGCTCACCGAAACTGGCACTCGGATCACAGAAATTTGAATTCACCAAGTACGGAAAAACATGTAATCATACCGAAGTGATGCCGGATTCGTCGAGAGCTGCAGAAGAATGAAGCTCAGAAGCTGGCTCGACAACAGTACTACCGCTAAACCGTTTCACTTTTGGTACAAACAAGCGCATCGTGGACAGCTCGACCCCTGTTAACTCACTCAGCTGCTTCCCAAGAAACCCCACAGTCGCATCGACTGGCACCTCGGCAGTGTAGTTTTTCAATTTGTAGTTCACAGTCACCAACATTTGGTCCTTCTCCACCTCCATAGCGAAATATCACTCTCGTCTTGTATCCCAAAACCTGACATAATCCAAAAACAAAAACTCGGTTACAATAATCGAGCACGTTTACGGTATTAAGAGTCTCATCAATAATTTCCACAAACAGAATCTCCTTAAACATCACCACCGTAGCAATCTCTCCAAATAATGCGTACCAATTCAATCACTCTCCTCTGACGCATTCATCGATCATTCCAGCAACAAAAATTCTACAAACAGACTCTACTCCTCGAAATCACCGCCGTAAACACAAAGGATCTCCAATCGATTGATCCTTTAACAATTCAACATCACGAGCCGACACTGAAAAGTAGCAAATGGCGACGAATTCTCACCAGAATTGTTCTCAACCCGAAATCCAAGTTGAAACCGAAGTCCAAGAGACCGAATTCGATTCACCGTGAAGTGACTCCACCTGAAGAGAATCGAAGCGTCCTCGTCAAGCGATCAACAGTAAAGTGAGAGAATCGGTACAGCGCGTATCAAATTGAATCCTCATGCGGGCAAATTTGTTCTGGAAAAAACGAAGAGGAGGAGAAGGAGCGAGTATTTAAGGGTTACACTACAGGCGATGGTGATCGGGAGGAAGGAGACGAGTGAAATTGGGCAACACACGACGAACTGAAAGAGGAGAGGCTGGTGCGTGAGGAACTGAAGGCACGACCTGCTGAAGCTTCCTTCGCCTTCATTGGGGCTCCGGGAGAGCCTTAAGACCGTGGTAAGCCCCTTGACCGTGCTGTGGTGGGAGCAAGCACGCTACCCTCTCTAATTGCACTCTCTGTAATTGCACATTATTCTCAGAAGATTCTGAGGAATCTTCACACACAACGAGAAGAAGTCTGTTGTGGTAGTTATCCGGAGGTGGAGGGACCTTATTCTCAATAAGTACACTTAAACCATTTATTTCAAATTTAGACTATATTCAATCACAATTTAAATGTATTGACCAATGAGATTCTTGTTCTTGGGTCATGTTTAGGCATTCAGTATAGGAACATTTAAGAAGGTTGGTTGTAGTATCAATATAACTTTGTTATTTTAAAGTTCTTTGAAATTATATATAGTGAATTCTTTTTTGAGGGGGGGATTTGTTGAAAGTCAATCATCCTTAATTTCCTATATTCCCTAAAAAAAGTTAAATTGGTTATTGGTTTTCACGGCCATAATTTCCTTAAAATGTCAAAATTAGGTCTATTGACCTCTGTACACAATTGTATCACACAAATTTCATTTAACAACTATTCCATATCAAATTAAGATCATATGTGATAGGAATTTATTTTCATTCATTTATACTTATGCATAGTAGTTATTATATGCCAGTTTTTCCCCACCCTTGATGTGTGTGTACTATTGAAATCATTTAAGTCTCTAAAAGATGACATGATAGGGGCGAAATTAATATCACAAGCCAAGATTTCAAATTTGAGCAACTATTTGCTCAAAGTAATGAAAAATAATTTTGGTGGAATATTTGTTGATATATTTTTGTTGCTGAAGGAATGAAATTGCTAAATTCTTTCAAATTTTTTAGATCAAATTGTCTTATTTTGGATGAATGAACACAATTTTAGATTGATAATTGTCTATTCATAAGTATTATTTAATATTTCATTAATAGACATGGATGCAAATGACTTCATTCATATATCCTCCACATGACTATTTTTAATTATTTATTTTCCAAACACCAATTATGAACTTATATTAGATTTTTAATTTACATATAAATTTCAATCTTGTTATTTTATAATATGAAACCACGTTTTATCTATCAATATGAGAAAATCTCTTTTAGTTGGATAAAAGACTATCATTTCAAAAAAATTAAAGAAAAAAATGAAAACAATTCAATAAATCTATCAAAAATAATTTGATTAATCAAAAATTTTATCACAAAATGCAAGTAGACATAAAGAATAATGTAAAAAAATTCAAGTAAATATTTATTTTTTACATCAAAAGCTCCCTTGGAAAAAACTTTCAAGTCAAATTATGATTATCAAGGTAAATTTATCCTTCAATAATTAATTTATAAAAAAATATGTAAAGTATAAAAATTGAATGTATACTATCTAATGAAAAGATGAACTTGGTTTCAATTAACATTGCCCCCCTCAATGGAAAAAAAATGAGAGCCGTTGATTCTAAAAATAATAATTTCCCCTCTCCCCCTTTAACATCATTGATCTTGATAAATAAGATATATAGATACAAATACATACAAAAAATATGAATACAAAATATAAGAGCCATTAACCTATAAAATTTGCCCATATAAGTTGATTTAGAAAATATAAGTATGGTTGGAAGGGGGTATTAAATAAAAATTAATTACATTCTAAATTAGTCACTAAATTAATTCAAATTGAGCACTATGAATTATTATTTGTTTAGAGTACAAGCATTATAAACTATGTCATGATTTCATTTGTCACATTTCCATCCATTCATTCTTATTAAAACCTAATTAATTACATTCCAAAATTTTTCAACAAAACCATTTAGGTGGCATTGCAACAAGATTTATGGCAGTATAAAATAAACAAAAATGAATTAAAAAATTACCTAAAAGCATTTAAGATAAACCAACCTATGATAGTCGAAAGATCCATTACAAACACCTAGATAATGACCAATTACAATCTTGCATCAACTAATGTCAATCTTTTATCAACAAATGAGATTTGGGCTACATTAGATGCTGCATTAAATTATGTTTGTGGCCACAATCAATGTCTTGGATGATGGAGATTGGGTGGTTCATGCCTATATTAGGAACTTCCACCTTTTGCATATAAATTCACGACAAGAAATGACTTTTTTTAGGCCTTCATGTGGTGACCATATTAGGATATAATTGTGATTATTGTAGGTGACCAATAAGATGACCATTGTCAATACATTTTTGGAGGTAGCCTAAAGACTCTTTGGAATCTTTAGGTAACAAACTTAAAAAATTCATAACCAATTTATACTTTGTCAAGAAAAATAAAATTTCAATTGCTCTAATTTCCCATTTCTCCCACTTGTCTTCATGTGGAAAAGAATTTTAATCTTTTCAACAATGCCAACAACTACGAAAATGAAGTTAGCACTCATTCTACTTGTCATAGGTTGGTTTACCTCATAAGTCAAAAGTGACCATGCTTTAAGCGGCAGTGAATGGTGTCATTGATTTCTTCAATGGAGTCAGTACCATTGCTACAAACACTAAGTGTCCAATGTATACCAAAATTTTCTTGTATAAAAGAGAAGTGCAACTATTCATCCTCAAAGTTTTGATGTGAAAAGGGCATATCTTCTACAATAGTTTGACTTCCAATGAATACATTTCCGTTTTTTTCAAATGATTGATTCCCACCATATTAGAAAATGATGATCTTTTCGAAAACCAGTCCATCCTGTACAGAATTAAGCTTATCTTCAAGGCTGGCACTTCATAAGCAACACTGATGATCTCAAGTTGTTGACTTCCACTAGGCACTCTCCTCTACCAAAGGCTTAAGGCCATTTCAAGACGTTCTTCAAAAGAAAAATGATTTAATCTCTTGTACTTCGGTTCCTTTTATCAATGGGAATTGTCCATGTGTTTTAAAAAATAAAATAAAAATTAATCGATTCTTAATTCAATTCAAGCACCAATTAGTGAATGGCATTCATTGCAAACTCATACACATTCGTCCAAACATCTAGCATTGAATGCCTTCAAGAAATTATGCCACATTTTAACTATTTTTGGACTATTCAATGAATTTTGGACAAAAGGTAGTGGGATCTTGTGATTGTAGGATTTCTCAATCTTACAATGTTTGTGTAAATCTCTTGATATTTTGTATTGATTTCCCAATGTTTTGCATAGATTTTACAATGTTTTGCATTATCACTTGATGATCCATTTTTTTCCTTAAGACCATTACTAATTTTGAACTTTCAAAAGTCCAAATGTAGTTAAATATGGCATACATTATAAAATAGGCAAGATGAATAGATGAGTCACTAAGGTCAGGTAGGTACTGCCATAACCACCACTTTTAGCTACTATGTCTAGTTGGTATTATTAGAATGGCCAAATATTCATTGGTTTTCTTCTTAGCAAGTGGAAAGGAGGTTTCAACACCAAAGAATGCAACACTTGGATTTCATATGCAAATGTTATGAAGGGCCAAATTTCTTTTTGTAGAGGTTGTGAAGTTGTTTCTTCCATGTATATATATACACATAATTCATTTTGGAGATGTACATAGAATAATGTTAGGCAAGGTGCAATTTTGGATGTATCAACTTTATATTTAAATCCTCCTAATGACCTACTCTGTCAAAAGATTCCAAAATCCAAATTGTCAACTCTACAGATCCAACCAATCAAGGTTTGATTCTAAATTAGATTTTTTTAGTAAGTAAATATTTTCTTCTGTAAACTACTAGCCCATGTAAAAAAAACCATGTCTTTGATCCAATTCTTTTACTTATTTATCATTTCATGGGAAAAAGTACATAGAAAGAAGGAAAAAAATCAACTAAACATTCTAACTTTTAACAATGTTCCAATACATTGTTGAAGATCCAAGAATATAGACTCAACTGATAGAATTTTTTTTTGTGAGGGTTATGTCATAATTTTGAGAGACTATGATTTTTCAAATACATAAGTTTTTTTTCATTCAAAATGGATCTACAATCAAGATAAGGTTTGAATTAGAAATTCACCATAATTTCATAAATTCAAAAGTAAAAAATAGCCTTGAACCATATTTTGGACTCTTTATATGCACATTAGGATAGATGAACAATTTTAGGTAGTTTCAAATTATTACACCTCCAATCAATTTAAGAATAAAATATTATTCCCACATACCTCATAATATCAGTTAATCTCCAGGTCTTCAAACTTAAATTGGAAAGTTTAATTTCTAAAAATCACAATATACAAGAAACAATGCCAGAAGGGTTTTGTCTGTCTAGCATTGACTAGCTTAAGGGGGCTCACTACATGTGCATTTTCTATACGACATGCATCCAAAGGAAATTTTAGAAGGGGGTTATGACTTTGCTTTAACTCTTGTTATAAATGCCTAAGGTTTTTTTGAGCTTTTTTGAATTTTCTCTAAATTGAAATTTTTTTGGATAAGTTTTATCAATTTAAAAAAATTGTAGCTATATAAATTCAAACTATACATGTTAGAGATCACATGGGGAAAGAAAAACACAACCATGTCACTTATGGATTGAAAGATTACAATGTTTGATTATAGAGATGTTAAAATTATAAAAGTGATTTGAAGCCTTTCAATCCTCTTTTCACATATCAAATCTAAAAAATTGTTCAACAAAAATATGAAGTCAAAGGGCATGACGTGTTTAATCCTAATCAATTTATAGCTTTTCAAAATCCTTTCTATGATTTGAGAAAATAGTGTGATTTTTTCTCCAACGTCAAGTGTATTTGTTCCAAGATCAAGTGTATTTGAGGCTCATTTCCAAGAGCCTTCAACATTAGGAAATCAAAATTTGCAATAAAAATCCTTGTGCAAAATCTTGAATAGAAAAATCACAATCGTTCATTTTCAAAATCAAATATTTAATGCTAAAACTAGTCTTCAAAAAGGATTTTTAATAAATATAAATTATTCAAAATAATAACTTCATAAGGTTTTATTTTACCTTTAAAGTTTTGTCGAAATCAATACATTAGAAGATTTTTGGGGCCTTTGGATGCCTACAAGTTATCACAGCGTGGCGTAGCGGTCTAATGTGGCTAAGACCTTGCCATGTCATTGACCAATTTTTATTTATTTATTTATTAAAATTTTATTTTATTTCATTTGGAGACTAAAATTTTTTATTTTTTATTATGAAAAAAAAATTCTGATAGCGGGTTGTTTCCCTCACTGCAAGGAACAACTATAGGGGAATAGGCCCGAAATAGGCTTTTGGACCCCCCAAAACTCTTCTAATGTTTGGTGCCTTAGGCATTTAGAATTTAAGATAGTTTAGGATATCCTCTTGTACCTAAAATAAATAAACTGACATGATTTTATTGTAATATATGTTTTTTATGACTATTTGATTTTCAATTCATGTATGAAAAAAGAACATTGATATCTTTTGTAAAATTTATAAATACAATTGAATAAGTAACATACAATAGGGAATTTGACATAAACTTCACAAATATGTTATAGTAAGACTTGTATACAATTGACAAAATAGAAACATTGAAATATGGTGATTGAAAGAACTACACATGCATTCAGAGAGAATTTATTAACAAAAAAGACTTATGAAATGAAAGACATTAGAAGATTTTTGAGGCCTCTGGAAGATTGCGAGTTATTGCAGCCTATGAATGCAGGGAACAAGTTTGGTGTAGCAGAATGACGTGGTTGAGACCCTACCACGTCATTGTCCAAAAAAAGAATTTCAACTTTTTTTGGCATTTGAAGAATTAATTAATTTTTTTTTTAAATTAAATTTTTTTTTTTCTTGACAACAGACCATTCCCTTTACAATGGGGGAATAGGCCCGAAACAGGCTTCTAGAGCCCTAGAAATCTTCTAATGACACAAGCATAGGCAACTGCTAGAGTACCCAACAATCTAATAATTAACAATGCACTCTTTAGAGTAAGGCACCAAAGTATTTCACAAATTCATGCAAAACAAATCATATGTACTAAAAAATTTTAACTTATTCAATACTGACTAATCATCAACATTGTAGCTAACTTTTGACTACAAAAAATTTAACCATGTGCTACATTGCATATAATACCCTTTCAAATATTTAATTTAGTGAATTTGAATTGCTTTAGTTTCTTTTTAGATTTTAGAATGTAAAAAATTGTGCACGTTCTTGTGTAGAAATGCATACAACATTTATGTCTTCAAAAAAAAAAAATTCAAATTGAAAGCCTTTGAATCATAATTTTTAAACCTAATGCTTCTTAATAAAGCTAAATTTGGAGAACTTTATTCTATTTCACAAAGTACATAGTACCTAGTGTGCAACAATTTTGGGCTACATTTTTGTGGCAAATATCATGCCTCAACCCACAAAATGACTCTACCACGTCTAGAGGATGGATTGTGCCAAAAAACCACAACATCTTTATGAACCTTGCATGAAAGTGGAAGGGTTGCTACATAATTGCACCATCAATGGAAATTCATGCCACAAATTTTTGGAAACTTTAGGGAGGGCAAAAGAAAGTGGCAAGCAAGAACATGTTGAGGAGTATGAGTTAGTGGAAGTGCACCAACAAAAACATGAATTGAGATGTAAGTTTTGTCTAGCTATGCTGAAAAATCCTATATTCATAATTCCTTTATTGAATTGTAGATATGCATTGGTTGTAAAACGGCCATAGCCATGAACCATAAACAAGCCACCAACACAAATTTAAGAAATAATTTTGGTGTTGTCACTATAACAATCCACTTTAACAAAATAAAGATGTTGTCACTATAAAGTAGATGCTTCTAGGACCCACTTAATAATAAAAACCTTACATTACTTTCAAAAATCAACAAAAATTCACTACTAGTATTTGTTTATATTTTGTATTAGTTGTAATACTTTCAATTGGCCTTCATTGAACCATAAGGTAAAATTACAATTTTTTTAATTTGACAACAAGCCAAGCTTTGATTGCACAAAGAGAGGATGACTTCCAAAACTTTTAGGATAGCTTTATAGTAATTGATTGAAGTAATCTTTCATCTTTCTATTGATAGATTGAATGAATTTATTTGAAGCCTCTTCAATAAAATATTAATCCTTTAATGCTGTGATAGACAAAGAGCACATGTTCAATAAATGACTTTCATAGAAATTTAGTGTAAAACAAATAGTGCACCTATTCCTCCAAGAGTATGATATTTCTAGCTAACAATCTCTATGATATGTCTCATCCTTCCCAAATTATCCTCTATCTAAGTTATGAATTTTTTTCAAAAGCCAATTGCTAGAGGTATTGGAATTAGATGAAGTATGTCTAAGTTGATGTCTAAGTAGACTATTAACGTTGAAAAATCAATTTTTGTCTCTTTTTCAACAATGTGACTAGTGTGGTCACTTGATGCTTATTGATTATTGTGCAAGGATAAGAATGAGTTCATGTAGGGATGATAAGAAAAGAAAAACTTACAAAAATGAAGATCTTGAAGTGTAGATTCTACTCATACTATAATTCATGATGCCTAAACCATTCAAAATCTACTCCTTTATACTCATTGTTATGCTTAAAACAAATGGAATGTAACCTACTCCTTTTCAAAACAATAATCAATCGATCCAAAATGACCTTAAACTACCCCAGTGATAGGCAGGTGGTAGGGACCTTTGATGAAACCCATAAGGTTCCTGGATCAACTCCCCGTGTTGACATTGCTTGTATGGGGGCTTTTCGTGTTGACACACAAAGGATTGTTGTTTGTCCCACCATTTGTTATGACAAGGATTAAGTTCATGGTTTGCTATGGCAATGTTTGTTCCATCCTTGCTACGACCCTCAAAAGTTATATGTTTCAAAAAAACAAAAACAAAAAACAATAATCAATTGGCCACGGAGGATTGACCCCTCTATTGCCTCGCCAGAGGGTAAATGTCAAAAATTGCCCCCTATTTTGTGCCACTTAAATTTAATATTTTGTCATGTCCCTAGTTACTTTGGGGTCTCGAATTGCATGTATGAATTGAGAATTTGAAAATTTTATCATATGTGGCAAATAAAAAGATTTCAAGGTTTTCTACAAGGGTAAAACATGGGGCAATAGAGGGCCACGGAAGATTGACCCCTTTATTGCCCCATGTCTTATCCTTGTCTAAAATGTTTTTATTTTCCAAGTATGATAAAATTTGCAAATTCTCAATTCATATATGCAACCAAAGACCCCAACTTAGCAAGGGGATGTAATGAAATACAGAGTACAAAATTTAAGCAGCACAAAATAGGGGGCAATTTTGACATTTACCCTCTGGCAAGGCAATAGAGGGGTCAATCCTCCCTGGCCGTAATCAATCCACCCCGGACTTGCGCTTGTAAGTTGAGGGTGAAAATTTTCGGGTGCAGGAAGCGTCCTGATCAGTTCTCGGAAGCACCCACCGGCTCTGCCTGTTCCAGCGACGCTTCTTCCGATGAGGAAAGCCAGGCGAAGAACTCGCCACGCGCGCAGTCTAGCTGTTTCGGCACGACAGGGAGAGAGAGAAAAAAATTTGAATTCCGAGGTGCGGTCCGCGGCCCGCCTGCTGGGCTGCCGGAGAAGGCGGTCTGTGCATTACCAGAGCTCCGTTGTGAGGGTCCAGAGCTGGGGCTACAGTATTCCATAGTAGGCTTCACTTACTTATTTCGGAACCTCCTCTGATCAGGTCGCGACTTCCATTTCAAACAGTGGTTGCCGGATTTGATTGGTCCGGCCTACTGTAACTTACTGTGCGCTGATGGACGTAGCCAACTAGCCACACCCGGAGGGCCTGCGGCGAGACGGGCGACCCGGCGCAAAGGGAGGGCGCGCCTGCACCCACCGAAAACGCGTCTTGTTCGCTTCATTTGGCAAGCCGCAAGCGGGGCTAGCTGCACTGCTGCAGGCACATTCCAGTGCTAGAGAGGAGGATTATCTTTACTGTAACTTATTTATTAGAGGTGATTGATGGCATGCTTGCGAAGGAAGGAATCGGGGGATTCCAGGGTATTCACAACGTTGGAGGTTTGAGGGAATTCGGGATGGTGTCACTAATTTCGTCCGGGACTATCGTCCCAGACACCACCCTACCTGCCGCAGATTCTTCTTTGGAAGGAAACTCTGGTTCAAAGTGTCGTCGGAGAGCAATGACATTCAGTTTTTTTTGTTTTTTTTTGGCTTATGAGTGCCAGATTGCACCAAAAAATAATGATTTGGCTATAAAATGGCAACAAAACATGAAGTTTCTCACCATAAAAACTTCAAATTCAAAAAAAAATCTTGGATGAAATCACCAAATTGAGAATGGAGCTTTGGAATTGAGCTTCTTTCACTTGAACTTTGTGTACAGGAAGAAAATTTATTTCGTAGGCATATAAGTCAAAAATCTTGTAGTCTTATACTTTTCAACTTTTGGCATTATATTAACAAGATTGTTGAGAGTATGTATACAAAATTTCAAACCAAATTCCGTCTATCATGCATATCTAAACTAACTCTACTTTAGGAATATGTCCTTCAGAGGTATAACATTTTAACCAAGACTTGAATTGTTCTAAAACTCTTTAGGCAAGAGCTAGTAGTAATTTCATAAGAATTTAATAAACATTCTACTAAAAACGGCTTGTCCCAAAGTAGAAAATGGCTTGAAATCATGCCTCAATGCTTTAGGGGTTAACTTTTGAAGAATGATCTAAGATAACTCCACCTAATTTCAACCCCTTTCTAAAACTATACTCTAAATTCTTGCCTAAAATGTAGTTTCATTGTTCATGAGAATCAATGATTGATTACCTTGAACCCTATTTTCAATACTTTGCAAATTCATAGTTTATTCATATGGTGTCAAAAATGCATTCTAAGAGAATCTAGAATCCCTTTTTGATTATCAACAAGACCCTACAACAAAATTCAATATAATAATAGAAACCATGGTGAATTGTTTATTTGTGTGATTTTAAGTGTAGTTTCTTTAGGACTAGTGTACTAAATTCAAGTTAATTCAAAATTGGCCAATATTAGCAAATAGCATGTGACCGATTAGATCTCATGCTTCTTATAAAATCCTCCATATATTTATTTGCAAGTACACTAAGGATTATATTTGAAATGGTCAAACTATTACATTTGAATTAGTTCCATCTAATTTTTTATTCTAGATTTAAGGATTCTATTTAAATTATTTGCAGGTATAGTTTCAAAACATTACATAATTTTGTTGGTGATATTGAAACTATAATTGACCTTGAATTTGTAAAGTATTGATATAAAGACTATTTATTTGTTTTTGAGTTTAGACAACTTAGGGTTGACACGACATCCGGACGTTCGGGACGTCCGGACGCGGACGTTGTTGTCGCTGTGACCGCAGCGTCCGCTGACATTCGCGGTCCAGGCGGACGCAGTGTCCGTCCGTCCGCCCGATTACGGCCGTCCGATCAATACGTGGACTGATGTGGTCCGCACGATCTGGGTGTCCGCCTTGGGCCATCCACCCCGCCCCGCCCGTCTGCTTTCCGACGGCGGGAGGGACGCTGCGTACACCAGCGTCCGGACGTTCGGGTTACGGATGCTTTTTTCGGGTGGACGTAGAGATTCGTCAACCCTGAGACAACTTGATAATGGTGGAAAAATTGAAGGTTAAATTTGGTTGTCTTCTACTACAATAGTGATAGTGAAGTTGTCTTTTCTATGTATAATACTAATAAGGTCTATTTTATGCTTTAGATCACTATTTTAAATTTAAGCTAAGGTGTTACAAAATTATAATTATTGATTCTATACTACAATCAATTTTGAATTTTTGACAAAGCCAATAAGAATTTTGATCAAGATGATTAATTTTTTTCACTATGATGATTTTTATTTAAAATTTAAAATTTTGAAGAAAAATAATAATGATTTTTAGGATGATATCTAAGACAATCTTCGATTGCAAATGACACCAACCTCAATGAAACAATGGTAAATCCCAAGTCAACTTGTTCTCATAGAATGATTGAAGACAAGTAAAGATATTAGAGAAATTTTTTGTTCTATTAGAAGATTTTTGGGGCCTTTGGATGCCTATAAGTTATCATAGCCTACGAACGCAGGGAATAGGTTCGGCGCAATGGTCTGACATGGCCAAGACCTTGCCACGTCATTGACCAAATTTTATTTTATTTTAATAATGAAAAAGAAAATTTTAACAGTGGGCCATTCCCCTTGCTGCGGGAACAGCTGTGGGAGAACATGCCTAAAACAGGCTTCTGGACCCCCCAAAACTCTTCTAATGTTTTGAGGGCCATTTGACTACGTGCAAATGGAGAAAAAATCATCCCAAATCTTATCACAAAGAATCTTACCACTTTATGTTAGTCTATGTGCCCCATCACATTAATGATTAAAATTTTATTTATTTATTTATGTACTTATAAAAAAAATTCAATTATTTAAAATAAAATAAAATATTTTTTATTTCACTATATTTGCACATTGGTCAAAATTCAAACAACCTTTCATAGGGCTTAGATTTTCTCTAATGTGACATTTTCATTTTCGTTAAGTGAAAAGTTAGCCACTCCTTTGCCGGCTCATGGGAGGTGTCCAAATCTTGTTCAAATTCATCCCAAAGCTGCATTATGAGGCCGCCTGTAAAGACGGATATCTCCTGTAAGTTAGATGAAAAGAAGTCACTTATTAACTGTGAACCCCGACATTTGGCTGCTTGTGAAGGGATCATAAGCCCTAGATCAACAGTGGCCGGTGTAATTAATTGTTGTTGGTTTCAGGACTTTAGGTTCATTTTTCTGTTTTTAGAAGGCTGTGGTGATGACTGATCATTACAGCAATATCGTCAAGCTGTGTCCAGGCAGACAACTTGAAAGATCTAAACATCGCAAGAAGAAAGTTCTCAAAAGCTCTAAATCTACATTCTCTCCTCTTAGTAATCTTTACCAGGAGTTAAAATTATTTTCTTTTCCTTAAATTATCAAACTTCGTAAGGCAGCTCTGCAGTGAAACGTGCTTCTGTTTGTTCTCATCCATCCACATTTGGTTGATTTCCATCTTAGGTCGCTAATTGCCTCATCAAGAATATTGGAATTTGACCATAGCTGGTCGTAGAAGCACAAAAATGGCTCTTGTGTACCCTCAAATTCAACCCTCAAATTCAACCTTAGATCATCACCGCATTACCGGATTTGCATCAAGACTCTTGGTCCGGGTCTGGCCAGCTCCTTCAAACTATTCACGTTGCGGAGGCTTGACAATTAACTCGGATCCAAAGTCCGTCGAAGTTCTCCCACTCCAGAATTACCATTAGACAAAAATAAACATCACAATGTCTTTGCAGTATCGACGAAATAAACATGACTCCTAACATTAGAATGTGTTGCATCGCTACAGCACTTTCACAACAAATGCCCCTTCCCCCCATCACCTTCATATACCTTCCCTGGTGCTTTCCATCTCACAATCCCAGGTCGAGCCTGCTAGCTTCTGCTGCAGCAGCTCTGGATTGTCACATCTCTTAGTTCTTAGTATTCTCTCAGGTACTTCCTAGACAGCTAACCGTGTGCTGGTATGATTCCCAAAGGCACTTCTGCAGAGCTTCATTGCAAGCTACCGCATTCATTCTGAAGTCTCTTATATATCGATATCCTGATTTGCATTGTCACAAACTCCGCACGAGGTGCTGAACTTGTGGGAACAACAGGTGATTCGAGGTTTGGCTGGCTGGACCTTCAACCAAGAGCGTAGTCTTGTGGATTGTTGAGAAAGGGCTGTTGCGATGGGGTCGTTCAGGCACCTCGCCATCGCCGCCCTATTGTTTCTGAGCATGGTGGCTACCAGTGACGCTCAGCTTAGTCGATCCTTCAAAACATGGACGCCCAAGGGATGTAACTTCTCCGCGGATGGAAGGGAGGTCGCGCTCTCGCTCCAGGACCCCAAAGAACGTGAGTTCGCATGGATCCGTACTCGTACATGGTGTGGATTTGAGTTCGGAGCGGACTTAGTTTGCCTAGATTTGAGCTCCGGTTTTGTTGATCTTTGTTTTTGCTAGGCTGTCGGAGCGGGACCTAGTTGTCTAGATTTACGTCTAGACCGGTTCAGCAGATCTTGAGCATTGGTGCGGATTTGCAGAGGCCGGTAACTGGGTTTGTTCAGATTCAGTCTCCTGGTTTCAAGACGTTGCTATGTGCTCGTTCCTATTCTGGAGATTTGAATACCGCGATTGTAGATACTGGTTATTGAAAGCATGGTTGTAATGTGATTCGCTTTTGATGATGGCAGCCTACGCGAGCTTGACTTCGAAGTCGGCGTTTCTGTACGGCAGCATTGGAGCCTGGATGAAGCTCGCACCCAATGACTCCGCAGGAACTGTGACTACTCTCTATGTAAGTCAATCACAACCATGAAGGCTTCTTCTGAAACTGATATCTGGGCAATGCTGGTGGAGGCACGGAGTTTCGGACCGAGTGACTGGAACCTAGATACATACCGCAGGTTTCGTGAAACTGTGTGGCTTTTATTTGTTTGCGTTAGCACAGGGCAGAACGTATCCAACTTCAGACCGAGTGTCTGGTCTCCTGGATTGTGGACTAGACCCGTGGCTGGACTATGTTGACAATGCTGGTTGATTCCAGGAGGAACTATACAGGGATGTGTGCACTTTCGATTTGCGATAGCTTCTAGATTCTGAATTTCGCGTGTGAGTGGCGTAATCCTGTTCGTGGTTCGTGGTAGCAAAATGGATGCCAGGTTTCGTGACCAGCAAGGTTGGAGTGATTGATTTCCGGACGCGTGATAGCATCATGTTCACAATGTTGCCTGATACGAGGTGTACCCTTACTTCGGTAGGGTTCGATCTCAAGTGATACATTCCGGTACTCGTTCTTCGGGATTCTGAGCATTGTGCACTTCCGTCGAATGCCGTTTCTTGCGTTTAGCGACACCGAAACCAGGTCTTGTGTTGCCCAAGTTCAAAATGCCTGGTTTTGAGGAAATGCGACTGGAAAGTCGGATTCGAGGCAATGCTGGTTTGCTGCAATCCTGATTTATTGTAGTTTCGATGTTTCTTGCTGTTGTGGAGTATGCCTTTGCCCTCAATACTGGCATCGGATTAAGATGATGAGGCCTACAATTTCGAAATGCCTGGTTTTCTTGGGAGGCCGGTCTGGATCCGCGACTGGTACATCGATGGAGCTAGACAATGCGGTAGTTTCCAGATTCGGGATTTCAAGCTCCATCGTGATGTACGAAACGCTAATCAGGAATCGAGAGTCGCTTGTTTCGAAAATCTAGACTATGGTATTACCTTAGATTTTGTGATTCCGGATGGACTGGATCTGTGACTGAATCATCGATCTAGATTATAATGTTGTCTGGATTTGCGGTAGTTTCCAGATTCTGGATTATGTACTCACTCGTGATATAGCAAACATATACCACGTATTGAGAACCACTTTCTTTGAAGAAATCTTAATAATAATGTTGATGCCCTAGATTTCGGGATTTCGGACAGTGATTGACGACGCTTTGGTGGTTGTTGTTCATGGTGCAGTTGTCGTCGACGGGTACGAAGCACTGCGAGTTCGACTTTGAGTTCTTGGGCAACCAGTCCGGTCAGCCGTACTTGCTGCACACCAATATCTTCGTGGACGGCGTGGGTGGTCGCGAGCAACAGATCCGTCTTTGGTTCGACGCCACCGCGGACTACCACTACTACAACTTCCAGTGGAACAACGAGGTGGTAGTTTTCTTCGTCGACAATGTTCCCATTCGCATGTTCGGCAACTATGAGAGCAAGAACACGCCGCAGAACTCCACCATGTTCACGTACCCTAAGAGCTGCCCCATGAGCCTCTACCTCAGTATTTGGGATGGAAGCCAATGGGCTACGGAGAACGGGCGAATAAAGCTGAACTGGGCGCACGCCCCTTTCACCGCACACTACAAAAAGTAACTTCCCAACCCATCCTCTCCATTCCAATCTGTCCTAGCTTTAGTCTCGTTGAATTGGCTCGACTCTGGACTCCTCCGTCATTGTATTCATTTGCGAAGAGCTTTGAAACATAGCTAGCTCATATTGAATCCTCTGTGTGAAATTGCATGAGGAGAGTACATGGTTCCATGTTTGATGTAGGGTCGTGTAACCCTTGCGTACAATTTTCGTTTAGGGTAACAAATATCAGGTGACTGTGGGCTAGAGCTGGTCTAATTTAACGTTTCTAGCTGGGCTTGAAAAGTGCCGAAGTCCTGAATTTCCGTTAATACCAGGAAAATTGCCGCATTTGCGGATACTCACGAAATTGCTGGCGGGCCTCTTGAAGCTATAGAATTCATTCATCCCTCTTCTAGTTTCTTGAGCGTTGTATCATAATTATCGTTCTCTGAATAGCTTCAGTCTGACGACATTCCTGTCCAAGATTGCTCTAGTTTCCAAAAAATATTCTAGAACAGTTAATGAGACCCTGAATCATTCTTCAATATGAATACTCTCAGAGCACTGTAGAATCAATGCAGAAACTTGCAACCACTATTCTAAACTTCGCACATAACCGTCGTGGAGTCCTAGACAACTGAGAAAGTGGACCAGCATGGCCTCAAGAACAGTGAATTTCAGACACTATTTCACTTCCAAGTTCCAAAAGTTCTCAGAATCTTATAGAGGCTCTTTAATTTACTCGTTCCATTAGCGACTTCTTTACTGACGGGAATGGAAATTTCAATTCGGCGCAGGTTTTGCATGAGGGGTTGCCAGGCGAATCAGTTCAACCCTCAGTCGATTCAGGCGTGCCAGAACTCCAAGTGGGCCACGCCCGGCGTGAAGATCAACGGCGCGTACGTCCGGAAGCTGCGGTGGGTGAAGCAGAATTTCATCCACTACAACTACTGCACGGACTACAAGCGCTACACCACGATTCCTCCGGAGTGCCAATACAACGTCTTGTAAAGAGACCTCCTCGATCGATCGATCACCTCCCGCAACGAACAAACTAGTAACATTACTAGTGACTTACTAGTACCTTCGTTACTTGTACTGGACTAGTGGTCTAGTGTGTTGCGTGGGACATTCATTGGTGGGCACATGGACTGCCTTCCCTTGGTCCATCTGATTTCGATTTAAAAATTTTAATAAGGCAGACTGTTGGAGGGGAGCATTTGGGAGTGGCAGGTGGGGCTTCTTAGTTGTTACTTTGATCATTTTTTCATGTCATCCAATGTAAACCTTGAGTCTGCCAATCAACTTTGCATTTCTTATATTTCTTTGGTCTATTTTTGGGTTCCTTGAGTATTGTTTCTGTTTTGGAGGAATATTTATGCTTCCACTTCTATACCGTCGTGCAATTACTGCAATATGTGTGTTACTGTACAGTTGGTTACTTCCAATTTGATGTATGAAATGGCACTCAGTCTTGAACTGTGTAACGTCAATTTTGTTTAATTGGGGGTATTCCACGACTTTGATACTTTCTGCTGTTTCTGGAAGCATGAGCTGTATTTTAGAGCTTTGTGCAGACATGTGTTGTAGAGTTTGATGTTGGAAACTTGGAATCATTCCGATTTGAACAAAACTGGCTATTTTTATTACTGAATCCCTGAAATGCGAATTTCGGAAAATTGGTGGATATTCCCTTAAAATGGCATGATGGGTCTTCAAGCAAGGAGTTGAAGTCGTAGCTTAGTGGTGCAGAATTTGATGTTGTTGTGGATGAAATGCAATTTGAGTACTTGATTTCTATAGCGTCTTGCATTGCTTATGACAAATCGCAAATTGCTAAGAAAGTAACATTCAATGTGGACTGAAAAGGCATTGTAATTTATGTGACTGTTAAGATTTATACAAAATGTTTATTCATGTGGAGCATTTTTTCCATTTATTGATACACTGAAGGATTATTTTTTGAAGCTCCATCAATAAATAATAATCAAATGAATGCTTTTTGCGCATAGAAATCATCATTCTCCCAATGCAGAGTAGATGAGTATTCAGAGTGAGATCCATTTTTCTTTTTTAGGATTTAAGAAAACATTATTTTTTGCTTCATAGCAAACCAAATTTGTTTTTGTGCATGCATGTGAAATTACCAAGTTCCCTACTTCAAACTCAACTACATTAGCAAAGTGGCTATTCATAGGAGTCTTTATTCATGCATCATTCTAATGCTTTGAGGTTCTAAATGTGTTGTTTCCTAATTAGTTGAAGACACATTGTAAGGACCTATAATGTGTTACTTTTAAAATTTTATAAAATCCATGTGTTTCAAGAAGAGAAATTATAAAATATTCTTCAAGTGGCAAAAAATTTAGATTCTATTTGCAACATTTTTCATTGCAATTTGCTAATCTATTTGAACAAAAGTTTCCCTTTGTAGCCACATTGAAGACACTAAAACTCTTATATTGTTGTGTTTAGTTGTTGCTACATTAATGGCATCCACACACTTGTATATTGAATTGACATGATTAAATTTCACATCTATACTTGAAGAAAATTTTATATAATGTAAAAAAGCATCTTCTCGCTTGTATACTTAATTTTACCTTCAAATATTTAATGACATAAATGCAAGAAGAAACATCTATCTATACATCAAATTAGAATCTTTGTCTTGTTTGTTATACTAAAATCTTCAAAATCATATATCCACCAGTCATGTTCTTGGTACCATTAAAAAATGCTTTGTGAAAAAGATTGTACAAACTTTAAAAAAATTTCTTTTGCCTTTATTTCATTGTATTGTAATAACAAGTATAGGGCATACTAAGGTAGAATTGCCCAATACCACCATTTACCCAATTCTTGCCACCTATAGGTTCCTCCGCCTATCTATTACCACAATCTTACTAATCCATTATTATGATGGCAATGCACTGGAGCAGGGTTGACACATCTGGACGTCTGGGACGTTCGGACGCGGACGCTGTGTCCGCAGCGTCCGCCTGTCCGCCCGATTATGGCCGTCCGATCAATGCGCGGACTGATCTGGTCCGCACAATCTGGGCGTCCGCCTCGGGCCGTCCGCCCCATTCGTCCACCCCGCCCGTCCGCTTTCCGACGGCGGTCGGGACGCTGCGTCCGCTAGCGTCCGTGCATTCGGACGTCCGGAAAACGGACGCTATTTTGGGGCAGACGTTGACATTCATCAACCCTGCACTGGAGAGTGGACAAATCAGCCCATGCTTCAACAATGGTCTAATCATACCTCATACATTTCAGCTTTGAAAAATCATAAAAAATTCAATTCTTATTGGAATGTCTTCATTCTTTTTGCAATTGACTTCTCTCAAACAATTCAATCTCTGAAAAATTTAAGAGCTCATAAATAGCTTTTCCAAGGTACCTAGATTGCAAATCAATATGGTAATGGGTAGTTCTACCTTAGTATCGAACAAAGATTTGAAAGGTCATTGCTTGACACAGTAGGATTTACACCTTGTCAAACATTTGGAAAGATCCAGTGACTTTTCATTCATTTTGACCTCTCTTTTGGCCGTGTCAGACACTCCCAGTGCAAAAGTGCGGATGATCTACTGCTTTAAGTGTGGTAACGTTGATGAATTAGACTGTAAAATGACAAAATGGCAGAGTAAGAACATTGGTGACACCATTTTTCAAAAGTACTTTTAAATTGAATAAAACTTGCAGAATTCGAGACCAAAATCTTTACATCATATTGGGCAAACAGAAACCCAATCAACACCTGGTTTTCGTGTGTAATTAAATGTAATCGCTGTCACCAACTCAAAAGAAAACCACTAAAATTTGAAGCCATCAACACACTGCTTGACCGAAGGGACCTCTGTTTCTAGAGATCTGCATAATTACGTCGATCTATTGAAATAGGCTATTGTAAAGCATGCGTCCTTACCTCAAACTTGTTTCTACCTTGCTCTCCCAAACCAATGTCACAAACAGACCTGCATCTCAAAAAATGTTGAGTCCATAGATGTAAGAAATGGAATGCTGTGCAGCAGCTTGGCAGTTGGGCATATCAGATTGGGATTGGGAGTTGCAAAGGTTGGGCCTATCGTATTGAGAAGGAGAGCTGCAAAGGTTAGGCCGGTCATACTGAGTGTTCTGGGAACTCGTGGGTTTGGGATCCGATTGGGTGAACTGGGAATTATTCGATGATTTCGACGGTCCTTCCGAATCACCGAAGTGGGCTCCCCGGGGGGAGCGACCCGGTTTCTCAGGACTTGCGTGATCTCTTTCGGTTCTTTCGTAGGAGCTTTTGGTGGAGGATCCCCTGTGAAACAGAAATCCGAAAGCGGCCAGGTGTGAAAAAACGTTAAAAAGTATTAATCACTTCGGAAAGAAAAAAGTTGTTCTTCAAGTTCAAGCGAGTTCAATGAATAACTGAATGTCATAGTACGACTGTGAAGGCATTTTCATTTCATTACAATACCTTTTCAATGTCAGGCATACACTCTAAGTCTTACACGATCAACCCAAAGAGGGACCTGAGCTCTAAATCTCTTATGATAACAATCCAATGGCAAACTTTGAAGATGCTTATCCTTCAAGGCAGGCTCTACAGATCTGTCATAGGTAAACAAGAGCCTCAAAGTAGTACCTCTATATGCCAAACAATCATGTTCTCTTAGGACTACAATTTGCACAACAAAGGGTGCAGAGACTCTCTCTCTCCTCACGAGTTTCTTCACTAATTGACAGACAACAAAGAGTACTCCAGCATTCCATCATCTTGCACATGGACAAGGAGTTCTGTACAACAAAAGAGTCATTTTACAATGTGAGTTTGAAAGGTAGTTAGAGTAATTCAAAGAATGACTCGCTACCACCGTTGTTGCCATGCGTGACACCAACAGTCTGATCTTCTCTAGTTAGTAACTTAAAACCAATTGACGCGAAATTTAAACCTTAGGTGAATATCCTATTCCAAACAGTTATCTTTGTCAAGAAGTAACGAAAATTTAACAACGAAAAGGGCCTCCAATCTGGTGTCACGCATAGCAAGAAAGAGGCCAGTCATTCTTTGAATTGCTCTCAAATGGGACATGATGCAAGGCACCCCGCTACAGCAAATGTCCAGGCAGAGAATTGGGAGTTGCCTACCTATATTGAGAGTGACATGCTGCAAGAATGCTTGCTCCTATACCCGACCCATCTTTGGACAACTGGATGACCAAGCGCTTGGCCGCCGCCTCACTCAGAAGTTCATTCACCGCGGCCTGCATATAAATTCGGTACTGAGTGTAGTGCTCGTACAGTCCTCCATCCATGGCCACCACGATCCTGCCGGTCTCCATCTTTTGAGCCACTCGGGAGTTCCGGTGCAGCGTTTTCAGAGTTCCACCTGCACCCGCCGTGTCAAACGAGTCGCCTCCAATTTTTTTCAAGATGCCTACAATGCCCGCGGCCGCCAGCCTTGCACTGCGCATGGTTACAATGTCACAAACATCGTGCACGATCCTCCGCGCAGGTAATTCGGTTTTTTGAACCTAATCCAGCAGCCAAGCATGCACAATCACTTCCAGATGATTGCTTTTGTAGTCATCAAAGATAACATTAGACCCCAAAACTCAATAATATCATCATCAACATCATCAAACATAGTGCAAAATGTAAAATCGTATTCAGACAACGTAGATCATTTTTTGGTCTTACCCCAAACACATCCCTCAAAATTTTGCCCACCACTCGAAGGTCACCAGACTCATCGCCATGCATCTTGGACATCTCTGGAGTTCTGCGAGTGAAACGATCACAATTTGATCCAAAATCTATCAGATTACAAAAAAAATCCATGTATTGTATATACGCTGTTGCTGGCGTCATCTCAAAGGATTCCCCCATTAGATTGACAAAGTTTAGGACGTACATGATACTCTAAATGGGTAGAAGTTCAATATCAAAATTAATGATAAATTACTGTTGATTTTCAATCTTCTTGATGTTAATTGGATAGTTGCAAATGAAACATTAATATATTCAAAATCACGCTAACGCTAACATCATTCACATTGTACTAACACTAACTTAACATCAACTCAAGATAAGGACCATGCGAATCTAATGACACTTGCCTTAAAATTAAGGACTTTGTCAGTCTAAAGGGGGCACATTGAATTTTGATGGTATACATAACATGTATAGAAGTATCAAGGACAGGGTGTAAGGTACGTGTGAATTACGTCAATATGAAGGGTTCCCTTAATTTCGGCGGCACTGGACCACCAAAGAGGGAAGCTTCTCTTGCCATTCTCAACAACACCCGGCGGACTATTTCTCCCAGGTACATACCGCCAATCATTTTCTCATAACCCTGCAAAACTGACTCTCAGAATTCTATTTGCAAGTTTGTGTTGAGGTTCGTAGACTCAAGCAGGGAATAGTAGAAAACGTAACAAATATTAAGGCATCAATAGATCAGTACCGCCTGGCCAGGATTAACACTCTCATTGTCAAGTTGCTCATCCGCATAAGTGCGTGGCAGATGTGACGACCAGAATCCACCCCACTCCATGTTAATGACCTGCCACAAAAATCCTTCCTTTAAGAGATGGGAATGCTAATGTCTATATTAAACTTCTTATGACAAATACAAGTCAGCTAACTTGCCACTCGTTAAGACTGCACATGACATCCGAAAAAAGAGAATTAAGAAAAAATTCTTATCAGACCTTTTGCACAAAAACGATCATCAAAGACATTGGGAAAGGGAGTGGACGGCGTCTATTCACTCAAGCTTTAATCATCATGTTAGAAGCACAATAGACGCACAATGCACGTAATGAATATTGAAGGTTATAAACTTGGAATGGGATGAAAACGCCGAAAATAGTGAAAATGGCTTTTAGCACTCTTAGCAAATTCGGCGGGGATTGTCTCTATGAGTTGCAAAGCTGAGTGACTGAAGGATTAGGGTGATGGTAAGACCATTTCACCGGTGCTGGAAAGGGCATGGCTGGGCAGATCACGCTCTACATAGCAAGCGTTGGTGCCTGTCCCCAGAATCATTCCCACCATCACATCGTCGTTCCAATAGCGCCCACCAGCCAGAGTACCAACCGTGTCGTTTACCTACATGAGACTCTTCAATGCAAATGTCAATAATCCTTCCACTAGTCGATGCAAACAACATATACTCTTCCTCAAATAATCAACATATCTGCTCAATCATCCAGCAGGTTCCAATGTCAATTTGAAGAGGATATTGAGAGTCATACCAACACAGCCACCTCAATCTTTGGTCCATGCTGGCGGTTTATTGCATTTTGCAACAACGACACCACATCTGCTCCAACCTGGATGACAACCCCCTCATCGCTCCAGCTTCAGTGATTTCAAAGTCTTTATAAAGAAGCATGCAAGCCCACCTACGAATCAAATATAAATGTAGATGTCTGAAATATTCATTGTCGGTGCGTACCCCGTCTGCAATTTTGAACCCCTTGCTCCACTGAATCAGGATTCCCGACTTCACTGATTTTTGCTTCACAGGAAATGAAAACGTCAACCCTATTTCGCGAACGTCCTGTTGTCGGCGGTTTTTCGTCTTGTACTCATCTCCCTCTCGGGCCACAAAGTCTACAAGCCTCTTGGCTATGAAGTCAAAAAGTTCCTGCATAACTTGACGCACCCCAGTTCTTTGAGATACGAAATCTCCTTAAATCAATTTACTGACTATACGTATATTTCACCAGTTCAAGGCCAGAAGAGTTGCAACAATATCAGTTATGGAGCTTCTCTAAATCACTCTTAAAAGCTCTGGTTCTCGAAAATGCAGTAACGTCGCAATAGTAGAAATCAATGTGAGTGGTTTAGTATGTCTATTGCATAAGAACATGAGAACTTATATGGAAACTTACATTACTTGTGCCCAACATCAGTGATTTGGGAATAGGAACCTCCTCATACTCTTGCTTCAATACCCTGCCTTCTTTTCCCCCCAACAGGCAACGCAGGACCCGAAAGTTCGTCCCGCCCAAGTCCAACGCATAGAACAGTCCTTCCTCGGTTCTGCAAATCCTGACATCCAATTTTAAGATCCGCCTTCATGTCGGTCGTCATTGATGCTGGCTTTGATGCAGCTTTCCAACCAATGGGAACACTAGAATTAACATGAATCAAGGTATTGAGACGATGATTGCAATCAGCGGTTTAGAAATGTGTGACTCGAAATCGTGCCTCATGGGTAAGTCTACATAAGCAAGCATTTCGTGCAGGTTCGCACAAAGCCATATACTACCCTGAACTCAAAATTTCTGAGGCAGAGTAAGGGTATAGACCAAGGTGATATGGATGTTTACAAATGCGATTCAGGTGTGAGATGGGCCATATGGGGGATCACCCGTCCGGAAGATTCTCCACATAAGTGGGCAGCATGAGCAGGTTGCTCTTGCCCTCTGTCATGAGGCCTGCATGCATCTCAATGGCCATATGCTCTGCAATCTGTCGCAAGACGTGCAATGGTGTAGCCGCCGCATGCTGAAACTCATACAGAAGTCCTAGTGCTTGGTTGCGAGTCTGTGCCGTTGGCTGATTGTTTGAAATCTTCTGCCAAACAACCACGGCGGTCGCAACGGCAGCCATTGCAGCACCTGCCATGAGGATGTTCATCCAAATCTTGTTGCTTATTTCTGGCGGCATTGTGGATGGCGCGATCTCAACAGCCTCAAGAAACGCTTGCTGTCGACTCTGCCACCTCTAGATTCCTCTTCATCCTAACGATAACTCTCTACGTAACCTCAATATGTCATCAGCGTCCAGCGTCCACCGCCCACTGCCATAATTTGACCGGTGAGAGTTGCCCTAATTTTACTACAGCTGAAGACTACCTTCTTGGTCAATGCCCTAGAGACGAACCTAGCCTTTATTGTAACCCTTGAGCTTCATTGCACTTCGCAGTCATTGCAAGACTACAAGCTGGTGACCAAAAGCAAGAGCAGAAACAGCAGAATGCCGTGACTTTCAGCCATCACCATAAATGTCGAACCCCATCATGCTCAACAGCACTCAACTCACCCGGCGACCATGTCCAGAGCACACAACATAGAATGACAATCTTTCTCCTTCTGGCCTTCGTCAATTTAATCAAGCCCTGAGTGTCGACCTACTTCGTAAGCCTCCAGCTGCCGCAGCTCACATACAATAAACTCTGTAACGTCACCAATATACCCCACCCCACCATCCGAGTTCCACCACACAACTCCCAACATTTACTTGCACTTCGTACCTGCATCCTGAGCTCTAAAGCAACGACCAGATGCAACAATCTGGTATGAACTGAAAGAATATAATGGCCAGTTCACATGCAGAGAATGTGCCAACGATCATTTCCGGTGTGTCTACATCTGTCAATCCACCCGAACTGAAAAAGAAATGCTGAGAAAGAAAACCCTCTCAACAGCCTGGAGAATTTTGATGAAGCACTACCGTTTTAATTAAGTGATAAGGAAAAGTTACATTCTACAATAGATCATGTGCATTCATTGGGGCTTTGCAAACCTAGAAGATTAGTCATCAGAAAGTTGGAATTGTTAACCTAAGGTTGCGTGCGCCCATGGACGGGGAGAAGGACGGCGGCGCATGCAGAGCTGGTGAAAAGCGTCGCGACCTTATCATGCAGGAGCCCAAAGGTTGGAATGCATCATGGCCCTTCCAATCCCCCCTTTCTTGTGCTTTCAATGCGAATTTTCAGGACATCCAACTTGCTTGATTCATAAAACAGAGTCTTCCACACCTCCGTCGCCATGCCACTCAGGTAATGGCTGTGACCACGTCACACAAACCCTGAATTCACTCTCAGTAACGTCTAATGCATATCACTAATATTCATCAGTTAACACTCAAGACTACCACACATACACGACAAGAAACATACAACACAGGATCCATGAGAAAGCTGAACATGAAAACAAAGAATTGGACTCTGACGTAATCATTGTTAGGTCAATTTGATAAACGAAAATAATGATTACAGCAGGAGAACGAAAATCCCGACTAACTGTAAATTACTAAACCAAAAATGTGCTAACCACTTATGATAGCTTTACTTCTACATCAACACCAGCCGGCAGGTCCAGCTGCATCAAAGCATCAATCGTTTGAGCATTGGGATTCTCTAGGTCAATGAGACGCCGGTGCGTCCTGATCTCAAAATGCTCTCGTGAATCCTTGTTCACATGAGGAGATCTCAGAACACAATACACTCTCTTCTTGGTGGGCAGAGGAACGGGTCCCATGGTCTTCGCGTCCGAGTTTCGTGCTGCTTCCAGTATTTGTTGGCACGCTTGTTCAATCAAATTAACCCAGTATGAACGAAGCTTGATACGAATCTTTTGCTTTGTCACGGCCTGACCGGTACACATAAAATGCAAATCAGGAGGATTATGACAGAATACAGAATGCCAAAGTAGCTCTCAAACGTTCAAACCTGACCGTAGCTATATTTGTCAAAATGGAGTGTCTCAGAGCGCCAAAATTGTGAAAATCAAGCACGCAGAGCTCTACAAACAAGGACAGACATAGATCTGAGATTTCCAGACAGGAGGCTAAAAGAAGTCAATTTCTTGAAATTTAGCTATTTTAACGAAATAACGAATAATTCGATTGAACTTCGACAGAAAGTACCGTACCGGTGCTTCAGCAGCAACGGCTGCTCTCACGGTGAGCCTTGGAAAATTAGGAGTAGACGATGCGTGAGGAGAGGAATGCCATAACGAATTTGAGCTGCTCACCAACCCATCAGCCCTCAACCCCTCGAAAGTCGACAAATGAACCTACATATCAAAATTATCAAAAAATTTAGAAAAAATACAATTACGGAATTTCACAACTTGATGTTCAAAACGAGAATGTAGACGTAACGAATTCAAAAAAAGAATTCGTCGTCGCTTCTAAGAGTCCAGTTATAACACAAGAAACCCTAGAAAATCCTAACCAGGTAACAGAAGATTAAATACTCCTCCGGTTATCACCAACACACAGAATTAAGTCCCGGGAATGCTTGGGCATGAACGAGGCGTGAAAAGAACGCCATAGACGCAAATTCGATAAATTTCACAAGAATTGACCTAGAAAATTGCCCGAGCACATTTTAAGACCGCATTGCAGGATATTTTGAACTCAAGGGAGAAGAACTACAGCAGAAGGTGAAGCTCTCGAGACGGATACGCGGGAAGTTGAGGCGAATGTAAAGGGCAGGGCCACAACTGCTGCTGCTAAAGTCGCCGTCGACGCCATCGCTGCAATTCGCATCAAGTGACAAAACCTCGAAACCTCCAAATCTCTGTTTCACGGAGCCTTTGGATAAGGGGATTTCGGCTTGGTGACGAAAGTACAAGGATGGATAGATGACATCCATCCATCATCACTACGTAGTTTCCCTACTGCGCAGTACTGATGCAGTACACAATTTATAGCTACTCAATATTGGAAAATTAGGTGTTTTGGCAATATTGATGTAGTACAAATTGTGTAGCCATTCAATTCTGAAAAATTAGTTGTTGTTTCAATACTGCAACAATTAGAATTGTTTCAATAGTAATGCAATCCTATTGTTTTACAATATTGATGCAATATTGAAAATTTATCTATACAATATTGAAGAATTTGGTATTGTTGGCATATTGATTGCAGCAATATTCTTAACTGAGAATTGTTTTATATATATATAGTGCAATTGTACAATTTAAGATAACAAATTTTTATTGAAACAATATTGCAAGTGAATACGCATGATAGTCTTGTTTTGAAATGAAGAGGGTGCATTCTTTAAAGATGGAGAAGATGCATTCTTCTCCTTTGGAGGTGAAAAATGAGTGGATGTGAAGGTGTTGCCTTCCCAAATTTTATTAAGTAGATATTTATAAATTATAATCATATTTTACTAATTAACCCTTGTATTATGACTACTTCTATATATTTGAGCACAATCATTTAATTGGTTTGCCAAACCTAATTATAATCTTGAGAAGTATGTTGTGAACTTTTTTTATTAGACTTCATAGTAGAGTTGCAAAACTTCTTGGAGGGTATTGTGCAATGGATTTTTTTTTAAAACTGTATCATTCACAATTTGGTATTTTTTAAATTGAGTAGACTTTGGCATCCATTTTGGAATAGTAAACTAACTTTTTTTAGAAAACTTTGATCTTAATAAGTTGTAAAGTCAAGCTAACTTTCATCTTCAAAAATCCATTTGAGATTTCAAAGCCTCCAATCAAAAGTTATGAGTAAAGTTTAGAGAGGGGTTGAAAAGGACATTTTTTGAACATTTTTGAACACCCTTTTTAAATTTTGTCTATAACTTTTAATTTGAGTCTTTAAGTCTAAGATGGATTTTTAGAAATGGAATTTGGCTTAATTTTATAACTTTTTTGGTTCAAAGTTTAAGAAAAAAAGGTTGTTTTTCTATGTCGAAAAGGCCTCAAAAATTTGTTGATTTTTCAAAGCAAACAAAAACAATTTTTACTAGCTAAATACAATTCTACACCTCATGTGTTTGTTGAGTACTTAGTATAGTGCATTGGTAACACCCTTGGACCTCAACCATAAGGTCCAAAGTTCAAACCTTCTGGGTGTCTCCATGCTCATGTGGTGGGTTGCACACATCTCGCTATGCACCACTCAAAAGGTTTGGACCTTGGACCTCATGGTTGAGGTCCAAGGGTGTTACCAATGCACCATACAAAGGATTTGATGTACAAGTGGGGTGTATATTTTTATTTAACTAGTTTTCTAATTGTTCTCATTTGCTTTATAAAATCAGCAAACTTTGGAGGCCTTTTTAGCATAGAAGAACAACCTTTTTTCTTAAACTTTGAACCAAAAAAAGTTGTAAAATTAAGCCAAATTCCATTTCTAAAAATCCATCTTAGACTTAAAGACTCAAATTAAAAGTTATAGACAAAATTTAAAAAGGATGTTCAAAAATGTTTAAAAAATGTCCTTTTCAACCCCTCTCTAAACTTTGCTCATAACTTTTGATTGGAGGCTTTGAAATCTCAAATGGATTTTTGAAGATGAAAGTTAGCTTGACTTTACAACTTATTAAGATCAAAGTTTTCTAAAAAAAGTTAGTTTACTATTCCAAAATGGATGCCAAAGTCTACTCAATTTAAAAAACACTAAATTAGATATATATTGAACAAAAAGCCAACATTTTGATAAGTTTCATCAATATTAAATATATATTGAACATCAATCTAGATGTATTAGAGATTACATGGAAAAAATGTGTTTCGTTGAAACTTTAAAGGAAAAAATTTCAAAAGCATGCAAAGTGAAAGTAAGATGACAACTTTGCACATGGAACCTCTTCAAATCCACTCATTTTTACCTCTAGAGGTGAAAATCCACTTATCCATCTTCAGAGAATGGGTCTTTTGAAAGCGAGAATGCCATACCCCCATTTTCCTACAATACTTGCACAATATTGTTTCAATACAAATTTGTTATTTTAAATTGTATAATTGCAAAAAAATATATACATATATATTCAAAACAATCCTCAATTAAGAATATTGCTGTAATCAATGTGGCAACCATATCAAATTCTTTAATATTGTTTAGGTATATTTTTAATATTGCATCATTACTATAAAATAGAAAGATTGTGTAAATATTGAAACAATTGTAATTATTGCAATATTGTAATAACAACTAATTTCTTATATTTGAATAGCTTTACAATTTGTACTATATCAATAGTGCCAAAACACTTAATTTTCTAGTATTAAGTAGCTATACACAAAGTATTGCATGAATAGTGCATCAAAAGAAAACTACATCAGTATTGATGTAGTAATATTGCAATGTAGGGGGATACTTTTCTAATTTATTGGTTTGAAGAACATTATGAATGAAAAGTCTATTGGGTTAGTTTGACTAGCCATGTCTCTAGAGCGTGGGTAGATTAGGCTACCTTTGTTGCTTCCTTAGAGAGGTAGAGATAACATCCATAATTTATGTAGTTTGAGCAAGTGTTTTTCTTAACAAATTTTGGAGTACATATTAGTATTACTCAAGTTAACTCAATTAGTACAACCCACACTAGTAACTCATACTAATTTTAGAATTAAGCAAATTAAGAGGTCAACTATTGTATATGAAGTTATTGGCTAGATTTGGCAAGGAAGTGTCAAAATTGAATATCCACTTCATATTTCAAAAGGAAAACATCACTGTCAACCAATTACAAGATGACATGTGGTATTGTTTGGCAAAAAAATATTTATCCCCTTAAATTCTATGATTATGTTTTCATTGAAAACACTCAAAAATTATCATTTTTTGTATAAAAATCAAATTTTTGAAAAAATAAACTTTTTTTGACACATAGAACTATAGAATCTTGTAGTATCATAAGTATAGGGTAGAGGCATCACCTTTATACCAAATATTTAATTTTTTATAAAAAACTAAAGTTTGGTAGATGCTAAAAATAGAAAATTTGCCAATTGATATTCTTTTATTAACCATACAAATTTTTTGTGTTTTGAAAAAATAACTTTCCTAAAATTCCAATATTTATTTTTAGAATTTTTTTTGCCAATCTTGCCCTACATTCATGGTATATTGATTTGAAAAAATGTGATAAAGATTTCAGAAATTTCCATCATGTGGATTGTAAGATATAAGCAAGCATTCAAATTTACTCAAATCCTTTTCTCAGCCTTGTAGAAAATAGGGTAGTTTTACCTTGCAAGCTCACTTTTCTATATAAAAAAATGTCCAAAATGGTCGCACATGCTTCTTAAAAAAATAGTAAGAAAAAAAAAGTTGAGAGTGATTCAAAATACAAAATTGTTAAGAAAATAGTTACATAATTGAAAAATGCCAATTCCAAGGGTGGTAATGTTGTAGTAAACAATCCATACCCTATGATTTTAATTCTTTTTTAAATATTAAAAATTAATTTAAATAAAGGACTTCAAAGTTCATTTTAGAGTAGAGAATGTGTAATTGCCAACAAACAAAACATCTTCATAACTTTCATCTCATTGACCAAATTGAATGATTCATTTTTATATTGAATTTCATTTGCATAGAGTGTTTAGGGAGATTTGGAGTTTGCAATGTAGGTTTTTCAAATTTTTTTTTCTAAAAGGTTGTAGTAGATAGAATGTTGTGTTTCCAAGTCTGACTTTGGAATTATGTATCATTTTTAGGGTTTGAAGCCTCAAGTAGATTTCTTATTTGGAATTTTGTCTTGCTCTCTACCTCTTTGCTCAAACATGAATTCATGAAGGTACTCTTTATGATTTCTTGAGACCCAATTCCAATGTTGGAGGACAAGGAGAGACGGTCTTTTGATGACAAAATACATAATCCTAAAAGAATTATGAATTTTCCCTCCATTGTTGTAATGTGTTGACCTCTAGCTTCTTCACATGCAAATATGGAGCTATGAAGATGTTATGATAGACGTAATTGTTGATATAAAAACATAGCTTGTTACATTAGATGTTTAAAAAAATCCGTCAACTTAAACATGAGATTCTTCTAGTGTTTGAAGAAATTGTGATTGAGAAATCTGTTGGATGCTTTATCAAGAATTGCTTTAGATGCAAGGTTTAATTGTCAACATTTAGTTGTCAATAGTTGTGATCCAGGACGTAGTTGGATTCTTCCATTTCATTTGATTGAGAATTGAATAGGATACTTTTCGTTTAAAAATTTAAAGCAACAACTGATGATGTATATAACCTTTGGTAGATGTGAGTACAAGCCATTTTTTTCAACAGCTAGGTGCCTTGTGGATTTGGTAGGTGGCCACAATGTAGATCATTATTTTGTGGCAACTTAGGATACGGTGCTGCAAGAGCAACTTCATCAAGTATGTACTTTAACAAATCTCTTGTAGTTATGATGGTAGACATATGTCTTGTTTGTTTATTAATCAAGGGCTAATTAACTTGTATTCTTAATACAAGTTCCTAGTGTGGCTCTTATCTATGAAAATTTTATTCTATTGAACATGGAGTACCCATCCATGCACTCAAAACCAATACACTTAGATGGTTGACAAGATCCAAAATCCCCTTGGTTATTGTTTCTTCAATCATCTCTATCTATCCTTGTCTAATAGTTTACATGGCATTTTTGTAAAGAATTCATATTGAATTTAAAAATACATGACTTTAATTAAATTTTAGAACTAGGACCAATTACTTGCAAGTGTTAGTAAACACAAGCGGACGAGTAAGTTGGAGTTTGACAAGGGTCAAAATGAATGAAGTTGAAGACATGGATACAAATGAGCACTATAAGAAATCCACATTTTTTACTGTATTTGACCACTAACATGTGATGTCCGATAAAACATGAAGATGTTAAATTGCATCTGGCTTGACAAGGTAGATTTTTGTGGATGTTGAAGAGAAAATTGTTGTGTAACTGTAAATTCAAGCTAATGTTATCATTGACATTAATGTTTTATTTGACATAACTAAAGTTATACTAATGTTTTTTGGGACGTCAAACAATATAGACTTCCACATCAACAAATAGACTCATTTAACTATGAATAAGTTAACAAAATTACTACGGTCTATGGTAAAATGTTGACCATATGTGGACAATTTAGGGGTAGGATAGCCACATGGCATGCTTTGTAAAAAAAAGAATTGGATGGATGAACACCATACATGAAAAGATATGACCTTTATACAAGTAGGGTGGTAGGAAGTGAAACAATCCATATAGGATATATATAGCAAGAATTGTATTAAATGTAAAATACCTGAGACAACATGATCCACATGTCAAAAACAACATTGAAAATTTTGAAACAAAATCAAAATGTCTGAATCAACATTTAGATGTTTGAAACAATGTTGAGATGTACAATGGCCAAGTTTCATATTCTAATTATCCCATATCTTTTGTCTCACCATGGATAGAGAATAGATACAAATATGAGTATAAGATCTTTATAATCTTCATTCTCACTAATTTTCAATGAAGGAATTCCTTCATTTTGCCATCAAAATTTTTCTTGATGGTAGATGGTAAGTTTTTTTAATTCTTGGTGAATTCTATAATTTTTCTTGTTGTTTTTATTTTATTTTTTAATTTATTTAACTGATTATTCTTTGTTGGCCTTGCCCTATAGGTATGGTATGCACTAATTGATGTTTCAAAAAACATCTAATTTGATGTCTCAAAAAGAAACATTAAAATTTTCAAACAATATAAAAGTATGTTGATTAGGCATGCCACATCATTATTTTTCTACCACTCTATCAAGTGCCATGTTATAGACCAACTAGATGAAAAAAATCCTACATGACTCTCTTCACCCACGTGGTGCTTATATGGCATCCATATGTCGCATTTTAAAAAGCTTGGAAGATCATGTTCTTTGTCATATTAGAAAAAAACAAGTTCAAAATGGGCATGTTTTTTGTGATTTTACCACAATTTTGGCCTGTCAAATATATCA
This sequence comes from Pseudoscleropodium purum, assembly GCA_963969395.1. Classification (NCBI taxonomy): domain Eukaryota; kingdom Viridiplantae; phylum Streptophyta; class Bryopsida; order Hypnales; family Brachytheciaceae; genus Pseudoscleropodium; species Pseudoscleropodium purum. The sequence continues at coordinate 11,990,352 of OZ017804.1, read as the reverse complement.
AATTTTAGATGACATTAATGTTGATCCATTTTGTGTTTGTTTTGATGTTTGAGCACATTTTTTACAATGTTAAAAAAACATTGGTTTCTTATAATGGAGTCAAACATGATGACAATGACAATGATATTTCTAGGTTTGTTCTTTTTTCTATATTCTAATATCCTTGTTTGATTGAAGTTAAAAATTGTGCTAGACATTGGAAATTTCTTCCAAAGTTGATGGCATCATTAAGTAGATTAAAATTGCCTTGTTTCATGAGGACATTGACTATCTATCACTTTGGACTAGTTATGTACACATGAAAGGTTTAGTCATTTACTATTATACACTTTCTTTTAAAGAGTGAGATTCTTTTATAATGGAGCAATAATTCCCTTTCTTTATTACAATACTATGTAGCTAGCCACCTCCTTTTGAGCTATAACAAGGAGCAAACACCCTAGCCATAAGTTTAGCAAGAGCAATCTTAGAGATACATTTGGACTTCCAAATACAGCAACATCTAGTATTGGCAAGTTTGACTAAAAAAATTCTTGAAGAGAAGCCCACAAAGAAATTGGGCAAATACCACAAGGTACTATGAACTTCAAGCTATAATAGTTTGTATTTCAAATTTATATTCAAGATTGTCAAGGGTTTAGAATACAATAGGTTAGCTAAATAAGCATTATTGAGGTTGTTGAGATACTTGAGCATAGAGCCTTGTTGTAGATACTTGAACTTTATACTTGAATACTTCACTTCATAAAGAATGACTCATAAACAATCTAGTTCAAGATTACAAAGTATATTAGTATTACATATAATAGGGAGATGTAATTAGTGTTTTAAGATTATTAAATATATTAATGCAACCATTAGTAGAAAAATCAATGTCCAAACTACCAAAAAAATGTTGACTTTTCTGTTCATTTTTTTGTCAATTAGGGCATATTGATATGGACATTGCATAGCAAAAATATGTCGTTTTGAATGTCCAAATCAACACTTATGTGTGGTTCATCAACACAAAAGTGTTGATTTGGCAACTAAAAAGTGTTGATTTTCAACAATTTAAATAAAAAATTTCATCACATTTTTGGGAGAAAAAAAGAAAATTGCCTAGTGGCGATGTACCACATGGCACCTACCATGCAAGCAGGCCATGTAGGCAACCCCGCCATGTAGGCGGGCCGCCACCGGGATTTGAACCCCGGACTTTGGAGATAGAACTCCAAGATCTTAAACCAATGAACCACCAATATATTCATATGTCTATGAAAACACATGTTTTTTATTTAATTAGTTCTTCGTTGTTTTTGCATTTGCCTAGTAAAGTCAATAAACTTCAAGGGCCATTTATACATAGTAAACTAACTTATTTTTTGAAACTTTCAACTAAAAAAAGTTGGTAAATGAAAGTAACTTTCATCTTTAAGAATCCATTTGCAATTTGGAGTCTTTAATTAAAAGTTAGGGACGAAATTTAGAGAAGGTGTTTAAAAATGTCAAAGAAAAATGGCCATTCCAATCCCTTTTTGAATTTTGTCCGTAACTTTTAATTGAAGACTCAAAATTGTAAATGGATTTTTAAAGATAAAAGTTAGATTAATTTTCCAACTTTTTTTAGTTGAAATTTTAAGAAAAAAGTTAGTTTACCATGTACAAATGGCCACCAAAGTCTATTGAATTTTGAAAACACCGATTTGTGAATGATAAAGTTATTAATTTTTTTTTCTTCATATATACTATTTACTTCAAGCATGAATATGAAATATTTTTTTAAAGTTTTAAGTATAAATTTTCAAAATATTTCTTCAATATATAATGAACATTTGTAAGTTCAAGAATTGACATACATTTTTTTGGATAAATTCTTTAAAGATAAAACTTAACCATTTGGAAATTAAAAAATTAACCTCTAAATGACCAAATGGCATTTTTAGGCAAAATAGAGATTTTAGGTAGCTCTATTTGGACAAAATTTCAATTTTTTTGCTTTAAAATCTTCACAAGCCATGTACCAGAAGAGTAGCTTTTAAGGCACAACAACTTCTATAATTTTTTATCATGTGATTGAAAAGTTAGTGCATTATATATAACTTTCATAAATTTTTGGGAACTTGGTAATCTTGGAAAAATTCTTAAAACATCACTATTTATAGAAATAAATATTTCAATTTGATTTCCTAAATTTATTTTTACATGAAAAGTTTTGAAGTATTCTATTTTGATTAATGAGATGGAAATTATAAAGATTTCTAATTTATCAATAATTATGAAATTTGTACTCTAAAATAAACTTTGATATCGTTTTTGTAACTCAATTTTAAATATTGTTGAAAAAGAAATAATAACATTGCATCTACATCATTTATTACAATATTACAAATGAATCATGATTGGAATTGACATTTCTAAATTCTATAACTAAATTTTAAAGAACTTTGAACTTTAAATTATAAAAATCCCTTGAAGATGTCAATCCTCGAATCAAAAGTTATGAACAAAATGGAGATAGGTTTTGAAAATTATTTTTTTGGAAATTCAATAAACTTTAGAGGTTGTTTTGGTATAGTAGAAGAATTTTTTTGTAAACATTTTGAACAAAAAAAATTTGGTAATTCAAACAAAATTTCATCTCCAAAATTCCGTTTGAGGTTTGAAGATTTTATTCAAAAGTATTTGACAAAGTTCAAAGAGAGGTTGGGAAATCATTACTTTTGACATTTTTGACATTTTTGAACATCCTCTATGAATTTTGTCTATAACTTTTGATTGGAAAATCAAAAATTCAAATGGATTATTAAAGATGAAAATATTCTTGAATTTACAACTTCTTTTAGTTTAAAGGTTTTTCCGAAAAACCCTTTTACTATGCCAAAACGGCCTCCAAAGTCTTCTGAATTTACCAAAAAAATAATTTCCAACACTTCTCTAAATTTTGTCCATAACTTTTGATTAGAGATTTGAAATCTCAAATAGATTATTGAAGATGAAATTTGGTTTAATTCTACAACTTTTTTTAGTTGAAAGTTTCTTGAAAAAAAATTAATTTATTATGCGCAAATGACCTTCAAAGTTTGTTGACTTTAATAAATACCGAATTGTGAATACTTAAATTTTTAAAATAACTACATTGTACAATGAAGATTTCAAGAGATTCTAAGAGATTCTAAGAGATTCTAAAAGATTCCAAAACATTCCAAAACATTCCAAAAGATTCTAGAAGGTTCAAAAAATATTCAACAAAAATGTGTTGATTTTATCACTAACTACCCAAATCAACAAAAAAATGTCACCATTAACAAAAAAATGCGAAAACAGTCATTGCAGTATCCAAATCAATAGAAATATGTTGATTTTCTATTGATTTGAACAGCATTTTCTACTAGTAAACATATAATTGATAGATATGACAAGCATCAGTAATGTAGGATAATTGTTGTTAATTGATTGTATATATACAACATTAGAAGAAGTTTGAGGGCTCCGGAAGCTTGTGAGTTATCAAGCTGGGAACAAGCCCAGTGCAGCATCAGAATTGGACTATTGACGTGGTCGAGACCCAGCCACGTCATTATTCCTCCAATTTTTTATTTTATTTTATTTTATTTATTTATTTTTTTGCATTTGGTGCAGGGGAATAAGCCCGAAACAGGCTTCCAATGCCCTCAAATTTCTTCTAATGTTTTTGCTTGTTGTTGATGGAGAAGGCATAGGAAAAGAGCCGGTAACCAACGTGATGAAGAAAGTACTTGTGGAAAATGATCATAGTAGACTTGATGTCAACATGATGAAGAGTGTGATTGTAGTTAGTTCATTTGCACTATTCCAATTTTTAGGTCATGATATTCAGTTTTAGACTATCTTGTTCAAATAGAATGATGTTCTAGTCTTTTTTCTATATAGATGTTTTTATCAGGTCACAATCATGTGGAATAGGGGGGTTTTCCTTGTTATGAACCTAGTACACAACAAGAACCATCATTTTTAGAGAAATTTGATTTTAGCTCAAAGGTAATAGGCAAGTATATAATGAACTTTCTATGTCTCCTAGGTTGTGAGAGTTCAAAATGTAGAAGAGAGAGGGAAGCCTTCTCAAAAAAAATTGGTGGTAAGAAGCGAGTAGATGGTACCTTCAAGAAAAGAGGGTCATCAAAAGAAATGTCCCCTAATGTAATGTCTATTAGGTCTTTGGGAAATGTTGGTGGCAAAAAGAGTTCATTTAGTAATAAGGGCAATGGCAAAGGTAGTGGCAAGACTATAGGCAAGGGTTTGAAGAGATGATTTGTCTCATGAATTTTGTAAGTGGATCATACATCTTGTATGTATCCCTCTTGAACTTATCAACCCTTTTTTGGTAGGAGTAGCAGGTTTTGTAATTCTCTTGCCACAAAATCATAGTCGAGGATTTTTTTGGTATTACTTTTGGAAGAAATTTATTGGATGTGAAATATTTACGATGAAGGAATTAAAAAAATAGGGGATCATTTGTTGTTTACTTCTCCCGCTTCAAGTGGGGTGCATCTTAGCTTTAGAAAATCTTGAGTAATTACAAGTAGTATTGATAGAGGCACATAACTGAATTATTGGGACAGATATTGAGATTAGTCAATTGAGTGAGACAAATCTATTACAACCAAACAAGTGAGATATTGGAACATGGATATGTTTTGGGAAATCTATTTGACTTTCTTGCAAGCAAGCTCATTGCAGAAGTTTTACTTCATTTGTTATAATCAACCGCATAGAGTGTCATTTATATTGAACTTATTTGCAAAATTATTAGCTTAAGAGCATTGCCATCACTTATCACCTGGCCTGCACTAAGAGCCTTGGATATATTTTTGCAAGAACATACTTAGATGAACAAATTTTATGGATAACATTCTTAATCCACCATTTCAAGCCCCTCTCATTTTATATTTCACGATGCATACCTATGCAGTATGAGAAAAGAGCAAGACAAGTATACTAATATTGATATTAGTCTAAATCACACTAATTGATTCATAAATGCTACAAATTTTTACTCTTGATGAATATTTATAACAACTATGTTTATAGAAATTCCCTTCTTTGAATATTCTAAATGATAATTGTACCCTTGTATTCATCAAGAGTAAAAATTTATAGCAATTCTAAATCAATTAGTGTGGTTATACTAAATATCATTATTAGTGTACTTGTATTGAGGTATATTGATTTGTCCTATTAGTGAAGGGGGGGGGGGGGATTAGTCACTTAGAAAATTATTGTCACTACAATCTTACTTTGGTAGAAATTAATTTGACAAATTTGGCTTATACATACAATTAGGACAAATCATTGTATAGTAAATAGAAGGATTTTATCTTTATTACCGATTTACTATCACAATGACTATTCAGAAAGATTCTATCTAAACATTGTATTGTCTTAGAATATACCAATAAAGTGGGCGATTTGAAATGTTCATAAAGTGTCCTACGTGATTATCATAAGTCAACTTTCTTTTATAGATGAAAAGAAAATGCATCTAACCTCCAACTTGATTCATATTTTTTAGTCTCTTACTAAAAAAGATGATGAATTATTTTTGTTGGTATGGGGAAACTCCAAAATTGTCTCTACTCTGAACATTGATTGTCCATACATTGATACTTCTAATATGTATCTAAGTGGTAGATGCTTTCAAAAGAGGGGTTCTTTGTCACACCTCACTTTACTCTGACAATGTGTAGAATGTTGTAGACTTGTAGTTGAAATAGAAGCTTGTGCAAATCTTTAGATGTAGATATGGAAATTCTAAAATTCTATTTGTTTATGATTCTATTTCACGAAAACGCTCAAAAACTTTTATTTTCAATGCTAAGGTTAATAATGAAGGAGGGAGAGGATCATGTCTTTTTTGTACAAATTGATTCTTTTTTTTATAAGTTGTAGACCTAAATTCCCTTGCATTGTACTTAGAGCAATCTAGTTTTCTTTCAAAGGTCTAGTGAAAAGAATCTATTTGTTCTCAAAAAAACTAGTACATTCTTACACCTTCAAAATAAAATTAAAAAAACTCTATAAAATTGGCTTTAAGGGTTCTTATTCAAAATACTAAGAAAATCCATTCCAAGACTATTGAAGTTGTAGGGTACAAATGGAAGCTTTGATGTCTAAAGGAATTAAAATGATTCAATTATGATTGAAGTTTTCCAAAAGGTAACAAAACTTTGGGGGGATCACTCCCCTTTATGTTTGATAACCACATGCAATAACAAAGTATTTAATGGTGGGTATTTATTTCCTTCTATTATTTTTTCCCTCCCTATTTGTAGATAAAAAGCTACTAGTGCATAATTTTCAGCACCCTATTTTTTTTCTAAATTCTTAGATGGACTAATTTTTGGCACCCTATTTTTTGGTACATTTTAGAACTATGGAACATTGAGAAGATAGGGAACATACTACAAAAACAAATATGTCACCAATAAGTATTCCAATGCATTCAAACTAGGATTGAATGTACTATGCAATGCCATTTGTGTACCATTCAAAGGGCCATGATAAAAAAACAAAAGCTACAAGTATATTACACCATTGACAAGATCAATGATAAGAAAACAAACTTTAAAATACAAAAGCAATGAGTTGCAACATGGAATCCTAATGTAGTGTCAATCTCCTTGGTGATTTATCTTTTATTGTCAATTGTACAAACATGTAAAATCTATCAATGCTTGTATCTTTGTATTCTTCAATCTATAGATATACTAGTTCAATGTGACAATTACCTTCTTAAGTACTAAAAGATGTCTATCTTGCAAATTGAGAATAGTCTATACTGTGAATCTTGCAACATTCACTTCATTAGATTTTGTCAAGACAGAGAGATGTGCACATAGATGTTTTGCATAATCAAATCTAAAAAATTGTTCACTAATATTTTTCAATCAAATTTTTCTGTAAAGCAATAGAAAATAAACCCAAAATACAGAGTTTTGTTTTCAGGAAGAAATGCAATGCTTATTATGGTATGATTGATTGAGAATACCGCATGTAAAAATGCAACGTTTATTATGCATCACAAAGAATGCCAGTTGTGTATTTTAATACGTGAAATTCATCGAATGAAACCACTAGGGCAGCATGTTTCTTCTTCAAACCTCCCTGTACAAATATTACGCCCAGATGCAACAATAACGTGGAAGCAAGAAGCCCTACCCATAGCCACTTTATTGCAGTCAGCCTGTACAAGAAAAAGATTAGCAAGTGGATTGCATCTACATGCACAATGCCACACTGCCTGATGTCCTAGCATAGCCAAGCTCAATTGACATCCATAGTAGGTTGCTTTCAACGTCAATCCTAATAACTGAGAAAGGAATTCCCCTCAGCTTGGAAACTACAAACACACAGCAGAAGTCAGGGTAGGTGTTACGCTACCCTAAATTAGAACTACTAGCCTAGGAAGGATCTTTACCAAGCTCCACTCGCAAGTTGTCGTAGGGGTATTCCCGTGGTGCCTGCAAGAAAATTTCAGAAAGTTCTGAGTAACATGTTGATAGGTACAGGATACTAAAACAACTAGAGACCTGATCCTGTCCCCTATACCGTCCTGAGACGATTCTGTCACTAACAACTCATCTACTCATGCGCTCAGTTGGACTTATTACGAAGTCGTGTGAGCGTGTCAGCATGACTTGGCTAACAAGTCGATGGCTACTGGTCTTGGAATGCAAATGGAGTTGTCTACTGGCATTCATAGTGGCATTCATAGTGGCCTATGACTTCCCAATTTGAAACTGCCGAGGAAATTCATACATAGCGATAAAAACTTGATCCCAACAAATTTGATTCTTGTGTGGAAAGATCTCTCCAAAGCTCTATAAGGTATGTGCACCCATAATCACTGGCGCAAAGCAAAATGTGACACTAAAACCTGGATATAGATGACACAAGACATACAAAACCATAGGACAGCCTACTGTTGATTTTTGGTACCCGTACATGCAGTACTTTAGAATTTTAAAATTTATTCATAGTCTTCAAATAATGCATGCAAAAGTGCATTGGAATCCTCTCACTTCCCAATAAGATCCAATAAAGAAAGAAATTATGTTTTATAATGTAAGTATGCTCAGTTGCTTTTAGTGTCGATTCTGGATGCAATTACCTTACATCTTACAAAAATCAATCTCCTAGATGCATGAAGTGCTGCAAATAGTATCCACTACCTTTTTCGGCATTGAAAATGCACAGATACGCTCACAGGCAAACAATCTGGAATGGACCACGTTGCACTGACTTTGAGGTGGAAGCGAAAATGAGAAATTCTGCTTACAAAGGGAATTCTTGAAGCTTTGTCGCTCCAGGCAGCCAAACCAGCAATCGCAGCAAACAATCCCAAACCTCCCGATGTCCAAGCTAACGCTTCGTACTGCACGAACTCCAAATTTTAGGATAGCTATTTCCAAAACAGATTTGGGGATTCAGACAGGTACAAAGAGCAACTATGTTAGTTCTAAACACTGTCAAGAGGGATGTAGTTCATTGACATATCCAATATGCATAAGTGCCAAAGATGTGCATTCTGCTTGATACTTCAGATAGGATAGGTCTATACTTCAATACACTACCGAACGCTGGGTCTGCACAATGGGTCCTCGACACGCATAATAGATCTCTACATCATTTTTTATCTAAAATGTCAGCTACATGCGAGTATGTCTAGATTATGATGATTTAGGTTGAGAACAGTTATAGAATGGGCACAGCAATTTTAGAATGTTACTTTCTCACATCCATGAGGGGAACCAAAAGATTGAGGACATTTCCAGGTAATTCTAGTAAATTGAGTGTCTCCGAAGTCCAAGTAGCAGACACAAAGACCAGACCTACTATAGCTCAAAGTTCTCTACAAAATTACATGCCTCCTGAAATTAGGTAGAAAAGGTACCTTGCCAACCATGGGGGCCACATTATCAAGACAAGGCTCCGGAAACGCACTTCCATCGTCCCAGAGGAGCTCTGCACTCTCGGGGAGCTGCACACAAACACATCAAAACAGAAAAACAAAACAAAAAACTCAATCAATTCCTTGGGCAGGTCGAAAATCAAAAACCCTAACTGGACCAGAAGCAAAACCTCCGTCACATGGAACTAAAAGAAAGAAATCTCACAATCAAATCAAACAAGGTGACCTGAAAAACACCTCGAACATGCCTTCGAGCAGAAACTATCCAAAATTTCGAAGATTCATTTTTACCTACAACAAAGTAAATTCAAGCAATAGAAAGAAATCCATAACTGTACACCGATCAAACCCAGAGCCAAGAACTCCGTCACGAGGAGCAAAAGAGTAAGACCTCTCACAATGACACCAAACAAGGTGACCTAAAAACGCGTCAAACGCATTCTAAAGCAGAAACTATAACAAAATTTCGAAATTTCAAACAAAATTCGATTGCAAAGAAGTGAATCCTTAACATCAAAATATCTCCGGTTACAACATTCTTCAAAATTTACATCCCGTTCGCACATCGAACAAGGTGACCTACAAAACGCGTCTGAAATGCCATAAGCAGAAACTATACAAAAATTTCGAAGAATTGATTTGCGCCTGCAAAGGCTAGCAATAAAAATCCTCCGGTTGCCACATTGTAAGAAATCTAAATCCTATTCGGTGACTCACAGTGGAAGTAGGAACTTCCATGGTGCCCACGGGAAGGCCAGCACCAGCTCGCAACCGGATTGCCGACGACGCCATATTGTTGCCTCTGCGAAACAAAGCAGTCATGCCCTTCGCGGCACTCATCCCTCCCGACGCCATCGCTCACTGTGATTGCAATTCCGAGGCTGCACCGATCGAGGTTTCCTCGAATGCCAAATGCGAATTGTATAGTGGGGTTGATTAGGGCTCCTGGCCTCCGTGCAGGGGACGAAGCTGTTATGAAGTGGAAGCGCTGTTTCGCGCTTGGTTTGTGATCCCGCCTGGTTTGTGTTCCTCGCTTGGTTTGTAGTTCCCGCTTGGTTTGAGAGAGACCTTTGTTTCCTGCTTGGTTGAGGACCCCTAGTTCTCGCTTGTATGTATTCCCTGCTCGATTTAAGGGACCATTGTTTGCCGCTTGGTTTGAGGGACTTTTGCTTCCCTTTGGTTTGAAGGCCCTTTGTTTGACGTTTGGTATGTGTTATGAAGGACCTTTACTGGGTTTGTAGGCCCTTTATTTCACACTTGATTTTTAAGGACTTTTATTCTACGTATGGTTTTGATTTCAATCCAATCCAATAGAGGATAAATGTAAAATATTGGATTGGATTTATTTTCATTTAAAATAATATAATTTTAGAATTTACTTTAAATTTTTTAATCAATCAAATGTTAATCTTGCTAGTCTTTGCAAGTAAGTCAAATCCATTCAATAATTCATAATTGGATAATCATATCAAAGGCAAATTGAATAGTACTCTAACAGTATATTTGCCTAGCTAATTATTGCAAAATTAAAAGTCAAATTTAAGCAATATAATAGCTGATTTCTATAGCCAATGTGACCTTTGAATGAGGAAGACATTTCCTATACTTGGTTTTATCCTTGATTCTATAAAAGAAATACATATTTTGTTGAATTACCTTTCAAAATATATTAGAGCATAAATAAAAGATTAAAAAAAATATTATATATAATAAAAAAATTTAATTCACAAATTAATGTCTAGAGTAATCTAAATCAAGTGAAATAAAAATTAAATAGTCTTAAAAATTTGGCATTTTTTAGCCGAATTTCAATCCACCACTATTCATTCAATATCAAAGTTTTCTCTATGGTGAACCAATGGAGGTTCTTCATTGAAAAGACTTGAAAGGTTTACGTGTAGTAGTTCATCTTATTAGCATTAAAATTCATTTCCATAAATTACTTTTCAATGAATACAAAAAATTTTGAAGTTCAATTTTTGTAAATTAGCTTAATCACATATAGTTCATTAGTTCCCAGATAGTATTTAATTTTGTTTTTTTAATTTCAAAAAAGTCAAATTTTTAATTTTCTTATAAATTAATTAATTTCAAAAACAATTTCACTAAGAAAATGTATCCAATCAACTCAACATTTGACTTTTAGAATCCATTTGTGACTTTAAAACTTTAATTGAAATTTTAAATTTTAATTAAATGCTTCAAGCACTTGTAAAATGTTGGTTTAATTATAAAGAATACAACTTAAGATTCCAAAATCTACAATTGATAATTGTTTAAGAGATTCAAGGTTCCATTTTTCAACAAACCTAGTTGTAATTATATACAACAATGGTGCTAGTATGTGAGTAGGAAAATGTGAGCATGTGAGCATGTACTTAAGTAAATATACTACAACTATTGAAGGTGCTTATAATATAAACACCTATAGCATAGGTGCATAGTCTTCTAGGCTCATGTGCTAATGCTCCTAAGCTCATGTAATAGCAACCTTGGTACCTATAACCATTTGAAGGTGTTTATAACATGCATGTCTATAATATAAGCACACTATAATATGAAAGAGTCTATGACATAAGTATCTATAATATAGACACCTATAGCCATAGAAAGTGTTTATAATATAGACTCTTAGGCTCATGGACTCATAGAATCTAAACTCACATGCTAATACTTCCCTTCCATTTCTTGTACACTTACACTTTAGAGTTATAGGAGCTTCTCTTTCATTTTTTCAAGTTAAAAATAAATTTTTGGATCTACCACAATTCAATTTATAATTCTACCAACACTATTTGTTTCCAAGAAGTTTATGTTTTCATATCACTTTTGATTCTAATATCTAAATGAAAAAATATGGATACTCTAACAATGTGAATTGCTTACTTGTATTACTATAGAGGTTGATTATGACATCCAAATGAAGAAAAATTGATGTTCAAGACTCAATTGTTCCTAGAATTCAAGCATTTGTGCAATCTAATTTGATCTTCAAGAAGTGGTTGGTTTAAATACAGATATGTGAGTTTCATGTGAATGCATAATGTAAAGGACCTAGTAATCTAATGCTAGGGAATAGTTACTTCACAAATTGTAGGTGGTAGGTTTGAATTAGTTTCCTTGCTAAGGTCTATAACAAAAGTCAATAAAGACCAATGTAAAACATATAACATATTGACTTATTTTGCAGTGAAAATTAACTTATTTTCGATTTTAATGAAATAAAAATTCAATTAGCTAATAATTTATAAATAATTCTAATAAGTGGGGAACTTACTAGGCAAGATGATGTAGGTCTTAAAACCATCCTTGTATCATTTGTGTGGTCATTTGGCTAGTCTATCAAGTTTATGATTCTAATCCAATAGTAAAATCACTAAACAATTCTAGCATGAATTTTTAATCTGATTACAAATGATTTTAGTAATTGATCACATTTTGAGAAAAAAATGATTTGCTATATTTAGCCGAGGTATGACATTTTGCTAACAATACAAGTACTATACTATATTTGACCCAATATTCAACTTGACTATACACTAAAACTCGCCTACCACCCCAATTTCCCATTAGTTCCCCCCTCTTCTCTCAAAAAATTTGTGAGCTGTTGATTTTTTTGAAAAAAAAATGCTTACCCTCAAAATTGACGTTGATTTCTCAAAAAATCACAAGATTGTTGATCTTGTGAAATTTAATTTGAGTCGTTCAAATATAAAATACAAATACTAAATACGAACACAGGTACGGATATTGGATATGAGTACTAAATACGTGTACTGAATATGGATATTGAATATGGGTACCGAATACAAGTACTAAATACAGATACAGTATTGGATACGAGATCAATTGTCCCATAATGTTTGTGAGGAACTTTGATTCTGAAGATTACAAGAGGAGGTGGGGGTGAGGGGAGGTGAGATAAAAAAATTTAAATCAAATTCTAAATGATAGGTGGGGGTGAGTGGGGGTGGTAAAATAAAAATTGAGGGGGGGAGTGCATAGTGACACAAAGTGTCATTATACACCTTGAGTGCCTAATAACTACATTCTCAATAACTATGAGTGGTTTAATTCTTAAATTACCTAGATTTCATAAGGTGTGTATAGTTTGTTGTACCTTTTATCAACCACATGAATAAATTGCTTTCTTTCTCCCTATTTTTTTTAACACTGTTTGGCTTTATAAACTATATAAATCTAATTCATTTTCAAAATTGACTAGAAGTTGTATTAAAAAATAACTAAATTATTATTGAATTGATATTGGATATTGTATTTGCATTTGAGCCTTGAAAATTAATAATTTAAAGTATTAAAAATAAATAATAGCTTTATACTTGAAAATGAGTATTTAGGCTTTCATGCATTTTTAACCAATGATATCTTTGTTTGCTTGAAAACAAGCTATAAATGGTTATTATACTCACCATGCACCAATGGTTAGGAAAAACCTATGGCTAGTATAAAATTAGCTGATGGAATTGCCAAAAAAGATGATTCTATTTTGAAAAATGAAGGATGAAAAATTCAGAAAAAATTGGTAGGGCCAAAAATCAACCAATTTACAAAAAAAATTGGAAAATATTTTAACTATTTCTTTTCAATATTTGGCGGGTTTTGGCTATATTGGATAGTTTTTATTGCCTTATACCCAGACAAGGTGAAAGGCATATCCAAGATTTCAAGTCACAATTAAAAAAATGGTGGAATAAAGCCATAAAAAATATAGTAGTATGAAGCCAATGATACTACCATGTGAGCTTAGAAACGTGAGTCTGCAAACCTTGAGCCTAAGTGTATTGTATATAGGTACTCAATATACAACCATTGAAAGTGTCTATAACATACATACATACCTACAATATAGGTACCCTTTATAACAATGCTAGGTGCTTATAGGTAAAAATAATGGAATTTCAAAGTTACAAAAGTAAAATTAAACCTTATAGAGAATTCAATGTCTTTTCAATTGAGGGACTTGAATTTTTTTTAAAGAATCACATGACCCTTTGAAGTCTAATTAATTTGTGAATCAAAGACCTTCAAACAAATATAAAAGTTAAAAGGGTCTATTTTGCAACCATGAGGGATGGATCTAAAGAGAATTCCATGTCTTTTTCAATTGAAGGAGTTGAAAAGTAATTTGAAGGAACTAATGGGAGCCTTTGGAGTTCAATTAAGTTTTGAAATAAAAACCATAAAAATTTGGAATTGAAAAAGTATGAAAATTGAAAGGATCATCTTTAAATCCATAAAGCATGGATCTCTGAATTCTTTATATTGACACATTGTAATCTGAATTTTGCCTTCTTTCCAAAACCTAAGACTAAGTATAGGGGTTCCAAATCTAAGGGAAATGGTCAAATCGTGTAACGTTTTGCAACTAGAAGTCACTTGTAATTCAAATCGGTATGGAATTTACAATACAATTTAACTAATTCAAGGATTTACAACACTCTTATATCTCAGGTGTAATTTGGTAGCCAATCCATTAGATAATGCTATGGACGCATGAATTGCAGTCCAATCCTATCTAATATTTTAGGGGTATTTATATGGACAATTTGGTAGGTGTTATGGACAATTTTTCATGCATGATCTAGACATTACTAAGTGCATAATATAATAATATTTATATAAATTTACACATTCTTTAATTACAATGATTTTTATATTGGGAACAATTTGTCAAGGAGTCACTATTTAACTAGCCTAATTACTAGTTAAATGAGTAGCAAAACGGTCAAAGTATAAGGACAATTTGTCTTGAACTAAATACAATGGAAATGAGTGTAATGCATCTCCATTTTCTCCAAGTGTATTATTCCTCCTTTATCTACAACCACTTGTTAATTTCTACAACCACATAAAATATACAAGTCTAAAAAATTAATTACTACAATGTTTTCCTTTCTTTTAACAAAATTATATAATTTATAACCCACGGCAATTTGTCTTAATACTTTTATTATCCCATATTATTGACTTTATAATCACCAATCTTCTTAGTCAAACTTATACTCTAATAGTATCAATTTAATAAGAGTAGTATTGTGCCAATTTGACTTTTTTACATTGATCAATTAATTTAGATCTTCATCTTAATCCAACAATATATTTCATTTTTATTTATCATAGAAAATCTAATTCAATAGAATTGATTTCTATCATAAATTCACTAGTTGTCTCTAATTCATCTACAATTTACAATTAAGGAATATTACACTTCTATGCGTAATATTTCTTATGACCCAAATTTCAAGACAATTTGTCCAATAAGGGTTATAATTCCATCAACCATAACTTTTCTAAAATAGTTTATAGTACACAATTAATATTTTCACTATCACTTAAAAAAATCCACAACATTACAAATTGGACAATTTATCAAGATGTTAATTTAATCTAAAGTTTCTAATCTCATTCATATAATATTATGTAATCCAGCAATTTGTCAAATTATCAATCACTTATAGCAGTTGTAGCTTGTACATTCACAAACAACTTGCCTCAGAATCAACCAACCAAATCTTGCCTAGTTTTACTTTACAGCTACCAACTTTAGCTTTGGTCTCCATTGTCAATTTGTCTTGATTCTCAATTTGCTTGGTCTCCTCTCGATCTAGCATCAGGTAATAGACAACTTGTTTTTAATCTCACAATTTTCTCTCTACTAATACATAATTTGCAATTGGTATTTATTCTCTCAAACTTTATGTGATTACAGTCAGTCAAATTGTCTAGACATTAGCACACACATGCACAAACACATCTCATTTAAAATTCTCAATCTTCATACATCGTCAATTAGACAATTTAACAAACACATAAATCATTCACATACAATACAATACTTATTTCATGCAGTTTGAATTACAATCTCAATTCATTAACTCAATTCTCAACTAAACACACCATTGGACAAATTGACATACATCATACTCAACATAATTGAAGTAAATCAGCCCCTAATAGTACCAGCCATACACAAACAAGTCAGTTTGTCTATACATAGTTTCCAACTTTAAAATAATCACACAGAGATTTTACATTGCCAAATTTGATTAGCACAGCTCAAACACATTCAGTGCTCACCACCAATTACAATGACAAGTTGCTTATAAATTATGCACCCAATAAATTCCAATCACTAGAATTAGAATGACACAAAGACAATTTGACAAACAACAACTGATCCAATCACTGGACTCGGTTACAATTACAAAAGCAAGCACTCAAGACAAATTGCTAAAACAGTATGTATATTCATGTGCTAATTACATAGAGTTGCAAGGACAATTTGACAAAAGCAAGAACATTCCAAAAGCACAATAGACCAAGTAAGACAAAGAGAGAGAGAGAATGGCAAATTGACCCAGCTATACACTAAGATTGGTTATGACTACTCAAACCTTAGGTGCCAAGTCAAATTGTCTGTAAGAATCCTAAGTCTTTACAATTCTTTAAATCCGCTTTAATCTGACAAATTGTCCATATTATCTCTCTATTATGTGAACTACTTGTCAATTTACTTCTATTTACAATGTTCATAGCAAATTGTCCAAAAATCCAAAAAAAATTGCACGTCTACACACATATAGAATTCAATGCTAGCTATTGGTCAACATACATCTCCAAAATCTTTTATTATGAGTTTATAATTGGCCAATGGTACTAGTATGTGTGCTTGAAAATGTGAGCATGTGAGCTTTGAGCATATATATAAGTGGATATACTACAACCATTGAAAGTACTAAAGATATAAACACTTATAATAAAGGTACCTACATTATATTTATACTATAATCATAAAAGGTTTGTATTATATAGACACCTATAACATAGGTGTGTAGTCTTTTAGGCTCATGTGTTCATGCTCCTAGGCTCACATAATAGCAACCCTCTATAATCGCAAAGACTTTCATGTCAAATGAAGTTTAGAAACTTTTAACCTTCAAAGGTTGAACTTATAATTATTTTATAAACTTCTTTTGCACTACCTATGAATGTGATTTTTTGCATTTATTTTTTGAAGATGTGATTGCATGACCTCTATAAATTGTATAAATTTTAAATTATTTAGGAATTTTTTTAAAAATTTCCATGAATTTAAAAAAATTAAGTAAAATAGTTGATATAAAATGCAATTTATGCTCAAATTTTTAGAAAATCTCTCTAGATTTATATTATAATGTCAATTATCATGGTTCATATTTTGATCATATATTGTAGGTAGTGTAGGCAGTGACGGCCTCTTTTGAGGTGATAGTGAAAAATAATGTACAAGCTTAATAGTAGGGTAGTCATGGAATAATTATTGTACACATGGCATGTAGCCATTGAACAAAAATCATTTCCAATTCCCTACATTGAAACACTCAATCTCCGAATTCACTTCCTTCTTCTTCAATTGCTTCATTTGTGCAACAAATCCTAAATTACATTAAAAAATTCAATTTCACATTTTTTCATTTCATATAAAACTTTTACACTCAATTCTAAAATCTAATCTCTTCAACATTTTTTTCTTCAATCTCATGCTACTAAAATTTTTCTTTTTCATGTTGGTAAAATTCTCTTAAATGAATTAATTTGAATTCATCCTCTAGAACAAATTAATTTGAATTTGTTTTTGAAATGAATTAATTTGAATTCATTCTTTCAACAAAATTAAATTGAATTCATTCTTTCAAATGAATTAATTTGAATCCTTTCTATGAAATGAGTTAATTTGAATTCATTCTTTGAAGTGAATTAATTTGAATTCATTCTCTCAAATGGATTAATTTTTATTTGTTTTTCTCAAATGAATCAATTTGAATTCATTCCCTAAAATAAATTGATTCAAATTCATTCTCTCAAATGAATTACTTTGAATGCATTCTTTAAATTGTATTAATCTGAATTCATTTATCTCAAATTAAACAATTTGAATTCATTGTCTAAAATGAATTAATTTGAATTAATTTTTTGAAATTAATTGTACAAAATTTTAATTACATTCTTCAATAAATTTAGACTCAGTTATTTTTCTACAACCAATTACATCTTTTAAAGTCAATCATAATTTATAATTCATAAATCAATGAAATTCGTTAATTTGAACATTTGATTTACATATAACATGTTTATATGAAGAAACATAAACAAAGTCCTATAGTCACTACCACATACATATGTTGCACCACTAAATCACACTGTTGTTGACTTTTCAAAAGATATTATTGTTTTTTTTTGAGTCACATGTGTAACTTCAATGGCATTCTTTTTCTTAATTCACATCATACGGCACCCAAAGGTGATCTTAGGTTTTTTTAATCTCATCCAATGGCTATTGTCTTTCACTTTGGGGGGGGGGGGGGGAGGTTGCTTGACAATTCTCAGGAGATAGTGTCAATCTAACATTGAAAAATCAAGTCCTAGGTTGCAAATTTATTTTTCTAAATTGTTAGTCAATATTTATGAATTTTTTATTTATTTAGATTAGAAATACAATTAAATAGCCAAATAGTATCAACGATAATTGACTTTGAATACAAATCTAATGCTTTTGAGGCTCTAATGTCCATATTAAACCTTAAAACCTTTAATCACATGTCACTAGTAGCTCGAAGAGCAACCAAGCTCTACTTAAATTACAATTGTTTTTGTTGTTATTTATAACATCACCAAGATAAACATCCTATTGCAAAGTCTAAGAACAATCTTAATGTTTCCTACATTTTTGCAAGATTAGCAATAAGCTTGAAAATTCATAAATTCATAATACTAGATTTAGTTGTTTTAAGAGAAGACGTAGCAATATCATGGATTTATTTTGTTCCTTCTAACTTTTATATTGTTTATTTTTTAAGCCATTACAATATACATTGTAGATTATAACTTTATCAAGTCAAGGGCATCTATTTTAGTTAATGTAAATTTAAATGTTAATTGTAACAATTGCAACCTCTATGCTTATAGCTTCAAAATAAAAATAAAAGTATGGCATAGAAACTATCAAAAGAGAGATGTTTATTCAAAGACATATAAAAACAAACTTTAGGAGTACAAATATATAAGAATTATAATTTCTGCAGTATTTTTCATTATTCACAAATCTCCAATTATAACTCATAAAATGAAAGTACTGGATAATATTGGTCTAGGTTTATTTTTGTTTTCAATTGTATCAATGGTATTTTGGTCACCTACATACTTTTCAATATCACATGGATTGGATGATGCAATGCATAAAGTATCTAAAAAAGAACATTTTTTTGTAGAAAAAGGTAAAACTATACCATTCAAAACAAATTTTGCTAGTGAGGATACAATTGGTAGAATGAAGATAGATATTGAAGATAGTAAAGATTTATATAGTAATAGTTTGACATGGACAAATGAAGAAAATGTGAAGCCAACACTAAATGAAATTTCAAATTGGATTGGTGTTGATCAAGATTCATCAATAACCCAAAAATATTTGAATAAGCCAAATGAAAAAGCTTGTGAAGTAAAAGATGCTAGTAAAGAAATTCAAAAAGGAAATTTGGATGCATCATATATAACTTCAAATGATTTGAAAGGTACAACTTATGACCAAAAGATAGAATTGTATAAGCAAACAATTACAACTTTTAACCAATCAAATATGAAATAATTCTAAAGTATTTTCTTATATGTACACTTATCAACAATTAATTGCAATTTCATGTTAAAAATTTATGGTGACGATATTTTATTACAAAATTGTGTTTATAATTTGAAAATCATAGGGTGTCAAAAGTTTTTTTAAATGTCGATGAATTACTATGAAAAGCAATATATATACATAAATTGATTGTAAGCATTTGCTTTTCAAAATTGCTTAGTTTCCAATAACTATAGATTAGCCACAATTTTTTGAAAAGCTTTTTAGAATATGCATTTATGCTTCAAGAACCACTATGTATAATATATGCAACATTTAGTGATTGTCATAAATTGATCAAGAATACAAACAAACATATGGATTGAGAGATTTTGCATCCAATATTGAATTTGCTTTTGCGTATCACCATATTTCAAAGTTATAATGCACAAGGTTAGCATCTATTAATCATTCAAGCTTTAATCAATATGATAAAAAAAATGAAAGAAATGAATATATAAAATGAATAAATATAAAATATTTTTTATAATTCAATATTTTATAATTTTAAAAATACCGAAAAAGAAAATTTTAATTATTGATTATTAGAAAAAATCTCTTCTTAAATTTATTTTATACTACTTCCATGATTAAAGTGATATGTGATATAGTTTCGTTTTTGCATAAATTATTTTTTAGTATAAAATCTATAATTGTATCTAAATTACATTCAAATAGTTTATAAACTTTGATTTTATTCTATTAATATAACATGATTGTAGACAATTCAACACAATCATCAATCTTACATTTGTATCAACAAATTTTGCCAAAAATAAAGCATTGGTCCTATATTATCAATATTGCTGAAGTTGCAATAGAAAGAAAATGATTGGGTTGCAGGTCATGCCTATGAAGTATTTGACAAATCGAATTTAGTAACAACATCTACAATAGAAAAAACAAATGATTGGGTTGCAGATTGTGCCCATGAAGTTTTTGATGAATCAGGTTTAGTAGCAGATGTTGTTGAAAATAAAGTTGGTAAAATTATCAATACAACTTTCCAAGAGGTAGATGAATATTGTATATTATTCTATTAAGATACAAATCTATTTAATCTTATTATATAAAACTAAAACTAAATTACTTAATTAATAAGATATTTTTTATGAAAATTATTGTACAATCAAAGGATGTATTCAAATTAAAAAGAACCAAACATATTAAAGACTATGATTGTCTAAGATAAAAATATATATAATATTTTAATGTAGAAAAAAATGAAGGAAATTTGTGCTTATTAATTCTTAAGAGTCCATACATCCAAATAATATGCATGTGCTTGGACTAAATTCATTTTAATAATACAATAGCTTTCAAAATATCCAATTTTTTATATTTATAACATAAACTAATTTTAAAAATTCTACAAATTTTAATTCTTAGTGTATTATTTAAATAAATAAATTTCAAGAATTATGTAACTTCTTACAATTGTTGGATTTAGCAATTAGAATCTATGTCTTATATATTTTGTATCTTTCATTTTAATATTCTATTTGAAAATATAATTATAAAAAGAATGACTTGAGAATTTTCAACATTTTTTTTTGTCATTGTCATTAATTCTACCTCATAAAAAATTTCAAAATAATTGAGTTTATTAAATCATATTTGAGAAATTTGTTTTTTTGCCATAAATATGATTGAAATGAAAAAACCTTTACAAAACTAGCATTTGCAATGGTAACATTAGCAAAAAATATTGCTATAAGTAGATGTCAAAACTTTTGAAAAAATATTCAAAGAAGATAGATTGTTTTGATTTTAAAGTATTTTTTGAATTCCATTTTCTAACCTCAAGTAATTACTTGGTATGGAATGTTGACACTAACCACCAAATACAATAGTAGAGATTCTTTACATTAATAAAAAATACATAGTCTTGTGTACTAAAAATACAAGATCAAATCTCAAATCAGTAATTTAAAAAGTTATGTTGAATTTCGAAAATGATGTTTTTTATCATATGGCAAAGGAAAACCGTTTTTTGAGGGTAGAAGATCTTCTCCCAATGTTGACTACTAGTTAAAACTGTATTTAAGTGAATTTAGAATATTTGTACATTCTAAAGGGAATTAAAAATGTGATAAACAACATATTCATGCAAATTTTACAGAATGGCATTGGTTTCCATGAATTGCAATATCTATAGACTTTTATTTTGGCCAATTCATTTTTGAATCTAAACATTTTATTTTTTTAAATGTGAATGAATCCCAAAGCATTAAATTTAAAATATTTGTGGTAAATAGAATCAAGTCTATATACATGTATTATTAAATTATATAATTTTTTTTCTAATTATAAATGAAAACTTTGCATTTGAAAAATAATAATACACATTAAATATGAATGGCAGATGGATATGAAAGACACTTTAAAATTTCTGAATAATAGTGTTTCCAATATTGTTGAATCTTCAGAAGAAAATATTTGCCAGGAAGACTTGAATGAGAGTAATACTTCACACAACAATTTACAATTATTTGGTACAAATAATATAGAAGATGATTTCAAAAATACAACAGATATAGTTCACAATAATGCGTGATTGCTTGGAGTTGATCATTTTAATGCTTTTATTACAGAAAATGCACATAAAAATCCACAAGAATTGCGTGAACAATGGGATCAAATGTTTAAAGATAGGGAGCTCAATTTGATTGAACAATCATCTACAAGGGTGAATAATTTATGGTCGACATTTGTAGATGATGCTAAAATAAATGAAGTATGAAATGAGCTCAATTCTCCAAAAGGATTGCATAATTTTTTGAATGATCGTAAAGGTATTTTTTTTTTTAAAATCAAAATGAAGACTTTGATGAAGACCAAAAACAACATCATTAAGAAGTTAGTGCTCAACAATATAAACATATTCAAGGTGATTCTGATGATGATACAAATTATGAAGGTGCCAGAGAACAAATCGTAAAATATTCACATAGAACTTATAAAGACCGTGCCAAAGTTAATGCTAATGATGACTATAAAGTTGGTAAATATATTCATCGTGCAAGAAATCATGTACATCATCATTATAGAGATTCAAGACATAGAGCAAGTGAATTTTACAAGCCCATGAAAGATGCAACAATAAATTTTAGAAAAAATGATCAATATAATGAATATGATGGAGATGGACTATGATGAAGATTTTTATGAAGAATTGTGACTAATAGAAATAGTATTACATTGCAAAATTGAATTAAATCCATTTAAAAATCAATTAATTTAAAAAACAAAACAATGAAAAGAAGATTTATTAGTGATAGTTTATTAAATGAATTGGTGAAATGTTTTTCCATAGAGATCATAATAGTACTAAAATAACAGTTTTTAGCTATAAATGAAAAACATACTTACATTGGAAAGAAAAAAATAAATTTGAAAAAATTTAGTACTCACTTCCTAAAGATGTATTAAAGGTATAAATATATATATATATATATTTATAGGTGTACTTAAAATATAAATTATTGTCATGACATTTTAAAAATGAAATATAGTACAAAAATTATTATTTTGTGAACAACTATAATCAATTTCAAACAATCAATTTTTGAAGTTCGAAGTGGTATTAAGGTAGAAGGTTCAAAATTTCATAATTAATTCCACAAAGCTCCAAAAAAATATGAAAAGACTTGGGTTAGATGTAGTCCTTATTATTAGTCTTGCGGTACCGAGTTGGTGATGCCAATTGGACGGTACTCAGCCTTGCCCGGGTTGCTGCATCCCAGCGACCACTCGACAAAAAGTTCAAATAGGGAACAGTAGTATTATGCTCTCAATTACAGGACACTGACACTGCCCTTCTCCGATAATTATGGAAAGGATCTTTTTCCCAACTTGGGCAAGTATTTAAATTAAAAAAAAAGAAAATTATTCATGAGAAGTGATGAAACATTAATAAGTTATCCTCACTTATTAGAGTTAAGTTAATTGTAAAGGAAACCCCAATTTGAAATAAGGGTGTCAAAGCCAAATGTAAGCTTACAACTAAGAAGAACTTAGTACAAAATGAAACACAAGACCAAACTCCATCAAGCCCAAGGTAGTCACAATGGACAGATTACTATTCATTTCACGTCCTATGGGACAAGTTACTATTCATCAAATGTACGTAAGACGTACATCTAATGAATAATAACTTGTCCTATAGGACGTGAAATGAATAGTAATCTGTCCAATGTGACAACCATATTCAAGCCTCGGTTTTGCTGCAGTTAGCTCTATGAGGAGTTTTGTCATGTATTTTTCCCAAAGTCCAGCTCTTGGTCCCGCATTGTACTGTACACACTTTACAATTAACTATATTACCCTACAAGTCATTTTTTATGTTTTCATTTTGGGATTGTTACATTTTATGCACAAAAAGTGTGTGTTCATTGGGAGATATTCAATCTATCCATTTTTATGACTACTACACAACGTATCCTTGGGAAAAAAAATGGAGATGCAAAGGGGGAAACAATGGAGACATCATATGTAAATTTATCTTGAATTTGCATTATATTCTTTGAAGTTAGGGGGCTAAACTTTGGAGCTACTTTTGCATGTGTTTTACAACTTTCATCATCTTTTGCTTCAATCAAAAATATAATCATTGATTTTAAGTTCGTTTTAAAAGTTGTAATTGATTGAAAAAATTCTAGTTCAATTTCAATATATAAGATAGACAGTTCATTTTTACTTTAAATAACATAGTTAGTCTGTTAGTGTCAAATTCTTTGTTATTGTCCAAACCAATTTATAATGGATATATATCTAATATATCTCCTAACACTTTACTATTTACTATTGTTTTATGAATGGATAAACAAAGAATGATTTGGATAGTTTAGTTACCAACAAAAAGTTTTCACAAAACTTGTGAGCTCAAGGCAACTAGATACCAAGAGGCTATTGAACATTCAGGTTTTGAAGACTAGATGTAGGAAAAACCTAATCAAAGTCTTGAAATACAATTATTTAAGCACTACTAATAATTGCAATAAACTACAAGGGTGTCCAGTTCACAAATATAGATTCATCACATGTAAAACATGCACTCTATTCATGGTTGTCATAACGGGCGAGTTAGGGTCATCGGACCGGACGGATGGTCCAGATGGCTTTAATTTTGTAACTTGTGCAATTTTGCGGAATGACACGTCACCTCGGAATGCGAAATCCAGGGCGCGGATGATCTCGTCCACGCCCAGCATGTTCCTTAATCCACATGACATCCACGTGGCCTATTTTTCAGTTATCAGAAAGTCAACTATGTGTTGACTGTATTGGACGGGCGGGACCTCTAACGGATGGGCGAACCGGATGTCTGTCCGCTATGACAACCATGCACTCTACTAATCAAAGTTTTTCTTGTGGATACCCTCTCCCCTTCAAAGTGCATTTCATACTTATTAAAAAGCATTAAACCAAACGACATGGTCTAAAAGACTAGACCAGCACAAACAAGATAGTTCAGCACGTACTAGGTGCTGAACACCCAAATGAAAGATAAACCTTAAATCATATAGTAGAATTGTCAAACCATAAGTGAACAACATAGAGTCATCTCCACTACTATTGTCGTGGACAAGATAGGATCAACATGCACACTATATCTACTTTATCAGCTCTGGATTGAAGGAAAGAGATTCTAGATCAACAAGAAGCTACTCTAGAGAAATTTGAGTACGATAGTACCTTCCTCAAAAACTGAACCAATCCATCAAATTTATTTTATTTTAAATGAAATGAGAGCCACTACACCTAACTTGTAGTCCTTCTTTCCTCAGAGTTCCACACTTCTCCTGCTACTACAATAACAGAGCCTCTCGTATTGTACCTGCACCTGGTTGTTGTTGTTGTTGTTGTTTACCGTTAAAATTTTGCAAAGAAAACAGAGTTCATTACAATCCACTGATCGATGCTATTGTAACAAACCTTGCACGTTCTGTAATAAGTTTGATACGCTTCCTTGCCTGGAATCCTCAGGCAGTGACTCCTGTAAAATTTTCTCCTTCTATTTCCAAAAAAGAAAAATGCCTAGAATTCAACAAAAAGCGGGTTTCCCTGAACCACGAAGCACCCACCAAACTCCAAACCAAAAGCGCTGAATGTGTTAAGAATTTAAGCGACCGGGTCTCCCCCAAAGTGGGAGCGCGAGAGATTCGCCCGTTCACAAGTCGGAAGTTCTCTGTGCGGTGGAGTTCAGTTGTTTATGAAATAAGTTATTCTTCTTTTGACTTAAGTGTTGTTTTATTCGTTTGCGTTGAGTTGCCATTGATTGATTGATGGGTTCAATAAAGTTTCAATAATGAAATGTTTGCCGAAAACCTAAAACTAAAAACTAAAAAAGTTAGAAAGTATCGGAACCCTGAAGTCACGGAAAAGGACCAGAAGTCGCAGCAGCAGTCGCTAGCTACTGTTGTCGACATGGACATGGACTAAAGACGCGAAGTTACTACACTGAAATCTGTGTTTATTAGTACCACCTGCACTAATCTGATTTTAAAATGCTATAAATTTTGACGCTTGATGAATGTTTTTTCCAAGGACGGAGTACTGTATGTTTACAGAGATCCTCTTGTTTGGATAGTACTGATATCGGTGCTTTGGTAAAACAAGTTGTAGCGTGACACTAAATACAGTTTTGGTGTAAACACAGTTTTTAGAATAGTGACTAAGTGAGCCGTACCCGCTGCGCCTGCGGCGTGGATCAAGTGCATGGCGCTACAGGCGAGTCCCCTGCGAATCGTGTCATCCGCACCATCTTTTCCGTCGCCCATACTTAGCCTGACCCCACTCTCCATTTCGAGTTCAGTCAGTCATACTCATCAGCTGATTCCTCTCCACCTCTGCATTTTTGCCACCCACTCTCTCTCCATCTCGGTTACCACCTCGGTTACCTGTTCCCCTAGAAGTCTAGATATCTCACAAGTATTGGGCCCCTCGCTCGCTGACAGGAAAAGCTCTTCTAGTAGTCCTCTACTAACTCCACTTGCCTGCAAGCCCCTGCGCCCCTCGATGCAGGATGCGCCCATGATTTAATTAGTAGACTTATCTCATCCTCCTCGGGGACTCGTCATCATCGTCATCGAGATGAAGCTGGCGGGGTTTGTCAGACTTACCACTCGGATAAGTTCGGAAGAAGCACTCTCGTCATTACTCTCAGTCGCAGTAATCCTCCTGATCCTTCGTTTCCATTGACAGTCACCGCATCTTCCACGATGGCATGGACTGGGCTGTCCCGCACTGTTGAGATATCTCGAGGCCGGTTCACTACAAGTTCGGGCAAGGGGGGACATCAGGCTTCATCTGGTGCACTCACGTACTGGCCGGGAGTACCTCCCTCCCTGTTCGAAGAGCTTTCGATTCAATTCGTCAATTGGGTTGAGTTTCCGGAGACGTTGAGGGTGCAAGAATTGAACGTACGTGAAGAACTGTCGAGTGATCGAGTTGCGGTTGAATTACGACAGAGGATGCGAGCGGGAGAATGCGCGCAGACGTACGTACGAAGCGTGCCAGCAGCAATGCGGGTGTTGATCGATGGGCATTGATCGAGAGTGAATCGAAGCTCGGACATGCATGGACGTCATTAAGACGGATTAGTTGATTGCGTTTGATCGAGCGGCGTGTGTGAGTCGCGGTACGTGCGGGTGGATCATTTTCCAAGTACGTGGAGAATCGGAGAGTAGCTGCCTGGACGACTGAGGCACAGAGATTACTTCTGGTTTCCGGATTGCCATTCCGGGTTTACAACGTTTCCGATCAACAAGAAACAACTGAGCCAACTGATTTTTCTACGCGCCGCTTGCTTATCCCTGATTCCTCCCGCACCTCGTGCCAATAATCGTCTGGGGTGATGATTATTCCCGCAAGAGTAAAGAGCTAGGATACTCTCCCTGTGAGAGTGAGCAATCGTCGTGCTTCAGCAAGGCACAATCACCGCACCGAATCCTCGTGGAGCCAGTTTGGCATTGGAACAAGTTTGAAATTGCGCCAGTTTCAAATGTTTGTGTGAGTTTGTGATTTCTAGCAATTGTTAGCGAGGTGACCCTAGTCGCGCGCGATGCCTTCTATCTCGATGTCGGGGTCCGTATTGGGTCCGATGCCGCAGTGCCCTGCGGAGAAGCCGTGCTTGCGGTGGGTGCAGCGCTACTTGCTGGACTGCGTGTGCAGTCGCCGCGACCGAGTGTCGCTGGTGCTGGGACTCATGAGCGTCGTCAGCTGGGGTGTGGCCGAAGTCCCGCAGATCCTCACCAACTTCCGGGAGAAGTCCACCGAGGGCGTCTCCTTGCTCTTCCTCAGCACCTGGGTCGTCGGGTACGAAAGCCCACGCACTCTCACTTTCAATTTTCTAATACTACGTATCAATCTTGACTCACAAGGGTACATGACTTTGAGAACAATAAAAAACTAAGAAAACTTGTCTTGCAGTGCTCATAACTGGAGAATTTCGGTTATAGAATGATGATAGATTCATTTGGTAGGGGAATGCACGTGGTCAGAGGTAACGACAACGTCCTTCAGAAGACAAACCACTAGTCCGTGTAATTGGTAATCAATACGGGTCTTCTCCTAGTCTATAGAGGTTTCTTATATTACAAGTGCATCTTGTGTTTGCTATTGTATTGGTTTCAAAATGATGGAAAATTACTAAGAAAATTATAGTCAATGTAGATGAGGGAAATGTCGAAGAGAAGATCTAGTTGAACCACTATTCCGATTGGTTGTATGAATCTTCTCGAAGGTTGTTTTCTTATTAATACATTAATACATGTAGCTATATTTCCACGAGTTAGTAGATGTACTATGTAGAAGTCTCGGTGGAATAGAATTTTAATAATTGTATGCTGTTTCGACACTTGGCTCCTAAGTCGTACTAGCTCTCGTTTTCAATTTGCCACAACCGGAGGTGATGTACTATCAATGCATGAAAAAAAAATAATGCACGGGTACATACTTTGGTGGCACGTAGGACATCTGGATAACTGTGACTTTTGACTCACGAAGGGTGAAGCGTGAAGCTTATCACTTATCAACTGCTTCAGGAGGAACTGTCTGAATTTTTTGGTACGGAAGTCGGAGAAAATAATATTCCAAAAGGATATTAATCATTAATGGTAGGGCAGTGAATCTTCTTCAGGAGCTTCGAATCAGTGACGTGTTTGTGATTGGTGAATGTGCAGGGATGGGTTCAACTTATTGGGATGCTACTTGGAGCCAGCCACGGTAAGCTGAAGGATTCATTCATGGCATTATCTTAACTTACTTTTATATTTGCTTGGTTGCGTAAGACGTTCTCCATTTTTAGGTTGTTTTGGAGCAGCGTTCTGTTAATTAGTGTACTTTTTGGCATGGTTGTCATAGTGGACGGATGTCCGGTTTGCCCGTCCGTTAGAGGTTCCGCCCGTCCGATACAGTCAACACATAGTTGATTTTTTGATAACAGAAAAATAGGCCACGTGGATGCCATGTGGATTAAGGAACATGTTGAGCGCGGACGAGATCGTTCGCGCCCTGGATTTCGCATTCCGAGGTGACGTGTCATTCCGCAAAATTGCACAAGTTACAAAATTAAAGCCGTCCGTCCCGTCCGATGACCCTAACTTGCCCGTTATGACAACCATGCTTTTTGGTATTAGCTTTAGATCACCAAAAGAATTTTTTTTATTCCTGTCTAATGAGATTAATATTCAAAAGTTTCAATTAATGCAAGATTGAGAATTTGAAATGTAACATTAGTAGAAGTTTGATCTGTGTAAACTACGGAAATGACCATGAGAAAAGCCAAGAGTCGTCATTTGTGTCAACCTTGTGAATCATTTCTTTAGTGAGATGATTATTTTTGACGAAGTAGAGAGCTTTTTATTATTTTGTAAATTCTAACATGTTGATGTGGCTCGTGTGGGTTCGGGGTGGACATCTGATCATCTTTGATCTTTTCAGCTGCCAACTCAGTTTTACATGGCGCTTGTGAGCTACTGAACTGTTTCCCTCTTTATCTTCGTCTTGGGTCTGCCAAATGTAACGTCAATTTTGTTATAATAAACTGGCAATATTCCACAAATAAAAAAATTATGACATATATTTTCAAAAAGGTCTAATTTCAAGCCACAAACAAGAACAAGTGTATCGCTACACGAACTTGCCCTAGTAGTGTCTGACACTATCAGTAGGAGAAATCAGTATCAATCCAGTTTTTTTGACACTTGACAAGTGAGAATATTTGCTTGCTAACCTGAGAGTAAAATGTGGGTCTGAATCAGCTGTACACAATAACAACAATTGTGCTGGTATTTCAAACCATCTACTACGATCATCTGGTGAGATGGTGGGGAGGCGAGGAGACTGAAGTTGTGGACCTGTTTCCCGAGGTAAGCTTCACTTCATTATCCTCTTACTCAGGTCGCCTGTAAAATTAGTGTCACCTGTATGTTAATGATTGTCAAATTATTCTTGTGAAAAATAATTTAGTTCTACACACAACATTTCAGCCTGCACGTATGAAAATACATGACAAATAGTGTGACACCGGTAAACCAACGTAGATTCATGCAATAATGAGGGATGCAAATGTTCTTTATATGTTAGTGTGCCTTTGAGTGCAAGAAAATGAACGGCCCACTTTCGTTACATTTGTAGAATTCCACAACTTTGGTTAGTTTTTTTTATGAGGGCAGGCTACTTGAAACTTAAATCTATACCTCTCCTAGTTTGTAGAGCTTTGTGGAGATGAAAGTCAGAATCGCTCGATTTTTAAATTAATGAAACTGACGCTTTGGGTCGGTCCAGATTCAGAAAACAGACATGGAGGCACAGAAGCGAATCCCCATTCCGAAGTCTAGCAGAGAGGAAAGGTCCGAGAGTGCCGGTCTAGCATCCAGCCAGCCCACGTCCATCGGGGTGCCGCACCATCACCATGGGAGCTCGCCTGGAAGCAGAGACCACTTGTACTACCAGTGAGTCGATCATCTTCAGCACAGCCATTAAATTCTACAAACTTTAGACTAAAACAATGGTGTTGTTTTGTACATGAAAAATGGGTAAGAAAATCGATGGAGTAACACTCTTAACTTCCAGATGAAGCGTAGTCAAATGGATGTTCACTAAATTTGGCGCTTTAAATCGACCTCCTACCTTACTGTGTGCCTGTTCTGTTTCTATGTATGATAACTTTACACAGTATGAATTATTGGAGGCATATTAATTCCTTTGTGATGTGCAGGTCTGCGAGGTCTCTTGCTAGCAGCTACGCCCAACCAGTCGGCTCGTATAGTGTCTCTGGCTCAAGAGGTTCAACTGGAGGTGGCCACAATAGCTACTTGCTCACCAGGGAAGACAGCGAGCAACCGGTTGCCATTGAATCTCGTCCTCGTCGAATTTCATCTTCGTCGATCTCTTCTTCAGTAGTACGAGGAGTAAGCGGACTTTCAACTCTGACTTTGCTCAAGAATTACCTACAAGCAAAAACCATTACATTTAACATTCCATGGACTATATATCTTATCGATACAGTCACCCTCGATCAAAAGTTGGACCTGAATAATGATAATAATAATGGATTGGATTGCTTCCAGTTTATTATTTTTTATGTTTTTTATATTTTGGTTTGTGTCGCTTTTGATGCAGATGGCGTCCAGTGTGTTGATAATTGGATCATTAGGCTTGAGCTTAATCACAAGCCCACGTGGAACAAGTGGCACCAATATTGTGGGTACTACTCACGTTGGTCGCTTTCATGGCTTGGGTGATCCTTTTCTAGGCGAAGAGGCTTCCCCTTTAGGTGAAGTGTTTGGATGGATTATGGCCTGTATTTACATGGGCGGACGGCTTCCACAAATCTACCTCAATGTATGAAACACTGATCCCCTACTCACAAATTCCTCTCTGAAATTACGATTTTTTTAATTCTCCATTACCAAAAAAATGATCAGTAGAAAATTCTATTCCAGTCGCTCATTGTGTTTTCGGTGGTGCACATTTTTGGATTGAAATGTACACCACCGATACGAGGTTGGTTAAAATTATAAGATGCGTGACCAAAATAGGTCTTCTCCCTCCTTGCAAATCCCAAACTACAGAAACCGAGTAGCCGAGGTTGGCATGCATCATCCTAATGAGTTCTTTAAATGTTTATGTTGATTGTTTCGTTTCAATAACGTGTTTCAATTTAGTGGTCAGTTGATCTAGTCGGTTCGCTTTGTTCCTTGCTAAGTACGGTAAGTGTGGAGAATTTTAAGCAAGTTGCTGGTTGATGTTGGTTGTTTCCAGATTAAGAGAGGCACAGTGGAGGGTCTCAATCCACTGATGTTTGTGTTTGCTCTCTTGGGCAACGTCACGTACGTGGGAAGGTACGAATCATCTCCCAAACCATTCAATTTAGTTCACGCGTCGGTCACTCTTCCCCTCTTTCTACTCGTTCATATTCAACGCACATCGATCCTCGGATACTCAAATTCACTTTGGAATTAATTGGGATTCATGAATTGCAGTATTCTCGTTCGAAGCATGGAATGGGTGCAACTGAGGCCCAATCTAGCATGGCTGGTGGATGCAGGAGTGTGCGTCATCCTCGACATTTTTGTATCCTTTCCTAATCTCCATGACTGTTGCGGTCTGAATGTTAGCATTGTTGAACCTTGGTGATCAATAGCTCTTCTATGCTTATATATACTTTTAAAGTGCTCATAAGGTCTGGACACAGCGTAAAAACTTGACCCTTATTTACAGTACTTGTGTGTGAACTTCTTCCCTCCTCCCGAAGCTCATTTTCAAAATTTGACTGACGTATGCGCACATAGAAAAGATCATAGATAGATCCCGCACTTTCATGAACCTTGATTTGTTCCTTCTCCATTTTTCGATGGGCTCTTTGACCAGACTGAATCAGATCCTGTGCCAATTCGTGTATTATTACTTGAAGACCGAGGATCGGGATGCAGAGTCATCATCATCGTCGGAAGAGGAGTCGGGACCCTACAAGCCTCTCAACTAGCCGGCAGGAGTGTAATCAGAGTTTTGTAGCAGAAGAGTTTTGCAGACGGACCACAGAGGATTTAGAGAGAGAGAGTGAGAGAGAGAGGAGTTAAGAAGCCTTCTTCTTAAATACAGAGCTGAACTTGTATTGATATTAGAGTGAACATAAATTTTCAAGTTCAAGCTTGAAGATACTCTTACATGAGAGCGAACAAAGAGATTCTAGTCAAGGTAGCCCAATTATCTAACAGGTAATGAAAGGATCTTTAGGCTGCAGAGTCTTCTAATGTTGAGAGAAAAGTGGTGTTTATATCCACGACTTTTTTCGTTGAAGTGGAATACATACCAGGACTGGATAAAGGCAGTTACTAACTGCCTCTTTTGAGCATATTGTTGCTTATTGTTGCTTGCAGTTGCGGAGTGAGGACTTACTCTTCAGTTGGTGTTTACTTTTGAAGGCACAAAATTAATAATGCAAGTTTATTGTGCAATGTTTTACATTCTCAGGGCAAGTTTACATTTGTTTGGACAAATGTTGTATGAGGATCGAGCTCTCATGCTCCAAGATGGTGACCAATGGCCGTTTCAAACCATGCTCTTGCACTCTGTAGTGATCCGTATTTATAACCTCCTTTACTCTACTCTAGTATAAATGCAGCTTCATAGAAGCATTTTTTGGCTAAACTGTGGTCTTACAATGTTGACCATTTTAAAAGTATAGAGTACTTCAAAAAGCATTTGTCTTCAACATTTGTCATAGTTTGTTTGGTGGAGTGTACACAAAGATGGAAGTTAAAATATTATATAAATTTAGAGATAATCCAAAGGTTTGTAAAAAGCATGAATAATGAGATGGTACACTAAATTATTTGTATAGTGAGGATGCTGTACAAAAAAACTTGCCTTCTGGGAATTGTTATTAATATGGTACAATAATAATTCAACCTCCACCTATATATATATATATATATATATATATATATATATATATATATATATATATATATATATATATATTCCAAATTTTTACTCTTTCTAAGAAGGCTCATAGCACTAGTATGGTGAAGTCCCTGTAGTACTAGGATATTAATTGATACAGCTAGGGAGATGATCAAAATTCTCTTGAAATCATAGAGATCATGAATTTAGTTATATTCCATAAGATTGTAAACCACCCTAAACCATTTCCCTCTCAAAGATTTGAATAATCCCTCTTTGGATTTATAATACTTAAGGAGTATATTTAGTATATTAATGTTGAATTTAGTTTAGTCTTTGTAGAAAACTATTAGCTAACTAGAAAGTTGCAATGTTGTGATGTCTTTTTTTTTTTTTTTGAACAAATGGAAAGAACCATTGCATTAAAAAACGAAGCGGTCAAGCCAACAAAGGTTGGACAATGAAGAAATAAGAGCAAAAAAGGAAACTGAAAAGAAGAAAAAATCCTAGAAGAAAAGGCAAGAGGGAGGGCCCCTCTTGCTCCACATAGTACAAACTGTGCCCACCCTATAGGCAAGAATAGAGGATTTGAGCCAAATTTGATCAAATTTGGCATAAATAGTAGACGCCTTTTGCGGACAATGAGTGACAACAGGTTGAACCTTCAATTGAGCCATACAGCTTGAGTCAAGAAGTGCCTCCTAGATGGCCTTTTGAGTAACATCTAAAAGCCACTACTCTTGAGAGAAGATCTTGTTGTTGCAGGAAATCCAAATAATCCAAAGGATAGAGCCTCAAAGTAGGAACCAAATAGCCTTGACTTCTTGGAATCGTTGAGTTGGTGAAGAACCAAAGACACATTGGATAAAAGTGATTCTCGCATGTGGCCCTATGCAAGTGTCAGAATCCCAAAGATGATAAAGAATAGATTGTGCATAGTCCCACTGCTCCACTACCTTCGAACAAGAGAAAAATCTATAAAAGGGGGATTCTTCTTCGTCTAAATCACAACAAGGACAAGTGGTGTCAATACCTAGTTGATACGTGTTCTTCATGTCTGTACTGCAACTGTATTGTGGAAGATGGACCACATGAAAGTCACTTCTTTTTGTAACCTAGTTTTAAGCCAAATGTCGTTCTAGTTCAGGAAGAAAGAAAATAGGAGATTACCTTCCCATTTAGAAGGGATAGACCTTGTAAACTGAAAGTTTTGAGTGATATGTTTGCGACCAATGGCTATTGTATATGCTAAGAGTTGGGTGCTATCTCGCCATCTCCATTTTCTTGGGTCAAAGTATAGAGAACATGTGGCTCTTAAATAAAAAAAATAAGGGGTTGAGAGAGTCATTGTTCTTGATGTTGGGGATTTGGCTAGTTGCCAAGATATAGAGCCCATAGAAAATGTTGTGGTGTAATGAGGGAATGTCAATAGGTGAATATGAGGAAGAAGAATAGGATTATTAGGGACTAGATTCTTTCATGTTAGGAGGAGAATGTCTTTGTGATGTCTTTGATCAACTCAAAATCGTAGAGAGATAGTCATTGGCTAGTTAGGAAGCTGCAACACCAGGCACTCCCACTTTCTTTCTTGAGGGAGCAGAAGAGACTCCAACATTGGTTAAGAAAATGTAATTATTTTTCCTTTGCCATGCATGTCCTCCTTTTTGCCATTTCAACAAATTTAGCAAATTAAAAATCCTTTAATTACAGCATAGCATAGCATGGCATGCACAATTGCACAACTGGCGGGCAAATATCAAGTCCAATTTCGTCTCGTGTCCTGGATCCTAGCGGCAGCGTGTCAATTGACCTTTCCATTGTCCAGTTTGTCCGAGTTTCCAACAACACAACATGAGTCTGTTTCGGCACATGTTTTCAAGAGAATTTGCAGTTTCTAGAATATCTATCATGATGATGACCTATTTCCAACCACTTAAGCAATTTAGCCTATTTGTGGCATGAGGAAGGTCGAGGAAAGAAATTTCCCTGTATAGAGAAATAGATTGAAGAAGTATTTCATAATTTTTGACAATCTTTTCTTCAAAAAAAAAAAGTCTACTATAAATTTTTTTCTTTTCATGAAGATTCTCTCCTTGTCCCATTCTTGATCTGTAGGCAAACCAATTTCCAACCATAGACTGGTTACAAAACCGATGTAGGTGATTGTTGTGGCTTCCAATGTACATGTTGTGATCGTTTCGTACTTTCAATGTACACCTCCCGAACATCTCTGCTGCTCCTGTTGTTGTACATGAGCTTTCACCTACAGCCACAGCTGATCGGAAATTCAGCCGTCTAAGTCGTGAAAATGGGATGTTGGTAGGAAATGGGTCTGCTCGTTTATCTACAATCAACGTAGAACTGACTGCATGGATTGATTAGTAACGAGCACTGTTTCTTTTTAATATAAAAATAAAAAGTTCAAGGTGCATGGAAACTGATTGCAACTTGAGGAAGGTCAGTGCTGTACGTAGCTTACAAAAGTGCATGTGTGACTCATGTCTGAGTGGGCATCCTTAACCTGACTCTGTCGCTTATTGTTCAATGTTCATTGTATTCAATTCAAAGCTTATCTTTGCAGTCATCCCTGCTGCAGATCTTTCATGTGACGGACTCTGACTTGTGTGTGATAAGAGCATCTTCTTCTTCGTCTGTGGTCCAACAAAGTTTTATCTCGACAAAACGGACACAGTGTTCGAGATTGGAAACACGCGCGGTGCGGTGGATCACTTGCCACTGGCTGAGTGTCTCACCCGTGAATCTTGCTATTCTAACTTCCAACCAATGTTAGGCAAGTCTCCTCCTATGTAAGGGCGCATTTTTACATGTTGGCCCCATGGGTGGGCAGCTCTGCGCCTAATTGAAGCAATAAGATAAAATTGGTTCAATCACGATTGTCTTGCTGGGGTGGGCAATGGGAAAGGACTGAGGAACTCAATTTTCAACTGATATCACTGGACAACTCCATTGGTGGACGACTCCATTGGTGGATGAGCGCTAGTCAATCGATCTTGAGAGAATCTAATATGGGTCAAGTTCTTATTGTATCCCTCATCCACCCACCCCAGGTCCATATGAAAGTGCAATTGGTATTTGTGACTATGGCGCCCCCCCCCTCTTTGTTGCACTTTGCTTATTGGGCGAGCATGTAACAAGCCTTAAGGTATGCAAAAGCAAACCGGATCCCATCAATCAATGAAGAAGGATGTCAATGCACGATTTTGAGGATGAGTAAAATAACTCTTACATCTAATTTTGACGGCTTTCTAAAATGTACTTCAACTATTCAAGAGAATCTTTGACTATGGTCAATTTTAAAAACACATGTTTTCAACAATTTGAAAATTTGTAGTTTATTTATACATATGGTGTTCGAAAAATGCATTTGAAGAGAATCTAACTTAGAATCCCCTTTTGACTACCAACAAGATCTCACAAAAAGTTTTTCAATATAATAATAGAAACCATAATGAATTGCTTATTTGTGCAATTTTTAGGTGTAATTACCTTAGTAGCATTGAATGACTAGGAAAAACTCTAGAGGGATTTTTCATTTATTGCTCACTTTTCATATGAACAAAATTGGAGTAGATTGAAAAGTTGGGCCATTGCAGATACTTTAAACATCAATTGGAAGCTTCTATTTAAGCCAAGTAGGATGATTCATTATTGTTCCTTTGGTCCTTGTACTTATGTAGACTTATCACTTTCCCAAAAAAAAGATTATAGTAGATTTTTCACATGTATATTGGTATTGGTCAACTCATTTTTAGAATATAGAAGATATATTGTAGGAAGTTAAAGCAAAAACATATACATTAGATGCACCTATAATTACCTTATTCAAAATGAAAAAAATACTTTTGGACCTAAAAGTGACACCCAACAAATTAGATATTGATGACACAAGATGTCCACAATAATAATATAAGAGCCTTAGATACACCTACAAATAATACTTTGAAATTTTGTAACTTATTCACATAGTGTCAAAATAATGCATGCTAAAGTGAATTGGAATCATTTTTCAATTTTTAATAAGATACAATATAAATAATTTATATTTA
The DNA here is from genome assembly GCA_963969395.1 of Pseudoscleropodium purum. Lineage (NCBI taxonomy): Eukaryota > Viridiplantae > Streptophyta > Bryopsida > Hypnales > Brachytheciaceae > Pseudoscleropodium > Pseudoscleropodium purum. The sequence goes on along the minus strand of OZ017804.1, from coordinate 11,952,767 downwards.
ATAATAATAAGTTTTTTCAATTACTCTAGTTATTATGGGTGCATTTATTTTAGCTTTCGATTGGTTATTCATCAAAGGATCTAATTATGTTTGTATGTGTAAGTGCAAATGTGGCTCTCTTCATCCCTACTAAGAATCCTTGGTAGATAGGAGAATGTAGATTTAGAACATTTTAAGCAAAATAAATCATGGCCTATAAAGCATTGTAAGTTTTCTTTTTCTTCCTATCCCTAAATAAACTCATTTTGAACCTTGCACATTGAATCATGAAGCATTGAGAGATTACATTATTTACATCACTAAAGACTAGACAAGAATTGCTTTTTCAACACACTTAGATCATGGTTGTCATAGTGGACAGACGTCCGGTTCGCTCGTCCGTTAGAGGTCCTGCCTGTCCGATACAGTCAACACATAGTTGACTTTTTGATAACGGAAAAATAGGCCACGTAGATGCCATGTGGATTAAATAATGGACGGACGGACGAGATCGTCCACGCCCTGGATTTCACATTCCAAGGTAATGTGTCATTCCGCAAAATTGCACAAGTTACAAAATTAAAGCCATCTGGACCGTTCGTCCGTCCGGTCCAGTTTGCCCATCCATCCGTCCCATCGGATGACCCTAACTCGCCCATTATGACAACCATGACTTAGATGTATTTTATTCATTTCTCGTAGCTTCTATAGTAGGTTTTTGAAAACATTTGTAATCAATAGATACTGACTCTCTTAGGGATTAATCATTAGAGGATTTCTGGGCTCAGAGAAGGCCACTTCAAGTAGGTGTGTCGAGAACTGCCCTCCCTTGCAGTTTCAGGGAATGGTTGTTCTCGACAAAAGAGTTGGTATCTGGAACACCTCTGGTACAAAACATTCTTCCGTTCATTTCCTATTGTTTAGTTTCATATTAAGCTGTTTTTTTATATCTTATGTAGCATCCATTTCTGCAAATCTCATAGCCAGGCTTACTTTGGAACCTATAAAATAAGAGTATATCTACTCAAAACCAAATATATCTCAAATGTGCAAAGAAAAAAACTTGTAATAAAATTTTTCCTTTTTAGACTTGAAGCTTGCAAGTTCAAACCTTTATATTTCCTACTATAATTTTCACAAGGTAGTCATATACAATATGTCCTTAGTCATAAAGGTGTCAAGGCACAATTAGTCAAGAGGAATATATTCAAGTATAGAATGATTCTAATACATATATTTACATAGGTGGGAAGAATTGGTAGCTAAGTTTGTCATTTTAATCCATCTTCAAGAAGTTCTGGACCTCACTTGTGCCCATCCTAAGAACAAAACAAGCCAATGAAGTGGTAGTGAGGTGCAATGGATGTTTTTAGTCCACTAGCGCTTGTTATTGTTGTTACAAGAAGAAGAAAAAACAAACAATCAAAGCAAATTCTCCAAACCACCATAAAACATTTGTAAAACCTAGCTACTACTAGGTTGCTTTATTTAAAGGTTGCAATGCTAATGCAAAAGAGTCCTTCAAGCTTGTGGAAAAAACTATTATTGTGGAGGTCAAAATACAAATTATAATAGGTTAATCCAATCCAATCCATTGATAATGAAATATAGCGTTATGTTACTTATTCCATTATCTAACTCCCTCTAATTTTCATTATAGTTGACAATTAGTGTTGATGTTGAATACTAATTTAGTGCAAGTTGAAAGATACTTGTGGCCTTGGCATTCTATTGAGGTGGTCATGAATTCAAACTTGGACAATGGCAGGGGGTTTATTACCATAGTTTGCATAACTATGGTGGTGGGGTCAATTGACCTTGTTATCACAACGGATCTGAGAATTTATTGGGGGAAGGAATGTCGATTGATTTTCTATAGAATCTACTTCCTAACAAAGTCACCAAAGATGAAATTTGCCATATAGACTCCTAGGATTAAATATATAAGCCATTCTCAATAAACGCTTCATTTGATTGCGATGGTCATTTAGACCACAATTAACTTTCTTCTTTTAGTGTAGTTGCACTATCTTGATGTTGATTTAGCTTTTTCGGTGGAAATTCAATTGACATTTGGTGTTGTCACATTTAGTGTTACAATTCATAATTAGTGTTGTGAACATTAAATTTCATTATTACTGTGCCAAGTGCAGAGGATGGAATCAAAGCTCACTGAATTGCTCATTCCAGGGTTTAGGGTTTAAGGTTTCCGTGAGTTTGCGTCGTGCGAATTGCGTTGCCTAACTGTGGGAAGAGAATGGGAGCGACGCTGAATCGCGTTTAGGGTTTCGGGCTAGAGCAGGTGTGTTCCTGCGATCGTCTTCTACTACACCAAAGTTGAATCTTCCTCTTCTCCGTACTATCACTGTTACACGAATTTCAACTTTGAGCTTTATCACTTTCATGCAAATTCGAACTCTGGCTTCGGAATCGCATCTCTAGCACAACTGATACAGAGGGCCTTGCAAGGTTTGACAACACGAGCTGTTGCTGCCATGGGGATTCTTCACGTCGCCAACGAGTTGCGATTACTGCGTTCCACGTTCCTTGCTTCTCACGTACAGTTCCCACAACTTGACGAGAAAAATCAGGGTGATGAGATCCAGTTGGACGCTTGTTTGCAAACTTTAGTGGATTTGATTGAAGCCGGCGAGTATTTTCAAGCCTTAGCATCCCATGGTGTAGCAACGTTGCTTGGACTTTGCTCTTCGGGCTCCTCGTTTACGCCTGGTGGTGCCGAATCTGTGAACAAGGAGTGGTTTAGTGCACAGAAAGTTCGAATCAAAGCACTTGTCAGCAATCAGGTCTGGGTTTTTTCCCTTGTTTTTGGGTAGTGATTTGAGGATTTGGAAGAGTTTTTTTAGGTTTAGGGTTTAACGTTTGATTGATTGATATTTTTTCTGGATGTTGCAGGTTGAGTTAGTCGAAGTGGGGGAAGAGGATAAGGAAACGCAGAATTTGCTTTTGTTAGGTGCTGGTGTTGCCTCGCTCTTGGCTTTCTTACAAGCAAATTTGACAGGGTAAACACTCTTGCAACTTGTTAGCTGCGTCTGTTGTTTTCTGATTGTCGGCTTCTGTTCTTACAATGTACTGTAGGGACACCCGAAATCGCCCCTTTGGCTGTTGAGCATATTATTTTTTGTCTTGGACTGGTGAAATTTTTACTCGGTCTCCTTGGCAAATGAAAGAGAATTCCTACAATTATTTGGATTGTGTATGCAAAGTTTATGCAAAGTTTGTGCAAAGTTTTATGTTTTATTGATGATGTTCTTTAATCGTTTTTTTGACAATAGAGACATACTGGTAAGGGTTTAGGGTTAATGTTTAGCAGCTGAACATCAGATCAAGTGCCTCCTTTGGGTCCGCTTCAATTTTTGGTGTCCCTACCTTACGAAGATTACTTCTTCTGGGACTTTTTTTGACGTGACTTTGATACGTTGACAGGCCTCAAGTTGAAGGTTCAGTCATTCCAGCAAATAGTGGCGATGGGATGGAAGACGCTGATGAATGGGCCCGCCAGCAGCTTATGATAGATGGTTCTGACCTGTTGGGGAAATTACACGTTCCAGAGGTGTTTTTTTTCTACATTACAACCACTTTGGAGACAACATTGCATTTCAGCCTGTCATATTTTATCATTTGACCCTTTTGTTTCGTGTTGTATTCTCTCGCAGTATCTCATTTTGGCTAAATATTTACTAATCGATTCGAAGGCAAAGCCTGCTGGACTTGAAACCAGTTCCTGGTGGGCTTTGAGGACATTATTAACGCATCAGCGCTGTCTAGCGGAGCGGTCACCCTCATTGCAATCGCTTCTTCGTGGTGTATCTAGTACAGTTTTGTCCAGTTTTGGAACTCCTGAAGCTGTGCAAGCTCAAGAGTGGAGTCACATTTTGCTCTATGGAGAGGCTAGAGTCCTTGCTGCGGCGGCTCAACTCGAGGCTGGTTTCGTGGAGCATGCCTTTGGTCATGACAACAAAGCTCGGTATGAGTAGGCTCCTCCCACTCACTGATGTGCTTGAAAGTCGTATCTTCTTGACCTCTTGGTGGTTTTCGAGGAACTTCCTGTAGCTCATGAACTGGTCACTGTTGCCACTTTTTAATTCCAAATGCAATGCGTGGACGTTTGTAGAGATTTAGAGTGAGGTGCAACACTGAACATGTTTGTGCGTTTCGGTCTTATTGGTGTCGCAATTTGTATGCGGGTATCTTATACTTAGCCCTTGTCACCTTCCTGCAGAGTATGTTTCGAGCGTGCAGAGCAAACTTGTGGTCTGGAGCTTTCTGTCACTGGTGCTCTCGGTTTTCGCACCATTTATCAGGTAGCTTAACTGTCTTCAAAGGGTAGTTTGAGCATGTACATGGAAACATTGAGTGCATTCTTGGAAGATTCATTCCATACTTTCGTGTGTATCTAGGTGATTTTCAGAAAATGCTATTGACTATGCGTGCCACTGTGAACCTCAATTAAAATGCTTGTGCTCCACCCCACCCCACCCCACTCCACCCCCACCCCAATTCATACACACATTTTGTTATGCACGACTGAACCTTGATTGACGTAATGCAGGCTGATGCAAAGGCGCAAATGGTTTTGCTTGCAACATCTAACTCAACAGCTGGATCCGAACTTGATGCCTGGAGAAAAACATCTGGTGTAGATACTCAGTCAAAGAATAATGGCAGTGAGATCCTGTTAGCTCCAAAGTTGGTGGAAGAGGGGCGAGATGGAAAAGCTGTCCTTAAGACTGAAGAATCCAGTGGAGGAACATCGAAAGTGTTGAGCACTATTGAACAGGCCGTTGTTCTTGCCAAGTGCCTTGACGTGCAAAGAAGTAATCCAGACGACGAACTTCGCAGTGAGTCAGATGCTCTCTTTCTTATTGTGCAGCACTTCATGAACTGAATTGTAAGTAGTTTATGGCCATTTAAAAGTTCAGGTGCTATGCTGACTGATTCTGATTTCGATTCTGATTGATAATCTAATCAGAAATCAGGGTAATGGGTAGCTTAATAGGGTCAGTAAATATTCGTCATATAGGCTATGGCATTCTCACATCCACTTTGATCTATGTCTACCGACTTTTACGAAGATACCGACACTCCACAAGTGACTAGATTCTTGGTTGTACTACTTTTGATGCATCGTTTTTTTCTGACTATTAGGTGTAGTCGTAGCGGTCACGTGTCTCGAGACTTGTCTGTTCTTTTAAGTATGAACGCTGTGTGCTATTATTCTGCAAATTGACTGACCCTGGTGGTTCCAGCATGGCAGATGGCACCGTATATTGAGGCAGTACATGTTCAACAACAATCGGACCCTATGGTGCGGAAATGTTTCTGACCTGTGAAGTTACGAGGCAGCATGCCATGGCGTGGTTTTCATATTTTCATACTATACGTTTCATTTATATTTGAATCTATATGTTAGTGGTCTTTTAAATCCCTAGGCATGTTGGATTTCTGTAGGTCAGAGCTTTCTGCGAGTTGCTGCGGGTTAGATGGGAACGGCTTCGTTCAAGAACGAAGGAGCGTGCATACGTGATGATGGAGGAGCTGGTATTTGGTTCTTGCCTCCCTAGTTCTTCTGGTTAGCTGGGTAAATCGTCATTATAAATGAAGCACCGTGTTTTGTAAGAACATTTATTGTTAATGCGTTCTTCGCAGACTCGTGAAGTTTAGGGTCAAGTTTGGAGTATGTTTATTCAGGACTCCTTACAAATTCATGGGTCACTGGAACGCGCAGAGACGATGCATGAAAATATTTATTTTAGTATATTGTTTCGTGCAAGTTTTACTTCTGTGGTTTCGTCTGGTTTCTTGCATACTAGGCTTCATCATTTTCTCTGTTCCTTATGCAGGCAGAGGAATTCAGAAGGGGTACTACCAAAATAGCGTTTAGAATGTGCTATGTTTTCTCTGTCGCTTTCCCTATGATGCCAGCCTTTTTGAAGTACTTACTCAAACCCACTACATTCTATGCACTTTTATGTGGTTTTGTTTTGTTTTACATGATGTGATGGTTTTTAGATGAATTGCTTTTTTGAAGTACGAATGTGTTATAGATATGTTGTAACCGGTCTTTATTAGGCTGAATAGTGAAGCCCGGTTTCTGGTGGGTTGGGCTTCACCTGGATTGTAGAATTCAGATGCATGTTCGCTATCAAATTTGTATGCCTGGACTTGCTGTGCCATGATTGATTGTTGAATTTCAAAAACACTTTAATCACTCTTTATTTTGAATGGTAATTCAAGAAACCTGATGCCTTGTGGAAACTGGCAGAGAGCAAGCGGAGTTGATGGTCAGTTTTGGCCTTGTAGGAGAAGCTATGCGAGTGTTCGAGGAGCTTGAACTTTGGAACAACCTTATTGACTGCTACACGTATGATTTTATCGATTAATTCGCATTTGAATAATCAGATTTCACGGAATATTCGATTGGTGTCTTTATGCATAACCTGGATTAATGTTTATCATTGACCTGTTTACTGTGCAGCCTATTGGGGAAGAAAGCAGCCGCTGCTGATTTAATAAACCAGCGTCTAAAATCGCATCCAAATGACCCCCGCCTTTGGTGAGAACCTACACTGTTTAGCCAAGGACACTTTTCTGGTCATGGAAGAATGCAAATAATTGTCCCAAAAGAAGTGGCATATCTTTTGTGTACCTGCAGTCCAATAATATGTTCTTGCGTAGTGACTAAACTTAAATGTATAATATGTTTTTCTGCTGTACCAAAATGAAGGATAACAGAGTTTTTGATTAAGTTTATCAACAGTTTAGACTCTACATAATGTTTGCATGCGTACAGTTGCTTACATTTTGGTTGAACTGTAGGTGTTCGCTGGGAGATGTAACCCTCTCAGATGAATGTTACAGAAGAGCTTGGGCGGTGTCTAATCAGCACTACGCACGAGCTCAGGTACATGCTTTTTGATTTTTGCCCACTTTGAGGTGGCTTATTATTATGCAATGTTGTCGACGGTTTTAATCGTTTATATCTGGTCATCTTAAACCTGATACCGAACCTGTTAGAGCCGGTTGTCTTATCCATTTTTGGTGAACATTAAGATTAAAGCTTTTAGGTGGTTGTCTCTTCGTCTCCTATTGAAACATAAAATGAGGAACCTACGCATGTTAAGCATACAGATCTTGGTTTGGAATTGAAAATTGATGAGCGTTGTGTTGCCTTCTCTTTCTTTGATCAACAGCGCTCGCTTGGACGTACAGCTTATTCTAGAAAAGATTACGCTAAGTCTATGGAACACTGGTAATCTCTTGTTTTCTCTGCTATCAACTTGTTCAGCTATTTGAGGTTGTGTACCGATTTTATCATTCATCCTGCTTGTTTTAACCTACCTGGCAATTTCTGTAATCCCGGGAGACATCAGCAGGGTTTTGCAGTTCATGATCGGTAGAGCATGGACTGCAAATCATTTGATGGCTAGCTTCTCAAATGGTGTTGCATCCTTCTTCCTTAATGTATAGTTTGCATTGCATTGCTTTCATTACTTTCTTCTTACTACTTTCCTTTGTTGCAGGAAATTAGCGCTGAATTTGAATCCTCTCCATCCAGATGGTTGGTTTGCTCTTGGGTCTGCTGCTGTTAAAGTAAGTCCAAAAATTCAATAGAAATTATCATTTTCTCTAAATCTATCTTGCCACATGATTATTCGATTTGCTAATCTAAATTCCACTCCTCGACATAGCAACCAATTTTCTGACTTCAATATGAACAGTTCCTGCTACTTCGAAGTTTGAAAACTGTTTGCTTTCCTTCTTTCCATTCTATTTTTTGTTTGCTGGTGTTTTAACCGTGGAATGTTGTGATTGTATGGTATGTACTTCAGGCACATGACGTGGATACAGCAATCAATTCGTTTACCCGTTCTGTACAGCTGGATCCAGACAACGGAGAGTCATGGAACAATTTGGCCGCCTTGTAATAACGATTCTCCTTTTCTCTGTCCATCTCTTTGTAAAACATTTTCTTTCAGGTTGTTCATTGTATCTATAAAGTTGAAATGTGTAGATTGTGTGCTTCTTTGATTTTGCCAACCTACTGTATATTGTTGCTCAATCTTTAGGGATTACTTTTTGTTCCGTGCAGGAATATGGTCAGGAAACGAAGTAAAGAAGCATTTGTTGCCTTTCGCGAGGCTCTGAAGTACAAGTATGTAGTATTCTCTCAGTCCCAAATCATTTGTTTCTTTCCTGTTTCGACATGCTTGTTGTGATATATCTCGTTTCAGACATTGTTTTGATTGCCACTGGCTGGGCATTAATGGAATGCTGGGATTTTGGTTGAAATAGACGGAACAGCTGGCAGATGTGGGAGAATTTTGCCCAAGTTTCGGTAGATGTTAACAATTTTGGCCAGGTAAAGATTTCGTGAACTTATATGGGGAAGGATTTGGATCCACCAAGTTTGGTTCCATTTATGGAGCTCTGGTGTTTGTTAATAGAACTTCAAGTGATAATCGTAACTATAGTCCTCATCTTTTGGGTTGCGCAATTAGCTTCTGGGATTGTAAATTTGGAATCAATCGTTTTTGTGCTATACTATTCAGCAAGTAGAAGAGTTAATTTCTCAGTGCCTGGCAACTTTTCCCGGCTGGCAAGGGTTTCTGCTCAATTTTGTGTAGTCCAAGAATTATTTCAATTCGAAAGACTTTCTGTAATGACTATGCTTATTTGTCCACAGGCAGTTCAGGCACTAAATAAGGTGCTGGAGCTTTCCGATGGGAAGCGTACGGACTTAATAACGCTCGCAAGAATAGTAGATGAAGTAGAAAGATTGAAGACCACAGCAATCCCAACAGATTCTACCGATTTGGAATCGCATGAGCATGATGGTGTTTCTACAATAGACCAAGTTAAGATTGCAGGTTTAGATCTAAGACAGAACGAGGCTCATCCACGAAAAAATGATGAAACAGCTGAACAGATCAGGGCCACCAGAGAGGCACTTACATTATTCCAGATGACTGGCAAACTTTTAAATCAGGTAACCAGCTGAACCTGTTTCTAAATTGTATTTTCACTTTGAGTATTTGGGAATTTTGAACGATTGATTTTTCTTTCACTATCACTCTTAGATTGATGTATGTTGTAGGACAATTATTCATGTATGTGAGTAGGTAACCAGCTGAACCTGTTTCTAAATTGTATTTTCACTTTGAGTATTTGGGAATTTTGAACGATTGATTTTTCTTTCACTATCACTCTTAGATTGATGTATGTTGTAGGACAATTATTCATGTATGTGAGTAGGTCGCAAGTAATTTTATCACGAAGTTCTGATAATAAATGACTTTACGTATCATTATGCTTGTTTACTGAGTAGGCAATTCTTGAGCTTCAGGTGGTTCAATCTAAAGTTAGTGGAGGTGAAGTCTGGGGTCTTAAAGCAAGGTGGCATCATGCCAACGGAGACCTAATGATGTGCACAGAAGCAGCTCTGAAGCAAGTTAGAGCCTTTCAGGTGACCAGCTCTCTCTGTCGTGAAAGTTTTAATCATCTTATCCTTCGAGTTTCTTACAAATGCTAGTATTATTGGCGCACGTGCCATGCAAGACTATTGAGTGGATGGAGATATGTTTTCAAAGTAAGCTTCTAAGATCCAGCTGCTATACCGAATGCTCTTTTTTTACTGAGTCGCTTTGCGGTACGTGTGATCTTTTGCCCATATCATTCCATATGAATGCGATATCAAGGAGATGAATTCGTATAATGATCTGTGATGAATTTTATTGTGCAGAGTACTAGCTGGCAACAAAACCAGGAGAAATTTGAGAGCTTTGCTACAGCTTCTCTTCAACTTTGTGAGGCATATATCGAAACTTCTGAGAAGAGTGGTAGTGTGAAGGAGGTTTCAGCTGCAATTATGCACTTGCGCAACACCCTCAAACAGGTGACATTGTGCTCGTTATCTTACTATCACGGTTCAGAGTGCTGTTTGCTGTTTGTCTTGTTTCTGCACACTTCATGAGTAACTCCTGTTCTTCTTGAAAATGTAAGATTGTGTTGCCCCTTACTATAAAACGCCATTTGTTTCTGGTTGGATGCTTCCTGAAGGATCTTTTATCACTTTTTCACACTTCTGTCGTTGGACAACAGGGTCAGCATTTTTCTGCAACTGATGCTTACAAGAGGCTGGAGGCTTGTTTTCAACGAGCAGATACAATGAAGACCAATCTCTTGGCTAAGCAACAGACGGCATAGTTTAGTTGCACTCCTGAAGCCTAATGCACTATCCATTGTAAGATTTATAAATTATATTCCGAGTTTTCTGGGAGTTTCCAGCTCTCGCTCGTTGTGGCACTGAATCATCTCCACTGCTGGCTGTCCTTGCATATGTGACTGGCGTGGGCTTCTGAAGAGAGCTTCACTCCCATCACCTGGTTGACCTTCCTGATCAAGCTTGTAAGCATCATCCCCTTCACTTACCCTTATATGATTTGTTAGTTCCTTGCTCTCTTTTGGTTATTTCCTCTTGCCTTGTCTCAGTTTGTAATGATATGGTGAATTGGTCTCCGTCTCTTGTGGATCAGGTTTTGCCGCCGCATTCTGCATCAAGGACTCGTTTCATCAATGCCTCTCTGTTATTCTGGTGCAGTCGTTGCATATATGATATAATCTCCAAACTTACGAATGGGAGTAAAGCGCGCAGAGGGGAGTATTTGAAATTGGTTTCTGGGTATCGACAAGTCTCATCGTCCCTATCCGTGCTTGGTCTAAATGATTTTAGCTTTCTCAATGGTCAAGGTTTTAATGTACAGATTATTGACGTTGAAGTAGACATGACAAAATGTTGACAGGAAAAAACATTTATTCATTGTAAGCATATGCCTCGCTGTTTTGTCTTATGACAGATAGGAAATGAAGAATAGGCTTGTCTGGAAGCCTCCTGAAATGATAAGCTTCTCTGAAGTTTGTTGAAACTTCCTTTCTCTTTAAACCTTAACTAAGGTAACTACACCTTTAATCCTCTCCAAATGTGGACCTCTACTCCTGCATAGAAAATGAACAAGCAGAATATCCTAAATGGTGAGTAGTTTAAGGGCAACAATACAGTGCATTTGGTGGTCATTTTGAATAATAAAATGGTCCATTTATGGTAATATGGAGATGTGTCTATATTTTTCTCAATAGGTAGTACAAGATAGGGTGTTTGATTGTTTCAATTAATTGAAGAAATGCCCAAGATATTGAGGGTTAAAATCTCCTAATGAAATTGAGTGCAAAGTTTTGGGAATATTGTAGTTCGAGGGTAGGGTTAGCAAAAGTAATTCATAAAATAGATGCCAAAATTTTGGAGAGATTATTTTTTCAAAAAACAAAAATTTTGTATGGTGAAAAAAAGTTCTTGGCAAAGAAAATACATTTTAAGTATATATTAACTTTATTTTTACAAAAGAAAATAATTATTTGGTAGGAAGGTGTTGACCTTTCTTTATATTTGTAGTAGCTTTGTAGTGTGATTTAAAGGCCTCCTATATACACTTTAGAGCATTTCCATTGTGATATGGAAAATTTGACTTGTTAAATGTATTAATTGTGATGGTTTCTACAAATCTCTTTGTTGATGTCTTGTGCTAAGTTTCTATTGTGAGGTGAAATCTCTAAGACATTGAGTAATATGTAGGTTACCAAGTATTCATAAAGTCAAGGCTTTTATTTATGCCACCATTATTGCTTATAAAATGAAATGTTAAAATGGTAAAACTTCAATTCAATTGGGGGACATTGAAAGGATGATGAACAATATTGGAGGATTCTATGCTAATTTCATGGTTTGGTAAGCCTAGGCTCTTCTAGTTGTTTACTCGGTGAGCAAATGTTGTTGTATAAAAATTAGCCCAATCCTATCCATTTGCCTTTTGACCAACTCTTTTATATCATAGTACACATGCTCTTATATAATTGAATTCTTGGTGGAGTGTTGTTTTGGATTTCATTGTCTACTTGTATATTGTAATAGCCAAACAAAGATAATCTTAACTACTTCAATAATAGCTTAGTTTTGAAATATTCAAGAGACTATTATTGATTGCCTTCATCTATAGGGAACTTTGTCAATATGCTTTGCTTTCATCTATTTGTAGTTTTTACAATATTTTTTCAATTTTTCTATCAATAGATCTTTACAACCTTTGATTTCTTAACTATTACAATTTTGCAAAAATTGTTGGAAAAATTCTCAAAAAATTGACCAAAATCTTATCTATATATTCAAAGTTTAAGAATAAATTATACTAAATTTCTTTGAAGCTCATGTCTTTAAGATGATTGATGTAGTAATTTAAGGCTAAATTTGTTTAATGATTTCTCATTCATCCAAAGTAATGCTTGAATCTTATAAAAAACTATAAATTTTCAATGTGCTGAAAATTGGTGTACCTAAAATTAATCCTAAATTATTCTCATGTTTGGAGACTCTACATTGGCAAGAATCTATATAGCATTGTTTTACAAAAAAGTCACAACTAAGATAAACTACCATATTATGGGTAGAATGGGAATAAATCCATTATGAGCTAAATTGTAATGATGGTATACATTCAAGTTCTCAAATGTACACCACCATTACAATTTTGCCCACAATGGACTTGCTCCCATTTTGCCGGAAATAGGAGTGTTTACCTTAAGTTATGTGCAGTTACCAAAAGAATCCTCAAAGTCCACGTGGGCAAAATAAATCGCCATGTCACGAAATTCCTCATCCCAGTTGGCAAGCCCAAACTCCCGCCATTGTCAAGCTCCTCCACTCTCAGCCTCGCTTGAAGCCTCCTTCGATTCTCGATCCACTGCAAAATTCTGCAAGAGCGACTCACATTGCAGTGATTCCTGCGCCATTGCGCCATTTCTTCAACTTTCTTCCTCGAAAATGGTTCCCTCTTGATGATTTTAGGGTAAAAGAGACAATCAGAGAACCCACTATCCTCAAACGGTCAGTAGCTTGAAAGGCACGCACGAAAACACAAAGAGAACACCGAGTCGCCTTGCGCAATTTCTTTTCGTCTGTGTATTGCCGCGATGGCGCCTGTGATGCAGAGCACGCAGCAATGGGTGGAGAAATAGTACGTCGGGATCCAAACTCCTTGAAATTGTTGTAGGATTTCAGTATTGAAGTTACTGGTTATGTTTGGAATACTCGCTTTAGGGTTAAGGGTTTGATCAGCTCATGAAATTCGAGGATTGTTTTTGGTTACAGTCGACCGCGACAGGTGAAGGATGTGGCGCATCAGGAGGAGGTTGTGCGGACGCTTACTAACACGCTTGAAACTGGCAATGTAAGCGTTTATCAGTTCTCTTTCTGTGGAGTGCTTGTATTTTGTGTTTTTGTGAAATGGAGAAGGCACATCGTACATTACTTAACCGTAGAAATTTGTTTTCTTCATTCTAGTTTAAAAATGTAGGGCAGTATTTCTTCATTCTATTCAAAAAGATTGGATTGCAGAATGGGACATTTTCATGGGACTGGGGATGTTTGGGTTTCGGGGGGGTTCAGTTGCCGCACTTGCTGTTTTATGGACCACCGGGGACAGGGAAGACCACCACAGCGCTTGCGATCTGCCATCAACTTTTTGGGTATGTCTTAATATTTTTTTGCTTCGTTTTCCTTCTTCTCTGTCTCATTTATTTAGTTAAGCCTTTGAGGTGCAAGGGTTTAGGGTTTAAGGATTATAGGGTTTCGCTCTCTGCAGACCGGAGCTTTATAAAACGAGAGTGCTGGAATTGAACGCGAGCGATGACCGTGGAATCAATGTGGTTCGGACCAAGATTAAGGACTTCGCTGGGGTTGCGGTCGGTGCTGGTGTTAGGTAACTTAAGATTTTCCTTCATTTGTGCATTTAGCGCTTGAATATGGGATTGTAAGGTATTTCCTCTTAAGACCAACACTATTAGTTCTGAGCATAGATGAAATGTTCAAGTTTGTAGACAGACTCTTGTTTGCATATTTTAGAGAATTCCAATGCATCAAAGGATACGTCTTCTGGATACTGTACCTAAGGGTGAGGAGGGTTTGAATTTTTTTCGATAGATGACCTCACATCAACACTATATTCATTTTTTTTGGTAGTGTATGTCTATGCGTACCCATGGTATTAGATTTAGGGTATTTACCAGCAGTACCTCTATTCTCCTGTGGTTAGAGAGTTGAGGTTATCTCTCGCTTGTGTATGGCATTACTGCTTGCATGCCCTTGCTTCAATTATTTCAGCACTAGAGACGCTATTATTTGACTAATGAGAATTTGCATTTCGCAGTGGGTATCCATGTCCACCTTTCAAAGTTCTCATACTGGATGAAGCCGACTCCATGACTGAAGATGCACAGGTTCTACTCTGCTCTGGTTCTTTATATATTTGGGAAACAATTTGACCTATGGACGTAAGGGCTGTTCCAATTTGCGTAAGCAAAAGTCTTGACTCCTCCGTGCTCAAATGACCAAATTTGGCCTCTTAGAAGTTGAAATAAATCATCAAGGAAGCGTCAAGGAAGTAAAAAAACGTACCAGTAGAGTGAAGAAATCGTACCCTGCATCTTTTTAACAGTAGAAAGATGTTTTGCAAGCTACTGTAAGCAACTAGTAGCTTCTAAAATTGCACTTTCTATATGAGTTTAAGTACTAAGTGGTAAAACCAGCATTCGAGTAAAGAATCTTTAATTGCTATTTGGCTGGGTGTGTTGCTCAGCTCATTACCGCCACAATGGTTTTCACACTGTACTTGATTTTTAACCAACACACTTTTTGGGTATTGCTTGCGTAGAATGCTTTGCGGCGCACAATGGAAACATACTCCAAAGTCACTCGCTTTTGTTTTATCTGCAATTACGTCAGCCGGTAAATTCTTTCTCCTGTCATCGTCAGCCCTATTTTCCTTTGGCAAAGTCTAGCTCTTCTCTAGTTGGAATTATAGATTTTGCACAGAACGGTCTCCTTGATAATCCTGTTTACTAAATAAGTTGAGAACCATCGATTTCTATTTCGTAATTTTGAGGTTATTACACTTCGGTTTTGCATTTGAGCAGTGCCTCGAATGAGGCTTCACCGAATTTGCAACATTATCCGTTGTTGTGAGTCGGTACTTATGAATACAGTTCATACTCTTTCCAGAATTATCGAGCCATTGGCATCACGGTGCGCCAAGTTCCGGTTTAAACCGCTTGTAGAAGATGTTATGCAGAACCGTATCCAGTACATTTGTCAGGAGGAAGGACTGAAGCTTGATCAGGAGGTGCGTGCTTCGTCAGTTTGTTTTTTCGTTTAATGTCTAGAAATTGCAGCACTCCGCTTGGCCGCAAAATGCCACACCCCAAGGTGATGTTTTGTTGAATGTGCAGGCTCTTTCAACTTTAAGCAGAGTCTCTGAAGGTGACTTGCGGCGGGCTATCACGTATCTTCAGTGTGCTGTTCGTCTATATGGTTCCTCTGTTTCCAGTAAGGAGATCATCAGTGTCTCTGGGGTACTCCTCTCTCACTATTAGAGTCACCTGTTTCGCCGCTGTAATGAATGTTGAGGCGAAGGAACTATACTACTTGTTCTGGAAGAAAAGCATCACAAAGTTTCATTGTTCCGCAACAGATATGAGTTTCATGCAGTCCTCACTTTAATTTAATTTCAATGTAAAGAAAATGGTGTTATGGTAATGTTAGTGTGATGTTAGGATTTATTTGATAGTATATTGGCATCTGTTTTCATGAAGTCAGAATGAATTTGACATTATTTAATAGTATCTTAATATTGATCAATGACTTGTTTGCTTAGCATTAATATACCTCTAATAATATTGTGAATCTGATATGGGGGAATCTTTTGAGATAACATCAGCTAAATTTTGTGACAAAAGCTGAACATCATCGAGTAATGACTGTCCTTCGAGTCATGCTCCTTTGTATCTGTGAGCCTCTGTTGTTCTAGACGTGCTTGACTTATCACTTCTTTTGAGTCCATACAATTTTGATCTCAGCTCTATTAGCTAGAGTTGTGGATTAACATTTAGAATATTGATGAAGTGAGTGTCATCTGTCTATCTGGTAGATTGTGCCTGATAGTGTCCTCGAAGGACTTTTGAAAGCGTGCCAAAGTGGGCAATTCGACTTGGCGCATAAAGAGGTGAAAGACATCATTGCGGAAGGCCACCCTGTGTCTCAAATCCTCTCTCAGGTACCTCTCAGAGTGATGTATTATAAGCTTTAGTACCTTAATGGTATGCATCTTTGTAAACAGTATCGACCATTCCTTCAGAAAGTTTCACCCCTACGGGGCCTTATGTTTTTCTAAGGTTTGGAGTTGGTCATGTGGAGACTTTCTTTGTCCAATTTTTGTTTATTATGTGACCTATGCTCGCACTGTACTTCAATGGTTCTGGTGATATAGAATTTGGTCTCATGTGAATTTTACTTTTCACAATAAGATCAATTAAACTGATTGTTGCAAACCATGAATCCACGGTCTAAGAGTGAAGTCCAGCCAGAAGTGTTATGATCGCACATGATGTATTATTATACGTGTTATATTCTATGCAATGGAAATTGGATGTACCTAGTCAAAAACTAACATTCGTGTTTTTTTGGGCACTACCGTGCAGTTGTTCGATTTCATTGTGCAGTCCCCAAATATCAGTGACCTTCAAAAGGCAAGAATCGCTGAAAGGGTTGCAGAAACTGATAAGGTAATTTCATATTCTTTAAAATATCTTCATCACTGTATTCCACAGAATCAAAATCAGTTTCGTTTGTTTATTTTCACCTTGTCTTTTTGTGTAAAAATTCTTCAAGAGTGTAGTGGTTCATTTTGGTCTACTGTTCCAAAATTATTTACAATCTTGTGCTATTGATGTAACAGTGTCTTATCGACGGGGCAGATGAGTATCTTCAGTTAATGGATGTCGCCAGCAACACTATGCGTGCCTTATGTAATCAAACCCAGGAGTGTACTTACTGATAGACCTTTGCTCAACCCGTAAGGACCAACTGAACTTACAGTGAGGCTCTCACAAAGTCAAATTTGAATGGATCTTTCCAGAATTTTGACACAAACTGTGAACATGAACCCTTGGTTGGAATTTAAACATGGACCCGATATCAAATGTTACGTTGCTTGAAAAAATTTGGGTAGTTTGGGGCAGTTTGTGCTAAACCTTTCATGTACTTCTGAAATTTGGCATCTTTAGATACATGATATATATTATGCAATTGTGAAAAAAAATTATGTTTACTGTAGAAATCTCATACCAAGAGGAACCAAACTTTGCTGACCTTACAGTCTTGCAATTTTTAGAATCAAAGTTTATAAAAGAAAAAAAATTCACATTTTGAATGCTTAGATCTTTGTTTTCATATTTTGGATTCCCCTCCAAAAAGTCCTGTAATGTTGAAGAAATCTTTGAAAATTGGCTAATGGATTGTCATTTTAGGCTTGTTTTGCAAGTCCATTTAAAATTCTAGGCCCCTCATTTTCTTCTGGAATTTTGCATGCTGTGTAATTTATTTTATATTCTAGGTAGTGAGTAGTTCAACATAAAATAATTTAAAAAAACTAATGAGTTTTCTCAAAAATTATTTGTCAAAAGTACCCCCATGAAATAAATTACATGGCTAGAGTGTTGTAATTGTCTAAAGGTTCAAACAACATGCCATTGTTTATTTAAGTCCCCAAACAACTAGATGGCATTCAACAAAATGGTCAACATCCAACCAAGCCTCCTTCCTCTCAATAAATCCCATGCTCATTTGTGATCATTCATGTGCACCCCAATATTATTTCTAAAAATATCGAATACAAAAACAAAGCCAAATGAGTCTATGAGTTATAAGCTCTTATCATTTCCACCCTTGTACATGACTTCTTGTCTTAAGCACCCAAAAGCATCACAAGCTCTTACCAAAATTGAGACATAAAAAAAACAAAGCCAAACAAATCATAAATTCCATTCTTGTATGTTTTTTTTGTTTATTTTTTGCATTGTAGCAATATACAATGTAGAAAATAAAGGAAGGTCCCTTCATATTTAAACCACTGTGATTGTACTACAACACTGGAGTCTAGCTCCAAGAAGCCAAAAAAACCCACCCTATTGTATAATAGTTCTGCAGCACAAAGCTAATTTTTTTTTAAATGTCAAATTTATTATTAATTATTTTACACTATGCTGAACCACTTTTTTCCAAATAAATGTTTAATTCGAGACTTGAATGTTGAGTCTACTCTCAACCTACAGTCCTGCTCAGCAGTGTAAAGATTCCAAGATAACTTGAAGTTTGTTGACCTTGTCTAGCCAGGTTGAATAAAAACCTAATTTCTCTAAATTACAACAATAAAATGAGCTGAAGAAAGCAATTAAAGTATACAAGATTGAAATATTTTCCTTTGGTTTCAACTGTTTTCTCACTCATTTGTTCCTTTGTTCCTCTCCGGCCTGCAAGGAAGATCTACTGGCCCTAATTGTCATATTGGACAACATATTATTGTTCACGGACGAATCAGATTGATTTAAGCTGACCGGTTGTCAACTTTGGAACTCTGTAATTTTTTCAAAAAGTACCCGAATTGGGCATATGAAATGTTTTTCGGCATCTATAGTTTTTATAAATGTCGAAAAATATCTCATATGCCCAATTTGGATACTTTTTGAAAAAGTTACAAGACTCCGAAATTAGCAGCCGATCAACCCAAATCAATCCAATTTGTCCGTGAACAGTAATATGCTATTCATTATAACAACTATACTACTAGCCCATGTTTATGCTGACAACCATAGCCGCCAGGCATAAATGCAAGCCACGTCATCATGTAGTAACAATCAAGTTTCAAGCCAAGGGACTCGAGCATTGATTTGACTTCAATTTTCAACATAATTTTGGCAGAAAGCTCCCCGAATTCCATTTATTGCTCTTGATCGAGTGCTATGAAGCTGCTGTTTCGTATGTTTCAAATGATTGCATTCCTTGCTCAAATATCATGAACACTAGTCGGTGCTATGATTGAACGAGCAAGTCTACGCATGCAATGCCTTTGCGTGACCTCCTGTTTGCGACAACATGGCAATGTCTTTACGCTTTCGTACTTGTTTTCTACAACCGCAAAGTTTCGACTGAAGACTATCCCATTTTCTCTGCAGTTGTGCCAAACCTTTTTAACACATTCTCACGCTCAAGTTCAACTCCCTGACTTTGATGTAATGATTGGACTTTCTCGGCATGCTCACTCATCATCGTGTCCATATCTGATTCAAGAGCTACCTCTGCCTGCATGCATGCTGTCATCGAGCTCTTTGAGGACATCAGTTAACTCGTCGGCGTGAATTGCTTTCACGGAGTTCAGATTAGCTGTACTTCGCTACGACCCGCTTCACATTCTCTTCTAAGTATTTTGTCTCATTCACGTAGTGTATCGAGCTCTGTCTGCTGTTGCAGTAATGAAGAACTCAACTCTTCGACATTTTTCCTCATTCTGTCAATTTCTACAGAATCTTCTCTCGGCAGCAGATAAGCCTGTCTCGCGAAGTTCATAAACTCTTTATGTAACCTACACAGGAAGATTTGGGGACGTTAGCCCCCGGGGCTAAAGCATGCGTTAGGGTCCAAAGTGCCCCACTCTAGACTCCAAGCTTTAGCCGGGGCTAAAGTCTCGTGCAATTCATTGAATGTAATAAATCACACCAACTGTGATAGTGGCACTGAGGACAATAAAATATGCAAAATAAAAGAAATGTAGACTACTGAAGAACGTTTGTGGATAGAAATTCGAAATTGGATATGCAATGGAATATGAAATTGAAATTCAATATGAAATCGAATAGGGAAAAATTAGATTATGTATTTCGTTGTACAATTTTCATGAAAGCTTGACAAAATTTGCAGACAAAATTTTCTTTGTTTTATTTTGTTTTTATGAAAAAAAAAAAATTTGAAAACAGGCCGTTTCCCTTGTTGTGGAGAACAGCTGCGAGGGAACAGGCCCGAAACAAGCTTTTGGACCCCCAAAAACTCTTCTAATGAGTTACCTTACAACAAATGTTCTCCTAAAACCTACAGACATCACACTTGTTTTAGAAGCAGGAAGCCAAATGCATAGCCGTCTTATTACAACCTAACAATTGCAATATAATTTTTGGTGATGACAAAAACAATTAGTAATTGTGTTAACACACTAAAGTCAACTTTGTAAAATCTTTATTTTTAGAAACTTTATGTGATAAGAGCAGATGCAACCTCATATTCCACACAATAATATACATTAATATGGAAAAAATTTCAAGGTTTTTCTAAGCATACATTGCATTCTATAAGAATTGTTTCACTTTTAATTTAAAGAAGTAAAAATGAAACACCAATTTGAAATTGTATGACAAAATTAAAATTAAAAACACCTTTTTTTCAGCTTAAGGTTCAGAATGTCTAATACTTTCTGTAATCTTTTTCTTTTTTCTTTTACTTTTCTTTTTATGTATTATCTATGATTTATATTTCTAATATAAATATGTTTATAGCGACTATATATTTTATGTTTAATTTTTATTTTGGATTCTCTACATTTCACATCCTTTTTATAATATAAATTATTGTTTATATTTTACCTCATTCTTATATACTCCTACTCTTTTGAAATTTTGATTTCTTCTATAATGGCACGAATTCGTCGCAGTAAACAAGTGAAGTGCAGATGTAGTGCATGTAGACTGAGCAATGAAGAAGCTGGGTTCAAACTTATGAATTACAAGACTCAACAAAAACATCATAAAAAAGACGTTGAACAACAATTACAAATGAATGTTCCACCTAGGCTAAATTCATTAGATGAAATACAATTTCCACAACAAACTTTTCAAGAAGAGGATCCTCTACAATCACCAACATTGGTGCATGATGACATAATGCAAAACCGCGGACCATATTTAAAAATGAAGATGAAGAACTTCATTATTAAAATGCAAGCTCAATGGGACAATAAAGGCATGCCAATAGAATTACAAGATTGGACACTACACCAAATTTTTGAAGGCCTATCAAATACAACTGATGATTTTTCTAGAAATTCTATTGAAGATAGACTTGCCCCTTTAATTAGGATGATGCCTGAAGATTGGAATGGTAGCTTAGAGGGGCCTGCTTCCACGCCTTCTTCTTTCAAATCATTAATTCGTTTATATAAAAGATGGGGCCTTGTGCAACCTAAGAGATGGAGAATGTGCTTAGGTACTAGGCAATATTCTCATGAGCCTTTCATTTTAGCACCTACTGAAGAAGATGGCTATGATGGCAACAAATACATACCTTGTTCATGCACACCTCCCAATGACAAACGGACATGTAAAGAATGTGCTAAAACATGCCCACATTGTAGCAATTCTCGGTTCAAAATGATTGCCTTTGACTATCTAAGCATTGTAGATGAGCTTTCAAGTGCAATGGCTTCCAGAACACTATGCTATGAAATGCTAACTATGTGGAGGGTTAGCCCAGAGTGGTTGAATGTGCAAGTACCTCCTCCATCCCTTTTGAATGTTTGGCATGGTGAAAAAGTGAGAGAATACCAAGACTTCTGGAATCCAGAGGTTGAGTGGGAACTTCCCGTTACATGTCCCAACACAAGGTGTTTAAGAACATATTGTGCTTTTCCAAAGAAATGCAAAACACTACGCAATCCAAATCATTGGGAAGTTAAAACAAATTCTTATAGATTCAAGTGCAAACTTTGTAAGAGGCAAGTAGTGGTACTCCAAAAAATGGTACAAGGGGACTCCAGGAATTTCGCTCTTGCTGGCCATTGGGATGGGTTTCAAGTAAGTGGAAAGAAACAACGAGGATGTTGGGCCATGGAGATTGACGTACTTAATGTAGGCACATCCTCCAACTTATCTCTAATACCTATATTGTTCATCCCATTAGGTGGCAACCCTCCGTTTATTGTAAAACAAATGAAGGAAAATCTTACAGCTTTCATAACACCATTTGTTGAAGAACTCGAAGCTCTGTTTGTAGATGGAATGCAGTGTAGATTCAACTATCCAATATCTAGAATCAACAACTTCTTACCTCAAGTTGAAATGCCTAACTTAAGGGCACTCTTCATGTTTATGACTCGGGATCATCCAGCTCAAAGTAAAATAGCAAATTTGAAATCTTCTGGAAAAGCAGCTTGTCAGAGATGTAAAATGCATTTAGAGTTGGTTGATGGCCAATATGTTTATAGTGAAAATGAAAGGTAGTTTGTGCACCTTCTAGAAAGGCGAACTGCTAAGGAATTACGTAAGAGTGTGGACACACTAATAAGGTTGAAAAATGACAGGAAGGCAAGAAGTGATCATAGTATGGAGTCCGGTGTATCTGGAGATTCAAAATTGTGGTGACTTTATTATTTCAACAGATTTGATTTGTTACAAGATTTGGTCTATGATATTATGCACATAGCAAATCTGAATTTGTTTAAAAACTTCATGATTAAGTTCTTCCAAGACGTCATTGATTGGATCTTAGGGCCATTGTCCTTGTTTTAGTTCATAAGTGCGAACTTTAGTAACGAAGGTGCAAGTTGCCTCCACAAGTTCTAGCAAAGCATCTGCTTTGGGGTGTTCACAGATGTCTTGGAAGAACTTAATCATGAAGTTTTTAAACAAATTCAGATTTGCTATGTGCATAATATCATAGACCAAATCTTGTAACAAATCAAATCTGTTGAAATAATAAAGTCACCACAATTTTGAATCTCCAGATACACCGGACTCCATACTATGATCACTTCTTGCCTTCCTGTCATTTTTCAACCTTATTAGTGTGTCCACACTCTTACGTAATTCCTTAGCAGTTCGCCTTTCTAGAAGGTGCACAAACTACCTTTCATTTTCACTATAAACATATTGGCCATCAACCAACTCTAAATGCATTTTACATCTCTGACAAGCTGCTTTTCCAGAAGATTTCAAATTTGCTATTTTACTTTGAGCTGGATGATCCCGAGTCATAAACATGAAGAGTGCCCTTAAGTTAGGCATTTCAACTTGAGGTAAGAAGTTGTTGATTCTAGATATTGGATAGTTGAATCTACACTGCATTCCATCTACAAACAGAGCTTCGAGTTCTTCAACAAATGGTGTTATGAAAGCTGTAAGATTTTCCTTCATTTGTTTTACAATAAACGGAGGGTTGCCACCTAATGGGATGAACAATATAGGTATTAGAGATAAGTTGGAGGATGTGCCTACATTAAGTACGTCAATCTCCATGGCCCAACATCCTCGTTGTTTCTTTCCACTTACTTGAAACCCATCCCAATGGCCAGCAAGAGCGAAATTCCTGGAGTCCCCTTGTACCATTTTTTGGAGTACCACTACTTGCCTCTTACAAAGTTTGCACTTGAATCTATAAGAATTTGTTTTAACTTCCCAATGATTTGGATTGCGTAGTGTTTTGCATTTCTTTGGAAAAGCACAATATGTTCTTAAACACCTTGTGTTGGGACATGTAACGGGAAGTTCCCACTCAACCTCTGGATTCCAGAAGTCTTGGTATTCTCTCACTTTTTCACCATGCCAAACATTCAAAAGGGATGGAGGAGGTACTTGCACATTCAACCACTCTGGGCTAACCCTCCACATAGTTAGCATTTCATAGCATAGTGTTCTGGAAGCCATTGCACTTGAAAGCTCATCTACAATGCTTAGATAGTCAAAGGCAATCATTTTGAACCGAGAATTGCTACAATGTGGGCATGTTTTAGCACATTCTTTACATGTCCGTTTGTCATTGGGAGGTGTGCATGAACAAGGTATGTATTTGTTGCCATCATAGCCATCTTCTTCAGTAGGTGCTAAAATGAAAGGCTCATGAGAATATTGCCTAGTACCTAAGCACATTCTCCATCTCTTAGGTTGCACAAGGCCCCATCTTTTATATAAACGAATTAATGATTTGAAAGAAGAAGGCGTGGAAGCAGGCCCCTCTAAGCTACCATTCCAATCTTCAGGCATCATCCTAATTAAAGGGGCAAGTCTATCTTCAATAGAATTTCTAGAAAAATCATCAGTTGTATTTGATAGGCCTTCAAAAATTTGGTGTAGTGTCCAATCTTGTAATTCTATTGGCATGCCTTTATTGTCCCATTGAGCTTGCATTTTAATAATGAAGTTCTTCATCTTCATTTTTAAATATGGTCCGCGGTTTTGCATTATGTCATCATGCACCAATGTTGGTGATTGTAGAGGATCCTCTTCTTGAAAAGTTTGTTGTGGAAATTGTATTTCATCTAATGAATTTAGCCTAGGTGGAACATTCATTTGTAATTGTTGTTCAACGTCTTTTTTATGATGTTTTTGTTGAGTCTTGTAATTCATAAGTTTGAACCCAGCTTCTTCATTGCTCAGTCTACATGCACTACATCTGCACTTCACTTGTTTACTGCGACGAATTCGTGCCATTATAGAAGAAATCAAAATTTCAAAAGAGTAGGAGTATATAAGAATGAGGTAAAATATAAACAATAATTTATATTATAAAAAGGATGTGAAATGTAGAGAATCCAAAATAAAAATTAAACATAAAATATATAGTCGCTATAAACATATTTATATTAGAAATATAAATCATAGATAATACATAAAAAGAAAAGTAAAAGAAAAAAGAAAAAGATTACAGAAAGTATTAGACATTCTGAACCTTAAGCTGAAAAAAAGGTGTTTTTAATTTTAATTTTGTCATACAATTTCAAATTGGTGTTTCATTTTTACTTCTTTAAATTAAAAGTGAAACAATTCTTATAGAATGCAATGTATGCTTAGAAAAACCTTGAAATTTTTTCCATATTAATGTATATTATTGTGTGGAATATGAGGTTGCATCTGCTCTTATCACATAAAGTTTCTAAAAATAAAGATTTTACAAAGTTGACTTTAGTGTGTTAACACAATTACTAATTGTTTTTGTCATCACCAAAAATTATATTGCAATTGTTAGGTTGTAATAAGACGGCTATGCATTTGGCTTCCTGCTTCTAAAACAAGTGTGATGTCTGTAGGTTTTAGGAGAACATTTGTTGTAAGGTAACTCATTAGAAGAGTTTTTGGGGGTCCAAAAGCTTGTTTCGGGCCTGTTCCCTCGCAGCTGTTCTCCACAACAAGGGAAACGGCCTGTTTTCAAATTTTTTTTTTTTCATAAAAACAAAATAAAACAAAGAAAATTTTGTCTGCAAATTTTGTCAAGCTTTCATGAAAATTGTACAACGAAATACATAATCTAATTTTTCCCTATTCGATTTCATATTGAATTTCAATTTCATATTCCATTGCATATCCAATTTCGAATTTCTATCCACAAACGTTCTTCAGTAGTCTACATTTCTTTTATTTTGCATATTTTATTGTCCTCAGTGCCACTATCACAGTTGGTGTGATTTATTACATTCAATGAATTGCACGAGACTTTAGCCCCGGCTAAAGCTTGGAGTCTAGAGTGGGGCACTTTGGACCCTAACGCATGCTTTAGCCCCGGGGGCTAACGTCCCCAAATCTTCCTGTGTACAAGTGCCGCGGCACAGACACTCAAACTGATCGAACACTGCAGGAGGTATCCCACTCCGTCAGGAAGGCAGTGAACACTGAGAAACGCGATGAGAGACGTGCCTTGGTCGAGTCTGATCGGAGCAAAGCTAAAGGCATGCAGCAAACACATCCACCAGCAAGGGGCGCTAGAAGCGACTGAAGAGAAATTCCGATCCACATGAAACAGAATAAACCTGGATCGGATACACTGAAACGGAATGCAATTTGTGACCCATATTTCTTGGACAATTCCCTTGTGTGTTCAAGGATGATTGAACATGGATCATCGATGAATCGATCACCTTTGAAAGGAAACAGTGATTCAATGGCAAGGCACCATGCAAGGCGGGAATGTTTGGCGCGAAATCACAAACTTCTTTTCTGTTTGGCACGAAATCAGAAATGGATGAAATTAGGAATGGATGAAATTAATTGAACGTGAGAGGTAACGTGGATAGGCAGCCCCAAGAACGTGAAACGTGTTTAATCAAGATGAGATATCTACACCGTTCCATCTCTAAGCGGGTTTATGGCCCTGGTGATTGTTTGAGCGGCTACAGGGGAAAAGTCACTATCAAAGTCACCAAAACACAATAAAAATCAATAATTTGGCTAAAAGATGGCTTGAAACCATGAAGTTTTTCATAAAAAAAACTTCAAACTAAAAAAAACAAAAAACATAGATGAATTCACCAAACTGTGGATGAAAATATAATTATGGACATGTGATATTTTCTATCCAATATGAGGATGAATGTTGAATTTGGAGCATCACAATAACATTTTACATCACCACTTCAGCACTTCATAAAAAATGAAAAAAAAACCACCTTGGACCAAACTCATTTCTAAGAGAATGCCCTAATATTATAGAACTTCTAATAAGTAGTAGGGCTGGGGCAATCTGACACATTACATTAAAGAGGTTATTACATTAAGTCAAAAGGGTCATTTGCATTCATGACATTTGTATGCGGTCCAAGCGGGGAACCGATGGGAGGATAAGATAGAAACCATGACATTGATTGAGTCTTGCGATGATTAGGAAATTTGCAATCACAGCAATTTTCATAGAAATAGGCAATTGACTGAACTGAGGGAAGAGCTTCTACGAAAAGTATCACAATGAGAAGGGTATATTGCCCCAACTACAAGGTGACTCTAGTATAAAATGTGCTGATATGCCAATATGTACAAAAGCAATGGGTGTCAAAGTTCGTGATCCGTAGAACAATGAGAACTACCCTCTACCACTTGATACGCCACACAAAACCGGGCAACGGTGTCAGATCTACAATGGTATGCTGTAAAACGCTCTGGGTGCTCTCAGCAGTACCCTCATGAGCAAAGTATACAATCTAAGCAGAAGGAAAATGGGGATATATCATTTCACTAGGTACCGAGATCTAACAGCAAGGACTTCAAACTCCCGACGCATGGATCTCACGAACCGTGATAACTCGTTGCTCTGGTTCAGCGCCTCCACAAAACCCGGCACTGCATCCACCCAGGGCTTACAATCGACCACTGCAACGCATACGCTTGTATAAGAACATGAAAAGATATGAACTTAATGGGCAGGCAACCACCAAATGCTCAATCTAAAAAGAAAGTTCACTCTGGAAGTCAATAGTCGATTATACTAAATTTCAAACATATTTCAAAGCGTTCAAACATGTGGGATATGTTATCTTCATTCACTGATACAATCTGTTACCTTCATTGAAGTTTTGTTTCAACTCCTGTAGATATGGATGCGGCCACTATCAGCCATGTGGGAAAATTAGAGATTAATGAAAGAGAACCATTGAAGAAGTAAAGGGATGAAATCAAACCAACAAGTAGGCTACCATATGACCATAAGCGATTGTAACTCACGCGTCCAAGAGGTGGTGCTTCTATCCATACGAATAGAGAAGCTGAACACACGATCAGAATCACGGGGATCCACATTGGTGAAGATGAACTTCACAGCTGTCAACAACGCCCACTCTGACCTCAGTATAATGACGTAGACTATGCCATGTGTTAAATGGCATATTAAACCCTCACAAGCGAACTGTGTCGCTATCAAGCATTGCCTAGAAGTATTAGTATTTCCCAGAAGCAATGATATGCTTCAGAAAACGCGATCTCTACTGCAAAACATTATTATTTAATTTCATCTTAACTCAATGAATTGCTGCTTCAGCGAAAGATGATAAAATGCAAAGATAACTACTAGAGACATTGCAAGTTGCTGGTCCTAAAGTTGACACTCTTGAAAAGCTCACACACTTACCGTCAGAATACTCACAACGCATACTCAATAATCGTTTGTACCATGCCGTAGCTTCGTGCAACGCCTTCACTTTCTGCTTCTTATGACTCAGCTGGTCGGTGATTTCTGCAAACATTACCTCCATATTCCAAATTAGCTTTCATACAATACCTAAACACGTCCTTGAGTCTGGTCATGTGAGAACGACGAGTAGTCTCAAACTGCCAAATAAACTCAAAAGAGGGGCTTGATCAAGGTGCTCGTAACCTTTTACCTGACATAAACTTGGAAATGAGAGCTTCTCGGTCTGCTTTCAGTTTAAATAACTTGGAGGTGTGCTCATGAAGGTCTTCAAGGTTTTTGTATATCTCAGAAGTCTCTTTCTCGCACTTGCTCAGCTCTTCCTGTTGCAAATCCCTCACTACATTCCAACCGCAAATTTATTCTCTTATTCAAAAATTCTAAACTCCGAAATATCATCTTCTACTGTATTCCGACACCTCACGTAATCAGTTAGAAGTCTGAGGTCGTCCCCGTGCTCGTCACTGGCATTTTCACTCATTCAAAACCATTCATACATTCCTCGTGGTCGTTATCCTCCCACAATAGAACCCCATTTCGTCCGCAACGTGTTTGCCAAAATTCCATAAAACCACAAGAGAACACGTGAATGAATCAAAATGCTGAGTAATCAGTCGAACCTTTTTTGACGAAATGATCTTCGGCTTCCAAGCTCTTCGACCGGCCCAACAACTCCTTGACATCCTCTACAACAAGAAATAGAGAAACCACACTTAAACAGAGAAAACAAGCTTACGCAATTCAGCGAGCACACAATAGCCCGCAATAAAATTGAACTCGCTATCAATTTCACCTAAGGTCCAGGTACCTTATTGCCAAACCTAATTAAATGCGGCATCCCAAAATCTCGTACAATAACTAAACATTGATTTTGACAGTACACCTCAACATCAAGACTCACGTCGGTTTTAGGTCATCTACCCCCAAAGAACTTAAATCCTTTTCATAAGTTTAGCATACGACATCTAAATGGCACACTCTTTGGCGCGTTGTAATCCTCTTTGATTTTCTAACAAGAAAATTCAAAAACATGAGCCACTATTATAATATTAACTCTACTCATCGCTCACAGGATTGGTGAATTTGATGAAACAAAAAATTCGGTCAAAGAGAAATTTCACCCGAATCCATCGCAAAGCCCTACTCCAGTACAAAATCCAAGAACAGAAAGACTCCAGCAATCTAACCTTGGGAAGAAGCTCGAATCGCGGCCGCAGTCGCAGTGGCGTCACTCAGCACGCTCTCCACCTGCGACTTCCAAGCATCCATGCTCTTGAAAATGTAGCCGAGCTCCTTGTCCAGCTGAGCTCCATTGAGAGCGCCATAGCTGCCATTCCGTTCCATCACTCAATTGTAGCTCAAGTGCAGCTCAGATCCCTGCCAGAGCATCTCACCAACGAACCATGCAAAAATGCTCCACAAATATTTTTCTCTGAGTATGAGAATACTTCAATACAGCAGCAGGTTTTTAGAAGCGCGAGTTCGCATTGTGAGTTGCAGCAGCAGCGGGCGATGCGAGAGACTCCCAATGGCAATGACAACGACGGAATGGCGGGGGTTCAATTCAAAACGAGAGAGACGAAGTGGGAAGCTGATATCTGGGTGGATACCCGCGAACATGTATCCGGTTCTCTACTATGTCGTAGGACGGATAATTGATAATCATAAGCATTGTTATGCCTAAGTGTTCAATATTTTCTTTTAATATGCAACAAAAAATCTACCATGTACCCATACTTGGATAGAAATCATTTTGCATCTACACATATGAACTTATCTCATTCAGTTTTGATGATTTCATGTATATATTAACATTTATCATTTGGCAACCAAGTCTAATTTTTGGGACCAAAAATTAAATTTGGCAAAAAAAACTACCCCAAAATTTTATTAGCACAAATATGAATGATTATAAGTGCTCTATTTTTAACCATTAAGATTTTTTGGTAGAGAAGAGAATGTAAATTTGGAATTTTTTGTACAAAATAAATTACAAGATTTCCAACATAGGATTTTAATTTTTGCAAATTGTTTTTTTTCACATCTTTATTTCCATTGATTTGGAATTTTGTATAAAAATCACAAAGCATTAAGTGACTATGCTAGTTACATCACTCAAAAATTGACAAAATTTGGTTTCTCAATATATTTGGATGAGCTTCATGTGTTTTAAATAGATGCTTTAGGAAGCTCTTGAAATTATTTATAATCCACCTAGAAGAAGCTAGGATTTTAGGGGTTGAAATTCAATTGCAAAAGTATGTAGATACATTGATGTATACATTTTTCTTTTAGAAAATTCAAAAAAAAAATTCAAAAATTCACACCAAAGAATTCAATGTTTGAATTCTAAAACATATATATACAATCACACTATACATATATACATATATATATATATATATATATATATATATATATATATATATATATACAATTTAGATTTTCCTACTTTTAAAATTCATAATTTAACAATGACAAGCTTATGACTACATGCTTTGTTGCAATGATGCAAATGGCTACTATATATCACAAGAATACTTGCACAATGCAATTTTGGAAGGCAAATCATGAAGAATTTGAAGTACATATGAATAAACCACTTATATTGAATATTGGATTTCATTCTGACATGCATGAAGGTGTAAGAAGCATGCACATTTTCAAAAAACATTCTAATCAATTCCCATCTTTTACAAGAGCATTGGCATGAGAACTAAAAGATTAAGCTAGGCACACTCAAAATTGTCACTTTTGTCACTGGACATAGCTCCTATTTTACACTAACTAAGTTTTATATGTTTTGGTAGCAAATGCAAAAAAGTTCCAACATACCAAAGAATACATTGCCTGAATTTGTATGCAATATGCAAAAGTTGTGAAAGTTCAAAGTTTTATCAACAAACTAGCACTTGAACCATTGTTCAAGTACTCTATATCCTCCTAATGTACCCATTATAAGATGATTTCAAAGAGTCAATTTGGGACCTGTGGTGATTACAAGTGTCCCTACAAAACATAAAGTTTGATAGGTCTCGAGAAGATGGAGATGGCGTGGGAAGATGGAGTTGATGTGGTGTAAATTCTCCCCATGGAACATACAGTACTCAAATGAAAGCACTCAATAAAACTATTTTCTAAGTAGTAGAGATGGTTCAATTGACTCTCCTACAGATGGACATGGCCTAGCTGGAAATTACAAAAATAACCCAAAATGCATAACCGGTTTCAGATAACGTAATCAGACCAACCTTTGATTAGATGGTCCATAGTGTTACTAGGAATCTCCTCCAACTTCGTAGGCCGCTGTTTCCCACCAATAAGCCGAGCAGGGTTTCCCACAGCAGTCGTCCTTCGAGGCACATCAATAAGAACCAGCGACCCAGAGCCAATTTTAGCACCATCCCCCACGTGAATGTTTCCAAGCAGAATCGCTCCAGCCCCGATGAGCACTCCGTCTCCAATCTTGGGGTGTCTGTCACCAATGACGGAACCAGTACCTCCAAGGGTCACACTATGCAGAATGGAGACATTGCTGCCAATGGCTGCAGTCTCCCCTACCACCAAGCCCGTTGCGTGATCAAGGAACAGTCCGGAGCCAATTCGGGCAGCCGGGTGGATGTCCACATGGAAAACTTCGGATACTCGGCTTTGCATTAGAAACGCAAGAGATTTGCGGTCGTGCTTCCAGAGCCAGTGTGACACCCTGTACGCTTGACATGCGAGAAAGCCCTTGTAGTAGAGAAGGCAGTGACAGTAGGAGGAGCAGGCTGGATCCTTGGTTCTCACTGCCTGCAAATCTTCCCTTATGGCGAGCCGAATGCCCTCGTCGCTGTTGAAGATGTCCACTATCAGACCGAAGAGCTGCGTGCTCAGGAGAGTCGGGTTGCTCAGTTTGTTGCTGAGATGGAATGCTAGAGCGCGCTCCAATGACCTGCATGAGGTGAGCGAGCAGTGAGCTACGAGGTTTCTAATGGGAAAAAAACATCCAGGCAATATTTGATTTAGTATCATAACCAAAAGAAGTTGCATTTACCTAAAAAAGAATTTGGAGACGTAGGTTTGCTAGCTAAATATGTGGAAGCACTACAGGATCTCCAATATTACAATCCCAGTGGAGAAATGGGGATTTCTATTTACAGCTGCTCTGCCCCACCACCAAAAACATGCCCCTATTTCATAATATGAATGAAGAAATCTCGCGTTGGTCACAATGTCCAAGTGAGCCTCTCCTAGAGAATTTGAAGGCGTAGGCACCGAATTAGAATTCAAAATGACGAAAAAATAGAATGTACGACCCCAAAAATTGAAATTTAGTGACGAAGCCTCTACATTAACAATAGCCAGGCTCAGCTGTAAATAGAAATCCTGGTTATAACAAGGAGTTGCTGGAAATGTTTGAGCTTCAGAATGAGTAGTATTACCGCTACATCAGAAGGTGAAAAACTGCCATCTCCACTATAAATGATAGTAAGTAAATAGTACATAGTGTAGTGCTTGAAAACAAAAGTCACATCCACGATAAACAGATGAAACCAGTGCACACACCTGTGAGATATGACTGATGAATAAAAGTACGATGCAAGGACCGGCTCCTTCTCTGATTCCAGTCGAGCTTCCAATTTGATTGTTTGCCAAATCTCGTCAACATCCGAGTGTTGTTCATTTGCCGACTTCGAAGAGGTCGTTTTGCCGCCAATTGAGGGTGATCCATTCAACCCTCGCGCTATTACGTCCTCTCTAGCCTCTTGAATAGACGTGGCAAGCCCGGTTGTCACTTGCTTGGGCTCCTCTTTGGTCACATGTGCATCGGAGTTCTCAGATCCGCATTCGTCCAAGAAGACCACTCGCGTGAGCAATCCTCGTCTATTGACTCTGCTTGTGACTTCCCTGACAAGCTTGAGCTGATCTCCATACAACAGACTTGTAGATGAGGAGGAGCATTCCGATCTATTGGACGACGAGAGGGATGAAGACCGAAGAGATAGGGACACTGGGCTGCACTTGACGCAACCTTGGGGACAAAATTTAGGCCCCGAGGGGGTTGCTGCCCACGAGGAGCTGGATGGAGCTAAGGTGGTAAAAGCTAAAGAGTCCATAGCCACCGCCAAACTATCTATTCAAAGCATGGAATCACCTTGTGAACTCTCGCGTGGAGATGATTGCCCTTCAATTCCCCAATTCCGACACAAAGGTTTTCGACTCCAGGTAGAAGGGACATAAGAATCAGAAGAATAGCCAAGAGGAATGGGAAGTCGGTTACTCCAAACACAAAGCGTTCATAAAACACTCGCCTAAAATATGACAGAAGGTATACTGGCGCTAGTTCTCTTCCATTTCGTTCTCAAATCCTGATTCGAATTCGGTTTTGCTTGGTCTCGGTCTCTCAAAGAATTGATTCACAAGTTCCAGCCTCAGAATTTGAACGTATTACGATCCAGTGTCTTGCCACGATCTATTCATCAAATACAAGAAACAATAGATCAAAAAATGCATATTACTTTGAGATCGGCCCGCAAAGAAACAAGGATTCATGGTTTTAAATTGACCACTTTGATTGATCACGTGATTCAGAGTGGGAAAATTTAATATTACCACATTCAGTGAACAACGTTGCATATGATAATCAAGCAATAAAAAAAAATGAACAAAAAGAAAGTCCAGCTCAAACTTGTTAAAGAAACACGAGTGCTAATTTGGACTTTTCGGTCATTTAGGAGTTTGCGTCACAAAGACCTACAAAACGACGACAGAAAATTCAAGATGCAATAATGAACAGCCCCAAGGACCATCATGTTAGCGCAATTGAAGCTAGCAAGGTTGCAACGGGGCTTTGGACATGGAAGCAAGAACCAGAAAACAGCCCGCCAATGGGAAATTACCACCAGAAGAAGCAGCCGATCGACTTTGCATTAGATACAAACGAATCAATTTCAAATATTGGCCACTATCACACAATGCACTCCACCAATCATTCGTACTCCCATGAGAGAAACATCAACTTTACCTTCACAAAAACAGAAACTGATAAACCGCGAGCTTCTCGTCGCTTGGCCTCCCCTCAAATCACCGTGAACAGACACTCACTATCATTTGCCCCTCCGCCGTGCTGACAAACCAAACCCCAACCAATCAAACTCTCACATTAGCAAATCAAATCCGTCAACCAAACAGTACTATTATAGTCCACAAATACTTCTCTTCACCAGTGTCACCGTTTCGGAAAGAATTCAAAACTTTGAAAACTATAGAAAATAGTCAAGGCGGGTACTCTACACTCTACACTCGTTTACAGAACCAAATCCGTAGTTTGAATTTCAAATTTAAGCTTCAAAGTTTCTGCAAACCACGTGAAGATGAAACTCACATTCCGAATTCAAAATTTGAGAAATACGTCCAACAGTAAAAGGCGAGCACACTCTACACCCATATGCAAAACCAAACCTATATCTCGAATTTTCATATGTCGGCAACAAATTTCCCAGTGCGGGGTAAATCAATCACAGGAAGAAGTACCTCACATTCTGCAGAATTCACGAGATATGAAGCTCCAATGCAAGCTTCAAAATCTGCACCCACAATCATAAGAAATCCCAGCAGCAACCAATTGATTTTTCCCGTACTAGTGACGTCCTCGAAGTGCGAGAACATGTGCGAATTCGGTAAAGTTTTACACCTAAAAGACAAGGCTGGGCTGCGCAAGCCAAACCCTGTTGCGGTATGAGGAGAACCCCCGACGGCGACTAAAATAGTCTGTTGAAATTGGGGAGGGTAAAGAATCTACGGAGGGCATCAAGGGATGGGCGGGGACCAAGGGGGATGCACCGCATCAACGGATCAGATTGGAAACAGAGCGCCGAATCTCACGGTGGGGAAAGTCCTGCTGCAATTTTTGTTTGCCCACGGATGACTTGTTTCATCCATCCGACTTGAGAAACTCGCAGGACGTTAAATCCTACAGTCGAAGTGGGGGCCAGGGAGGATTGACCCCTCTATTGTCCCATGTTTTACCCTTTTAGAAAACACTGAAATTTTTTATTTGCCACATATGATAAAATTTGAAAAATTCTGGATTCATATTCGCAATCACAGACTCCAAAATAGCTGGGATGTGTGATGAAATATAACATTTGAGCAACACAAAATAGGGGGCAATTTTTGACATTTATCCTTTGGTGGGGCAATAGAGGGGATAATCCTCCCTAGCTTCAAAATGGGGCTAGTAGGCTGGATTTACCCTATGGGAAAATGCATGAATTTTTTATTTTTCACATAAATTTCTTTTTGCAAATTTTGAATTCATATTTGAAATCAAAGGCCCCATATTAGCTAAGAGAGGTTTAATCCCTAAATGATTTTGATTATATTTTCACCAAAACCACTCCAAAACTGCCATTTGTAGTACAAATACCAAGTTTTAGGAAAAAAAACACTTTTGGACACATGTAACTGTAGGATCTTGTATTACACTTGTTCGAGAATATGGAGAAAAAATTTCTGAAATTTCCACCGTGTAGATTGCAAGATATTAGCATTTGAAGTGATAAATTTCCATTTTAGGGCACTGCGAAAATCCAGGCAATTGCACTTCAAGAGGTCACATTTGTATGAAAAAATGTCCAAAATGGTGGTTACTCTTTCAATTCATCTTTCAAATCAATTTAGCTACATGCTTGAAAAATTTTAGATCACTTGGAATCACACAACATATAGGAAAAAAATAGTAAGTAGAAAGGAATAGAGAACGATTCAAAATACTAAATTGTTAGCAATTTATTTATGGAATTGAAAAATGTCAATCCCAATGGTTATAATGTTGTAATAAACAATCTACACCTATTGTTTTTATTTCTTTTTCAAAAATATTGAAAATTGAGTTAAATAAAAGATTTAAAAGTTTATCTGAGAATAGAGATTCAATAATGACCCACAAACCCCCACAAACTAAGACTCCACATTACTTTTGATTTATTGATCAAAATGGAATGATTCAAAGCTTTCTAAGTATATATAAATCTAAAGAACCAATTTCAAATTTTAATTTCTTAAAAAAATAGTTTTTAAGGAAGTTTTTGTGTTGCCCAACCTACTCATCGAACATAGAAAAGTACATATCATACAATAACTTTTTAACCATGTAGTCAAAAGTTATGAAAATTGTTGGGCCTTAAAGCTACTCCTTGGGCACATGTCATGTTAAAATTTCAGCAAAAAAAAATAAAAACTCCATTCATGGTGAGCTGCCCAAAATTTCTATGTTGCCATAAAACACAATTTGGGCATTTAGGGGTTAAAACACACCCTAGACATAGTTCAAAATAGTGGGCTTTTTTTTACTTTTATCCCCAAAGAATCCAAAATACCCTACTAGCCCCACTCCAAATGCAAGATTTAATGTCCTACAAGAAACTAAATCCATCTGACCTAAAAAGTAAAAAAATAAAATAAGTGGATGGCTTGGTAATAGGCCAAACCCTAAGAGGCAATCAACTTTGAAAATAGAACTCATTTTGCAAACTTGTATATGGCTTGAAAACAAGAACACTTGGTTGATTGTTTAATTGATTCCTCAGTTGATGTCTCAATTCTATTTTCATCCAATTTTCAAGCTTCCCTACCAAGCCCAATGGCAATATTCTAACTATTTTTTGTCACTACAAAGATGTTTCTAGTGTTTGTGTAAAATTAAAGGCTAGTTCATAATTAACTAGTGAAATTGAAAGAAAAGACGTTTGTAATATGGAAATATCAATAAAAAAAAATTAGTAAAAATATATACTCTCCGTCCTAAACAATCTTCTGGTTTCATTTATTTTATATCTCAAAATGATCTTCAGCTTGTAACATGGAAAGAAAGGCCGACATATTGAATTATTGATGCTTATTTCAAGATGTCAAGAAACAAAATCAAAAGTGAGCTATCTTAATATTTATACTACTATCAACAAACTCTAGACAAGAGCAATAGATTGTGGGTTGATGTCACTTGTACCTACATGGAAGCTACATGTATAGAATATGCAACATTTATATTGAACATCAAAACAAATCCAAAATTTTTAAATAAGACTAAGTGGGATGTTTAGATGGTTTTCATAATTGATTATGTAAGAAAGCCCCACAATAGACTCTCAATATACCTAGAGCCATGCACTCCAAAGAAATACACAAGAGTGTGGCACAATGGACATACAAACATATTGCTACTAATGACTTATACAATGTTAAATTGTGGAAACAATAGAATAGTAATGCAAGCAATGCAAGAAACTATGCTTGAATAGCCAAATTAATGAATGGCCACTGGTTCTCTTTGCAAATGTCCAAAAGCCCCTTCTTTTGAGCACTCCATAACTACACTTCGAAAACTAATCCAAATCTGCAAATTCTAAGACAATAGGAAAGCATTGAACTCTACTTATAGGTCAAAATAGACTTAAAAATTTATTATTTTCAAGCTTAATCTTGAACATTTTGTCTAATAAGATCATTTTGGGATGGAGGGAGTATATTAAATTTCTATTTGGAATAAAATTTGAAGAAATTACTAGACTTGATAAATAAAAAAATTGATTCAATGTGGGAATTAAAGGAAAATGGTCGATAAAACTCAAAAAATATCCTAAATCTTTGATGATTTGATTAGTAGAGAAGGTATAGGATTCAATAAGGAGAGAAGCAAAATTTTTTTAGGAATAGGGGGTATGACACTCTAGGATTAGGGCTTTGGTAGAACTCTTGATTGTGATATCAAGACTTGCTCATCTATTCAATCTACAATTTTTTTACCTAGTTCTATATAATATAAGACTTCCTTAGTCTAAAAATAAGGGCTCTTTTATATTAGACCCAATCATTGGCCCGATTTCAGAACCACCAAATTCAACCTATTAGAGCGCTTAGATCCTTAACCACTTAGAGTTTCAACATCCCAAATCTAAACAACGAACAAAGAAGTTACAAAAGGTTTTTGACTATAGAACTTCTCATTCATCCCAACCCATACTTAGAAACAAACTTTCAATATGATGAATTTGGTGGAATGGAAGTAAAAAATATGTATTTATAAAAATATAAGAAAAAATATCCAAAAATTCAAGAAAGGATTAGATGTTCAAGTATTAACCCCTAAACGTTTAGATCCTTTTCCAAAATTGATAATTTGGGAAACTTGTTATAAAGTGTTATTTAGAAGAATATTTTGGAAATGACATATGAATAAAAGTTGGAGATTTTGAGATTTAGTTTCCATCCATATAGTTAGATTCACTAGTGTTATCACCGATACTTTTTATAAATTTTGAAAGGGAAATTTCAAAAATTCTTCTAAATTCAATTACAAACAAAATATTATCAATTTTTGAGTAAAACTTGTTGGAATGGATTTGAAATGAGGTTCTCTTGATATGGTGATTTTTTGAAATTTTTGTGTTCTTTTAATCTATGGTCTCATTTTTGCAAATCCAATTTTGAACTAAATTCAATGCAATTTTTGGTTCGACACACTTCTACATTTGTAATTTAAAAAAGATATGAACTCCAGTAACACCAAATCCAACCATTGGATAGGACAACAACTTGATAAAGTATCTCCACAAATTACTATAGATGATTTTCATCCAAGCAATCATGAAAAAGAAAACTAAATTTCAATTTATTAGTCATCCAAAAATTGAATGTCTCAACACTCTAGGGTTAAATTGGTCCATCAATTGAGCCAAAGGCTTTTTATTGAAGGCTAGACCACTTTTTTTATATCACATGGCCACTTATGTGGTGGTTTTTTGGTACTAAAAAATTGAGCCCAAGTGCTAATAGTGGTAATTAGGTGTCCGTGTATCTTTGACCCAATTTTTCCACTTGAATGTGATTTTAATTGGGTCCATGTTTCAAAATTAGGAGAACTTTGAATTGAGCTTGGATCCAAATAGAAAGTTATCATAAGTATAAGGATACAAGAACTAGAGAACTTGAAGTACAATAGTACACAAATATAGCTCTTACAAAAGTGTATTGCACTATCTAAACTGATAGCTAGACAAGATAAAAGATAAGGCAACATTGAAAGCTTGCTTTTAAACTAGTGTTAGCAAGACTGAAGAGTCCCTCATCTTGCCTCCTATTTACACTATTAGTTGGAGTCCTTGGAAGAACTTCTAGAAGACTCTAGAAGGTTCTACAAGATACTAAAGGACTATCAAAGTATGTAAAAGGTTTTTGAATGTTCATGCCATCACCTTCATTTTTAGCAATGAATTTCAAGAGGAGCATAAGAATGGATAGACCACTCAACCATCAATTATGAACATGACTTTGTTAATTCCTTCCACTTGATGAAACCCAAGATATTGCTCAATGTTGAAACCTTCAGAACATCCTTCGAAGGTAGTTATTTCTAGGGCATTGAATTCAAAACTTCAAACTACAATAAAATTACTAAGGCTTGAGTGTTGGATTGAAGATTGTTGCACCATAAATGATTAATGCAAGATTGTTCTCGTTTTGCTCTTATCTTAAAATTGTGGTGGCAAAGAATATGAAGGTTGCAACAATTGATCTGGTAATTGTAACATAGAAAGTTTAGGTTTAGAATGGTGCTCAGAATTTAAAGGGCCTCAAAAAACCTTCCAATTAGACATATTGGAGTTTGAATAAATAGACTATCAAAAAGCTAAATAAATACTAGATAGATAAAGATGTTATATCTAGAAATAAAGGTTGTATCATCTTATTGTTTTTTGGCAATTCTTCCCAATTTATGTGTAACTAGTTCTAAATGAGGTATTAGGAGCAACTTTTGATATAACCATTGTTTTTTCGGGACCATTATTGATTGTGTAGCTCAAATTTTTTTAGATTTCTCCAAAATGAATATGCTTTATGTTTTATAAATGTTATAGTGCCATATTTCACTATTATATAGTCTATAATGTCATCATTTCATTTAAGTTAAGCACAAAAACATGTAACCAATGTTTTTTACTCCTTTGTAAAATTTCAAATTTTTTGATTTAGAAACTTTTTCATTGAATGAGATGATATTTTGAATAGAATTTTTCATTGTTGACAACTTTATATTGGCTCTTAGTAGCTCATTTGGACCTAGCTATGGGTGTTAATGTAGAGGCTTCAACAACAAGTTATCATTGCACAAATGATTCTTTTCTGAATTTATTTACAAATGCTTTGATACTATTTTAAGCTTCATGTAAATGAAGTTTCATTATCATTGTTACTTAGAGCTCCAATAATTGGGTTGCAAAGTTGTTGGTTGTAGGAATGTTACTCTTTGATAGTCTTGAAAAATGAAACTTTAGATAATATCCATAATTGGCATAGAATAGTGTTCGTTGAGTCAATTCATGCATAATTTCTTATATGCAAACTCTACCAAATGAATGACAAATATAAGGTCCAATCATCTTGTTGATAATTGATGTTGCAATGCAAATACTGCTGAAAAACTTAACTTGACTGACACTTGATTCAATCATTAGTTTGGGACTTTGGGGATAAAAAACAAAAGAGAGTTTGATGTCCACCTTTGAAATTTCAAAGAGGACTCTCTGAAATTAATGTACAAATTGCAATCTTTAATTTGATATGATTTCATTTAGTAATCCATGATATCAATAAATGGTATTCAAAAAGAGCCTTGTTATTTCTTCTATGGTAATTGTTTTCTTGTAGAAGGCAAAATGTGTTATTTTTGGTCATTGATCAACAATTATAAATATGATATTAGAAGAATTTGATAGTGACAAATTGGTGATGAAAATCCATAGAAATAGAAAATTTTTACTAATTTGGAATAAGCAATGGTTGTAAAAGTCCATATGAATAATTTTGTGGGTTCTTCAATTTAAATCATGTGCTACAAGAGAGTACAAAGTGTTTGATAGCTTTCCACAGTTGAGGCTACTAAAAATCTTAGGGAATGAATTCAAATGTTTTGTTGAGCCTAAAATGTTTGGCTATTGAAAAATTATAACAAGGTTGAAGAATTTAAAGGCTTATAGAATCTTTTAGAATATACATGCGCTCCTCAAAATATAAGAAACTTGAATTTGTTTTGATCTTTGGAAGAACTTCTAGAAGACTTTGGAACTTTTCAAAGTCTATAGAAGCTTGTAAAATACTATGGAAGGTTCTACAAAATACTAGAAGACCATCAAGACCTTCTATAAGTCTTTAAAGGCCTATAGAAGGTCTTTGAGTGTCTATGACATTAAGTATCTATATAGAACTTAATATTTTGATAGTTGTTTTGACTAGATCATGAATACAAAGGCTCTCAGTTGTATTCAATTTTAATTAGGTTGTAATGAACCAATATAATGTTTTTTTATTGATATTGGTGACTATACAAGATTGACATCCTTCAAAATTTATGTTTTTCATGCTAGCTTTTCATAAAATGATCAATGGAATAGGTA
This sequence comes from Pseudoscleropodium purum, assembly GCA_963969395.1. Taxonomy (NCBI): domain Eukaryota; kingdom Viridiplantae; phylum Streptophyta; class Bryopsida; order Hypnales; family Brachytheciaceae; genus Pseudoscleropodium; species Pseudoscleropodium purum. The sequence continues at coordinate 11,911,466 of OZ017804.1, read as the reverse complement.
TCAAACATATGTAGTAATATTCTAGACATTTATTATTGGAGGGAAAAAATATAAAGTAATTGCACCCAATTGTGACCTTATTTGCAAAATTGTTTGAAGTAAATTCTTACTTACAATGTACATCTCATAAAGAAAAAAAAGGTAGGGTCAATTTTGGCTACATTTCTTTCTATGTCTTTAAAAATTTATAGTTTATTCATATGGAGTTTAAAAATGCATGTAAAGAAAATTGGAAATCCTGTTTTGACTCTCATCAAGATCCACTAAGCATTTAAGTATTTCCACCCTAGTTAAAGTGCACAACCTTTATTCTTAAGAATTATAGCCCTATTATGATACTATTGATTTTATCACTTGCATTGTTTTTTCATATAACCTTTTGATCTCCATATTACTATTCACATAATTTTGTAATTACTAGTACATTTTAAAAAGCCTTAAAGTATAATTTTTTGAATGATAGGCTCCAATATGCTACTATTGCTTTCAAAACATGTCTAATTTTCATTTGTGTTCATACAATTTGAACTTTTGAGCCATTGCACACCGTTGCTTAATCACCATAGAGTTGATAGAAATTTAGACAATTTTATAATGGGAACTAAGCTCAAATTTCTTATTCAAGAAATTTTGGATGCAATTGTCTTAACCCCTAAATGAATTTGATTATGTTTTCACTAAAATCACTCCAAAATTGCCAATTCTAGTATAGTAACAAATTATAGAAAAAAACCATTTTGGACAAATGTGACCTTAGGATCTTAACTTATTTTGGTTTGAAAAGATGTGCCAAAAATTTCAGAAATTTTCACCTTGCAAATTACAAGATATTAGCATTTGAAGTTATAAAAATCCTTTTTTTGGCCCTTCAAAAAATTGGGCAGCTGCACTTCATAAGGTCACATTTGTATGAAAAATGTTTAAAATGGTGGTTATTCTTTGAATTTATTCTTCAAATTAAGTTGGCTACATGCTTAAAAAATTTCAGATCATTTGGAACCATACAACATATAGGAAAAAATAATTAGTAGAAAGAAGTAGAAAATCATTGAAAATACCAAATTGATAACAATTTGTTTATGGAATTAAAAATGTCAATCCTCATGGTTGTAATGTTGTAATAAATAATCTACATCTAGGATTTTTTTTTTTCCAATTTATTAAAAATTGAGTTAAATAAAGGACTTTAAAGTTTGTCTTAGAGTAGAGATTCAATAACAACTCACAAACTCAAACTCCTAATAACTTTTGACTCATTGATCAAAATAGAATGATTCAAAGCTATCTAAGTATATATAAATCTAAAGAATCAATTTCAAATTTTTATTTTAAAGAAAAAGTGATTTTTGAAGAAGTTTTTTTTTTGTTTCCTGAGTTGCCTGCCAGGCAATGAAAAGACATATCATACAATAACTTTTTAACCATGTAGTCAAAATTTACGAAAATTGTTGGGCCTTGAAGCTACTCCTTAAACACATGTCGTGTTAAGATTTTAGCAAAAATATAAATAAAAACTCCAATCATAGTGAGCTATCTAAAATTGTTAGGTGTCAAAAAATACAGTTTGGATATTTAGGGATTAATGGAGTAATAGCTGTGAGGTATATATATTTCATTGTCATATGGTCAAACATCATTTTTGAGGTCAACGTGACAAAATTTGACATTTTTCTATGGATGCTGATTTTTCAATAGTTTTGGTAGAAAACCAAATTATTGTGATTTTTGAAAGTTCAACTTGTATTGAAATTGCATCAATTAACAAAAAATAGTACTTTATAGTTTATATCTAAAAATCATTTTTATAGTAGAAAATATGAAAGAAAAAGTGCACAATTATGTTGTTTCATTTGAATTCTATAATATAGAACTTACATTTTACAATTATTCATTGAATGATTTGGGATTTTTTCAAAATTTTTAAATAGAATAGAAAAAGGACTTCTTAGACTTAGACTAGCATTTTGGTTAATCTATCAATTAGGACTTGGACTCTTTTAAATTTTTTATACAATAAACAAATGTCATTCTTGAACTTCATCTAAAGGAATCTACAACTTTTCTATATGTGATTTAAAGCCAAACAACTTTAATACACAAGCATAATTATTAGAGAATTTGCTTTGTAAATATTGAAAAAGGAGCCCAATACATACTTATTGAATTAAAAAAGGTGATCCAACCTTCTATGCTTATTTGAATTATAAAAATGTTTTTGTATCTAAAAATATTTTCTTGAAAGATAAATAGAAGGTAAATCTTTACTACTTTTAATTTACATTATTGGACTCTTATAGAATAAATTATAAATTAAGAAGATAAAATTAGAGGTGATCCGAAATCATCCACACCCTAAGACATTCATCAATACATTCAAAACTTTAATGTGTATCTACATATTAATGAATAACCTTTGAAGAACACAACTCCCCATGACTAAAGTAGTCACCCAAAATGCTTTGGTTATTGAACTAATAGGTGCATTCTTTCTTTTTATAATGAACAATGAAGTAATCAATAAGACATTTTTGGTCCTAAACATCTTCAAAGGTTAAAAGGTTCAAATTGCAACATGTCTAATATACTACCTTAACAACTACAATAGAACTTCTAATAAGTAGTAAGACTACGACCAATTTGACACATTACATTAAAAAGGTTATTAGTATAAGAGAGGATCATTTGAATTTATGACCTTTGCATAGGGCCAAGGTTGGGACTAGCAATCAATACTACTATAGAGAGGTTTGTTATTTGAGAGAGTGCTACTTATTAGAAGTTCTACTATATTAGAAAAATTCCAATCAAGGATTTTTTCAATCCTTCTAAGGTAGAGTAACTTACGCTGCATTTTGAACAATTGGGAGAATTCCAATCACGAATTTTTTTCCAATCCTCCAAGCTTGTGATCTTCACATGAATGATGAAGCTATTTGTATAAAAAAACAAAACATGCAAATTAAACGTGAAAGATCGTTGATACCTCTGAGCTCACCGACATATATTCATACAACTTTAGCAATATCATCCTACTTCGAGTGATCCTTGCGATTCCACCCTTCCTGAAGAAAACTTTTCTCACCGAACATTCCAAACTTTCTCCAAAATCGCCACTGAGACAAAAATTGCCACAAAAACAAATTCCTGGTTCCAAAGCTATGTAAGTCCAACAAAGTCCAAAGCACGCGGTAACATTACACAGATCAAATTCTTACTGCTTGTCTGCAACTCTAATTACAAGCACCTGACTTGTTACAGATCAGAGCCATTGTGCTCTCAAATACACAAAAAGTCGGCAAAATGCCCTCGTCTCCTTCAGTTGTCCACACTGTCTAGAAGTACAGCTTGTTAAGACACATAGACTACTACTAAGCCACACAGACCTAGATTAGCGAGTCTTCCTCCCGAGTTGCAAAACTAAGGACAGTTCTACATGAGCAAACAAAGCAAACAAAGCCTTGTCCATGATAAATCCGATCCGAACTAAGTTAAGCGCAGTTTCACAAACCAAGCCCACTAGTGACACTGTTTCCCTCGAGTCCAGACCGAGAAAGCTGCTCTACTACAATAAACCATAAGGACGTAAACAGCAACTGCTTCCATTGAATGAGTCCAAGCTCGGGATAGTCTTACTAACTAAACCACGTTGAACCTAAACAGCAACTGCTTCTCTTGAAAGCAAGCTCTACTAATAACAAAGATCTAGACAGCAATTAAGTGCAACGCTAGATCGATCAATACGGTGACGAGGGAGTGAGAGGATTCGACACCGTATGGCTCGATGGGCTCGTGGATTTCTGCAGGTAAAGCTTCTGGAAGTGGAACAGCATCCTGACACCAGGCAACTCCAGGCCCGTTTTGTCGTACAGTTGCACGCACCGGTATCCGTTTTTGAGCTCGGTGATGGGCAGGCACGTCTGCCCTTCGAACTCGTCTTTGCTTTCTTCGTCGTCGTCTCGGACTTCGATGCGGAGGAGGGCTAGTTCAGGCACCCGGAGAGAGAAGTCGTACTCCTCGTTCCAGTGGGGAACCCACGTGTCTTCTACCGGCTGGGTTTTCCACTTCGCCTCGTCGGCAGGCACTCCTGCAATTAGCACCTGCACATCCCAAGTCAAGTCGAGTCGAGTCGAAGTCAGTCTCCCATCAGTGCTCAACCTACATATTGTAAAGGCTACTTCTAAATTCTGTAGTAAACAATTGAAATTGTCCTCCTCAACACGTCCATACGATTGATTCATGTAAGATGAAGCATTCTTTCTTCTTTCCATTGAGATACATCATGATTTTTTTGAAACATCACTCAATAAATATTTATTGGATGGATGTCACTTTTCACAACATTCGTAGTCCACCCAGTGGAAAGATGAGCGCTTCAAGTTGAACCAAAAAAGACCATTCAAACGTTTGCATTCTGACTTCCTATCATCATGTCATTAATGTAACATATGCATCAAAGTTCATTATATTGATTGTATCAAATGTTTTGGTTAAAGTTTGTGATTTGCCTTGCTATCATGTCATTAATAACACAGCAAAGAACACCAGGAAGCCTGAATTCATCTTTCTGATTGTATCAAATTCTTAGCTAAAGTTCGGCTTCCTATTATGCTATTTAATAACAAAAAAATGAGCAAATAGAATTATACGGTATATGAGTAGAAGAACGCTTGATAAAACTCAAGCTCTATAAGAGAAAATCGATCTTGGGCTAAAGAAGAATGTGATGTCAGAAGACTGTGATGTTAATTCCAAGTCAGAAGTGTAGTCCTACAAGGGCTAAAGAATGTTACAAAGGTCATGAAAATCGTGTAGAATGAACACTGAGCTGAAACAAAAGTTCGAAGCTTACCCTAGTGAAGAAATCAGGGGGTGAGAAAAGGTCGAAATGGCGTTTAGAAAATGCCTTATCCCAGCCCAGGCTCATCATCACCTTGACCTGTAATCCAGCAGAAACACAATTCGAGTTTGGGAGTTACTATCTCTAGTTCACAAGTTAAGTTCAAATACTATGAGTTTGCATTCAAAGTGTCATATTAGCTCTTACTTTGAACAAAAATGAGATGGTACAAGGCTTATCTAAAATTTGGTCTCTTTGCACACTAGAAAATCCGTTACCAGTGAAAAGATGCTGCAAGATGGCAAACATGATGTAAATTTCAAGGTAGTCCGCAGGAGCACTTTTATGTTTAGTTTGATTTGGGTAGGGAAGGTAGCAAGCTTAGCACCCTAGAGGCAAGACTCAGTAACATTGCCAATCACTGCATGACTTAAGTAAGATCTAGGTGGCACTGATTTTGAAGTCTGAGGTGTACTGGACCAAGGATTCACTGTTATAAACAACAAATTATATTAAACATATTGTGAAAAATTGATAATTCAGGTGGGGTCAAACTTAATATCATAAGAATCGATGCAGACTATTGCATATGTTGGCCAAAAAAGAAATAAACTTGGATAAAGAAAGTCCCCATACGACCGATTAAGGCAACTCACCCTCAAAACCATCTGCACATCCCTCTGTGATGAGGGGTTGAAAACCACACCACGAGGCACACTTTCCAAGAGAAATTTAGGCTTTAGAACGTATCCACATCCGCCATTAGACCTGAAACGGCCATGAGCTTGCCAAAGCTCCTTCCCATAACCCTGCAACATACAAATGCCATACATTATATGCTGGTCAGATCCTTGAGATAACTCTGCGCACTCAAAAAATCCCCTTGGATAACTTCTCAGTATTCAAACTCCGGAGAATTACAGTAAATTCGGATATAAATACAGATAAATATTAGGCAAAATCTAGACCAGAGACCAGTGAACTCGACAAGAAAGAACTGATACAAACTCAACACACTCAAACTCGTGCCCAAGTCTTACATTTTCAAATCACAACACCTTGTATACTTTATTTTCAAAACAGTACTGCATAACCATCTCAGTCGAACAAAAGAAGACTGACCTGCATGTTGAGGGCCACCATTTGACATCCATGATTCCAAGCGAGGACAGGGTTATAGTTGGATGAGTCAATTCGAGTACCAGCAGGATACACACGTAAAATGTTCCGCTCCGTGAATCTATCAAACAATAAATTCGTTATGAAAACAGTACTAATTTGCTTTTTGAAAGCTCTCCGTACCATCAACACAGCATATGAGAAAGATAAATGCATTCAGTGTCAACAAGACAAGATTAATATTAACAACACAGGATTGATCAAACTCCCTCACCCTACTTCAAACATCACAAGATAATAAAAGGGTTTTCAGTAATTTTTAGACGGTTTCGGGAACTTTTAGATAACATCATTAAGATTGTCTTCTCCATCATTCAAGGAGAGGCCTCTCAATGGTCATTTGGAGGCTTCCCAGTGATAACATCAATATCATCTATAACTATTAGGACGCATAGAAAATTCTCTTTGCTGCGTTGACTAAATGTTCATGGAACAATCTAATAATACTAAAAAACCTGTCTATTGGCAGTGCAAGCAATCTTTGAAAGAAATTGAAAACGAGACGCTGGTAACTCAAATTGAACGCAATATTATTTGCAAAAGCAAAGTGGAGGTGCATACTTGACCAGAAGTTCAGGACACTGTTCAGCGACATCTTCAATTTTAGACTCCGCAAGACTGATTCGTTTCACTGATTCTTCATCGATCAGTCGATCTTTCAAGGCAGTTCCCTTCACGGGCTTCACCTGCCGAATGGTGATGAGACGACGATACTCCGGAGCTTTCTTTGACATATCATCATCGTCACTGTCACTATCATGGACGATGATACCCTTGGTAGTTGCTGGGACAGCATCCTTCGCTCCTGCTGCTGCTGGAGAAGCACCCTTCGCTCCTGCTGCTGGAGAAGCACCCTGGCACGAGAAGGAAAAAAATGTTACTTCAATTGACTACTTCTTCAAAAATCTAGAACTGCAAATGCAACGAAGTTAGCAGTGTCAAAGCGCAAGCTCTGCATGAAGAAGCGATTCTCAAAAGTAATTTGAAAAAACTCTACACCACAAACCCAAGATAGGAAATTCTGGCACTAGAAGTCAATAGCGTTGACACCCCTATTGTCTCGATCATTCCACAATATGGGCACAAACTGAACTTCGTCAAGTGTTGGGATACCTCATGGATATGGAGATCTTCAACTTTATCACTCAGAGGCTCTTTCTGTTTGTCTTCCTTCTCGAGCTTCTTGATTTTCTTCTTATCTTTAGCAGCCGGCTTTTGGACAGCCTCTTCTTCCGCAGCCTCTTTCGGTGGTTTCGTGGACACTATGATTCGCCCTTTCAAATCCTCCGGAGTGGGGAACTCTTTCATCGCCTCGAGTGAGGGTGGGTAGAACAGCGCCTCTCCAAAGATTTGCAGTAACATCTGCACACAAACAAAATCATGGGGAAAATGTCTAAATTTTTACGTTCACGAGATGGCTATCACATACCATTCCAGAGTAGTAAACAACTTGCATCCTTTTTAAGGTATCACAAATCAGATTGACGAATCGACCCACTTTTGAAGCATTTATTCTATTGCCAAACATGAGGAACCTGACAATGGGCCCACATGCAAACATGCCAACCAAGGACAGGACGAAAGGAAAAAAACAATTCTAACACTGATTCGCAAACCTAAGAGAGTCTCCACAAGGACACCCTACTTGGCCTCTATGGGACGCCTAGAAAGAACACAATGTGAAGAACAAAAGCTCTACAAAATTGGATGAGTCACAAACCTCTGCAGCTTTGGCCTGCAACTCGCAAGTAAGATGATCCTCGAGAGTGACACAGACGGGATACTGCGACACAAAAAAAGCGTTCTCCTTGATGGCTATCAAGCACTTCTCAAAAGTCACTGGATCGGTTAGTGTGCTGCAAAACATATTAAAAAACATCATATGTTAGAACACTAGAATACAAAACCCCAAGAGCACTCAACCTCTGCAGACCAATTGCAAAGAAAAGAAAGTCTTATGCATTCCAATTGCCATTGTCATTGCTATGGCCATTTCACCAGCTAAGATAGTAAAGCCGTTAGGAACCTGATCAATCTCCAATACAGAGCCCTGCTACAAACAGCAACTCATCTATTCATACATTTGGTTGGTCTTTAATTATCAAGTTGGGTGCAAGCATGAATCGGCGAAATGTTTATGACACTAGATCTTTGAAAACAAATGGAAATCTCCACTGCCAATTACAGTGTCCTACAACCTCCCACTTTCAGATAACAAAAGAAATTCAAACAGAGTGATGATATTATGATCCCAACAGATTTGGCTCTTGAATCCAAAGTGATCTATTGAGTGAACTCCCAAAGGAAGCACACTCCCACATATTGGTTAAAATACTTCAAGTGACGCAAATAGTATACTTTCATCACCAACAAACTATCTGCCAATTCACAGAAAGTTGCATTGGAAAACAAAAAGACACCTACTTTCCGTGAGTGACCTTGATGCCGCCTGCATCATCAGGCCACAAGTCCAATTCCACGACGCGCACGCCGCGTTTGAGTGCATTGACGATGGGCACCTCGCTGCTGGCGCTGCTCAGCTGATTGCCCGTCAAGTACGAGTTATGGCCAGTGAAGATCCAGTAATGCGAGATCGGCTGCTTCATGTCTTGATACACCTGCAACACATCGGCATAGACAAATCCTCAAAACTCAACAACAAAATGCTATGCACTAAGTCTCTAAATCAAGACCAAACCTCCAATCTCCAGCACTATCTGCTGCAAGAAGAGTTGGCAATACATGTAAATCTGTAGAGTATCTTTAGATACTAGCACGAAAGGGATGTATGATCTTCTAAGAATTGAAGTACTTCTCGAAACCCAGTGACAAGAGAATCAAAAGCATGTGCATCTAGATAGCAACAACACAGACTCTAATGACAGCAATAGACAGCACCCAAGCGATGATTGATGGTCCCTAGAAACCTAAGAACTGATTGACGGTTCCTAGAATCCAAAACAAGCCCAACCAATGTGAAGGTCGGCGGTCCCTACTTCGGTGGAGATGGCGCTATTGAGCTTGGGGTTGAGCACAAAAGCAATGAAATCCTCCTTCTTCATCTCCAAGCTGTGCAGCTTGGGCACCTTGCTATTCTCCTTGCGATTGAGCTCCAGCAGTCGCTTCGCATCCTCCAGAGTCGCAGTGTCTTCGCCTTGCTCTGTTCGCAAGAACTGGAGCAATTGCTCGGGACCCATCTTTTGGTCGCCATCGCAGTACTTCGTGAAAACCTCCGCAGCCAGATCTTGCCCAACAGCACCCATCTTGTTCTTCCTACTGAATGGAGAACACATCTTGCTCTTCCTTCAGAACTCCTCTAGAGCTTCTTCACAATCCTTACAACACGGGATTCTTCTCAGATTCTTCAACGGCCACTCACAAAGCCCTAATGCCAGTCCTTCCGAAAGACACTCTTGAATCGCAAGCAATGATGCATAAGCTTAAAAGCTTACAACACTGCGTTTGGATAAAATTGCTGGAATGGGTCAAAATCTGAGCTTGCTTTCCGGAAAAGCACTCAAAGATCTGGCAAAGTGGCAATGTCCGTGTCAGGCCACTGTGCAGGTTAAGGGACTGCCACTTGGTAAGACGCTGAGAAACCCTAAATTAGGGGGTACGCCTGTACGGTCCTCGTCAGGCTACAACCGTCCAAGTCCCAGCATCCCAGACCTGATTTTTTTTTATTTCATTCCATGGAACACATTGAGAATTTGCAAAATGGGTCTGATTTGATTGTGAGCCTTCGATTGCCTGCCAAGTGCCAACTGCCCACCTCGATTGTCATATACTTTTTGAATTATTCAGCAATAAAATAGGATGAGATAACAGGGTGGATGTGGTCAACAATCCTTGAAACTCGCCGACGACATCATTGGAAGTCTAAGCTTATTCGTGGAGACTCTGGTCACTCTTATCTGAAGCTTAATTTAGGAACTGGAGCTGTGCAGGTCAGCAGATGAAAGAAGAGTGGAAGAAAGGTCGGTGATGGTATGTCGGTGCTCTGCATCTGCAAATTCTTTCTGATGCAAAAAGAATTGTGTGTTTCAGAAGTATTCCACGATGAAGGTGTTTGATGCCAAATGGGGATGTTCACATGGAACAGCCAATGAAATGTTCAAAGTTGAACTAGTTTCCAATCTTCCCCATTTTTGATAATGGCATTGTGTTGAATGAATTGGTTGCTGCCGGTTGCACCGTTGCTTGAGTAAGCATTAGCTAGTCCGCTTGTTAATCACTCTAATTGCTCTATAAAAAGGGGTGTCACGTTTCACAATTTGAGCCACAAGCCTTGTTGTTTATTTTCAAACTCAACCTTGCATGATTCTAAACCCCACGAATCTCGTCTGCAAGTACTAAACCCCTTCAGAAACTTCATAATCGATTCCCTCAAATCATGTCCATCCTCATCAGAATCACAAGTCTCAAACCTAACACCCTGAAAGTTTCTCTACATGCAGAATGTTGTGATTAACCCTTAGGAGTGCATCTCTTCTAGCGTCTCTCCTCCCAAGCTCTGAAATCCACTAATTAGGTCAAACTTGGTCCCCAAATTAGGTTACAAGTTTCTGCAAATTCTCAGATCCCAGAATGGCGCCCATCTTCTCCTATTTCTGCATTGCCATGATCCTCCCCTTCTCCTCTGCTTTTTCAGAAACTGACTCCCCAATCTCCCGTTTCAAAACCTACTTGCGAATCAACAGCGCCCATCCAAACCCTAATTACTCTTCCACCACTTCCTTTCTCCTCTCCCAAGCCTCGCAAATCAATCTCCCCTCCCAAACGCTCCACTTCACCCCTTCAAAACCTATTGTGCTAATCTCATTTCCAGGTTCAAACCCCTCTCTCCGCTCTCTCCTCCTCAACTCCCACACAGACGTAGTCCCAGCTGAATCTTCCAAATGGACTCACCCCCCTTTCTCAGCTTTCGAAGACTCACAGGGCAACATCTACGCTCGTGGAAGCCAAGACACGAAGAGCATTGGGATGCAATACCTGGAAGCTATTCGTCTTTTAAGAGCTTCCAAGTTCAAGCCCTTGCGTTCTGTGTATGTGAGCTTTGTTCCTGATGAGGAGATCGGAGGGGATGATGGCATGAAGAAGTTTGTGAACTCGCAGGAGTTTGCGAAGCTTAATGTGGGTGTGAGTTTGGATGAGGGGTTGGCGTGTGAGGAGGGATTTTATAGAATTTTCTTTGGAGAGAGGAAGGTGTGGCAGTTGGTGATTAGAGCAATGGGGGAAGGGGTACATGGAGGGAAGATGAGGGAGGGAAGCGCAATAGAGAATTTGAGGGAGAGTTTGGGAGCAGTTTATGAGTTTAGGGAAAAGGAGTTTCGGATGTTGAGAGAAGGGGTGAAAGCTGAAGGGGAAGTGGTGGCGGTGAATAATGTGTTCCTACGAGCCGGCACTGCAACGGACGATGTGAGTGCATTACTCTAACTGAGGTTTAGGGTTTAGGGTTTAGGATTTTCTGTTTGTGCTTGAGAATCAGTTGCATCAAATTAGCTTCCATAATGCTTGCTAAGTTCAGGATTCAGGGTTTTCTGTTTCTGCTTGAGAATTTATGGCATCAAATTAGGTCCGCCGAAGGGTGCAGGATTTTGGTGTTTTTTAGGTTTTGAACTTACAGAACTGCGTGATCGTCTACTTTCGTATGTTTGTCTTCCTTTGTGTATGTGAACGGTACCTGGTTGGCAGTATGGAGCTTGTCGGTCGTTTTCCTGGCATCTGTGGGTATCAGTATGCTTCAGTATTTACAGCTATATTGCAGTGCATGATTCCTGCGTGCGTAGGGTTTTAAGGTTTAGGTTCTTGGTGGTTTCTAGGTTTCAAAGGTACAGAACGGTATGTTTATCGTCCTTCGTGGACGCGGATACGATTGCTTCCTAGAGATCCTTGTTCAGCAACCTTTGGAATGACATGGTAAGGAGTACCTGAGACCTTGCTTTCTGAAGGTGAGCGCAATTTGAACTAGCGAAAGCTCCGCAAGCCATTGATTGTGCTTGAGATTCCATTGAATCGGGCCAGCTTTCATCATGCTTACCAAGTGCAGGGTTAGGATTTAGGGTTTAAGGGTTTGGGGTTTTCTAGGTTTAAGACATACATAACTGGATGTTTCTATTCATATATTTGTCTTCCTTGGTGTATGTGGACATCATGACAATCTAGAGAACCCTTGCCAAGCACTCTCTGATTTGGCATATAAAGGATTCCTTAACCCCTTGTTTTGGAAACATGTGAGCTTCTCGAGTCAATGAGCCATTTCTGCATTTTGAGCAGTTTTCAGTTTGCTCGATTTTCTCTGATTTGAAACGACTTTCTCTTATAAATCTTGGATGGCATTGTTCTCAAGAAGTCCCACCGCTCTAGAATGTTATGACTAGCTCTTGGTAATATGGAGCTTGTAATCATTTTCATGGCATTTGTGGGTACGCCGCAGTTAATATTAGGTCTGGTGTATTTTTTTTTCTCACACATTTGTCTCCCTTCGTATTTGTGGACACTAGAGGTTGCCAGTATGGAGCATGCCGTTCGTTTCATGCCATTTATGGGTTGGGTACCTGTAACCTGTAGTTATTACACCTAAATTCCTGTGCATGATTCCTGCATGTATACTTAAAATCCAAATTTTGAAATACTCTTAAGTAGATTGCCGAATCACCATGAAGTGTCTGCATTTGCAAGCTTGAAACTCATCGGAGTTCCACCATGGAAGGAGGCATCTAATGTGTGGTTCGGTGGATTTAGGGTTTTGTGATGAATCTGCAACCATCAGAGGCAGAGGCAGGGTTTGACATTCGAGTACCACCATTTGTGGATATGGAGGAGTTTGAGAACGAGATTCGAACCAAGTGGGCACCCGCCTCCCGCAACTTGACTTACACAGTGAGTTCTACTTCATCGTCACCTTGCTTTTTGATGAGATTTATTGTTAGCACCCTTGTTGTTGTCTTCTTCTTCTGCTAATCAATCCGAGGATCATCAATGTAAGGTAGAGGATACTATTTGCATCATTTTTAGCGGTTATGTAGGACTGTGTTCTTTGGGAGATTAGTATTAATAGAGCTTTGTAGACCGCTACTGAAAGGATCGTAGACAACCCCATTTCCGTTTGAAGACTAATTGCCATAAACGCTTAGCCAAATCATGCCTACACCCGAATTGAATGCCAACAAAGTGTATGAATGAGGTGTTGTAGGTATAACAGGGATCAGGTCTGAAGGGTTTTAGTATCCTCTACCTTAGATTATAAATTACACCTGCACATATAAGTGAAGCATGGGTGCAGAAATCATTAGTTCAAAGTGCATGAGAAAGTACTCAAAAACTAAGCTCCAGCTTGTTGGCTGTAGTTGACTCAAGTAGAACCACGAGCTTCAAAGGGACTGCGAATACCAACAACTGCCAGTGATATGAACCCGTGGTGGGATCTATTGCAAGAGGCTGTAGCCAAAGGCGGAGGAAAGCTGGGAGCTCCCATGATTCGTCCCTCAGCTTCCGATTCTCGTTACATCAGAAACCTCGGCACTCCTGCGTTTGGGTTCTCCCCCATGTCTAATACCCCTTCGCTTCTGCATAACCATAATGAGGTTTGTCAATCCCTAAACCCTAAACTCTGAAACTCTGAAACTCTAAAATTCTAAACCCTGACCTACCACTTTCTCGTTGCAATTTTTTTCTGTGGGAGTTGCATTTCTGTGACGCAGCTTCTCTTTAACTTGTCTAGCAACGCGATCATTCTATGGTAGTGGATACTATTTGCGTCACTTTCAGCAGCCTAACTGGTATGTAGGGAGTGTGAATTTTGGGACATCACTATTGAGTTGTGAAGAGATCACCATGTATGAATTTCTAATGCAATTTCGAAGTGGGCAATTGTAGACCATTGTAAATGGAAATAGACAATCTATGGGAAGGCCAGTGGCCATAGACATTTAGCCAAGTCATGGTTACACCTCTTGCTAAGTGGCGGTCAACCAACTGTATGAATGATTGAGTTTTTGTTGGTAATAGGGATCAGTATGGGAGACGGGACCAGGGCTCTAACGGTTTTAGTATCCTTGAAACTTCCTTTTGTACCTTGACATCCAGTCTGATAAACCTTTTTTTGTGATTGTGTCCAGTTTTTGAATGCTCGGGAGTATTTGCAGGGCATCAAGGTCTACAGCGAAATCATCAAGGCTTTTGCAGGTCACGTGGACATTTCAGACTCTTAATTTACATTCATTTCCTTTTCCCACACTTGTTGAACTGATGCATACATGTCCGTTAGCAGTGTAAATATTTTGATGGATTTCAAGGTTGTAAATTAGTGTAAAACACAGTGGAGGATTCTAAAACCATTAGGGAGCTGATCCCGTCTCCTATGCTGACCCCTATTATCAACAGCATCTCATCTATTCATACACTTGGTTAGCCAACGTTGGACTTATTAGCAGGTAGTGTAAGCATGGCTTGGCTGAATGTTTATGGCTGCTGCACTTTGAATGGAATTGGAATTGCCTTTTGTCACTTACACAGTATTGATCTTCAATTTCCCACTTTGAAATTACATAAGAAACTCTTGCATAGTGATAAAAACTTGATCTCAACAGATTTGTCTCTTGGGACACAAAGATCTCTTTATGCGTCTCCTAAAAATCACATCTGTTAAACTGCTATAAATTCCTACATATGCTAAACTGCTTAAATTGATACCTAACTAAAGTAGTATCCTCTGCCTCAGATTAAATGATAGATATCGCTCACAAAGCAAAGCTTGCAGTGAGGTCCAAATTCTTAGGATACAAGTACTCCAGCATTGATTCCTCCCAAGACTTCTAACATTGGTGTTTAGAAGCAGGACTCATAGTTCATGGCGAGGAACAGTTTGGTGCCATGTAGGATTTTCAGGCTTGAATCCAGGTACCTTGTGCATGCTTGCACCTCAAATTAGCTCTTGTTAAAATTCATGTGGTCATGTTCAAATTTAACCTCTGGCCTCATTTGCCGTTATTGTACAGTTTGTCTGTATTCTTTTTCTGAAACAAACGGTTTTGCTGTGCATTGAAGGGTAGGTAGTTGAATATTCTATCAAATTTATATTGTTCTCACCTGAAGATCTGTAGAAATGCATCTTTGAATTTAGCCCGAAATTCACAATCGTTGCAGCTATTTTCGTCAAGCGGTTTAATTCTGTAACGCAGGACTTTACTTTGACAGCAGATTGAGCGATCAGTAATTATGTGTTTTCGTAGCATCATTCGTTTTGTGATAAGTAGATATGGAAATTCAATTAAGTAAGGAGAAACGCCCACTTTGCTATCAGCTTCTTGTATTTGTAAATGAAATCTAAATTTAATTCAAGGCTTTTTATCAAACTTTAGAGTTGTATTGATTTTTGTAGTTAACTATGTATAGTGAAAATATTTCAATTCTCAAAATGAATATTTCAATTCTTAAAATAAAATAGGATGAATTTAATTGTAGAATCTTATCAATTGTCATGAGTGTACAAAACTTGGATGTTAAAAGGGTTTGTAGATTATGAAAGTAAAAAGTTTGAATTAAAAGTAAAAGCATCTTTTTAGTATCCTATCTTATTAGATTAGTGAAGTTTGAAAGTCAATAGAAAAAAATATTGTATATAATAGAAGTTAAATTTTGTTTTTGAAAAGCTATCGAATTAGTGAAAAGTAAATGCTACAATAGATCAAAAGCATAGAATAAGATTGAAAATTTAAGTTCACTTTATAGAAAGTTCAAGTACAAATAGACAAAAAATAAAAGATTCACCCTTCTATAATTTTTTTTCTAGAGTTAAATTTGTAGAATCCATAATGTGTACTTGTATTCAATTACAAAAGAAACTTTTTATGTTTTCAAAAAATAATATTAAAAAAATAATTAAATGAACTAGGTATTCTTTGAAATTGAACATCATATGAAGTTTTCATTGTCTAAAAATACCTTTTGTAAAAGATGAATGGTTATAAGGTAGATTATTTTTTAAAAAGATTAGATCATGGGCTATATTACGTATGAGGTGAATATTGTAACCCAATTGTCTTTCTCTATAATGTAGAGAAGTAAATATCTAGAGCCAACATTTGTAAATGATTACATTTGCAAATTTTGTATTGGAAAATGTAGAAATGCATAGATTTTGCGTTTATCTCAACAAACACATCAAGTAGATTTTGTTGAGGCAAATGTAGATTTCTTTTTAAAGAAAGTAAGGTCACAAGGGTGTCATTGAAGTTATAAATAAATGGAGATACTAGAGTAAGCAATTCATTCCCGACCACTAGCCCCTCTACTTCTATAGTATAGGCTGTAATATTTCTAATCATAGTTTTGTTTACATTACAATTCATGTATAGTAGGACTTATAAGAGTTAGAAAAATGTCCAAGAAGTGTATATTGAAAGCATAGAATGATCATGACATGTACATAATTATTACTTACATTAATTTTGTAAGCAACCTATGGTTGGAATTACAGCAACCTATATAACAAGAATAGATTGTAGACTTAATTGTAGAAAATCTTCAAGAAAAAAATTCAAAATAATTTCAATTTAGAACAAGAAAATGTAAAAAAAAATTTAATCCTTCATAAATCAATTTCCCTACACAGGAAAAATATTTCCATGAATACACCTATCTAGTAGCTATGTTGAATTCTCTAAATGGTCAAAAATGGTTCATCATTCCACAAGTAGTGACTAGAATTTGTATTATAGCAAAGTGATTGATTGGGTTGAATACATAGTTAGTTATAAAGCAAATAGAAAACTTGCTAGGAAACCAACTTGGTAATGAAGATATATTGTTGAATTAGTCTAATTAACAAAACTAGAGGGCTTACAAGTCATTTTTCATCTTTTTATACTTATGAGCACAATTAATTTTGTATGAATTTTTTTGTGAAAATTTTCTAAATTCTTTTTGAATTATAAAAAATGAAAAGGTTCTCATATCTTTTTTTTGCTATTTTTTTTTCTTGTGACTTCTATAGTACTCTACAGCAATCTACAATATTGTATAGTATTTAATCAAAGTTTTAGATTTGCAAAGGTGTTGTTGACATATAGTTGTAGTAGTAATATATAGCATTGTTAGTCCTATGACCAAAAACATGAAGTGTTTCTTGCAATCATCCTAGAACCTCTTTCCTTATACCTTCTATGGCAATCAGTAAGTCCTAATGAGCTATATATATATTTTTTATACGAACCCACTTATTATAGGCACTCATTGTTATTTTCCAAGCATTGTCATTGTAAAATCATCCTATTTAGTGTAAATACTAACAAATTAATTAAATTGAAAATGTAATATTCCAACTAGGAGGGACTAAGATGAAACTTTGATTCAACTAGGTCTATTTCTATATTTAGTGATTTTGCATACAGAAGATTAGGCATGAAGCAAATTCAATTGTATATCTTACAAGATTGTTGCACTTTCAATAGTTGACAATGGACAAGAACTTCACTAAAAAAGGTTACTATGTCTTTAATATAGCATCATGACATGCAATTGAATTTAAGAAAATCATCCTCAGTAACTTGATTTTTACCTCATTTGGCAATATTATTCACTAGCAAATTTCCCCATTAGAGTTACAAGGATCTTACAAAATGCAATACTAGCTTCAAGACCACTAAGTACTTACAACAAATTTATATGTAATTTCAAATTAAATGTACTCCTAACATTAAACTACTAGTAACCACTATCAACGGCTTTGCTCTCTCTAGAATCAACCAAAGATTTTTGGCAAGCAACAACTCCATGATCAAATTAATATATACACATAAGAAAATTTGTTAAACTAAAGCCTAGTTAAATTTACTCATTTATTATGCTTACTTTTGGTATTCACATGCTAGAGCAATTTTCTTTGACATTTGATGCATTTGCACATTTATAAGCAAATGGCTTTTCAACAGTATCTTTGTGTCTTTTCTATCTTGGTCAGACAATGTCAATTTTTTCACATCGAATTTTAATGCATGAATTTTCAAATCTTTCTTGTCAAAATTGTACTTTAAATTGGAATCTTTACATTGTACTCTAGTACAACTAATGCAGGATTTTTTCATCCTAATGTAAGATTGAATTTTTGTATCGGGATGTCCATCAACATCAGGTCAAATATACCCTAATACTTCAAAATCACAACAAGATCCAAACAACCAAAAAAAATTAAATCCAAACATTCATGAAGTTGATGAGGTTTCAGCTTCAATGTTTGTCGAGCTAGACAAACTATCCATCATGTTGAAGTGTTGAACAACATGTTCATCAAATTGGACGACTTCAAAAATTGTCAAGTTGTTTAGTCAAATGATGGATAGGCCAATCTAGTCCATCTAGATTGCAATTGTTTTCATCCACATTCTATCATGACAGAAATTGGAGTTGAAGGCTAACAATAATTACGATAAATATACTAACATCATGACATGAATAGTACAAGTCTTGGAAGACAAAAGGTCATGGAGTTTAGGTTGATCATCGTATAGACATCGGAATACCTATCAAAACATATCAAGTAGTCATGTTAGCATCTTCTTAAAGAACTTTGTGTTTGGATTCCTAGACCTTATTCATTGCGTGATAGAAATAGTATTCTTTAGAAAGCTGATAGACTTTCATGATTATAAGAACTATCTAACTATAGATGTTGGCATCACCCTCTACTACCTTGATGGTTTGGAGCAATCTCTTGTCCACAATGGTAGAACTAATGCTCAAGAGTCTAATTGAGGTCCAGGCTTTAGACAGTTGTTGTTAAAGACCAAAAGACTACAACAATCAATTTCCAACTTAAACAAAGAAATTAAGATATTGGTAGGAATGAACAAGGGCATACAATGGATCTGGACAATTAAAGATCTTTTATCCAAGTTCATGCTTGTTTCGTCTTTGTTGGGATCAATGGCCTTGGATAGAATTGTTGAAGATGTCATATCTTATGGACAATCATTGACAACCATACCATGTGCTTCTGAAGACCATAATCTAAACCCTAAACCATTTTATACTAAATCCTTAAAATCCACTTTCTCAATCAAGGTTTTAATTATGATCTGAAGTGGGCTAAATGCATCAATTGTCATGACACATCAATGGTGATGGATCCTAATGCATCAAGCGTTTAAATACAAGCAGCTTAAAGAAATTAATTTTTTTAATCCAAAATTTATTGTATAGTAAAAATATTGATGAAGTTCATTAGATCTATCGTCCATGTCGATCAAGCTAGATAACCAATCTATTGAGCTAAACGGCTAGTCTTTCAAGTTTTTCAAGTCAAGGTTGTCAAGTTTATCAAGCTAGACAAGTAAGTCTATCAAGCAAGTATGTCTTTAGAAATTGTTGGGTTGTTTGGTCAAACAATTCTTTCCACCTAGGTTGCAATTGTTTTTATCTAAATTGTTGATCATGATAATTAATTACCCTCCTAATAGTATTATTTTCTATGAGTTGAAAACTAATATTTTAATGGATATACTCATGGCATAACATGACATGATACAAACAATCATGTCCTCAATTATAACTAGTTTGTCCATACCAATTCTAAAATCACAAATACTCACTATAGTGCATCTTCAAAAGGCTTAGATCAATTGAATCCAACACTACTACTAGAAGTCTCTCCTTTGAACTAGTTGATGGAACTACCAACTCCTCATAACTATCAATCCCTCTTCTACTTCCAAAATTAACAACCCTTCCTCTACTTAGCTCAAAATTGAAATTTCTATTAAATTGAGCTTTGTAGGAGATCTTGTGATGGGCGCAAAATACATTTTCAAAATGTATATCTAGGTAGGCATGAATCTAATAGATACATATCTTGTCATATTTTGACATTCCAACAAGAGAAGAAGGACTAGTTGGCAATGGTTTGCATTTAAAGGAATCCAAGGATATGCTTCTTTGTACATAAACCACCTTAATCCTCAATGTGTAGATCAAGTTGAGGTAAAACAGTTTTGAGAAAGCTATGAGTGGAACAATTTGAAGACTTCTTGGTACCCAACCTTCATGATAGTTTTAGAAAGAATCTTCTATTGCTCACCTAGATGAGTCCATCATTGTTGACCAAGTTTAAATTATTAGAAACAGTGCACTACGGCAATGTGATATTTAATACAATATTTTCTCAAATCACTGTAAAAAAACTCATGTTTTAAATGACGAATTTTAGGTGACATCTAAATGTAACAACCTACGTTTTTATATCAACAATAACATTTGCCATAACATCTTGGTATTGGTTATAATTTATTGAGTTTTAGGTCTAGAGGTTGCATACATTTTGGAGACATAGGGGTTTGGACAAGGCTATGATGTCTAGATAAAAAGACAAATAGACAAACATGATACCCCTAAAAAATATATGACACCATTTTAGCCTTTGATAAATGGTCATCTATTGTCCATGAACGTCACCATTTGTTAATTTTACCCACCCTTTGATGTATACTTTAGACACTATTGGTTGCCAAGATAGACAGTTGGATGTCCATATATTTAGCATTAACTTTAAATGCCATTGGTGGATGGATAGTTGCATATTTATATTTATATTTTTTACAAATAATTTTCTAAAATATTTTGGATATTGAATGCTTCTAAATGACACAAACCGTTTGTACTTCCTAGAGATAGGAGAGCTTCAAAATTTTCATTGTAATGGACTGATGTGAGGGTCTTGCTTTCATAACTAGGTTGCAATAGTGATTCCAAGAAAAACAATAACAAGGTGAAGTTATGGTTGCCGAGTTTCTATATTGTTTGGAAGAATTGTATTTGGTGCCAATTCTATTATCGTTGGTGTGCATTAGCATGAAACTTTGAATACCTTCAAATAACAATTCATCTTCAAGAAGCAAGTAGGTCACTTATTGGGTTGGGTGCATGGATGTGTTGAGGGGAAATTGGGCTTGTTTTTAGTTGCAATAAATTGCTTCTTGAAAGAGCTTCGGTAGCCTAACATCAGCACTACATCAGATTGACTATTTTTTAATACTTTTTTTTAAAATTGTTTTAAAAAATGAATAATTTATTTAAATTTTTTTTTTTTAAATTTTTCTGTAATTGCACCACGGGACTACAAAAATAAAAAACTGACAGCCTTTTGGAGGCCTCAGAACTTTTGTAATGCAAGGAATTTGACATGAAGTTTTGGGACATGCCATCTAAGTGATCTAACAACTCAATTTTTGCATATTTTGGTTTTTTAGCTAATTTATCGAATTTTTTCTAGTGTTTCTTTTCTTGGTCCAATTTGGAAGAAATTAATTCCAAAGAAATCCCTAGTAAATATCATAATTGATTCCTCTTTGTGATTTTGAGATCTATAAAAGCTAGTAAAACACAGGTCAACATCATCCCAATAAGACTTGTACAACAAGTAATGTAGGTTTACAATGTAATCTCTATACAACAATTGTTGATGTTTACTAAAGAAAAAGTGTCCAAGCCTTAGAGGCAAGTACACCTATGACCATAGATGGAGGTACTCACTCTTACCTCCACCAAATAAATTGTCACCAACAACAACCAATAACGGACGACTTTAGTTCCACAAAGATGGGGTTGTAAGATAACTCAAAAGGTGGAATGACTAAGAAAATGGCCAAGACAATGACTATCATCAATGAGCATTCATTGTCTTCAAGTCAATCTCTCTTTATGTCTCTATTTTCAAATTAGCACATTGTTCCTCAAGAATTGAACTAAGCTATGACTTCTCATGTATTTCTTCTTGAAATTAGATATGAGACTTTATTTCTTTCAAATAATCTTGTTGATGACGTATATGTTTGTAACTTGTTTAACAAAGACGGTGACAATTTTCAACAAATATGGAAATGTGGAACTTTGAATGCTAGGAATGTCAATTTGTATTTTAATGATGTGCAAAATTTGGATGTTCATTTGTTTGATTTGGGTTTGTGTAATAAAATTTGCATTATTCCATGTGCATAGTTTTCTTCTTTGTACATAGAGGAATTGTTTGAATTTTCTTGCATTGATTATTTTGGAGGGTACAATTGTGCAGAATTTTATAATCCACATGACATCATCAATATAATTTTTGTCTTGTTTTATTGTCCTTAGGTTTGTTTCAATGTACAAGAAGTTATTGTTGATTTTGTAGAAGATGGAGACGAGTGAAGTGCAATGAGCCTATAGCCCTATCGACATACAATCCAAATCCACTCTCTTGGCACTATCAATCAAGGCAACAATAGAGATTCATCTTCTGAGTACATATTCCAATTATTGTCATCAACAAAGTTTTCATATGAATTGAAAGGCTAAAGCAACTAAACCTAATTCCAAATACAAGAAAGTAGTTTGTACATCCTAAAGTGGCCACATGGAAGCCGGCACACAATTATAGAATAATGTTTGACACGTTCATTGCTATGTCCATCAAAAAGCATTTTGTTTTGAAAATGAAGAACTTTGTAGCTTACAAACTATCAAGAATTCAATGGAAAGTGAGGTTTTAGATTTGGCTACTCTTCTCTATAATTATAAAGAATTTGTAGATTTCTTTATGTTGTTTTAGCCTTGTACCATTTTTGAGTTAATTGTGGCCATGATAAACTTATAAGCTACAGTTAACCACGAGACAACTGAACTAAAGGCATCTCAAGTTGGTTTCTAGTTCAACAAGATGAAATTCTAATTTTTTTGGTGTTCTAATGTTCATGGCTTTGAAAGGAGTACCATAATTATATTAGTCATACAAAGTTGAATGATTTATGTAAAACACCCTCTATAGTGCATGCAATATTCTACACATGTTTTGAAAGGATGATTAGATTTATTCACTTGGTTTATAATAGAAAAATTATAAATGATAAGCTTGACCAAGATCATAGCAAATTTACAAAAATTAGTTGGCTAGTTGGTACACATAACAACTTAAGTGATTTATTTTAGAACTTTGAGCAAAACCTTTGTGTTGATAAAATGATGGTCAAGTACACTAGAGAATAAGGTAAAACCACCCACAGTCAACCACTTAAGCAATTTTAGACATAATTTTGAGTAGTATAAGGCAAAGCAAATATTTTCCTATGTACAAAGATAGAAATGACAGGGATTGCAAAAAATAGGAAATCTTATTGCTTGAAATCAATTTATTATGTATTTTGGGAGGCAAAAAGTACTCTAGACCCATAGCCAATGTCTAGACTCTTCCAATTCCACTCATTCAAGAACTACTTTCCCACTTATTACCTCCTACTTTCTTCCTCACTACCTTGGGACATATGTCCAGAACTTATAAGTCCAAGCCTTGAAAAGGAGCAAAAAACACTCTAAGCTTTGGTTGAAAATTTCTTTTAGCCTTGGTTGGAAATGATTACACCCTATAGGTTGGGCATGGGACTCATGTCAGGAATGGATGGCCCTACCATATTCCCCCATCCATCAATATATGAAGGCTAAATCCCCACACTACAGAAAATACTTTGGTATTTGACTAATGGTAAAACCAAATTAGTTCAAAAAATTAGCATATATTGTGGTGTGAGTGAGAATCAAAAGATCATAAAGACAAACATGTACTCTACATGGGCAATTCACACCAATAGGAAGGGGGTGGCAAGATGCCTTGACAATTACTCCAAGTAGGGCCAAGTAGGGTCAAATGTAACAATAGATTCATGCAAAGTGAATACATGATAGTCATCATATGGTACAATAAACAAACCCGTTTTACTTTTGTCTACTACAAATAGTCCTATTGATCCATCTAATTATAATCTCTAGTTATAAACCATTAGCAAGTGAATAACACTATAGAAATTACTTCTTTACTTGTACTTGTCCATTATAAATTTGAATATTTTTGACTTTATATTCAAATTAATATAGTGATATTCTACACTAGACTATTAGTGAGAAATTCACTTATATTTAAAAAAAAACTACAATACATTCCACACCAAAATACATGTATCAATTGTGCACTAATTGTATTATTTTTGAGAACACCAAAAAATTTCACAAATGCTTTTTAAAAGTTAGTAAATGATTGCTATTGAATTGGAGATTTTATAGTAAAATGATAAATGATACTATTCTACAATTAAATTAGTGAAATTTACCAATAATTAATACCATAATTTCCAACAATAACAAATGATCCCATAAAAAGGTAAATAAATATGGATGTTTTGAAGAATTGACTTCACACCGTATAGGATTGCAACCATATGAAGGGAAAAATTCTTATCATATGCTAGAATGACTACACCTATAATCAAAATTCATAGCAACTAAGCATATTTATCATTAATATCCCCCTCAAAAGTCCTAAGAGTCTCTTGAGGAGAATCTTGGAGGTTTAAGTAGGTATCTAAGATCTCAATTTTTTTCAAGATTTTTTGAAATTTTTTTAAAAGATAGGAAAATTGATAAGCTTTCTAGAAACACAATTTTTATTTCAATAGGCACTTGGAAGCAAAATTTATGCCACAATAAGCCCCAAATATGCAAGAAAAGCAACAAAAAGAATCTACAAAAATTTGAAGTAATTATTAAGAAAAAATCTTATAGGTTATATTTTTGTTTGTGTGGAAGACCTAATTCATTCCATATGTGGAAGTGATGTGAAAGGTTTGAATCTTTTTGCATTGGGGTCACTCTTAGCAAATTCTTGAGAAAATAATGTATTAAATCCGTTGATGAGCTGAATTAAAAAAATTTTAAATAAAAAGTTGTTCATGGTTTAGTTTCCTTTCTAGAACAATCTCATTGTTGGAATTTGTTTAGTGTGTTTCAATTCTATCTTAGAGCTTTCAACAATTTAGTTTTTCCTTCTATGGCTTATACCGTAGTACCTGTTTAATTTCGGCAAAAATTAATTGTTTCTAAAGATATCGTAATTTCAAAAAATTATAATGATAATTGCCAAAAATCTTGAAGATTTACAACATTGATTGCCGAAATCAATGGAAATATGTGACTATCTACGGTTTAGTAATCCTGCAAAAATCATAAAGAATTAAATGATTAGATTGTTTTAAAAATTAAAAAAATGTTAGTAAGAAGGAACAATGTAGAGTCCAATGATTATTAACCATGTGTACAACAAATCAATCATCAACAGATCAGTTAATAGAATGATCATGGAATTTCATCATTGGATCTAAGTGGTAGGAGAAGATGGAGAGGTAGTTTTTATAATGAAATTCATTCTCTCTCATGAACACTCAAAGGATATGGGGTAACTTGAAGATGATAGCTTGACCTCTCAATGTCAAAAAATAGTAATTATATTCAAAGTAGACTTTTAGATCTCATTTTTGCATAGTAAAGTAACATATTTCAAAAAAACTTAGATCTAAAAAAAGTTGAGAAATAAATCTAACTTTCATTTTCAAAGATCTTTTTGTGATTATGAGAGTCCAAACAAAAGTTATAGACAAAATTCAAAGGGGATGTTTGAAAGTATCAAAGACAATGTTTCTTCCAACTCCTTGAAATTTGTCCATAACTTTTGATTGGAGGATCAAAATCTCAAAAAGATTTATGGAAATGAAAGCTAGCTTCATTTTCTACAATGAATTAGTTCAAATTCTTTTGAAAAAAGTTGTTCTACTATGCCTAACTAGAAGGTGTTGAAATTGAAGAGGTACTATGGTATCTACTTCAACTTAACAATTTTTCTTTAATGAAAATTGGTAGGGAGGATTTATTTTATGAACTTGTAATTCAATTCTTCAATGTTAAAAAATTTTAGTTCATAAACTATAGTACAAATTTTTTAATTTAATAGGATTTAAAGCCTTACAATCTAGTCAAGCTAGGACAAAAAAAACTTGTTTTCTTCACTACAAATGCTTATATCTTGTGATCAACATAGTCAAAGTTTTTGAAATTTTTTCCACACATGTTTATACTAGTCTAGTACAAGATCCTATGTTTGGATATGCAAATGAAAAAAATGTTTAAAAATTTTGTTGTTTGCATTGAAAATGACAGTTTTGAGTGGTTTCTAGCTCCAAAAAATGGCCTTAGGACTTTAGAAATTCAACATGATTTCATTATCATTGAACCTCATTAGCAAGTAAAAGAATTTCAATGTACAATATCTTGCTTTATTTGGACATTATATCAATAAGTTATGAAATCTTAAAGTATTCTTTGCCTTTTATACTCTCATTTTGTGTACGTCTTGTATCATCAATATTTAAGTTTTAGTATCACATTTTGATTCAAATTATAAGGTGAAAACACCCATTCCCATCTTTATACTCATTCATGTACCCTAGATTTTCATTAAGTTGTCCTTGAAAAACATCATTAAATTGTCTCCATGCTTCACTATGATTGATTGACTATAGATTTTTTTTTTTTAGATTTCAATTTCAGATCCACCTATACGATAGTTTCAATGGCCTATGATCTAGGAAGTTTCCACTTTGAAAACTCATAAAAATTACATCCTACATCCAATTTTATTTTTTATTTTTTCAAATTCAAGATTTTCAATTGCTAATACTGCAAAAATATTGTTTTTAGAAAAAGGTACCTCCAACTATGCTAAATTACTTATTATGACATTTTTTGGATGCTTCCACTGTAGGTGTTGCGTGCATTTTGGGCAAGGATGATTATTGATGCACATTCCTGAACTATAAAAGTCAGGTATTGTGATCGATATTGAAAAACTGTTATGACATTAGATTGTTAGCCTCGTACAGTACACGAGTGCCAGATTAAAAGCTGGAGTAAGTTGCAAAGGGTACTACAGAAGAGGACTGTAAGTGGAAAGTGAGACCCAAGCGACCTCCAAGACGATGGACCACGACATTTGAATTTGAATTTGTTCGCAACTTCCAATGCAGAGCCTGGCTGTGAAAGTTTGAACCAGTGCCCGCCACATTTGGCAGCTCAATTTAACTTAAACTTATACTGAAGGGTAAGGTAGATGTGTTCTTGTATCTCCAGAAATTTTGAACTTGCATAAGAAGGTACTGGATTGGTGCACAGTGGTGCCACAGCCTCATATTCAATTAACTAATTTGAGCCCCAATTTATTAATCAAATAAAAAAAGTTCCTATGGCACTCTCTCTGTCATTCAATGTGCTAAAGCCAAAGCTCATATTTTAATAAAATTGAAGCCAAATGGGCACCTACCTGCCCTTCACCAATTTTGGGGGTCTAAGCTTAGTTTTCAATTTTTTTTTCTTTTTTAAACGCATGGACAATTCCCATTGAAATAAAGGAACAGTACAACTAACTGAGGGACAAAACCCCAGCAAACCTTATTTAGACTATTTTCAGACAACTAAAACAAAGCAGAAGCCAAACCTTCACTACTTTTCAAATTTGTGGAATTCCAAATACTAGCCAATATCAAAATCATTTGAGGTCTTCTTTGGGTTTGTCTTTTCTGATTTGTTGACCAGCCAAAACAATGGCTTTGTTTGGCATGTTGTTGGTGGCTACTTTTTTTGCATTGGAATAAAATTGTTCTTTTTGTGACAAACTGTAAATAAAAAAATAAAAAAATAAATTAGTTTCAACTTAGGTTGTTAACAATAGATATGGGATAACTTGCATCCATATCAATAATTGTATAAGTTTATGTATTTGTGTATATATACATCTATATATGTGGACATATGTAAATTTGTCTTCATCTATTTAGATCTACATTATATCTATATTTGCATATTACTCTATACCAATTGTATACCTAGTGCAAAAGTTTGTAACATTAATTGTGTTGCATATTTTTGTTTGCAATAGATAGGAGAAACATATGCATGACAAATCATAGGAATGCTTGTCTTGCTTTAGGTTTTCATTGTGAATGTAAGATGAAATAACTGAATAATATTTCTCTTGGATGAAAACATGATGGATTTTGTGAAAAGAATGGTGATAGAAGTTGTGACATGGAATTCTTTATATTATGGATATATGCATCTACACATGTATAAGAAATTGATACCATGTACTTATTTAGTTGAATCCCCTCATTTAAAAATTTTATTTTTCTTCCAACACCGAAGCTTCTCACAACTTGACCATTTTTTAGTGCATAGTTGTTATAGTTATAGTAACAACAAAGATCACACTACAGTTGGACCATTCTTATGCAATTTGAAATGAAAATATTTGAATCATATCATATTAATCGTGGACATTTCAATTTGAAATGTGACATAAATAAAATGGACTAACTAGGTAACGTGAAAACAAAGCCTTGTTATGAGAAACAATATGCCAAGACAAGGGTGTGGCGAGGAATGTCATTTCTCATAACAAGGCTTTGCTTTCACAATATTCATTTAGACCCATGATTGACCATGGTTGATCAAGATTCAACCATTCAAATTATAGTTATGTTCAGTAACTAAAAAGCCTTTTTTCATTCTATGAAAGATTATCATCTACATTGAAAAGGTTCCATCACTATGTATATTATTGATGATTGTGCTTCAATAGTAGGAAATAGGTGATCTTTAGGAATTTGAACCATAGACCTTAGTAATCCAAAGAACTGATTTAATATCAAAGAATCAAGTTTGTCACCAATTGACTTGGCTTGGGATGTTGGTGTCTTTTAGTGCATTTGGTAACTACTCCTAAAATCACCTCCTATAGAAAGCCAAGCAAAATCTTTACTTTGGGATCCCTATTTGTAGGTTGGAAGTGAAGAAGTAAAATATCCAAACTTTAGGATGAATTTTAGAAGGACAACAACAAATTTGACGACTACACTACAATATGAAGAAATTCATTTCTAGCAGTGAAAAACTAGATCATTGTAAAGATGATATTTTGGTACAAGTTTCTTTGAACTTAAAATCTTGACTAAACATCATTTGATAGGGTTTTGATATTACAAATGTATTGTCTGAGTGTGCATTAAATGGAATTTTAAATTTAATAAAATCACATTTATAGTTTCTAATAGCCTTCACTTCAATCTTTTAATGTCCAAATTCATTTTTGAAATATTTGTACAATTTTGAGTTTATGACTTTATACAATTGTATCATTAGAACATTTTGGGGGCTCCGGGAGGGTTGTGAGTTCCTTGACGTTTTTTGCCTCTAGTAACTCACCGAAACTTGCTGCCTGATGTGGCAAAATGACTACCACGTCATTTTCCAAAAAAATTAAAATTAAAATATTTTTTCAACTTTGTTTTTCATTTTAAGAAATTAAAATTTTTTTGACACTGTGGTATTCATTTTACTACGAGGAGGGAACTACAAAGAGCTCCAATTTAAAACAACCCTCCCCAACCCCCCAAAATCTTCTAATGTATTAACATTAGTTTCATCCATCAATTTGGTTACAAAGACTGATATTTTCAAAGGTTCAAGCATTGCTTTGAATGAAACATTAGTCCAAACTACTATGTTCATCATCTACAATATGGACTTTAGAATGCTTAGTGTTTGTTGCATGTTTGACCTCTTGCTACTTGAGGGGGAGATATCTTGCATTAGCACATTGATCATATTCTAGATGTGTATATAATCAATACCCAAACATATGCATACCAAAAACATGTGTAATGAATTTATGAACACTAACTACTTATTTTATTTTAGTGCATACTTATTTACTGTTCAATTGATGTAATAAGCTTTCTTTCAAATATGTATATGTGCCAATCAAAGAATTTTTTCATTTATTTTGAGCAATGCAAAAAGTAATCTTTGTTGGAGTGATGCAATTGTTAACATCTCTATAAATGAATGAAACGTGCAGTATGTGAATGAAATTTATATTATTCATTAAAAAAGAGTGTACATTCATTCAAAACAAAAGAATATTGTCCTTAGAATATGTTGTAAATCAACAATTTCATCACCTTAAAATAGAAAATTATATCATCTAATCTTCCCTCCAAAAAAATTCTACCACTATTGGACAAAATATAATTAAAAAAGAAGTTGGTGCCAATTCTTCACATGACAAATTTTGTCACTTGTGTTAATTCCTAAAAGACCAAGGTACATTTTAGATTCAAATTGCTAGATTTTGCCACATTTTTAGGTTAGTGAGAAAAATGAAAAGTAAAAGTTTGGCTTTAATACTGAAAAAAATTCTAGAATATCTTTGAAATGTGTGGAAATAAATTCAAAAACTTTGATCTTACATATTGCAAGACTTTGAAATACAAAAAAACAATTTTTTTTACTATACTTGACAAAGTAATCAAACTTTGATTTCTTTGGAGTGAGATTTTGCACTATAAGTAAATTTTTTCCATAGTTTCTTTCTATATCGTGTAATCATAGTTATATACTTGTCAAATTTATTGCACATGCATTATCTTGATCAAAACTACCTACCCTGCTAGAAGAAATTTAGGCACTATATCTTTTGATTTGGGCACTTGATTAGAAAAATTATATTCCTACAAAGTTGGTTACATGCATGTTCACACCTTACATAATAATTTCAAAAAGTGATCCATTCAAATTTGACTTGATAGGAGTCTACCCAAATTTTTAATTGGTTGCCTAATTTGCCTTTTAGAGATTTATTAAATTTCTAAAATATTATCCACTACCTTAATGTTTTCACAAGGTTGTTTTAATCAAATACATTAGAACTTTACTCCATATATGAAATGGAGAATCAATGGAGTCCTCAAAATTTGTAGAAATCTATAGTTGATAAGAAAAACAATTGTATTGGATATTGGCACAATCTAAAAATAATTGCACCATAGAACCATTCAAATTTTCAATATTTGGAAAGAAAATTAGGGCTAAGAGATGTATTATATATTCTAAATGTTATATAGTCATGTATTTGTATTCTGAGTGAAATATAATATAATTCAATGAAGCACATGAAATTAGGTAGAAATACATTCAAATACCAAGACATGATTCCTATAACAAGTCAAGGTTGTAGTACTTCCAAAACATGATATATATATATATATATATATATATATATATATATATATATATATATATATATATATATATATATATATATATATATATATATATATATATATATATATTCATTATATATTTTAATATTTGACAACTACTTCCATTCCCAAATCTAATCATTGTACTCATGTCCTACTAAGAATGAATGCCATTTTCGAATGACCGAACTGCAAGTCAAAAGAAATAGATGCTACATTTTAGAGAATGGAAGTCACTTCCAAGTACTCTAAGGTCACTATTCCCAAACGTGATCAACACACACTTGTGTGCATACTTTGGTCTCTTTGTATGAACCAAGTATGTAGTAATTTTAGATCCAATGTTGCATTAATTAAACTATGTACTACATTTTCAAGCAATATTTATTGCAAAATCAAAACTATGTTTGCCTTTGAAATTACCTAAAATATCTATGCAACACAAAAATTTACAAGTGGTTTGGACCTACCTTCCATATTCTACACCCTAATGAAGTGATAGTACATGTAGACTACTACACCAATTTTGTGTATTCTACAAATGCAACATTTTATGAAAATTGCAACTTAAAGCCACAAATAATCCACTAGTAGGAGCCCGTGTTTTTTCTTATGTTTCAATGTGACAAGCATGTTCTCAAGAACATAAAGGTGATGATGTTATTTTGATTGGCAGAGGCTAAATTGAGGAGTATGTATCAAAAAATGTGTTGGCTTTACAATTAGAATGAGGTGATGTTGTTTGTTGTGGGAATGTTGAAAGGAACATGATGGAAAACATAGTTGCATATTTTAAAACATGCATAGAAATGTAGCGTTGCCACATTCGCAGTAAGGGACTTTTCTAGCTAGTGGGGGTAACTTTGGGAAAAAGCGAGTGGGATTTGGTTAAACACTGCCCTAAAATGGAAAATAGAAGCAAAGGGCAGGTCCTTCCTATACATTTCATGAAAATATGCATATATATATATATAAGAAATAGCTCAAAGAAGAATGAAGGAATCTTGTAATTTAGAGTACTTGAATGTAATTTTACTTGTGGGCATGAGTTAGTGGCCACAAAAAACATGTCAAAGGAAACTAACTTTTTGTTCTAAATTACACAAATTTGGTTTAGGAGAACATTCGAATGGACAATTTTTTAAAGTTTTGTATCATTGAATTTGAGATGACTATTGTAATTGGTAGTTTAAGCACTGAAGGGCCATTGTTCCTTGGGGAAACAAATGGAATCTTGGTTAAGTACCCATGGGTTGTTTTTTTTCCATGATTTGTAGACCTATTTTTTTAACATTGATAATTTCATTATATATGGGGAATTTTTTTTTCCTTTTGGATTGGTACTTAGGAATAGAAGTTATGCCTAAATAAGTTGAGAACAAGAGATGGGTGGTAGCTACTTTATATTTTGAAATATAAATGTATTGTTTTCTAAATCCTTTTAGCTCATAGATTAAATTTTTGTGTACATGCAAAGCTTGGATTCATTTCATTTAGATTTTCTATGAGGAAACTTTGGTCCATCTAGCTCTTTGGGTAATTAGAGTATGATTTTCAAAAAACAGATTATAGGATGCATGAGTGAATGCAATTTCTACAATTTTCCCAATAATATAGTTTGGTTTGGTTTATCTCATAAATTAAGACAATCTCCCGATTGGATAGACTGCATTTTATACCTCTAAAGGACAAAAGCCTTTTCTTTGCTGAAAAATACTCTAAACTTCCATTTCTACAGTGAAAGGTAAAAGATTTTGAAAATTGTTTTTTGCCCACATGTAACCATAGGATCTTACACCTAACTAGTATGAAAATGTATTGAAATAATTTCAGAATTTGTGATCGCCCAGATTGCATGATATGAGCGTTTCAAGTGGAAAAAACAAATTATTCAACACATTGTAGGAAAAGATTTTTTTGGCTTCAAACATTTTTAAGTTTAATGTTTTGTACTATGGAGTTTTGAGCTTTAAATCTTTATGGTATACAATAGAGTTGAGAGTTTAGGAAAAATCCTAAATATTCAAAAAAACTTAATTTTTATTCTTTAAAAAATTTATTAAGTAGAAGTAAGTAAGAGACAAAAGGAAAATCTCAATTATTAATAACTCAAGAATGGAATTAAAATGCATTGATCCCAATGATGAGAGTGTTTTAGCAAGCAAGATAAACCATGCGGACCTTTTTTTTTGAAAAATTGTAAAAATTGCATATGGAAATGAATCCTACAAGTTATTTTTTGAAGAAAATGCTTTAATTAATCAAAAAACAAGATTGTCCATAACTTTCACATAAAAATTCAAATGGAATGAACCAAAGCTATACATGTACACAAAAATATTATGTACGAGGGAATTTTTTTTTAAATTTAAAATTAAAATTTCTAAATTTTTTTTTGTTGCCTTCCATCCCCTATTATTAGCTTATTAGGGCATAACTTTTTCCTCCACGAAGCTAATTCATTTATGTATCTTCAAAAAAAGTTTCAGAAAAGAAGGAAAAAATTTGAGCTTGTAGGTATATGCCCCAAATCCCATTTGTCTCCTTAAGGAATAGTAGTCCTTCAGGGGTTAATTCCATTTTAGACATACTATTAATTTGGATTAAATTTCTACCTTGTACCTACTTCTATTGAATAATGTTCAAATGCATAAAAATTTAATATTCTTGAATTAATTTTTTTAAAGTCTTCTCAGACTTTCAATTGAATTCTATATCATAAAGATTAATAACTCAAAACTTAGTACTGCACAAAATTAAAATTACAAATGTTTGAAGTCAAACAAGCTAATCTTGCAATGAGTAGAGAAAATTGTTTTTCCTGTAGCTAACGTGGATAAATTTGTAGAATGAGTATTCATTAATTCTAAAATTGTATCCACGCATTCATATATTAATTAGGTATGAGGTCCAACGGTTGCATGTGGGAAAAAAAATTGTTACATTTTAAAGTAAAAAAAAATTCTAAAGTACTCACTATTTTAATTAGTTATTTTTAAGAATGATGTCTTCTTGAAGTGTTGCTTCAACATTGAACATTTGATTTTGATGATGCATGATTATGATTTTTCAATTCAACATTTTGTGCAAAGGTGTCCACCGCAAATATTCATTTTCTATTGTTGAAGGCTCTTTTAAATTAGCATGATGTGAAATACATCTTGCAGGGAAGATCACAATAGATATTTGATTTCACATGATGTATAATACATTTAAAGAAATTGAGAAAATTCTTAGAGCTTACAATTTTAGTTGGGACCAACATTTTGGATTTGACTTAGGACAAGAAGAACGATAGAAAGACTACAAATGACTTGCACACATTAGTAAGGACTTAAGATTTGACTACAAGTGAATTTCTAGAAATTCTTAGTGGCTAAGGTAAAACGGTGACGACATATAAAAAAAAATAGGTGAAAGCAAACCACATAGCATTTTTTTTTCCAAAAAAGGCACTTGCATTGACATTTGAGTAATATGGTGCCCAAAGAGGATGAAGTGGCATGCCACATCAACATGCTTTAATGCTATCTTAGAATTTTAACATTGTCATTGTAAATGTCAGGTAAGATGTCATGTGTCACATGTAGATGTTTTTTGTGATGTCAACTAAGACATCCTTTGTAAAGTGTGGATGTTTTTTTGCAAGACAACATCATATTCATCATAATACTTAAGTCAAAAATTATGTTTTTAATAATAAAAAAACTATATTTTAAATGTTCCATATAGTTTGTCTTCCTTCCTACCACCTCTTTTGCATAAATAACTTGCCTTCTCGTGTCTAAATACTTATAATAAGACTTTTCAAGTCATTCAATATTATTGCCAATATGTTGTCTTGTGTACAATGTATGGTGTATAATGTATTGAACATAGCATATATCTAAGCTAACATCTAAATTAATATGTCAAGAAACATCTCAAAAAACATCTGGAAGTCAAAATTGATGTTGCTAAAAACAATATTCAAATTCTTATAGACATCTAAATTGATGTCATAAAAAACAATATGAAAATTTTCAAAAAACATGGCGTTAGCTACAACGTTAACTACCACCTCATCTTTAGGTTAGATAAAAAAAAATCCTATGTGGCATTGCCTACCTGTGTGGTGCTTATGTGGCTGCCATATAGCACACTTTGAGTATTTTTTCTTTAACTATGTTTGTTGTGATGTTTCTTTAAAAACATGGTATGTTTTTTTAGACTTTCTTGTGTTTTTTCCATTTTGATCTTAACGAATTTTTTTTGCACATCCATAGTACACATGCCTAATGTTTCACTAGACATCTGCACATGTTACTATACATGTTAAAAAAAAAACTTTCCTTTTAGTGATAAAATTTTTTATGAAAGATTTCTATTAATAATTTTTGTGTTTACAAAAAAATTAAAGTCAATTGGAACTTTTTTGCATCGTCAAATACATCTTCATATCCTAAAATACACATTATACACGACAAAGGCAATTTTTTTTAACATTCTATAAGGATTAAACATGAAAAGATGAGACCTATCACCAAAGTACTTTGCCAAAAATGATCCAATTTCTGAACCAATAGATGCACTTTTCATTTCTACAATAATCTAGAAAGTCATTTGTCATCCACTTTGGGGCCTCAATGTCTTTTCAAGGCTAAAGTTAAATCATTCAAGAGCATTCAAATGCACCCATAATTAAAACTAATAGTAACTAAGTATGCTTCCTATTATAAAACATAAATTATTTTTATTTGATCTTACTGGCAAGTTGAAAAATGACTCCAACATACTTTAGCATGCATTATTTCAATATCTTATGATTTCTTTATCAAATTTCAAAATATAGGTTATAAGTGTATCAAACATTGACACTAAGTTCTTTGAAGATCTCATTTTACAATTGAGAACATTTTTGGTCATCAATATTTAGTTTTTAGTATTGCATTTTGGTGCACTTGTTTGGGGTTCATACCAATGGTAGTAAAAATTAACCCTCAAAAGTATGCAAAATCCAATTTGGATTATATCATAGGTTATTTTTGTGTATTTGACATACAAGATGCATAAATTGACGTATACACCAATGACAAAAGTTTGTATTCATGCTCAGCCAAATACAATGACACATGTAACTTCCAATTTTGATCATTCTTGCACTTCCTACATGTATAAAAAGTTGCAAAATTGCCACATCTTCTACATGTATGTTGCTATATTTGAACACTTGAACGTGATAAGATTTAGATATTAAAATGGCCTCCAAATGAAAAACCTTACTTGTTGAAATTTCTATCCAATAATGTACGTCTCAAATTCCCATATACTAAAACATACTTTAAATTCTAAAAGCAAAATATAAGATTGTATATGTGGTCACCAGGAGACCTTTTAAGGGATAAGGGTACACAAGCCCTATAAAGATGAGATAACCACCATAGAAATAATCCTTTTCGATACAACAAAAATTATCTACTCAAAAAACCCCAAAGCACTTACTAAAATTCAAACTATTGTACAAAATCTGCTCTTTTAACAAACAAAATCTCAAAGATGAACATACACACTTTCATCTTTACATAAAAAGATTCTCCATCATCCATCGTGTCTACTACTACGTGCGACCGTGTGCAAGGTCCTTATTACATGATTAACATACATAGCAATGTGGTGATGGCATGTCCACGATTACAAAGCCAAATTATTGAGGGCCATACGCGTGCATCTGCCATCTGATTAAGTTTAAGTTAAAAGTTCGTGCCTCAACTCGTCTCGGTTGTGACCGTGCACGCACTTCACACATGCTTTCTTATCATAAGCAATTCAATTCCGTGTTTGCAGTCCTCACTGGCAACCACAATCCCACTTCCAGCAATTCAAGTAATCATATCCAAACACTAAAGTTGAGTAAACAGTTAAGTTAAAGTCTGCACTCCACAATCGTGGGTGCGCCAAAAAACACCTGCAGATTATTTATCTTAAAAACTTAGCTGTGAATGCCAACAACCCACTGATCGGATACATGATTCACACAGGTTTGGATTTTTCGAGTTTGGATTTTTTGGGTTTGGATTTTTTTGGGTTTGGATTTTTCAATGGAACTTGTCAGTCCGTGTCACCAGCTTCCTTGTTCTTGGGAGTTTGTTCCAACAGCGTCATCGTCGTGGGGTGTTTGTCTCTCTCTGGTCGAGCCTCCAATCTGACAGCGAGGAGGGAAATAATTCTTGGGGTGGTTGTTGGTGTTTGATAGCAATTTTGGACAATTTGGTAGGAATTGGTGAGCTTTGCGTTTGTTCTTTTCCCTTGGCAGGTTCCGAAATGTTCTCCCCCAAAACGAGGTGGCCTAACTACCGTTGCTTGCTCATAGTTCGTATGAAAGATGCCTTTCTTTGCTTTGCATTGATAATATATTCTTAGATTTTCGACATGATTAAGGTAGACGTATCCAATACCAACCGCTAACCTAATACCACCCAAATGTAGGGCTGTCATTGATTCTAGAGTGAGAATCTATGACAGTACTATATTTAGGTGGTATTAGGTTAGTGGTTGCTATTGGATATGTCTACCTTGATATGTGTGAATCAACGATGCTAGCATGTGAGTATAGAGGTGTGAGTCTATGAGTCTTGAATGGAATTGTAGGTGAATACACCTCCAATCATTTTGTAAACTCATTGGTTAATTTATGAAGTTCCAATTTTCAATTTTAAGGTCGTTGTTTATCTTGTTTTGAATGTATATTAGCTAACTAGATGTTAAATAGTATTAGTTGGAACAATAATTTCATTTGATGGTATTAATGTGAATTCTAAGTGAAATTCTAAGGGATTCAAAGGGTTAGGTGAGTAGCAAAAGGGTAGGCTTGATGGATGTTTCAACAACGGTCTTTCAATTTCTATTAGCTGTGGTGTAGTTCATTTGGTTTTCATCCATTGCAAGGAAGGCACAGAGTCTAGCCTAAGTTGGCTATTGTTTTTGATGTCATGGATTAATGATTAATTGAATTTAGTTGTTGATTTGGATATGTTTTGTTTGTGGTTGGGGAGTTTGTGTTAGATCTATGAGGTTTTTTTTGTGTAATTGTGAATATGCTACATTGGAATTGTTGAATTTGCATGAATTAATTGGATTGGTGTCATGAAGTTGAATTGTATCTATTTGGAGTGTTGAGCAATTGAATTGAAGTTAAATCCCTAATTGGAACTAGAAGCTAAAAAACAATTATCTATTGATATGAAATTCCCATCATTAGGAAAAATCTGAGCCTTGGGAGGGCCATTAAGGTTTTGTTTTTTGGCATGCTGTAGTGCAAGTACAGAAAAATAAATTAAAATTTTTGAAAAAAAATATTAAAATCTGATGTGGCATTGAAGTGGCACAAGAAGTGCCACATCAATTGCTTTCATTAAAAAATAAAAATAAAAATAAAATTGTTTTATTTCCTTTCTAATTGCACTCGGGGGTTCAAAACTTACAGACTTCCCGAGGGCTGAATTTTTTTGTAATATAACAAACCTCCCTTGGAATGAACTTATTATACTAAAAGGATAATATCCGAATAGGTCATTATTCTATTTCAACACATTTGAAGGTGTTTGTGACATAAATAACTATAATATGGAAAGAGTCTATAACATAGGAATTTGTAATGTAGAAACCTATAACATAGAAACCTACAACCATAGAAGATGCTTGTAATATAGACTCTTAGGTTCATAGGCTTATAGATTTCTATGCTCAGGCATATGCTAGCTCTACCATGTATAAGTTGGTGTACAATGTTATATATGGTTGAAAATAATCTTGGCATTCTATTGATTCAACCCATATAATACTTCCAAATCAAGTGTTGATATTTGAAGAGTTGCATCATTTACATGGTTATAGGTTTTTGATTTGGGGGATTTGGAGGGGAGAGACAATTTTAGAACATGTTGTTTGAATGCAACTCTTTGCTTGAACTTTGGTTTGACCTTGAAATGTGTTCCATAATGAATAGACTCTTATTTATGCCAACTAAAATTAAGTTAATAAAGGGCCTATTCTTTTCTCCCCATAATATACTTAAAGAATTCTCTTCATGTTCCTTATTCAATCCTAAGTCCTAATGCATTTGTGTATTAAATTCTTTATTTCTAGTTCATTTTTATGCACAAACAAGGTTGGTTGGTAAAGGTTGGTTATATGTATAAATTCAAGTTTGTTGTGTATATACGTCTATAAAATTTTATGATTTTTTGGGAAAAAACTGCCAATCATTTCTAATTTTCTACACTATTTCTACAATAGTTTTAGATTTATTACTTCTATTTTATAGCCAAAAATCCTTAAAATATTGAAAAATACCCCTCGTGCTACTTTATTCTTTCTATTCAAAAATAGATTAATTCAATCATTGGTCAATTACACACTAGTTAAGTGTAAATTCACTCTTTGTTTTCCGACCTTATTATTCACTTTTATGTTTGAATTGTGCCTATGCAATATCAAATCTTCAATGAAAAGTTACACCTTGGAGTTACAGCATAAGAGATATGGAAGTTGAAAGATATGAACATGTATTTAAACTTAAATTAGCACTTTTTGAAAATCAACTTGGCATTTTACACATGTTTTGTCTTTCATCCTTTGTATCTTATAATCCATAGCTCAAATGCTTAACTTGGACTAAAAATTTGACTTTGTAGATGAACATTTGGTCTCCATTGAATTATCAATGACATTCATTTCAAAAATTGAAAGAAAAAAACTCGAGATGAGACATGAGATCAATTGATTTTCATCTTTCACTTCTATATCATTCGATGTATAAATCTAATGATTGATTTCATTAAAGACTTGAATTTGTTGATGTGCAATTCTTTGTAAGGGTCAAAACATTTCACTAAATTTTCACATACACACTCTTCGGACAAGAAAGTGAAAATATAAGGTGGAAAACAAGGGATGACTTTTCAATAAAAATTCACATGGACTTTTATAGAAAAAATCATCATGAAAGTATTTAGAATTGATGTAAGAAGCACTATCATTAACCCTAGAACATTAGAGGAGCTCAAATGTGGCTTTGGGATGACTAAAAAGGCTTTCTGGAGGATGTTAACAACATATTTTCATTGAATTCCTTTTCTATTGATATAGAGGATTTTCCTTGTCATTACACACAAAAAGGGCTTTATATGAGTGTTTAAGAATTTACTAAAAATCAAGAATTGTGTGCCATGGATCACAAAAGAAGCTCTTCTACTAGTGTATTTTGGCAATTACTATGTCCTTGCACTTGATTTGAATTTGAGTCATGTAAATGATATTTTTAGAAATTGTGCCTAGCTAATGAATTGAAGCTTATTGAGTCTAGTTTCAATTCCAATTTGTAATTTGCAAAAATTCCTTAAATTGAATATTTAATTGCATATAGAATATAGGACCTATTTCCATTAAGTCATACTAAATAAATGTGAAAATTGTAAGACTTATTAAAGACATGTGATTTCGTCTATAAAAAGTAATTCTCACTGAAACTTGGTTGCAAAATAGAGGAAACAAAGAAAGGAAAAAATTGAGACATATCACATGATTGTAGGCTTTGTCCTTTGGGCAATTAACCCTATAAGAACATGCCTATTAGATTTCAAGCCTCACCATCCATCACTTTGTTTAATGCCATTTTGCAATAAGATAAAAGTGAAAAAATTTATATTTATTTTTCAGATTTAAAATTATATGTTTTCTACAAGTCATAAAATTTCAATTTTGGGGAGAAAAATTTGAAACTACTATGAATTTCTTTTTAAATGAAAAAAATGAATATAAAATATAAAATATACTCAATTTTTTTGAGATTTTCATCTTAGATATACATTATAGTGTATAACACCATAGCATAAATCAAATTTATGTTGTCACTCTAAATTTAGTAAATCAACAAACAATGGTCATAGGTCCAAAGTCCATATTGCTATAAACTTTAGAAATTTATGAATTTTTCAAACTTTCCAACTGCAATAGAAACTTCACTTGATAAGCTTCATTTCAATAGTAAGATGTACTTAAATCCTAAACTTCACTTGATTACAAATGGAAAGGTAAAGGTTTTGCGCACCCGCACAATGAAGAGGTAGTCCAACAAGCATTATACTAGGCAAGATTAGCAGCAAAACATGATCAAGACACATCAACCATATTGGTCATACCAAATATAAATTGGTACCAAAAATTTAGAACATTAGAAGATACACATGTTATTGTCCATTTTGGAGATCCCCATACATTGGACCATTATGAAGATCCAACAATCCCCCCAAAGGTAAACAAAAGACCACTTATTGAATCCCTTGCAATACACATTCTTTGTACACACCATCAGAACCGAAATATTGGCCCTCCCAACCAAATAACCACTCTCACATCAATCCTCCAAAATATGCAAATATCACAATACCACATACAAATTGCTCCTTCCACACCTAATAATGTAATTGTGAACAAAAACAGAAATTGGAATAAACTCACATATAAAACCAACCACAAACCAACAAATATATATACACCACCTTTACTACAATATACAACTAACCCTCAACTAAAATTCTCAACATAATATAGCTATTACATTGATGGATCATTCATACCACCTAAACAACATGCAGATGGACATTGGGTACACGAAAAAGTGGAATATGGTATATATAATCCTTTAAAAGAAGAAATCCAAATCTCTAAAAGACTACCTACGCTACAAACTTGTTTTAGAGCTGAATTAATCGCCATACATAAAACACTATGAATAATCATTACAAAATATCCACACAAACTAGTACACATATTCATTGCCTGTCTAAATTGTATATATGTAATTAACACACAACTAAAACACCCTACATTACATTGCAACCATGCAGATAAAACTATATTAGAATCTATGGTAGTAATGTTTCAGAGTAGAACGCAAATCATAACACTTTCCAAAATCAAAGCCTATATTAATATTACAAGTAATAAACACACAAATAAACTTGCTAAAAATGGTACAACAAAAGACTACAAATTTGCCTCAAAATCTTATGAATTCGCACATACTACACCATTCTATTACCAAAAAGATGAATGGCTAGGCCCAACCCATTGACCTGATAAAGGCTTGGTTGGAAGCCTTCAAACATACCTCAACAAATACGATGACAACAAAAAACTAGAAATATTGGCACAAAGATTCTCTAACATTAGCAAATGGACTCTCAATCTTGACATAGATAACATCCTCTCTAATGAATTATAGTCAAACCCTAAAATAATAGATTCACAAAAAACAAGCTTGTTAAAATTCAGCATTGGCTAATATATGGGAAATGCTAGAAAACAACTACTTTTGGCATAGAAAGATTTCCATCAATCACATGCTCTATATGCAAATCACAAGATATTGATACATGGCTCCATGTACTTCTAGAATGCAATCAACAGCATATCCAAGCTCCAGAGTTAAAAGACATAAGAAAGCACTATGGGAATTACGAAAACTTATTCTATCCAACAAAAATACAAGATATTATACTCTAATGAATGTAGGTGCATTCAACAACAATCCACAAGGAAATATTGTACCCTCGTGGCTCTTATCCTAATAATGCTGAAGACAAAGATGTCAATGTAACACTAAATTAAAATTAGACATCCTATATGTCAAAGGACTCCCCTACCAAAATAATCCACCAACTAATCCAGATAACAATCTCACTATACAGTTCATAGAATTCACATACACTAATGATAGATTCTTACAAATAACAATAGATAACAAAATCCAAAATATCAACCACTAATAAATAACATCCTAGCTCAAGGATGAAATGTTGACCCACTCATTGTCATTACAGCAGGCGCTATAGGAACAACTCATGCCCTAGCAATGAAAATCTTTGAAACTAAACTCAAACTACCCGAAATTGCTTTGAAATACACTTTTAAAACAATCAATACAATTGCCATACAATATATTGGATCTATCATCCTACATAAAAGAAAAATAGAAAACAATCAACCACTTCCGATAGAATAATATTCATCTTACCATCACTTACCATTGCACATACAATGCATACCCAACTTCCTTTATAAACTTGGTTACTTTAAAACTGGTAAACTTGAAACTAGAGTGCCTATTCTCAAAAGGGAAGAGTAGTTTTGCATCAATAGCCTTTGATCCATTGGACATAGGTTCATTGTCATTACAAACAGACACTTTATTCACACTGACCTTCTTTGAAGACTGGAGTTTTCATCTATCTTCATCTATCTATCGAGGACTCAAATTCAAAAAATATCATTTTTATGGCTAAAATTCACATTAAGAATAAATAATAAAAAAATGGTCCAAAAACACTACAAGAGTGGATTAAGCATCATCTTCTTCACAAAAGTCAATAATATCATGATGAGAGGGATTTTATAATACTATTAACTGAAAATGTGCTTGAGCAACTCCCCCCCCAAATTGGATGAAAAAATGATTTTTCCCCATCCATCCTCCAGTTTTAGGTGAAGTCATCCAAACGGACGCTTAGCAGCGTTTACAGGCCGGGGTTAATGATGTTGACTTCCTCAGTAGCCTCCATTCCTACAGGTACTTGTTACATTTAATCTTTTAATTTCTTTAACTATTT
Source organism: Pseudoscleropodium purum (assembly GCA_963969395.1). Taxonomy (NCBI): domain Eukaryota; kingdom Viridiplantae; phylum Streptophyta; class Bryopsida; order Hypnales; family Brachytheciaceae; genus Pseudoscleropodium; species Pseudoscleropodium purum. Next base: position 11,867,859 of record OZ017804.1, on the reverse strand, counting down.
TAAAAATATTTTATGAAGAAGTTACATTCTATCTTTTAAGAATAAGGAAATATTTAATACTCTTCACAAGAAATAATAGTATACTACTGGTAATTAAAACAGAAAAGGGCCAGCCAGTGAGGGAAACTTTTGCATTGTTATTCTCACCTGAACTTTACCTTATTTAAAACTATTTGTTTACTTCTTATTCACGTGACATCTTGCTGTATAAATTCGCTATTTCGGTATGATAAATAAACAAATAAAATAGAAGAAAAAAATGAGCTTCACAAGTAAGAAAATCAATGAAACAAATATTAAATAAGAGAAATGATTTGTAACTTCTAAGTACTTGTAATAATAGCAATGAAGTCTCTTCCATTTGTTCAAAAAGAAATTAAAAAAAAAAAAATAGCAATGAAGTCTCTTCCATTTGTTCAAAAAGAAATTAAAAAAAAAAATAGCAATGAAGTATCTCCTAATAAATAGTGTGCACCTAGTGTTTAATTTTACATCCTCCACATATCCATCCATCTAGAATTTTTTTTTGTTTTTTGGAGAAGTATTGAAGTAGCAACTTATAAAGAAAATGATGTAGCTAAATATTTCAGTATTCATCTATATTTTGGATAGAATTATATTTTCATCCATATATTTGGATGAATTTTATTTAAAATTGACAATTTCACCTCTCCCCCAAAGAAAAAATTGGAGCAATTTGGCATCATCATCCAATTTTTCTTCAAATTTTTCCTATAGACTTGGTGCATCCTATCTTTTGAGGCATTTGGGTCTTATAACTTAAGGCCAAAAAACAACACTGCATCTACCCATTAAGTTATCCGTCCTTGTCTGGGTTGACATTCTTCATCCGTTGCTAGAGTTCTCACCCATTTTCATCCATTTTAGAAGAATGTCAGGCAATTCGAGCCAATCAGAGTAGCTGAACACTCAAAGTACACCGGCACTGACTGTCATCCTCATTTTATTAATTCCCTGCCAACTCTAAAAACGAGATTTCTCTTTCAGTTATTTAATTTAATTTAGATTAATCTAATTGTTTTCCCCCAAATGAGTGTCCTTTCCCTGCCCATTAGTCAATTATGGGCGGGAAAGGAAAATCTGTCCATACACAGCGTGACAGGTGTACAAGAGGGTCCACTTGTGTACATATCTTTTTTTATGAATGATAATTTATAAGCTGATCAAAAGCAAAACAAATTTTTTAGATGGAATATTCAGATATTGAGATTATTCTTTTCTCAGTGGATGAAAATCGTTCAATGGGGACAAAATCTGGTTGAAGTTCGTGAAGCTGTTTTAGATGAATGTACACAAAATTGGATCAATTAATGAAATTTCATCCCAAATTTTGTATAGGCCCATGGATTGAAAGATTGCTTGCACTCCCTAAACTAAATGAAAAAAAAAACATCCCTACTGGCACTAAGACTTATTTACTCAGTGACGATCTCTTTAATTACCTGCACTCCCCCAAAGAAACCAAATTAAAAGCTCTCACTGCTTTAATTGTGAACATCACCATTTGTTTAAAAAATAAATAAAATAAAGTTGTGAACATCAACCGCGTCCCCAAATATCCATTTTTTAAAGCATTTATTTATTATTATTATTATTATTCAAAGCTGGGTTACAGGAGTCCTATATAACGGCCACCAATGCCGAAAGCCGATTGGAGGAAGCTGACCATTTTACTAATTAAGTACACCCAAGGATCCCGAATTTTTCGGATGTGGGCACTTTGTAATACGAAAATAAGAACGCTCTGCTGTCGGCCTCCTATTTTTATTTTTCATTTATTTTAGAAACACGTGGACGATTTCCGTAGGACCTCCTATTTTTAGAATCCCTAACCATTTGTGCAACTTGCAAGCTACAGAAACACAAACTAACCTCAGGGCAAGACTAATTATGAAATTTAGGGTTAGGGTACGTGCGTGGTGTTCTTTACCCTATCATGTAACTCACTTTAATTCTCATTTTGTTGACAATTCATATATAGTTTCCGAAGCATTGTTCCCACAACTTAGCGAAAATCATTGTGTCTAAATGTTGGAGTAGGGCTCTCATTTGTAGAGGCTTGGGAAATATCATCGGCCACAACGGTTACTTTGGAGCATGGTTATTTTTTTAAGGTTGTTACTCAAAATTAGGACATGTGTCGTGACAGCACATTCCATTACAAAAAACTTCAGGCCTCCAGAAGGCCATGAGTTTGGAACCTTCCTAAACCCCCTTGAGTGCAATTAGAGAGGATTTTAAATTGTTTTTTACTTTTTATTATTTTTTAATGAAAGCTATTGATGTGGCACTACTTGTGCCACGTCAACGCCATATCAAATTTCAATTCTTTTTCAATATTATTTTACTTTTTCAATATTTTTTTTCAAATAAATTATTCTTTAATTTTTCTATACTTGCATTGCGAGGGGCCGAAAAATACATCCTTAACATCCTTTTGGAGGGTTCAAATTTTTCCTAATGCAAGAATTCTTGGTTGGAAACGAGGAATTGATGATCAGAAATTGGTCCAAGTCGTTGACAAATTTTCTCGTACCTTGTAGATTGCCAATGGGTGTCCTAGTTGGTAATGGGTGGCACTACCTTATTGGTCCAAAAATTGACAAACTTCCTTGGTCATAGGCCAACATCTAACATCCTTTTAGGTTAAAGAAGTTTCATTCCATTCCAACTAGGAAGAAAAGCACACCAACAATACAAAAATGATAGGGCAACTTAAAAAGAAACATGACCCAATGCCCAATGCAACCAACATTGGTCTCTCTTTTATTCCCAACCTTGCCATTTTCCATCTTTAGCCCAACAATTTAGAAAAATATGAAGAGTCTCCAAGTCCACTCTCAATAGGAAAAAGTCATAATTGCCATACCTTTTCAAGCTTTGTTATATGTGCCAACAAATTGGAACTCCCCTTTTCTTCGTAAAAGATTTTTTTAATTTTTGTTATTGAAGAATCTTTTCCTCTCCTTCTCTTTTATATGTTTCAAAAAAGCCCATTCAATGTTCCCAAATTGCCAACTTTTGCATTGGGTCAATGTTTTTTTTAAAAGTCGCCAGAATAGAATGAGGCCAATCCGCCTCCCTCCACTTCAAAGTCTCGATACTGTCCTTGTTCCCGTCTTCGCACTGGAGATGCTCTTGCACATCTTCTTCTAGCCCTTCCTAGTGTAGTCCACCCTTGCAGTAGCATTTGCAGCTTCACCTGGACTTCAGTTTCAAGTCCTTTTGTTTTCCTGTTTTTGACACAAATGAAACGAAATTTCATGGCATGGGGACTGAGAAAACACTGCCAGTGAGGAAGAGAAACACACACACTGAAAGCAAAAGGACTTCATCAAGTCTCCAACCATGATCTCGCCTCCAACGGAGTGCGACGCTTCCACTCGAAATGGCAGCTTTGTAGATCGACTGACAGCGAGACAGATCCAGTAACACACAACAACAGTACAGTACAGTACTGTAGATAGAACTAGTGAGTCAGTGAGTCAGTCAGGGAGGGGAGACCGTGTTGTTCTAGAACTTGATCACTCATCAATTGGTTTTCAAATGGGATTTCATTAATTAATAAGTTAACGTAGAATGGTGGCTGGCTAGATTGGTGTTGGTTAATGGTTATTGCTGGTGCTAACTTAGTGGAAGCTCCATTTTCTCTTTACGGAAAGCTGCTCATTTACGTGTCATTGATGGGCGCCATTAGTCTGTCCTCCTCGCAGTCAAGACGGACAGGGGGATTCGATTTAGACTACGCTAGGAAGTTAGTTCGTTGTAGCGACGGCTGCGACGCAATGTGTGTTCTAAGCTGATCTCCGCTTTGCAATGCCGGCGGGACTTCCAGTGAGGGAGGGATTCAGGCCGACGGACTATTGAGTGACTAACTTAGTCGAGTAGTTTTCGTTTGTTGCTTCGAAATGTAGTTTCCTTCTTTCCAATGTGGGTCTTTGGTGAAGAGGATTCAAACACTAGTAACAGCCGCCAGCAGCAGCTGCATTAGTAGGTTCGTGAGGTATGCGCTCTAGCTTCCTTGCTTGCCTATGCATGCAGCCTTGGAGGGGGAGAGTCAATTTTTTTTTGCTAGTAGTGGTAAGCCCCATAATGCGCTAGCTCCCGCTTTCCGATGCAGGTTTGAAGAAGGATTCATACTCTGGTGGTAGTAAAGCTCTGTACTGGTGCGCTCCCCACTTTTTCCGATGCAGCCTTGAAGAAGGAGGATTTGAAACAGGAGCGCCTTGGCCTCCGCGATGTGCGGTCCCGGCTTTCTGATGCAGCCTTGGAAGTAGGATGTCCAGCAGTATCTGTGGCTTTGGCGATGCGTCGCCCCCTTTCCGTCGCAGCTGTGAAGAAGGATTTGGAAAACCAGCATCGCGGTGGCTTTCGCGATGCGCGCCTCCCTTCCGTTGCAGTCTTGAAGAAGTATTTCAAACAGTAGTAGTCGCTCCGTGATTGCAGTGGCGCCCCGTTTCCAATCAATGCAGCAACAGCTGCAGCCTTGCTTCATCGCCCCAGCAAGCAAGCCCCGTGAATGCGGCAACAGCAACCCCCAGTCCAGGCATGGGTCCCTTCAGCGAAGGGTGGATGCAAGCTCGCGTGGAGTATTACGGCGTCGGAGCCGGTGAATGCGAATTGCGACACTTTAAGAACTCAGAGCTCCCTTGCTACAGAGACTGAAACTCACTAGCATAGATGGAACTCACTTAGAGAGAGAAAGGGGCTTTGGAAGGTTCAGTAGATACTCTGTCTGTAATCGACAGGGAGACAGATTGGGTGATGGCGAAGAGAGAAGTCGGCGGCGGGGGAGGAGGATTCCACACTTGGTTGCAGCGCGTGCGTCGAACGGGCGAGTACAGCGATGTCACGGTGCGCGTGGAGGGCGAGGACTTCCGCCTGCACATGCTGCCGCTCCTGAACGCCAGTTCCTACTTCCGGAACATGTCCGGCGACCCGCACTGGAGCTCCTCCGGGTGGTCGTCGTCGGCCAGCGAGGACGGCGCGCGCGTCATCTCCTTCCCGAACTTACCAGGTGGGAATCCTAGGCAATATTTGAAATTGATTATGTTTTACGAAAGTTGTAAGGATGTGGAGTATTTTTGGGTTTGGATAGAACTGATTTGAGATGGAGCGTTACCCTGAAATCAATGGGGATGGGAGTCAGCCAGTTAGGGTGTGTTTGTACACGCCGGTGCAGTTTCATATTCGACGGCGCCTTTTCAAGAAGGAACTCTTGTTTTTGAAAGTTTTGACAAGGACTGGGGATGTAGATTACCTGTAGGGCTGGTGGTCTAGGTTTCTTGGTGTTTTTGGCATTTTGTATATGAGGGACCAGGTATTTTTTGGAGGATTTGATGAGCATTGGGAATTAGTGTTAAGGTTTGCATCCAGAGAGGTAGCGATGGTGCGTTATTCTTGTTGAAGGATGTTACTTCTAGTTCTGATGATGTATGCTTGTTGGTGTTGTGATTGCTGACTGTCAATAGCTAATGCTTGATGTAAGGAAATGATTCTCGTCTCAACCTTGTTGAGTGTTTAGATTCGTTGAGCAGGAGGTATTGTTTGAAGGATTTTATCAGCATAGGGAATTTAATCGTAGGTTTGCTTTGAGGGAGGTCGCGATATCGCATTACTTTTGTTAGAGGATGCGCCTTTTAGGTCCGATGATTTATGCTCGTTGCTGTTGCGGGTATTGATCATCTGGCGAAGTGTTTTGGGGGAGATCTTTAGGGTGTTTTGACTCGTTTTCTTGATGGTGTATTACTGTTGTGGAGGACCTATCTTTTAGGTCTGATGATTTAGGCTTGTTGCGGGTTCTGACCGTCTGGAGCTAATACTCATTTAAAAAAAGCCGATTTCCATCTCAATCTTCTACTGTGTGCTGATCCTTTCCTTCCGTTTCCTTGCAAATCTCCAGGAGGCGCCGAAGGCTTCACCGGCGCCGCCGACTACTGCTACCTCCTCAAACCTCTCTACACCCCCCACAACGTCTCCAAGATCCGCTCCTCCGCTGAATATCTCGGCATGTCCGACGTCCTCGAAAGCACCAAGCGCTTCCTCTACACCACGATCTTCTCCCACTGGCGCTCTTCTCTCTCCTTCCTCCAACAATACACCCCTACGGGTTCCACCGTCGACGAGTACATCGAGACTCGCTGCCTCAAAGTCCTGGTGGCCGCTCTCGCTCGCGCCTTTGGTGAAACCAAGTACCTGTCCGCCCCCATCATGGGCACTCTCCCCAAAGGCACTCCCTGTCAACTCCTGTCTGAGATTCTGGTGAAAACCGGGTCTCTGCCCGATGTGTATGCTGGGGAGGCGCTGGATGCGCTCGTGGAAGCCGACGTGAACTTGAATGTGAAATGTCGGCAGGGGAGGAGTGTGAGGAGGTGGGTGGAAGGCGTGGTGGAGGATGAGTGCGAGACGGGGAGGGCGAGGTGCTGGGTGGTGTTATGTTTGGGGAGGATGTTGTGTAGAGGGGCGATTGGGGAGACGAGGGGGGCGGGGTTGGAGCTGGCGTCGCAGTATTGGTGTTGCTTGTTGGAGCAGGCGGATAGGTTGGTGGCGGAGATGGAGGAGGACGAAGACATGCAGGTGAGGAACTGGGGCCAGAGATATTCGCACAGTACTACTTTGTTGCTGAGTTCGTGGAATGGAATGTTTTCAATGGGGAATGGGGATCTATGGACACTGAAGTGTGGAATGGTGAACTTGTCTTTCACATCTCCCCAAATGGAGTAATGGAATTATTAGTTACACTGTAGAATGGATTGTCGCTAGTTTCAATGGTGAATGGGGACACTGAAGTGCACACATTCACCATACTGAAGTGTTCAATGCCACCCTCTTCTAGAATTGAGGTTATGGAAAATCGTTAAACTGTGTAGAATGGATTGTTGGTAGTTTCGCCTTGCTAGTCTTTTTGTTTACGAAACACCTGATTATATCACAGAATTAGGAGCATTGGTCCTCAAAGATTGGACACTCTCGACGATTTTGTCTGATCTATTTTGCGATAAATTCCTTTCAATGGTGAATGGGGATATGTGCACACGGACATGCTCAATGTTAAACTCGTTTTCACATCTCCCCAAACTGGTTTCCGTAATGGAGTCGTCAAGCTATCTAGAATGGATTGTCGCTAGTTTCACCTCGCATCACGACTGTTGGCTAGACATTTCGTAACTGATCCCCTCATTGCATCATATGCACAAAATGAGGAGTTTTGGGTCTCAAAGATTAGACATTTTCTACAATGCAGGGTTTTTAGAAATTGGGGTTTTCATATGGCAGTTTCGGTGTAGACAGTGAAACTGTGTTCAATGTTGAACTTGCTACTCATCACCCCAGTGGCTACAAATCGAATTTTCTTCGTTTCACTTTTCATTCAGCGACCATCTTTTAGTCCTCTTGATTATCACCTTCCGGCATGATGATCACCACTTCGTGCCCTCAAAGTGTCTGTTGTTTGGAAGTCTTGATTCTCTTTCAGCTTCGATTTCGCGGAAGTCCTGACCCACGATTGTTTCCTGAACCTTAAATTGTGGTTGTTGTGTTGCAGGAGAAGCTGCTGGACTTGAAGAGTGTGCTGGAGCGAAAGATCGGGATGTGCTTGGACGAGCTGGATGAGTACTTGCGCGATTACAAGTTTGGGCCGGAGACGTTGATGGCGATCGTGGGGTACTACATGGACGAAGGAATTCCGGATCCGTCGTCGTTTGAAGAGATTGTGGGCGATGTCGATCGGTTTCTGTGGCGCTATGCGGAGGCTGGGTCGATCAGTTCCGACATGTTTGAGAATCTGGTTCAGGTAACTGACTCTGAAGCCTAATCCATGCTTGTTGAAAATCAAAAAGAGGATTCCAGCGCACTAAAGATAGCAGTATTTGGGTACCACATGCGAAAATTATAAGGGTTAAAAGCGTGATTGGTTTTCCACACTCATTAGAAAAACAGGAGGATAATGTGTAATCGGTAACGTGCCCATTAGACAATCAATACAGAGGATTCCGTCACATTAGTCATTCTTAGAGAATGTCTAATTTGCAAAAGTTGTATGGATTAAAAACCTTTTGATTGTCACCTAACCCTGATGCTGAGGTAGTGTACATTATTAAAACCAGGATGATGTTGAGGTAGGGTCTTCTGCTGTCAGGTGTGCACCCAAAACTGCCACTTAAATTCAATGCATTCTTTACGTTTCAAATGGCGATCCTGGGTGCAATTACCGCAATAGTTTGACGCAATCTACACAGGGTTCTTCTAAAAGAAGGGTTCAGAGTGTAGGGTTCCTTTCAAGCTCGTTGTAAGTAAGAGTGCACATCATTTCTTCCGAAAGGACTGTGAAAGGTTCAGGTCTCTTTCAAGAGTGTTGTAAGTAAGCGTGTTGTGGTGAACGCAGGTGTTCCCCGCCTCGGCACGGCAGTCCCACGACACCATCTTCCGCTCAGTTGACAAGCTGATAACAACACGCGCCAGCCTGACACCCGAGGAGAAGCAGAACTTGTGGGGTTTAGTGGACCATGGCAAGCTCTCTCCGGCCGTGACCGAGAAGGCGTTAAACCACCCAGGCTATTTGAGCCAGCCTCACATCCTGGAGATCGTGCTGCAGCAGCACAGCGAGGAGCTCTCCAAGGTGCCCGACACGGACAGCCAGAACATGCGGCACATCATGCAGAAGGTGATCAATGCCAGCCTGAAGCTGCTGGAGGAAAATTCGCGCCGCTCCGATGAGATCGCGCAGCTGCAGCAACAATACTCTGCGCTGATGGACGGGAAGATCGCCACCGCGGGGACGACCCCGCATTTGCAAACCAGCTGCGACAACAGCCCCACGCCGTGCTGGCGACCCAGCCTCACCATCACGCACCGCACGCGCAGCGAAACTGAAGGCTCCGAGGGCTCGGAGACGCCGTCCGTGGCGACCGTCAGCTCTGTAGGTGCGCACCGTTGGCCATTATGATTGCTCTGCCTTTCTATAGGGTTTAGGCTTAGGGTTTAGGGTTTGTTTAGGTTCAGGGCTATAAGGGGTTTCGATTCTGTAGATTAGCGGTAGGGTTAGGGTTGAAACCGAAGAAGCTCGGGATTTCAGCACCGTACTTTGTTTGCGCGTTGGGCAGGACGATTGCTTACCCTCCCCATTTTAGAGTTTTGATTGGAACGCGATTCTGAATAGCCTTCTTCTGCAGGGCCTGCTCTGGACTCCCCTACTGGAGAATTTTTCATTTTAGCCCCTCCAGGGGAAACCTTTGGTACCGTTCAGGGTGTTGTTCCCAGAAAGCAGACGCCCTGTTATTACAAAGGTAGTTAGTTCTGCCAGCATGTACTATACAGCAGGTTTTTTGGCCAGAAAATTGGGGCAAGGAGAGACTTGCTCTATTCTTTTGTATGAGTGTAAATACCGGTATCAGGTAAATTTACGGGAAGTTCGATCCTTCAATAAGGTTCCGGCGTGCTCAATAGCGTCGCTGCTGGCTATGTGATGATAATCTCTGTATTATGCATTCCAGTCTTGGCAGTTCATATACAATTGACCTGCATGCCCTCAAGGGTTACATGGCTTAACCTAGCGACTTCTTATGTACCGTCGGATAGTCCAAAAAGTGAAATCTCAACACTTCTGATTGCATGCGTGCCTATTGGTTGTGCCCAATAATCATCTGGAACTTCCAGCTCTCGACTGGGTGTCGTTCATAATCGGCGAGTGAATGAGAGTACGGTAGTACGGTGAGATCTGGGTGATTAACTTGTGGATCAGAAGTTGTGCCTTATTGAAATTTATGGTACATTTCTAAGTTCAAATCTGCTGTGCAGAACCGAGACTGAATTTGCGAGACATCTACTCACTCTCTTAGTTGAAGAAGCCGATTGGGTACTTGTGCGTGTCCAAAGCACCCGGTACATATGTAAAATTTGCTCGTTTGGACACCATCTTGTGTCGAACCTGCACCCCCGCAAGACCCAACTGCTCCATGCAGATAACTGTCGAAATCAGACGAATTTGAATTACAGGGCCCTGATAACAAGAAAGATATCTCAAAGTCTTTGCAGTACGCAGCACCTTGATACTTAACGTAGAGTATAGAGAGAGGCTCTTGACTTAAGGAGCTTGCACATGAAGGGCCCTAATTACCTCAATTGAGAAAGACTCTGGAGGTTGTTCAGCAATTGCTTCTAGGAAGAGCATGGTGAAAGCTTCCAAATTGGCTATCTCTTCTGCGCTTAAAAAAATTGGCTCAAGTTAGGATGACCGACTCAAATATTGTGCAGCAATTACTCATTGCAAAGTTTGTAAACAAGCTGCTGATACGTACACATTTGTTGGTACATTTATGCTCCAACTTTGTGCAAAAGCTCCAAATTGGTTTCTTCTGTGTACAGTCAGGTCCAGTTCACTTACGAATTCTGAATCCTGCTGAAAATTTGGATAACTTTGGGAGGCTCTTGTGCACTCAAATATGATTGGAATTGCAAATTGCATTGGAATCACATTGAAGTCTACTTTACCACCATTACAAATGCACATATGTAATTGAAAATCATACAAAGAGTTTGATGTTCTTTATATACTATCTCCCATTTGGTGTTACCATCATTTGTGAAAATTACAACTTATAATTTAAGGTACATATTAAAAATGATTCTTCACAATTGCTTTTGAGACACTTGATCACATGGCACTTGAAAATTTTGTATAATTTTTTGTTTTTTCTTCACCCTAATGCAAGCAGAATGCAAGAAGTCTTTCACTATCTTCTATGAAATGGGAGATAGTGTGTAAAATCAATCCAACTTGTAATATGATTTTACATTATTCATTTTCCACTTGTTATTAAGTTGAAGTAGACTTCAATGTGATTCCAATGCAATTTGAAATTTCAAAATTGATTCATTTTGGAGTAAACTAGAGCTTCTTGAAGTTGCTGAAATTTCTAGTAAGCCTGGTCTGAAAAATTCGTAAATGAACTGGACCTGACTGTACAGCCGATTGTATCTTGTCAGACTGCTTGTGTCGAATAATTACAACATTAGTTTCATAGGTTACATAGGAATACAGGAAGAGATATTCGAAGTTCACTTAGAAGTTCATTGCTGCTAGCAAGTGGTTTAAATCGGGACCTAAATGTGAAAGAGTTTCAACTACGTTTGGTTCTGCTTGCCTCAGTACCAGCTATCCTATGGTGACCATTTTAAATTTTAACCCAGTAAGGTGGCATATTTCTTCATGCAAAGATGCAAACAATCAATCATATCATGAAGATCGATGAACCAACTGCTCTATTACAGTTCTGCATCAACTACAGTGTTTACAATTTATTCAAGTGAATCCGGAGTATTACAAGAACTAAAAATTCCTGGACACATAACATCAATAACGAAAGGTTTAAGGAGATGTCTAAGGAGACGTGGACAACATCTTGCCTGCATAGAGCACTGGGGAGGTTTCATCTGATATCCAGAAATGCTGTTATTGGTAGATTAGGATTGGTAATCACCAGAACTTCCTGTTGAATTGTTGTGTGCAGAAGCACAACTGTTTCTAGCAAGAGTTGATCTGCACCCTTTCTTGCCACTAGTGAGATTGACATAGGCACCCCATTCATTCCCACTGGGATTACCACCTGCAGGTGCAGATCATGTTTCCACCACAAGTTAGTAGACATTTTCACGTTGGCAGGTTGGGGGGTCAGTTGTTGGCCGTTTAGGCTACAAAATTTCAAAATTAATTGGAAGTTCCAGAATCGACACTTGATACAAAACCAGAAACACACGGTCTTTAGCCCCCTCGAAGCTCACTTTGCGTACACGTTGTTCGACATTTTTTGGCACAAATGAAAGTGCCCACTTAGCATCTCAACGACCAAGTAGGCACCCTTCACTTACCTGACAGCATCCCGACAGAGTAGCAGAGCTCATAAGAGTATGTGAACGATACTCAAAGATCTCCAATTCATCTGAAGTTGCAGCTAATTTCGGAGGTACAGAAGGCACGGCAGGAACCACCAATAATGCATCATTCTGCAACTTGTATCAACGAAGAGATATCAACAAAACATTCCATTTTCCAGAAAAACAGACATAAATTCCCGCCTACTCTGCATCTTATAAATCCTAACTATGATTACAAATTTAGATAATCAGATATTGACGGTAATGCTGACTAGTATAAACAATTTGTGATGCAATACCTTGGTAGGGCTCACTATACCTTGAGAAGGTTGTTCACTACTGTACGCATCTCCTCCCGGACCTGTACTGCTATGAACCTCAGTGCTTCAGAATTGGGAGAAAACACCGCTTTTTGAACTCGTGCCTCCACTGTCCCAGTCAGATGTGGCTTCCTCTTCGCAATCCACTCTCCATGATTGTTTCTGAACTCATGCCTTCACAGCAAGAAAAGGAACATATTTTCCTGATAATTAATTGTAAATATAGGATTCCAGTTGTACAAAGTCGCATGAATTATAAGATTGGTTATAACACATCATCATTTTAAGCAAAACATTTCCTCCATCTTACTATAGAAAGTGTGACCTACCTCTGAAACAAAAGCATAGTTTCTCGAAGCACATCAAGAGATGTAAATTGGGCAGCTTCAACACCCATGCGACCAAGTTCTTTCCTAAAAGTCTGGATCGAAGAGATGTAGTGTTCAAAATACTCAAGGAGGTTGAGGTTATGTAACGTGTGACCTGGAAGCAATCAATATGGGCTGTGAGAGTCTAAATATCCGCAACTTCAAATATTAAAGCAAATCTCTGAGCATATGATATGAACAGTTCTAGAAACCATTGACACAAATGTATCATCAAAACCCCTTGATTGTAGACACAAATTGAATTCACACAAGTCTTAATTGGCTTACGTCCAACAGTTCGTTGAACTGCTCTGGCCAACACATCTGCAGTTCTTATATGAGATACAGATGAGAGCTTGAAGATGTCATGTGCCATAAAAAACCGCCCGGGACCTCTGCCGTCCATCACTAAATGTGGACATAATTGCCGGCCAACTAGGCGTAGCACACCAGCGTCTCTTGCGAACCGACCTGCAGCGAGAGAGTGACTGGCAGGGTTATCGACGCTGCTGTCTTGGCCCCCAAGCAGTGATATTGAGAGTAACACGGAAGGACATGACGTCCATAACTGCCAAACTATGAAGGTGTTTCCTATAAGGTGGACACGAGGGATTACCCAGAGGGACAGGAGAAGTATCGAGGACCCGCCATGAAGACCACAGTTCTACACGGTACGGAAGGCAACGAAGACCTATCTGCAGTATCAAAGACCCCAGTGTATTTATAAAAACCAAAGGTGAATGAGATTAGCCCCTAGGGAAACCCATTTTTGCAGATTTTATTAGACCCCTTAAGCGAAATAGCCTGCACAGTCATATCACAAACCCTACTTGCTTCCATTCCCTATAGTTAGTGATTTATGAGGGTCTCCAATGAACATCCCGGGATCAAGAATCTTCATCCGCAGGAATCATTGAAGCATTGAGTCTGGAAGCAGAAACCCTAGAGTATGTTGGGTTCCCTCCTCCGGGTCCTCTATAATACAAACTAGCCTGAACTAGAAAACAGACCATAAGGCTGTCAAAGAATCTCACCTACAGCATCGCAAGAAGAGGCCACAGGAATTGAACCCTCCAAAGAAATGGCTCCGTGTGAAGAACGAAATCCCAAAACACCATAACACGCAGCGGGTACTTTTACATCACCCACTGTATCGATTCCTGAGGGCAGCACATCACAACTGTAATCACTAAGCACAAAAGCAGGTAATGGTACACAACAGCCACGTACACGTAACAGCCGTGATCTGAAAAATCGGCCATACCTTCTCCAAGTCAAGTATCTGTTTTTGTCAAATTCAAATTCAAAATTGTACTTCTGACTTGACAACAGCAAGATTCAAGTTCAGGTACTGGGACTAGGAAGAAGAGATTCTTACCAATAGAAAAATCAACTACATTGCTACCGACAGAAACTGCTGCACCACTGGAGGCACCTCCACAAATCCGGAAAGTTGAAAAAGGGTTCTCCGGGATCCCTAACCATCTGTTCGTTCCTATAAGACTAGACAAGTATCAACATATGAGCATTGAAAATTTAATAAATGCAGAATAATATTCATAGGAAAAAATAGGAATCCAGAATAATTGGCACCTCTTCCAAAGACCACACGAATATGCAGCTTAAAATAACAGAGAACAAAAACTCGCGGAGTAATCAGGCATGGGAGTGATCATATATGTGGTGTCGCCACGAGAGGCAGAAACATGAGGATGCTCACATGGAAGACCGTGTCAAGTAACAGACTCCAAGCACTGAAATTCATATGCCATTGCAGAAAGCAACATTCAAGAATCAGTCATGATGTTGAGCAAAACTCAGAATTGTCAAATTCCACATAAACTGAAGTGTCTATCACAAGTTCAGAGACAAGCACTATGAGGTCCAATCCTAACGAAGAAGCTTCAAAGAATCTTCTACAGCTTAAAGGAAACCGAGGCATGGGTAGCAGTAGTTTAAAAAAGTAATTGATCAACACCTCAAGGGGCTATCACAGCAACAAGGACCAACGAAGGTTTCAAACTATCTGTCAATCTCTGCTCATAACTATTCTAGTAACAAATAGGGAACCATAGGAACTTAGCCGTGTTAAACCCTTGTGACGTGGCTAGGTCTTCTGAAATACCTCTAGGCGGTGGGTTCTCTATAAACACTTCGCATTTTGCAAAGAGCATATAACTTATAACATTCATACCTGAAACCCAGTTCGTCCATAACTGTCTTGCCTATGCACGTTGCGCCGCCCTGCTTCAAAATTTCCAGAGAAGCAGCCGTTTTCGTAGCTTTTTCATGTGTCTTCTCCCATTCTGGACTCCCAAAACCTGTGATCTTTGTTTCGACATCAAATCTGCACGTCCTCACCCCAAAAAATACAACTGAAAAGGAATATTCACATTTTACTTTCAAGATATATCACAGGAGTAACAGAGGGCACATAACACTCTTTTAGCAGTGCCGTCGCATCTTTTGGAGAAAGTGCCAGCAAAGATATATACAGAGCAAATCCATGCCAAATTAGAGCAAATCAAGAAAAATTCCAGCTCCGACAAACTTTCATACGTGAGGATAATGACTCATTTGGCTGGAGGAGCTCTCCCTCTTAAAATTGAGGTCAACTGTGTAAAACAAGGTGTCAGGGATTCTTTCCAGGAGTCAGGAATTCCTTTGCTTGCCAATTTAGCGTGTGCTCACCAAGGGTTCTCTCGACTATTGCGGCAGCTCACAACAAGCCCTAAGTAGACAACTAGCAATAGCAGAATCTCCACAGATCATACAGACGTTGGAGGTAGCCAGATGAGAGGATATCTTACATATCCTGTGCACAGAATTTCCGTTTCTTCAGAGGGTCATCCAGATTAAACGCTGTAGGTTGAATTTTCACGTAATGGTAGATGGAATGGTGTCGATTTCTACTGAATCTCCTTCTTCCTTTGGCAATCATTTCACGAATGTTTCCTTTTGCAATCAATTGAACAATGCCTGTGTTGCCAAGGTTTCCTCCCTCTTTGACAAAGACCATGCCGGCCACGCCCAAACCCATCAGAAACCATGACTTCTTCGGAATACGTCGCAAGAAGCCCACGATACTCGATTTCAAATCTCCTTCCTCACCGGAATTCACACTTTGAATCAGGTCGTGAACCTCACCTTCAAGAACCTCCCTTCACTATCTTGACAAGAGCTCCGTTCCTTCCACACCATTTCGATCCAGAATCCATGATCATATGCTACATATCCAAATTCTCAAATCTTGCAATCTTGCCGGTAGTTCCTTGTAGTGATTTGACGTACAAATGATACATGATTCGGGATCTGGGCCGATTCGAATTTCCATCACTAATCAAGCCCCTGATCTCATGCGCTCATCTTCAGCTTTCGATTCCACTACGACGGAGGAAATGCATCCATCGGATTCTTCTAGAGACTGGATGGTGCATCAAGCACAGATACTCACATTACTCGTGATCCAAGGCTTGAACTCTCAAAGCATTCATGCCACTCCGAGTGACTCTGACTCTCTCGTGACAGAGGCCTTTTGGCAATACACTTGCTTCGCCATTCGGCGCAGGAATTGTGCATGATGTGAATCGAACGATGATTTGAGACAATGTAGTAACTTACAATGTGCAGTAAAAATATAGCGATGGAGACAGAGAAGCAAGACGGAAGATGAACAATCCAGGGTGTCTTTTGCTCGCGACCTTCTTCTTCCGACCCCGAGCGTCTGTTTGCGTCTGTTTGCGTCCTCGAAGTGACGTTGCGGCGTTCGACGTTTCCTCGGGTGAGCAGGGCACCCACATACTGTAAGTTAGAGCATCTCCACTCTTCCACGGGAAAATTGACACTCCAAATCTTCATGGCCGGGCTCCATTTTGGCCCGGGCTCACCATGCAAACCATACAAATCTCATTGTTGGACACAATCAATTCTAAGATGGGCCTATTCCCTATAGAAGGATGGAGATGCTTTTAGGGCATTAACACATATTCATGAATAAGTCAAGTGAGTTGGCCACCAACCTTTGTTATTAGTTTTTTATTTTTACATATTCATGAGCCAAACTATTCTAAGATAATTCAACCCATTCTAGTAAAGTTTGGATAAGTCCATTGTAAACAAAAAATTTCTGATGTACATTTTACACTTCATATATATGTATCACAAGAAAGATTTGTCTTGTAATAGAACCGGGGCTTCTTTTTTTGGCGAAATTTCACCAGATTATCAAAAATTTGACCTCTTTAGCTTCATTCCTTCAAAAACTAGCCTCTGTAGTGAAGCCAGTAAGGGGGGATTGTTCCAAAAGAAAAGATATGAATAGAACTATCCAAACTTGTATTTGGAGTAGCTTGAGTTACTTTTTGATACTTTAAACTTCCATTTTCTTAAGATAGTCTTTTCAAGTGGGAATATTCCATGATGTAAAAAAATAATTCAAAAATTCATTTTTTGAGATCCTTATAACGCCTTATCTGTAGACTCATTAAGATAACTTGGCAGGTCACTGGGTCAAAACCTTTGCCAAAAACTTCATTGTGATAGAGAGCCCTTGAAGCATCCCCACTAGTATGTTCCTATCCCCATTCCAATCTAGATGAAGGAGCAAAGATGGGGATAGGGAATGCCAAGCCCCACTAGTGTGTCCCTATTTCTTTCAAATCTCAATAAATAATAAAGTAAACAACCACGCAAGTAGGGCACAACGACGAAGCGAATATACAAGAGGTAAAGTCAACAGAGCCCTAACGTATCAAAGAAATACATGTCACTAATTCATATAATAAAATATATAGGGCTTACTGAATTCAAATCCTGTATGTAGTAGCCCATATGCAGGATTTGAAACCCTCCTCCCTAAAAATTTAGGAATGCAATATGTTGATGGAGGAGATTCTTCCCTATTTGGATGAAACTCATCCAAATAGGGATCTAGGCCCTCCCTAGTGGAAATGCTCTTATAACATAGTGCAAATGTCATGAAATTCTAAAACAAGTTGATCATGTTGTGTTTCTTTTTACTTGTGAGTATATGCAAAACACGCTAACGATTTCATTGAACACAATACAGAACCTCTTTTATATCACCTTTTCTATTGTTACATCTTTGTTTTGTCACAAAATTCAAGGGCAAAAACTACAATAGTTTAAAACTTTTAATGTTTGTGGTGTATAGACCACATTAGCCATTGACAACTTTATAAGAAACATCAAATTTTACAAAGTTATATAATTTTTCAAAAATTTGGAAATGAAAAATTATGGCATCCTAAATATATATAAAATCTATAATATATTAATTTAGATTTGAGTTATTGGATTATCTTCCTATTACACTCTATTATATTCTAAAAATTTCATATAAATGTAATAAAATTATGTAAATAAAAAATAAAATATATACAAAAACAAAACATAGCATTTTGAACTGAAATAATAAAAAATCATATGAAAATTACAAATATTCAATCTACAATCAACTTTAGAAAAAACTTTTAATTTGGGGCTTCTAGTTTTTATTGAAAAATATTGGTTGGTATAAAAGTTCATTAAATTGTATAGACATGATTAATTTTATCAATTCTTATTGAAAATTATCATTAAATCATTATTCTAAGTTGCATTTTATAAATCCATCTCTGTAATTCATTTTTTGCTCTACAGTACAAACTCTTTAAAAAAAAAAGATTAGAAATTATAGTTATACCAAAGAGATGCCAAAAATAGAATCTATTTTCAAATTAAATAAATGATTAGATTTTCCTATTGATTCAAAGTACAACATAAATGGTAGTGTTTTATCTTATTTTAAAATTTTCAATTATAAATTAAATATATCTAGATTAGATTAGTTAGATTGTATTGGCTCACATGTATAGGATCTTGTCTTTAAAATATTAGAAATGAATAACTATAATACTTGAAGTAAAAATTTATGAACTTATAGATGGTTAAAGGCTTGACTTGTGATCCAAAATTGAGACAATAGTATCTAACTTGATGTTGGCCATTTTTACATGATTCAAAATGGTAATGAAAGATGTAAAAGTCTTAGTTTCTAATGCAAAAGCATTTGAAATTAGAATCTTTACAAAAATTGAATTTAACTCATCAAATAATCAAATCACCTAAAACAAAACCTTCAACTCTTAGGGGTTAATGTTATTTTCATATCATTTAAATGTAGAATAGGGTTGGCACCTTTCTCTCAAGTATTTATTTGATTCCAAAAATTAAAATTCAATATATGCTAAAATTTTATTTTATTTTTTATCAAAATTCTTTTTTTCCACGATATAAAAATTTTGTTTTCTGAAAAAACAATTTTTCTAAATTTCTAGCATCTACCTTTAGAATTATTTCCCACCAATCCTTCCTTTTAACTATAGTATAGAATATTGTATTTTATTACAATGGTAGAAAATTTCATGCATTATACTTGCATAGGCAATAACATTGAAGAACCTTAAATAAACCTATGGTTTAAGAAAATTGTATATAGACATTTATAAAAAAGTTCATTTCTAAAATGCAAAGAAGAAATTGAATTGAATTGTATGTGGGAAAAATTGTTACTTTTACATTGTTTTCTACTTAAATGTGACAATTTATAATTTGTTTAGACAATTTTTTTTATTATGTACTTTCAAGATACTTTCTTTCAAAACATTAGAAAATAATGAGAAAGTTAAACTATTAGTAATTTTTTCTTACAATATAGTATTTCTAACATTATAATTTTTGAATACTAATGACATGTAAATCAATTTGAAAGAATATTCTATACTAATTTTGAATAGAGTCATTATGAATGAAGCATGTAATTTATATAATTCCTTAATGAATCATTTAATGTAATTTGTTATTGGCATAATTGACAATTGATTTAACTGTTTGCATCTCAATATAGCATATAATGATTAAATGATACAACATATTTAAGACCATAGAAACAATAATTATTACAAGCACAAATGCAATGATAAGTTTTTGTGAGATGACAATTTAATTAAGAAAATCCCATTAATGAAGAGGCCTAATGATGATATTTTACAACAAATAAAATCAAATGATACTTGAAAGACAATTGTCTCTTGAACCTTTAAAGAACAATTTGATCCCCATTGGCCTCCCAACTTACAATCGAAATTATGTTTAGTGACGTTTTTACAAAATCAATTTCAAATAGATGTGCTTGAGATTTGACACAAGGTGCACACACTAAATGCCTTTGAGGAAAGGAAAAAAATATGATTGGGCATCCGAATGAGAAGTTATGTTGTCCCTCAATTTAGGCAATTTGGATAATTTGGGAATCTTTTGTTAAGACCCTCATCCACTTTTGCATTATTTATAACTAATATGATATAGTATAAGATTGTAAAAAAAGAAATCTAATTTTAGTTTTAGAATTACACTCCAAAAAAAGTCAAACTTTGTTAACTATATAAGAGAATTTAAAAAAAATTCCATTTTACTTCTAACTTCAAAAGCTAGAATGGTACATTTGCATAGTCAAATATTTTAGCATTGTTTACATATTTTGAGTATTGGGATTTATTATTTTCACTATTCAGATTTTTTTTTTAAATTCACTTGATGTACTTGAAATCATCTAAAAAATTATATATTGTTGCCAGATTACACCTCTTCACATTGTAGGGTGATTTAGGATAACCTCAAAGGTAAATCCTTTGTTTACTTTACAAATTTTGCATGAGTGTACTTAACAAGCTTTAGTACTATAGTAAAAGGTGTAGAGGCTTGCTTTTAAATAGAGCAAAAAGTCCACTAAAATAATGCTCAAAGTCTATTGTCCCTATTTAGAATGTTCAATGATGAATTTTTAGTTTGTTTGATGTTCAATGATGAAAAGGATATTAAAAAAATTTATTCTCTAAGTTCAATTGCTATAAATTGCAATTTGTAGGGTTTAATGATTGAATTTTTTGGCACACATTGCCTCAATAGTCTACTATAGTTTTATATAGTTGGTGTTCAAAAATAAAGTTTCAATTTTCAAATTTGATTAATGCACTAAAATTTTCAATTTATGACAATTTTTCTTTAAAAACACCCTTTCTCCTTAGGGAGATCAAATATTGTGTAAGATATTTCTCATTCTTATCTATTTTCTGTTTGATCAAGCAAACCCTGGAGGTGGTTTGTGAATACTTTGTTATTAAATTTTAACAATGTAAGATATGGCTTTAAATCGATTCATCATTGAACATCAAACAAACTAAAAATTTGAGCTTTGATAGAAAAAAAATACATAAATGAAGATGTTTGCTTTAAATAAATGTTAATAGTGTTTGAGAATTTTTTCTATTAATTTCAATAATTACTCATAAAATTTATTAGTCCCTGAAATCCCAACTTCGAAGGCTTTTTTTCTATTAAAACAATTCAAAACTGCCAAAAATGCAAATATAAAAATTTTAATCATTTATTTTTTTGAATATTCAATTTAGGATTTTGTGTTCCACTAATATGAGAATATTTGGAAGAAATTTCAAAAATTCTAATGATATTTATCACAAGATATAAGTGTTTATTTTGTTTTTAGCTTGACTAGATTATACTTAAGGCTTTAAATCCTCTTAACTTCACATTTTTTACTACAAATTGTGAATTAAATTTTTTTATGTTAAAGAATTTTTTGATTTGAGAGTTCAAGAATATTTTATCCCACCCCACCCCACCTTGCAATTTTTATTCTTTACAAAATTGTTAAGTTGAAGTAGGGATGAGATATAAGCAAAAACAAAATTGTTGCTAGCTCTAAGATGGAATTATAGCAAACTAATCACAACATTGAGATTGTTTTAGAAAGCAAACTAGAACATGTTCATTTTTTTAAATTGTTAAATATGAGTTAGAAAATTGAGCTCATAGGTACGTGCCTAAACCTTCAAGACTCTCCTACGGAAACTCTTGAGATTGTAGGGATGAAATCAACACTCGTTTATGCCTCTTTTATGAAAACCTTCCAACCAACATATGTGAATTGTTGTTCCTTTCTTTACAATAGTACTTCCATTAAATGCGTTATTGTTGGGGTCCCCGCCTTACCCAAGACTTCTCTTTTGAGAAAGTTACCATTCTTTGATTGGATTAATTCAATAGCAATGCTCTTCGTTGGGTGCATGTCCCTTAATTAGTAATCTTATTGTTGCAACATTTGCAACAATATTGTGTTGCATGATGACACAATTGCTGTAAGTTAGTGAGTATCAAGCTACAAAGACATCATTAGGATTTTGGAACAACATATGAATGAAAAAATAGCATTGATGAGAACATGACAAATGAAATCATGACATAATTTTGCATAAAATAGAATAAATACACTAATATTAGAGGATTTTTAGCAACTACGGAGGGTTATGAGTTCTTTAGGTTGCCAGTGTCAAGGGAATAGCCTCACAGTTGTTGCGTGATGTGGCATGCCGACTGCCATGTCACCTAAAAAAACTAAATTAAAAAAAGAAATTCTGTTCTTTTTCCATTCTAAAATTAAAATTTTTTTTTCAAACAAAATAGAACTGATAGCGGGAATAGTGGGAATAGGGCTGGGGAGAACATGCTTGAAACAACCCTCTCGACTCCCTAGAAATCCTCTAATGATAGTGAAATTAGGTTGCCGCACACTAATCTCTTGACATTCTATATTATTCGAATATGTATTGTTATTGTAAAAACATGCAATAATGTAAGAACCAATTGTGTTTCAAGGGTTGCTGCTCTAATTTATGGCCCAGGTTTAGAGATTGGCATGCATCTCTATGTGGACAAACAATGAGTCATGAGGTGAATTTTCTAGGTATGGCAACCTAATTGTCAAAGCAACCCAATTTTACTATTTAGTGTAGCAGTAATTTTTTAGTTGCAACACTTGCAACAACACCTTGTTGAATCATCGAGCAACTACTATAAGTTTGTGAACATGAAGTGAGAAAGGTGTCATTAGAGTTTTGGATCAATAGATGAATAAAAAAAAATAGCATAAATGAGAGCATGCCGGATGAAATCGTGACAGAATTTGCATTTAATATAATATAATATAATATTTGACATAATTGCGAGGAAAATGTCGTATAATCCGCCCGTATCGATACATATGTTTACAAAACTACAAAATTACCAATCGTATAAAATACAGAGAATACTGAGCTTAGCAGCAACAATGAAGGAGACGAAGCCCGCGCTCGCTCACTTGCGAAAATCCATGGCCGCAAACAATCGCAATCACGCCATAGCCGTTTTCCGCTCGAGTACTCCCTCGTGAAATCGCCTGCTTCACTTTCACACACTCCCTGCCCCTGAAATGCGACTCAAAATGGAGCTTCCTCGCCAACTAAAACACACTTTCTGGGCCACAATCCCATCCATTTCATTCACTTCTCGCACACATTCCTCGCGCAAGCTCTGAGGTCAAGGGGATTCGTTGCGAAGAAGCTCAAAGCGACTCTTTGTGAGTGCTTTGTGTTGTTGGAGTCTGGACAAACTCCACTCTTCCGGTGATTTTTCATTTTTGTGTTGTTGTACCCACTGACCGACCTTCAAATAGAAAGGGAGGTCGAAGTGTGGAAGGAGTTTGGCTTTAACTTCTGGAAGGAAACTTGTTTTTGATGTACGAGATGGAGTTCACTCGGGAGGACAAGATGCTGTTAAGGTCATTTTGGGATGATTAGTTGCAAGGAAGCAGGGTTTTTAGGGTTTGGGAAGGGGAGGGGAGGGATTTGATGTGAGCGGTATCGTTGCTCATGAATCTCACCTTCGTGGAAACGCGTTCAGCCTTCTGTGGCTTTAGGTACATACCTGGTTGATTTAATTTTCCGTGGGATTGCCTGAGGCTGTTGTTTGTGGCTGTTACTTGGATGGTAACCCTAATTTGAAAAGGGAGGGGTTTGAGGGATTTAAGCGGTGATGAGAGGTTGAGGTTCATCTTGACATGCGGTTTGGGTTTTTATGAGTTGGAGAAACGAGGGGGTTTAAGTTGGTGCAAGAGATGCCAGTGAATGCCACTTTACAATGGTGAACTTAACTATACGCCTCGGCAAGGCCGGGGGGGCCAGTGGGAGGCACGAGCAAGCTGGTGGTGGTATAAACTCGGTCACCACTACGACTACCAAAGAGCCATCGAGACCTCCTCATTTAGTTGACACGGACTTGCCGTTTTTGAGAGGAGTGGGAACCGTGTTTTCGGAGCCTTGTGCGGTCAACTTCGTCGGAGTGAAAGCTCGTCGCCGACCTGGGGACAAGGTTCATATTTGTGTACGCTGCAATTTCCCGATTGCTGTATACGGGCGGCTGGTAAGAAGCTCATCCTCCGAATGGAAATTCTTGCATTGCATTGAATTGGACATTTTTGAGTCCTATGAAGGTTCTCGAGTGCGAATCTTCCTCGCTTTGTCTGGGGTTTGAAGATTTGCGGAAGTCGTCTAGTGCTATTCATTGTGCTTGATCTCAATGTGAGCACACCCTTGATGTGATAACGTTTTATTAATGAGGCTTGATCATGCATTTTAGTATTGAGAATGGTGCATTTGCGTCTATTTTGAAGAAACCTGGGATGTTTATGTCTAATAATTTTCGCACTGTGCTATTTATTATGCTTGATCTCAATTAGCGTGTGACCCTTATGTGATAACGAGTTCTTCAATGAAGCATGGCATGCATGTTAATGTTTATAGTGGTGCGTTTGTTGAAGGAACCTAGATTGTTGATGGCGGGTTGGATTGATTATGTGTGTGTATTCAATGGCTGCAGATACCGTGTGAGCATGTGTTCTGCTTGACATGCGCCAAACTCGATCCGGCCTGTTTCCTGTATGTGTAACACTTCCGTTGCCCTCGCTGCCTTTAATTCTCGTTGTAGCAAGTGCTTCAAGGACGTGATGGTCATGATTGTAACGCGTTCTCGGAGTAGTGAGAGGAGCGGTTGCGAGTCAGGTTCGTTAAGTTCACACCCAATGGCTCATATAACATTCAGTTGACCTTTCTTCTGTTTTCTTGCAGGTGCGAGGAAAGGGTCACACGTATTCAGAAGATGGATGTCCTGGAAGGTATCTTTATATGTGGTGCCCCAGGGTGTCTATGCTCTTTTCTTGCAAGGTCTGATTTTGATTTGCACATAACTGAAGCCCATCCTCAGCTCTTGCAAATGGAGCAGGGGAGATTGTCACCAGAAAGAAATGTTGCTGTTGGCAACTCAGTACCTGAGGCTCAGGTAACCATTGACCTGTTTAGAGGTTTCCACCCTAGGTGGCTGTCTTTCTCAAACTTCTAGTAAGTTGGGGAACCTATTCCCTTTGCTTTCCGCCGTTTTGAGCGGTTTAATGGATTTTTTCTTTTTTGTGCGACTTGTTCCAGTGTTTTTAGAGGATTTCAGCGCACTAAAATTTGGATACCATATGAATAAGTTATGAATTGTTGAAGTTTGAAATAGTAACGTACCAATCACGAGCCTAGACTACCCTTGGACGATGAGGATTGCGTCTGCAATGGAAGCATCTTGGAATGTGATAAAACCTAGAAGTTCCTGATTTTTTCTTTCAAGTTTCTTGCAAGCCACGTGTTTGTATGACACTTGCATTGTAAGAGGTGACTGTCAAGCCACGCAAATGGGTTCCCTACCTTAATTGTCACACTTTATACACAGATTTACAGGGACTTGTCGAAAGAACTAAAAAAGAAGACTGCGTAAGCAGGAACGGCGGTTTTAGTAGTTAGCATTTCTAGCAAGTCCTAGTCCTAGTCTGTTTACGTTATGACTATTCCCATAGGTGCAGTAATGGTTAATCTGTATCCGAAGAGTGTGTGTCTAAATTCAAGTACTACTATGTAGAAGTCTTTTGTATTATTTTCCCTTTTATAGAATGCTAATTATATGGTGCACGGGTACAGGTTCAGTCACATCAAAGTGGGCAACAACACACTGATTTTACCCCTCCTGCGCGACAATCCTCCGGCACTTTGCAGGTCATTCTTCCAAAGAAAGAAGAGCCACAACGGAGACCGCCTAAAGGTGTTCGGCAGGATCCTCAGGGTCTGCTTGCCCGTCCCGTCCCTGAGCTTCGTTTGCCTGATCAGTTCCCGCATCACCGTGGCGGTGACCAGCACAACACAAACCAATCAAACCGTGGCAGTGGCGATCAGCACACCAACCGTGAGAGGGAAAATGATGTCGGTCCACAGGGAAGAGATCAGAAACCGCGGAGACGCAGCGAGTGGGATAAGGTAGAGGATACTCTTTCCGTTCAACTTTATGCATTTAAGCCAATATTTAGGAGTGTTCTTCATCCGGAGTGCACTATTGAGCTCACTGGAAGGGTCACTTTGGGTACAAGGTTCAAACTCTCTTGAGGTCGAGTTTTTTTCACTCAACATCTATGATGATATCTTACTCAAATCATTTAAAGTAGTGGGCTGTAGACCTCTATGGAAGCGACAATAGACAATCCCATTTTCATGTGGACCCAGAAGTTATTTAAGAGACGAGTTGCTGTTGGCAACTGGGGGTTAGTCAATAGGAAACAGCCTAACTGTTTTAGTATCATTATTTTGCAGATTCCTCAAGGGCAAGTCGAAAATGAGAGAGAGCATAGACATGAAGGGGAATCACAGAGGGAAAGATGGGAAGAGGGAGGCTCAAAATATGCAGCGGGACAAAAGAAGGATGGAGAGAAGGACAGAGGCCCTCAGCCACCTTCACTTTCAACCCCAAAAGCAGATCAACAACAAAAGCAACCTGTCTCATCTCTTCCTCCCCCTCCATATCCTCCCTCTAATTTTTCCCCAGCCTACCTTCCGCAGTCAGACTGTAACAGCTTTTCTTCTCGATTTG
The DNA here is from genome assembly GCA_963969395.1 of Pseudoscleropodium purum. NCBI lineage: Eukaryota > Viridiplantae > Streptophyta > Bryopsida > Hypnales > Brachytheciaceae > Pseudoscleropodium > Pseudoscleropodium purum. Next base: position 11,841,431 of record OZ017804.1, on the reverse strand, counting down.
ATGCTCCTAGAGGCTTCCATCCTGGGTACCACGAGGGGTTCAATCAGAATGGTCCTCGCAGGCCCATTCTGGACGGTTATGGGCAGAGTGGACCGCCGAGGCCGATGAACGGATCCCGGCCTCATTTTTATCCGGAGTATGGCCCTCCGATGGGGATGCCCCCTTTGGGCACCCCCCGGTATCACGAGGGCCATTTGCCTCCTCCACCTGGACCTCCTCCGAAGCGGGCCAAGTTCAATGGAGATCCAGTAATGGACTACAACAACTGGGGGCCTGGAAATCCTGGCAACTTCGGAGGCCACCCTGGGTACCCGAATTGGATGCCTCCTGCAAATTCATGAAGGAGCTTGTCTTTGTTACGAGGTACATTTGCTGCTCAGAGATTAGAGTGCAGCAGCCAAAGGTAAAAACTTAGTTCTCCATGTAGCCTTATTGATTGTAGCGAGCATGAGGTTTGATTTGTCACATGTTAGCTGCAAGGTCGGTGTCTTAAGATTGACTTGGCTACTCCATGGTCTTGTTGTATAATCTCGTTCTTGAAAAACATTTGTTCTTGATGTGTATGTGGCTTTTGCACTAAGTCTTGGAGGCTTGTCATGAAGCGTGCAGACAAGTGCTCTTGGGTTTTGATCCAGTTATTGGATCACAAATCTTAACAACACTATCATGTCCTTGTGATATGTCCTGGTGCTGTCCAATTACGTGAATTCCTCCCAAGGTAGGTTTAGGGTTTTGGACTGTAGAGACATGGGAATGCTATCTATGGGATTGAGCCAGAAGATTGTGCCAACAATCGAATCTGTATGGTAACTTGCCAACAGTTATAATGAAGGTTCTTTTGCATGAAACGAAGCCATTAGATAATGCTATTGACGCTAAGACTTTCTATAAACAACATAAGATAAGGTGGGAATCCAATACCACTTCTACTAGCTACTGTTCTGGAGCGTAGGTAGCTTCAATATTATTATTTGTTGCACCAATACTCCGGCGATATTTTAAGTTTCGAGGACAAATTCAGTTGGCTACAATGTTGAATTGAATTGAGAGGCAAATATCTGGCTGCAAAGGCTATTCTCAGCATTGCAACAAATGAAAGTAGGTGACAATTTTATTTTATTTTATTTTATTTCCAGAAAACTATTGCAAGTGCAAGCAAATTGCTATGAACCAAAATTGAAGTTGATGTTACTAAAATTTACAAGACACATACTACAACAATTCAAGCAAGAAAACTATATAGCAATACCAAATTTAAGGTTTAACCCCTGAACATCTAGATCCTTTTCCAAAATTGACAATTTGGGAAAAATCAACATAAAGTGCTATTTGGAAGAATATTTTGGAATTGACATACATATAGGAGTTGTAGATTTTGAGATTCATCCATATGGTTAGATTCACTATTGCTATCACCAATATTTTTTTTATAAATTTTGGAAAGGAAATTTCTAAATTCCTTCTAAATTCAATTACAAATAAAATATTATCATTTTTTGAGTAAAACCTGTTGGAATGGATTTGAAACTAGGTTCTCTTGATATGTTGATTTTTTGAAATTTTTGTGTTCTTTTAATCTATGACTTCATTTTTACTAATCTAGTTTTGAACTAAAATCAATGCAATTTTCAATTTGACACACTTCCACATTTGTAATTTTGGAAAAAATATGAACTATAATAGCACCAAATCCAACCATTGGATAGAACAACAACTTGATAAAGTATCTCCACAAATTAGATGACTTTCATCCAAGCACTAATGAGTAAGAAATCTCAATGCCAATTTGTTTGTCTCCAGATTTGGGACATTGGAGTGCTCTAGGGTTAAAGTGATGAACATTGATGAACCTAAAAGAAGCGCTTGTCTAAACATAATTGCAAACAACTTATCATAGATGAATACAATGATTTGTCAATTGCAATATTATGGATGATTTATGAATGAGAAAATATGATTGTTGAATTCTCACTCTCCTCCCCACTCAATTATCTTGCTTGAAATTTCATAACCAAAGCACTAGAACAATGACTTGCAAAATTATAGCATGACACTACAATTGTAAATCTTTTAAATTCTAATTTCAAATCACAAAGATGTTTATTAGAGACACAATATCATTTTCAAGTTTAGGCAATCTCAAAAGCATCATTACACAACACTCTCCATTTAAGCTTTGTCACGGTAGCATGCAAATGAAGAATAGAAAAAGAATAGAATCCGTGGGAAACAAAAACAAAGCAATTTACAATACAATCTCTTAAGTCACAATAATCAAGTGGCAACTAAACAGCAATGTTTGAAGTCCTACAAGAGAAATTGGCAAATTTGACCCTTTGAGTCTCTAACATTAAAAGCAAACTAGCACCAATAGTACAAAGGTAAGAAAGAAGCAAACAAAAGGAATAGTTGAGATGTGCAAAACCCTCACAAAGAAGTGTGGAGAAATTACAATTTTTCATAGAAAGTGGCGCCAACAATATGGATGAAAGGGAAAGCTTGCTTGGCAATAGGAGCCTCGTAATTAGTCAATAGCTAGCTCCCACTATCAAATGGCTACAAAATTTCTAGCAATAAAAAATAAAAATTGTTATAATATTTTCCATTGGTAAGAGAATCCAACCTTATTATACTGAATATTGAAGCTACTTAAAAAATTATTGTTTGCTACATTTTGAAAATATATTGGTGTATTGTCAAGATATAATAGAGCTAAAAATCTAAATGTCCAAGATTCACTTTAGTGTTGATGTACACCCACATAGACTTCTACCAAGACACTAGAGTGTATTACCTTGTAATCCCACTATATGTGAAAGGTTTTTTAATTTAAAAAATAATAATTCAAAGATGAAATCACATGTCTTCATTTTTTTTGGAAATACTTCAAATTCTTATGAATTTTTGTGGAAGAATTAAAGAGAATTCATATTAATTTCAAATATGCATATCCATATAAATGCAATCTTTATTTATAGACAATGCTTATAAATATTTATTTTAATCATTCATATCAATTTATAAGCATTTTGTTTTGACGAATTACTAAAAATATAAGTTATCCTTTCAACAACTGAATTTTCTTATGATTATCTAAACTTTAATCTTACATTGATTAGAAAAAACTAATCAAAGCTATTGATCATTAAAATGTTTTTACTTTCTTCTATTAATAGATTATTTTTTATTTTTGTATTAATTTCTTTATAGATATGTTGGACAATAACAATTTTAGTTAGTTATATACTTATTGAAAGATAGTCCATTTTATTATGTACAGGAAAATAAAAATTTAAAATAATATATTTTTGTTACATGAAGGTAAGTGATTGCAATAAACATTGGTATTATTTGTTTGATTTTCTATTTATAGCATTTAGTATTACGAGTACTACTTAGTTTGAGTTTTAATAATAGTAATTGGTTTGTCACAAAATCTCTCTTGTCCATTTTGAGCTAGATTTATTATTGTGTCAATAAGTGTACACTTTCTAATAACCGAATGAAATTGTAAATTTATAGATGAAATTCTCATTTCATCACCAAGTTGTAGTTGAGGATGTCATCTATTTGTTGGAGAGTTTCACATTTAGTTAGATTACTACATTGGCTTTCAAGATGTTTCATATACTTACAAAAATTGCCATATCTATTTGAGTACTCAAGGATTTTCAACAAAATTTGGACATGTACAAAAAACACTCTTCTCTTGCATAAAATAAATTTCAAAGATAATTAAATAGTTTTTTATTTTTTAAGAATTTAATCAAATTTATTAGTGAAAAAAAGCTCCTTATACAAATAAAGTTTTCTCAAGATTCTTATATAAGTAGAATGATAATTTTTTGGAAATTTCTTTACAAGAATTTTACAAATTTTGAAATCATATTGAGTGAAATATTATTGACTAAAACATGACTTGAAATAGTTACATTTCTTATCATTTATCCCAAAAATCACCAAAAGAAATTTGAAAATAAATAAATAAATAAATAAATAAATAAATAAATAAATAAATAAATAAATAAATAAATAAATAAATAAATAAATAAATAAATAAATAAATAAATAAATAAATAAATAAATAAATAAATAAATAAATAAATAAATAAATAAATAAATAAATAAATAAATAAATAAATAAATAAATAAATAAATAAATAAATAAATAAATAAATAAATAAATAAATAAATAAATAAATAAATAAATAAATAAATAAATAAATAAATAAATAAATAAATAAATAAATAAATAAATAAATAAATAAATAAATAAATAAATAAATAAATAAATAAATAAATAAATAAATAAATAAATAAATAAATAAATAAATAAATAAATAAATAAATAAATAAATAAATAAATAAATAAATAAATAAATAAATAAATAAATAAATAAATAAATAAATAAATAAATAAATAAATAAATAAATAAATAAATAAATAAATAAATAAATAAATAAATAAATAAATAAATAAATAAATAAATAAATAAATAAATAAATAAATAAATAAATAAATAAATAAATAAATAAATAATATATATATATATATATATATGTTTTCATTATTTTTTAGAAATTTTTGGAGTGAATTATAAAAAAAATATCTATTTGGATTTTAGAGTCATATTTTAGTCAATAAATATCACTCAATAAAATTTCAAAATTTGTGAAATTCTTGCTAGAAATTTTCAAAATGAATTATCATTTTACTTACTAAAGAATCTCGAAAAAAAAACTGTATTAAAATAAATTCAATAATAAATTTGATTAAATTAATTAAAAATGGAAATGAATAAAAATAATTTTGAAAACAATTTTATGCAAGCATGCTACTTGTACTTCAATATATCTGAAATTTGTTGAAAAAATGTAATTTTTCAACTTATTATGGCAATTTTGTAGTATATAAATACTTATAAGACATAAGTATTTATATACTCCATTGAATATGGAACATGAAGTGTAATTTCTTAAAAATTGCATATCTACATCCCTTACATTCTAATTTTTTGAAAAGAGAGTAATAAAATTTTTAATTAGGAAAAGATTTAGCTACTAATAGGAACTTTGTAGAGAAGTCTAGACAGCAAAAAAAAATAGTCACATTTGCATTGCTTTATTGTTAAAAAATTGTTGTGATTGGAGTCCTTTTAGCACAAGTATGGAAGACAAATATATTATTTTTCTTGAAAATTCTTTCATAAAATTAGTGTTTGTGGGTATCAAGAAGCCTAAATATCAACCCCTAGTTCACTAGAAAAGATACTAAGAAGTACTCTGGACCTGCAAAACTGCAATGTAACACATATTGAAATTCCATATTGCAAAAAGAATCATTTACCAAAAATATTTAAAAAAAAGTTGTGATAGGCCTATGCTCTCTATATTTACATTTGGAAAAAAACTTTGGCTCAATTAAGTAGTATTCCAAACTAGACATGCAACATGTACCATCAAGTAAAGAAAATAACCATATTTGTGCAATAATTTGTGATTATGCCCACTTTATATAATGGAAAATTATTTTTTCCTTTATACATGGGATAGTGTGCGGGAAAACAACACCAATTGAAAATTCATTTTTTCAACAAAGCATGAATTTGTTATGAATTTGTTAAGAATTTGTTAAGTATATTTCCCACATAGTCTACTAGTGCCACTATTTCACCCCAAAATCAAGAAAAAGTAGACCCATAATGGTCATAATGGTCCTACTAGTACCTAAATTGAACACGATGCTATTCTACAACATTGAGGTCCCATGTAGCCATGTTCTTTGGTGATTTTTTATCCAAAAGGTGCAATACATTAGACAATAGAGGCCAAAGATCTTAGGCCTATGTAAGACCATTTCAACTTGGTTCTCATCCTCATTCTCTTTAGAAATTCTTGAAGTTTCCATTTATTAAATTCTTCTTAGAAAGCTCAAAAACTGGAATGAATTTTTAGAGATGAAACTTGAATTTATTTCCCAAATTTTCTTAGTTCAAAGTTTTATGAAGAAATGTATTCTATCATGCCTAAATGAGGTCTGAAATTCCACTTTGAGCAAAATTCCTATGTTTTGAGAATGAGGCTTTCAAGCTCTCATTTTTGAATTATTCCATAGCCTTTTGCTATAAAAACAACCCCTCTACCCATCAATCTTGCTAATTCTAATTGAATTCTTTCCTTCATTCAAACATAGAATAAATTCTTTATGGTATATGATCACATGATAGATAGTCAACTCAAGGGTTTGTTAATGGATTCTCACTATTGTCCTATGTTTTTAATTAACTTGCTCTAACATTGCTCTTGACGCACAATAATTTTCTCATATGATATGGCATTGTCTCAACCACATTAGATTTGTTCCCATTGAAGCCAACAACAAAGGTGGGCTTACAGGAACATTTTGAAGACTTGCAATCTTTTAGAAACCTCAGATCCCGTCTAATGGCCCTTGTTACTAAGTCACTCTATATTATTGCTTGTAGGCCCCCAAAGTGCCACTTCTACACACACAACAATGCATATGAGCTCATTCATTCAAATTCAAAAGTGATGCATTTGGACCTAATTCTTGCATGGTCATAAAGGGGCCTTCTATGGAATGGTACACAAATAGAATCACCTATCTTTAGAGCAAATGCTTATCATGATTATTTACATGTCACAAACACAAAATGATTGCATAAATCATTGAATGTTCTAAAATCTAAGAATTTCATCATATGTATGTATCTTATAGTATAGAGCATTGTATTGCAAATCAATTTTTGGTGGAATTCTATATTTTGACACGTAGTTATAGACTCTTAGATTCAAAGTTAAATAACATATTTATTTTTAGGATTTTAAAAAGTCTTCTAGTGGAAATGAAACTAGAATTGGGAAACCTTATTTTTTTCATTTTTACTCACAAGCAAAAAGAATAATTCAAAAAATTGAAATCAAGTCTTAAAAATCGAAATTGCTAAAATATACTATATAGAAATCCATTTTTCAATATAAAAATGAAGAAATAACTAATATTACTTAAACTTAACTCAAAGATGTGGATATTACATTAGCAAATTTGTGGACAAAATTGGCTAAAACTCGTCCATTTTTCACTATAAACAAGAACTATTTGACTATTCAATAGCCAAGTTTTTAGATTTTCTGACCATATATGCAATGTTAACAACAATATTGGATTCTCCACCTTAATTGCCTCTTATTTTCAACAAACTACAATAGTAAGAACTTAAATACAAAATATCATAGTATAGTACATCCTTGTCTAAAACTGTAGAACTACTTAAATATTTGTAATATTCATAAATACAAAAGTTGAGGGTTCATATTTAGAGTGATATTGTTTGCATTTCAAGGGAAAACTTCAATTCAAGAGTTGTCAATAGTGTTTAATAATGCAATCGATACTAACCTAAGTATGTGATTCAAAAATGTTAATTCAAAAGTGAGATGAAAACAATTGAAAATATGTGAAGAATTTGAGGTTGGCTTGATACTACAGATTGTTCATATTTAATTTCCACAATATCACAAAGAAGTCTAATCTTGAAAATGAAATTGCATGTGGAAGCTATTAGGTTTATACATGGCTATGTTTGAAAGTCCTTATATGCTTGTGAAAAGAGATAAAAGATGAAAGACATTTCATAGTACAACATACATTAGAGAAATTCTCAGTTCTCTAGAGGTCCACTTCAAATTAACCAAGCCAATCTATTAATTGCTTGAAAATTAGTAGAAGCATATAGCCATAGTGCATGGTCACAGTGTGTGAACTTTGCAAAAGACGTCAAGATTCACAATAGTGAGGGTGTAGTTGAAAATTATTTAATGATTAGTCACTTGAGTTTTATTGAATTTGATTAATTTGCCAATGAATCACCCTATAATTTCATTCAAGGTGATTAATTGGAAAATTAATCAAATTCAACAAAGTGAAGCAAAATGAAGTGAATTTTCAAGCTAATTGTCAAAAAAATTGGAGAACTTTTACATTTTGCAACTAACTTCAAGAAACATTAAGTGTACAAGTGTTCTAAGATGAGAAGAGAAGTTATTTATAGATGTGGGATAGTAGTAGGTAAAACATTACAAGTTGTATATGTAAATTAGGACTAATAGGGCACAACCGTCCATAGTTAAGTCAAAAGCAGAAATTGTATTCATAGTTGAATTTCAGACCCTATTTAGATATAGTAGAATGATTTTTTTCAAAAAACTTTGAACTAAACAAAGTTTGATAATCAAGCTAGTTTTCATTTCTAAAAATCCATTTGAGGTTTAAAGCCTTCAATAAGAAGCTATGGAACAAATTTGGAGATTGTATTTGAAATTGTCAAAGAATTTTGTCTATAAATTTTTATTAGAGGCTCTAAACTTCAAACAGAGATGAAAACTAGACTAATTCTCAAACTTTGTTCAATTCAATTTTTTTTGAAAAAATCATTCAACTATGCCGAAATGGGGTCTAAAATTCAACTTTGAACACAATTCTTGTATTTGACAATGAGTGATTTATCTTCTAAATATCCCATACTCTTTGAAGATTCACCATGGACAATTGATTTCTCTATAAAAATAAACTCCATCCAACTTTCTCATTGATTGTCAATGAATTAAGTCTATCAAGATGCCATTAAATAAACCCTTGATGGTAGAATTCATTAGACTATTTTTGACATTTGTTTGTTTTATCTATAACTTGATTAGAAAACAAGGTATGCAATAATTAGGATGAAGGTACATTACAATACTTGAACCTTGATTGTTTAATTATTTATACTTGGGTTTCAAACCATTGGCAATTACTAGATGTTGCAATTTCAAGTGAGTGACTATAGGGGAAAACAAATCATTAAGCAAATTTAAATGTAATTGTGGGATCCTTTCAGTAGCTCTAGAGCGGCCCTTCAAAGGCATGAGAATTTCTTTAATGGTTTATGAATGTTTTATTTTGGTGAGGCTAGTCATAGAAGATTGTATATACTTCATACATGAAACCTTGAAATGTGAGTGAAATGAACCATGTCGCATTATAGCATATAAAAAGTAGATATAAGGAATATGGAGTATATATTTTTGTTGTACAAACATGTATTTGCATTGGGAGTTTTCCATGTTTTAAAAATTAAAATTTCTTCCATGTATATTCAATTATGTGAAGACTATCTAAAATGTTATATTAAAAATAACTTCTACAAAATTAAATTTATAAACCATAGAATGTGAAGATTCTATCTATGATTGGATGCCGTTTTGTGTAAGAGTCAATATTTGTGTAGAGCTCAATTGCTTGTAGTGACTCACTTATTATGAAGATGAATGCAATGTTTGGTAATTCAAACAATTATTCACACCATCTATTTTTAAATTGACCATTGGTGGTATTTGTATTTCAAAGTTTAATATACAATGTTGAAATGGTTTTTATATACAATGACTCTACTACAAATGTTCTCACAAGTTTTATGATCATTTTTGGTCAATTATGATTATTTTTTAAATACAAAAGCTTGACCCCATTCTTTGCCGTTGGTTATTGAAAATATATAAATTTCCAAATGATTCTCACAATAATCCCATTTCTTAACAAAGGATTAATCCTAAAGGCCCTAGAGGGGAGGGTCTTATAACATAGTTCTTGTTTACTTAACTAGCTCTTGTAACAAGCATAATTCTTCATTTATGTAGAATAATTTTGATGATCACCACCATTGAAATGAAAAAGATTTATATAGCTTTCCTATGAAAAAAAATCAATGAAATCACACAATTTTTGAATAAGTGCCATTATTGATAAGATTGATGAAAGAGGTTTGATTAAGCCAAACTTTATACATGCACTAAAACTATAATGTTGAAATTGAAATGCTCAAAAGTGCTAAAAAGTACACTAGATTATTTTTTAATAGGATTGTTTCAATGGATTTAGTGAAAAAATCATGTAAGGTCTTTTTGTTTACAAGCTATTAACCTTGTAAGGACACTATAAACCAAAGTAGACCAATGGATGACTTCATTGTTCAATATAGAGAAAGACAATGCACCTATTGGTTCAATAATCAAAGAATTTGGTAACTACCTTGATCATAGGGGCCTTGTCCTTATAGATATTATAAGATTCACATTTCAAATATAGTTGTAAAAGCCATGTGATGGCCTCATGGTAATTTAGGGGTTAACAATCATGTAAGAAAAGGTTGTCCACTGACAAATTTGAACCACATTTTAAGTTTTCTAGTTTTGTAAGAAAAAGGTGAAGTGAAAGGTTCGTACTCCAAATGTTTTGATTTTGTGTATTTAAAAAACGAATTTGCTATCTGAAAAATTAAGTTTTCCAATTTTCACCCAATAGATTTTGAGGGACAGTGTCACATGCGCATTCAAATCCGTCGTGAAGCAACCATCAAGGAACGCCCTTCTCCAAAAAGAAAATCCACCTGGGCCTTATGCTCTCCTAACATCTCCTTACTACCGGTAGAGAGAAGCTCCACTTTACAAATTGAACAACCTGGTCCTTCAGCTCTTCTAGCTCAGAAATTTCACTCCACTGCCAGCCTCTCTTGGCTTATCTCTTTCTCATGGCCAGGGTCTCTTCGTCAGGATCTAGCTGGGTATGTGATCCTGCAAATCACCAAACATTAAGCAGTAAAGAAAGTTTCTTTCTGCATTAAAAAAAATTCTTCGAATGTCACAGAACACAGCAGACAGGGATGTACTAGTACTAACACAACCAGCAGACACTGAACTTGTTCATCGTATAAGAAAGATACTTTGGCAGCGAAGCTCCATTCCGAGTTGGATTCATATGTGACATTGGAATTACATCAACGATCCTGCACGATTACTAAAAAGTTATGTCATTGAAACTCCCAAAGTTTGGCAATGAAACTATCACTGAAATCATCCGAGAATACCTTCACGAGGGACGACTGGGAAAACAAAAAATCTGTGATCAACTGTTGTGCATGTCTGCACCAGGAAAAACACCACAAAGCTTCAAATGACAAACAATGAACCTAAAGTCTCGGCAAGACTTAAAATTCTATATACAGGCACATGAATACATTTCCAAACACTGCACGAGTTCATGCAACGCGTCTGCTGGTCATGCATTCAAGCCACAAAGTCTAAGCCGCATCTACTATCGCCTGGCCTTCATTTTTGGACGAGAATGAATCACCCTCCGTCCTTGTGATGAAGTTTGTGATGGACCAGATGGGGTCCCACGAGACTCATCATCATCGTCATCACCATTACCGTTTTCATCATCAGAACTTTCCTCCAGCTTTGCTTTCAAACGCCTCTGACTAGCTCCACGTCTCACACGAGTTCGAGCTGCTGCGGGCTTAGGAACTCTGGCACCTGCATTGTCGTCGTCATCCACTTCATGACCAATGTTGTCCTGGTCAGAACCGTTGGCATCTTCACCATCAGCTGACAACATTCTCCAGGGAGTGCGACAACCAGGACAGACCTTAGCAACCTGGAAATAGAACAGCTAAGAAGATATTAAAATCCAACCAACGCTGACAACACCCCAATACCCACGGAGCATAAAGTTCATCAAAGGGACCAATAATGCTCTCAAAAACACTCGACGAATGGGTTTAAATTATGGTTACATGTGTACGGAGATTTCCACACGTGACAAGAATCTTTACCATCTTCTTGAGGTCTCCAATGAGTTGACAACTCTTCAGGGCATTCGATAACCATCACTAGAATTCTCATCTTTTTGACACAAAATCCAGAGGCAACTAGGCTGGAGTCATTTATTCTATAACTCCCGTTTAATGCGACAGACAAGACATAATACAAGTAAATGCCAACACACCTGACGCCGAGCGAACTTCCTTGGTACACAATACGAGTGCATGCGCACATTGCAATCCTCGTTTTGACAAGGTTGCGCCTGAAGGATCACACGCAAGTGTTTCAAAGTTAAGCCCAAAGTTGTATGAAGGATGGCCATCTCAGTACGACTCATTTAGCGACCATGAAGTTAACTAAAGTATCCCCTAGAGAAGCTAACTCACTAAGAGGATTAACCCCTAAGTGGCCAAAAGTGGCCGCATACACATTTATAGGAGTTGAAATATATCATTTAGGAAGCTTCAAGGACAGTAACATACCATATTTTGAAAGTTAATATAAGCGTCTAGCAGCATCCAAAGTAGTCTTCCTATTTTTAGCTTGGGCACTTAGTGGTTAAGCAAATGAAACCAGCAAGTGAAGTGAACTCTAAGGAATACCTTGATAGCAGCCTCGTTGCACACCTCGCAAAAGGGTACGTCAAAGTTCTTGAAGAGGCTTCGAAGTTCCAGGAACGACTTTGTGCCCAAACAAACCCTGCCGTCATCCGTTCGGCCCAACCAATCATCTGCTACCAAAGTCCCCAAGGTCTCCTCCTTGGCCGTAATATTGAGTCTCAAGGGAACTGCTTGACTTGAGCTTGCTGCAGCTTCTGTCTGTGTTTCAGTCTGGGAAAATGCCACATATCACCACCATGATCAACGTCAAGACACAGTTTACCGACACATGGTATAGCCTCCCCTCTGAAGCTCATTGATGTGCAATTCGTGAAACCTAAGAACCTAGATTGGCTGCGAGAAATTACTTACTATCCAGGGTGGAATTCATGTGTTGACGATAGTCTTCAAAATGTGATTTAGCAGTTCGATTTAATTCCAAGAGGTCAAACAAGGAAATTTCAATACCTGGGTGTCAAGCCGGAGGTTGAGAGCCTGCATGCAGGACATGGATCCACTCGCGGATGAATCGCTCAGTATCGACTCCAACTGCATTTCACTTTTCCACCTTAGCCAACAAAACAGTATCGTGTGGATTTTTAAGCTGAGACTTCGTAGGACTTCAATTATATAATATTCCCAAAGTGACAACGGTGACAGTAAAATCACCTCTCCGGGTTCTTGAGGACTTAACCCTTAAGAACGCAGGATTGAGAGTTATAACACGACCAATGCGATTGATCATGTCGTGGAAATGATAATTCGAATGCGACCAAATTTTATATCACTACAATTAGTGAAGAACATTGCATGTGTTGGTAAAAAAAAATTATAAACAGACGAAAAATGTTCTCATATGATCTACTCAAAACTGCTAAACGAAAAATAAGGACAAATTTGGGCTTCTTGATCCTCAGGTGCTTCACCACTTACGATGGCTTTGAAGAAGGTGAGTTGCGGGTGTGTCAGCCGAGTTCCCAGCTTCGCTTCCTCGTTTGCCAACTTGTTGACAAGACCATAGTACAACTTTCCGTCATACTGATTTTTACTCCCTCTCACTTCCATGGAAACGTAGTCCAACTCCCTGTTCACCGTCGCTAAGAAGTCAAAGAATTGATCTGCGAGTTCACAATTACCAGCATCAAAAATGCCACTGAGGGAACTGAGCCATCACACAGCCACATAAGGAAATTACGACAGCTACATTAGGACACAATGGTTCAACCCTAACTTCACATTACAATGATCAGATAATTTTCTCTTCCAGGAACCCTAGGTTTACATAATCACTTCAAGCATCGCTAAACCCCATGAATTCCTAATTTTCTCCTCCTCCATAGATTTACACCCCCTCTTCTGGTCGTAAACGCATCAGCGCGTTTCCATGTGATTCTGTTATCTAATTGTTTCCAAGAAAATTTCGAAATTTCGAAAAGTGTTTTCTAAATGCATTCTAAAATGATTTCAAGAAATTCCAGGCAAGACAACAGACCCTCGGAAGTGCCGAAAAGCTCCCGGTACATGCTCTTCGACTCGCTTTCCGGCAAAGGACCTCGTCTCATGAGCGCCTGCAGAAACGTGTGGTGCTTCACGCCGAGCTTCTCCATCTGCTAACCCCAGGAAACTCGGCTTCTCAGCTCTTCGTTTACCAACGCTCAAAGGTAAAACGAATAACGCAACTCGAAGTCGCCAAACCTCAGAATCCCCGCAACCTCTGAGAAAACCATCGCCGTATCGTCATTATTGCTAGACCATTTCGCGAGTGCCGTAGCTCTTTCAGAGCGAAATCCAAAATGCCGTCTGCAACATCTGTCGCTGGCATGTTTTGTGAAGATTCCTCGACTGAAAAATGTCAGGAAATTTGCGGCGTTGCAAACCCCGAGCTCAACGAGAGGGAAGACGCCGACTGGTCTCCCGCCTTCAGCCGGTTCCTTTGTTACCGGATTTTCATCCTAGTGGATGAATATCGTCAAAAGTAGCTTCCCCAACACTCTTGATTCTACTTATCAGTGTCAGTGCCTTTGGAAATAATGTATTAATGTCATGAACATTAAGCCCTAAACGTCAAGATCCTTCTCCAGAATTGAAATTGACAATTTGGAAAAAATCATTACAAAGTACTATTTGGGAGAATATTTTGGAATTAATATACAAATAATAATCATAGATTTTGAGTTTTAGGTTCTATCCATACAGCTAAATTCACCATTGCTATCACCAATATTTTTTTTATAAATTTTGAAAAGAAAATTACAAAATTCCTTCTAAATTTGATTACGATCAATATATTATCATTTTATGAGTAAAACATCTTGAAATGGATTTGAAATAAGGATCTCCTGACATGGTGTTTTTTTGAAATTTTTATGTTTTTTAAATCCATGACCTCATTTTTGCAAATCCAATTTTGAACTAGAGTCAATGCAATTTTGGCTTTGGTCAACTACTTGACATACTTTCAAAGTTGTAATTTTAGAAAAATATAATACTCTAGTAACACAAAATCCAACCATTAAAAAGGACAAGAACTTGATAAAGTATCTTCACAAATTAGGATGACTTTCATTCAAAATATAATGGAAAAAAACAAGAATATGAATATGTTTGTCATTCAAAAATTGGATGTTGAAGCGCTTAAGGGTTAAAGGACAATTTTATCACAATAAAAATCATTTGTTTCTAGTATTGTGTGAATTTATTGGCTTAAAAAAATGCAAAAGTATTGACATTAGAGGATTTCTAGATGGTCAAGAGGGTCATTTCAAGCTTGTTTCTCCAACTCTATTCTCGTCGTTCTCGTTGTCAGTTTTGTTTTTTCTAAAAAAAAAAATTTAGAATGGAAAAAAAAGCAAATTTTTTTTTTAATTTAAAAAAAAAATTGGTGACATGGTAGTGGCCATGCCACATTAGGCAATAGTTGCAAGGCTGGTCTTCTAATGTTGGCAACCCAAGGAACTTGCAACCTTCCACAGTTGTTGAAAATCCTCTAATGTTGGAAGCCAAACTATTATAAAAGACCTCTCTTTTTCACACAAAATTCCAAGGATGCATAGTTGCACTTCTATCTTGCATGAAGAGATTCTTCATCATTCATCGGTTGAAAAACGTCTACTATAGTTTCGAAAGGAATGACTGTCATTGGGTTTCATCCTAATATATGATTGACTTTAGAAATAGCTCCATTGGTACTCTTCATTTCATTTAGTCTTGTAGTTGAAATAATCAAAAAGTAGACTTCATTTAAAACTACAAATTTTAAACAGATGAGGCTCCAAAACCAACATCCTTCTAAAGCTACTCATCTATATTTTAGCCTTAATAAGTGTGCCTTGTACCTTGCCCCTAGCCATGGTACAAGTAAAAGTAATTTTCTAATCCTTTAATTCATTAAAACTTTGAAATTCAATCATTTTTACACCGTAGTGTACCTTGTGCCATTGCTACAATATAATCAAATAAAAATAGAAGTAGGTTTCTAAGTTTTTAATTTATAAAAACTTTGAAATTCAATATCTTTTATGCATTAAAGAGTGCAAAGGCTTTGATGTAGTATGAGAAGTTGCATTCTTGTATACAAATTATAAAAAGCTTTATGTACAAAGGGGTGTAAAGGTGTTGTCTTGTAGCATTTAGACATACAATGTGAAAGTTTTGGGTGTTCCAAAATAAAAGATAATATAATTCAATTTTCTAATCTGAAAAATCCATAATTTTCACACTATAAATCCAAATGCTATGACACTAGCAGGAATAGAAAGCTTTATGCATGAAAGAATGCAAGCTTTGTTGCATGGTGTTTGAGCATGCAATGTGAAAGTTATGATTATATATATATATATATATATATATATATATATATATATATATATATATATATATAATTTAATTTTCAAATTCATAAATAATTTGAAATTCAATAACTTTCACACCATAAGTTCAAACACCATTAAACAAAGTCCATACACTTGCCCTTGCAAGGAGCTTTCTAGCAATATCAAGAATATAGCCAAACACCCCCTCGATTTGTTAGATCTCAATGTATCAAGCAAACAAAAGAAAACAACCTAATGTAAGGTATAGATGTGCCTTGTGCCATTGCCACAATCAAAATAAAAGTAAAAGTTATTTTTTTTATTTTTCTAAATCATTCATAATAATAAAATTTGAAATTCAATCACTTTTACACTTTGAAATTCAACAATTTTCACACTTCGAAATTCAATAATTTCATTTTTTAATTTAAAAAATCCATAACTTCTACACTATAGGTCCAAATGCCACAAAATTGACATGAATAGAACATCTCACCCACAAACAAGTGCATAGACTTTCTTTTGTGGCGTTTGGACATGCAATGCAAAAGTTATGAATTTTCCAAAATGAAAGATAATTTCATTCTATTTTACAATTCGTAAAAACTTTGAAGTTTAATAACTTTTGCACCATAAATCAAAATGCCACAAAACAAAGTTGTGCACCCCTATGAAGAAAGAGCTTTTGAGTAGTATCAATAATTCCGCCAGACACTTCATGGTTTGTTAGATCTCAATGTGTCTAACAAAACAAGACAACCTAATTTTAAAGGTACTAGTGTGTCTTGTGCCATTGCCATAGTCAAAACAAAAGAAAAAATAATTTTCTAATTCACAAAAACTTCAAAATTCAAGAACTTTCATGCCTTAGGTGAAATCGCCATAAAAGCAAGCCCGTGCAACCTTCCTTGCCAAGGGCTTTCTGATAATACCAAGAATGCCATTGGTAAAAGTATGGTTTGGAAGATCTCAACGTAATAAACAAACAAAACAAAACAAACAAACATCCTAACTTAGTAGAAGGATACTGGTATATGCCATGTATTGTTACCATAGTCAAAATAAAAATAAAAGTAACTTTTTAATTTCTTAATTCAGTAAAACTTTGAAATTCAATAATTTGCCCATCATAGTCATAGTGTAAGAAGTTGTGTTGTTGGTATGAATAGAAAGCTTTAAGCACAAAGGAGTGCAAGGGCTTTGTTTTTTGGACATGCAATGTGAAAGGTATGGTTTTTACAAATTAAAAGATAATTTAATTTAGATTTTTAATTTAAAAAAATCCATAACCTATACACTAAGGGTTTTGTTTTGTATCTTTTGGATATATGATGTAAAAGTCATATTTTTTTTCCAAAATAAAGGATAATTTAATCCAATTTTGTTTAATCAAAAAAACTTTGAAACTCAATAATTTTCTCACTATAGGTCCAAACTCCAAAAAATTTGGCACAAATAAAAAGCTCTATGTATGAAGGAGTGCAATGGCTTTGTTTCATGGCGTTTGGATATGAAATGTCAAAATTATGTTTTTTTCAAAATAAAAAATGTAATTTCATTCAATTTAATAATTTATAAAAATCTATAACTTTCACATTATAAGTCAAAATACCTTTAAATTGGCATGAATAGAAAGTCTTGGGCATGAAGGAGGACAAAGGCTTTATTTGTGGTGTTTAGACTTATAATGTGAAAGTTATGAATTTTTCAAAATAAAAGGTAATTTAATTCAATTTTTGAATTTATAAAAATTTTAAAATTCAATAACTTTCATATACCTCCTTCCCAAGAGCTTTCAACACCAAGAATGTTGCAAGACACCTCATGGTTTGTTAGATCTTAGAGTATCAAATAAAACAAGCAAACAAACAACAACCTAGCTTAAGGTATAAGGTAAAACAACCCATCATGGTGAGAATTTCGAGTTTACACTCATGTCATAGCTGAATTTTTTAATTTTTTTCCCACATATAGACAAATGTAAGAAATAACAACAGCAATTGAAATTATATTTTTTTAGCACAGTATGAATTTTTTTACTTTTTGAAGTGATCTCCTCAAAACAGTCTGTCGACTATTCCACAACCAACAAAACATGTATTCGTAACACTCACCTTCTTCACCTAAAATCATCAAATGTTTTCTAACTTGGTGGGCCTTGAAAAAGTCATTTTCTACAATGATTTACACTAAAAAAGCTATGTGTTCCTAATGGGGTCACTAATCACTCCAATAATGTTAGATGAGACATTGATGATGGCCTAAACTTTCAGAAATTGATAATAACCATCATGGGGTCACTTCTTAGGTGTCTATCATGGGTCATTTGACCATGATGGACTATTTTACCTTAGATGTACTCTACCAAAATAAAAGATAATTTAATTCCATTTTTCAATTCATAAGAAAAATTTAAAATTCAACACCATATATCCAAACAAATAGAAACTAGCACAAATAGAAAGCTCTATGCATGAAGGAGTGCAAAAACTTTGATTATAGAACTTGTGATGTGAAAGTTACGAATTTTATAAAATAAAAGATAATTTAATTGTCCAATTCATAAAAACTCTAAAATTCAATAACTTTCACACAAAAGGTTTGAATGCCACAAAACAAAGCCCATGCACCCCTTTTTGTGAAGAACTTTCCTTGTGAATGTTATTGAATGCCTTATAGTTTGTTAGATCTTAGCATATGAAATGAACAAACAAAACAAAACAAACAACCTAATTTAAGGTATAAATAAGACTCTTCGTAACTTTTTCATTACTAATCCAAATGGAATGAATCAAAACTTTTCATGTACACAAAATCATTTTCTACAAGAAACAAAATTTTAAAGACAATTTTTTGAATTTAAGTGTTGCTCAACAAATTATTTTTTGAGCTTTGGATGGCATTATTTTTTTCTCCCAATCACCAATTAAAATAAAAATTATATATTCAAAAAAAGATCATGTATTTTTCTATTTCCCAAAAAAGTTTCCAAAAATCCTAAGCAAAATTGAGATCATACGAACTTGTGATGTCCCTAGAGGAGACACCATTTGATCTTGTAGGGGTTAATTTCAAAGGGCAATGAATTGGAGTTGAAGAAGAGTCTAAACAAAACATGACTTTTACTTTCATCTACAATATAGAGCACTTTTGATTTTATAAATTTTAAACACCAAGAAACAACATACATACACCAAACAAATATTCAAACATTTCAAAATGAAAATAAAACTCTGAGCAGGGCCCCTTGTATTGTACGAAGACCCGATATCTTTGTCTTACCAACTCCTGGATGTTTGCCATCTGGCACTCGGTCCTTGCAGAGTTCCAGTGTTTCGGTATCGGAATGCCAATTCATATGCGTCCCTCCACATCTACGAAAACTACACTGCATCAACGAAAACCTATGGTTAAATTGAACTCCAAATTCCAAAATCTACGCTTTTCAAACTCAATCTACGTACCTTCACCGTGCTGCCTGCTCATGCTCGGAGAGGGCTTGCTGGGCCTCCGCCTCCAGATCTACCAGTTGTTGATTGTGCTCCGGGGTCATGTGAGATCTACCAGTCGTTGATTATGCTCCGGGATCATGTGAGATCTACCAGTTGTTGATTGTGCTCCGGGGTCATGTGAGATCTACCAGTTGTTGATTATGCTCCGGGGTCATGTGAGATCTACCAGTTGTTGATTATGCTCTGGGGTCATGAAATGATTGCGCTCACTCATTACGTTAGTGATGGGCCAGCTTATTTATTGGTCATGAAGAGTTTTTGTATGAAATTTTACCTACTTACGATATGTAAAAATACAAATACTTATTGGTCATGAAATAAAATTTCAATAAATTTTAACCTACTTACAATATGAAAATAAATAAATTAATGTAGATAAATTTTTTTTAAACATGACCTGCTTTGTGCTAGTTATATGCTTGAGGCAATTGGTAACAATGAATGGTGGTAATTCAATGGTGATAAGTTCAAGCCAACTAGAAACAATGGTGGTAATTACACTTTCTTTAGTAAAATGTTCAAATTAACCTGATGAAACGACACCAAAGCCATTTTTTGACCAACAAATGAAAAAGATTCTCTTCATGCAAGACAAAAGTGCAACTATTCATCTTTCAAATTTTGACTGAAAAGAGAATCTCTTTTACAATAGTTTGAATTTCAATATGTGCTTTTATTATTTTTTTAAACCAACAATTTACACAATATTGAAACAAATGATTTTCACAATAATTAACTTGTCCTTTAAGGGTTACTAGTGTGACCCGTGTCAATGTTACCGTCAAAAGAAAAGTAAAAATAATTTTCTAATTTTTTAATTCATAAAAACTTCAAAATTCAATAACTTTCATGCTTTAGGTCCAAATGCCTACAAATAAAGTCTAAGCACCCTTCTTTATCAAGGGCTTTCCAACAATACCAAAAACGTGATTCTGAGACGCACGATCTAAGAGATCTCACCATAACAAACAAACAACCTAACTTAAGATTAAGGGTTAGAAGGAAGAATTTGTGAGGACCCTTGTTCCCTATACCCACGTATTATTTGTTCCCCCTCATGCACATGAGGATAGGGAAGACATGGTGGCCATTGTAGAATCCAGTGTTTTGGTTTTGGAGCGCCAATTCACATGAGTCCCTTCACATCTACGAAAATACCATCAGATCACCGTCAGCCTGCAATTAAATTCCAAAATCTACGCTTTTCAAACGAAATCTACGTACTCCCACCGCCGCTGCCTGCTCACGCTCAGAGAGGGCTTGCTAGGCCTCCTGAGATCTACCAATTTCTGCGTCGGATCGTAATGAACCTCTCATGGAATGGGATTAATTCCCCGCCTGGAAATCAGGTAAGGTAGAAGGTCCATAAATCGACCATTTAAGAGCTTGAACTGATTTTGGGGGAGGTGAAACTTCATCAAATATTTTTCATTAAATTATCTCAGAAAGACAAGTAGAATTGGCACCTAATTCAAGTCGTTTCATATTTTTTGGAGCTTTGTGGAATTGGTTATGAAATTTTGAAGCTGAAGTGGCGTAGGGTTCTAATAGTGTCCACCTCCTCAAATGTACATTATTTGTACATGGCCGAAGGCTACAAAGAAGCAACATGTACATACAGTGTACATTTGAGGTGGTGGATGCTTTTGAAACTTGTGCACTTTTAGAACCTCCTACCTTAGTACGCTTTCTGGATCAATCCATGTCAGTGTGTGTCCTAACTTATCTTAAGTTACTATAGAAAGTAACTTAACTTACTAGTATGTCCTATGCCTTTGCCACAACCAAAATTAAAGTTAAAAAAAATATAAGGTTCTAATTTTTTATTTGTAAAAACTTTGAAATTCAATACCTTTTATGTATGAAGGAGTGCAAGGACTTCGTTGTGAAGTAAGAGTTTGCATTTTTGATATAGATAGAAAGCTTTACATACACAAGAGTGTAAGGGCTTTGTTTCTTAATGTTTGGACATGTGATGCGAAAGAGTTATGATTTTCCCAAAATCAATATAAAAAGGTTTTTTAATTAAATCTTCTAATTCATAAATACTATGAAATTCAATAACTTTCACCTCATAGGGCCAAACGCCATGAAACAAAGTCCATGCACCCCTCATTGGAAGCACATCAAATATCTTCATATAGACATGAGAATATCTTGATCTAATCTTGAACAAAACAAAACATATTCAAGCAAATATAATCTAAAAGATGGGGATAAATTACACAAATGGTAAAAGAAGAAATTTATAGCATAATGTACAAAAATACAATATTCATAAAAGATGAGTTCTTTCACTACTACTTAATGCAATGGTTTATACTACTAATGAATAAATCCCTTGAATACATGATTTTATAACCAAACTCCCATGACCAAACCAAATTCAATGGTAATTAAGAGGACATTTACTTTTCTAAATTTCCTAAAATATTACATGGGAGTAGAATTTAAACCTTATAAACTTCATTTCATTAGTTGAAATCATATTCAAATGAGATTTTTTTTACTACAAAATTTAAACCAAGTGCTAGAATTTAGAAGTTTTTAAATTGCATTGTCATGTCATTCATCAGTAAAGCATCTTACTTCATATAAACATTAGCAATACTCCATGAAGAGGTTTTGAACACCATTTGATGTAAACAAAAGCAAGTGACTCTTTCAAAAAAAATTTGTAGTCTATTATTTAATGATGTTTGTTTGAAATCATTCGAGAGCCATTTTGTGCTACTATAGATATTTAAAAGTCTATAGTGTTGTGGAAGTTGGAATTAAAGCAAACCAACTTATTGTACCTATGAGCTACTTTAGAAATGGTTTCATTACAACTATGCAAGAAACAGAAAATTGGGAGGTTTTTTTTAGAAATATTATTGCCAACTCTAATAACTGATAGACTACAAAAAAAAAATTGAATTTAAAAAAATTATTTCTCCAAATGAGTTGCCCAAAATTGGGCAATGACCATAAAATGGCCGATTGGTCATTTAGAGGTTAATACATTAGTTTACTGTATAGGTGATTGTAGGAATATATTCTATTTTTCATAATTTTATTACTTACATGATTCACATCACAAACAACTATTCTAAATGAATAAATTTGCTTAATTATAATTTGTGAGAAAACATGTTTTAATCTCCTCTCTTTAAAACTTTTGACTTCCCATTTCCAAAGTAGATGTGGTAAAAGGTTCCTTTGTCAACCACATTCGGATTTTAGCTAGTTTTAAGTATTATCATTACTTGTTATAATTATGGATGATGATTTTTTAATTTAATTTTGGATTCTGATAGTATTTGCTCAACCCTAAGATGTTTTGCCAATTACAGCTTCCACCAAGCATTGAAGTGAACAGTATATAAATTTGTAATCTTCAAAGTGATGAATACAAATATTACATCCAAATTTATTTGTTCTTTTACCTAGACATTTGAAAATATTGTATACTTGTTTAGAATTAAATGTATAATTATGAAGAAGAGACAAGGGAATGCTTCTCATTTCAAGAACCTAATCTTCAATTGGTAATTGTTTTAATTGATTGTCAATTTTTAATTTTTTTTTAATTTTTTAATTTTTGTGTGTGTGTGGTTCTAATCAAAGTTGGAAAATTTTATTCAAAACTTTACAACATATTGGTATGATCTTGATGTATACATATTTTACATGTATAGAATTGACATTTAAAAAAAAATTGATGGATTTTTTCAATATTTAAATGTTGATGTGTTTGAGACATCAAGAATGTTTGGAGTGAAGGAAATAAAAAGATTGAAAAAGCATAAGAATGACATAAACTTTATAAATTGGAAAAACAAAGTATTAGAAGATCTAAAACTTATATTGACAAGATTGAAGTTTCCCTCATCTTGCCTTCAATATATATTGTCAATATGTTTTATATGAGATTTTTCTCACAATCAACAAGACCGTGAGATCTCCATGTTCTTAGATTGTGGGAACTTGGCCACAACAATAGTTTGACGTAGAACAATGGTTGCCATATCAAATAATAATAAAAATTAATTTAAAAATATTTTTTTAAATAATAATTAATTAAAATTAAATTAAATTATCACTATTTATTTATTATTCTTTATTATTTTGGCTAATAGTGGTTGGTTCACAATATGGGGAATGAGCCTGAAACGGCCTCCCAATGCCCCCCAAAAACATCTAATGTCTTGAAGTTTCTTCAAAGGAACTAAGAGCACTATTGAAGCTCTATAAAATCCCAAGGGTTAGTAGGAGGCTTTGCAAAGCCACATATCTAATTTGCAATAGCCACTTGACATTAATAATTATAAAGGGTTCAAGTAGCCACACAAAATATTATAGGAGTTCCCTACTATATTAGGTTGATGTATATAACATTAAATGATAGCATTATGAAAATTTTGAGGCGTCAAAAGGGTTGCCATCCTTGCATTGTTGCGGTGCAACTAGAGAAAAAAATTAAAAATAAAAAATCATTTTTATTTAAAAAAATTTGAAATCTGATGTGGCATGTCAACGCCACATCAGATTGACTATTTTTAAAATACTTTTTTATTTTTTTGTAATTGCAGCAAGGGGAGTGCCAAAAATAAAAAAACTAGCAACCCTTTTGAGGCCTAGTAATTCTTGTAATGTTACTTCTAAAAAGTTCAATAAAGGTAGGAGAAGTTATTCATGTTGATAGAAGGTATAAGTTAGGAACATCCATAACCGTCAATTTAAGCAATTCAACACACTTGGAGGGAACTTTTTCTAGAAAAAATATATTTTTTCAATATTAGCAATTGAAAATCATGAATTTAAAAAAAATTAGAATTTTTGGGTACGGCATCTAATTTCTACAAATTTTCAAAGTAGAACTCCATAGGGCATCCTAAACCACACTCTACAAAATCTGCCTCAATCCTAGCACCAAAATCTAAAAAAATTAGAGCCCACCAACCATAATTAAGTATGGACACTATTTCAAGGTGCATTTGTAGACACTTTAAGGGAACTTTACTATCAAACTATGGGTACACTATTGGTTATGGGTATTCCTACCTTATGCCTATGGCAATGCCTAGTGAAAGAAAAATTTACTATTACCAAAAATCATTGATTTTTTCATCCATAAGTTTATTACCATTTTGCATAAATTTATTGAAATTTCAATATTATCCAATTATAAAAATAGATGCTATGGATTATAATTGATTTTTTGTGAATTTTTGAAATAATTTGCTTTAAAATTGATCTAAAATATCTATAAATATTTTTTCAAAATTTGATCATAGGCATAATTTTTTTATCTTGAAACATTCACATCTTGTCTTTTTATGCAAATATAAAAAGGGTTTATTTTATACCACATCATAGTTTTCTCTTGTATCCTTTGGACATTTAGGAATTAAGGGCATTGAGGTATAAAAGTACATGATGATGGAATGACTTTTACAAAATTGTAGAAATAAAAATGTACCAAATCTTTTTGGAATTTAATATTTTATGGTTGATTACCATAGTGGTAGATTCAAGAAAAGATTTGATCGTATTTTAAGATTATTTGTCAAAATTATCATGTTCCAAAATGAATTGGTGCATATTCGTTTCTATTGTGTCCTTAAAAGTAATTCCTTCAATACTTTTAGTCCTTGATGTTATCAAGGTGTACTCAACCAAATACATTTTTGCCCATTTCACATTTGGACCTCTATTGGTCACTTTTGTTCACTCAATTGTGATTCGAGTGTCCGAATACAAAAGTGATGACATCCTTTTAGGGAGGGCATTGTAAATGGGAGTGAGCTTGTCTTAAGTGTAGCATCAATGAAATTTTGGACCCCCATTGAAAATGAAAACAATAAGCTATGTGAATTGAAATATCTTTAATCTAAATCCTAAGACGAATAGCTAGAAGTGGTTGTGTTGATTGTCTTTGTTGGACCTATGAGATCTACGATTCAATTCTTGTTAGTGGTGCTATTTTGTGAGTATGTGAGCATGAGCAAGGATAATGTGAGTATTGAGCTCAAAAATTTGAAGAAGCTTTAAAAAAACTTAATAATATTTCTAAATTACATTTTATCTTAAAAATTTGGTCAAAATTTACTATTTATAGTTATTTTTGTACCTATTACTATGTCCCTATTACTATGAACTTATTATCGTGGTTATGTAGAATTTAAATGAAAATATTAATTTTCAATGTTATGTTTAAAATATTAGGAGTATACATTATAAAAGTGATGAATTTAATTGATGTAAAAGATGAATGGAGATGGAAATAAATTTGCATAGAATGTTGGTTGATTACTATCATATAGCAATGTAAGTCTTTTCGAGGCTAATAGGAGGCTACCATTAATTTTCTTTTGATGTATTGTTGTTGAACTTGTTTAGATTTTAGAAAAAAATTGTTGATAAGAATTATTTTATATATAATGATCTTTGTCACAGTGAATTTTATTTTAGTTGGTCATTGTCTTTTAGCATCATGGATTTTCTTAGGGTCAATAGAAGGTTATCAATACTTTTTTATTTATTTATAAGTTTGTGAGCTTGTTTAGATTTAGAAACAAAAATTTATTCATAGGAATTCATTACCTGTGGAAAGAGTTTAGCCACATTGAATTTCATTTTTGTTGATCACTATCTTGTAAATAGTATGGGTTGTCTTGAGGCTTATGGGGGATACTTATACTTCTGTCTTGATGTATTGGTAACTGAACTTGTTAAAATTTTGGAAAAAAATATGTGGTTCATATGAATTATTTTTGTGAGAGATGAGCTTCATTACACCAAAGTGCTGATTAGTTGATCATTTTCTTTTTGTGAGCCCTTTTGGGAGTTTAATTCTTCCATCTTTGATTAGATGGTCATTTAGTTAATCACTTCTTGTTGGTTGGGACCTCTTAGGACCGAGAGGAAGATTGAGCACTTGACATCTTAATGTGCTCCTTATTGAACTTTGCTAGATTTTAAGGAAAAAAATTAGTTACTAATTAAGATTTGTTTGAAATCGATTGAGAATGTTCCATTCATTTTTTTGTAATCACTCTTCTTTTTTTGTTGGGTACTTCTTGGTGTCGAGAGGTACCCAACAATAAGAGGGGAGTGATTACAAAAATCAAAATCTGAATGGAATATTTTCAATTGATTTCAAACGAATCCTAATTAGTAACCAATTTTTTTTTTTTCTTAAAATATAGCAAAGTCCAATAAGTAGCACATCCAGGTTGTCTAAGGGACCATGGTAATAGATTCATGGTAATAGGTCCATGAAAATAAGTACACAAATTTACCAAAAATAATAAATTTGACCATAATTTTTAGATGGAATCTCTAAAAAATTATATGCTCATAGGCTCACAAGCTCACACTCATAGGCCTACAAAATAGCAACCTTGGATGTCATTAGAAGAGATTCAAGGGCTTTAGAAGATTGCAAGTTCTTGAACTTTGAAAACTCTAGGAATATTGCTAGTTGCGTAGTCTAATGTGGTTGAGATAGTGCCATTTCATTTTTCAAAAAAAATTTATAATTATTATTTTTATTTTAAGAATGTATTTTTTAAAAAGTTTTTGATAGTGAGTTGTTCCTTCATTGCGCAAGGGAAAATAGAGGGATCAAGCTTGGAATGGGCTTCCATTACGTTGGCCTCAAATCCCTTCTAATGTGCTTTTAAGTAAATCCTAATGCTCAATCAATCTAGTTCCTTCTAGTTGTAGTTTCCAGTTGTACTATAGGATTTGTTACAACTTTTCTAAAAATGAAATTTCTATGAAGTATGAGAAGGTATGGAATGAAAAGAGGAGCCAACATGAACCATTCATCCTAAAAAAGGTGTGACATCCTTCCAAATATTGTGTGGCGAATGAAAATGGACATAAGTGTTTATTTTCAATTCAAAACGGTTAGTATATTTTCAGTAAGCATTCAAGAGTAAAGGATAAAAACAACAAGAGTGGTTAAGTTGAAAGCAACATTTCATGGGTAAAACATTTACATACAAAAACTTCTCATGTTTATTCTTTACCTTTGGAAGAAAAAAGAGGAGCCCTCCCAAAGTTTAGGAGCAAATGCCATGTCTTTATTCTTTGAAGATGGTGAATGAAGATGGTGAATGAAGATTGTGAATGAGGAGAAAAAGATGTGACAACCTCTAGTAAAAGAAAAATTCCACAAAAAGCTATCGTTTCCCTTAAATAAAAAAAATACGAATCCACTTTCCCGAAGGTTCGCAGAAGCTACCTACCCTTTCGGCGTCCAGAAACGGAGATGCCCGCCTTGACCCCCACGCCCGCTTGCCCACCAACAATCACAGTCTCGAGTATGTTAACATGACATTCGTCTTCAACGGTTGCCACCCCGAAACCCTAATTTTGGAAGTTTCGATTCTCGGACCATCTCATGAACGCACAATCCCTTCGTAATCTGTGATCTTACCTTGATTGATCGATCGATCGAATGCGATGAACAAGGTCGCCATGCTTCCGCGATTGCCTCGGCGGCCGCAGCAGCAGCCATGGATGGAGCGATTGGCGCTCAGCACTGTCGCCTCAACTTCAACGGAGGCCACCACTTCGGCAGGAGCTGGTGCGGCGGCGGTGGCTGCGGTTGCGGCGGAGGAGACGACAGCGAAGGCGAAGCCGAGTTGGCTGTGGAGGTTGTTTAAGTCGAGTTTGTTGATCGCCTCCACGGCAGCCGTGGGCGGAGCCGCATATGTAACCTACGGTAGGGTTTCTACCCCCTGGTCTCATTCTCTTAGAGGAAGAAAAATCTTGACTTTGATGTTTTTTCTTTTTTTTTTTCTTTTCTTTTTTGAATTTATGGTAAGAATTTATGTAGAATCGAGTACCTTCTCCCCTGCAGTATGCACTGGCATATCCAGGGAGGATGATTCTACTAGGGACATTCTGCAGCGGAGGTTCTGTTCCCGATTTGACATGTGTCCCGTTTTCTGGAGGACTTTGAAGGTTGAGAAATTAATTTTACAAGGGCTTAGGGTTGGATCGGTGAGGTAAGGGTATTCGGGAATTGGGATCGGACTCAGATTGTTTCGGATTTTGTGGATTTTCTGTGTTGATGGATTCTCGCGAAGGCTGCTGCCGGAAATTTAGGTTTAGGTTTTAGGCTGGTTGAGATTCGAGTTTGATGTGGAGGACTGGAGTGCCGGATTAGGGTTTCTGAATGTCTTCAATGACTGGATTTATTCTCTTTTCAGCGTTTGGATGGAAAGATTAATTTAATCAAAACGTCGGGTAGAGAAGCTCTGGTTATCGTTGCGTACACGCAAAAAATCGAACTGAGATTCTGTGCTTAGTTCTTATCCAAATATTTTGAAGGATATCTTGTTGCAAAGTTACCAAATGTTTTAAAAATATATTTGTTGGCTTATCTGGTTCCAATCATGCGTGTGATATGTTGTTGGAAACTACTGAAAATGCACCCCTATAGAGCTATAATTTGCCTTGAATTTTAGTTATTGTAACGAGATGAGACCATTGCAACCGATTGAAGTTCGCTGCCTAGGTTTCACATCACGTCAGCAGGGCTGTTATACCTTCCCTCTGGTTTAAGCTGATTACACATGACAATTTTATTGTCTCAGAGACCTGTTTTGAAAACAAATGACTTTTCTTAAGAATACTCTGGAATGAGATGAATGGCCATCGATCACATGTGGAGCCTCAAGCATTCAAACTGTGCTTAACGTGTTTCCCCGACTAGGTTGTGGTTTATTGACTGTGGATGCTCTTCTATTGTGTGGGGTTGAGGTGCTTTGCGATTTTCATTGTTCAAAATCATGCTCATACTAATGGATTTAATTTTCTTTTAAATTTGGATCCTGTGTAGCATACGATGTTGATTTTGTGGAGCGAAAAGTCGCTGATTTGAAGTCTTCGAAAAACATCCAGACTTCCGATGAGGCTAACCTTTTGGAAGTGAGTCGTTTTATTCCATCTGGTGACCTTGCCCTTAATTTCCATTGTATTTTATCTGCACATGATACAATTCAAACTTGTTGATGTGATTCATGAGTGCCAGATGGAGGAGAAATTACTCATTGGGAAGAGTGATCGTTTTTAGCATCTACTCAAATTTATCCACGCTTAAGTAGTCTTTTTTTCCTTCAATTCGGATTACCTTGAAGGGTGTTTTTAAGCGGATGCTCTATTTTATGTAATGGATGTTGGGATTGTTCACTGTATGGTCCCTCTGGAATGACGCAGGAAACGTTAGGTTGAATTTAGGTTACTGGGCTAGATGAAATATGTACTCATGCTTTGGCGTTCTGTTTTTTGGTTGCAGAAGATGCGTACTGTGGTTTATACAACGTCTCTTGAAGGTGTGTTTCCAGTTGTCTAGGATGTGATTTCTCGTGAGTGGTAGAACGAAAGATCACCTGATAAAGATGTTTAAATGAGATTTTCGTTGGTTTTTGACGACAACCTTTCATCATGAGATCTGAGCGTTTTGATTTGTTGATAATTGCGGAAGCGCAGCTGCTATAAGTGTGGCGGACTTCTACATCGAGACACGAAGGAATCTCGAAGACCAAATTCGCGTGAGTGGAACTTAACCTCGACAAATAGTTTTCTCAAGAAGGTTTATTTTGTCTCTGCTCCAAGGGAAAGACTAAGCAATGGTTTGAAAATTTAGAAGTTTAGGAGTCCAATGACATGTGTCAAATAGCAACAGTAGCACGTTGGGCGTCATATTTTATCTAGTAGAATTGCGACATGTGGTTATAAGAATAGTGGCATTCTAAGTTTATCAAATAGGTTTTTGAGTTTTTCAATCAGTGAGGATCATATCGAGGATTACGTGAAAGATACATCTGAAAATTTTGTATTCCTGTTTTGGGTAGAGACACTTGCCGCTTGTTTGAAACACACTATGAGATGTGATTATGGTTTTTTTGTCGCAGCGATGATTGGGATGTGTCGCTAGCGAGTAGAACTCCATCTCCTAGTCCGTGTAACTTAATCTTCACGAATGTATCTGGACTTGGGTGCAGGGTATTGCAGCTCCATCTTCGAGTAAGTTGTTGCCCGATCTACTTCCACAGGAGAAGGGCACGTTCACCCTTGTCTTGGACCTGAATGAAACCTTGGTTTATTCTGACTGGAAGGCAAGTCTTGTTTTAATCTTTTGTGAGCTTGCACCTCAGTGTTTTATGTCTAACCTGATCAATATCACAAAAGATTCACTAGTTAGAAAAATTTATTCACGGTTTTTTAAGATTCACATTACGTACTTTCCCTTGATATTGAACTACGTTGTGATTCACAGAGGGATAGAGGATGGCGGACTTTCAAACGACCTGGAGTGGACGCTTTTTTAGAGCAGCTCGCTCAGCACTATGAGCTAGTCATCTATTCAGACCAGCTCAGCTTTGTAAGTTCACCTCTTGCATTTCTGACTTGTGCAATGCCCTTAGAGGAACCGCTTCTTCGTTATCAGACACTTTGGGTTTAGGAAGTTAATAATGTCATCTACATGTTTTTCTTAGCTCTCAAAGATTCGCTTACCTAATCCGTTTTGTACGAGGTTTTACATGATTCATATTCATGTTGGTGGTTCAACCAATTTGCATTTGGTTTTGAAGATAGTACATGTTGGTCACTTACATGTTTTTGGTTTTGATCTACAGTACGTTGAACCAGTTCTGGAAAAGCTGGATCAGAAGGGGTGCATAAGGTATAGATTATCGCGGGACGCTACACAATACGTCAACGGAAAACATCTCCGGGTAAATGGGAGCAACCAAGAACTTATATATCCTAAAAGTGGATTACCATAGTTAGTTGTAGTAATTTCTAAGAACACATTTCTATCGCTCAAAAATGTGTGGTATGTTTTCTTCTTTCGATTGGTCCATTTTGTTATCTTCCTTGAAACTTCTCAAATGATTTAATATTCAACTCCTTTGGATATGAAAGTGAACACTGTTGACCATTTGAGCTCTTCCGTCTTAAAACTTGGTGAATTTTGTCAGCCGGCAGCTTGTGTTGGACATGCTGAGGATTTAGAAGTTGATTGATTAATCGCATAATCTTGATTCGCATACTCGCATGCAGGATCTCGAGAAGCTGAACAGGGATCCGACGCATGTGATATACCTCAGCGGACATGCCAAGGAGTCTACTTTGCAACCCGAGAATGCTCTTTCTCTGAAACCATGGAAACTAGAAGCGGAGGACACAGTTCTTCTAGACCTGCTTCCTTTTCTTGAATGTACGTGTCTTTCAACCCTAGTATCAGTTGATCTAATGATATACGAATTTTTCCAAGTATTATCGGTGGTATTAGTGGCCTAAGTCTCTTGCCTTCTCAACTTGATATCTACATTTAGGTTCTCATTTGTAGCTTTATATGACAAGGCTTGTACGTAAATTCTGTGTCTTGTGGCTGTGGATGTGACAG
Source organism: Pseudoscleropodium purum (assembly GCA_963969395.1). Taxonomy (NCBI): domain Eukaryota; kingdom Viridiplantae; phylum Streptophyta; class Bryopsida; order Hypnales; family Brachytheciaceae; genus Pseudoscleropodium; species Pseudoscleropodium purum. The sequence continues at coordinate 11,809,432 of OZ017804.1, read as the reverse complement.
TCGTGGCACGGCAGAGGCCAGTAGACATTCGGCCCGTGTTAGCTTCGTACGAGGGTTTGGACGTCCCCACCGAGTTCAGGGAAAGGACCAAGGAACTACAGAGGTACGGAAAAATCAACGCACGCTGTCATATGATGATCAAGGAGATCAAAACACTTACAGATGAGTTTTTTTTCCTATTGTGCTTCTGGAGTAAAGTAGACGAGCAGCCGTGCAAGCCTAGCACTCTCTAGGGTATGGAAGCTGATGAAATCCTATCCGAAGCATTGAGGACCCAAGTGTATTTATAAAAACCTGCGGTCAACGAAATCAACCCCTAGGTGATCCGTTGTAATGGCTTACGGTCTAGCGGTGGTTTCGACCTTAGCACTAACCCTACTTGATCCGCTCTGTTGGATTTGAGATTTATGAGGGTCCTCGAATAGCAGTCTGCAACTGAGATCGGGGAGTCTTCGAAGCCTATGGCCTGGATGAAGAATGGTTTGGTAGCACCCTGATTCAGTAGTATACTGGCTTTCCTCCTCTGGATCGTCAATAGTACAGACTAGCCCGCATCACTTCTGAAGTTTGCTGTTAAATTGTTCATGGCTTGCAGGAAAATGGCAGAACGTAAACAGACAACTCGTCTTTGGAGGAGGAATCAATGAGCAGTTCACTATGCTGAGATTTTGTAGTGCGGAGACATTCTTAAAAGACTGATTAACTTTCACTTGTGAGATTGCAACGACATCACTCCACCAGTTTCTTCATCATCAACGGCATCAGTCATGAGCCCTCCGAACACTCGGCGCCTTTGAGATCCATGTGAACAAGGAACATGCTTCATCCTCCTTTGTTTATGTGAAGGATGATTTTGCATGCTCTTTTTTCGATGGTTGGTTGGTCGGTCTATGTACTCGAACGGGGCCCTTTGTTAGAAGGTTTAGTTTCAGTTAAATTAATATGGTCATCAATCTGAGAATAGTTTTGGAGCTGGGAAGATGTGAGGCACAAGAGAAATTTAAAAGGTGCGAATATTTAGTCCCGACTTTGGTCATTTAATACACATGGATCAGCTCTGTCGTAGGCCTTGTAAGATCCGAGGTTGCGTAGTAATTTGGGATTGGGAATATTTTTCTCTTTCCCACTTGGTGTCATTTAAGGTGTGCCAAGAATTCCACGGCTTATCCTTTCTTAAGAGGCTATTTCTTCCAATATTTCTGGTTTTCCAGTGTGGAGTGAGGGTATGTGGCGTTTACAATCCTATTTGGAAGCAAAGCTTTTTATTTGCATAATATTGAGACTTGGTGACAATGACACTGATCTCGGGGTGTTGGATGATCCCCTTTCTTTTTACTTTTTCAGAAAGTGCCAAGATGGCAATCACTTGAAATTTGGCGAAGCATTGTATTTCTACATTCATCCATCTTTTAGACCAAAAAATACTTTTCAATCATATTCATACACTTTTTCATCCAAATTGGGTGACTTCATTCACATTTTTAATAGAAATAGAAAAATTCCTGGCAAAAAAAGATTACTTTTATTTGGCAAAAAGTAGATTATTTTGAAATGGTGCAATTTGGCCCCATGGTGCCAAAAAAAAAGGGTTGATCAGATCTCAAGAAGATCCTTGTTGTAGTGTTGCATAGTTTGGAAGTTTGTTTCCAATTTGGGCACAATGTGATTCTTCTTCTTTCCTCAATGCATTTGTACTACTTGTAGCTTTATTGCACTTAATTGTATGTATCATTGTATATCACAACATCCATTAAAGTGTTTTTGTTGATTCTGGACCGAAGGCAAAAAGTCTATTGCATTAACCCAAAGTTACATTAACCCTTGAATGTTGAAGTGGATGTTTTGTGTTTGATGGATGATAGGGAATCAAATTGTATAGAACAAAAGTGCAACTATTCATCCTCAAAAGTTGTTTTGGAAAGGGAAGATCTTCTATAGTAATTTGACTTGCAATGACTACTTTTGCAATTTTGGAGGCTAGGGATTCACATGGTAATAGAAAAGGATGATTTTGAGGGTCACCCCTTCGCTGTTTAAGGGTTAACATAAGAAATTTGGTGGTTACGGACATAAGGGAGGAGGTCAATTCCATTAACACAAGCTACAACTACATGGAAAACTTTGATTTATGTACTGTACAGTGTTTGTAGCTACTTGAAAATTGAACTCCAGTCCCGAGACACCAAATATGCTGCATTTACAGCATAGTTACAACGTCAAAACAAGCAACAAAGCTTCTCATAGCTTTGCAGTTGCACTTCAAATGAGACATACACTCTTGCAGCTTTGTAGTTGCACTAAGAATGGACATAGCTGCTAATTTGCAAGAGTTCTGATAAACTTGTACGCCAGTGGACCCCATCACACAATTCCACAGCTGTTGTTGAAATACTATTCACATTCTGATCAACTTGACTCTTGGTGGATGGTAAACTTGGTATTGAACATTGATACGAAGAAAATAAGCAAAAGTACACCGTGTCTTCAACTTGTCGACTGATTTCTTAACTACTCAAGTCTACCTTGCACTCGTTACTGTGCCTGTTTCCAGGGCACTGCAATTTCACGAACACTAATAGGAATTAGTACTTGCACCCAGATGCAGTACAGGGGGGAGCACACACAGACCATACACTAATACACTAAATATCAATTGTCCCAAACTAGCTCAAGTTGCTATAAACACTGCGAAATGCACTAAAAAATCAACAGTCTAGTATTCACAATTCTTGCAACCATAAATTATTTGGGACACACTCGTGAACATTGCTACTGATAGTCTACAAATGAGGACAACACACTAACAAATTTCAAGTATGAAAACGGACGGGGTCGAGAGGGAGGTGGGTGAGGTTAGGGATTTCAAATGGGAAGTGGCGGTTGTACTAAGCGATAAAAGAATCCCCGTTGAAACCCTAAAACCTCAATTTCCATCAAAAGACTTGGACAAAATGGGTTTGGAACCCATTTTGTTTTAGAATTTATCAGAATGAACTCGTTTGCAGCGACACCAAAAGGCGACGCCCCCGCCTCGGCCCTTGGCGACAATAATCTCGTCGTCTGCGTAATACCAGATGAAGAAGGCATCTGCGTTGCTCGGGGTGCGACCTTCATCCTCCTTCTTGCCAATGTTGATTGTAAAGGCTGGCAGGAAGCCGATTTTGATCTTAATCTTGTCGAAAATGAAGGACAGAATTCGCTTCTTCCATGAAAATCGACCCTCTAACGCAAATGCCCCCAAGGGACCCAGGTACACCCCATTCTCTAACCTCATGGCCTGCACCCAAAGTTCACAAAATGAACCCGAGTTCACTAAACTCGGCAGAAACCCTAAACCCTTAAACCCTAAACCCATTTCACTTGCACCAAAAAATATGAACGAGAATACTGAATTTGAATTCTAAGCACATGCAGCAAAATGGCTACAAAAAGACCTTTCTCTACCTGCAGAAAATGTGAATACCAGTGTTCGCTTTGATTTTGTAGTACACTTAGCAAAATTTCTATGAAACATTATTCTACGGGAATGTTGCAAGAACATGATCACCAGCAATTCATCCATAAACTCTATTGATAGAGAGCCCGTCCTCAAACTTACCGCTGCATCAAAGTTTTGAATTGCAGAAACAGGCAGATACTGGCCTCCACCGGGACCTCCATTGAGAGCTTCTCTCACCTGTAAGGGAAAAACAATAGCAAATGAATTCAGTCATCTGGCCCCCAAGACTCTTAACCCTAGAATGCCAGGCTGGTCACCATGGAGATCATCCTTTTGAGTACCGCGTGAATCGTGTGATTAAAAAACACACCCATGAGCACCAATTGGAGGTCAAACTACTGTGCAAGACCTCCCCTTTCCACACAAAATTTCAAGGATAAACATTTGCACTTCTGTCTCACATAGAAGGATTCTTTGTCATCAATTAGACATTTTCAAGCTACCATGTCTCACATAGAAAAATTCTTTGTCATCCATTAGACATTTTCAGGCTACCATATTGGTACAAGGTTAATTATTTCCCATTCAATTTTCACCATTGCACCACTTAAAGATGTGAACCCTGGAAGGACACCTAGGATGTTTTGTATCCATGAGATAGCCAAACAAGCTTTGACCACATTGAAGAATGAATGGATGATTTTCATCTGATTTTATGTGTACAACTTTTTTGATGCAAAATCCACTTCATTGAGTTCAATTCAAGACATTTTTTTATTTTTTTATTTTATAAAATGGGATAGTTTGTCAAACATATGGTACAGAGTATAATATATTTCAATATTTTGAACTTTTTTCCTTTTAAACTAATTTTGAAATTGAAAATGGTTTCTTTTGCTTCTGATTGAAACTAACAAAATGAAGCTCCTAATGTATAGTTTCTACAATACTTTCAAATTTGAAAAATTCCTTAAATAAGCATTTCACTAAAGTTTGAAGTAGAATTTATAACTAGGTTTCTAAATATGGGGTGATGTAGAAATGTTCTTCATACCACAATGTTCTACACTACAATTTACTCCTATTCTAAGATTTTCAAACTTTTTAAGTGCATTTCATATTTAGAATGAATTTTCTTCATTTTTTCTTCAAAAATTCATGGTCATTTGAAATTTTCACAAAAAATACTGAAAATTTTATGGCATATACTAGACATGTGATTTCATCTCTGAAAAATAAAACCAAAAAAATTCACTGAAAAATAGAGAAGGACTAGAAGATACAGAGTGAGAGACTTTCAAGTTTGACTACATAGTCATGGACTCCATAGAAAAGGATGAGACCCATTACCAAGGTAGTGAGCCAAAAATGATTCAATTCTTGGAGCAATAGGTACATTCATCATTTCAACAATAACCTTAGAAGTCAACCATCTATCACATTTTGGCCTTGACATCTTTGTAGGGTAAGAAACTAAATAATAGGCAAACATCACAAGATGATTCAGGAGACATAACAATGCTTTCCATGTCCAATGCTTGGTTGGTTGCAAATAAATTACATGTAACCAATATGGACCCTCTTTCCAATTGCATCTCTATCTACATTTGTTCAACATTTCATGTTTAGTGAATGTAATTGACATTACCAAGGTTTCATTAGTATTGAAGATGAGCATCCACGTACGCCCTGGCGACTCCGTCCCACCTAGAGCCTGGAGGAAGTTGGAAGGGTCCACTTTGGCCTTCTCTAACGCCTTTATGGCAGCAAACACCTCTGTTGGTGGCACTTTCTTTGTCTGAGCAGCTCTTTTCAAGAGAACTACATGTTGAGACACGTCCATGGGATCCAAGAGTATTGAACCTTCATCATCCTCATCATCAATGAGAGCATCTACAAAATCAAATCACCTTAATTTTAATCATCTTGCAAGTGTTATAGGGACAAAGACTCTTATATCGTAGTTATATGTTTTAGGGCAATGTTTCATTCAAGGTAATGTTAAAATCTTTCAAAAGAAACCTCCTTTGATGACTACTTTGATAAAATTGTTGTAAACATTATATTTGTACGAAGATAACAAAAAAATATGTGCAAAATGGATTTGGACATCAAAATGTTTAAGCATACAAAGACAAACAAAGTACATTGGCCTCCACTCCATATTCACCAAAGCCCCCCTATTTGTATGATACCAATTTACCAAAGTCATACTATTTGAAAAAAAATTAAATTATAGTATTATTACACATACACAAATATTATTGCATTATACCAAATTACTACCAAAATAGTGTTTTCTTGTAGCAACACCAATTTTGTAAATGACATTAGTTTGATGCCCTTACTCCTACAAATCATTGTAACCTAATTGGTCATGAGGATCATCTCATTAGTCATTTTCCTTCAAGTCATCTATGCAAACCATGTTTCCGCAAAGGCATTCTACAAGTCCTAGTCAAGGCTTAAGGGGCGCTTCACACATGGGCCGATCAAGTCGAGAGGTTGTGGAAGTTCATGGCCAAACTTTGGTTGAGAGTCCGTTGTGAGGCCATTGCCACGTAGGAGCTTGGGCTTCCATGTAGGCACTTGGGAGGGCGATGGACTTTGGATTGTGTTGCCTTGTGTGAAGGGTCAAGAGGCCAAAGTCGGGATTTCCTGAAATTTGATTGGTGGAGGCCGACGGACTCTCAACCTTGGGCCCATGTGTGAAGCGGCCCTAAGAAGGGTTGTTATAAAATCAATTGAGGATCCAACTTTGTCAAAATGTATTGAACGCATTCATTGAACATCAATCTGAGATTGTTCAAGCTATCTATCTTATTGTTGAAGTGCCCTAAAAAAGACTAGGGTTGACATTCTACAATGAGCGACCTTACATTGACATTCTACAATGACACGCTGTCCTAGATTTCTAGATTTTGACAAAATTGGATCACGGTCAGTGTTACGGCAACCTAACTTAGGTGAGAAACAGACAAAACAAACAAGACCCAACAGTGAGAGCGAAGAAGCTCACATTAGAACGAACAGAAGATCACACCTGCCTCCCCAGTGACGGTGGTGGGGGTCACAATTGCAGCCTCCTCCATTCTAATGGCCCTTCTCCTCGCAGCTGGCCTCCTCCTGGTGCAGCTTGTGGACAGCGAGTGCGCAACTCTGCACTTGGCAGAACCATGGTGCAAAAGTCCAGCTCTAGAGACTACTGGAGCTCCCGTGGACAGCTTTTCCAATTGTCCATGGCTGATGGAAGTGGCGCTCACCGACGCTCGCAAAGCCTGCACACAAAACCCGTCTCCTGTCACTTTCATCGACACATGATGCAAGGCAATTGGAAAGAAATTAGGGCGGTGTAGAGTCAGTGATAACCGCATCTCTCATTGAGAAAGAGAGAACTGCAGATTTCCAAGATTTGAGGGCTTTGATTTAGTCTTGATCTAGTCCGACACCCAACTTGCAGCGAGTTCGAATTTTTAAAACGTAACTCAATTCATACACTTCGAAGAAAAACTGGTTACCCTTGATTTGTATCACTCCTACTAGTGGCACCCTCTCTCTCTCTCTTGCTGCCCATTTGGCGAAATGTCACAACGGAGGAACGCACGCCGAGTACAGTCATGGGTGATCCTCTCCGGGTGCCGGCAATGTATCCTTCGTCATGTTCCCCCTGTTCTGGAATTTTGCCATAAGATTTGCAGTTTTCGTCCTCTTGACACAAAAATTTGAGCCCTAGGTGAACATCCCCATTTCGAAACAGCAAGCACACGCTCCGCAACGCAGTATCACTTGTTGGTTTCACGAGTAGCAACCTACTCCGGCTTGTTCCCATTCAATGCAAGATCTCCTCTCCCTTGGGCCTCGAGTCTACCGGTAATAAGCAACAAGGGCTCTAACCAGATGAAACTCCTGGCGCTCTAATAAGCGCAGAGCTCGTCGTTCCTTCTTGGAGTTTATTCGTCATTAGGACCTCCAGCCACATAAATTACCACCAACCTCTTGTTTCTTCACCACATTGCGTCCTACTAAATCCGCAGAGTCCACCCCTTTCTCTTTCTCTCCATGGGTGCGGCAGTACACAGTACTCTCAATGCTCTCTTCTGCACTCATGTATATCCTGTTTTTCGTAACACACCCCAATAACGAAACAGAAGCTCTCCACGCATTCCTCTTGGAAGCGATTCAAAGCAACTGATCGACAATTGGAAACTACAACTAACGGCATTTTAACACCAAACAACTGAAGACCAACTGCCTCCATCATTTCCAGCTATGTCTATTGCACTATGAACTCTGGCTGACTCCGTGAACTGCTTGGAAGACATGGATGCGGAATGCGAAATGAGGAGTGTGATTTGACTTACCATGCACCCAAATGAGACTGGAAGAATGATATGGAAATTTGTGGTTGGGTCGTCGGGGGTGGTCGGAAGTCGAAGCAAGCGCAAGAATTGATGAGCCGAAGGGCGCCATGCCTGTGAGTCTGGCAGGCTGGAGCTTGTGGATAAGCCTGCTCTTGTTTGGGAGCCTTTGGATTGGGGACTCACGCAGTGGGAGCTGGCGGTTCAGGTTCGTTGATGGCTGTCCAAAGTGGCTGTGAAGATTGGAGAATGGCATGGCGAACCCGAAGTTAAAAGGTGGGCAACACTCCCCCCCCGCAACCGACACTTTTTTTTGCTACTGCGCCTATTTACTCTTATTAGAGTGGTTAAATTTTCATATTTTCCTTTCGGCAAGTGAAAGGAGGTTTCAATGCACCAAAGAACGCAACGTTTGGATATTGTATGCAAAAGTTATGAAAGATCAAAGTTTTTTTTGGTAGAGGTTTTGAAATCGTTTCTTCCACATAGGTACATATTGGTTTTGAAGATGTACACAAAATGATGATGGTTGTTTGGGGCAAGTGGCACATATAGGGGGGGTCATCTTAAAGGCATCCTCTATGCACTTTGGAAAGTGCCAACCCACCAAATACAACTCTAACCTTTTCACTATTTGTAATTAGAACTTGAGATTTTTATCATTGAAAAGGTACAAGAAAATTCAAATTTAGACATTAGACAAAGAAAATAAACCAATTCAAAAGCTAGTTAAGAAGCTAGCTAAAAGACAAAAATCATAGCATTGTTGGCAAATCACAAGTACTAATAGACTTTGTAGTCCAAAGTGACCTTGAAAAGTTAGAGTTATATTTGTTGAGGCAATTTCCGGAATGCATTGAGGATGACCCCAATGTGTTCGATTAAATGCTTGAACTCATCATTGTTCCCATTATTATTTTGAATTTTTTGGGGAGGAGTTTTTAAGCAATAAAAAAGAGATTTAAGATTCACTTAGACTTCATTTTTAGACATGATATGAATAAACTATGAATTTTCAAAGTGTTGAAAATAGGTTTACTTCATTGTAACTATAGGCTTTCATGAGTAAAGGTTAGCAATTGGATTTAGAAAGGGTCATAATTAGATGTTATTACCATAATCAACATTGCCTAAAATGTGACATTTGCATTAATTTGCAATGAAAAAGTCACAAAATTCAACATATTGATTATATAAGTTAGGAGAGTATACAATCAACAATACAAGGTTTTAGGAGAGTCAAATGTTTATTTTTGGTACATTTAGAAAACAACACTCTAAAATTCATAATCTATTCCAAATAATGCATGCTAATTGCTAAAATGTATTAGAGTACTCCACTTTCCAAAAAGATTCACTAAAAGTAATTTGTGCTTGATAACATTAATTACACTCAATTGTAATTTGTTACAATTATGCATGTGCATACTTCAAATGTGGGAATTATAAGTGATTCTATAAAGAGGGCCAAAAAAAATAGGTAGAGAAATTCTATCCATATGCTTGGCCATTGGTAAAGATGATCAAATTTTTCATTTTCAACATATAGAAAATTTGAATTTGTATTTGGAATTTGATACCTCCAATTAGGTGGAATTGGAGTACAAAATAAACATCCTACAAAAATAGAAGAGAATTTTTTATTTGGAGCCCTTGGTGAGTGTATAGGTTGATTCATTTAAAACACAAAGAGTTAACCCTTCATTGTCCTTTTCTCACCTCCAAAAGAAAAAATTGATGAAACATATTATTTACCACTAGCAATTGGTCAAATTTGAAAATTTTGAATTCATATGTGAAATAGATACTTCTTATGAATTAGATAAGGTCCAAAAATAGAGAATTGAACAACACAAACTAGAGGGCAAATTTTCATATATGTCCCTTTGAGAATCTACTCAACAATGAAAGGGCTATCTCCCTAGTTTACCAAGAGGGAGATGGGCTTAAAGGGGGAGTCCTACAAATTAAAACATCTAGTTTGATCAACCTTGAATAAAATTCTTTTGTAAATGAAATCAGATCAAATGTGGTAAAGTGGATGGAAATTATTCAAATGGGTGAAAAATGTTTCAATGGATAAATATTCGGATGATATGAAAGTGATAGCTAGTCTAATGTTAAATTTTTTTTAAATTTATCATTTGGAATTTTTTGCTATTCCAAATATAATTGATTAGGGTTACAATTTCTCTATAAACACAAATATAAAGGACCTTTTGTCTTAGAGTGCTAGTATTCATTAGGAGGCATTCATTACAAAATAGAAAATCAACCAATAATATCATTATTTTTCTATCACCACTAGCATCTACTACTACAGTGATTTATTTAATGGGTGCATGAATGATGAGTTACTCTCCATTAGCCAGTGTTGACTTTATTTATGTCATAACTAATTCAAACCAATTATTTCTAAATTTTTGAGTTCAACATGGCATATTGCCAATGATTGAGAGAGTTATTAAATCTCATTTACTATCTTGAATAATAATTAATTTTCCACTTGATGTCTAAAATTGCCCATCATATACAATATATTAAGTTGGCCCATTGTATTTTCATGTAGTGCTTATACTACACTTGAGAAACACATGAAGTCCAACCATTTTCAAATGGTTGATATACTTTAGAAGACTATGTATTCAAGATTACACATATCACTCCAAGAAATACAAGTGATACTAGACTATGTACCTTTGTCAAAGGAAAAGTATATTAATTAAGGAATATTGGTACTAATTTAACAAATAGAATAGAAAGTAGGAGAGAAGAAGAGAATTTGTTCATACTGATGGTGAATTCAACAATTATAATGTTGCAAATGCATTGTATTTGAGTGCATTGAATATCTTGGAAATGTATTGGTTAATTGAGGTGAGGGATGTTTGGGGCAAAGAAACATTTAGCATGGTTGTGAAAAGTAGGGAGAAGTTGGTTGTTCTTCAGTTTTGTTATGTATAGTAATATTTAATTAGGTGGAATATTTGATGGCAATGTTGTAATAGTATTGAGATTTGTGAGAATGGGGGAGTTTGGTATTTGCAATTGTTAAATATTATTTATTTCGGAATTGACATTGTTTTGACCGAAAATTCAAGAAATTGAATTTTATGTTGGGTAATCTATGGTGTTGATGGAAGGGGGTGATTAAAAGAAGTTTCACAAATACTGTGTAGATATAGACATAACTTTGTTGCATGAGCATGGATTATATGCCGAACTATCAATAATGCAAAAGGTGAAGACAAGGGGGAATTAAAAAAAATGATGGTTTGTTTTGAAATGTATTTGCATTCATAAAAATGAAACAATGGGATGTTGTATGGGAGAGTATGAGGTTATGAGTTTTTTGAATGGTTTTATTAAATGATTGGATAAGAAAATCTTTTATCTAAGGAGGTGGTTGCAAGGGAAAACATATATCTAAGTTTTAGTTGATTAATGCACCAACGATGCTAAAAATTACACACTCATCAATCACCAAGAATTGCTTTGCAACTACAATACTTTTCTAAAATGAGGATTGTCGAGAGTTTTGGTAGCATTGAACCTTTTGTTAGACTTTTGCAATGGTATTGAAAATTTGTGTCTACATTTCATGAGTTTAATAATCCAGTGATAGGATTTTCAAAGGAGTCTATATCAAATTAAGTACCAAATTCATAACATTTTATCACTTCCAAACTTCCCCCCTTTTAAGCATCCCTACTATTACCACTTTTTGAAAATATTTTGATTTTGAATCCTATCTAACCACCACTTTGATCTTGCAAGATTGATAAATATAGATAGGTGCAATACTAAATTGGTTTGAACTCTCCCATAAATTTTGAGGCCTTAGACCTATGTACCAACTTTGTTAGCACCAAGTGTGATAGACAAGCATAATAAATTGATCCTTACTATGTCATCGGTGGAGTACTTGGAACAACATTATCAATGGTGAAGGAGAGGTTGAGGAAGTTAAGCAAGTGAGGAGTTTGAGATTTAATTTGCACTTATTTGAATTTGCAAATGGCACTTGTTTCTTAAATTTGAAAATTACCATTGTCCGCAGAAAGCTAATGTGAGGCTTTATTGTCTTCGTTTTCACTTATTTTTTGGGTAGTATATTTGTTGAAATTAATGTCATCAGAGTTAAGAATCGCTACTGTCTGCAAAAAAGCATTGTGATACTTTGATGTCTTACTTTTAGTTACCTCTCGTTTTTTAGTCTTATACCTCAAGCTAGGTCATCAAAGATTTGCGAATCTCAGTGCCTTCTTCTTGTCAACGACTTTTCTCCAGCCCTGCATTGGATCACAGTCATGAAGGTAAGTCGTGTTTGAAGGATCTGACCTATGGTGGAAATTCTTTCTTAAGTGTTTTGGCTGTTGCCCAGAGCAAAGGGAACCCCACTCAAGTCGTGTTTATAAATTTTTGAGTTGTATTGAATTAGTCAAGAATTTTCATAATGAATTTTCACATAGTTAATCTGACCTTAACTCCTTGCACGAGAAGGAAAAACCAAGGCATGTTCCACAAATGAGAGCTTAGGCTAGTTTCAGATCAGGGAGTGTTTCCGATAGGATGATGAGGTGTTGGCTCTCACCCTGAGCCATTTCTGTCAACTAGCTTTGGGTCTTTACATGATTTCTAAGAGGGTCTTGTGTCTTAGGAAGGGGGTTGTAATATGTACTTATTCACAGCTAAATTCTTCTGTATATCAATCTCCTTGGAAAAAACTATTTCAGAGCTTCTTAGATACTTATGGTGAACCTCAGTGCTGGCTTGGTAAATATTGAAGGCATAAAAGTTAAGAGTTGGAATGAATCGATGTGGTGACTTACAAAGAACATGTAGTAGATGATAGTCATGAATGCGAAGATTACGAATGATATTTGGAAGATATTGTACCTACGTCAATGACATATAAGTGTGGTGAGTCTCACTACGTGAGTATGGTTCATAAGTCAAATCTCAGTTTCTACCCTGGATATGTCACGCAATTTTGTTGGAACGATCATTTCAGTTAACAAATGTGGAGTCAAGTGCTACCAAACATGTCTTTGTTTCTTACCAAGATTCATTCATCTACATTTTGGACTGCGTGTGACATAACACTGTGAGTACTGAGTAAAATTGCAAAGCCACAATACCTACTAGTTGTCAAGAGCACTATTCAATGCAACCTTTCATATACTAAGATGATCTGAAGCACTTAGTAGGTGCCAATAAACAAGTGTGAGCTCTGCGGCATGTATGTGGTGAGTACATGGCAAATCCAAAGAGTGGAGGAGGCTATAGGATGGATAACTGACAAGCGTAAGAAGGAATTCAGTACTTCTAAAAAACTAGAGAGAGTTTTGAGGTGCTACTAAGCAAGGGTGGCAATACAAAAGCCTCAGATGCACCTGAATAGGTATTTGATCCCTCTCAATGACTCGATGGTGCCACCAAAAATTTCTTGAATGGCTGTAGCATCCACATAAAGAGAGAACGCCTTTGAACAGAACTGAATTAGACTGTATACAAACACACGAGGATCATACGAGGGTCATTGAAAGGTGTGAACCACAGGATTGCATGCCAAACCAAAACACTCTCATTGCCTTTACATCGGAGTGAATACCTGATGCTGCTTGCAATTATGAGTCCCACGTTGAACAGGAAAGCATTCATCATTGTGCCGCCCCATCTGTTGGACATTACATGACCCGTTACAATTTTCAAGGGTAATGCCCAAAGTTAATTCCTTTGGTAGTAGAAGGAAGTAATGTCCCTGGCTTAGATACCCTACTTCGTCCTTGAATTAGCAACAATTTGCAAAACCTAAGTACTGGACGGATAACAATCTGATGTATGCTAACTTTATGCACATAATGTTGACCAAAATATCGTTACATTTTAGAGCATTGTTGACCCCGCACCCCTTTCACTACAGCTACACTGTGGTTGGCACTCACTACACTTTCCTACAATAGTTGGCTGAATATAAAAGTTTTCGTTCTTGAACTCAAGATGAGAGAGTATCTGTCCCATAGAAAGACGAAGCTAGAGAGTTGGAGCATCTTGGATACCCTGATTCTTCCTTGAATTTTCCTTTGAGCCCAAGGTATAGGATATTTTTTTGTAGATGTAACTCTCACGAATAGACACCGAGCATGTAAGAAAAGAGATGTATAGGGCTTGATCAGAACTTACTTCATGGGAAAAACTCGAAAGAAGAGGAAGTTGAGGCCAATGTGCATCTCTCCTGAAATCACAGCCAGCAAAAGGTACAAGCAGAAAAAGCCGAATCCTACGGTACCGAGCAGCCCTGAAATGCAGAATTTTTTTTTAAGGAAGTGATTGTGGCCAGTAGTGTAGAAGTCAAATTATCAAAAGCTGGTGCACTAGAGGTCTCTTGACATTGCGGATATGGAACTGAACGAAATTAGCAGGAAAAAGAATGAGGAAATTTCACCCCAAGCCTTGTCTAATTGGATGAAAATCTCGTTTAGGAATGGATCTTCTGGTGGTGAGCAGAGCATAAATAGAATTATATGCACCAACCACATGATCGATACCGCCATTCTGTAAGAAAATGCACAATTGTCATCAGAGCGGCCCCATGAAACATAGATTCATTGTTCACAGGATAGTGCATATAGAACTTACCCAATGAGTCCAAAGAAGAGACATGCCAAATAGCTGAGAACAGTGAGTGCCCAAGCAGAATCAGCCTGCATGTGAGGAGTGAAACAAGCATCTTAATTATTGCTGACTAAGAGAAACAGGGCATGACAGACGTAACATTAGTAAGCATCACACAAAAATAGGGGCCTAACTTGTGAGGTGTCAAAAGGCCACTTGATTAAGATTCTTTTTCAAGAATCTTGGGGAGGGGTATTTTTGGTGAGGTGCCACCAAAGGCCAAAGGAACGAGTTCTTTGGTTTATGATTGTTAAGCAAAATGAAAAGAATAACACCAGTCTCTAGCTTATTACGATAGAAATATAAGATATCTGTTGCAATTGATATTACTTGAGGTACAATCGTGAGATAGGTTACCTTTTCTCCTTGAGGATAAACTTCAGTCAGAGCTTGCTCATCTTGTTCCAGGAAAACAAGCTCCTGCACCATACAGTTTCATTTGTTTTGAGTTTAATGTTGGTACTTTGTTCAATCTTCCTCTTTCGGTCTCAAGATGGGTAAAGAAAGCCTAACCCTGATACCTAAGGAGGACTTTGAAATTGCATGTAGCTACATTCAAATTGAAACATTGCAACTAATCTGATGGCAAATATTTCACTTTGTTTCTCATGAAAAATTTCAAAGTTGAATAAATTGACAATCAACTTCTAACCTTTGTATCTCTTATTCTATGCCTCTAAGTTTTGAAATGATTAAAAAATAGAATTTACAAGGGTTTAACTAGTCTAAACTTGTGAGATGTACACCATGGATTATTAAATACACTTACTTACAGGAGGTCAGAGGAAAACGCAACATGAAACTGGACTTCGAATTAAAGGAAATATCTAGCACATTAGATTATTTCAAGAAATTTTAGACAACGCCATAAGGAGAATCTCCTCCGTGATTCATCAGGAGGTCTCCCAGAGGCTACAGTCATCAAAATTCTAAAAATTCCTAAAACAACCTAATATTACTTTACACTGTTAATGGGGTAAAAAATTGGCATCAAAAGAAAATTGGAAGCAAGACCAACTAGACAGCAATTAAATATTGAGGAAGACAACAAATGAACCAGAAAATCCATTAACCTGCTGAATCTTCAAGAAGTTCTTCTTCCATTTGCTTCCCTTAGTTCCAGCTCTCTCTTCACGTTGCAAGCCCACAATTATCTCCTTTATCTCTTTCCCACGTTTTACAAGTTGCGTTGCTTCCTGTCGCAGATCATGACGTGCTTCATGACCGGTTTAAAAGTGGACGAAGCGACTGCCTGTATACCATGTAGCTTGACCTCGATCTTCATACAGATTGGTATCACATGCAGATGTAACATTGTTAGCCTCTGTGTCAATCGACAAGAAAGGGTTGTCTTCCTAGATTGATTAGCACGACTTGAAATTGTGTAAGACATTTGGTGTATTAATATACAGGTCTCAAAAATGTTAACATTGATCAAATAATTGTGAAATATTTCTGGATACCCTCAAACATTTAAAGTATACTCTTAAGAATAACTTATGTGACAGTCGAGGGGATCTAGCTGATGTTGTGTGGAACATACATACTAAACGTCATGCTTGTCTGTCTGGGAAGACAACCCCGGACGAGAATAACCTTGGTGTACTGAGCAAGGGTGATTGTTGTCTTAGGCCGATGAAGAAAAGTATTAATCAGGCTCATTGGTAAGCATGCAACGCCAACTCCACCAAATATCTGGATAATTTCCACTTAATTAGACTGGTTCATAAAAGGACTATAATACAGGTTACATCTCAACTAAAGGACACCACTTCAGTCGTATACTGCAAACAAATTCTCTCCAAAGATTTGGCAGACTACAACCACTAAATACGTGCAAGCGCAACTTCTACAAAAATTCCAGCTGAAAGAATGAGCAGAGAGACAGAAATTCCATTACGACGAAGAGTATGGAGCCAATGATGGTGACGACGGCGATAACATACTCCGGGAACGAGATCCTCATGGTCCAATTCGTAGACGTGTCAGCCCCGGCCAAGTACGATGCACACTGCCGATGCACACCCACGCCATAATTCAGCCTACTTTAGCTCTGTTACAAGTTTACAACCATGATTCAATCTCTCAGCCAGAAATTTCGCAGACATATAAAGACATGCATTTCTATCATGTAGATTTTGTAACTATTCCGTACACAAAATCAGATGTCAAAGAGTGTAAACACGCAGTTGATCACAAGTGTCTCTACCCCAAATAGATATTTCTAATTTTCGTGTACATCTTTCCACATAATCCCTCAATATTTTCCTCAGTAAAGTCCTCATTGATTGGAAATTTGAGAACTCTATTCAACCATCTTAGAATGCCACTATTCTTATAAGCAAATGCCCATGAAATTCCATGGACATTCTAGACACTGGAATTCCATGGGTCCTCTTGTTTCCAACTCATCTCATTTGAACACAAGAACTTTCTACATTTTTGACACCATTGCTTAGTTGACACGGCTAAGAAAAAACTGTTTTAAGGAGAATTTTGTCAACGCACCAGTTGGGTACTGGTGGAAGAGACAATGACCGTCGAAGGTAAACACGGCTTTGCTGCTGTCAACGTCGAGAAATCCGTTGTAAATGGAATGGAATCAGACTCCAGGCGACGCACAGTAAAGTCCGAATAGCCGACGATAGCTGAATTCCAGCACCGACGTTTCATCAAAAATTAAAACAAGCTCGCCACACACATCTCACACTAATAAAAAATTGCCCCAGATTTACTTTCCCCTATGAAAGGAGTTCGAAACGCAATTCACCGTAAGACCTAAAGTGATTGTGTGGTCTCAACTTCAACATTTAAGCATTTTGCAAGGTTTTCAGTGATATTAGATAATTTCAAAAACTTTTAGTCGTCATGAAGAAGACGTTCTCTATGAATCATGGAGAAGACTCCCTAAAGTTAGAGTGATCATACAAAGTCTTCCTATGAATTCCCCTCCACAAGCCACAAACTGCGACCCTCATTGCATGAGCCCATTGAACTTACCGTAGCAGATGCCAATGACGAGCCCCAGAACAAAAGCCAGTACAAGCACCCACAGGAAAGAATTTATCAGCCGCTTGCGTGCAGGTCTGTTTTCACATCAGAGAAGGACGGATGTGAATCAGTATTAAGGAATCTCAGAACATCTTCATCCTAATTTCACCATAATGTAAGCTCAGCAAAATTTCAATACCTCACTCCAACATTAAGCCTTCACGTAAAACTATAAAGTTATCACACTTTCCGCATGCAATAGGGACAAGTGCAATGCCATCAAGATGGGAGACATATCATATTTGCTGTAAGAAATGTGTATCACAATATTCACAGAGACAGGAACAGGAACAAACATGCTCCTCGCTGAGGAAAGAGACGCGGATCGAGGCTTACATTTCTTCATCGGCTTCGTAGTAGAAGAACGCGAACGGACAGATAAAGAACAAAAATACCGCGTCGATAATGTACACTGCATACCACAGATCTTTCATTGGCAGCGTGTAGTTGCACGCATCCATGTAGACAGAATTACTGCAGGCGTTGCGATTAGCCACGTCTGCTGGTAACAACAGAATGGAGATCTGAGCGATGGAGAGTCCGAAGATGACAATTCCTTTGGGAAGATAAGCTTGATTATAATCGTCCGGGTGCTGATAATTAATCAGCAAATAGGAGTTGAAGATAAAAACAACGATGCATATTATCACAACTATCACCACGAGCGCTATACTGTAGTCGGAGCTCATATTGCAGGGCATTACAAGCTCCACGCGACAATCACAAGAAGCACTGTAATTAAAAGGGACACTTAATAACACACATTTTTATGCACAATGTAAGCCCTAAATTTAACCGTCTACGCTCGTCCTCTCCTTCCCTCCAATCGGGACATATAGAGCTCCGCTTCTTGCGCTTTCCACTCCGAATTTCCTCTATGAAACGGAAATCCACAAACATTTAGCTTCGAAGGAAAGAAGTCTTGAAATCTTCCATTGAATCAATCAAGTTTACTACAGTCATCACCGAATGCTGTTGCAAGACTTCCCGTTTTCCAGAGAAAAAACACAAAGTAACGAGTATCTTATTAAATAGGGCGCAATTCCAATCATAATTTAAGTTCCGCAAAAATTGAATCTCAAAAGGTAACCGCCGACACCCGTCCTCTTCATCCAAGACAAACTAAGAGAATTCTGACTCCTGTGCTTTCCACTCAGATTTGCCTCTCTGACACGAAATGCTCGATCATGAGTGTTGCTGTTGCGATTTCTTTAGCAATCTTGTAGTCTTACTGCGCCATTGCAAGGAATCAATGAGGTATACTACATCCATCACTGAATGTTTTTTCAAACGAAAGAAATACACCATGAAACGATGTGTAAAACGGAAAGGCTCCCCGTCGGCAGGTCCGCCATAGCCAGGGGATCGTTCCAACGACGGTTGAATGTATCCTACAGTCATCGTCTGTAGGCAGGGCTTTTTTTTTAATTTTTAGTGAAGTGCCAAAGTGGTGATATAAAATGTTACAGTGGCGCTCCAAATTTCAACATTCATCCACATATTGGATAGAAAATATCACATTAGCACATATCACATTTTACATGTCCATAATGATGTTTTCATCCACAATCTAGCAATTTCATTGAAGATTTTTTATAATTTGAAGTTTTATGGTGATCAATTTTATAGTTTATTGTCATTTTTTAACTAAATTACTTTTTTTGGTACAATCTGACACTATGATGCCAAGAAAAAGCCATCTTTGTAGCTCTTTTTTTAAAATACAATCTTGCATGAACAAGAGGAGTACATTTTAGTGAACAGATGTATTTCAAAGAGGTATGTTTTGGTGGAATTGTTTCCTTTAGTAGGTGTAGATAGACAGCAGTTAGTGAGGATGGTCTTCTATGTGTCTATTTTCCAAGTGTGCATCACATTGGCCATAAGGTAAGAGGCCTTATTTGCACCATGTGACTGTGCACCATTTTATGGCCACTATGTATCACGGGAGAACATTTGAAAGTTCAAAATGTACATTGTTGAGACATAGTGATACAAATAGAGTGTGGCATTTGAATCGTGATGTAACTAAGGTCTCCTATCTTAGTAAAGGGATGGAATGTAGCAAGGATTATTGTGAATATGAGTCATTTTTTGTAGTTTTAGAATGAACAGGTAGAGATTTAGCAAGGATGGTCATTTCATGTGTATACATTCTGGGCATGCTTTACATCTACTATAGCTTAGGAAAAATTTATTGCAATGATTTTTTGTAGGTTAAATATATCTTACATTCATCATTGTATATAGTATTTTTTTAATTGGTATGAATAGTTGAATTACATTTTTGGCAATACATATATTTCAAATGATACATTTGGGTGGAATTATATCTCATAGCAATTTTGCCCCATTAAAGACTTCACAAAGATGAACACTCTATATGGATAATTTCCAAATATGTATTGGGTCTATAAAAAAAATTGCACCTATAATGTAATTGCACTATCTTGAAAAACAAATAGGCTTCTAAATGCCTTCTAAGTAGGCTTATAACTTTTTCAATTACATTTGAATACAACATAGAATGTTCTTAGAATATATAAATGTGTTATAGAATATAAACTCTACAACCTTTTAGACATTTGCATCAACAGAGACACAATTAAGCAATGTTTAAGATTATAATTTGCTTGTTAGTTTTCTAATCCTTGTATAGTGTAGACCTTCATAATTTTTCTTTGCAAATATTCTATAGATCAAAAGGTACAAGTGTACTTACTTTTTAAAAGCAATGTCTTTAGTTCAAAAAATATTCATCCAAAACTATTTAAATATGTACATAAAACAAAAATATTTTCAAATCATCATAATTAGAACTTAGCATTTTGAATAAAAAATAAAAATTCTTGTGAAAATTACAAATATTCAATCTACAATCAATTTTAGAAATGATTTCTAATTCTTGTTGTTTAAAGCTTTATCAATAATTCCCTAGTACAAATCCACCATGGATTGAAATGGTTTTATGTTAATTTTATGTTTGTTTTGATGCAATTTGTAACAAATTTAACACAAAGGTTGCTATTATATGAGCCTAAGAGCATGAGCACATGAGCCTAGAAGACTACACACCTATGTTATAGGTGTCTATAATATAAAAACCTTCCATGATTATAGTGTAACTATAATATAAACATCTATATTATAAGTGTTTATATTATAAGGATCTTCAATGGTTGTAATATATCTACTTATATATATGTTCAAAGCTTACATGCTCACGTTTTTATGCTCATATACTAGCACCATTGATAATTGTATTTTGTAATTCATGTTCACAATTTTTGAAATTTAGATGACCCTTTGTTCTAAATCCTTTAATCTCTTAAATTGAAAACTAGATTTCAATAATAATAATAATAATAATAATACAATATAAAATGCAACTTAGAAGAATAATTTAACAATGATTTTGAAACAAAATTATAAAACTTTATCCATATTTTTCTATGTGCAACACTTATCACAAAAGAAATCAATAAAATTTGAAACCGAAAAAGTTCTTTTTAAAAGTGATAAGAAATTGAATACATGTAATTTTTTCAAGATTTTCATAAAGTTAAAAATTTATAATAATGAAGATCTTATAAGAAGAGTCTTCTAATGCCATAATTTATTTTATCTAAAAATCTCCAAATCTCCATTCTTTGCCCTATCAAAAACATTTAGGAGTTTACCCCCCTTAGATCATTTTTTCATCCCTTCATGAACTAATTTAGAACCTTGCACTAAAATTATAAAACATTGAGTGCCCATGCTAGCTACATTGTAGAAGAATAGACAAAAATGTCTTTTTCTACGTACTTAGATTTACTTCATTTATCTTCTATAGCTCATACAATTAGCTCTTAATGGCATTCATTTTATGGTTTACAATGCCTTTTGGGGGCACTCTCATTTCAAAAAAATTATATCAAATTTCACTTGCTTAATTTCTATCAAAGCTTTCTTATTCAATGTTTTCTAGTTTCTTTTTCACATTTTTTCTTTTTTAGTGTAGTTTCTTTCTTTTCATACAATTTTGTACACTTATTTTTTTATCATTTTTTTATAGAAAATTTCAATTAATTTTTAAATTGTAGATTTTCCTTCATATACATCCAAAACACATCCGATGGCTCCAAATTGAATTAATCCTTAATGATTTTGACCATGTTTTCACCAAAACCACTCCCAAACTACCATTTGTAGTACTAGTTTCAAATTTTATAAAAAAAACACATTTTTGGATACATATAACCATAGGATCTTGTAGTAAGCTTGTTTGGACATATGTGGAAAAAATTTCAGAAATTTCCACCATGTAGATTGCAAGATATTAGCATTTGAAGTGACAAATTTCTTTTTTGGGGCCTTGGGAAAATCTGGGCAGCTGCACTTCAGAAGGTCACATTTATATGAAAAAATGTTCAAAATGGTGGTTACTCTTTGCACTCATTTTTCAAGTCAAGTTGGCTACATGCTTGAAAAATTTCAGATCATTTGGAACCATACAATATATAGGAAAAAAAATTATAAATAGAATGGAGTAGAGAATGATTCAAAATACTAAATTGTTAACAATTTATTTTATGGAATTGAAAAATGCCAATATCAATGGTTGTAATCTTGTAATGTTGTAATAAACAATAAAAACCTAATGTTTTTATTTTTTTTTCCAAAAATATTTAAAAATTGAGTTAAATTAAGGACTTCAAAGTTTGTTTTAGAGTAGAGATTCAATAACAACCTGTAGACTTCCACATACTAAAACTCCTCATAACTTTTGACTCATTGATCAAAATGAAAGCTTTCCAAATATATATAAATCTAGAGAATGAATTTCAAGTTTTAATTTCTTAAAAAAATAATTTTTAAAGAAGTTTTTTTTGCTACCCGGGTTGCATGTTGAGCATAGAAAAGTACATATCATACAATAACTTTTTAACCATGTAGTCAAAAGTTATGAAATTTGTTGGGCCTTAAAGCTACTCTTCAAGCACATGTTGTGTTAAATTTCAACAAAAAAAATAAAAACTCCATTTGTAGTGAGCTGCCCAAAATTTCTATATTGCCAAAAAACTCAGTTTGGGTATTTAGGGATTAAATAAATCATGAGAGTATTCTTTAAAAAAGATAAAATCAAAAAATGACTAAATTGTACTCCCTCCATCCCAAAATAAATCCAGTGGTTCTAAATATACTTGTCCCAAGTGAAATTTGAAATGACTCAGTACGATTTGATCAACAACAATTGAAGCTAGTTTGAACACCCAAAAACAAAAGCATCATAGATACCACGTTCTAGAGACTATATAGCAACTCACTCCCTACAAACGGAATTGAAATACAACCTCTAACCAATAGGAGGTGAGAATTTCATGGACATTGTCGGAATTGAATATAGAGGATGCCATAAGATTTCACTGCACCAATATTGGTTAGAAAATGATCCAAATTAATACCAATGAAGCAAATCCAAGAAGGAAGAAAATTTTTAATTTTGTTGCCTTTTTTCAATATGTACTACTTCATTGTTGATTTTCACTCTTTCACATCTAGTGATTTTTAATAGAAACTAACGAATATTTCATTAAAATGGAAGTATTCTACAAACTTGGCACTTTTTGGTCCAAGATGTGTGTTCTAAATTGTATACCTATCCTAGATTTCAAAGTTTCAGGGTCTGAAATCTATACTAGTCTTAGAAAATTCATGGAAAAATGCCAAAGGAATGTCGCCATTTTAACGAAATATCTATTAACTATAGTAACTAAGCAATTTCTTGAAAATAGGAGAAATTCATGCATTAATCTAACCATTGAGGAAAAAAACGGATTTATTTCGGGTTAGAGGGAGTATCCCCAAAACTTCTTGGATTTAGTCTTAGATCTCAATTTTCACAAGATTTGGATTGTAAAGACTTCCATTATAGTCCACTAGTCTTACAATGGTCTATTTGTTTGAAACCTTTTGCTTCAACTTTAGCTTACTTACTTGAAACACTCACCCTCAAAAGCATCAACATTAATGGGTGCCAAATAAAATTGAGACACCAAATATAGATGTGATAAAAAGAAAAATACATACAAAAACATAGTCAATATATACTAAAAAAATAAAGAGTATTGAGAATTCATAATAGGACTTATAAATCTTCATTTAGATAAATCTTTGTGTAGAATAATATTATTATAAAACTTCTTACCTATTGTTACATTCGATATGTAGCATCTTGTGAATGGTTTGAAATTTAATAATTAGCCATGCATTGTGGTGGGTACTTTGAAAAGGTAAAATTTCAAGGTTGGTTTATTTTAATATTCATCACAATTGATTTTTAATAGGTGGCTATAAACTAAGCCACTGGCAACTTGCTTACAACCTTTTTGCAACACATACTTGCTTATAACCCTTAATTTTATTCACATTTTTTTGCCTACAATCTTTTATCCTTTTTATTTACTTACAAAGGTATATACAATCACCTATGCTTGCTTACAATCCTCTTGGCTATTTCTATCTACTCACATCTGACCAATAGTCTCAACCATCATCTACTTGCATAAAAAAGTTATATATCATCACTCAAATATTTTTAGTATTATCCATCTCTATTCTCTTTCATGTAACCATCACTTTCAAACACCACCTACTTGCTCATATATGCCATCACTCAATCTTCCTTACAATTTCTCTCTACTCACTTGACCATTAGTTTCAACCACCACCTTGAGCAAGCAACCCATTTTTGACCCCTTCCATTTCCATAGTATAGGCTTCTTTATTTCCAATCATAGTTCTATTTACATTGTAGCTCACATACGACAGGATCTATAGGAGCTACAAAAATGTCCAAGAAGTGTATATTGAAAGCATAGAATGATCATAGCATGTACATAATCATCACGGCATGTACATAATCATCACAGCATGTACATAATTATCACTTACATTAATTTTGTAACCCAACTATGGTCGGAATTACAGTAGCCTACATAACAAGAATAGGTTGTAGAAAATCTTTAGAAAAAAAATTTCAGAATCTCTTAGATCCAAAGA
Source organism: Pseudoscleropodium purum (assembly GCA_963969395.1). NCBI lineage: Eukaryota > Viridiplantae > Streptophyta > Bryopsida > Hypnales > Brachytheciaceae > Pseudoscleropodium > Pseudoscleropodium purum. Next base: position 11,784,862 of record OZ017804.1, on the reverse strand, counting down.
TCTCAAAAGTCTACACATTGTTCTTATCTACTTTGTTGGGGTGACATTTGCCATGACTCCATCCATATATCAACCCCAAAAATCCTAAACCACATCATGTCAAATATGACATTAAATTTGAATCTTTACATAATTGTTAGTCCTTTAAGGTCCAAAAAATACCAAGACTTTCAAAATTGTGAAGAAATATTATAAAATTATTATTTTTTAAATTATTTAATGAGGGTAATAAAATATGAACTATATATTTTACCTATATAGTTAGATCAATTGTTGTGCTAACCAATATTTTTCAATAATATCTGAAATCTAAAATTGAAAATTCCTTCAAACATTGAATGTAGATTGAATATGTGTAACTTACACAAGAATGTTTTTTAAGCTCAAATTATTAAGTTCTAATCATGGTGCTCAACTATGATTATATATTTATTCAAGTAATTTTTGAAAGGTCACTTATTGAACTAAAAATTTAATTTTTGTAGGCAAACATTCTTGTGCCCTAAGAAGTGTAGAACATTTGTAAAGAAAACTTTTGAAATCTTATATTGTACTCTCAACATTTACTTCATAAAACAAAAGAAACAAAAAATAATAATATTAAATCATATTATTAAGAATATAGGGAAATAGCACTATGAACCTCATGTAACTAGATTGAAAAGGTTCATTCTTCACCATTGCTAATATACTTTCTACTTCACATGAATGTGTGCATTCCAATGTATTTAGGCTTACAATATTTTTAATGGTGATTAATTTATATATTCTAGTAAGGTTTAGGAATTGCTTTAAAACTTATTTCTTGAGGATTAGGAGTTAGAAGGTTCAAAGTAGCTAAATCAATCTTCAATACAAAATTATAAAAATGTCAATACCTATGTCATTAGGAGAAAGGTGATTTGGAGCACTAAAGATTAGTATTGAAGCTTGATGCCCAAGGTCCATATTGGCACTAGTTCAAGTGCCTTGAGTGTGGTTCTTTTATCCACCATTTTGAGCAATCCCAAAATGACTACAAAAGTCTTTTGGATTTTCTACTCTAATTTTTGGAATTTGAGGGCATATAATATGTTGTTGAAAAGGTCTTGAAAATTCAAATAGGGTTATATAAAATCAATTTTGGTCTCATGTTCTCAAAAATTTTGACACACAAGATGAGAACATCTATCCTTTTAGTAGGAATAATAATTTTTTTTTCAATCAAATGCTTAGATCAAAAGTTATATTGCCTAAAAAAATTAGGCAATTCAAGTGCATCTTTGAGGCATCCTTTGCTAAAATCTTCATTGATTTTTGAAATTTAGAATTAATGAAACTAATAAAATATGGCATAAATTTGTCTAAAAAAATATTTAGTTTTCAAATCCCATTTTAAACTTTGTTAGCTATGTTGGGGCAGTTTTGTGAAGAAAATAAATTCTTTTAACTTCAAGCCCTATTATTTTGCAATTTGTGGAAGTCAAAGTTTTTGAAATTTTTACCACATTTTTCAATGTTTGTCTCAAAATTTTCACCATTTTTATTTCAAATAAAAAATACCCTCATTGCACAAGAAATAATAAAAAAAAAAAAACTAGTGTATTGCAAGTTCACTTAAGCTCCTTGCATTACACGGGGCTTTAGAGTAAGCTAAACTCCATATTTGCTTTTGAAATTTTGCACAAGTTTACCTAATAAGACTTAGAACTCAATGGTATAAAGACAAAATCATCAAGAGCAAAAAATTTTATTCCAAGACGGTTCAAAGTTTGCTGACCTTGTTTTGTAGGAATAAAAGAAGTTGTTTTTTTCACTTCAAACTTTATAATCATTCAATCCACATGGTCAAATGGGCTGAAATTTCTTTAGCACATTATCATGGTATTCTACTACATTTTTGTAGGGTTAAAGTTAAGAAAAAAAATTCAATTTTAGGCAATGCACTAAAAAATGATAGTTTTAGACAATTTCTCTTGAAAACACCCTTGGACCTTCATGGGTTAAAAGGTAATAAATGTTGGGCCTTGCCCAATAAGATCAATATAGTCTGGTTCAAACTTTGTAGAGTAGGAGGCTCTATCTAATTTTGGGAACTCAGGCCTTGGAATAGGAAGTGAAGTTAGTTATTTTCATGCCAACTTTCAAAGACAATGGAAGTGTCTAGCATACACAAAATCATCTTGCACTAAGAGGATGTCCAAAAAAATCAACTACATGAGTAAGATTTTAGTTGCTTTCTTAAAACTCATTTTTTAGAAGAATCAAAATCTCAATTGTAGATTCAAAGATATCTTTCTATAAAGAAAGTACCAAAAAAAGATCTCATAAATTTACACTAGAAATTGAGCTCTTGATTCTAAAATTGTTCTAAAATTGCTATTTGTAGTGCATTGAGTGAAAATAGGAAAAAAGAGAGTTTTCTTCATTTTCAATTGTGCATTATTTCCCTATCCTAATTTGAAAATGCATGGAAATTTTTTTAGGCTATTTGGCTTTATAGATTGAAAGATTTAACCCTAAAGCATTAAATTGCATTTTTTTTGGCAACATAGCTATTTAGGGTAGCTCACTATGAACAAAAATTTTATTTTTATTTGCTGAAATTTTCACACAACATTTTCCCGAGGAATAGCTTCAAGGCTTGACAATTTTCATAACTTTTGACTACATGATTAAAAAGTTATTGTATAATATGTCATTTCATTGCTTAGTGGGCAACCCAAAAATTTCTTAAAAAATCACTTTTTTAAGAAATAAAAATTTGAAATTATTTTTTTAGATTTATATATATATATATATATATAATCCTTTGAATTATTCCATTTTGATTAATGAAATGAAAGTTATGAGGGTTTTTAGTTTGTGGACAATTATAGAATTCCTACTCTAAAATAAACTTCAAAGTCCTTTATTTAACTCAATTTTCCATATTTTTGAAAGAAAATAAAAACATTGGGTGTACATTGTTTATTACAACACTACAACCATTGGGGACTGGCATTTTTCAATTCCATAATTAAATTCTTATCATTTTAGTGTTTGAAATCAGTTTCTACTTCTTTCTACTTACAATTTTTCCTATATGTTGTACAATTCCAAATTATCTGTAAATTTTCATGCATATAGCCAACTTGCCTTGAAGAATGAATCCAAAAAATAACCACCATTTTGGACAATTTTTCATACAAATGTGACCTTCTAAAGTGCAATTGCCTAGGGTTTTGTAGGGCCAAAAAAATGAATTCTACATGGTGGAAAATTCTTAAACTTTTTCCACATCTTTTCAAATTAGTGCACAACAAGATCCTATGGTTACATGTGTTCAAAAAAAATTTTCTTTAAAATTTGGTACTTGTACTAGAAATAACAATTTTGGAGCATTTTTGGTGAAAACATAGTCAAAAACCTTTAGTAGTTAAGTATTTAAAGTTATTGAAAAAAATTCACAAATTGCTTGATTGCTTTCCCCCTATATCAGCATGTGTATCCAAGTTCCACTAAACTTTTGAGCCCCATAACTTGTAATCTGAGCATTTGATTGAAATTTTTTTAGTACATTTACCAAGCTTATATAAACTTTCATCTTTGGTATAAATTCCACCCTCATCCATTTGAAAATGACTTTGTATGAACTTGCCCAAAGGGGCATTCCCACTTGGCCCTTTATAAGATCCCTATTGTTATTTTAAACACATTGGAATAGTGTTTTTGAATTTATTTTCACATTGAGCACATACCTGAACTATATTCCATATTGGATGGAGTTTGAAAAGAAAAGGAGCGTTCACGATGGGGGGGCCTTATCGTTACTGGTGGTCACGTCATTCCCACTTTTCCTTTCCGTTGTTCCCACTTGTACCATCACTTCTTTCACATTAGTGGTAGGTCCGCGAGGCGTTCGACACATTTGGGCATGTCAGTAGTGCAATTTTCGTATTCCAACATTCACTGTTTCTCATCTTGTCTTCATTTGGATTCCTTGTCATTTGTTGCTTCTAGAATTAATTGGTATAGCGCTGCAATTGTGTTTGTAGCACACTTCCATTGTCACGTCTTCATTTCCTTGAGGTTTTGCCAAAGCCTTGGCTACCAATTTTTTTGCATCTACAACCACAATACATGCTATTAGAGTCGCACTCCCAATACGATAGGTAACTCTCCGATTTTGAAGTCAAGGTTGCATTGTCTAGTACTTGTAAGAAGATGCATTTACAGAGTTGCACTTTCTACAGTTAGGGTTTAGCAATTTTTGAGGTGGAAACAAACACAGTTGAGAGGTGTCTCAAGCACTCTACGAGATTGATTTATGTATAGACTGAGGTTGAACTGAGAGTACATTATGAAACTGTTTGCATATAACTATATCTAGTGTTGTTTATGTCGAGCTTTCAAATTTGTTTTGCACTCATGGCAATTTGTGGGCAAAGCCGATACAATTGTAACGGAGCATAGAGGTTGAAAATTTCCTTGATGCATCCTACATTAGAGGTTGTAATTGTAAAGAACTACTAAGAGTATTTTCCCTGCATTGAATGTTGCTATTGTTAAGGTTGGGATTAATGAAAACCTTATTTTTTTGGTCCTTATAAGTCTTCAAGTAGTAATGCTTATAATTTCATAAATGCTTTGTGCTGGACATTGCCAAATTATATTTGGAGTTCAAAATGAAATCCTATTCTTTGTGCTTGTTGGCTATTCAACCCGACATTTGTTGAAATTTGAGGGTTGTTTCTTCCATTGCTTCACCGCTTGACAATCACATTGCTTTGTTTCTACTTGTAGTATCAAAGGTGTCTTCACCCAATATTTTCAAAACCTTTATGATTTGTGTATAATATATGCTCAAAAGTGTTGCATCTATGTTCATTTACACTTTTTAATTTTTTTTCTGTTTTGTAGGATTTTTTTCCCAATTTCAAATTGGTCAAATGGAAGAACTGAGCAACCCTTCCAATATGATTGCCTTCACGGCCTGGTTTCTTTTTCTACTTCTTCATGTGGAAGATGGCCTCTATCTATTGGCTATATTTGATGAAAAAGACGAATGTGAGGACCCTTTGGTGACATTGGTGCAAACTGTGCACGCCCCACTACTAGACATGTTCTTCCTGATGAGGACTACGGTGTTGAATTATAGTTTGTGTAGTTCTATGACCACTTTCCATGACAATCATCAATTTTGGGTTAAACCTTGTTCAATGACTTGGTTTTCAAGGTTTCTATTTGAGCAATATGATAGGAGCAAATGGATTTCTATGTTTCGAATGACCAAGCCTGTTGTTTTTGCACTAGCAGAAGTTGTCTGGCTACATGTCCAAAAAAAAAATACGAAGTACAGAATTGCAGTGTTAGTACTAGTCCAAGTTGCTTGTGCATTATTCAAACTCACCCACGGTGCAAATTTGACAATATGTAGTGAGCTCTTTGCCATTGGATGTAGTACAGTTTCAAAAATCTTGTGGGAGGTAGTCAACACCATTAATGACACTCTCCGACATGAAATTGCTTGGCCCACTGGAAACAAGCTTCGAGAAACACAACCGAAGTTCTCTAACCTCTGTGCTTTGCCTGCTATAGTTGGTGCAATTGATGGAATGCAGGTGTCCATAGCTAAACTAGATTTTGGGGCTATAGACTATTACTATTTCAAGACTGGAGGGCATAGCATGGATTGTCAAGTTGTTGTAGATAGTGATAAGAGGTTCCTAGATCTATATGTGGGCATGCCTAAAAGCACAAACGACAATCGCATGTTGCACAGATCATCTCTTCATACTCTAGCCATGCAAGGACATTTGCTGGATGCAACACACTCAATAGGTGGATACAGTCTTTATATTATTGGTGATTTAGGGTATCCTTTATTGCCTTGGCTAATGGTTCCTTACAGAGGACACGGCCAACTCTTGGTTTTAGAAACTTTATTCAACAAGAGACTACAGAAGGGGTGTTGTGTGGTTGAAAATGCATTTGGCATTTTGAAACAATCTTTTAGGGAATTCTTGGACAAGTTTGACTTAAGAATGACTTTCCTGCTAGATGTCATATTGTGATGCACCATCTTCCATAATCTCCTACTTCAACAATCTCACAAGAAGTGGAGGATTTCCTCCATATCTTGCGAACTAAAGGAATGGAGCTCAAGGTCATTGATGACAAGGGGGCAAGTAATGACGGTAGTAGAGTCATGTAAGAGACAGAAGCTTATGTCTTAGGCATGGAGAAAAGGCTTCAACTGGGCATGTGTTTGACAATCCATTGCCACTAGCCTATGTGAACTTTGTGGTAAGAAGGTGCACGTCTCCTTCACCCCATTTTTTTGCTTTTCTTGTTCTTTAGTTGGGTTCCCGGAGAGATCATTGTCAATTTTTAGAGAACTATATAAGTTAAAAGATAGGGTCCACTTAATTCAAAGCAAGAAAATTTTATATAATATATAGGGCTACTATAGGGTTCATGAAATGCTACAGATTATAATATATATAAATTAGGATATGTAAAAACATCATATAATAGGAATTTTTATTAGTAAATTAGTATTGATAAATAGGGGTTATATAAATTTTTATTAGTAGGATGAATATGGATGTAGACAAAAAAATTTATGTAGATAATAAAATGAATACAGTCAAGTAAATTTGAAGTTATTGGTTCTGTCATTTTATTGTTAGTAATAGGCAATTCTAGCATGTTCAGACCAATCCCTCAATAAATGTGCCAACAAAGTGAAGGTCCATGTAAGAATCTATTATGAAAAATAAAAGCATTGAGTAAATCTACAATGAAGGCTCTATGACGGGGATTTATGTTCACATGAAATGATGTATGACAATGATTTATGTTTAAGGTGGATATTCCCCAAACCGCCACATTTTGCTACTAAGCCTGTTTTCTATTATTAGTCTAGTCAGATTTTCATATGTTCTTTTTGGCAAGTGAAAGGAGGTTCCAACACACCAAAGAACGTGACATTTGGATACTATATACAAAAGTTATTAAGGAACAAAGTTTGGTTCTAAAAGAGTTTCTTCCACATAGGTACCAAATTGACTTTGGAGATGTACACATAGTGTAGATGGTGGTTTAAGGTCAATGGTACATTTGGATGTACCTACTTTACATGAAAGACCTATTAAAAATTGATTTAGGGTTTAGCTCTGTCATGTAGTTAGGGTAAGTGAGAACTTTGGGCTTGTTGTCTCATTTCTTTGTTGGTGTTCTATTTCAATGTAATGCGCTTAGGATTTGCTAAGATTTTTTCATTTTTTTTTTGTGGTTGTAGTTTTTAGTTTAGGGTTGTAAGGCAATCAATTGGGTTGGGGTTGGCAATAGGCCTCAGGATTTGGTGTTGCATATGCTTGGAGTTTAGGGTTTAAAGTTAATCTTAGTATTTTGCTTCCCATCCTTCTTGGCATCAATGTTTGCTGGTATTGTCTACAATGCAACTATGAGCAAGAAAAACACATGACGCAAACTGTTTGATAAGGTCACGTTTTTTGGCAGTCATTGGTACAAAGTCCCAAACAACAATGCCTAGTGCCAAACCTATGATGTTCCCACTAGTATAAAGCGAGTTGCTTGTAGCTAGGGTTTCTCAGCTTCCAACCAACATGAATTGAGTTTCTTGCAACTAAGGTTTTGTAGCTTGCCTTGCCTTTGCTTTTCTATGGTGATTGCATGAAGAGTGGAAAATTTTCTTTCAGCAATTCAACCAATAATTGCAAGTATTGTTGCATTTTTATCTCTCTCCCACCACGACTACCTTTTTGTCATCAATGTTGGGAGTTAAAAGTATAGAGAGACTTGCCTACAGTATATACCATCTATAAAATAAAGTGAAAACAAAAATTAATTATTCAAGTTTATATGAAGATTGAATGAAGTCTAAAGTCACTTGCTAAAAATGTATATAGTTATGGTGCTAGTGCTTGTTAGAAAAGGACCATGCCATTCAACATTTAGAATGAAGTCATTCAAGGAAAAGTTTTGGTGGAAGACTTAGATAATCAATCTTATGGATGAGCTGATTTTGAAGGGTATGGCATGTATGAGTTGGTTTTGAAAGGTATGGCATATATGAGCTGATTTTGAAGGGTATGATGTATGAATTGATTTCCTTAGATTACTGAACTTGAAAGAATCTGGTTCTTCAATACTTGCTTATCTGTTATTGTATCCAAAAACTGTATTTGGAAAGATAAACAAGTATAATAATCAATAGGTCTACCAAAAGTCTAGTTATACATGCCCCTTATGTTATATATTGAAACTACATGTATGAAAAAGTCCTATAAGTAATTATAGAAGTTCAAAGATGATAAAAGACATAAAAATCTGAAATCAAAGTAATGTGTATCCAAGTCCATATTGACAACACATTGTTGGTAGTTTTATCCTTTTGATGCTTTTTGAAGACTTGATTTTTTGAAAACAATGTAGTATGTGATTGTGAACTTGTTCTCTATACAAGGTCCTAGCAATTTGCCTTGTCTAACATTTTTTCTTGTTGTGGTACTAATTGTTGTGCAAAAGATGATGTGCATGGATGTTCACATCATGTTGAATTAGGTATGTACCAACCTGTGGTTTCTTTAATTGTAAATGCATCAGTTTCTAGTTTATAGCTATGAATGCATCAACCTTTGAGTTCCTTTTGCTACCAAGATGCATGTAGTTTAGGCCTTTAGAGCAAGATAATTCAAATTCATCTGATGGGCAAGTATGACTTTATTCTTCTATATCTTTATCCCCTTTTAATACCTTTTTTCAAGTTTCACTATATTCTGATGTTTATTGTTGTTAGTTTGCAGAAAGACAAGTTTTGGAAGTGTAGTCAATTGCTGGAAGCTGAGTAGCCTTCATATGAATGAGGTGTGTGATATTTGATGTTATATTTCATACCATACACCTTGTGTTTTATAACTCTTTTTCAATTGTCCCTATCCAATGATGCCATTCGGTTCAATTATGAGAGTCTATGCTTGTTGCTTTGATTTTGATGCTTGGTGGGGTGCATAGGTGAAGCACTTGTGGCAGACATCAAGTTTTGACCACGACTTGCACATCCTGCATAATTCTAAAATTCTTCTCAAAGTTATATAAGTCAAGTTAGCTTATATCATGTCTTTATTTTTTTGTTCACTTGAATTTTTGAAAATGACTTCAATGCCAAACTACAATATAAAAACCTTAAAAAATCACCATGTTTTAGCTTATACACTACCTGCTCTTGTTTGATTTTGAGAGCTTTTGTTTGTGTTTGCTAGCTAAGGGATTGACTCTATCATAGTAGGAATGATATGATGGGATTAGAATAGTTTTTTTTTTTAATTTCAACGTTTGGACTATTTCTTTATAGGTGGTCACTTCACTTAGGGATAGAGGTCATGGCAACTTAATGAAGCTCTATGGGCGATTTATCTTAGAGAAGAGATGGGTTGGTGCAAATTAGCCAACATTGAAGTTATACCAACAATATCAAAGGTGTAGCATGATTTTAAATTGTTATTTTTGGTTGAGCTATTGATTTATAGTAACCATATGTGTAACATCAAAGGTGTAGTGTGATTTGGAGTTGTCAGTTTTGGTCAAGTTACTAATGTGTAGTAATTATATGGAATCTTCTCCATATTTTGACACCCTAAATTCTATATTGCCTAAACTACTTGTACACATGTTTGTAAATGTTTAGAATCATCTTCTTTATAATAGTATTTTATAAACACTCTTTTATTTTTTTATTCTAAATTCAAAATCATTACAAATGGATATGTAGAGATAAAATATATAGTCTTTGTGCTATAATTAAGGTCATGTTCTTGTCTAAATCTATAGTGTTTTTAGAATGTCAATTTTTCATGCTATTCATGTTATATTGCTAATGTTGGTGCTTTTCATAGTTTTAGCATCATTGTTTGATCACTTTTGATCAAATGACCATATTTGATCACTTTGATGCTTCTAGAATGTTCTTTATTCTTTTTCATATTAGATTGTTTAAAATACATGGCATAGAATTTAGAAATATCCAAAACTAGGATTGAACTGTACATTCTTATTTGCTATCATCTAAAATTGGACTACAACACTAGTAATGCATATATCCAAAAAATTAAATATAAATGCAAAACATTGGTTTTATGGTGTACACTATATATGTGTATGAAAAAATTGAACATAAAAGTTTTATATATAAGATAGCCCAACTATAAAATCACATGAATGAATTTATAAAAAATCATAGGGTATTAAAAATATACCTCTAATAGCTTTTTATGTAAAAATAGGATCATCTTAAATACAATAATGAAGGAAAATAGCCCCACATTAAATACCCTCTTAGCACACGTGTATACCTTAAATTATAAGGAGTGATCTCCCCAAGGTTGGGTTGTCTCGTGAAGACTTCATGATTTTGTTTCCTTCACCTTTTCTTTTGTGTCCCTAAATTCTCTTTGAAAACCAACTTCTACAGACTTGTTAATGATATTTCCTTCACCGCACTTCTTCTTTTCTCTTTTAAGTTTTCTTGGAGGACTGTGTTCTTGTAGACTTCTATAAGGATGTTTCTTTATTGAACACGGGTAGCTAATTAAATTGATCAAACTTCCGTTCTTGTTGTTTGTAGGAAGAAAGTGGACTATTCTCACATACCAAAATGTAGAAAGTGTGTATGTTTAATAAATTTAGTTGTAATTGTTGCTTTGATGGCATTCGTTATCACTGGAATCACTCAAAACAAGAGAATATTGTGTATTTAGAGAAGTCTCTGAGATTCATTAGACTATCCTCATAGTCTATTTCAATTTAATACATTTCAGCAATGCAAGTGCATTACAAGCATGTTTTAGGAAGAATGAATGGAAATGAGAAACCTGTGATGGTAATTTGGTGACAATAGAAGCATCATCATACATTTTTCATGTTAACATTGATGAAATCAAAATTAGCATTGATTTTTTAAATAAAAACTTTATTGAACACAACTTATGGGTCCATGTTGCATTGCTACAGGGAAGTACAAGGATCGGAGTTGGAGTTGGTCACTTCCAATAGATAGAAGCAATAGTGCAAACTATGTCTTCTATCGTAGTACATGCTCTATTGAACACATTTAGTTGTAGCTCATAGGTGTCTTCTAGATTTCTGAAGTTGTTGTAGCTTCTTTGTCGCCACTTTTCTCTGCAAATTCGGCAATGTGACTTGCCATGGGCTCTATGTTCTCTTTCACAGTAGCATTCCTTGATGTGGGCAAATGAGTAGGATTTCTAGCATACTTGTTCTAAAAAGCTAATGTAGGGGCCATGAAGGCAGTAGAGACAACTTGCTCCATGTTCTATACTATTGGGATGCTTGACATAGTCAAGCCATTTGCTAACACGGTTGAAAGCTGTGACAAGCAACTCACCATTTCTCCTTGTTTTAAAATAGACAATCTTGCATTTTCATTTGCAATAGCAACATTTTTATAGATGCGGTGGTCCTTTTCTCTGAGGTAAGCCATTTGCTCAATGAAAAGCTGTAAATGAACCTCCACCTTAATTAGAACACTCTACTTCCATGGATGTTGTAGCAATGTGGGTCCAAAGACATTTTTGTGTCTGATAGTTGTGTTTCCTGGTTGTCTCTGCACATTGTATTGTGAGGTGTCAAAGAACTAATTACCTAAGGTGTGATACCAAGAGGTAACCCATTGAAAGGAGTTGAAGCTAGACTTATTGTATTGTCTTATAGAGGTGTAGGACGAGATGGTGTCGACATGCTGCGGACAGGAGAGCGAGGAGTTGAGTTGTTATCCCTAGTGTATACAATGTCATTCTCTGACACTTCTAATGGGTCATAGGTCTCAAGTTCACTATCTTCGCCATTTTGTTGTTGTTGTTGGGGCAATTGAAAATTTCTATCAGACAAAGAGAGTAGGTCCCAGATGTGAGGAGGTTGGATGTGAGGTTGGTCACCATACCACTTGTAAATGGCATGGAAGAATTCTTGCGTGAAGTGCCGAGGTAGTCCTTCATATTTCTGTTCAGCCAATGTGAGGTCCCAATAATCAAGTGCATTTTGATCCAACCAGCTCAAATAATCCGCAATCTTCTTATAGTTTGGAATCATTTGATTCCACTTTGTTTTGCACGTCGACCCGTCTTTCATGCATGGTGAAAAAACTGCACTGATGACTTCATTTGAAATACGAATCCACTTACTTGTGTTAGGTGTCATGAGGTCTTTTGCATCGATTGTGTCTTTCTCTTGCAGGTACATTTCCCTCTTTGCTCTTATGAGAGCAAAGATCTCTTGAGGCAACTAGTTAGGGCCTCGATCCTTGCAAGCGCATTTGGCTGCACTTTAGATTGCTTGACTTCCATTCATTCCATCTTGTGCTACCGTGGGAGGTTGTCTACCATGCAAGGTTGCCTGGCTGTTATTCAAGGGAGGCCGTGGAATTGCGCTTCCCATTGGAAAGGGGCATGCCACACATGGAAGTTAGCATTATGTGGTAAAGTAAGTTCTCGAATCATGTTTATCACAAAGACTAGGATACAAATGTATACTTGTCATGTGTACTAGTTCTACTTATTGTCAATCAATTTTCTGAACTCATCATGTAGAGATGTAATGGAAGCATCTAATATTAATCCTTGTATTGTAGGTTGTTCAAAGAATGGAAAGTGAAGAAGGCATCAAAACTAGAAGAACAAATACATCTACTTGCATAAGAAATTGAACAACTTCTAAAAAAAAAGGAAAAACCTAGCACAACAAGTACTGTACAGTAGCTAGAAATGTGAAAGAACTAACACGTGCAGAAGACTTGACTTTCCTATAGATTTGCAAGTCTTCATTGAAGCATCAGAGTGTAGTTTGTGGTTTTGCAAGTCCTATTTGTACAAATTGTGCAATAAAATGGTGTTTGCAAATTCACAAGGAGAAGGTCAGTATGTTTATTAACCATCAGCATGTATAGCAGTGGGTCACAAAGGTATCCGATATTGCTCGGGATTCAAGCCGTTCTCCATTTTCTTAAAAACTAAGGTCAGTAAAAGAAATCACATCATGCATGAGTCACAAGGTAACTGGAATTCATAATGTCAATACATCCAAGGCATTAGAGGCAAATGCTTTATCCCCCTCCCAAAAATAAAAAGAACCATCAATTGTAATGAGCATTTGTAAAGTCCAAAGATAATGTGGACAAGGAGGTCTAAGTGCTCTATGAGTACACACAACAGAGTGTTGTCTTCAGAGTGCAAGGAAAAGAAAATAGCATTGAAGCTAATGTAAATGCAAACAAGAAAAATGCATGATGTGCATATTCATGCATGAAGAGCCTTTGTGCAACTAAAATCTGTGAAAGTGAAAGACCTTTCACTACATTCTAGATTTGTCCAAACACACAAAACAAACAAACATTCAAAACAGAATCAAATTTCAATTGAAAAGCAAATTACTATTATAACAATTCATATTACTTACACAACTTTCGAGCAAAAGGGACAAGGTGAACTTGTAGGCAAGAGAAGACTCCGAATGCATGAACTAGTTACGAGAAGGATGGCCACTGCGCTTCAATATAAGAAGATGCTGGGATCTTTTAAATTTTGGGTGCCAACTCCAAAATTTTGGCTAACTCCAACTCAAATGTCAAAACGATGCTTTGTAATGGGCCACCCACACCTCAAGTTGATAAGATCATGTTAAAATTTCGAATATCTTCATTTCTTCAAGATTGCATAGTTATTGTTACCAACAACTTTGGCAACGGTGCTCCAAAATAGCAAACTTTATAATGGACGTAGTAGTGGTGCTAAGTCAATGCCAACTCAATTGCCATGTAGGTTTGGGAGATACTAAAGCACACAAGTGGGAACATGAAGCAGTTTAAGGCTCATTCAATAACCTAAAACCGCACCCTTAAGCTCAAGTGGGAACGTCCCTTTAGCAAGAGATTCAAACTTGAATTAGATGATGCGGTAAACACCATGATGTCAAAACATAGCTAAGGCAAAACCATCCATATCCGATTATTTAAGCAATTAATGACACACAACAAGGAGTATGAGGGGATGCATATTTTTTCCTTTGTAGAAAGCTAAGGAATACAATATCTCCAATTTTTCTATAATTTTATTGTCAAAATTGAGATTACCATGTTTTTTGGAAGGCAAAACATAGGCAAAACTCATGGCCAAAGTCTAGAGTCTTGCAATTCCGATCATTCAAGAACTATATTCCGCTCACTACTTCCTTCTTTCCCACTCACTAATTTGGGACATGTGTCATGACCTTATTGGTCCCAACCTTGAAAAAGGAAAAACACACATTCTAAGCTTTGGTTGGAATTTGATCCAACCTTGGTTGGAAATAAATGCACACTACAAGTTGAGTACTAGAGCCCAATTGGGTGTAGGTGGTTCTACCTTAGATACCTTGTGCATTGTTATTGAACACACACATAAAGGAAAGGGCAATAGTAAGGGCTAATTTATATTTGATCTAAATACAACATTCTTGAAACACCTATACTTTTTTTTTTAAATGTACAACATGATTTGAAAATAAAAATGCATTGAAAGAAAGTCCAAGCCAAAAATGGTGCCAAAATAGTCGTGAGTTCATATTATGAACTTTAGTTGTATAGCTTCAAAATACTATGGCTTCATGTTGTGTATCTCTAGTACACCCTACAAAACCTCAAAATTTTAAATAAACACCATATACATCCAGTAAATCTATGAATTGGATCACTTATCTATAATTGTTTTGGTTATAGGCTCCTTCCTTTAGAGATTAATACTTCACAATCGGTAAAAAGTTTGGAAATGAACCATTGCGCATTTCAAACATTACTTTGGATTTGCTCACTTTAGAATAAAAGGAAGAAGCTTTGCATTGACAAAAAGCTATGTGTGAGGAACTTTGAAAAGCAATCTTACTCGAAAAGCAAGCTAGTGCCACTTAGTGACAAACACTTTCATTGTATAGCTACTTGATTTGAATGCAAATGAAAGAAAATTCAATGCAAAACATTTCACCTTCTCAAACATATGGCTATTGGATCATTTTTATGAAATAGTGAGAGCTTGGTGAAAGAAAATCCTTAAATTATAAGGTACAATGCCCTAAATGCAACCATGCATGTTCTAAAAGCAATCATGACTTAAGCATACATTTTTGCTTTCTTCAATGTACCAATAGAATATATTTTAGGAGGTGGTTACTTTTAGTGACTATTGTGTTTCAACTTCAAAAATTTGTAACTAATTCTAGAAAGGTCGGGAAAAAAATGAAGTGACTTGTCAATGTTAGATGCCAATTCCATTTTTCTTCCTACGAAAATTTACTGACTAAAATTGTTTCAACGAGTTTAGCTCCCTTCTCAAATGCAATCAACTTTAAAAAGGTCACTTTCAAAGCAAACTACCGTAATTGCTCTTATACATTACACATAAGTCTTATTACTTATGATTGCAACAAAATTGAGAATCTTTTTGCAAACAAGATGTATGCCTTGAAATGACAAGAGCAAGGTGTATTGAAACCATTTATGGACCTACACCCATTTATGGTACTCCTATTTTATTTCAAAAGAAGTTCACTTTCAAAGGTCCATTTTGGTTATCAAGTTGTTAGATTTTCACTAAGTTAGGAGGTTCTAAAAGCGCACAGGCTCTAAAAGCATCCACCTCCTTAAATGTACATTGCATGTACATGTTGCTTTTTTTTGTAGCCTTCAGCCATGCACTAGCTCTATACATTTTAGGAGGTGGACGCTATTAGAGCCCTATGCCACTTGAGCTTCAAAATTTTGTAATTAATTCCACAAAGCTCCAAAAAATATGAAACAAGTTGGGTCAGATGTCAATTCTACTTGTCTTTCAAGGAAAATTTACTGAAAAATATTTGAAGAAGTTTCACCTCCCAAAAATGAGTTCCAGCTCTTAGATGGTTGATTTATGGACCTCCTACCATATTACGTTTTGCAATTCTCTTTGCATTTTTTTTTTTTTCGTTTCCAAATCTGGCCCAGCACCAATTTGCAACCTCTGAGTGCAAAATCTGGTCTCCCCTGATGAAGATTTCAAATCATGTTTTTTCTCCAATGTCCTCCATTTTGGGAAGCACAAGTTTTCAACTCTGACATGACATGCTGACACGCTCAATTGATTGAGTCTCCAAGGGAGCATCTTTGTCTTGTTTTTGTTTTCATCTGATTTTATTAGGTGGCACACAACTACCCAAGGTCTAGAGTAGCATAAGCTTAATAGCTTGTAACTCGGCTTTTGTCAGTCAGTCACTAGGTCATCTGTTGTCACATGAGCCAGTCCCTCACTAAGTTTGGGGTTACCTTGAGTCATGCAAATTCTGCATGATTATTTCAAAATAAATTAAATAAATTAAAACTCTGCATGATTGATCCAAAATAAAATAAAATTTCGTGTGCTTGAATGACTGAATCCACCAGCTATCAAGAAGTTTGCCTTCAAGCTAACCAGGGATGAGTTAAGTTTAACTTGAGTTCAGTTTAACTTGAGTTCAGTTATGGAAACCAACCCTTAGGCTTATTATCATT
The DNA here is from genome assembly GCA_963969395.1 of Pseudoscleropodium purum. Classification (NCBI taxonomy): domain Eukaryota; kingdom Viridiplantae; phylum Streptophyta; class Bryopsida; order Hypnales; family Brachytheciaceae; genus Pseudoscleropodium; species Pseudoscleropodium purum. The sequence goes on along the minus strand of OZ017804.1, from coordinate 11,768,310 downwards.
ATACTTATATAAGGTGGAGGCACCAATTACCAACCACGCCCAGAACCCAACAAATAGGGTGAGCTATTTCCAACCTTGTCCGGTTCTCACTTGGTATTAGAGGTGATGTTTGTAAGGTAGGAGGCTCAAACTCCAACCAGGCATTAAAAGCAAACGGCATGACTCGGAGGTATCTCTTGCTTTCTTCAATGTACCAACTATTCACATTTTACCTTAACCCTTAAAGTTCTTTGACTATGTTTTCAACAAAAACGCTCAAAAACTGCCATTTTTAAGACACGTACCAAAAGACATTTTAAAACATTTTTGGACATATACAACCGTAGGATCTAATAGTATGATCATTTTAGAAGATGTGGAAAAAAATTCAAAATTTTTTACTGTGTAGATTGCAAGATATTAGCATTTCAATTGACAAAAAGCCTTTTTTTGATCCTATAAAAAACCAGGCAATTGCACTTCACAAGGTCACATTTGTATGAAAAAATTTCCAAAATGGTTGCAACTCTTTGGATTCATTCTTCAAGGCAAGTTGGCTAAATTCTTGAAAAATTTGAGATCATTTAGAATTGTACAACATACATGAAAAAAATAGTAAGTAAAAAGAAGTAGAGAATGAATCAAAATACTAAATTGTTGATAATTTAGTTATGAAATTGAAAAATGCCAATCCCAATGGTTGTAATGTTGTAAAAAACAATATTCACCTATATTTTTTATTTTTTTCCAAAAATATTCAAAATTGAGTTCAATAAAAGACTTCAAAGTTTATTTTGGAGTAGAAAATCCATAACTACCCGCAAACTAAAACACCTCATAAGTTTTGACTAATTGATCAAAATAGAATGATTCAAATCTTTCTATCTACATATAAATATAGAGAATTAATTTCAAATTTTTGTTTTTGAAAAAAGTGATTTTTTCAAATCTACCCGGACTGCCCAAGTTGAGAAACAAACTACATATTAGACCATAACCTTTGACTCATATTTCCAAATATCTTGAAATTTGGGCATATGAAAGATATTCCTCATCAACATCTTCTACTAAAATTTGGGCCAAAAATATGGAAATCTCCACTCACATGCACCTACCCAAAAAAGTTATGTTGCCAAAAAATGCACCTTGGTCCTTTAGGAGTTAATGTGAATTGTGTCAAGAAGTAGATTTAAAATCATTTCTAAAACCTTTAGTAAGAATACTCTTCAATACTAGTGGGATAATTTGTAATTAGGTATGTCTTGCAATTCTTTTCCTTCAAGCTTGACAAAAACGTGAAAAAATAAAATTGTTTGTTTTACAAGCAACACCAATGCTCTAAAAGCAAACATAATGCAAGGTTACATTTTTGCTTTCTTAAATTTACCAATAGTGTACATTTTAGGAAATGGATGGTTGCTTTTAATGACCATTGCATTTCAATTTCAAAAATTTGTAACTAATTTCACAAAGGTCCTAAGAAAATATGAAATGACTTAGCTTGGGTTTGATGTCAATTCCATTTTTCTTCTTACAAAGATTCCTTGATAAGGCAATTGACTCTTAAATGGTTGCTTTGAGAGCACACTACGTTATAGAGAAAACCACTTCAAACCATTTGGGTAACTTAACCAATCCTGACAAGTAGACTTCTATTGAAAGCATCCTCTATAATGCAATTAAAGTGGCCTAAGGAGTTTCCAATTTGAAAATTCATAGTAGTTATATGTCTTATCCAAAAATCACATTTTTATGGTAAAATCCATGATTTTCAATTGCTATTAGTAAAAAAATATTTTTTTCTTGAAAAAGGTGTCTCCAACTATGCTTAGTTGCTTATTTTGATAGTTTTGAGTGTTTTCATCTAAGTATGAAAATTTAAAAAAATTTAAAAAAATTTAAATTAAAATTTAAAAAATATATATATATATATACACAGTAAAAATGTATCTTTTTAATTTGACCCTAAAAGGATGTGACCTATAATCAAGGTAATTAGCCAAAAAAAATTTGACCCATTTTTTGAACCAAATGGTATTGCACATTAGATATCCCACCATCAATAAGAGTTTTATATTCTTTGTGTTAGGTATGCCTCCACATAATATGTAGGCATCCAAAAGGCTTTTCTATGGAAGAATATGTTCATTTTTCACTCGCAACTTGTAATTGTAAAAGGTGCTTTTTCTTTGAAAGAAGAATCAAAGAAAACACTATGATAACATTGTAAAACAACCTAAACCATTCCCCCTTCAAAAGAAATTGAAATAATTCTTCCATTGGATGCTCAAAAAAGAATTCCATTAATCTACAAAGAGTCATTGGTTGGTTGGAAAGTTGCCTTGTTGTGAACTCCCACTTTCTATGAAAGCAAAAGGGACCCCACTAACATTGGTTAACAATGTCATGCTCCCTCCCACTCATGTGTAAGGTAGAACTATCCATTACTATACAAATTTGCAATCTAGGTACTTTGGAGAAGCTATTTATGAGCTCTCATATTTTTTAGAGATTGAATTGTTTGAGAGAAGTCAATTGCAAAAAGAATGAAGGCATTCCAACAAGAATTGAATTTTTTGTGATTTTTCAAAGTTGAAATGTAAAACTTTGAGTAGACCCTTGTTAAAGCATGATCAGACCATTGTTGAAGCGTGGGCTGATGTGTCCCCTCTCCAATGCATTGCCATTGTGATAATGGATTAATAAGATTGTGGTAATAGATGGGCCAGTGATGGAAATGGGAAGAACCTATAGGTGGCGGAATTGGATAAAAGGTAGTACTGGACAGTACTACCGTATGTGTGAAACACAAAGCAAAACTATCCCCTAGCCCAACATATGATATGGTAGCCGACACATTTCCAACCAGGGACCCATTCCCGTCATATAGGCTACACTCTTTCCAATTAGTAGGAGAAAAGCACGAGATTAATTATGGCACAATTTACAACGCAATCATGGCACATAAAGATTGGTTGCAATCTTTGTTTATTTTAAAACCAACCCACGGTTGGAAATAGGAAGGCCTACATGACAAGAATAGGTCGAATAGAATCTTCAACTAAAAAATTTGTAGTAATAAAATTCTGAAAAAAAATATGAAATCCTTCTAAAACCCTGTTTCTATACATGGGAAAACTCCTTCACTCAAGAAACCTATACTCCAGATATGGAAAATCGCTTAAGTGGTCAAAAATGGGTCGGCTACCATACGCTTCATTCACGATATTCTTCCGACCAATGTAACTTAAGTCTACTTCGATCTGAGTCAGTCCGAGAGTGTCATCCCATGTGGCAATCCGCTTTGAAATTGCAAGGGGGTGTTTATATGCATGACCGGAGGGCTTCTGATTTTCAACTGAACTCAGAAATTTCCTGTTGTCCAGAATCACAACTTCTGACATGCCTTACAGTCAGATGCTCACTCCCCTGAACTACAATTCTCATGTCACTTGTATGGTCAAGGGCTAGCAGTGTTTTTTGCTTTTTGTTTTGTTTTATGGTAGCCGACCCATTTCCAAAGAGGGACCCATTCCCGTCATATAGGCTACACTCTTTCCAATCAACAGGAGAGAACCAGGAGATTAATCATGGCACAATTTACAATGCAGTCATGGCACATTAAGATTGGTTGCTGTCTTTCTTTATTTTAAAAGCAAACTATGATTGGAAACAGGAAGGCATACATGACAAGAATAGGTCGAATAGAATCTTCAACTAAAAAGATTTGTAGTAATTAAATTCTGAAAAAATATAGAATCCTTCTGAACCCTGTTTCTATATATGAGAAAATTCCTGCACTCAAGAAACCTATGCTCCAAATATGCAGAATTGCTTAAGTGGTCGAAAATGGGTCGGCTACCATAAACAAATTGAAACAAGATTTCATTGCGAAAAGGGCAAAATATAATCGCATGTCAGTCCCAAGTGGACCTGACAGGGAGGCCTACCAAGACAAATGGTAGAACAGCACTACAAACCACAAGCAGTGTTTTCTGTTTTCGCTAATAAATCTAGAGAAACAAACACACAAACTTTTCAGATCATGTATTTTTTTTTTAACTCCAGTCTCAGGTACTGTAAGCTAACATAAGGTAAACTACCCCATTTGAGACCAAATGGGAGCAAGTCCATTGTAAGCTAAATTGTGTTAGTGGTGTGCATTCAAGTTCTAAAGTATATATATCACTGATATAATTTAACCCACCATGGACATGCTCCCATTTGGTCTCAAATGGGATCATTTATTTTAATTCATCTTCAAAGAATTTTTAAATGAAAAAATACATCATATTTTCACCACTATATAAATATAAATAAATAAAATTATCTTGTAATAAAGAAATTTAAATTTTACAATATAAAAAAATTGAGAAATGTATCTCAAGAGCACTAATTGATATGAACTTAATATCATACCTCAGTCACGGAAAATTCCCAATTTGTTTTTTGTTTTGTTGTTTTGTTGTTTTGACACAAATAAAGAGAACCCTTCACTCAATTTTTTTTTTTTTTTTTTTTGGGGTGGGTGGGGACCACGGCTAGCAGGGCATGATGAGTGCCTCCATCCCACTATTCCAACTTGGAAATTGTAGCCCTCCATCCCGTCTCTTGCAGAGCGACGACGTGTGGTTGAATGTGCCCCCCATGTGCAACAAGGTGTTAAATTAGCAGCTTTTTTTTCCTTCAGTCCCGAGAAAAGAAAAGGCTATCCTTTAAAATACGAAATTGGGGTGCTTTTCCATGGATCCCTACCTTAAAGACCGCACTGTCATTGGCCATGGGCCGATCCGGTTCATCTCTTTTCCCGGCCAGGGCCATGATGCCAGAACTGCAAAAGAAAGGGAGGTCGGTCGGTCAGTTGGTCCCGGGATCCCACTTCCAGTAGACCAGTACTTGATGAGATCCCTTCCCGGGCACTTTCACTATTGGAAGGAGCCGTCATCATGATGCCGGCCTGTTGGAAAGTTTCTTCGGTCTCAAATTCGGACGATGCCATGAGAGGAGACTCCCAAACAGTGGTAGGGATTTTTTTTTTTAAAACTATTATTAATTTTTTTTTCGCACAAATAAAGTTTTGGATATATTTCCTATGCAGTAAAGATCCACCTTCCTTTGGGCAGAAAAATGAAGAAGAAGCTGAAAACCTCATATTTCTCCTATATTGGGAACTTTAAAAAAAAAGAATTACCAGTGATTTTCCTAGAATTTCCAATTTTTCAAGTATCCAATCTGGTTATTTTGTTCTATTTTTTTTTTACTCCAAATAGATAAATTATAGATTTTTTTTCACTGTTTCTTTTGCCAATGTTTCAAATTGCAACTTTTTTTTCCCCAATTCCACCAACTAAGGTAGTAGGTGCATAAACCAACCATCTAAGGGCTAGAGCTGATTTTGGGGGAGATTTGATTTCTTGAAATATTTTTCAGTAAATTTTCCCTAATAGAGAAGTGAAATTGGCATCTAATCTAAGTCGTTTCATATTTTTTTGGAGCTTTGGAGAATTAGTTATGAAATTTTGAAGTGGATATGACATAGGCCTCTAAAAGCATCCCACCTCCACAAATGTACACTGTTTGTACAGTACATTGCTGAAAGCTACAAAACAAACAAACATGTACATGCAGTGTACATTTGTGGAGGTGTGCACTTTTAAAGCCTGAGTGCTTTTTAAACCTCCTACCTTAATCTTTGACCGGACTCGTCGCCACACACACACACAATTATTTTTGCAGGTTTTACAATGCTGAAACCAACTGTCCTCTATAGCCTGTTGACAACCTTTGAAACTAGCCCATTTAGCATGGATTTTGAATACGGTATGTAATAGCTTTAGTTTCACATTTCGGCAAGGGACCAATATAGAATCAAACTCTGCTTCATCAGTCCTTTTTTGCAAACCAAGCTAAGGTAGAGTTTGTTGGCTCTGTCTCCTTATTCTAAAAGGCCCATTTGCAAGGACAAGGGTTTTTTCAGTAGCTTCTCATCATTTGTGAGGAGGACCTTGACTTCATTTCCTCCCCAGAGGGATCTTCTCATGGAGCTCACTTGGGTGGTCTAACTCGATGCGAATCTGACAAGAGAGTTTGTAGGATGGTGGTATTGCTAGCAACATTTCAAAAGAAGATTTTTTGCAAGATTCTATAATAGTTTAAGAATCTCACTTTGTTAACCCCCCCAAAGGACGACCAAACAAGATTCTATTAATATTCTAACCACATTGTTAATTCGGAAAGGACAACCAAGTAATCGTTCAACATATTTAAGAGATCTTGGATATTCATGCACAAAGTCAATTTAGGTTGGATGTATGATCATAAAATTTTGACATATAAAGTGTGAGCATGTGCCCTTTAGTGGGAATTAAATTTTTTTTTCCCATTTGATCCAATGGCTAAATCAAAAGTTATGCTATTGCTAAATCTTTGAGGGCAACTTGGGCAATGTTGGAAAGAAACTATTTTAAAACCAAACTTTGTTTTTTGCATAATTTTTGCATACATTATTCAAATGTCATATTCTTTAGTGCGTTGGAACCTTCTTTCAGGTGCCAATAAGAAAATCAATGAAAATTGAACCAATATATTAATGAAAACTAGAGACACAAGGCAAAAAGAAGTGACAATTTGGGGGGTACCTTCCTTAAAGAAAGAGCAATATGTCTTCAAAGTCATTGAACATACTTTTCATGATTTCTCTACCATCATGATCCCCCCTATTGTTGATTATTCTTCAAAAAAATTGAAATTACATTTAGTTTTCAAAATCCATCATTCACAAAAATGAAGAGTGCAATTTCCCAGCCAATTCTAAAGTGTGTAGGATATTGGGATCCTACTAGTATCTCTAAGTTTTGCACCTTGGCATGGAGGGATACCATCTTTCCTAATGTGGCACATAAGAATCACATTTTGTCCTTCTACTCTAGACATAATTTAGTGAAGACAAGAGAGGTATCATCCAACAAGAGTTTTTGAACACTTGGTATAAAAATGAGAATCTTTTTGTTCCAACTCTTGACATAAACCTGAGTGGCACCTCTTTCTCAACCTCCCACTTAGGCTAAAAACTCCATCTGAGGGCATGTTGATTGTTTCTCTTTTTGTTTTTTAATGATCAACGTTCTTTCCCAAAAAAGAAGAAGTATGTAAGATCAATTTCTACACTTTATTTTTTATTTTAAAATTTTTTTTTCCCACATCTAGATCACATGTACCACACCCACAGCAAGTACCCACCCGTACCACAACAACCAATGTGAATGTATGCCGCCATGCCAAAATTACTTTCAAGGGATAGGTCCCCATGAGTTTTGTGCAGCTTTCCTCCACACATCATACTGTGAGTATAAAAGCTACTGTGAGTATAAAACATTGTTGTTGCTACTATGATTATCATTTTTTTTTTTGGGAAACACATGTTGTTGCTATTACAATTTTAAATTAAACTTTATTTTTTGGAAACACATGTTATTGCTCAGCTACTATGGTGTCGTTGCCATAAAGCCATAAAGGGGTGTGTAGTTCTGCTGCTGCTGGGCTTTTCCGGGAGGCTGCAGGAGGAGATTCCCAAAGCAATGGAGGGCAGAGAACCAGCACACCTTCGCAACAGCTTCCGGGTACCGTAGGGACCAACCCACGTAGGTGTCAGTAGGCTTGTCTATTTAGGACCACTGAACCGGAAAGTGCTGCCTGTCTGTACCGCACAACGGGGGCTGCCACCACTAGTTCTAGGGTAGGGAGCCTACTCTTAGCATCTAGGGTCAAGAGGATTCCATGATTTGTATCATAGAATTTGTGTCCTCTCTTTGGGTCAAAAGAACCACCCTTCACAGACACCTACAGGACACTGAGTAGTGAAATTAGGTTGCTCCACACTAGTTTTTACGCTGTATGAATATTCTATGTTACTGTATAAGGATGTAGTAATTTTCAACGACCTAGAAGTAAACTTATGTATGTAGCATGGATTAGAGCTTCTTTACGTGCTTTCCCCGTGGATAGAGAGCTGCAGGGAAAAATAACCAATTCCACTTTTATGTGGACCTGTAGGTGGGGAGAGGGATACAATTAGGAGTCGACAAGTATTAGATTCTCTCATGATCTAGTAGCCTTCACTGATGAAATTGACCACCAATATTGGTTGATAATGGAGCTCCTCCTTTTCCATTGCTCACCTTGGCAAGATAATCGGTTGCACAGCAATTTTGTCTTCTTGCTTCTTTTAGGTTCAAGTTTGTCCACTGGGGGGGAGCATGTAAGCCCGCCCTTTTGGTGCACCAATTTAGGGATGCATGTGCCTCCATGTAACATAAAGTTATGCATGTTTACTTTTACTGCAATGGATCTTCTTTTTCTTCTTGAATCTTCTGAGGAGCCTCCACCATCGTCCCTGGCCTTGGGATGTGAAATGCCTGTGCTTGTTGGCCACAGGAATGGAATGATGAATCTGAAAGACAACTCTGACACAATCGGATCCACGCAGGCCCCTTTACCCATTCAATCTTTGCGTTGGCAATGAAATCCTGTTTCATTTGTTTAAAAAAAGAAAAAAGAAAAAAAATCTTTGAAGAATGAACCTACTCTTAACTTTATTGTATTATCATCCTCACATTTTTACTGACAAGAAGCTGGGATTTGGGGGGACTTCATAAGGGGGTCACATCTCGAGATAAAGGTGGGCAGGGACAATAAGCATTAGAAGATTTTTGGGGCCTCTGGATGCCTGCGAGTTATCACAGCCTGTGAACGCAGGAAACAGGTTCAGCGTAGCGGTTTGACGTGGCCGAGATCTTGCCACATCATTGATCAATTTTTTAATTTTTTAATTTTTGCATTTGGAGACTATTTTTTATTTTTTAATTATTTTATTTATGAAAAAAAAAATTCTGACAGCGGGCCGTTCCCCTCGTTGCGGGGAACAATTGCGGGGGAACATGCTTGAAACAGGTTTCTGGACACACACACACACACACACACCAAACTCTTCTAATGGTGGAGGCACCAATAACCAATCATTTAAGCAATTTGAGAGCAAATTTTGCTTATTATGAGTTGGTGGATATTTTTCCCATGTTAGATGATAGGACATATGGGGATTGCTAAATTTTCAGATTTAAATTCGGAAAATTGAAATTATAGTGCATTTCAGGAGGCAAATAAACTCTTGATGCATGAGCAATGTCTAAAGTCCTCCAATTCCAATCACTTGAGACAGTACTTTCTTGCTCATTGCTTTAGGTAATGTGTCATAACCTTATTAGTCCCAATTTTGAAAAAGGACCAAAAATAAATTTAAAAAATCAAGCTTGAGATCTGGAAGATTCAACCTAAAGTTGAAAATAGCACACCCTCCAAATTGGATATTGGGCGTGGTTGGTTGTTGGTGGCTCCACATTAGTAGAAATATGATTTACATAGACTAAAGTAATGACTTATGAGATTTAAAATATTAAAGAAATCTTGACTAAGTAGATTGCAAAATTATAGTATTTGAAATTAGAAAGAAGAGGTTTTCAACCTTCCCTAGGAATGTCAGTAGACTTTAATTTCTTATGGAGTGGGGCTTGACAATTTGTTAGTTACATAGACGCCAAATTTTAAAAGTAGGAGAGGAGTTTTCTACATGTTTGAATAAAATTGTTTGCCTTATCTAAAAGTCTTTGTGCAATGTAACTTTTGCTTCAAATTTCCCATTGGAGAAGAGACATATATTCCACTAAAAATATATACACCCTTATTTATGGACAAATTTCACAAAGATTCATTGAAAATTGACTTTGAAGAAAGCTATTCCAATTTCATTCAACAATTAGATTATTCTTAAGGGTTTAAGAAAAATTGTATTTTAATAAATTTTAAATTTTAAATAAAAGAAATCTACATGTATGTAACGTTATATTCAATAGCCTTTACTACTGTTACCTTTGAGTCTTCCCCCATGAACTTCATCCAACAATACTTATTGCTATTGAATAACCCCTAAAGGTTTTTGACTATGTTTTCACCAAAAATGCTCTAAAACTGCCATTTCCAATGCAAGTACCAAATTTTTGAAAAAAAATATTTTTGAACACAAGTAACCATAGGATCTTGTAGCAAACTATACTGAAAAGATGTGGTAAAAATTTCAAAAATTTTCACCTTTTCGATTGCAAGATATTAGTGTTTGAATTCACAAAAACCCTTTCTTTTTCCCCTGCAAAAATCTAGGCAGCTACACTTCACAAGGTCACATTTGTATGAAAAAATGTCCAAAATGGTTGTTACTCTTTAGATTTACTCTTCAAAGCAAGTTGGCTAGATGCTTGAAAATTTTTAGATCATTTGGAATTGTACAACATATAGGAAAAAAATAATAAGTAGAATAAAGTAGAGAATGATTCAAAATACTAAGTTGTTAATAATTTCTTTGTGGAATTGAAAAATGTCAATCCCAATGGTTGCAATGTTTTTATAAAAAATTTATACCTAAATTTTTTTTTTAAATTTTCAAAAATATTTAAAATTGAGTAAAATGAAGGGCTTCAAAGTTTATTTTCAGAGTAGAGATTCTATAACTATCCACAAACTATCCCAAACTAAAACTTCTCATAACTTTTGATTCATCCATCCAAATGGAATGATTCAAATCTTTCCACATAGATATAAATCTAAAGAATCAATTTCAAATTTTCATTTTTGAAAAAAATGATTTTTGAAATTTTTTTTTTGCTACTCGGGCTGCCTACCAAACATTGAAAATTACATTTCATCCAATAACTTTTTACCCATGTAGTCAAAAGTTATAAAAAAAAAATTTGGGCCTTAAAGATACTCCTTGGGAAAATATTGTATTAAAAATTCAAAGAAAAAAAATAAAAACTTCATCCGTAGTGAGCTGCCCAAAATTGCTATGTTGCCAAAAAATGGGGTACAGGGCTTTAGAGATTGATGTATTGTAATTTTTTACTAACTACTTTGATTAATGCATTGTTTTATTGCATTTTTGGTTAGGTACTTTGATTATTGATTTTTTTTGTTGATTTTAATTATTGACATTTTTTTGTAAACTTTGATTATTGCATTTTTGGTTAGGTACTTTGATTATTGATTTTTTTTGTTGATTTTAATTATTGACATTTTTTTGTAAACTTTGATTATTGCATTGTTTTATTGCATTTTTTTGTCGACTTTAATTATTATTTTTACTTGACATTTTTTTTAAACCTCTCACCATTCTCATACCTCTTGCCATGTGCTACCATAGTGATTGATGGGGGATGAAATGATGCAAAATGTTCCACATCATTCCGTTTGTTGAAGGGCAACAATGTTGTCTGCTACTGAATGTTGTGCAGGTGATGTAATTTTTTTTCCTTCAAATTGATGGTAAGTGATTTCCATCAATTTCTTGAACTTTTAAACTTTTTTCAATTTTTTCAATTTTTTCAATTTTAATACTAAACCTAATGCTGAATCAGTCCATAGGAAGTGGGCTCTATTAGAGACCACATGAATCTGACCACATGTACCTTTTAACAATGATTGTGATTGCACTATGGGTACTACAAATTCTCAGCGGATTCCAGACATAAAGCTTCAGTAGATGAGATGATGGATGACGATGCTTGTGAAAACTCGTTGCAACGTTAAGTTCTATTGCAATCAGTACGAGTCAGTCACGAGAACGAGTCTTCACAAATTCGAATTCAACATGCTTGTGCCAGAAAAGGGTCAGGTGCACAATTCTTCGCATAAAGCGAAGAGGGATTGAGATCAAGTTGGACTGAGATAAAAGCCGGGAGTCCGATAAAGCGATCGTACAAAACGTCGAAAGAAACATGGAAACACACAATGCTGCTGTGTCACAACAATCCCATGCAAGTACCAAGACAGCAAAACATGATGCAGACAAGTCCAATTCACTAATAACTTAAGGTGGGTACCCCCCGAAACCACCACTTTTGTTGCTACGGTGCTTAGTCACCATTACAAGACTGGTCAAATTTTCATTGATTTTATTGTTGGCAAGTGAAAAACAAGAGGCTTCCAATGCACCAAAGAACGTGGCATTTGGATATGGTGTGCAAAAGTTACGAATTGTCCAAGTTTTTTGGGATAGAGGTTCTGAAATGGCTTTCTCCCACACAACTTAGGTACACATTGATTTTGGAGATGTGTACAGAGTGACGATGGCGGTTCTAGACAGAGCGTGATTTTGGATGTACCCACCTTAACTTTTGAAGGACATAGTTTTTCTTATGATTCTCTTTGACTCTTTCTCTTTTTTATATAAATAAATTTTTTTTCTTTTTTTCTTTTTCTTTTACGGTGATACAAATGAAAATGAAGTCATTGTGAGGATAAAAATTACAACCTGGAGAAGGCATATAGTAAAGAACCTAGTTTTTTCAATTTTGAATAATAAGTTAGTTTGATATATTTTGGTTTTAAATGTTAGCATATCTGCTCACACATGAAGTTAGACCATATCTTCAACCCCTAAAGGTCCAAACTATGTTTTCTTGGCAACATAGCGATTTTAGGCAGCTCACTACAAATGAAATTTTTAGTTTTTTTCGCTGAAATTTTCACACAACATGTGCCCAAGGAGTAGCTTTAAGACCCAACAATTTTTATAACTTTTGACTACATGATTCAAACGTTATTGCATGACATATAATTTTCAATGCTCGGTAGGCAACCCAAAAATTTCTTAAAAAAATACTTTTTTCAAAAATAAAAATTTGAAATTCATTCATTCAATCAGTCTCTCAGTTAGTCAATCTCAGTCACTCTCTCTCAGTCAGTCTCTCTGAATCAGTCAGTCTTAGTCAGTCTCAGTCACTCTCTCTCAGTCAGTGTCTCTCAATCAATTTCTCTCAGTTAGTGTCTCTCAGTAGCTTTAAGACCCAACAATTTTTATAACTTTTGACCACATGATTCAAACGTTATTGCATGACATATAATTTTCAATACTCGGTAGGCAACCCAAAAATTTCTTAAAAAAACACTTTTTTCAAAAATAAAAATTTGAAATTCATTCATTCAGTCTCTTAGTCAGTCAGTCTCAGTCAGTGTCAGTCTCTCTCAGTTAGTCTCTCTCAATTAGTCTCTCTCAGTTAGTCTCTCTTAGTCAGTCTCTCTCTCAGTCTCTCTCTCTAATATTTTTTGAAAAAAATAAAAAGATATGATGTAGATTGTTTATTACTACATTAATATTGTTGGGATTGGAATTTTTCAATTCCATAATTAAATTCTTAACAATTTAGTATTTTGAATCACTTTGTACTTCTTTCTATTTATTATTGTTTTCCTATATGTTGTGCAATTCCAAATGATCTAAAAAATTTTAAGCATGTATCCAACTTGCCTTAAAGAATGAATCCAAAGAGTAATCATCATTTTGGACATTTTTTCATGAAAATGTGACCTTGTGAAGTGTACCTGCCCGTATTTTCATTTGGTCAAAAAAATGTTTTTTGTCACTTCAAATGTTAATATCTTGCAATCTACATGGTGGAAAATTCTGAAATTTTTTCCACATCTTTTCAAAATAGTTTACTTCAAGATCCTATGGTTACATGTGTCCAAAAATGTTTTTCATTTAAAAGTTGATGCTTGTATCATAAATGGCATTTTTGGAACGTTTTTAGTGAAAACATAGTCTCTGACCTTTAGGGATTAAATTAGAGGCAAGCCATGACTCCCCATAACTCTTTATGGGAAAGAATGAGACCATTTTCACCCCTTAAAAGGTGGGCCCTGTAACCATGTCCTCAAATTTAATCCCCTTCGCTTCACATGTCCTATTTTATTACTTTATTTGAATGGATATTATTTTATTTTATTTTGATTTTTAATGATGAAGTCATATGTCTTATATGAGTTATTAATGAAGATTTTTGAAGTTATCATGAATTTTTGAAGAAATAGTTAAAAAAATAACCCTTCAAATTAAATATAATTTTGGAATAAATTTCATTCATTAGTTGAGCCAAATTGAAGAAGGCCATTGTTCATATAGCTAATGCTCAATTCAAGAGCAAAAAACTAGAAGTTGCTTTACATATTGATTTTTGCATTGTAGAATTTTGAAGTAACAAGATATGGGATCCAATATGAAAGAACATGTTCCAAAAAAAATTGTTTAAGATGCTTCAATACTCATTTGAAGTTTGAAGTTTGTTGGTAACTAAATGTTGATATTATTTCACTATTCAAATGTGAATGGCAATTTGTGTCACATCATAAAGTAAGTAACAAAAAATGATGGTTGACAATGACTACTATAGATTGCAAATTCTTAATGCTTGGGTATATTTACATCAAAGTCTCCAAGAATAAAGGTTAAACAAAGTAATAGGGAGTTCTCAAAAGAAATTCCACACCTCAAACCTTAACCCTTCATTGCCGGTCCCATTTGGGTTCAAAAGGAGCATTGCTTTTGAATTGATATAGATGTAAATGTCACTAAGTTATAAAGATCTTGACCATACAATCTTGTAGTGAACATGTTGTAGATGATGCGAATCAAATTTGGAGTCATTTGAGCATACAGATTGAAAGATTATAATGTTTTAATGTTGAAAAAAGATGTTAAAATTTTCCTAGCAACAAACTTGGAGGTGAAATTTGATTTCTAAACTTACTCAAATGAAAAAATTTGAAAGTATAAAGTTAGTCAAAACCAAAAGACAAACACATTAGTGGAAAACATCAATAAATTGACTCAATGTGTTTGCAAAATGGCTTGCAAATGTCAAAAAATAGGTAAAAAAAGTTGTAGAAAACACATATGAGGCTGAACCTCCTTTTAATAAAATGCTTCTTAGTCACTCATAACTTCTTGGATTGATATGAATTTTTGGCTACACAAACTAGACTAGTATGCACAACTTTTCTAATTTTTTTTAATTGGAAATGGACAGTGCATGGATAAGAAACAAGCCGCCAAAGTTCAAAATAATCCAAAAATGCCAGATTTTGAACTTTGAATTGCTCCCAAACATTCAAAGAAACTTGAATTGATATGAAAATTTTACCACAATAACTAGATTGAAAGGGAAATATAACACAATGGATTTTATTGAAAACAAACATTGGATGAAGGAGATACATCCCTCCAAAGTTGCAACCATCAAATGCAGTTTGGTGGACTCAAATTGAACCTGTGAACTTTGATTGGCTTCCAATTACTCTATACATCTTGAATTGATTTGAAAATCCCACTTCACAAACTAGAAGAAAGAGCACAAATTTCCCAACAAGTTTTATTGAATTTGGACATTGGATGCAAAAGTTACAAGACTTTGAATTGAACTTGAAACTAGGTGAGGACACTTTTGGTCCACTTCGGCAATGAGGGGTTAAGGCCCACAACTAAAAAATCCAAAGAATGAAAAAACATTTAGCAAATCACTATGTAAGTACTAACTTGTTTGAAATCGTTGAAAATAACAATAGTTACATTTGATTTTGCATGTTAAGATAACCGAACAGAGGCCATTCTCAAATGATAAACCCAATAAACATTACAATAGTATTCAATAGTATTTAATGAATTAGACATACAATCAAGTTTTATTTTATTTTAAAATTTTAAAATTTTCAAGTGTAAAATTTAAAATCTTGATTTTGATTTTACTGCTTTGTCACATCTTCAATAATGTTTCAGAAACTTAAAAGGTAGCCACCAAATGAGAAAAAAAAATCTCAACAAGTGTGATTGAAGACACGCTTTGGGGCTGGTGACAAGGCCATGCTTCAGTGCGGAGCTGGACTACATGATGCTGACATGGCAGGTGAGGTAGCTGAGCTGGCTGCAGTGGATTTAAAGACTAAGCTGAAGCACTTGATTGAGGTGTCATCGACCATTTCCATCTCCTTTGTGACTAATTCTTTGGGGCTTCTTGTCACGAAATCCATGTTGCTTCTTTTACAATTTGGTTTCCAAAATTGCCACTTTTATTGTTGAATATCTTTTCTATTTTTAAGATTAAAAGTGTATACCATTGAGGCAATGGGCCCTTTTGCATCCTTAAAAAAGGGCTCCCTACATTGAACAAAATTGTCTCATTGATGGTTCTTGAGCCAACCCCAATCCTTAAATTAACTAATAAGTCCCTTCCAGGTATTTAGCAAAGCATAATACCTTTCCAACATGGGGGAGGATTGACCATTGCCTATTATACAATGTTATGAACATGTAGAGTAGGATTAATAATAATTAGTATAAATGGTAGAGTAATAATTGGGAGATGTATGTTAGTTGGTTGTACTCATTGTATGTAATTTGAAAAAAGTTTTGATTTTAACTCCTACAAAACCAATTTTCCTTTGTTGGACATGTGAAAGTTTGGGCAATTTCCTATAAAAGAAATCCAATTTTTTTGGTATGATTTGAATTTTTTGAAGTAATATTGGTGACAATTTAGCTTTATGGGAATGTAATTTTTTATTCAATTGGTGCATAGGAGCAAAAATTATGCCACCCAAAATAAAAATATTTGAATTTAGGCAACAAAAAATATTTTAAAAACTTAAATTAAGTTTATATTGAAATTATCTTTTTATAGATTATATCTAATCTAAATGGAAGACTTAGATTTTCCATTTCTATTATTGATGTGAATGTTATGAAGATTCTTGTTTTAGGAACAATTATAACACTTTTAGAAAAAAATGACCCATAGAATTTATTTATAATTTGAATTTTCGCAAGTTCTTAAAAGAAGAAAGGTCCCCTAGGTTTAAATTCATCTCTAGAACAATCTCACAATTTAGAATTGATATGTTTCAATTCTACTTGTAACCTATCTTTTGAGTGTATAGGGATAGTCACTCAAAAGACAGGTTTTCTCAATTAGTTCTCAATGTTAAATTAAATGTTTTTATTAAAGTGTATTGGCAACCCCCTCCCCCTATTCATATTTTTGAGTGGCTCTTGTGGCAATCAATATAGAATATTGTCACCACAAGCATTTTAGTACCCATATTTTGTGTCCATATTGTATCCATATTCATATTCATATTTTATATTTTATATTCGTATTTGTATCTATATCCTACAATATTTGTATCCATATTTCATAGTTTTCAAGATCAATGGTATTAGAGAGGAAGAAGGTGTATATTTTTTTCATGATCAACAACTCTTGTTTTTTTACAGAGGTAGGGAGGTAGAATTGCAATCCAAAAGGGCATCTTTTAACTAGATAGTGAGTTATTAAGGATCTAAGTTTTCTTTCCATATTGGAATTATTTCTATTTAATCATTTTTAAAGAATGAAAATCAAGTTTTTTGTTTTTTTTAATTTTCATAATTTTTCAATTCAATTCTCTACCACAAAAACTTAAGCCTCGAAACATTAGTGTGCTAAAAATTAAGCGAACTCAAATGTAATAATCTAATATGAATGACAAGGTGCAAAAAAATGTGTTCTATTTCTCTTTCAATGCTAAAATCTTTCAATATATGCCTCACAATGTTTGAAATGTCTTCCAAATATTCCTATACTTGTCTTGCCTACAATTAGATATGCTTCATCAGTAATAAATAAAATAAAATAGGCACTAAAAAGAGCAATTTTGGAGAGGTTTTGAATTTAAAATAGTCATGGAACTTTAGAGGTTGAAATAGAAGTTTGTCTAAGTGAATCAACTCTCTAACTTGGATTATAAGCTTTAAACCATAGGTAAATAACTTGTTTGAAGAGAAAACCAAAAGGTACTCCTTTAATGATTGACTTCATACATAAAGATACAGAAAGCCATTGACAAAGGAAATAAAGAAGTGCCCAATAAGAAATAGATATCTTCTCATATATGAGGATTCTACATAACATCAATCTATTATGATTTAGTAATTGTATTAACCTCTAAAAGACCAATAAGTCATTGAACAACTAATCGAATAATCAAACAGGTTTTACAATATCAATTTTCAATGAATCTTTTTAGAATTTTGACACAAGGTGTGTACATGTAATTAATCTTTAGGCAAAAATATAATTTTTTCCTACTGGATGCCCAAATCAAAAGTTTTGTTGTCCATAAACTATGTGTAGTTCAAGTAGTCAGGGAATCTTTTGTTAAATTGCACTTCTAGCTCTAAAATTTGGCAAGTATGTAACTCATATTATACAAAATATATATGAAAATGTTCCCCTGAACCCCACATATAGTACAAAAATCTTACTTTAGGAGGAGTTAATGTCAACTAACCTTATTTAGCAAGGTCTCAAGAAATTTTTTCTTCTAGCACCAAATGTTATAATCTTTCAATCCACACGATCAAATCTTCTGAAATTTTCTTTATATATTGATTTTCCAAAGTAGTTAATTTGGTAAAAATTTGTATGGTTGAACTTCAAAAATGATTTTTTTTCATTATTTTCTCATTGATCTAAAAGTGGCAACTTTCAACAATTTATGCTAGAAATGTGCTCCAATCCTTTAGGGGTTTACAAAAGACTTATTCAAGTGTCAAAAAATCCATTCAAAAATTCTTTCAAATCCTTTTTGAATTGTAAACAAGATCCATCTAAAAACTAAAATATTTCAATTATGGCAACCATATTTATATGGTTATGTGGATCATTTTAAGACATGGTCATTGTATATTTTATATGAATCATATGTGCATTTTTACATTTTTTTTTTGTTGGCCAATGAAAGGAGATTCCAATATTGCAAAGAATGTGCTCTTTTGGATATGATACGCAAAAGTATGAATTCAAATACCATAGTCTTCCAAGTATACATTCTAAATTAATGACTTCTTGACCAACAAATAAATATTGATAAAAGTGATGTACACTGGCTTCCATTTGATCTAGTGGAGCTACTAGGTCTCTCATAAATTTGGATGTCCCTACCTCAAATTAATATTCCATCTGTCTTGAAATGATCTTCTTGTTGGACAAAATGTTCAATCCTAAACCGTAAAGATAATGTTATTTCAATTTGTTTGGAGTTGTAAGTAGAGTTTAGTGCACTCATATCATCTTGAAATCATGAGTTTCAAAAGCCATTTTCAAAGTGTAGTACCAAGCTTTGTTATTGCAATAATATAACAAAGAACCAAAAGATCATTTTGGAATGAAGGAAGTATCAATCAATTTGCACAATCAATTTGCACGATCACATGGTTTCATTTGTTTATTTCATTCCATTGCTTTCAATCTACTTTTGCACTCCATTTCTTATTAATAGCAGCTCATAGAAAGATGCCAATTCAAGGTAAACTAGGGCGACATTATTGGAAGAAAGTTTGGGAGATACGACTCTCCATATGGAATAGAATCTATTTATGCTCTCTTGAAAAGATGTTCGAGTAATGTTGCTACTTCATAAACAAAAAGATCCTACAATAGGGTATCCTTCTAGAACTCCCCCCCTACAATTTTTTTAAAATGAGCGAAAGTAGTATCCGTTGAATTGTTGTGCTTTGTACCATATATTAAACATGCAGCAAGAGAAGAAGCCATCACAAACACGGCACGGCATTGGTATATGTTAATTGTAAGCTTTAAAACATAATATACAGTCTATGCTCAAAAAGATGTTTTCAGTACTACCCAAAAGATGTTTCAGTACCAATGGGATATCATATGAATGTTGTGAAAAATCTCTCACCCTATAGTAAAGGAGGACTACACAAAACCATCAGGAATTTCATGTGTGGAGAAAAAAACGATTTTAAATTTTTTAATTTTTTAATTTAAAAAAAAATACGTGGACAAAAAAAACAATTTTTAATTGATTGGATTCAAGCTCCTTCAATTTGCTCATTGGCCTTCCATTTCATGTGAACTGAATCCAAGCTTCTGGAAACGGTTTTGTGACAATTGTTAGAAATTCTGAGATATGGGATCTGAGGGCATCCCTGAGATCTTGGGAATGGTGTAAATGGTACACCAAAATCAACCCAAATCATCTTGAATGGCCATCGGTCTATTACTGTATGCATCTCATTGTAGGGGCAGGTTTTAAATCATTTCTGGAAAGAAAAAAAGACATACACACATCGTGTGAGCACACAAAATTCAAGATGACCAACAATGCTAGTGTGTGAGCTTAGAAATGCAAGCTTACAAGGTTTAAGCTTAGCTATAAATGGGTACCCTACAACCATTGAAGGTGCCTATATTATACACTGAAACTCGCTTGCCACCCTAGTTTCCTATTAGTTCCCCCCTCCTCTTTCACAAAATTTGTGAGCCGTTGATTTTTTTGAAAAAAAATGCTTACCCTCAAAATTGACGTTGATTTCTCAAAAAATCACAAGATGTTGATCTTGTGAAATTTAATCTAAGCCGTTCAAATATAAAATACAAATACTGAATACGAATAGGGGTACGGGTACTAGATATGAGTACTAAATATGTGTACTAAATACATGTACTGAATACGGGTACTAAATATGGATACAGTATTGGATACGGGATCAATTATCCCATATTGTTTGTCAACAACTTTGATTCTGAAGATTACAAGAGGGGGTGGGGGTGAGTGGGGGGTGAGATAAAAAAAAATTAATCAAATTTTAAATGATAGGTGGGGGTGAGTGGGGGTGGTAAAATAAAAATTGAGGGGGGGAGTGCATAGTGACACTTTGTGTCACTATACACCTTGAGTGCCTAATAACTATATTGCTTTAAATCCTATAGACATCTTATAACTATGAAAGATGTCTATAACATAAGTATCTTATAACCACAAAAAGTATCAATATCATAGGTATTTATAATATAGGTGTTTAGATTCTTAAATTCATGGGCTCAAGATCCTAAATTCACATGCTAACAATCTTGTAAGATTGACTAGCCTATTACCACTTATATTTACAAGTTGGGCATCTCATGTAATGTACTTATTGTTGTGTTTATTTTTTAAAGAACAAAATTAGTTGAATAAACTCAAATATAAGTGGAATCGCAAATAGAAACATTTGATCCCACAAAAACTAAAATTGTTGTGAAATTTTAAACTACATGTCTAGTGCAAAAATATAAAACCGTCCATAAGTGGGGGTCATGACTGTCTTAAAAAGGTTTAAGATCTATGATCCACCATCCTAAACATATTTGATGAGTATTTAGAAAACATTGGTTAAATATTCTAAAAGTGTCTATTTATTGCATGAGGTTGTGGTGTGTTTTGGTGTGTGTTTGTTCACAACTAACTTAAGCCCATTGGAATTAACATTTAAGGAATTACATCTTCATTAGCCTTAAACCATTCATAAATAGATATGAACTTGATATCATTTTTTGATAATAGCACCCAATTGCTTGTCCAAAGAAAATGCATTATATACTTTTGGAAATGGGTGATATATGTTGTGCAAATGGAAGGAGTTAAGAGATGTTGGAATTGGGTGATTGACAATAATAGGTTGATTTAGCTTATATAAGCAATGACCATTCCCTATCAATAATTAGTTATGAAATTATGATATAGAAATTTTGAAATTATACAAAATTTCATAACCTTTAAAGTGTACTTTGAAAAATAAAAAAAATAAACCTTAGAACAACAAATCAGGGTTGACACGACGTTCGGGACGTCCAGACGCGGACGCTATGTCTGCAACGTCCGCTGACATTCGCGGTCCCGGCGGACGCAGTGTCCACCCGTCCGCCCTGCCCGTCTGCCCCGTCCGCCTAGAAGGCCCTATTTCCCCCGACCGCCCTACCCAAACTGCCCCGCGGTCACTCCCTTAATCTTTAAACAATTAAATGTTAAATGAAGTGCAATGGTTCGCGATTTGTTATTAAAACAATGTCTCTTATAAGTTGAAAGATTATAAAGTTTGACCACGAGTCCATGATAGTCTTGAAACTATGAAAAAATTACAATTCATTTTCAAAAGGCAGACTAAAAAAATTTGTGACTTCAAATATATATATATATATACTATTTAAAAAATCAAGATCAACACAAATACAAACATAATCAATATGGGCAAAATGTATTCAATTTAATGTAGAAAGACCATACATTGTGCACATTTGGCTAATTGCACATATAATTTTTTTCATTCCAACTCTATATTTCTAAACTAATTTTTAATGCCTGTATAACCTATTCAACTACTACTTCTGCACTATCAATCTAATATAAATGGCGGAAATGTTCATCTGGCATCGGCCAACGATATGTATTAAAAAATCGCGTAATCACATGGGCCAAACTAGTATTTTCATCGTCAGTCTTCGAAGAAATGTGCTTCAAATAAGCATAAAACACTTTTGCAAAGTCATGAAAGGCAAATTGTGTCGCACTAGGTGTTTTTCGTAGCAAGTTGAAATACGCCTCTAACATGTTGTTTCTATTCATCCGTCGAGCAATTTTTCGAATGGCATACTCTTCTGACTTACGTGAATACATTGGAATGACTTCCACATCTGCACTTGCTTTATGCAAATATGCAATACGTGGATCCACCCACCATCTCCTCTGCAAAGTTTGTTTCATCTCATCTGTTGATGTGAATGTGTACAAAGACTTCATTGGCTGAGAAGCTAAGGTGGTCATGCCCCAATCGCAAACCCCAATATACACACGTGACTCATCCTCTGGAAAATGCAACAAGATGTTGTCCGGAGAAAGATCATTGTGCAAATGTCCAGCAAGATGCACTGCATACATTATATGCATAAACGCCCATGTCAATTCCGCGCGCTTCTTTCGATATCGCCCTAAACGGTGAGTTTTTACAACCTCCTCTTCGGTTGGATTTGTATACATCAAACGGATTTGAATGTTGTCTGGATAGTCCTTATCTATATTCAACATTTGTCGAAGAGTTCCACCATTCCACCATTCCACCATTCCACCAATACGCATAACCTTCACACGTCGTTCCGTGCATTGCAGCAAACCGTATCACACCCGCGTGTGGAATTCGAACAACCATTGATTCGTTTTGATGTTCTAACTTTGCAAGATCGGGTCGAGTTTGGTGGTGAATGGATTTTTTTGCCGCAAACTCCTAATAAGGAAGTATTCTTGGACATCCTTCAATACGAACCTTTCGAATCGTTGCATATCCACCTCTCATCATTCTATCATCAACACCAATCACGCGTGCTGTATTTGGAAGTGCTATGAGGTGCCATTTGGTCCTTTTCGCTTCAGCAACTCCATCATTGCTTTTCCACCAACCAATTGAATCAACTCGATTGTGTTTTTTGGCGAATGGAGCACATCGCCCCCTAAATAAGTCTGCTTTCAGAATCACTTCTTCAAACTGGGCGTCATTGGGTCGATATTCCTTGCCATATTTAACCAAAATGACTTTGGAATTCCACAAAGCATCATGAACCTTGTTCTCCAAACATTTGGTGAAGTACGTTTTATCCATTTCGTCATGCGACTTCGCCACATTCAATGCATCCAACAACATCTGTGTCATGTCTACCTTGAATTTAGACACGCACTCCTCTTGATATCTGATGTACTTATTGTCTAAAGACAATGTTGTTTCCGATTCATAAAATTGAACGATGCGCTTGATCAGGAATTTCTTGCATTTTTCCGAAGGACTTTGGCGAGCTACCTTCAAGTTCGATGGTCCCTCTCCATGTTTTAGCTTCGCAACCTTCTTCTTCCCGTTCGGCATCGTGACAAATGAAATTGATATAGATCAAATTTTTTAATTTGAAATTGAATTTACGCGCAAGTGTCCAAAAAATTGGCAACAAGGGGGCCCCAATAAACCACTCTTGCCTTGCCTCGGAAAGGAGCCAATGGAGGATGAACCATCAAGCTCTCCGCTCCACTTTGCATTCACAAGGGGCAAAGCAAAAGTGACAATGCGGACGGCCCGTCTGCCTGATCGGACGGCCCTAAACCGTCCGCCCGATCGGACGGGCCGGGGGTGGCGGACGCATTGGCCGTCTGCCTCCCCGAAACCCTCGAGCCCCGTCCACCCGATCGGACGGCCACGGGCGGACAAATCTGTCGTCCGCCCCATCGGACGGCCCCAAACCGTCCGCTTGATCGGACGGGCCGCGGCTAGTGGACGCATCAGCTGTCCGCCTCCCCGAAACCCTACAGCCGCGTCCACCTGATCGGACGGCCACGGGCGGACAAATTTGGCGTCCGCCCGATCGGACGAGCCGCGGGTGGTGGACGCATCGGCCGTCCGCCTCCCCGAAACCCTTGAGCTCCGTCCGCCCGATCGGACGGGCACGGGCGGACAAATCAAGCGTCCGCCCGATCCGATTTATTTTTCACATTTGAAACTAGAATCTAAAGAAGAACCACTAATTGTCTAATTTGAGCATTTCTTCATACGAATAAGAAATCATTTTAGTTTTTAGCAATCGTTGAATGAAAAATAAAAAAATTTCAAATATTCAAATAATTCAATCTTTCTTAAATTAATTAGAAATACATTGTTACCATTTACGAGTTTCTAAATGTAATAAACACACAACAATAATTTCAAAATACACACCATGCTAGTACATATTTAACCTCGAATGCTGAATTCAAAAATAGACATAATATGGCTCTTACAAAATTACATTTCTTTTTCATATTTTTATTATTTATCAAAGTCGCTTATAGCCTTATACATCAACGCTATTATAAAATAATACAATGATGTCTTCAACAATATGCTTGCCTACATACATACTTGGTGTACATTATTACACAACAGTTTTTGAAAAAGTGAACAAAATTGTTGTTAAAAATTGTTCTATTCATTTAAAATTTTGTACTACTTCTACCAATCTAGTGCTCTATACTTGTCGTGAGAGTAAAAATGAGAAAATTGAGCAAATACATGCTCACTATATACTTGTATGTTTTTTTATTCGGAATCTGAATCGGATTCAAATTGTTGACCGCTGCGTCTTCTTTGTACTCCAATGAACGGACCACCTCCGTAGTTTCCGTGATATCCACTCGGTGTACCTCCTTGTTCATAATTTGAACCTTCAAAAGTGGGAGGAGGAACCGGAGTAGTAGGCTCTGATCTTCTTTCATTTGAAGCCCCGTAATAAGAGGCCCCATGATGCCCGTATGAATCACTTCTAGTTGATCCCGGATAGTATTGGGCGCTTCCGTGAAGAGAGCAACTATACTGCGGGGTTACATGGCTTCCTCCACTACCTTCAGAGCCCACTTGAGTGGGCGTCGTATAATATGAACCAGATTCAGTAGGCCTACCATAGTACGTGTTGCCATAGCTACCTGCTTCACTTTGAGAGCCAATTTCAGGGGGAGTGCCATAACGAGAACCAACTGCACTTGAACCACTATAATGCGTGGATCCATAGCTCCTTCTTCCACCTTCATATCTATTTTGAGGATCGTAACCAGAGTATGAACTACCTCTTCCTTGTTCAGATTCTCGCGTTCCATGTTCATGTCCGTAGGACCCACCATGCCTATCTTGCCATCCACGATCTTGAAGGCTTCTGCGTGTTGCCTCTTGCATTTGTTGTTCGAATTCAATTCGTTCTCGTTCTTCTACCCGCTCGTGTCTAACTCCAAATGTGACAGGCGCTTGCATATCATCGTCATCATCGTTCTCTGTCCACGCATCTTCAGCATCTCGAACAACAACTGAAGGTTGCTGTAGATAACCTCGATTAGACCACTCTAACATGCAATCGCTTGCGCTCCTCCGCTGTGTATCTATAATGGCATCCGTGCGCGTATAATTCTCCACATTGCGACCTGTAGCGGTACGCCAGTCCACGTCCTTGTGGAGTACAATCTCTGCCCAAACCATTGCCATAACATTATAATTCATTATATTTGGTTTGGCGCTTTTAATGCCAAGAACTCGATGCACTTGTGTGTATCGTTGTTTGAAGTGCTCACTTTGACACGTAGACATTTGTCCTTCCCAACGTGGCGCTTGGTGCTCTACATGTTCACATCGCCAAAGTTTTTGAATGTGAGTCATTTTCACATACTTCTTGCACATTGAGCAATCCCACACTCTTGTTGGTTCTTCTTCCCATCCCAGTTCACCCACGTACAATGGATCGGCCCAAACATCCCAATCGAACAATTGGGGTCTTCCCTTTCGACTATTTTTTTTGGGTGTTCTATCTTTCGGCATGATGAAGCCGAAGCAAAGAGAATGAAACAATTAGAAAGCTTAAGAACCAAAATTTTGATTTAATTAATTAATTAAAATTTCACAAGCGTGAACTTTGTGAAAATTTGTAACAATGCCACAACAATCGTTCACTCAAAGCGGAAGGGGCGCGCAGAGCTTCCAATGCACTGGTCCGCCCACTCCAAAAGAGATTGATTGTTCGGAATGAGCCGTCTGCCTCCCCATATATATATGCGGATGCCCCGAGGCGGACGTCTAGATCATGCGGACCACATCAGTCCGCGTATCAATTGGACGGCCGTAACCGGGCGGACGAGTATCGGGGCGGACGGGGCGGACAGGGCGGACGGGTATCAGGGCGGACGGGGCGGACAAGGCGGACGTCGGATCGGGCAGACGGCTCATCTTAAACCCTAAACCTAATGAAGCAAATTGTTCTTTTTTCAAAATCTCACGGTATAGATGTTTAACCCGTAAAGTTCTTTTCACTAAAAACACTTCAAAACTGCCAATAGTAGTGCAAATATCAAGTCTTAGAAGAAAAATACTTTAGGCATATGTAACAGTAGGATCTTGTAGTAAATTAGTTGGAAAAGATGTGGAAAAAATTTTAGACAAATCCACCATTTGGATTGTAAGATATTAGATATTGAATGTTTCATTTAAGGGGGCTCCTCAATTATGTCTATTAATAAACAATTGGTAGGCTAACAAACCTAACTTAGTATGTATTTTAATATTTGTTGCAATTATTTTAGGAATATTATAACATAATACTATTATAATATTTTTATAAATGATATAGTACTAAATCATTTCAAAATCAACAACATTCGAACATAATCTGTCAATCTTGTCTTTCATACTCCTTTAATGATATATATATATATATATATATATATATATACATACATAAAATATATTAGATAAATCAACATGAACAAATCAATGATTATATATTTTATAGATCTATTCTTCATCAATCAAATAAGAGTGCATGTTCAAATATAGATAAAGATGGTTACTCCATTTGTTGCCAAAAAATAGATAAACAAATAGAGAAAGATATGAAGTGAATGTTACTTGGAGAATTGAAGGGAAAGAAATTGAAGTACTCAATTGCATTTTATTAAATTGGAAAATTGCATGTGGATGGCATGAATTAATCTTCATAGATGCTAAACTCATACGAGTTGCATTTCAACATTTATGATTTATGCAATTGATTGAATTGAAAGCTCTTGTAATTACATTTTCAAATTTTCGATTCAATCATTCAAATTTGCAAGAGTGATTTATGATAGATTTATAACTTTAAATGTGAAAGCATTCAATGCCTTTATGCGTTTGTTCATCAATATATTAATTTTAGATAAATAATATATATTTTTTATAACATATGCATAAACCATTACATTAAAAACAAAACAAAACTAAGAGCCAAGCCAAATAGGCTGGTCAAATGAAGAGAACAAGAGAATAAGACTCCTACGAGACAGAAAACAAAGGAAAATAAAGAAAATATCAAAAGGATTCAAAGGAAGGAACAAGATGCATTCTTGCAAGACCGTAGAATACATAATGATTTCAAAATCCAAACACAAATATATTTTCTATTTCAATGAGAGTCAAAAATGAACTCCCCTGCTCTCAAAGATTGTACAATGTACACGTTATACAAAATGAACATATAACAGAAAGAGTAGAAGACATCGTTTATCATGATTGAAAACTGAAATGATTTTTTTTTTCTATGTAGAATATTTTATGAAATGTAACAATGTATTTAATTATCATAGTAATTGGTAGAAATCTTTGTGCAATACATAGAAACATTTCATTCATGTGGAGTTTTTTTCATTTATTTAGGATTAAAATTGAAGTATTATACTCTACAAAGTACAAACCAAAAACAATACCATATACCTAAGTTCAAAAGTTTGCAATTGTTTTGTGAATTCATTTTGAAAACTCAAACAAAGAAATATTTTATAATCAATATCTTGTTCATTTGAATCATTTCAAAAATCGAATTCCGAATTCAATTCCTATTTATAATAGAAATTATATTTGTCAATTTTTTGATCTTTAAACAATGAACCCTCTTTTTTAAAATTAATATTTAAAAACATCTTAAATAAGAATATTGGAATTACCCTTCAAAATAAATATAGCACATGTATAAGTGTATAATGTATTCTACTCCACCAACTCAAGTAACGAAATTTTCTATGTTTTTAAGGAAAAATATAGCCATACATGATTTGAAAGTTAAAACATTGATTCTTTTTCTTTGTTTTCAAATCTAATCAAAATTTCATTAAAAAATATGAAAGACTCGATGTTCATTTGAAGATCGTGATGCACTTTTAATGAGAAATCACAACCTTTCATTAAATATCATGAGGTTGAAATCCATTAAACTGTTATTCTAATTATGTATTGGGGCCTTTTTTTAAAATTTCATTTGCTTACAATGAAAATGGAATTGATTATTTTTGCAAAACATTTGATTTTCTAATGAACTTTAAAAAAATCCCCACCATCTTCAGATCTTCTCAAAACCTATTTAGAGGAATAATATCAGTAAATAATTCAAACATATTCAACTTAACCACATTCCCCTCATTCGTAAAACAATTTAGGGGAGAAAAGAAAAGGTTTAGGGTAATTAGGGTATAAGGTTTAGGGTTTACATTTTTTTTTTTAAAATGATAAATCAATTACATTAATCCTCATTTAGCAGTGATTATTAGGCTGTTTTATTTTTGAAATGTTACCGCTCTTTTTGAATAATAATGGCCTCATAGGATGCACCAATGGACAACTGGGCGGACGCCGTCGGCGGTCAGTGTTTAAGTGGGGCGATCGGCGTGTCCAAAGCGCGGACGGCGTCGGAAGGTAGATAGTGCGGACAGTCCGGGCGGACGCGCCGGTCGGACGAGGCGGTCGGACGGCACGTCCGCTGTCGAAGCGGACGTCATCGGTCCGCACGGCGGACGCGAGGTTCGGGGCCGCTTCGCGCGATCCGGGGCAGGTCTGGCGGCGGACGGCTATAAGGGTGGAGTGACTTTCATTTCTTCTCACTTCAATTCTCCTTCGGTGCCAAGTTGGATGTGCTACTATTGCTTTATGCGCTAGTTGCTCCTACGGGGTGGAGAGTTGGGGTCCTCTATCTTTTGTTACTGTGTTACGGTTGATGCCATCACTTTTGACTATCACGTGAGATTTTTTTATTCACTTCAATTGGTTATTGAATCCAATTGACAATTATGAACGGCGAAGGTGATTGAAATATAGATGGGGTGACTCCGGGAAGCGAAGCCAAGAAAAAGAGCAAAGTGAAGGGGGCTACGCATGACCTTCGGCTTGACATTTTAAATGACCCTACAATTAAAGCAAAGAGCGGGTGGGAAGATGAAGATGCGGAGTATTGGACATAAAAAATGTGCAGGACCTACGTTAAAATGTACCACATTGACAAGTTGTGGCCTTAGGAGTCGCACAAGAGTCATACACGGGATTTTTGTTGTAAACCATGGACTTGCAACAACAAACATTTTGTCCATCGATCTGAGGAGGTGTGGCGTGTTCTATTCGGAAACAAGCGCAGAAGTAAAAGCTATATTAATTATAGCGTGGCGTGTATGGTTTACGCGGAACTTATATTAGAGCGCAAGATCGATTGGAGCACGTTTCCGACGACAACAGCTTGCCCACTTCTACTTGAAGCCAATCAAAAGGACATTCCCGACTTGTACAATTCAGAGGGAGAAACAGAAAAAGTATTAAAAAATACTATTGAGGTGAAAACGGATGGTGTGGAGAAAGCCTCAAATGTTGAAGAATTACGGTCTGTACAATCTCCAACAAAAGCAATCAATGAAAGCTCTTCGAAAAATGTGGGGAAAGATGTGGAGAAAGATGTAGAGAAAGATGTAGAGGCGCAGGAGGATGAAGTCTTTTCCATAGCTCCAACACGTTTGACCTTTACACCAAATGTTGCGGCACAAACGCAAACGGAGTTTGTAAACAAAGGCAAGGTTTGCACGGAACACGAGGAAACTTCAAAAAGTAAAGTAGACGAAGTCTTGGCGGAGAAAGTGGCAAAGGCTAATGCTACAATTGATAGTCTGATAGCCAACAATTGTTTTGATAGTTTGGTCTACAAATCTCCGCTTGTGCATCAAGGCGTTGAATCTAGTCCAGCGTTAAGTTTAGAAGACAAAGTACATACGCCTCGTGGACAAGGCATGACGATTGATAATATATCCTCATTATGGAGTTTTGAGCGTAAAAGGCGGGTGGAGGAGTTTCCACTTACAGCGGCATTGTCAAGTCCTCTACATCGAACCTTGCAAGACATGTCCAATCCAAAACAATTGAAAAATCTTTTGAAGCTCTCGGTTCAGTTTGCTAACCTTCATGAAGAAATAGGCGGATCGTCTAACCCCGATGATGGTGCTACTGCTGTTCCAATGAGTCCACTTGCAGATCCAAAGAATGTTGCACAAATACTTGATACAGCTTTCAAGATGACGATGTCAGCTGAATTTTTAGCGAAAGTTGCTCCGACTTTTATGAATTTGGCCAAGGAGTTTTCTTTCATGGCACCAGAGATATTGAAAGATGCTATAGCATTTCAGAATCTCACGAAGACTTTCGGACCACTTTTCGAAGAAAGAAATGTTCACATACTACAATTGGTGGAATATGAAAAAAAAATTGCTGACCTTGGAGGAGTAGAAGCAAGGTGCAAAGTGTTGGAGTTGAAATTAAAGACTTCGGAGAGTGAGGTTGAACATTTAAATCAACAATCATCGAGGCAAATGGAGGAGTTGATGAAGATGCGTAAACGGATTGCAGAATTGCAAGGGACCTCCAAAAATCCAAGTGAGGTTGCAATCTCACCAATGATTGTACTCGGAGACAGTTAAGGGACTCAAGAGAGTGATGATAAGCTCTCTCTTTCTTTTGATAAGGCCGAAGCAAGCGACAACCCTGCCATTGTGAATGTACAAGAAAGTCACGATATGAGCATGTTAAAAGCGACACAACAACCATCAATGGAAAAGCTTTCATCCGTTTACGTGAATGCCGAGACGCAAACGGAGAGTTGTGACTTTGAAGAGTTGAAGCATAAATTGGAGGAGGCAATTGAAGCAAAAGGAATCTTTGAATCCAAGTTGAATCGATTGCAATTGTGCTTGGATTTGAAGAAGTTTATGCCATCTAGCGGCTTGGAGTCTCGATGGTTAGCATGGGTACAAAGACTCCAAGACAAACCCTCTATAGTATCTCGAGCAATGGCAGGTCTTCAAACATTGGCAATGGAGTCGAATGAAAATTGCGATGCCATTCAAAGCTCTTTGAGTTGGTTCAAGACTATGTTTGACCAACATTCTTCAAAGGGATATACGGAGATCACATGTTGGGGAGACATGGATGCCATGTTTGAGCGGTTAAACGACACAAAGAAGGACCAAGCTCCACCCATCAATTGGGCCTTGGAAATAGAGGAAGGATGGGTCCCTTACAACACACTTTCAGCACACATCAATGTGAAAGACAAGCAAGTAGTGCATACTTGTGATCTAGCCTCTCCAATCTTGGATGGTTGTTGTAGCCTTTGCCAAGGCCTCTTTGGACCGGAAGGTGCGGTAACCATGGGCCAATGTCGCCACACTTTCCATGTCACTTGCATTGTGAAAGCATCACTCATTCGTTCGGTGTATGCCGAGTGTCGTAGTCCATTGAGTGTTAGGTTCTACGAAATGTTTGGTATCTTGGAAGCTATGCCTCCAGGCCACGAGTACAATCGTTGGAATCTTCCTCTTGATCAAGAGCCGTACAAATTCCAAAATTATCAACATTAGGGGAAGCCAATCTGGTGGAATGCAAATGAACAGAAGCATGATTTGTACGAGGAATCTCAGCAACCATTGGATTTGGATGTGTGGATGACTCACAATAGAGAGGTGGAAGTGCGGGCTCGAGGAATCGTAGATGACGCGGCCCGTGAAATGTTTTGTCGCAACATGGGGGGACATTGGAACTTGCAATACGAAAAGTTCTTTCGTTTTCCAGATAAAAAAGTGGAGAGAGGACCAGAAGACAGTTGGGTGGAGGTGAACCATGGAAAAAAGTTCGATGAGCAGTATAAGGCATACGACTACACCCTTGTAGATAGGGCCCTTCTATTGTCGAAGTTGGAAGAGGCTGCAAAAGTTCGTGCTGTCTACGATACAAATGGACTAACAAGCACAGGACATTCATCTGTAGATGTAGCAGCAGCATTTGATAGGCGCATTGGCGATATTATAGGGCATTGGAAGGCTTTCCTATTGGATGGAGACTGCCTCACAGTATGGCAAGGGAAAGGAGATGATGAAGTTGTTCAAGCGATGGTAGATCGTGTGGAGAGCAACTTAAGAACCTTGAAGGCAGACCAAGTCGATTTATCACCGAAAAGAAAACAAAAAAGGAAGCGTGAAGAGGACGATGACTTCTCTCCGGAAACCAAGAAACAATTTCATAAGGTGGACATCGAAGTTCAATCTAGAGGGCGAATAGTCCGTCCAAGTCAACAACGGTCAACTCGTCAATCATCTGCTAAACTCCTCGGTACAGCAGATTTTCCTTTTGTTTTGGGAGAAGGTAGTGGTTCATCCGGTGGAAAGTAGGATTTGAAGAGAATTTTGTTTTTTAAAAACAATGGTCCTTTCATTGTTTAAAAACAAAAAAGAATGTGAAAGATTTAGATCTTAAAAAGATCGTATAGGATTCAATAGTGATATTGGAACTATGTTTTCATGTATTTTGTTTATACATATATATTTATATATAAAGATGCTATATTTTCATTTGCGGATAAAAATATTTTTATATGTACATCTTATTTTACGTGGATGCATTCATTTTTAATTGTGTAACATTCAAATTACATAACAATATAAAATTTTCTAATGACTAATGGCAATGCGAAGTCCGTCCCGTCCGCCCTGTCCGTCCGCCCCGTCTGGTCTGTACGCCCGACCGCCCCAGCCGTCCGCCCCGCCCCGCGCGTCCGCCTTCCAACGATGGGAGGGACGCTGCGTCCGCTAGCGTCCGTGCGTCCGGACGTCCAGAAAACGGACGCTATTTTGGGGCAGATGTTGAGATTCGTCAACCCTGCAACAAATTGATTGGATTGCGATGATATTTTCAACACTCTTGTATGAAGTTGTTTATTTTTTCAATATCTCCTAACCATAGATGAAATTATTAGAAAATATCAAAGAAACTTGATAAAATGCATTCATCTAAAGAAATAAAAAAAGAATCAATAAAATAATAAACTAGACTCTTTCATATAGTAATAAGAGATTGACCAATTGTACAAAAGAATGAATATGATTGACAAATAATAATGTGAATACAAAACAAAATTCTTATGCTTGAAATGTTTTCAAAGTAGGAGGTCCAAACATAACATTTTTTTAGCTAAAGTGATTGCTTCCAAGAATCTATAAAGATAGAAAGTTTTTCCACTATCAATGGGCATGAATCAACCAACAAGTTTCCAATATTAAAGATATTAGATTTTGTAGGATCTTATATTGTGAATTATGTTGGAGGAGAATAGGAAGCCAATGGTTGGTTATATGGTGATTTGAAATATATAAAATTGGCAAAATCAACGACAATTCTTAGAGTAGAGAAACTTCATTATAAATGTTTTAGAATAAAAGGATATAAAGTTTGATTTAATAAATGTCAAGTTTGTAGGCAATTAGGAGTTAAAAATTATTGGTTTTCATCCTAAAAGTAAAAAAATTCATTATATACATAGGAACAACAAACTTGAATTGATACTATAATTGACCTTTTCAAACAATCTTATAAGGTGTATGAACATGATAAAAAAAATAAAGAATATGATTGGAGAATGTATTTGGATTTGGGCTTGTAAATAAACTTCAAAGGCATTGATCATGTACGCTTTTTTTGAACAAAATTAGAATTGGGAACATATAAAAGCCCTTCTACCTTCATGAATTCTAAAGACACCCTTGGATCATTGCCAAATAATATTATGAAGAGGCTTACAATGACTATTCAAAAGATCTGTATACTTCAAAAATTGTCATGACTACTTGAATTTTATCAAATTTCATATAGAATTGGACATATTATGAAAAAATATTATAGTATGCATAGAATATAATTTCAAGAATTTTAATAGAAATTTAGAACTTTACTTAATTCCAGCAATTTTTTTGTAAATATAAGCATTTTGTTCAAGCATCAAATTTAAGATATTTTTAATTAGGGGGTAAAGAATTTTTTTAGGTTTCCTATGATAATATATCAATAATTTTTTAATCTCTCTATGCAATCATAAGTCTCATGTTTACAAAATAAGTTACAAACACATATTAAATGAGCTATAACAATAAAAGCTTCATATTCCTTTTTAATTATTGAATCTATTTTGAAAAATATTCATTTTGAAAAGCAACACAAAACTACCAATAACTAAAAAAATTTGAAAACATCAATTATAACAGTGAAAATGTTGTAAATGACAATATATATCCTATGATTTTGTTTCTATCATAAGAATATTAAAAATTGACTACCTACTACAATGAATTGTGAAAAAATTTATTTCAATTAATCAATCAATGTAAAATGATGAAATATTTTTTTAATTTATATACACTTGTGGAATCAAATTTTAAACTTTAAATAATAAAAGTGATAATTTATCTATTTTGCCCAAAATGCTCACATTTGTTTTCAAAACAAAACAAAATTGTAACTATCTTAATATTTATTGAATTTTACACAATATAAAGAAGATGATGAATAGAATCTACACAAAATAGCAAAAAGTAAACAAAAAATGAAAAGTTTTAAAAGACTTTTGATCAATAAAAGGCAATATTTTTCCTTACTCTAGTTTTTAAACACAATGTTTTTCTAATAAAGTAATTTGTTTTATTTCAAGGTTGGAAAGGTATCACCTTTGTCTATACAAATTTTCAAAATTAAATTAAATTTGAAAATCATATTAATATTGTGATTTTTCTTCTTTGCAATCTACATATATAGTGAAAATTTTGAATTTTATGACTATGTTTGAAATTGGTTTGAATTTTATTTTTCAATAAAACACAATATTTTCAAATGTGAACAATTTTTTTTTTAAATCATTAATTAAAATCATTATCTAATTGTGAGTACTCTCACATATAAAATTAAAATTAGGGCTTTTCTCCTTTGATTGCTACAATTGTTACAACCTATTGGAGATTTTTAATTTAGAAATATAGAAATTTTGAATTTTAATAATGACCTTTGGGTAAAAATTGAGTTAGGTAATATTTCTAATGACAAACTTTAGAGTTCCATTCTTTTTTGTGTTAGCAAATCTAGGGATCAATTCTCATGCCACAAGACAAAAGCTACAAAATTTTGATGCCAAATGACTACTAAAACATTACATGTAAAACTACCGTAACTATTATACGTTTTCAAGAATGACCAAAGAAAGTTGTAGAGTTTTTTGAGGCACAAATTTGTTTTTTTGAATTACTAATGAAATTTTAAATAACTACAAATTATATATATATATATATATATATATATATGTGTGTGTGTGTGTGTGTGTGGAGAGAGAGAGAGATACAAAACTTTGGATATTTTTCTTAGATTTTTCTAATAAGTTTGTTAAATTATTATAAATTATTAAAAGTTATATCACAAACTATTGATGAGGTGGGACTTTTGTTTGGCATAATTTTTTTAATCCTAAAAGATTGGGGCATATTTTGGGCACAAATTGTAAAAAAATGCCACTTTTCATGGTAATGAGAAAAAGTGAATTTTTTTTTTCAAAATTCAAGTCTACAAATTAATACTCTAGACTACTACGAGAATGTATTAAAAAGAATTCAAAAACTTTGATTACGTGGATTGAAAGATTATAATGTTTGAAGTTAGAAGAAAAAGTTTTTTTTTCGACCTTGTTCAATAGGGCCAAGAGACTTTAACTCCTCCTAGAGTGAGATTTCTACACTATACATGTTTGTTTTATGGAAATTTGCATCTTGTACCATGTAAATTACATACCTACTAATTTTCAAAATTACAAGAAGAGTTTTGTGCATATAGCCCAAGGTTGCCTAAGTTGCCCCAAAAGTTTAGAGCAACATAACTTTTGATCTAAGCCCTTGATTGGGAAAAAAAATATTTCTACTAAGGGTCTACATGTTCACAACTTGTGTCAAAATTTGAAGAACTTCATATGCACCCACCTAAGATCACATGTGTACTTTCAATGGTAATTTGGTCTTCAAGGGTTACAATTTAGAAAAGTAAATTCAATTGTTTCTCATTGGTAGTGTGGAGAGAAGTTAGGCCCCATATTCATCTAAAGACTTTGATGAATAGAAAAAAATTATTAGAAGCATTTTTGGAAAATAGAAGTTTGTTGGTGATTAATTTATGAAAGCAATAAAGACACGTGATGAAAAAAAACACCTTGAAGACACCTTGAAAGGGCAAGCAAACTCGTAAAAGTAAAGTGACTTCGAAATTATGGAGCTTCAATGTATACATGACAATCCAAACTATGGTAGTACTTTAATGATGTAGATGATAGCAATAAAAAAATTCACATTGTCATTGATGTTTGTATGTTGCTTATGGTTGGGTGTTTCAAAGTTAAGAAAATTATATTGTATATTGCATCATGTTTAAGTTTAGGTCTTATTATCCTCCAAAAGGCCAGACCTATTACTAAGGTACATTATAAAAAATGATTCAATTTTTGGACAAATAAATACATTTTTTCATGTCTATACTAATCTTGAAAGTCATCCATTATTTTTTGGCCTCAATGTTCTTCTAAAGTTAATCACAAGTTTTGCAATCCGAGTCACCTTTTTTATGCCATACAAAGGCCAATGATGATTGAAAACATTTGTTAATATATAGCACCAAGAATGTCTACTAGCCTTTAAAAGGTCATTCAAACCATTTATAGTTGCATAATGAATATTATAAGATTGAAGATGAATGAATTTGTGCATGGAAAATATGCATTCCATGAAAAAATACCTTATTCAAATAGGTCAAGTAGTAACTAGCCAAAGTTTTATGTAGCTCCTATAGAAAATATAGAAAAATACACAAACTATTATGATAAAAGATACAAGGATTAGGCTAAGTCTTAGATTACAAAAAGTCATTTGAGAACTTGCATATGAAGAATTTGTAATCTATATATGGATAATTCCATTCCAACATGATTATTTTTATTTAGAAATAATGCTAGATGACAACCTCTTTTGCTAAAAAATATCAAGACAATGCAGTGAAGTACAATTTGATGTATATAAGATTCCAAAAATGTGAAATTAATTATCTAAAAAAATATATATAGGCATTTTCAAGTTGTGTTTCTACATGAGCTAATTCATAAGTTGTGGACATGGTGAAATTCAGATTTTCTTAGATTTATAATTGTTTAGCTTTTATTCTTTACAACAATATTGTATGTGAGTCCAAAATTTCCATACCTTTGCCACTCTTTGCAAGGGCTTTAGGTTTCAATATTTGACTAATGTTTTTGACACCACATTCATTGGAAAAAAATTCCAATCATCTTTCTACACCCATGTCTTCCAAATACAATATTCTTTAATATGTCCATTGTCATCGATCACACATATAATATAGCTATATAAAATGAAATAAATAATATACATAAATATAAATTAAGAATCAAAGGAAAATTGAATTTTACTATGTAATAAAGAATTTTAAACAAGATATATTTAGATTATCTTCTATAGTTTTTAGCTCTCCAAGAACATAAAATAGCTTGAAAATTTGTGATTTGGTGATAAATAAATCAATTTTTATTGAATTTTTTTATCATATATAGACGACTACATTATGAAGGTAACTCAATTACTAATAAAAACAAATTGTAGGGATGAATTCATCAATTATTAAACACATTGAAGTAAAAACTAAAAGTAGATGATTAGGCTACAGAGGACCAATAATTTATTAAAAATTGATTTGGACTTTAGAAAATTTGATAATATTGTGAGCCAATTGCACATAATTGAGGTGCATAGAAATGCTTGAATTGTAATAGTTTTACATCAAAATTTTGATATTTACACCAAAATTTGCATTAGTGTATCTGCTTATTTTAGTCCCAGCTAATTTATGACCTTCAATAGAAGATTCATGACAATTGCACCTTTATAATATGAAAAAATAAAAAACAAAAAATAAAAATCCCAAAAAACTATTTTAAGTTTTTAAAATTCAAAATCAAATATGCAAATTTGAAAAATTCCTTTTCAAATAGTTTAAACCAGAAAATACTATCTTTTTCACTATTAAAGTTCTTTTTATTATATATCATTAGAACTAATAATGCTTCAATATATTTACAATTAGATTGTAATCAACAAATTAGAATGTTACTACTGAAATGTATTTCTTTGTCTTATCTTCCATGTTAATAAATTGGTTGGTGCTACTATGTTGCCATCTATAGGATATTGTATACATGTTAATAGTCTAACAATCAATTTACATATGTACATAGTAGCAATTATTTTAATTTAACATTGGTTATTGTAGTAATTTCTAGTTAGCAGTGAAAAGTTTAAAGTCTAGTGGCCTCCACAATCTAAAATTTATGCATTCATAGCCTAGTAATGTAGAGTGAATTATCGTTAGTAGCATTCATTCATTTAGTATCAAAACAAGATGTACAAGTTCTAGACTCAAGACAAGTCTATGCCTTGGAATTTCTCACAAATGCTTGAGTACGAGACTATACATTAATTCTTGTAAGTAATATCAGAATAATGTAGGATTCATAGTTCTTTTTATACCTTTTTGGATTGTTAATAATCAACTTCATATACATACCACAAATTTGACAGATAATTGTTGGAAGATTTTAAACCAAACAAGAAATTACAATTGCTATATATATAACTTTATTTCTCCAACAATAACTATTAACAATTCAAACAATAATTGAAACATTTGGATTTTGATTGCTAATGATTGCAATGGATTTGAATTAAACCTCCATCCACATTGTCCAAATATATCCACAGTGGTATATGAAAAAACATTTATTGGAATATGTTTGTGTCTACATTAGGAAAGAGTCTTGAAGCTTTGTATCATTGGCAAATGAAGTTTATATGCACTTCATATAACAATGACAAGGGCTTCCTTCCTAATATATATGTGTGAATAATACTATGTGTGTATGAATATCATATATCTAGGATTATATGTCATTTACTATTTCTTCTTTATATTTCAAAGAAAAATTTCAAAACCATTAAATTTGGAAAATTTAAGAAATGTAATACTTTGCTAGTGATCCAAGTTAGATGATACTAAAATCTTGCACTTAATCTCCAATGCCCCAAGGGACAAGGAAAACTGACCCTTTATATTTTCAAACAACAATACATGTAAAAAATACATGCATCATTGCCTGTTTATGTTGTAGTGGATAAGAAAAAATATGAACTTATTGTTTATTACAGATGATTAGACTTTGAAACTTTGAATTCACATTTGGAATTATAAACTCCACATTAGAGTGGAGATTTTCTCTAGGGGTGGCTATGCAAAGCTTGATTTTCTAGTATTTAGGACTTTTGAAGATGAGCCTTCAATATATTGGATCTTGGGAGAAAACTAGATTGTAAATTCACTTAAATAAGTTGTACAATGAATTTTGAGATTCCTAAGTGGCTAAGTAATCTAGAACACACCTAGTTTAAGATTTTTCTATAATAATTCTCTTTAAAAGGTTTTGAGCATTTTAGGGGTTAAAAATGGGATCTTGGTTGAACTTCAACAACATGTAGCAAATTGAGTTTTTCATTTTTTTCTGGCTTTGTAGCAAAGGGGAGAAGTTTGAGTGGCTACTATTCTCAAAATGTGAGCTAAATCTATTGGGATGGATCCTCTTGCAGTATAATTCATTGATTATTGACTCTATTGCATAGAGTGCCTCCCCCACAATTTCCATTTTGTGAAAGTCCACTTTCTTCAAAGAGTCTTGTTTACATTGCAAGAAGATGGAACATCTCATTTCCCCCTTCTCACTACATTAAAGCATTACCATTGTGGGATAGCCAAATCCCCACGGCAAAGGTTGGTTGGTGGCAATTTTGGAGGAGTTACCTCCAACGTGGGCTAGGCAAATTGAGTACAACAATCACTAATGATCCTACAATCATTAACTCACTATACCATGTAGTGATGGTGTTCAGGGTTTATAGTTAAAAAAATTCAAACAACAACTAACTAGATAAATGACCTTCGTGTAACTAGTAGAAATGCAGGATATTAAATCCTCCATTTGAAGTGGGCCCAATAAGATAGTTTGTGGGTTCTTAGGGAGTAAGAGTAAAAAAAATCTCTTATTTTGAGCCTTGTCTAGGATATGTTATAGAGCCTCTGTAACTAATTTGGGGTAGCTGATTGCAAATATGAATTAAAAATAAAAATAAAAATTGTGTGAAAAAAATAAACTCCTAAGTTTTCCCCCAAGATAAAATCCAACCTGCTACGCCCACTTTGAATGGAGGATTTAATGTCCTTTACTAAAAACAAGAAAACATAAAAAATAATGTCAAAGCAGTCAACCTCGAGCTTTGCCAATTTTTTTTTTAACACATGGACAAATTCCATTGATAAGGAAGAAGTACATCGAACTAGAGGAGCAAGCTTCAATGGAAATATTTTCATTTTCTACAATCTCTCTAGTTTTTTCTTTTATACAACCTAAATGACAAGAGAAGGAGGCAAACCGAGGTGACATAGCAAGTGAAGCCTGATATGAATGCTAGCTAGTGACAAAAAGCACCGAGGGGCCTCCCTTTGGACGCCGAGAAGTCATAACAACTTCAAGCAAACAATCCCATCTTAGGTTGAGCCAACTTCCAACTCATCCTAAGATGGACCCTTTTGCCAAAGAAATCATTTTGAAGCCATATGTTGTCAAAGCGCTTGAGGAATACATTGGCTTTGTTGGGGGTATAAAGTGAAGAGTTTGGTGGTTTTGAACCACGCTACCCACCCATGATCAATAAAAGCTTCCCACAAAACTTGCTCCAGTTTTTGAGAAGGCCAATGGTTATTGTTGAAGCAGAGCTCTGCCAAATTTTCACCACGCACCAGAAGCTGAGGGAAAATCAACAAAACCAAGGGCACGGTACCTTAGAGGCTGTTTTGGCTCCCGGCTTGGGAACGTGGAGTCCAGTGCATACTGAGCGAGGGTGGGGATGCTCTAAGCTCGCAACGGGAGAGAGCCCTGCAGTTTCACCACCCTTTTCCAATTTACTCTTTGGTACCGAGGAAAGTCATCTAGTTCGCAGCAGCCGGAGTAGTGACTGAAAAGCACTCACAGAGCCGTCAAACCTCTCGTGCGAACAATCCATCCACTGGAACGAATGACATCCACGCCACAGACAGTAGTTGTCATCGTGGCGGCTGACACGCCCTCCGCTCAAACTGAGCTGGCCTGTGGCCACCACAGCCAGCAAATGCAAAAGGAGCCTCCAGTTCAGTTTACCTCACCCAGCAACTCGGCAAAATTGCCAACCTTTCTTGAGTTTCTTCACCCCTCTCCCGAGCCGCCCATCTGTATATTAACCCCCAGCCTTCGCCTCATTTCATCACCACCACATTGATCCCCTCCTCCTTCAGCCGATCTCCAACCACGCTGCTCCTACTGCTTGTATTCGCAAGGACGTCTCCTCAGAGGTGGAGCCCGAATCTCCCCACATTCCATTGCTTTCGGGGAGCTTTATTCTCTCACTACGTACTGTCTAGCCAGTTTCATCACACAGCTTATTAGTGAAACAGCGCAACCCAGCTGCTGCTGCTGCTGCAGCCACCTCTGGCTGGTGGTGCTGCCTGTTTCATCTGGCTTTTCTGGGGAGGTGTAGAATCTGAAAAAAAAAACGTTGGTTATGTTGCTGGAATTGAAGGTTTGAGGGAAGAGATCTGGCGGAGACAACGAGATAGTGAGATATTCCGTTGTTGCGGCTTTGGGGACTTTTGGACTCTTACCAGCTCTTTTGTCGAGCCTGGTTCGTATCAGTTCGGTGACTTTTGCTCAACCCAGCTGCAGACAGACCTGGTTGTGCTGGTTCGTCTGTCTTTTTTTTTTCCTGGGGAGTGGAACCTGAAAAACAGCTGGAATTGGTGGTTAGAGAGAAGAGATCTGGCTGAGAAAGATATTAGACAGCGAGATAAAAGTGAGCTTTTTCGTGTACTCGCGCTTTGGCAGGCAGTGAATTAGGAGTTGTAGAAATCAGAAAAAAATCGGGAGAGGTGGAGGCTGGTTTAGGGGGAAAGGGTGGACATACAGAAGCTAAGCCTTGCTGGTGAATTGTTGTCAACGCTCAAGCTGTTGTTTGCAGCTGTGAGCGTAGATTTGTGGGTGGTGCATTCGTTGCTCTGTTTTTTCTTCCCCC
The DNA here is from genome assembly GCA_963969395.1 of Pseudoscleropodium purum. Lineage (NCBI taxonomy): Eukaryota > Viridiplantae > Streptophyta > Bryopsida > Hypnales > Brachytheciaceae > Pseudoscleropodium > Pseudoscleropodium purum. The sequence goes on along the minus strand of OZ017804.1, from coordinate 11,725,728 downwards.
TTGCTTTTATCGACAGCAGCAGCATGGGTGCCTGGGCGATTGCACTGCACGGCGGCGCAGGAATGATCGCCAAGGACAAGATGTCGGCTGACTGGCAGACACGCACCGAAGCCGCTCTTAACGAGATCTTGGACATCGGCATTGCTGCACTTGAGAATCACGGCACTGCTGTTGAAGCCGTGGAGCTCGTCGTGAGTAACGCCTTCCCACACCCTCTGAAATTTCTCCATTGAAAATTTCTTGCGGAGCTACAGTGATTCTGTTGAAAATTATCTTCGAATCTGTCAACCTTGCTCATACTCTAGATCCCATTTTCAGAATCGCTTCCAAATTTTGCTGGTGACGCAGTTTTGTTACGATATCTGCACGCGAAATTGCTGCGTAGCGTTAGATGCATGTTCCTGTGGTCGCAGCTCTGATATGTAAACAGTGAATGTGAAGCGGAAGATTAGGAGCATGACTACTTTTTCATTACAAAGATTTTCTAAAAGCTGATTTTCTACTGTCAATGTTGCTGTAGGTGAGGGCATTGGAAGATAACACCCTGTTCAACGCCGGAAAAGGATCTGTACTGACAAGCAAGGGCACGGTGGAGATGGAGGCGAGTATCATGGACGGTAGAACAAAAGATTGTGGTGCCGTCTCGGGTCTTTCCACTGTAGTGCACCCTGTGTCACTAGCGCGCTTGGTGATGGACAATTCTCCTCACGTTTACCTTGCCTTCCAGGGAGCAGAAGAGTTTGCAAGAGACCAGGTCAGTACCGCCACTCCTGTCCTCACATTCACTAGTAGGGAGAGCAACTTCGAACCAAACTCAGAACGACATTTGGGATAACGTAAGAAACTCGTGGTTGTATCTCGTTAACAATGTCTTTGTAGCGCGTTACAAGAACATTAGTACGTCGTTCTGACCATTCCGCAGGATTATTGTAAGAACCTTGCCACTCTGCGCATTTGCTCACTCTGTTGCTTTAGGGAAACCTCAGTGTTCTCACATGTGATAATCACAATGCTATCCTGTTACCAGATATTAAGCAATGGAAACACTTTGCCGCTTCCCTGAACCTCTATCTATATCCTTCTTACAAGTGTTTAACAGCGTCTGTTTATTTTTCCACAGGGAGTCGAGATTGTAGATACAAATACCTTCATTACGGACGAGAATCGAGAGAAGCTGGAGAACGCTAAGAAAACTAATTCTGTAGAGGTGAGCCTCTTCGCTTGTATCTCAAATCCGTCATTCCTTTCCACTGCCCTGATAGTTGACGCACACGGCAACTATATTGACGCTGACGTTGTTCATTTCCTGCTGCAATAGTTGGACTTTTCCGAGCACTCTCCCGATGGAATGAATAGCAGCGACGACGAGTACTCCTACAGTAATGGCAACGGTGTCATCGTCCACGCCGATCACATGCACAGAGAGAAAGGATATGCCATGACTGACAATCATGTACATAAAATCCACGGCGCTCGTCATCAGGCGTTTAAGGCAGAGTTCGAAACCGTAGGTTGTACAGCAGTGGACTTCTCCGGCAACTGCGCGGCGGCAACTTCCACCGGCGGCCTTGTCAACAAAATGACCGGACGCATTGGTAAGCTGCCTAACCTTGAAATTGTGCCCTCCGCATAAGAATTTGCTTTCAAAACTTTTTAGCTAATCGATCTTCATGAACCGCGACGTCTTTAACAGGCGAATGCATTAGTAATCTCCCTCCCGAATCTCCAATCTAAAGTCTGTGCGCTCGGCATCAGAAATTTCTTTCACATCTTCTTAGCTATTCCATCTTCATGAGCCGCGACGTCTTCATTCAGCGGGCGCGCAATGTTGATCTCCCTCCCTACTCTCCTACGTATTAATTATGAGCTCTGCATCTGAAATTTCAATCGAAATCGTCTGTGCTACTCGATTTTTCAAGAACCGTGACGTCTTTAACAGGGGAACGTATTGATAAACTCCCTCCCTAATCTCTTATCTAAAATCTGTTTGCTCCTCCTCATTCTCTTTCAACTCTTTCCGATCTCTCATGAACCTCGACTTCTTTTACAGGGGATACGCCCATCGTAGGAGCCGGAACATACGCAAACCATCTCTGCGGCGTGTCCGGCACAGGCCGAGGGGAAGAGTTCATCAAGCACACAGTGGCGAAAGAAGTGGCCGCGATCATGGAATACAAGGAGCTTCCGCTCGGCAAAGCGGTGTACAAAGTGGTTCACGAGAAGCTCCCAGAGAATATGGGAGGCTTGGTCGCCGTCTCCGCCTCTGGCGAAGTGGCTATGGCGTTTAACACCCCCAGCATGTTCCGTGCGAGTGCACAGGAAGGCGGCGAGCGCATGATCGGCATCTGGTGAACGCCAAAACTCGAGTGTACAGACACAAAAACCATTACCTTACCACAACAACCTCTGCCTCCAAACAATTCAACTTCCCTTTTCCACGTACATTCAAACATCCTTTTCCACAAACATTCAAACACTCTTTCCTACAAAAATTCAAAAAGTAAGTGTTCTCTATCTAGGTCATGTGGCTTAGCTAGTCGAATAACTCCCAATAAAATTCTTATCTAATTCATGCTTCTTCTCTTCTCTTCTCTTCTCTGGCATACCTCTGTTCTTCCTCTCTTCCAAGAAGAATCTACCTCTGAAAGGGAACACCAAGGATAGTACTTGCGCTCCTTTGTGTGTCCACCTGCAGTGATTCTTTCTTCTCCTCTTCCACATAAAGCCTGCTGCCCAAGACTTTTTCTAGAAGACATAAACCCAACAGAAGATCCTTGCTGGTGCAGAGGGGTTCATCGGTGCTGAGTACATACTTATCTACCTATTTGAGGGTTCCTGAGTTTATTTTTGTAATGCAAGGAGAGACTGACCTCCTCCTTGAACAATTTTTGCTCTGTGAGAGATTGAATTTGTACAGCTATTAATTTCTATGCTTGGCCATGGTTTTTGGGTCATAGCAAATATTCTTAGTACAAGTACTTAACTTAATAAGGCGAAACTGAGGGTAGAGTAGAGTTTCTCATCATAGAACAGAATCTCTATCACTATCTCGCCAGTGTGGTGGCTTCTACGGTACTCATGACTCATGAGACGAAGCTGGCCCTACAAATTCCTTGTACCTGACATTAATTTCTTGGTACTTGATATAGTAGTCATGACATTTTTGTATCTGGTACCAATATTGGATTGAATTATAAAAAATTTATGTATTTATGTAAACCATCTCCAGTTCAGCTTCATGCAGACCATCCATCTAAGTTAAGGGTAGCATGCAAATTGTCTTTATGTTACTGCATGCAATGCACCACTTACTTTTGCAGCTTTGGGAGGAGCAGAACTAGAAGAAGTCCAGTCTAGTACTTTTTTTTATCTATGACAACCTGAGTGTTGGGAAATGGATGACACTCCCTGCAAGCTGTTGGGAATCGGGTACAATTTTGCAATCTAGATCAAAGATATCTCAAGCACCAATCTGCTTCATTTTGATCTATAATGGAAAGGGAAGAAGTCTTCAATTCTGAGTCCATGGGCAGTGAAAGGTAGAAAGAGTCAGTGTCCTTGAAAAAATGAGTGCCTTACTCAAAAAATAAGCACCAAAGACTCTCTCTCTCTCAAAATAAACCCATGGTGTGTACTTTTTCCTTATCAATGGATTTTGTCCATGAGTTTCAAGAAAATCAAAAAATCGAAAAATCCATGGTACTCCCACAATTTTCCACTAGAAACCATGTTGATTTGTTTTGAGACATAGGGTGTATTGTCTAGGAGTTGCAAAAATGGTTCTGACTTCTGAAGAATTCTCTAGGATAGTGGTGCATATTGCATTCTTCATTGTACGAATAGGGAACATGTCGCGGTGTGGACAATTTAAAGTCTTATGTGATTTCAACTTTTCATAACTAATTTTTCAAGAAGTAAAAAAAATATGAAACAATTTGTTGAAGATGACACTTCCATTTTTTTTCAAGGAAATTTTAATGAAGATGATTTCAAGGGGTATAATACTCACTAATACTCACTAAAATTGAAATAATCTTTTACATGATGGCATCATGCACCTCCTACCTTAGTCAAAGCTCACTTATTGTCAAGCACAAAAATTGAGAAAAACATGAATTTTTGCTTTCATAATGGGGGTAAAATGGTCTATAGGTCTATAGTGTATTGTTTTTAGGAGAATTTTTTTTGTAACAGGGCATCTTTGGGGGCATTTCAGTGACACCTTGAACAAACATATATCTATGTTATATGCACAATACCAAAACTAAACAAAGTTTATTTTCACTAAATTCAATATTTTTTAAAATAGATGGAATCCTCAACAAATACACACCATAGTAATATGACATTCATAGTAGAAAAGAAGTATGTCTTCAACAGGTGGCCAACTCATATTTTCTTATATTTAAGAATACCTCTCATCTAAAATGTCCCCCCCCCCACACACACACACACACACACACACACACAAAAAAAAAGGGGGGGGGGGGGGGGGGGGGTTGTGAAGGTATCAAGGGAGATTCTCAAAATTGTTGTATTTGAAGTGGACATTCAATTCTATATGATAACATTAAAAATAACCAAAATTGTATTTCAAAGTGTATTTGATATTACTAAAAATAACAAAAAACTATATCCCTTCCCTTACACATCTCTAAAATCTACACAAGAATACCTCTCATCCAAAATGTACCCCCAAAAGGTATCATGGGAGATTCTCCAAACAATTTTATCTAAATTGGGCACCCAATTTTGTATCATAACACTTAAAAATTAACAAAAACTATATTTCAAAGTCTATATGGTAATACTAAAAATGATAGTAAACCATATCCCTCCCCTTATTGGTCTCTCTAAACTCCACATTCAATGAAATCTTCATTGCTGTTTTCCTAAGTAGACTCTACATTCCTTCTCTTGTAGGTGTACTCTAAATTCAAGGGTTTGCACTTGCAGATGCTCTGTGCTCATGAGCACAGAGCATCTACTGCCCCATGCATTGGAATTGTGTAGGCCTACCAATTCCCATGGACAATCTCAACTCTTGCAGACTCTATATTAGCATACCCATAGAAAACATCCGCTAAGTTATTAATATTCTTGCAGACCCTAGTGCACCTATAGTTGACAACCTGTATATATGCTCCACTGGCTCTGACCATAATCATAACCATAGCCCACAATCCAGGAGTGTCAATAGTAGTGAATTTATTACCATTGATAGCAGATTTTTTTTTAAATTAAATTTTTTTAAATTTTTGCAAAGAAAGGAAACCCTTTAGCTGATAGCAGATTTTTCATCACCAAACTATTCAGTCAATCATGATAAACATAACCTCAGTGCATGTGCACATAGCATCAGTTTCTGCACTGCAGCTCTCAGAACATGGTGCACAACGACATACCAATGACATCACTACTTTACCTGTATTTGAAAGAACATTTTTTCCTTTTCTTTCTTTTTTTGTGAAAAAAAAAGAAAAAAAAAGAAAAAAAAAGATTTGTGAAACAAAAGTGCACATAATCTAAGAGTTTGTACTAGGGGCATTAGAAGAAGCAGTAGTGAAGAAACACAACACCAAACTCCACTAGACCTCAATTTCAGTGCTTCAAGGAGTTTTGTCTTGTGTTTTTTTCAAACTATGACTTCTAGTCCCTCATTTCAAACACTTTACAATGAACTCTATTGTATGAATTCTATTTGGTGAAGATTCGATCTTAAAAGGATGTTGCAGACACTAAGAATTCCATGGATGACAAAGAATCCTTCCATGTAGGACTAAAATACATGCAAATGTTCATCTTTGAAATTTGGTATGAAAAGAAGGTCTTGCCCAATAAGATAGTCTACTCCTAAAAGCTACCTTGTAAGAATTGTTTGCCTTTGGGAGGGAGGAGGGGGGGGGGGAGAAACTCAATTCTTTGAAACAATTTTCAATCCATTTCATAGGAAGAAAAATGGAATTGACATTGAGCGCAAGTCATTTCATATTTTTGTGGATCTTTGTAGAATTAGTAATGGATTTTTTAAGTCGAAATAGATTGGTCACTAAAAGCGTCCCTCTTCATGAAATGTACACTATTGGTACATCAAAGACAACAGAATTTACCTCTATGCTAGTGGTCGATTTTAGAGTAGAATCACTTTTGGAGCATCCTATCACAACAAGTGCTTTTGATTTTGTTTTTTTTTAATGCAAAAATAATTCACTTGGTACCCGAAAGGCTAATCTCCATGGTGACGAGTGCATGCCCACCCTCCTAAGGTTGTAACCATGTAAGGCTGCTGTGGACACTAAGGTAAAACAACCCATTATGATCAGAATTTCGAGGTTTGCACTCATGTCATGGTTGAAATTTTTCAAAAGAAATTTCCCACACGAATATAAATGTGAGACAATGAAGACATTTAAAATTATATTTTTTGGACCAAGTATGAATTAGTTCTGAATGTTTGAAGTGATCACCCTATAGGAGTCTGTAGGCTACCTCATGTCTAACAAAATCTGAATCCAATATGGTCATCTTCCTATCCAATGTAGTCACAACATTTTCAAACATGGAAAACCTAAAAAATCAGTTTTTACAAAAAAATTTACACTGAAAAGTTGGAAGTACCTATTGACGTCACTAATTACTCCATAACTACCATGTAAGGCATTCACTGTGGTTTGAAAAACTACAATGGGGTCATTAGATGTCCGTCATGGGCCATTTGACCGCAATGGGGTCTTTTACCTTAAGTGTATGATAGATGATAGAGAATTCTTTTGCATAGGACATAAGTGCAACTATTCATCCTCCGAGTTTTGTTGTAAAAAGAGAACATCTTTTACAGTAGTTTGTTTTCTGATGAATACTTTTTCATTTTTTTAAGCAACCAATTTCCACGGTATTAGAAAAATGATGAGATCAGCTCGTCTTTACAGGGTTAAAAAGAGTCCCAAGAACATCATTCAATAGATGGTGATGTTGGCATGTGGTGGACAGAAGCCAGAAAATTATGCGACTGTAGGTACAATAGTATTACAACCAGCATTTTATTTTACAATTCTGGTACCTCTCGCCTGGCAGAACTTGATGTTTAAATTTTTTTTTTTAATTTTTAATTTTTAATTTTTTTTAAAACAAATGGATAATTTCCATTGAAAGGGGGAACAGTACAAGATGTTTTAATTTTCTCGCAAAATGAAGCATTCACTCATGTGGATAGACTGTCCAACTGTGAGTCTGTGACAGCACTTGATTAAACATCATCTGTAAGTTCTTATTAGTACCAACTTGGAGTGGAACGAACTTCGTCCGTCATTGTCGGTCCCGCTCATGCAGCTCACAATTGTTTGGTAAATTAATTCAATTTTTTTCGCATGAGGAGAAACCACAGTCAGTCTGGCTGTCAATGTTGAGAAATGGTTAGGTATGAAAGGCTCTCTAAGGGCCGAAACTGAATTTTGGGGAAGCTAAACAACTTTTAATGCTCGGTTGGAGTTTGAGCCTCCTACCTTATTTGCTCACACACCTTTTAACATGGGTTTTGTTGGGTTTTTTTCATTTTCATTTTTTATGAGGTGCCAAAGTGGTGCTGTAAAATTTAATAGTGGTGCTCCAAATTTCATCATTCATACACATATTGAATAGAAAATTTCACATTGATACATATCACATATCCACAATTCTATTTTCATCTACAATCTTGCGATATCATACAATTTTTTTTATTTTTTTATTTTTTTAATTTCAAAGTTTTCTAGCAAAAAACTTCACCTTTGGTTGTTATTTTTTAGCCCAATTTTTTTTTGGTGCAATTTGGCACCAAAAAAACAAAATATAAAGTCATACTTGTAAGGCAAAAATTAAGCTTAAGTCATATTTAGGTGCATTTGATTATGACATGCTTGATGAAACATCCCATCTAGATTCTTGCCTAAGCCATGAGCCCTTTGAACATGAGAATCTACACTAAATAGTGAAAATTAGGTTGCTTGAATGATTTTGTTGCTTTACTTAAAGAAAGTTATTTACAAGCCACCAAAGTCAACAAATAGTATATTAGAAGAAAAAGCTCAAAATTTGTTCCTTTTATTTATCCCCCCCTTCCAATCAATTCAAAAATAATTTAAATTAATTTTTTTTAGTAAACCTTCCCTCACCTCCTCCTCTTTGTAATTTTGAAAGTCAAATTGTTTGCCAATGAATATGGGATATATGTTTTCCAAGTATGTATCTTGGTACATATCCATATCCGTATTGTACATATATTTTCTGTATTGCAATACTGTATACATATCCATGTTAAAGTATCTATATCCATATTAGGCTATCCATATCCATATTAGAGTACCATATTTGTATCTCTCGTTTTTTAGAGATCTACGGTTAGAGGAGGGTTTATAATTTTTTTTTAAATCAACAGCTCTAGTTTTTTTGCATGGATGGAGGTTGGTTAATTAATTGGCCAGTTTGGTATGTCTCTTTTGGGCTCATTGTCATTGTTGAAGGCTCTCCTTTGGTTCTTTGTATTGTCAGTTCCCCCTTCAATGCAAAAATTGTTCAAGTGTTTAAAAAAATAGAGAAAAAAGAAATCAACAAGTATTTCTATAAATATTTTCACTTGTACATATGGAGGTTTGTGAGTCCCAATTACAACACCTAATTCAAAAGTAGTGAATTCTTATACAATAACGATAAATATTTATATAGTGTCAAATGTCGAGAAATTCATGTAGGTCAACCTAATTTCTCTATAATTTAGTGTAAGGTTCATTTTGGATGCACCTATTTTCAATACTTTGAAAATCCATGGTTTCTTTATATAGTGTTTAGAAAATGACTACAAACCTATTTTGCTTGGCACCATGAGGTTGTTTATTGGGTCCCATTGCATTGGAAATAAAAAATTTCCTTTTGTAGGAAAAAAATTGATTATTGAGAAGGAAAATTCCAATTGACTCCCACTAAGATCCAACAAGAATCTAGAGAGATTAATAATGGTAATTAAGAAATGGATGCTTATTTGGACAATTTTGGATGCAGTTACTTTATGAGTAATTCACTATTTGGGAGAATTTATTAGCTCTCTAAACTTCCTCTTCAATTGAATCGTGATTTGAAAATCATATCAACTATCATTCAATAAGTTATGATGGCTCCAAATCAACCCCATCTCAATGACAATATCTATAATTGAAGCAAACTTTGATCTATTCTAATGCCATTAAAATTCTACTCAATTTCACATAAGGAGAGGTTGAGAATGGCATAGAGGATTGAAAGGGTTGGAATTGGGCTACAAATTGATACTCTCACAAATTCAAAAGATGGAGTGAGGAGATTTATATACACAATATAAGATTTAAAGGATTTCCTTTAAATCCTTGACAATAAAAAATGACATATACGCAATATTGTAGAGAGTCATATTGACATAAAAAATGACAAGAATAATCCCCCAAATGATCTTGGAAATGGGAAACTATATTTTTGCTTTGACCACATGTAATGTATCTTCTGCAATTTTGTAAAAATGAATTGACTCAAAATACAAATGTAAAAATTTCCTAATTTACATTTTTTTGTAAATCCAGTAAGTTTAAATATATGCTATGATAAAAAAAAGTTTACAAATTTTTGAAAATCAAACAATAGAATATCCTACCTTACCTATTTGTCTGGTTACTAAATCCAATTAGCAAGAATTATAAGCTAAAGCAAATGAGTACAATATATTACATTAAAATTCAAATCCAAAACTGCAATATCATCAAGGTTCTCGGAGGAGATACATGGATGACACGTGGCTCTGTAAACTGGGTATCTGGTCTAGTGGTATGATTCTTGCTTAGGGTGCAAGAGGTCGGGAGTTCGATTCTCCCGATACCCCTTTTCGATTTTTTCATCGTCAAATTATGCACTTCTAATTGACTTTAAAACTATTTAATTTTTTTGAACAGTTTTTACAACTCACTGTCTGGCCGAAGATCATGAAGATTATTTTGCACAGTTCAATTGCAAACAGAATAAGGGTAAGAAGAACAGTATTGAATAGCCAAGTATGCAAGGTGGGGAGCTCCATCTCCGAATTTTACACATCGGTCACAGTGATCTATGTTTCACTGATGAATGTATACAGTTTTTTTTTCTTGTATCATTTCAAAAAATCCAAACCAAGCTCAGTCTAACTAGTTCCAAAAATGACTTGAAAAATGGAGAAAATATTGGTTTATGTACATCAATCCTGTGCTGCTCAACATATATCATTGAATCACCCAAAGGCTTCCAATGCTTTGATCTCTCCAGCATGAGCATTTGAGATGTTAGTCCCATCTCCCGAGGGGTAAAAATTTGCACATCTGGCACTCATGGGAATCTGCAAAAAGGGCTCATGATGCTGAAGATCAAGTGAAGAATCTTCCTAACACTAGTACTGAGGGACGAAAATTGTGCACCTTGCCATCAATGGATGCCGGGTTGACGAACCAACATGTTGGTGAGGAATGAGTAAAAAATCCCTCAAGCCTGAATCCCTTCCGTTGCACGTCATGATATCCACTTTGAAAGTCTTCGATCCATTTCCATAGTCATTGGTGATGACCACCTCCATGGAATACCTCTTGTCCTTGCCGCAAGAGGTGATGTAGAGCATGTGCCCGATTTCAGTATCCTCCTGGTGCAGCAAGAACACCTCAGGGCAAGCTTTTAGCACCACAAGATCATCCCGGGAATCCACATGAAAAGCACCAAAAGTTAGAAGCTCCATATCGGCGTTGTGGGGGATCACCCGCGCACTGTTGTGTTTTTGGTCCACATGGGAGGAGTATTTCCGCAGGCAGCTCTTGAACCTGCAACCGGGGAAGGGACAACTGAGCATCAAAAGCTCGCACTCGTACAGCTCGTGCTGCTTTTTGTTGGTGGTGCTCAGCATTTTTCGGCATCCATGCTTACACGGAGTTCTGAGAGAGGCAATCATCTCCTCGATGGCTCTGTTTCGAGTGCGGCCGATGGGTTTGGAGCATTTGGGGCACCGTCCAGTGGAGCGCGTCTTGCAGCAGATTTGACAGGCCAGATGGTTGTTCTTGCACTGCTTCCAAACAACCACCAAGTAGATCAGCATAATTCACCAAGGTGGAGGGTACTAAAATCTTCTGGAAACCCATTCCACAGTACCCCATCTAACTTACTCATCTACTAAAATCTTAAGGAAACTCATTCCATCCCCAATACCGACAGTAACCCATCTACTCATCCACTTGTTTGGAATTGTTAGCAGCTTGGGTGTAGTATGACTTCGCTGATAGTCTTTCGACACCAGTCTTTGAATGCAAATGGGATTCTCTACTGTCAACTTACACTCTACAACCTCCCACTTTGAAATTACACAAGAAATTCATATACAGTGATAAAATTTGGTAGAACACAGATTCGGCTCCTGCAACCAAAAAAAGTCTCCACAGTTTCATACTCATCTCCCCCAAATCACACTTCCTACGGAGGTGAAAATGCTGCTAGTGACGCAAGTTCCATCATCTATCTTAGTATTGTATACGCAGTTTGCAAATAATGAAGTCTCGCTATGAAGATACGATCATGGTTGTGACTATTTTTCTCAATACCCACCGATTCCAGTTTATCCTAAAGAAACTGAAATAGGTTCACAACGAAGTACACGTTCTGCAATGCCAAACCATGAATCTCCTCATTGGTTTGTGACAAACAATATCAGCTAATAAGAGACTAGCAATTACAACAACAGGAGGCCAGGAACGTACTGAAGAGAGTGCAATAGTGGAATAGAATTACCTGGCAAACAGGCGGAGAGAGCTGATTCTTGCATATAATGCAATTCAGAATGCGCTCATCCATATCATACTTAGGTTTCACAACGCGCTTCTTGTCATCAGATTCTGGACTACCATAGGAAATTCTCTTCCGGTCTCCAAGTCGATCTTTCACCGACGGCTTCACCTCTTGATAAGGATCCATTCTATGAAACAGATTCTTCAAATCATAAGAAAACTCTGAAATGGTAAGGAGATGGCAGCTCTTAGCATTGAGTACGTACCACCTTCATTTCAAGACTAGAAAACTCACAAGCATAACCCATAAACACAGAGTACCCTTACAGACAAAGTGACAGAACAGGGTTACAAAGTTTTTAAGGTTCAAGGATCATTGTTAGCTCACTGTGGTGTAGAATTTCAACCGCAGGGACGTGCTTCTCACTGCTTCTGCCTACAATGCAACGGGAGTGAAGCGGGCGCTCCTTAAACTATGTAATAACTGATGTACTTTCCTTGACTCATGCTTCCTATCAATTCAGCAGAGGCTTCAAGTAAAATGTGTGTTTATGCGATTGCTAATCTGGCCATTCGTTACATAACTGAAATCTAAGTTGGGCTGTGACATGACAAATTAACTTGCGCCAAAACATGACATGATTTGATGCTTTGAGAGAGATTTGATGCTTTGACAGAGGAGAGTAATTTGTCATGATTTATTTTGTAATGATTTATTGTGCCATTGTTTGAGCCAATATTCTTGAGCTTAAACAATATTTGGAGACCTTAGACTTTAAGGGTAGTCACACCTTCTCCACTCCGGGTTCAATTAACGGAGAACTAAGACATGCCGCTTTCTTGTTGGTTGTGCATGGATTGCGGAGCAACCATTCTCCGTTAATTGAATTAGACCATTCTTCACCTTTGGAGCTGAAGAAACTTGTTTGAAGAAATTTAATGGGAAACCGCCTATGCCACCTGCGTTCCGCGCCAAGTAAGTTCCTGAGACTGCACCACTTGCATTCTGCCACCTATGTTCCGTGCCGCCTGCGTTCTCTAATTTTCATTCTCCTTGCAGCAAAGCTACACAAGGAGTAAGGTAAACCTGCCTATGACAGGCAGAATGGCTGATCTGTCCTATTGCCATTGACAAAAAAAATCTGATTTTTTTTTGTACAAAGACAAATGTGAGAAATGAAGGAAGCAACTAGAATTTTATTTTTTCGACAAAATATGAATTTTTTGTGAATTTTCGAAGTTTGCTGTCCAGTTTGCCCAAAAAAGTCTGTAGACTACCCCAAATCAGCAGAAAAGTGTTTCCATGATGGTCATCTTACCACCCAAAGCAGTCATAACATTCTTTAACATGGTTACAAGATTTCCTAACATGGATATGACATAAAGAAATTAAAAAATAACTTTTTACTAACAGTTTACACTAGAAAGGTGTCAATGTTCTATCACAGTTATTAATAATTCCATAACCATATTCCAAGGCTTTGATGACAACTAAAAATCAACCTAATGTAGTCTTAATTCTATTTTTAAGAAAAAGTTTCTCATGGGTTGATGGAAGATTGTAATGGGGGAGTTCCCTAGGTGCCTGTCATGGGTGATTTGCCTGTCATAGGCAGGTTTACCTTATCACACCTTCTTCATGCACTAGGACTCCTCATTGGGTCCTTTTTTTCCTTCATCAAATTCTTGGATATCATCCAAGTTTGCTTCTCGAAAGGAGGTGTGACTACCCTTTTGTTTAACAGTGTTATGTTATTCCACGCGTTAATTTGTCATGTCGCAGCTCAAATTAGACTTCAGTTGTGTAACGTATGGCCAGATTAGCATAGACGCACATTTCACTTGAAGCCTCCGCTGAATTGATAGGAAGCATGAGTTAAGGAAAGTACATCAGTTATTACAGAAAAGCAACAATGACAATGAACCAAGCAAGAACTATTCGCAATCCGTGGATCTGCACTTTTATTTCATTCATAAGAAAATGTTGTAACAAAGATACGGCGATCAGATCGCCGCTCCTGAAGACTTCTTGGTACGCTTTCGAGTACTGCCGAGTACATCCTCTATTGCGAATTTGCGATGGAGCAGTTTTAGGTCTATGGCGAAACTCCAATTCGTTAAAACTGAGTAGTGTTGGCAACGCAGCCAAACCCGCTGGGCGTGATATGTTTGCCGGCGAAGAAATCAATCGCGGCAGCTCGGTTGACAGCGTGCGAAGGATGGATCCCGTCCCAGTTCAAGTAAGCGAGCGGGTTGGAGCAAGTTGCGACGGTCAAGTTCACTTCCTGGTTGCCTACTTTTCCAATTTCGGAGCATGTCACTTCCTTGTTGAAGTTGTAGGAGCCTCCTGCGCCGCAGCACGCCTTGAGGGTTTCCGTTATGTCTGCCATACACATCACGAGCACACTCTGTTTTAGGTCAAGAAAAACGGCAAGCTCATGTCCTTGAAATGAAATTGCTACAGAAGAGTACTATCTCTTCTTACTGTAGACTGGAGGTTGTAGGTCAAGAAATGACAGTCTCTTGTCTTTGAAATAAACTTGCTATCGAGGGAAATTGCTCTCATCTTACTGTAGACTTGAGGAGCCGCGAGCACGTCTGTGTAGACGCTGTAGTAATCCGCAAGGTAGTATGTGACGTTCGGATACTTCGATCGGAGTAAGACTACTTGTTCTTCCAGCGCGTGGTTATGTGCAATGCTGACCTTGTTGAGACTTGTTAGGCAACCGTAACTGTCGTACTTGTCGATGCTGTTGGGGTACAATGTGAGCAGAGCGGGGAAGCATCCTAGAGGTGGCACATTCACGACCAACACTTGCGTGGCTCCGAAATCCGCCAGGCCCTGTACAGTACTCACTATGAAATTGGAAACGTGTAGATCTCGTTCGTAATATTCTGATTCAGGTTTCTTAGCAATTTGCAGATCGCGTGGAGGAGCTAATTTTGTACGTGAGGTTTAGGAAAACGGTCAACATTATCTCGGAGTTCTTCTCAGCGGTACGTCTGAAGTAACTTACCTTCAGCAAATCACTGATTGCAGATACAACCGTTGGCACGTTGCTAAGCAGCATTCTTGCTGTAGATTTCTTGTAGTAGAGCGGGAAGAAGTAGTCTTGGAAACCAGCTTGCACCATGTACATGGAGGTGTTGAGCGTCGAGACTTCTGGCAGTGATTGGTTAACATCTACGCATACATTGGCCAAGAAACAAAGTTACGAACCAATTCCTCTTGATCTCTTCATCAATTTTGCGAAGACTCAATAGTCATGTGGGTTTCATCAGACGAACCACAATTTGTTTCTAGGATTAGAATTCAAATTTCAAACTCAACTACTGGAGGCAGAAATCAAATTTGACACATTCTTGTTGAAAAAATGCATCCACGAATTTCCGTTGTATTGTTCCATTCCCCTTGAGTTGTCATTAGTAACATTTCCGTACAATTTTTTCCATTTGAGGAAGCGGGAAATTTAAAGTCTGTGAGAAGCGGAGGAGTTTGCCGGCTCACAAGCTTGCTGGTAATAGTACTCCAACCGGACTTTGTATCGCCGGAGCCATTGCAACTGGACATTGAGCGAAAACGGGTTGTTGAAGCCGGAATCTGGCGTCCAGACGTCCGTTTGATTAACCGCCGTTGCGCCAGCAGATCCGAAATTCGTTCCGAACTGCAGATTCGTCGCCGTGCTCCGGAGCCAAGGGTATGTCGGTCCTAACGTACCGCCAAAAGCTGCAGCGCACAGTTTCACATCAATCTTTTTTCGCGTTCTCACAATTTTTCGAATGCGTTTGTGATTGTCTTACACTGAGTTTTTCTCAATTCTGTTTTCAAAGACTTTGCTCTTAAGTTTTTATACACATACGAATACTGGAAACCGTTAATTAAAGGAAGTTCAAATTCTTGCAGAATAGAAACCTGATAACTAGAATATTCCATTTCCTCGTAATGAGTATCGATTGCGCTTCTGATTGTCGATTTGACGCTGCATGTCTTACACTGTCCATTTCTGTTTCTAAAGATTCTGTTTCTGCGCTAGCTGCGTTTTGTTCAATTCTTTTTCTAGAGACTCTGTTTCATGCTCTGATGTACGTACACATACAAAGATTTATATAATTACATGGAAAATCGTTCAAATTGTTGCTGAAGTTGAAATCCGAGAGCAAGTAAATCCCGTTTCCTCGTCATGATTTTCGATGGCGTTCTGGATTATTTAACGCTGTAAGTTCAGTTCTGTTTCTAACGATTGTGTTTCTTGCGCTGCGTCTTCGTTCAATTCTGATTCTGAAGACTCTGTTTCTTGCGCTGTAAGTTCACATACAAAGATTTAAAAACATTGAAAATCGTTCTAATTGCTGCGGAATTTGAAATCAGAGAACAAGAAAAATTCCTCAAAACAAAGACCATCAGTTTCATTTGACTGGCAACGAGCTTGAGGTGTAAGACTAATAGCTGGTGATTTGCTTGCTTACCAATGAAGTCGACGAGGAGTTTGCCATCGCACATGCGATCAGCACTGTGCATCGGCCACAAGGCGCCGTTCGGATTCATCTCCGCATACTCAAACTGGTTAGGAAATGCTTGGATGGAGTTTCCCACATCTATCAAGGAGTCTCCGAATGCATACACAGCCGGAAACGAACAAGTAGTTACATTCACAGCAGCACTGACTTGCATCCAGCAGGCCAGCACCAGCACCACTCGCATCATTCCGTCTTTCCCTGGCATCTCTGGAGCTCAAAAACTGCTTCAGCAAGCTCTCACTTCTTCACTAAGGTCTACACTTACACTGCCTTCATTGCAGGTAATGAATTGAAATCAAGCGCATTCATAAGAGATTTGAAGACACAGAAGTCGCTAGCTGCAGGTATAGAATTGAACGAGCAAATGAAAGCTAGAGGGTTCGATTTGACCCATCGTCCACCTTGCTTGCATTGTTGTGATGTGACATGAATCGATTGTTGGTTCCATTATTTTCTAGACTCACTGTTTCTTTCTTGTGGAGGCTCCAAACAAGCCATGCACTCGATCATCATCTTGATCAATGCTTATACTGCTTTGAATCAATAGTAAGTTCTCTTCATCTTAAAGTGGATAATTTTTGATAAGTAGGACCATCGTTTTGTTGTGAAAATTACGGAATTGTCATCAGGGGCCTAGTTATTTGCTATAATTTGCTGGTTCTTGTTGATGCTTGCCGCGCCTTGAATTTATAGCATTCAAGCGGGCAGGACATCCAGTTACAAAAGTGAGGCATATTTGTGTTTTTCTTTCGAGGGATTTAAATTGTCTTGTGGTTGATAATCTGAACAATGATCTTATGGTGAATTTTTTTGGTATATTGGCATATTTCAGGGCGTCAGAGTTGTGGTGTTTGCGTACCCAGAGCTCTGAAAATTAGGGATGGTAAGAGTTGATGTTTCAACAGAGTACTGGAACTGTACCAATTTCACTCAAAATCTATCATTTTAATACATAAGCGCTGCATCAACTCTCCCATTTGTCGGTCATATCTGAATGACAGCTTCTTTGTACTGTACTGTGCAGGGTTTGATGATATGCAAAAGCAATTGTTGATAACCAATTTGATCAGCTGCTGATTGATTGTGACTGTGACAAATGGAATACATGACAATAATATTGTGCGTCCCTGTGCATTGAGTGACCCATACTACCCAAAAAATAACCATATTGTATCATTCCACTAACTAAAATGAAATGGTATTCTTTGATATGAAAGAGTAGGTTTTTGAGAATATAAATTAATGCAATTCCTTGCAAGATACATTCCCATTGGAGGTCAAATGGGAGCAAGCCCATTGTGGGCAAAATTATATTATTGGTATACATTCAAGTTCTGAAATGTGCACCACTAATATAATTTTGCCCACAATTAATGGGCTTTCTTCCATTTGGCTTGAAATGGGATATTTTACACTAGTTGTTTGAATTTATGTCACCTTTTTTTACTAGAATTCTTTTTCTTTTCTTTGTTTTGGTGGCTATTGAAGAAAGAAGGGAGTAATTTTCTAATTCAAAGTCTTTAAAATTTTGGATATTAACTTGATTCTAGCATTAAAAAAAAGCGATATAAAACAAATAATACATCTTGCACTCATTGATCTAACTTGAATATTGGTATTGTACTTGCAAGTGTGTCTATTCAACGATTAACCCTAGCCCAAAAGTCCCATTGTCTCTTCGGGGGACAAAATGGATTTTGGGCAAGTTCCTCTGGTCTCAATATTTGTTGTCATTTTTTGAATTTTTTTTGTGAAGATAGAAAAACACATTAGCTTTTTCAAAATATATATTTTTAAATTTTAATTGGAGCCCCAAAGCAAAAGTTATGACCCTAAAAGTTGTTTTTATAGTTCAGCAAGTAGAATAAAACCTTCAAAAAACTTAAAGGTAAAAACTTCAAAACTTTGTTCTTTATAGATTATGTTTTTATGTACATAGGAAGCTTTGATTTATTTCATTTAGATTTGTTATGTGAAAGTTATGGACAATCTTGTTTTTTAAGCAATCAAAGAACCTTTTTGAAAAAATAACTCGTAGGATTCATTTCTAACCTCAATTTTTCCAAAACAAATTTTTTTTGCAAGGTAAAGATCTTTTGCTAGAACAATGTCACTATTGAAATTAGTGTATTTCAATTCCATCTTAAAGCTATTAACAATTTAGATTTTCTTTCAATCTTGAACCTGCTTCTATTTATCAGTTTTTAATGAGTGAAAACTAAGTGAGTATTTTTTTTTTTAATTCCTAGACTCTCAAATCAATTCTTTATAATATAAAATTAGAAATTCAAAATCAGTAGAGAAAAAATTATAAGTTATGAAGGTTCAAAACCAAAAATTGTAGTTGAGCAAGGTGCAAAAAAATTTGTTTCCTTCACTTGAAATGCAAATATCTTGAAATTTATGTGGTCAAAGTTTGTGAAATTTCTTCCACCCATTTTTATGCTAATCTTGTACAAGATCCTATGATTAGATATATTAAAAAAAATTTAATTTTTTTTGCTCTTTACTATAGAAATGGCAGTTTTGAGTGTTTTTTGATGCCAAAAAGAGGCTTTGGGACTTCAGCGGTTAAAATACTAGTTCATGAGTAGATAAACAAAAAAATTTGGTGTATATTATAGGCTCTATGAAACATGAGTTCATTTGTTCAAGACCATATATCAAAGCCTAGTAGAGTAAGGGAAATAGTTCACTAAGTTTATACAACATATTGGCTTTTTATCAATAACATACAATATAATTGTTGCATATTTTTTGAGCAAACTTGCAAGAGTTTTGCACAAATCAATTAAAATTGTATTAATCTATTCATATATCTACAATAGCTAGTAATAAAATTAAATTGGTATTCATGGAGAAGGTAAGTATCTTATAGATTAAATTGTTTATGTTGGGCACAAAGGGAAGTTGTAAAAGATAAGTAAAATATGTTAAAATAACATTTGTGCTAAGATGTATTACATTGATTTATTCCAAGAACAATATAAACCTCTTGAAAGAAACTCGATTCAATTTTAAAAGCAAAACCATCATCTTGGAGTACACTTGGTTAGTGGAATATTATATTGTTGATGTTTGAATTTCTATACCATTTATCTTTCTTATTAAATTATAATACTTTTTGAATTCATAGTATTTTCCTTCATATAAATCATATGGATATTATTTATGTATGCATGATTTTTTTCCTTATTTTCTATACATTGAGTTGAATATTATGCAAGTTATAAGTATTAAAAAATCAACAATTTTAAATTTTGGCTCTAAAAATTATGTCATTGTGGGTAAAAATAAAGAAAGATTCTAATTAATTGATGTTGATTGTATTTCAAAGAAAAATGAATTGTTTTATTTAAAATGAATTTAGTCACTATATTGTCTTCAAGAGGTAGGTAGAAAGCCTTTGTCCTAAAGTTCTCATTCTTATCAAAAATAGTGCAATTGAATGTGTGAAATTAATCACTTCTATCTCTTATAAGAATTTCATAATTTTGCATAGAAATGTCTCTCCTTACTTTTCATAAATTAGAGGCATAATGATGGAGGTTTTTTCCATCCCTCTTGAATTATATAAATTAATTGCACATCTTAAAGATCTTCTATCTAACTACCTTTCAAGGATATTAACCAAATGAGCTTCAAATCCATCATAATTGTCAACTTGCAATTCTATTTTTTGTTTATGGAAATACAATCTATTAGGCATAAACGAGTTAGTTGTATATATGGTTAGTAGTAAAATAGTTAGTTTCTAAAACATATGGTTAAAATAGAAAGTTATCCAATTTAATTTAAGAAAATGGTGTTCTAATTCAATTTCAAAAAGCTTCTAAAACATTGGTTGCCAAGCTCAAAGATTAGTTTTGAGAACTTACTTTTTGAATACCAAGTATTCCAACTTCCAAGTAACAAATTTAGATTCCAAACCCAATTTTTAGTTATTTTTTTATTTTTTTTCCAAAATACTAAGTTTTAATTTAGATATAAATTCCCAAATATCCAAGTTTAGTTTTAAGGAAATTTTTTTAGAGTTTCAAAATAAAAACAAGCTAATATATAGTGCAAAAACAAACTAGTCTAATAGTGCAAAACAACCAATTAATAGTACAAAACAAATCAGCTAGTAGTATAAAGCTTGACCAACTCCAATGAAGGCCAAAGGCCATGGTTCAACAATTGAGGCACATATCAAATCTTGTGGGCAAGTATTGAATCCCAATGGCTGGTGAGCATAGAGGGCTGCAATCAATTTAACAACTATAGTATTCAATGTGGAGGCCACAATCTAATCCAACGACTGATAATTAAGATTGTTTCCAATCCAATGACTAGCAAGGGGACAATTAAGAGGAGGAACAAGCCACAAAGGGTTGGGGTATTGTAGTTACGAGGCCAAGGAGTTTTCAATGAGATCTGCTACATACAATTTTTAATTTTTGCTTGAGAAGTCTAGATTAAAACATTCCTCTATTAGAAATCGCATAGCATCTCTCTTTGACCACCTCATAGATGAGGTTCAATCCAAAGTGTGTTTAATTTCTCTACATTTCCTTTAATACTTTTGATTAGGAATTTAAAACCATAGCCAAAGTACAAATTAGATTCCAACCATTAGACTTAGACATTATTTCACATTTAGCCTTAGAAACTTGTAGAAGAGGTTCACAACTTTTGAAAAATATAAGACTTGTAGAAAATAGACTCAAAACAAGTAAGATACAAGAGGATTGGGGCTTAAGAATAAGATTGGATGAAGATTAGTAAAATTCATCCAAAAAGAACAAGAATGGAAACTTAAAAAATAATAAAAAAATAAAATTTATAAGTGAAATTGAAAATTAATCTCAACTTGTAAGTTAGGAGTAATTAGTAGATGAAGTTTGAAATATAAATTAGCAATCAAACTTCATCTACTTTTAACTTTCAATAGGGAAGTTCAATCTTTAGGAATCTTAGCATTTTGGATAGTTGAATTTAATCTATGTAAGAAATAAATTCTAAAATTCTAAAAATAGCAAATTATTAGAAGAAGTTCAACAACTTTTGGAAGAGGTAGATGTCAATTTAGAAACTTTTGAAGATAAAAAATTAGCAACAAAAGCCTAAAGTCTTGAATAAAAAAAGTTAGGAGAGTCCAAAATTAGTTTATAAATAAGAAACCAAGCTAAATTCTGTAAGGAATTAGAGGATGAAGTTTGGAATGGAATTTGGATGAGCTTAAAAAAATTTCATCCATTAAAGGTCAAAATTATCAGTTAGACAATAGAATTTACCTTAAGATCACCAAAAAATCTAAAGTTAATTTGAATTTAAAAATCTATAGAAAGGTATGGATGAAGTTTGAATTGCTTTTTCAAAGGTCAAACTTCATTTTGTCATAACATTTGCTAGGAGGTTCAGATTGGAATGAATTTTATGTTATAAATTCTTGACTCAAATACACAGAATCCTTGTTTAGTTTGGCTATTTGGCCAAAGTTGATTTTGCTTTGAGTTATGAATTGGTTTATTTTGTAATTTATACCAATTAAACATATAGAAAGATTCATTGCTTGTAAGGCACATTGAAGAATGCCTAGGCACCTACATAGGAGATTTTATGATTTGAAACTAAGAACTTGGTTGTGTTTGTTTAATTCTAAGGGTAGGGATTAAAGTGCTCATAGTGAGTGACGTACAATCGAAACAGAATAGTGGACATTTGCACCATGATCATAACTATTTCAACAAGCTTGAAAAATTCTAAAATAACCCCATGTAGTATTGGAGACAAGCTCAAATTGCACCATAACTTTGTCATTGAATGAATGTGGGGTCTATTGTATAAGCTATTATTAACAATGGCAATTCAAAAGCATTTGAGTTGCTTATCTAAGGCTCTTAGTGACATCAACTCTCAAGTCCACTCCTATTTGTCAACTACTATCTTCATTTTTTTAGGTTACCCAAAGGCATTCTTGATAACACCAAGATGATGTTGTAATTGTATCATTCACCTACAAGCCCAAATTGCAAATGTATGATGCATAGAGCATCCATTATCATGGTTGTCATAGTGGATGGACGTCCAGTTCGCCCGTCCGTTAGAGGTCCCGCCCGTCCGATACAGTCAATACATAGTTGACTTTTTGATAACGGAAAAATAGGCCATGCGGATGCCATGTGGATTAAGGAACATGCTGGGCACAGACGAGATCGTCAGGGCGCATTCCGAGGTGATGTGTTATTCCGCAAAATTGCACAAGTTACAAAATTAAAGCCGTCTGGACCGTTTGTCCGTCTGGTCCGGTTTGCCCGTCCGTTCATCCCGTCCGATGACTCTAACTTGCCCATTATGACAACCGTGTCCATTATGTGGCTTGGTAGAAAGTCATTGAATAATTCTACAATGATCAAAACATAAATCAATTATGTCAGCTTCTAGATAATATGAAATCCAAACATCCAAACATAAATCAATTCCCAATGACTAAAAGGTTCATTATTTACAAGGTTTGTAATTAATAGGTGGTGGAGATTCTTCAATTGATACCCCATTAAATTATAATTGAACTAAGACTACAATCAAGTAAGACATTATATATATAGAGAGATAGATAGATATATAATTTAAAAAACAATCATTTTACTTTGAAAATACTCCTACAAGTTTGAACTCTTAACAATAAAAGTACTAAAACATAAAATTTGACAATGACAAAGAACAATTACATGAAAAATAATTAAATTGAAAAATTACAATTTTAAGTCTACAAGCATAATGTAGGAAAACTTGGGAAACAAAACCCAAGGAATCTCCTAGTGGTAGTTCATTTAATTGGGGAAGGTCAAATTGTCTATCATTTTGTATCTAAAGTCACTTCTTATGTAGGAAAATCACTTATTTTGATGATTAAAGGAATAAAATTCAATTTCATTAATTGTTTAAGGAATATGTGATTAATTTCTTAGCCTATACTCATGCCTAATGTATACAAATGCATGAAATGTTGTTCAGTCTTATACTAGGATTTTAGGGATTCAAAGTCAAGTTTGTTCAAATTATTACATGTCCTATTATGGAACTATCAATCTAATAAAATACTAAGATAATAGTCCCATACATCCATAAAATTTCAAAATAAAATGGGCAACACCCAAAAAGACAAGTTTCAAAGGGACAACATTGAAATCCCATTATTCAAAAAGACAAGTTTTTCCATTATTCAAAATTTTACTATCTTTTAAATTCAACAACTCCAATAGCTTCTTCAATTCCAAATGTCACAATTGAATTTCATTTTTGAAATGATCAACAATCATGTAAAGTTATAGTAGCAATTAGCTAGACTTCAATGACAATGAAGAACACTTGGTGTTTGAAGAGACTTTGGCAAGGTCAAATGCCACTTGCTTCAATGTTTCCATGGTGACACAAAGATTTGCTACACATGAGTTGTGGAAGGTGGTCAAAATCAAAATGAAGACAAATGTCCAAAGTAAATGCTTCTTTTTAGCCTTCTTTCTTTTGGTCAATTTGGCATTGCAACTTTTCAA
Source organism: Pseudoscleropodium purum (assembly GCA_963969395.1). NCBI lineage: Eukaryota > Viridiplantae > Streptophyta > Bryopsida > Hypnales > Brachytheciaceae > Pseudoscleropodium > Pseudoscleropodium purum. The sequence continues at coordinate 11,701,880 of OZ017804.1, read as the reverse complement.
TTCAATTATTTTTTCATATATGTGTTGCTTTGGCATAGCCACTTAAAGTTTTTTTTAATTCTTTCAAGTTTTTGTCAATTTGAATTTCCATTGTAAAATACTTTCTATTTTTATATGCTTATTGTAGATGAATTTTTTTTGTAAATTTTGATGTTTTTTGTATTAAAAGACAAATTACAGATGACAGCTACAAGAAGATAGTTCGAAAGTGGAATAGAGTAAGAAGTTAAGTCAAATAGTCATGCAAATGTAGAAAGGTCTATTAAACTATTAGATGAGGAAGTTAGAATTAGCATTAAGGAAAACAATCAAACAAATGGACTTGTGTTATATGAGGAAGTTAGAGTTAGCATTAAGGAAAATAATCAAACAAATGGACTAGTGTTATATGAGGAAGTTAGAGTTAGCATTAAGGAAAACAATCAAACAAATGAACTAGTATAGTTAACTAAGAGTTGATTACAACCAAAAGGGATATAAGACTAATAGACAATTATTTTTTTCTCTCTCTCAACTTGTAGTGTGCATTTGTCAAATGTATTTGTGCATTAATTGTGCATTTTTTCACTCTAATAAACCTAACTTTTGGTTCTTTTAATTTGATATAATTTTTACAAAAATCAGCTTCTAAGCCATTTTAATGTAGATGACCCTTGCGTATAATATGAAAGTAACTTCTAAGCTGCTTTAAGCTTAAAAAAAAGCTTAGAACATACCTTGGAAAGAGAGGGGATTTTTTTACAACATATGTTCTAGCAAGGTTCCAATTGAATGAACCATGTTTTGTGCAATTAGTTGGACAAATTGACAACCATGTCTACCCTTGAGGCCTTGAACTATGATTGGTAGGGACACCCCAAAATGCCAAATTCCTAAAACCACCAAGTAATTTGTTGCTCTCAATGTAAGAACACCTCATGCATCAAAATATACCCACCTTAAAAAAAATGATTCAAGAACATCTTCCAAAAACACTTTGACCCCTTGTAATGCTTTAAGTGCCACATCAAAGATTCAAAATGATGCATCCTTCTATACCTTGAAAATCCCTTTTTCATTAACCAAGTGAACCAGACAATATGATAACTTGACAAGGCTCTAGTAATAGAAACGGTGCAGAGTAAAAAATAGTGGCAGTGGAAGGTGTCCCGATCGTAAATGCCAGAGTACTTTCAGAACGCTGAGTCACAGTTGTAGTCGGCCTATCCTAATCTGTCCAGCTTGTAGTTGGTGATCGAGCTTTGAATGGTGCCGTGCGTTTTCCAAAGCAGCGGCGATGGTGCTCGATGGAATCGAACTAGACAAGAGAACTAGACAGTGTCTTGCAAAACAAGATGCATGGTGAAGCTCGTGGCGCAATGCAACTGGGTTCGATCATACTCTCTCGATCGCGGACTCCTATCTAACTTAACCTCTCCAGCTTGTAGTTGGTGAGCTTTGAATGGTGCCGCGATTCGTGGCTTTGAGTACTAGCGCATGCAAGGGCTAATCTATCTGGTTCATTCCTCGACAGAGTCTACACGAGAGGCCGACTGCAACTCTGACTCAACATTCGGAAGTACTCTGGCATTTCCGGTCGAGACACCTTGCACCGTCACTTTTTTTTACTCTGCACCGTTTCTATTATTTGAGCCTTGTCAAGTTATCATATTTTCTGGTTCACCTACAGTAGTTAATGATGAAAGGAGATTTCAATGTATCCAAGTCGTTAATTAAACAGCCCCCTCAATCTGGTCCAGGTGGTCCTTGCATTCTCGCTTGCATTCTCATCGACCTTCCCTCCGTCCTTCGTCCGTCCGGAATGCAGATCGTCGTCGACGTGCCTTCTCCAGAACTCCTCTTGTTCGTTAGGAAGCTTGAGTCTGATCACAATCTAGGACTTAGGGTGTCATTCACCTGTATTAAAAGCATAACAGGTGCGTCTAGACTCGCTCTTGTAAGTTTTGAGCGTCCAAATTTTGTGTCATGCTGAAGACCAAGAAAAGAGATGGTTGCAAAGAAAATTGTGCAAAAATTGCACTGGCTAGCACAGCTCCGGCGGATTCCTTCACCAAATCGATCACCATCATCTCGCCCACTTACCGCCAACACTAAAAGTTCTACATTTCACCAATTCTGTTAGATGTATGCTGCGGTGGCAAAGCAAGCCTATAATTTGCTGCCAGAATTATCGGGAAGAAACTCTGTAGTTAACGCACTCCGAAACATTTACGATATAGGGTATTTGGAGCAGTATGAGCATATTCTTGAAACAATATAGGTGTTTCAGTCTCGGGTGATATTTCTACATATGTAGACATTGGGTATTTCTAGCGCGCTCGCCCTTTTTCGTTTCATCTTTCTTCTTCCACCGTCACCAATTGACCCAAAGAACTCAGACACTCAAACGGTACGTAACTGCACTTCAGCGATTCCAATTCTCCATTGTGTAGAGCTCTCCTCTGCATTTCTTCTTCTTACCTAGAACACGACGATTCAAATACACTAAAGCATCACAACTCAGCAAAGCCAAAACATCATACGCCAAAACAACACAAAATTTGGACGCTCTAACTTACGAGAGCGAGAGATTCACGGGTGAAGGACACCCTAAATCCCAAATTGTGATAAGATTCAAGCTTCCTAACCAAGAGGAGTTCTAGAGAAGACGCGTCGACGGCGATCTGCATTCCGGACAAAGGACGGAGGAGAAGTCGTCGAGAATGTTTAACGTCTTGGGTTCACCCCTGGACTAGCTGATGGAGTCCATTAAGTTATATAGGAGTCCGCGAGAGAGTATGAACCCCAGTTGCATTGCGCCCCCAGTCGCCACGAGCTTCACCATCTTGTTTTGCAAGACACTGTCTAGTTCTCTTTCAGGTTCAATTTCATCGAGCACAATCGCTGCTGCTTTGCAAGACGCTACCGAGATGAATTTGTTGGATCAGTTCTTTGAGTCACAGGGACGCATGACCTTTCAGTTTCGATTACTTCAATGTGATTGTCATGTATTGGATCCATTGTTTTCAACCAATGTTCTTGGGCTTCAAGAGTGTTTTGGGAGACCTTCTATGCTTTCTTCAACAATGTTACATGTTATTGCACAAATTAAGTAGTCATATGGCAGCTCAAATTAGACTTCAATTGAATGTATACGGTATGCCCAGACTAACAATCACATAGACGCACATTTCACTTCACTAGAGCGAACCCCATAGTTTTTCATTCAAAAGATTTGGAGCTATGTCACTTCTCATTGGAAATGATCTAATCTTAGTAGCCAAATTGGCCCCACATTTTATAGTTCATGACTTATTTCCACTCACTGCCTCACCCCACTTTTTGTTGCTATCTTAAGGAATGAAAAGTGATGGGTTTCGCAGTAGTGCTTGAAGTCTCAATGGAATTGATAGGAAGGGTGTCTTAGACCTTGAATGACGGATTGGTCCCCGACTACTCCCCGTTGAAATCATCTATTTTGGTACCGTGTGAATTTTTGGATTAAAAAAAATGCAAAGGCACTCATTGGAAGTCAAGTTATTGTAGAAGACCTTCCCTTCTTCACACAACATTTCGAGGATTAATAGTTGCATTTTCATCTCGCATGGAGAGATTCTTTGTCATTCGGGTTGGCCGAAAAACATCTGCCACGTTGTTTATGGGTTAAGAAAAGTACATCGATTCTTACAGAAATGCAACAATGAAGTACAAAAAACAAAGAACTATAAGCAATCCGTGGATCTGCACTTTCATTTCATCATAAGAAAATGTTGTAACAAAGATACGGCGATCAGATCACCGCTCTTGAAGACTTCTTGGCACGCTTTCGAGTTACTGCCGAGTACATCCTCTATTGCGAATTTGCGATGGAGCAGTTTTAGGTCTATGGCGAAACTCCAATTCATGAAAACTGAGTAGTGTTGGCAACGCAGCCAAACCCGCTGGGCGTGATATGTTTGCCGGCGAAGAAATCAATCGCGGCAGCTCGGTTGACGGCGTGCGAAGGATGGATCCCGTCCCAGTTCAAGTAAGCGAGCGGGTTGGAGCAAGTTGCGACGGTCAAGTTCACTTCCTGGTTGCCTACTTTTCCAATTTCGGAGCATGTCACTTCCTTGTTGAAGTTGTAGGAGCCTCCTGCGCCGCAGCACGCCTTGAGGGTTTCCGTTATGTCTGCCATACACATCACGAGCACACACACTCTGTTTTAGGTCAAGAAAAACGGCAAGCTCATGTCCTTGAAATGAAATTGCCACAGAAGAGTACTATCTCTTCTTACTGTAGACTGGAGGCTGTTAGTCAAGAAATGACAGTCTCTTGTCTTTGAAATAAACTTGCTATCGAGGTATCGAGGGAAATTGCTCTCATCTTACTGTAGACTTGAGGAGCCGCGAGCACGTCTGTGTAGACGCTGTAGTAATCCGCAAGGTAGTATGTGACGTTCGGATACTTCGATCGGAGTAAGACTACTTGTTCTTCCAGCGCGTGGTTATGTGCAATGCTGACTTTGTTGAAATTTTTTAGACAACCGTAATTGTCGTACTTACTGATACTCTTGGGGTACAATGTGAGCAGAGCGGGGAAGCATCCTAGAGGTGGCACATTCACGACCAACACGTGCGTGGCTCCGAAATCCGCCAGGCCCTGTACAGTACTCACTATGAAATTGGAAACGTGTAGATCTCGTTCGTAATATTCTGATTCAGGTTTCTTAGCAATTTACAGATCGAGTGGAGGAGCTGATTTTGTGAGGCATAGAAAGATTGTCAACATTACCTCCGAGTTTTACTTCTCAAAGATGCATCAAAAGGAGCTTACCTCGAGCAAATCACTGATTGCAGATACAACCGTTGGCACGTTGCTAAGCAGCATTTTTGTTGAAGATTACTTGTAGTAGAGCGGGAAGAAGTAGTCTTGGAAACCAGCTTGCACCATGTACATGGAGGTGTTGAGCGTCGAGACTTTTGGCAGTGATTGATTAACATCTACGCATACATTGGCCAAGAAATAAGTTACAAACCAATTCCTCTTGATCTCTTCATCAATTTTTCGAAGACTCAATAGTCATGTGGGTTTCATCAGACGAACCACAATTTGTTTCTAGGATTAGAATTCAAATTTCAAACTCAGCTACGTACTGGAGGGAGAAATGAAATTTGACACATTCTTGTTAAACAAATACTAATGCATCCACGAATTTCCGTTGCATTGTTCTATTCCCCTTGAGTTGTCACTAGTAACATTTCCCTAGAAATTTTTTTCCTTCGAGGAAGTGGGAAATTTAAGGTCTGAGAGAAGCGGAGGAGTTTGCCGACTCACAAGTTTGCTGGTAATAGTACTCCAACCGGACTTTGTAGCGCCGGAGCCATTGCAACTGGACATCGAGCGAGAATGGGGTGTTGAAGCTGGAATCTGGCGTCCAGTCGTCCGTTTGGTTAACCGCCGTTGCGCCAGCAGATCCGAAATTCGTTCCGAACTGCATTTCCGTCGCTATGCTCCGGAGCCAAGGGTATGTCGGCCCTAACGTACCGCCAAAAGCTGCAGCGCACAGTTTCACATCAATCTTTGTTACCGTTCTCACAATTTTCCGGATGCGTTTGTGATTGTCTTACACTGAGTTTTTCTCAGTTCTGTTTTCAAAGACTTTGCTCTTAAGTTTTAATACACATACGAATATTGAAAACCGTTCATCAAAAGAGTTTCAAATAATTGCAGAACAGAGACCTGATAACTAGAAATTTTCATTTCCTCGTAATGAGTATCGATTGCGTTTCTGTTGTCGACCTTACGCTGCATGCCTTATTAATCTGTTCAATTCTGTTTCTAAAGATTCTGTTTCTTGCGATAGCTACTTTTTGTTCACATCTTTTTCTAGAGATTCTGTTACTTGCGCTGATGTAAGTACACATACAAAGATTTGAAAACGTTGAGAATCGTTCTAATTGTTGCTGAATTTGAAATTCGAGAATAAGAAAATCCCTCACGCTGTTCAATTCTGATTCTGAAGACTGTCTCTTGCACTGTAAGTTCACATACAAAGATTTAAAAACATTGAAAATCGTTCTAATTGTTGCGGAATTTGAAATAAGGAAACAAGAAAAATTCCGTTTCCTCAAAACAAAGACTATCAGTTTCATTTGACTGGCAACGAGCATGAGCTTTAAGATTGATTGCTGGGATTTTCTTGCTTACCAATGAAGTCGACGAGGAGTTTGCCATCGCACATGCGATCAGCACTGTGCATCGGCCAGAAGGCGCCGTACGGATTCATCTCCGCAGACTCAAACTGGTTAGGAAACGCCGCGATGGCGTTTCCCACATCTATCAAGGAGTCTCCGAATGCATACACCGCCGGAAACGAACAGGTAGTTACATTCAAAGCAACAATCACCTGCATCCAAAAGGCCAGCGCAAGCACCAGCACCACGCGCACCATTCCGTCTTTCCCTGCCATCTCTGGAGCTCTAAAACTACTTCAGCAAGTTCTCACTTCTACACTGAGGTGTTACACGGTTTTCATTGCAGGAAATGAATTGAAATCAAGCGCATTCTTAAGGGATTTGAAGGGACAAAAGTCGCTGGCTGCAAGTGGAGAATTGAACGAGCGAAGGAGAGCAAGTGGATCCGATTTGACCCACTGTCACCTGCTTGCATTGTTGTGAGGTGACATGATGTTGTGATGTAGCTTCATGTGACACATGTGATGTTGTAATGTGACATGTTGCGTTCATTTGGTGGTTCCATTTAGTTTCTAGACTCACTGTTGCTTACTTGTGGAGGCTCCAAGCAAGCTGTGCACATGATCAACATCGTGATCAAGGTTTGTACTGCTTTGAATCTATAGATCTCTTTATCGTGAAGTGGTTAAGTTTTGCTAAGTAGGATCATCGTTTTTAGTGTGAAAATTACGGAATTGTCGCCAGGGGCCTAGCTTTTTGCAATTGATAATTTGCTGGTTTATCGTTGATGCTAGCCGAGCCTTGAAGTTACAGCATTCATGTGAGCAGTACTTAGAAAAGTGAGGCATATTTGTGTTTTTCTTTCGAGGGATTTAAATTGTCTTGCGGTTGGTAATCTGAACAACGAACTTATGGAGAATTTTTTGGGTATATTGGCATATTTCAGAGCATCAGAGTTGTGGTGTTTGCGTACCCAGAGCTCTGAAATCTAGGGATGGTAAAGATTTGAATCCTTTATGGATCGAGCACTGTCGCCGGTAAGTTTGCGACCGACGTGACTCCTGGACTCGCAGCCAGTCTCATCACCCTCGTCCGATTTTCCTTTCACTGCTCGTCTTCCTTCCAGCGTTACGTCAAGTCTTGGGTCGAGACAAAAGCCCAACGTATAACTCTTTTTGAAAGCCGGAACTGACCTGGGAAGACTGCTGTTTGCTGCGGCGGTTCTTGAGACTTGTGGTGATGGCGGGGCTTCCAGTGATGTGCCGCTTCTATTTGCTTTCACAGTAGTCAGTAAGTACCCAACTGCCAGCGATTGATTTATATTTGAATACTGTTCATGCACGAGCTCTCGTTAATGTGCGGATGCATTGAATTGTAACGAAATATACGATCTGATCTTCGTGGTTCACTGAAATTAATTGCAGGTGATATTTGTCCTCGTCATGCATGGAGCTCTGTGCAGGTCGATAGTCTGTCCGCAATATCACACGAATTGCCTCTCTCGTGGCACTATATATCAGGTAAAGTAAACTAAGTTACTGTCTTGTATCGATATCGATCACTCGTTGCCGATCAGTAACTTATTCTTCATGTTAAAGCTCTGTCAAAATCACGGGTTTATAAGGTGAAAGCGGTTTGAAGTAACCTTACCAAAAACAGCGGACAGTCATTAGAATGTACTGGAGGACGTTTTCATACACAGACTGTTCTCATTCAACCAGCGTAAGCTACGAATCTGAGTAATATACTTCCTTTTGAAAATTTATAAAAATTACATACCCTATTCAAAAAATCTAATTTTTTTTTTAATATTCATGATTTTCACTTGCTAATATCATAGTAATATATATTTTTTTAAATGCCTCCAACTATTATGCTGAATTTCTTAAGCGAACGGTTTTGGGTGCTTCCACTGTAACTTAGACACTTAGTCGAAAACTCACTGCAAAAATTTCACTCAGAATCAGCTCTCTTAATTGAATATGAATTGAATATGGCTGTTTCTGTCAGTATTGCATTTTCGGTGGAGAAAATTTTACAAATTTCACGATTGAGTGAAACTGCAGTCGACGACTTGCTGAGTAAGATATTTCAACGCTATTCAGTTGCCCTGTGGGACATGATGTTGTGATCATGTGGCATGTTGCATTGTTGGTTCCATTATTTTCAAGACTCACTGTTGCTTACTTGTGTTATGTGACATGTTGCATTCATTAAATTGTTGGTTCCATTAATTTTTTTTAAAATTTTTTTTTAAAACAAATGAAAGTGATTTCATTGCAGAGAGAAAAAGAAACAAGATCACCAACCACAAGTGGCCTTGCTCAGAAAGCAAAGAAACAAAGCACACATTGCAACTAAGACAAAATGAGCAGACTCAAGACAGAATAATTCCATTAATTTCTTGACTCACTGTTGCTTATTTGTGGAGGCTCCAAACAAGCCATGCACAGTCGACGACTTGCCTTGAACTTCTAGCATTCAAGTGGGCAGTACAGTGGAAATACCCAAAACCGTCCATTTAAGAAATTCAGCATACTAAATAATTTAAATAATATTTTTGTAGTATTAGCAAATGAAAATCATGAACATTCACAGAAATAAAATAAATTTTTTTTGAATATAGTATGTAATTTCTATAAGTTTTTAAAGTGTTGGTTTCCTAGACCACTGTCCGAATTAAATTCAAGCATTATATGACGCCTTAATAAATGGTTAGGGACACATTTAGCAGGGTTGACAAGATGTCCGGACGCGGACACTGTGTCCGCAGCGTCCGCTGACATTTGCGGTCCAGCGGACATAGCGTCCACTTGTCCCCCGTTCGCCTGTTTGCCCGTCTGCCCGATTACGGCCGTCCGATCGACGCGCGGACTAATCTGGTCTGCACGATCTGGGCGTCCGCCTCGTCCGTCCGCCCCGCCCCGCCCGTCCGCTTTCCGATGGCGGTCGGGACGCTGCGTCTGCTAACGTCCGTGCGTCTGGACGTCTGGAAAACGGACGCTATTTTGGGGCGGACGTTGAGATTCGTCAACCCTGACATTTAGTCATAGTCTAAGGTACAGGATAGAGTGATTGCAAGAAACACTTGTCCTTTTTATATGTCTCCTCAATCTCCATGGAGTGTCAAAATTTTAGCTCAAATTTGGGGGTTTTGACCTGTTGTAGGTGGGCTAACATTCTAAAGAGTAAAGACTTCTAATGAGATTTTTGGTAAAAAAATTTATGATGAATGTTTTGTTCACATGGAACCAGAGAGAAGATTAGAAAAATAGATTTTTTCTTTTGATTTTTTGAATTTTTTTACTATTTTCTAGAAATCCAATTCAAAAGCATCTATTTTCTTGCATTTTTTTAGGCCTGAATTTTCTCATAAATACTATTATGAATGCTTTATAAATTATTCATATATTATTGTATTTAAAAAGAATATTCCCAAAGTCACAATACTCTAGAAATAAGGCCATTTTGAACCTAAAAATGTTTTTTGGACAAGTATTTCTTGCAATCACCCTGCAAAAGTGAAGCAAAGCATATTTGTGTTTGTTTTCTAGAGCTAATCTAGCATTGCATCAACTCTTGCTATCATTTTTCTATTAGAATTCTTTTTATTTTTTCTTTGTTTGGTGGCTACTTAAAAAAGGGAGTAATTTTGTAATTCAAATGTCTTAAAAATTTTGGATAAAATTGATTTTAGTATTAAAAAAAAGGCATATTTAAAACAAATAGTGCATCTTGCACTTCTTGATCTTATTGTTGCACTTGAGTACTGGTATTGAATGTGCATGCAAGCATCTATATTAATAATTTAACCTATTAATTTACAAATAAAGAACTTTGGTGTTTACCTTGGGCTATGTGAAATATGAGTTCATTTGTTCAAGACCATACACCAAAGTCTAAAGGACTAAAAGAAATAGTTCACTAAATTGACACACAACATATTGGCTTTCTAATAATATAATGGTTGCATGTTTTTTAAGCAAACTTGCAATTAAAAATCTATTCATTTATATTTAATAGTAACATAATTAATTTGGTATTCATTGAGTAGGTGAGTATTTAATAGATTAAATTGATTAATTGCTTAAACTAGGCATGAACTAGGGAAGTTGTAAAAGGTAAGTAAAATATGTTAAAATAACATTTGTGTTAAGATGATTTGCTTTAATTTACCCCAAGTACAAAATAAACCTCTTTTATAAAATTGGAGGGGTGGGTAGAGAGCCTTTGTCCTAAAGAATGCATTTCTATGCAATTAAATTCTTCTATCTCTTACAAGAATTCAATAATTTTGCATAGAAATGCCTCTCTTTACTTTTCATAAATTAGATAGTAGGCATAATAATAGAGGTTATTTCCATCATTCTTGAATATAAATTAATTGTAAATCTTAAAGACCTTCTATCTAACTACCTTTCAAGGATATTAACCAACTATTTTGTGATTATATTGAAATATAATCTACTAGGCATAAGACCAAGTAGTTATGTAGTTAGTGGTAAAATAGTTGGCATATAAAATGTATGTTTAATCCCTAAAGGACCAAACTGCATTTTTTCACAATATAGCAAGTTTGGGTAGCTCAATATGAATGGAATTTTTTTTTCTTTGAAATTTTTACACAACATGTGCCCAAGTAATAGCTTTAAGGCCCAACAATTTTTATAACTTTTGAGTACATGGTTCAAAAGTCATTGCATGTTTGCATGATATGTAATTTTCAATACCTGGGGACAGTCCAAAAATTTCTTTATATGTATATATATGGAAAGCTTTGAATCATTCCATTTTAATTTTTGAGATGAAAGTTATTAGGTGTTCAAGTTTGTAGGCAATCATAGTTTATCGGAAATAAACTTTGAAATCCTTTATTTAACTCAATTTTCAAAATTTTTGGAAAATAAAATAAAACCATAGGATGTAAATTGTTTATTACTACATGACAACCGTTGATATTGTCATTTTTCAATTTTATCATTAATTTCTTAACAATTTAATGTTTTGAATCATTTTCTACTTCTTTCTACTTACTATTTTTTTCTATATGTTATACAATTCCAAATGATCTAAACTTTTTCAAGCATGTAGCCAACTTGCCTTGAAGAATTTATGTAAGGAGTTAATACCATTTTGGACATTTTTTCATACAAATGTAATCTTTTGAAGTGTAAACCCAAAAAAGGATTTTTGTCAATTCAAACGCTACAATCTTGCAATCTACAAGGTGAAAATTTATGAATTTTTTTCCATCTTTTCAAACTAGCATAATACAAGATCCTATGGTTACATATTTCCAAAAATATTTTTCTTCTAAAATTTGGCACTTATATTAGAAATGGCAGTTTTAGAACATTTCTAATGAGTCTTTGACCTTCGGAGGTTAAAATCAAAAGCAATCAATTCAATTTCAAGAAATTGATTTTTTCTATCATCAATAGAAATTATGTCTATCCCATTTTGAAAGATTATTGCAATAATAAATAAATAAAAATTATTTTTTCAAATTAATAAAATTATATATATATATATATATATATATATCCCTGGAACGCCCAAGGAGCCATTTCATGGCTTTTGGATGATTTCAGGTGGTCAAAAGAAGACCTCAACAGTAGATTTTTCATCCAATGGAGTTTTTGGTCTATTTGATGTTTATTTCCATATAATTGAGAAGTAATGAAAAAAAACGGATGGCAAAATTTGCCATTTCAGTGTATTTTGGAAAATTGAGTAAATCTGAAATTTCTCCTTGAAAATGAATTTTTTTGAGTTTGAGTCCAACGAATGCAATGAAGGTCTTCTACTCTAGTTTCTACTCCAATTCGAATTTTGGAAAAATTTGTAAAATTGAATATTTTATTATAATTTGAACTTCAACTATATTTTTAATGAGAATTAAATGAGAATTATATAATGATACGGAAACTGAATTTACACCATGATGTTTTTCACTGTAATGTACACACATTGTGAAATTTTCAGATTTTTTGAGATAATTTTTTATTTGATATGATTTTTTCTTCACTTTTTCTCAAAAATTTGCAAAAAAAGAAAAATTCTCAAAAAAATTTAAAATTTTCATGAAGTATAGAAAACATGTAGCTTCATTTCTAAAAAATAAAAATAAAAATTTTCATACACATCTACATACAAAGTGGCAACAAACTAAGTGAAGACAATGCCATGTGAAACCAGTGGCCATAGGCCCAGGCGTTTCAAGGATATATATATATTTGTGTGTGTACACACTTCAAATGATATTCTAGTATTAATAATAAAAATTGTAATAAAAAAATGAACTTAAAATCATTACATCATACTTGAAAGATTGTTTTACAGATGCTTTTTAGCAATGCAAGAATTTGTATATTAGTTTTAAAGTAATATAATTATTTTTTTTTCAAAAATAGAAGTGCAAAACAATTTTATATATTGATACAGTATAAACTATTATTTTACAATGTTATACATTAATTTCTTCAAAATTGAAGTTGTCAATGAATTTTTGAATTTTTGTGATTCTAAAATATTTAATCTAAGATTATGAACAACTAACTTGTGATATATTCAAAGAACAATCCTGAAATAAAATTGAAATGATATAATTCCTTGAAAGTTTTATCAAAGCTTTTGAACAATTCTAAGTTTTATTTGATTAAAATAAGTTCCTAAAGGTTATAGTCATAACAACAAAAAAAATGAATTCAAAATGTTAATCCCAAATGAATAAGAAATTTAATGAAATATAAATATGCAAACCAACTTTATTCAAAATTGTTTCTAAAATTTCATACATGTACTAATTTATGTTATTATTTTTATTAAAGTATATGCAATTTTAAATTTATTTTCAAATTTTGATATTTCTATAGAACTTTTGATTGAATAGAAATTTAATCAATAGACTATATAAACATATAAATTCAAAAATTCAAAAAATTGACTAATACTCCATAATGCTTTAATCTTGAGAGTCACAACTATTCAAATTATGAAAAGTTTATAATTTGACTATTTAATATGACAATTTATCAGTAAATTAAATTGAAATATTATTTTCTAATCAATTTAATATTCAGTTAACTTGGATTTTCAAATTGTTTCAATTTAATGCATTGTATTATTGACAAGATTATTTTATATAATAAAAATGATATATTTAAAATTTTAATCTATAAATGATTTGAACTTTATATTAAAAAAAAATGTCACTAAATTTTAGTGAGAAATATTTAATTATGATCTAACAAAAATTATATATTTTGTAATTTATAAGTCCATTCAAATTTTAAGTATAATAAAGATATAAATTTGAAATGTAATCATTAATAATTATAATGGGCAAGATTAGATATTCTATTTAAAAATAATTTTTTATAAATTTAAAGATGGAAGAAAAAACTAAAAATCTAGAAGTAGAGGTGGTCAATGAAGAGGGTGATTGTGAAGAAGAAATAATTCCAATTGAACTTCAGCCTTGGAGTGATTTTAATTTTTTTAATCAAAAAACAAAAGAAGAAGGTGATTTATGGAATGACTACACACCACATCAATTAGGAATTATATTTACAAATGGTCCTAGTGAATTGCTTCATCAAGCATAAAATAAATTACAACGAGGTATTACAATTACATTTGACAATGACAATCCACAACTAAATAAACTAAATCATTGGGATCCTTTTGAGTTAAAAAAATAAAGAAAAAAGATTATATCATAATTATTCTCCAATAATTTTAGATGCTAAATCTAGTAATTTTGAAGTTCTAGCTTTTTTTCCACCTTTGCACAATCGGAAACAAATTCAAGGATGTTGGTATACAATGCCAAGCTTAGCCTTTCTTCCAATTGGAATTAAAAGAGTTATTGGTGGTGATGGAAGTTTACTTGTATGTGATGGAGGAATATTATGGACAGGGGTTTTAGAAGAGTCTAGTGAATTGTCGCCTTTGACCACTCGACCTCCTCTCATCCTTGGAAGAAGGCCAATTCCAATAGAAGCAAAAAAATGGTTGAGAGATAATTATTTACTCGGACAAAGCATTATGTTTATTTGCAATCCAATAACAAATGAGTTCATGTATTTTCCACCATTTAATAGAACCATGACATTGAATGCAAAAGCAGCATGCATTAAATATTTAGATTTTGCAGAACTACAACTACCTATACAACCACCTAAAGAGCCTATTAGTAATGATGATCCAAATGAAAAACTTTATGGTGAGAGTGTAAGTGAGAACATTGAAGAAATTGTAAGAAAAGCTTCAAGAAGAGGTACAATATTAGAAAAGAAATTGTCTAGGAAGATGAGTATGCCATTGGGAAATGTAAGTACTTTAGGAAGAAGAACAAGTACACATGCAAATTTAGATGATGAATTGGATGATTTAGATGTTGAAAATGAAATGCAAAACAATCAAAGATTGTCACAACGACGATCATCACTCTATGCATTTGAAGATGTACATATGCCACAAGAAGTTGAAAAGATCATTGAAGGTAGATTTCAAAGATTACACAGGTTATACTTTGAATGCTTTGGCCGCATACCAATAGTAACCCCTTCTTCCACTCGTCACTACGTTGTGGTTATTATGGGTTATCAACAAGAAATGAAGTTTGATGGATATGAATTACATCAAATTATATGTTGTGTTTATAAATCTAAACAACAAGATCAATGGTCTTATATACGTCCTATTCCATATCCATGTTGAACAATGCAAAATGATGTTGGTCAAATAAGCCTTGCCATGTTAACAAGTCTTGTAAATAAAGAGTGGATGGCGGTGTGTTTTGGTGCAATAGTATTGGGAAACATCAAACAAGCCATTGTGAAAGAAGAACACCAATATCGAGTATTAGAAAAAGGATGAAAAAGTACATAATGATCTTATAGAAGCTCCAGCAATCTTTTTTCTTTCAGTAGTTCCAAATGATGATACCGCGCTTCTGTTTCCATTCCATCCAGAAGGTTATATAGAAAACGAATTAAGTTGTCCGATTATACTTTAACCGTTTGGTGTAAAGAGTCCGAAGATCATAGTTGCAGTAACAAGGAAACTACATCATGCTGATAGACTTTTTCTTTTCCAAGTAGAGATTGAGCACAATGAATTTAGTGATAATCCAAAACCAAGTGGTCAATTTTTGTAGATCTCAGAGACACCTCCATGTGTGTATCATAATCTATTTTATACCAAAGAATTTACAAATAAGCCCTTTGAATCATCTGCTGGTAATGGTTTGATTTGTATTAAGTCAATAGATGGACAAAGATTAGGAATATATGACATGTATACAACAAGATAGTGGATTGAAGATTTTCACAAGTTTCGATCAATGGGACGGAAACAAAAACCATTTCAACTTTTGGATGTGTCTTCATGGGAACCAAATTTTCATCAAAGGGTTGAATATGACTCTAAATATATTGGTGGAAGATCAGATCCAAAACTTAAATCTTTAGATTTTTTTTAAAAAAACTCCCAAAATAAATACAAAAGTTGTGGAAAAATAAAATTTTGAATGTGATATTATTAAACTTGATAATAAAAAAAAAGAAATTTAGATGAGTTGGTATCCTTGGAATGCTAGGCTAGTCACCATAAAAATCATCTTTTGGGGTACCATGTAAATCATTTGATTTAAAAAACACTAAAACTACTCATTGGAGGTTAAATTATAGTGCAAGACTTTCCATTTTTATTCAAAATTCCAAGGATGAACATTTGCACTATTGTCTTATATAGAAGGATTATTTATCAGCCATTAGACACTTTTAGGACACTACATCATTACACGGTTAAATTTGGTCAATGAAGTCAATATGTCAATACATTATGAATTGGTATTAAGCCTAATTTTATATTGTTGATCAAATATATTGACTATGTAAGTAGTCACTTCATGTACTTTATCAATTATCTATCATAAACAATCATACTTACTATTCCTTAAAAAAGACAAACCACAAGCTATGAAGAAGTTGAAATCTGGCTAGAAGAGAAAGAAAATGAAAATGAGGGGTCTACCTAGACAAGTCTATCATATGTTGGTACAAATGTGGATACAAATATACACATAGGTATGGATATGGATACATAGGGACACTTAAACTTGTATAAATATAGACATTTCTATAAGAGAGATGTTGATATTGTTGTTGATACAAGTGCTAGTTATCCCATATCTATTGGTGACTATTCGAGTTGACAATAGTATTTGAAGTTATCCTAAACCTTGAAAAATATAATTAAAAAAATTAGGCAAAGGTACTTGGCTTCAAGTTTGTAAATCAATTGAGGCTTTGATACATTGAGTGATTATCTACTCATTGTTCGGTCAAATCTACTAGATATTATCTTAACTTTTCTATCAATGAACTACTCAAGTCAAGTTGATTAGTGTATTGCCCTTGCAAGGATAACCTTAAGTTCTTTCATTTATTTTGGAATTATAAAAATTTGCAAAATGTTTTAGGTTGATGCAAGAAACACATACTAATTTTGTTAATTGTCCCAATCATCAAAGCCTATCCAAGTTCTAAGAAAAAGTGGAATTTGTAATCCTTTAGGAGATAATTTCATTTCCCCCCCTCAAGAAAACCTTGTATTAGTTACTTTAAATGCATAATTGAGATTTTTAGGATAGAAATTGATCTACATGTGAAGCATTGTTTACATCATTCCAATAAATAATTCAAAAGTTATAAGTTTTCTTAAGATTTCAATGTCAAACTAGGGAAATATAAGTATATTCTAAAAATCATTAATAATTTCATTTAATTGGATAAATTTATGCCTACTCAAAAACATGTGAACCATTTAATTCCAAATAATGAGGTGTAAATTACGAGGAGTTTTATTTAGCATGCAATAAAAGTAGAAACAAATATAAAGTTTTTTTACAATTGATTTTTAAAATTCTTTAAAGAAAAAAGGAAAAAAAATCTTTTCTAGAAAATTCTCACCATTTCTTGTAAAGTTATTAGTGGTTTAGTTTTTTCTTTTCATCTTGCATTACCTTCCACTTTTTAATTTTTTTAAAGATTAATATGAAAAAATGGTTAAATATTTTTTAGATATATTTCCAATCTATTTTTCCAACTATTGATTGAATTACACAAGTTTTGAATTTTCAAATCTTTTTCTAAGACTATTGAAAGACCAAACTACACCTTTAAGAAGGGCTAGATTAAACTACTTTTTGAAGTTTCGGCACATTGAACTTGCAATAATTGGTGAAGATTTTTATTCTAAATTCTTTGAAGTATGTAGTTGAACAAATTTTTAGCTAGAGGGTCTTGCTATTGTATTTGTTAAAGAATAAATATAGATGAAGATTTTAGTTGGGTTTGGGTACAAATATTTTGAAGCAATTTTGAATTGGAAGCTAGTATGATACAAAAAATAATAAATCTCCAAAAATTTGGGTTTGTAAAAATACTTCTCTAAAAATCATATATAAAAATGAATCAATTATATATTCTTGGTATTTATATCTTCAAAAATTATAAATAGAAAATTAATTAATTAAGGATAAGTTGTTTTCTACACTACTAGTAATGCTCAATAGAAGGTTTGATAGTCATGTTTGGAGGTGGAGACTGTGACAATGGGAGTTTTCATACAAATATTGGAGCTCAAAAAGTACTAGACTTTTGCATGAAATCATTTTTTTCATTGATATTTTTAGGTAATTCGATTGTGATTCCACTTACAATATAGAATCTTTTGTGAAATATCGGCTAGAAATTTGAAAAAATGAATTTTCAACAGTGGACAACTAGTTTAGAATGATACAAAAAAATATGCACCATGATGTTTGACACTATAAACTTGAAGAAGTTTTCAAGTTTTTTGAGTATCAATTGCATTTGATATGAATTGTTTTACTCTTATTTAATAATCATGGTAATTTTTTCCAAAAAATAATTATAGGCTCATCTTTTGAAGATTAAAAGTCTTTAAAATGTAGTTGACATGGAAGTCTTAGCAACTGTAAACTCATTATGCTTGGATTTTGGAGGTATATATTGACCAATAGCTAGAATCAAATACTATATTTGTTTATATAAAAATCCAAAGATTTGGACTCTATAGTTGCAAAGTGTGACCTTTCAACTTTATATTTTTTGAATCCAAATTCCAATCCATATTTTTATAGCCTTTGTTTTAGAAAATTATTGAACACCAAAGATTCCCATTGGTTCCTTTAAAAAACTTTTCAACTCCTTTGATTAGGAAGACTTTAAAGTCTCTTATGAGCTTCAATTTTAGTCATGTGATTTTGAAGTTCCATTTTTTCATTTTTCATTTTTTGAGGTTTCATGCTACCATTTTTGTCATGGCTTCACTCTACCATTTTCTTTGTTGTGACTTTAATTGGATCCCATGGTCACAAACTAAATCCTATATTTGTCAATGGTTGAACTCCAAAGGTCACTCTAAAAATTGATTAAACTAGTTCCAACTAAAGGTTCTTGTTAGAATTTTATAACAATTTGAATTTTAGGTCTATAATTATGAAGTCCTTATTTTTTTAATTTTAGAATAATAGAGTCAAAAAATTGCACCAAAAATGTTCTACACTATTTTATAAACTTAATTAAATATTTAAAAAAAATTTAGCATCAATTGCATTTGATATGGATTGTTTTGGCACTTTTCATTCAAAAATTCACATTGATTTCAAATTCACATAGTATGATGGAGTTGTCCTCCACTATAACTTTTGAAGCATGAATTGGATGAAACTTGAATTTTTTTATTGGAGATAGATGTCTCCATTGCAATCCTATCACTTATTATAAAAAAAATTTAAGAAACATTTTATATTTAAAAGTCTATTTTGTTAATTTGTCATGCTTTTAAATTTAGAGATTTAGAGTACTATTGAGTACTAATGATGTAGAGTGGAAATTTATGTGGTCTATTTCTATAGAACACGAATATATTTCTACCAAAAGGCATCTAAGAATATGATTTTGTATCCTCCACATTCGTACTCTTTGAACATTGGAGATGGTTTTAATCTCATTCTTTTAATAAAATCACTTTAGCATGAATTCCTTACAATTGGACAATTTTTAGTTTCTTTATAAATTATTTTCCCTATTTATTACATATTAAAATGTCAAAGTACCTATTTTCTTATGATTTTGCACTTTTCTAGTTCCCCTACTTACAATTTTTTTCTATCCTTATCCTTAGTGAATTTATCATCTTCTCAAAGGTTTATAAATTGGCCATATTTCTATATAAAAAATGAATTAATTTTAAATTATACTAGGAAAAAGGCATGAAAATTGCCAACTAATAATACAAAATTGATCCATCATTCTTTCAATCACTCATAATGAAAAATAAATACAAAAAATCACATTCCTAGGCACTTGCAAATGAAGTTTGAAAAAATAGTAGTAGTCCCGTCTTTTGAGTGTTGTAAGTTTGTAGACTTTATTTGACATAGAAATCTTGGTGACTGTAAACTCTTTATGACTTTGAACTTTAGAGGTGTATATTGACCAATAGTCAATGTTGAACCCTATATTCATCAATACAAAAAACTTCAAAGATTTGAATCTCATTGATTGGCTTAAAATACTTTTAACTCTCAAATTTTATTTTATTTCAATTTTTTTTGCCTTTGTTTTGTAAATTAATTGAAATTCAAAGGTCTCCATTAGTTCCCTCAATTGAAAAGATACTATGGCTTCAATATTAGTCTTGTGACTTCAAAATTTCAAAATTTCATCTTGACTTCATTTCATTTTTGTTGTCGTGCCTCAATGGTATTCCCTGGTCTCAAAGTAGATCTTATATATGTTTGAATATGCCAAGGGATTAACTTGTTTGGGATTATACTATATTTTTATTCAAGGTGAGGAATATTTGTTGTAGTCAGTAATAATTGCCTAGTTGATACCACTAAGTAATATACCCTATGTCTTATAAAATAAAATTCATCTTTGTATACCTCCTACCTTAGATCAATGATCAGGAATTTCTTAAAGTTCTTCTAGTTGATTTCCTCCTTCTAAGAACATAGACTATTTTTTTTTATCAATGGTCATTAATTGCATCTTTTCAATTACAAAAAGCATTGGGTTATTTTCTACAATATCAATTTCTCACTAGCTAATTTCTTCCAAATTAAAATTGACATCAATTAAATTGTTAGATTCTTGTAATGTAACAAAAAAAAAAATTCCAAATAGAATGTACTAATTTATGTTACATCCTTGGCAAGAATTTAATCTAGCATAGTCCTTCACCATTTGAAGGCCAAAGATCTTCCCAACTCATCTAAGATGGAGTTAAGAATAGTAATGAAAGTTTGCATGAAATCAAAGTTTTCACCTTCTTCAGATGTTCTTTTGCTGCCTCAATGAGGAATCCCTTAGGATTGGAATATAAATAAAATGTTCATAGGGTACAATGTGCAACTAACCTTATCTAATTCCTAAAGGAAAAATGATTCATTATTTGAAAACAATTAATTTAACTTGTCATAATTTGAAAATTATAATTCATTTGAGGCCATATTCATATCATCAAAATCAATGAAGAATATTGTATGTGTAGGTCCAACCAAAAAAAAGTCACCACATTACATACCTATTCAAATTTTTACCAACAAAAATGTCTCATTGGTTTGGTTTTTAAGGGACTAATAGTTTATATTGAGATTCTAAGCAAGATCCCACTACAAGAGAAAGGTGTGTTTTAAGTATAGTCCTAGTAGTATAGTCTTTTTAGTTATGACCTTTAAGGCATCTTTTTAGTAAAATTTTACTAAAAAGATGCCTTAAAGGTCATAACTAAAAAGACTATACTACTAGGACTATACTTAAAACACACCTTTTTTGTATTGAGATTTCTACAAGAGCTTAAATAGACTATCAGAAGTCATTAATCAAAGCCATGAATTGCACTTGCATTTTCAATATACATTTTATGCTATCACCCAAATTCCTTAACCCCTAAAGGACCAAGGGTGTTTGAACATAATTCTTGTTTTCTTGACTAGCTCTTGGAACAAGCCTAATTCCTCATGTGTGTAGAATTATTTTGATGATTTCTACTATTGAAATAAAAGAAGACTCATGTAGATTTTCTATAGAAAAAAATCAACAAATTTGTACAATTTTTGAAAAAATGACATCATTGACAAGATTAATGAAAAATGTTTGGTTAGGGGGTACTTTGTACGTATGCTAAAATCGTAATGCTAAAATTGGAATGCTCAAAAGTGCTCCAAAAACTCTGATTTTTTTCCCACATGGACATATCATCATGGTATTGATGTGTAATTTTTTTTCAAATCATTTTGAAGTGTAGAAAGAAAGATGTGAGGATGTAAAGTGACAACACCAAGTGCCTTTTATATTCTCATAAAATTCCCTCCAAATTTAGCACACTTGATAATTTTTTGATTGGATTGCACCAAAAGATTCAATGGAAAAAATCATATAGGGTCTTTTTGTTGTTCACAAATTGTAAGGCAGGTTCACATTTCGAATTTTCTACAAATGTAGTTGTAGAAGCTAAATAGCTAGCTTATGGTCCTTTAGGGGTTAAAACCAACCAACAATTTTGGCCTAGTTGTTAAATTTTCTAATTCAATATTTTATTCCCCAAGGTTGATACTCATGTATGACACTCACCTTGTTAAAGTATTAGCAAGTGAATATTATTCCATTGCAGTTGGAATCTTCCAAGTGTTGAAAGGAGGTGGATAAAATATCCTACAATTGGGGGGGAGTACTGAATTAATTTCTAGCCCTACAAAATTCCTTTTGATTTTGCATCCTTTGTTTTCAAAATGCAACTAGGTTTTCTTCCACTTCCCCAACTAACTTCAAACTAGCTACCGGGTTTTTTTTATCATTGCGTTAGATATCATAATGTCTAAATTTTGTAAATCCTTTGTATATATATTTCTTTTTTAAAGATATTAAAAAGAAACCAAGAATACCTTCACTGGGGAAAAAAACAATCCTACTCATAATGCATCACAACATACGACTTCTTTTTGATTTTAACCATTCTAATTTTTTAGAATTTGCAAACTCTTTAGATAAGTTAGAAAATATATTAATACTTACAACAAAATACTTTGAAATTCAACATTTTTCTATAGATCTAACTTATATGAGACCTTTAACTTGAATATATGTTCCTTTTATCCTTTAGAGCCTTGTGCTTAAACTATACATGTACTATACATGTTCATTTTCATACCTACAATTGAAGGTTTAAAAAAATTAAAAACAAAACAAAATGCACCTCATAATATATAGATTTCATAAATAAAAAATTGAAAGTTTTGTGATCATAGACTAATACATTACTTTTACAAATATTTGATTTGATTTTTTCAATATAAATGCATCCTTTTGAATTTTAAATAATGCATAAAGAAATTCTTGCTACATTTATAAATCACTCAATGATGTAGTGCAATACCTTCAATATGTGCAGTTTTTCATATTTTAGTTATTAATAATGTAGAAGATTTATTATAATGGTTATTTTGATAAAGAATGCAAAAGTCGAGTATAATAAACAAATTCTTATAGTGCTTAAGCTTCATACAATATTTGATAATCATTTTTTCCAATTAATGCCATTATTGGACTAAGATGTACAATTTATGGAAATGTTTGTCAATAAAAAATAGATTTCTACATGTTTAATTTTGCAAATCATTTGAAATTATGGATTAAGTTAGCTATCCCAATTAAACAAACAAAAATGGTTGTTTCAAGGATTTCAAATAAAGAACATCATTGGAATTTTAAATCTAAAGGACATAAACCTTGGAATTATTGGAATTGTTTGATGTTTCTATTACCAAGTGTATTGAAATCTCAAAATGTAGGCTACGAAGATTACAATGGAGATAATATTAAGTTCAAGAAGACTTATCAAATGCAAATTTTGAATACAGATAAACAACTAGGGTTTGTTAGTATGGCTTCAATAGAATCAATACAATCAATTATGGGATGCTTTAAGCTAGCTCCTAACTTGCACACAAGGGCTGAATTAAGAAAAGGCAATGATGACAAAGAGCCAAGTAAAAACTATGTAAGTATTCCCTCATGAATTTTTCAACATTTTATTATTCTCATATGAATATTATCAAAAGTGAAGTTTTGTTGATGAAATGCGATAAACCTTTTTACAACATTCACTATTTAACTTAAAGATTAAAAAAAATCTATCAATAAAATCACTAACCTTTAATTCAAGATAAACACATTATTTCTTACAATTTAAAAAAGTTTCAAATAAAATTCAATTGAGTTCAATAATAATTATTTCAAGAAGCATTGGAAGTATTAAATAATCCTATTGCAAGTGTAGGATCCTAGCAATGAAGTGGAACAAGTACATGCTGCAAATGTTGTTCAAAATATCATCAAAAGACATGCTATTGTTGTCTTCTCAAAGTCTTATTGCCCGTAAAGATTCAACTCCTTTATAGAAGTTTGTAATATTGCACTTAGATCCTACTGCCCATTGAAGACATCACAATACTGACTACATTTTAGAATTGACAAAAGTTTGAAATGAACCTTGACAAATTATTATGTTATTAGTATTTAAAAAAGGTGAATAATTCATGAAGTAGTCAAGTTAATTTGTTTTCTTGAATCAACAAAGTATTTTTTTCCTATTCAAGTTTTATATCAGGGGTCTATTGCAAAATCTCATTTTTTTTCATCAAAATTCTTAAAGATGAGCTTCAAATATTCTAGATATTTGAAAAAATTGTGTTGCAAATTCATTTTAATTTTTTGTAGAGTACTTTTGGAGACAACTTATATTGATTTTTTCACTTTCAAATTCATAAACCCCTTATAATCAAACATTACAATCTTTCAATCCATATGTGATGTTGTTGAGTTTTTTTATCCAAATGACCTTTAATACATCTAGTATATGATTATATGGTTGTAATTTGAAAAAAAATGTTAAACCTTGTCAAAGCTTTAACTTTCCATTTTAACTAGAATATATTCCAAGGATCTCCAAAAAAGCCTTGGACATTAGAGATTATATGTGATTTTTATGAATATATAAATAAATATATGTGTATATATATATATATATACATATATTTTTGAGTGAAGATATGAAATTTATTTGCAAACTTAATATATATGTGATTATAAGAATATATGCAATATACTAATTTTTTTTTACTTCAAGAAAAATAAATTATATTGATAGAATTTGTTGTCATTGGATGATACTCTACTATGTATATGCTAATGATGAAAATGATGTAGGTTTTGTAAAAAGGCACAAACTATATTTTTAGAACAATTTGTTAGACCCTATATTGTAGAACTCGATTTACGAGGTACTTTCTAAATACTTCAATTTCATTTGATTAGTCTAAATCTTAAGATATAATTTATATAACTACTACACATTCATGATTACAAAATTCTTAGGTAGAATTTTATTTGAATTTTATATTGAAAATTTATAGTGTATTCATAAAAAATAATCAATTCTTAAAAGAATATCTTTAATGTTCATCCAACTATGTTCACTACTTAGGTGATGGAGAATACATTCAAGATGTCTTGCTACAAATAACAGGACGAAGAACAGTTCCGCAAGTCTTCATTTATGGTGTTTTTGTAGGTGGTTGCAATGGTAATCCTTCTAATATTGTGCATGTCTTATAATATAAAATGACAACAATCTTAACATTCTTAACGCAGAGGTTTGCTATGTTAATTCACTAAATACCTAGAAGATGTTTGCATCTTCTAGGTACATAGTGACAAAAGAGTCAATTTGAGAGAAACCACACAT
Organism: Pseudoscleropodium purum; assembly: GCA_963969395.1. NCBI lineage: Eukaryota > Viridiplantae > Streptophyta > Bryopsida > Hypnales > Brachytheciaceae > Pseudoscleropodium > Pseudoscleropodium purum. The sequence goes on along the minus strand of OZ017804.1, from coordinate 11,676,876 downwards.
GATTTAAAAAAAAGGTTCATATGGCATTATTCCATTGGATGTTAAGCTTTTTTGATTTTTTTTAAAAGTACACACGTGATTTTCCTATTGGTTGTAAAACTTTAGAGCCAACCCATGTGTGAAATGAATTCATGAATTTAAATTTGCATTTCACACCCCAATTACCCATCTTTGTATTCCTAGAAAACTGTGGAACTTGCAAACCACATGGAATATATTTGTATTTTTTTCTTGTGAATATGTATGTTTATGGTATCTTCATTCTATATTTGTATTTTGTAGGCATATCCATATATTTAATTTATATTTTGTAGTCTAAAATCATATCTATATTATGTATTCTTATTTTGTAAATAAATCCATGTATATATTTTGTATTTTATAGTTTGAAATTGTATTTGTATTCTATAACTGTATTTGTATTACATATCCAAATTTGGATGGCCAAGATCGTTTGTTCCATACATCAATGACTTTGGTTTTTTCCAAAGATCAACGGTATTTAGGGGGAAAGAGAATTTTTTTTAAACTTTGATGAATGGCCCTTGATTTTTCCAAGGATGGGGGGGATAGAATTGAAACATAAACATCATGTTCACATCTTTTGGGTACATAGTAGAGGGTTAGACAATCTCCCCTTAAATCATAAGTAGAGTGAAGTATTTCTTCTAAAACAGTTTCGGGTTTTTTTAAGTCCCTTTGGATCCTATGAGGAGAGTTTTTCTTTTAAGTTATAGCGAAAGCCGAGGTAGCCCCTAGTGTCAACCTCACATATTAGAGAAGACAAATGCCCCCTCCAAGCCAACAATGCTAGTATGTGAGTATGGAATTGCAAGAATATGAGCCTTAAACACAAATATAAGTAGATATCCTACAACCATTGAAGGTGTTTATACCATAAACATCTATAATATAGGTACCCTATAATCATGGAAGGTTTTCATAATATAGCCTCCTATAATGTAGGTATATATTCTTTTAAGCTCATGTACTCATGATTCTAAGTTCACATAATAACCCTCCTCTCTTCATCTCTTTTGCACCCCTATAGAGGTTAAGAACATTCAAATGTTATGATAACATTAGCAAACGATGAAGTGTAGGATTATGACATTCATCAAATTAACCCCATTTCAAGAATTTTTATTTAATTTGACTTTTAGAGGCAACCAATAATTGTTTATAGACTTGGGGCTGAATTAAATGAGACATAACCCATGTAACCTTGTAATAAAATCCTTTTACAATAGAAGAAGATATCATATTACATATTTTTAATAATAAAAATATGATTTGAAAGTTACTTAAGGATATAGTAGCAACTTCCAAAGTGCATTAAAAAAAATTTCAACATTTAAAAATTTATGCAAATGGACCTTAACATTTGTAGTCTAACTAGCCAAATTTGGTCAATTCCATAGACTTAGAGCATTTGCTTGCCCTTAATTTACTTTAAACTCAACACATATACCATAAATCCCTAAAGCATATGATATAAGTGATAACAAAATCCAAAATATTACAAGCTTCTAAATCTTGTTCCAAGAGACAAAATCTAATTACAAGATTATTTTCTTTAGTCCTTTTTCACCCTAAAACAATGGGCCTATCCTAGTGCTCATTATTCAATTATCCACCAACTAAATGAATAAGGGCATTCCACATTCCTACAAAATTGTTGAAAGTCAATCATTACACAATTTCTGTCTTCTACATTCTTGGAGAGTTAAGAATTAATTAATCCATTATTGCTTGAATTAAAAATCAAAAAGCCACTTAGAAAACCACAGCTTATAATAAAAACTCCCACAACACTCTTACCATTAAGAAAAATATGGGATACAATTTCTTTATTCCTATTCATATATTTAGCCATGTCTTTCTAAACGATTCATTTCAACTATGGAAAAAAGCACTTTTGACATTCAGGAGTTAAGAGACCATATTATGTATATTTCTGTGTAAATGGTAAGAGTTTCTAAGACAAACTCCGGTTTGCTATCAACATATTGTTCCATATGCTCAATTTTATCCATCCAGTCAGACACTTGAGCATAATCTGATAGAGCTCTCCTTCAATGGTGGCAGATTTGGTAGACATGAAAGAAAGCGGTAAACTTCACGAGCTCCTAAAGCAAATGCCAACGCCTGACTACTATAAACCTCAGAAATAAGCTGGTCACTGATCTGAAGCTTTTTCCCGGTCTCTCACATCATCACAAATATTCAATCAACCAACTATGCAGGTACCTTCAAAACGATAGTTCATGCAACACGCCAGGACTAGAATTCAAAGATCTGTTCAGGTCGTTGCCAAATGATACAAGCATTAACTAAACTGGCAGAGCTCACAAAATTGAGCCTTCCAAACCTCCTCAATGGTGTAATTACTTCAGAAGTTTAAGACTATGGTACCGAATGAGTACTAAACAATGCACAGCTAAAACGGAGGTGGCTCAACAGAAGTACTCAAATTCATATAAAGAGATAGTGTAGTCGTGAACTAGAATTACAGTATCTGTAATATCAACTCTGTTTCACTGACCTCTCAGCGTGCTGTTTTCTCCAGTCAATGACAAGTTTAACCACATGCCATAACCCACCGTTTGCGAAATGAGGGACACTGACCCGGCCCCAAAGAGGAAGATATGGGCCGATTAACTTGAGCGTTCCAAAAAAAGCGCCCAAAAAAACCAGGTTCCACGGCACCTGCCCAGCCTGTACACGACAAAGTCAAGCAATTCATCAGTCAAATACAAAAAGCAGCTCACCAAATCTCTGAACGAACAAGGTAGAGGATGCTACTTGCATCCCTTTAAACATTTTCTCATAATTGGGAGATGCATTAGAGCTGCGGAGGGATCTAGGGTATGGTTACTCAAGAGCACACCAATTTATCACCATGTAAGAATTTCTTATGCAATTTCAAAGTGGGAGGTTGTAGCAACCACTATAAGTGACAGTAGACAACCCCCCTTCCCATTCAAAGATCAGTGGCCATAGAAATTCAGCTAAGTCATGCTGACACGCATATCGCTAATAACGGCTTTAGTATACTCTACCTTAATAGTAATTTCACAAACATAGCGTTAATATCGATGTGACAACATGTGCGTGAGAAGAATACATATAAAACGAAGAACTGAGCAGAACAAGCCAAGGCGTACTCACTGCCCAACATCTGTACTTAGAATTCGGTTGCATTGCAAATTTACACACATCTACAGGAAAAATTTCAGAGATCAGGAAAGATCCGGAGGTTACCTCCATGCCTGAAAAAAGCTCCACAGCAGTTTCCTTCATCATTCCCGCAAATGCAAATCCACCAATCATACCAGCAGGAACAATGAGCACCCTCTCCTGCATGAACGCGTAGGAGAGCTCACTAAGCATCGACACTGCTAAAACGGGAATTGCCAACCATTTTCCAACAGTCCAAAACTGGTGTAGCAGCCTCTGGAGAAACAAGCTTCCAGCGGTAGCCCACGGGAAAACCCTAATCGGCTCCGGAGCTTTAGCCATAATATTCGAAATCAAATTCTTTTGTTGACTCCCGTTCCCATTCTTGTCAAATTCTTGACTGCCAAAGGTGGAAGATACGCATTGAACGAGAGGCCGAGAGCTTGACGAGTGTGAGAGGTGGGGTAACCGCTGCGATTGAAGCCGCTGACCTCGAAGAAAGACCGAAGGCTGCAAATGCAAGAAACATGCAATAAGAAACAAAACCCAAAAGGTCTGAAAACGCAAGACAGTATTAGCAAGCACAAGCATGACACTTCAAAAATGAGTACCACGAGTAGCCAATTCCACACAGCAATACCATTCAGTTAAAAGAAAGGTGGAGAAAGACTTTACTTCCAATTCTGCTCCCAATTCTGCTCGAGAATTCCGCCAAAACAAAGAAACACCTAGGCCGAATCCAGATCAAGCTTCCAATAACTGAACCCGAGAATAAACCAGTAGAGCTAAACAGGAACCTCCTGTTAGGGTTTGAGAGAAATGCAAGGAGGTCAGAGGCACACTTCACCTGATTAACCCTGCGATTGGAGCTCGTAGAAGAAGAAGCGCAAGGGATATAGAGTCTTGACGTAGAAGACTGCACTAAGAGACACTGACATTGCGACGCCATTGCTGATGTGCTCCTCCTCGCAATTAAACCACAACAAATCCTCGGATTTGCTTCAACAATTCCAACAATCGCAGTCAAATGTTATCCTCCAATAAAATTCGAAATAGTTGATTCGTGCGAGAACAGTCTCTTCGGATGATGGAGAAACAAAATGTTCGAAATGTGAGGGTGCTATCAATCTCATGAGCTGAGACGAACTCAGAACGAGGAGCTGAGTTCCCCGCAAAGCAAAACCCTGTGCTAGGGGTTTAGCAAGCAGATCAGGTTCCAGATGGATGTGAAGGTCGCATAGGATGAGATTCATCCTCTTATTCGTTGATCGATGGATTACGTCCGTTCCGGTGTCCTCCTGTAGCTCACGAGCAGTGATAGGGTGATTATGGACTAAGGTAACAGGTTCAGAAATCACCCACCTAAGAGTTGAAACTAAATTTTGGAGAGGTGAAACGTCTTGAAATATTTTTTAGTAAATTTTCCTCGAAAGACAAGAGGAATTGGCATCTAACCCAAGTTGTTTCATATTTTTTGGAACTTTCTGAAATTAGTTATGAAATTTTGAAGTTGAAGTGGTATAGGGCTTTAAAATCGCCTACCCTCTAAAATGTACATTGTTTGTACATCATTGAAGGCTATGAAATAGTTATATGTAAAAGCTGTGTATATTTGAATAGGGTGGGCAATTTTAGAGCCTGTGCAATTTCAAAGCTTGTTACCTTAAATAATGTTCAAGAGCATTATGGGATATAATGCCAAGTTTTATAATTCATCACAAACATTTGTATATATATTTTTTGCAAATCTAAGGGTGTAGAAAGAGGGGCTGCATTATGAGTTTTAATGCATTTCTCACTACCCAATGAAATGATGACAAATGTGCCTTGAAAGTCAGACTTGGCATTATAATATACGACTTGTTTTCAACAATGTTAAGTGTTTTAGCATATGTCCAATTGAATGATGGTAGTGGGGATAATTTTCTCCAGTTAGGGAATAGAAATAATGAACATGACACTATTTTTTACTAATTTTTCATTCATTTTGGAATAAATAGAAATTAAAGAAGTATAAGTTATAGTTTGACTTGTTTACGATGCATAGGCAAACCTATTTTTGAGAAGTGCAAGACTAAAAATTGATCTTCACAACTTCATTAGGTGTCATTGAACTATTGTGTACCAAGAATGAAGTTGCTAAGACCACATTATATTCTCGTTCATGAAAATAGGTCATCCTATCTTGCACAAATAAAGCCTTGGTCAGAAATAAGTCATATACCTTAACCCGTTAAGTCCCAAGGTTATTTTGATCAATGTAAGAATATATATAAAACCTTTAGTAGATGTGGGATTATTGAGGATAGAGAAGCCAATGTAAAAAAAGTAAGTGTACCAAAGTGGAGAATGAGTGTTAGATAATGGGTGTATAAAAATTAGGACAATTGACTATTGGTATTACAAGAATTAGTTCAGTGTTTCTTGATAGTGTATACAATGTTGTTGACATTGAAATACAAATAATGTCGAAATACAAGCTTGTAGCACTAGTAAATTCATAAAAGATTCACTTCAAGGACCTTTGGATTTAGTAGACATTGCTTTCATAATTCATACAGAGCAATCAACATTAAAAAAATATACCTTTTATATGTGAAAATACATGTTTAATATGAAAAACAATCAACATGGACGTATACAAAATCTTCAATACAAAATTGATAAAAGTTCAACTATATTTCTTTTGTGATTGATTGACACTTACATAGGAATAATTGAAGCCAACATCTACAACAAAAGATGGAAAAAAAACAACTTGGAAAAGACACATTGCTAATCATTATATCCGAAAGTATTGAAAACATTGCTTTCCACATTATAAATTATATGCCATAATTTTTTACGACAACCTTCTTTTTAGAAAGTACCTATTGATCCATCTCTATGTTTGCTTTCCCCCCAAAACAACACTAATGAATATTGTTCAAGATGTAGAAGGCACATCTTTTACAAATTTTTGTATATATTTTCATGCATTATATAAAGATTGACAAACATAATAGTGTATATATGCAAATAATTGTTGTATGCAATTGTCTTTGACCCAATCAAGTTCAAATTTTGAAACTCCGTAAAAAAAAAAAAAAGTCAATTGTTAGAATTTTTCTTGATCTCTAAAGTGAATAATTAACCAAACTTTTTCTATTTCATTCCATTACTTGATGTCAAAAATAAAAGAAATAATCTTCAACCCTACAATAGGTCTGACTTACATTGCTAAAGGGGACAAGTCATTCCGGAGAAATGAAAAAACTAAAAGGGACTAGTATTATGGGACGGAGAGTGTATTTCACATTATACACTATGATACGGAATTAAAAATACCATACTCTATACGATTCTGGAGCTCTCAAGCCTGTGAAGTGTTTGAAGGTGTCAGAGCACAGTTTCGCGGAGGACAGTGCCGCACGCGCCTGAAGAGAATGTGATTCGATTGCGGAGGAGCCCTCTGATGACCCCGCCGTGCTCGGATTCGAATTTTTGCCTCTGCCAGCTTCCCGAAGACCTCTTACATTGTTGGTTTCGCTGCAGTAACAATTTCCATTTGAGCTCATGGAAACAACGCTGTTGCCAAGCTAAGAGCTGCAAGAACACTCGTTTTGTAGGTTGATTTTCATGCACTTGATGAGCTTGAGGATCATCTTGTGGTGGCGTTGAATCGGCATCAGCGCAGCTCTGTACCGTAGTTGGCGATTGTGGATGCTCTATGCGCGTCAGGTATGACTCGTATAGTTCCTGCGCAATGGTTTCGAAATGAAATGGATTGGATATGGCGTTGAGATGTCGCTGCATGTTTTTTTAGGGTTAGAGTTGGTTTGGAATAACTTGACTTGGAATCGCGTACAATGTGACGTGTTTTGGCAATGGAGGATGTAGGTTTCAGTTGTACAATAATTTTTCTGGTTGGAATTTATCAGATTGCGGAGACTGGGGAGATTAATTGATGCACTTGCTTAGCTCGAGGATCATCTCATGGTGGCGTGGAATCGGCATCGGCGGAGCTCTGTACCGTAGTTGGTAATTGTGGATGCTCTTCTTCAGGTATGACTCACATAAAAGTCCTTCGGAAATGCTTTGGAAATGGCGACGAGATGTCGCTGTAATGTTTTTTTTAGGGTTAGGGGTGGTTTGGTATTGCGTGACTTAGGATTGCGTTCACTGAGACGTATTTGGCGATGGAGGATGTAGGTTTCAGTTGTAAAATGATTTTCTGGTTGGAATTTATCAGATTGCGGAGACAATGGGGAGCTCTGTTGAAGTGCTCCGGGAACAGATGATATTTCTCTTAGAGCAGGGCCTTCATGACTCTGCTGAAATGCTGGTGTTTACCTTAGACCCTGGATTCGTGGTTTGAAATGGCGTATTTGATTGATCGTATTGCAAAATAATAGATTTCAAGTTTTATATCATTAGAATCATTGAAGAATATTGAATGTGTTGGTGATGGATAAATACAATTAGACAAAAGAGAGTCACTGTAAGACCTGCTAGAAAACATGGGGCCCAATTCGTCACTGTAAAACCTTCTTGGTGGTTTAAAGGTTAATGTATTGCTCTGTAATGCACTTGAAGGAGTCTATCGGTTTTATTTTCAGGATTCGTGTTTACATGGAATTGATTGAAATTCTTACTGTTGCAGGGTAATTTCTTGATGAGCTTAGTTTCTACAAATGCCGAGCTTTCACCGGCTTCTCGCGCTGAGAGCGTGGTAATGACCTTTCTATTTAAAAGCTTCTTTTTCATGGAATGTCATTTATTGCTGAGTATTGGATAGAAACTCATTGATCCCTTTTTGGTTATTGGGGATGACATTTTACAGATTTTGTATGGAGATGCTTTGTATGGCAGGAAAGAGTACCGCCGAGCCCTGGTAAGCATTATTGACGTTGAGTTGAATGTGGATCCTATAACATCAAGATTCCTTGATTGGTGAACCCATTTGTAAACTCGTGAACTTGTAGTGAACCACTTGTGCTAATTGATTCATTTCTAATCTGAGATGGTGGAGAATAGGCTAAGCAGTTGTGAGCTCTTGCTGCCAGCATGTGTTCAGGCAGGCGCTTCAATTATGTCGTGCCACTCCCAAGCAACCTATGAGCGGCACTCGCACTCCTGTTCTGTCCAGACCGTCCTCAGCTGCAAGCACCCCTCATGATTCCAAAATCAATGAAAATGAGGTATCCTGCTCTCCTCGCTCTGGTGGATATTTGAAAGTTTGTACTGAGTTAGAGGATAATCTTTGCGTCAATTGTAGCATTTTAACTATATTTAGAAGTGTGATTTTTGGGAGATAAGTTTATAGCTTTGGAGAGATCACTTTGGTACAAGAGCCAGATCTTTTGAGTTCAAATTTTTATCACTTCGTATGTATTTCTTATGCAATTTCAAGGGGGGAGGTTGTAGACTGCTGCAACTCTACGACTGAGAGTTGACAACACCATTTTCATGTGGTTCCTTTAGACATGTCATGCTTACAGCACTTGCTAATAAATCCTACCACGTGTATGAACACATGAGTGCTGTTGGTAATAGGGATCAGTATAGGGGGCAGGATCAGGCTTTTCACAGTTTGAATATCCTCCACTTCATCTGAAGCACATGGGTTCCAAGGTCTTTATTTCTAGGCAGCGTCTTTTCGCCAAGGAGCGCACATGGTTTGGTTACAAAGCCCTTGGATTTTAAACTTGGTATTATTCTCAAGGTTCGAACAGTCTTCTTAAGCTTTTGAATTGTTCTTGTTGACAGGTGAAATACAAGATTGGGCTTTGTTATCTTGCTGTTCATGACACTCGAGCAGCACTTTCAGAGGTCAGATATGTGTCTCGGTACTAGCGAATATCACTGCCCCTTTGATTTCCATGGTATTGTTCTCTGTCCACTCCTTGGTAGCAAGATTCGTCTGAATACTAGGTTTATTTATTTGTGCCTAAAATTGCAGATGGAGGGAATTCCATCGAAGACAAGGACTCTTCGTATGAATCTTACATTGGCTAAGCTTTATCGAATGACAGGCTATGATCGTGTTGCCACTGCATCTTATCGAGAGTGTTTAAGGTAATAATTCACGCTAATGCTTCATTAGAGGCATTTTCATACGTTTGATATGGACTTTATGCATCAAAGAGAATGATGTTCTTGCTTGAGGTGCTCAGATTCTAGAAGCTGTAGGGGATGCGCTCCGATCAGGGGTTATTTAGCTAGTTTGTAAACAGACAATATATCCTTTCTCATCAGCAATCATCCATTTGGACCCCTACTGATTTAGGGGTGATGAAAGTGCAGGCAATGTCCATATGTTTTGGAGGCTATTGTTGCTTTGGCAGAACTTGGATTCCCATCGAAAGATGTACATGCGCTCATCCCTCAGGTGAGAATGATCAGTCATCATTGACATCCTGCATTTAAATGATGTTTTCAACTGATGCCGTGAACCTCCTGTTATTACTTAAGGGTACCAAATTTCATTACCTCTTGCACAGGGACCAGGCAAGACAGGTCGTTCAACAACTGATCATCTCGAACCTGTACGATGGTTACAGGTACACCCTATTCGTTTTGTTTTGAACGATGCTGAATTTGTTTGTAATTTGCTAAGTTTTTACTATGTATTAACTTGCCTTTCTTAGCTAACACAGTAGGAACTATTGAGATTTCGAAAGATTGTATGATTAGGTACAATATTCGGTTATTGTAGCACCGTGTTTGTTGCTTCCTTTGTCTTCATTACGTGTAAGAGTTTGACAAAGCTTTTGAAGGTAGTGCCTCTGTATTCTCCTGCCGTAAATTTCATCATCATTCAACGGATTGCCTTGAACTTTCTTTTGGGCTTTGACTTCATCTAGACGTTTGCTCCTGTGAGCTGTTTCTCTGATGCTCTAGCCTGCAACGCGCACACTTGCAGAGGTTTGCTGATGGTCATTTCAGTATTGCAGCACACGACTATAAAGGTCTGCTGCTTAGCTTCGTGCCTCTGACTAGAATTTTGTCTTTATCGTGCATTGAAGCTTTCTTAGATTCATGGTTTTTTCCTTTGCCGTGGTATGTGCGAACTTGGTTCTCAATAGTCTGTGTTTTTCTGGTTACAAGTACATCCAATAGTTTTCCACATTATGGTAAGTAGGTTGGCTTCTCATTTTCTGGTGAATTGCACCACAGGAGCTTTGGAAAACTTCAATAGTCTTGGACAACAGTTCCCCAACAATCTGCACCTTTTACTAGAAAGTGCCAAGGTGGGCTCGTGTGCAATTCTAACAACTGACGACCTTTAGTGTTTCTTTCGTGTCTCTCGCTTGAGTACATTACCGTTTGGACAAATTTCCCGCTTACCAAGCAGAGCATGATTCTCGTTAAGTCTAGGAACCTTGCTCAACAAAGTCTTTGTTTACAGGCAGAGATGACAATAATGAAGAACGATGAAGCTGCTCACAGTTTTGAAAAGGTATTTTATTTTCTTCTAATAAATCATCTGTTCTTTTGAGCAGATGGGAGTCTAATTTGTACCCATTTATTCGGAGCTGATGATTTTCGAGTGCCAAGTTGACCGCTTTCTTCCTTATTTAGGTTCGTGATCCCAGATCAATATTGAGAGGGTTTATCATTTTTGCTTGAGCAGGCAAGGCAGATTGACCAATTCAATATATCAAGTATGGATGAATATGCAATGCTATTACGTACTCGAGGGGAGCAGATGAATTTAAACCGACTAGTCCATGAGCTAATCAATGTCGACGCAACTAGACCTGAGGTTTGGGTTGCAGCCGCTGTTTACTGGGAAATGCGAGATGATAAAATCAGAGCACTTTCCTATGCAGACAAAGTATGACCTGATACTCTAACTTTCGAGATTTCCAGGGAGTGAGAAAACGTGATGCTTGGAGAGATAGTCAAGCTTTCTGTATAGTCGGTCTATGCTGTTTTGATTACTTTGTCCTTGAAATTTCTTGCTCAATTCATTCCATGCCGAAGTTCACTTTATTTATGCAACTTATTCTGTTAGAAACAAATATTTTGGTCTTAATGTTCATATAGATAAACACCCTCTGACTAAAATTAAAGTTGGCAGCTGCGGAGAGTGTGCTTATTGTAGCAGTTTGTTGTGAACTGTTATGTAACATGCTTTGTGTTTGCTTCACAGGGCATGCGGGTTGATGAAAGGCACACGAGCGCTTACATTGTAAAGGTGTCCAGTTTGCCCTGATCTCTTAGATTGTAGTTTGTAATGATGAGTTTCTTTCAGTACAGGAATCTCATCACTGACGTTATTTTTAAGATGCCTGCTGGGGCTAACTTATTCCCAACAACATGTTCTACATGATTATCACATCAACATATTTTGTGCCCTTACGAATGAGTTTATGCAGAAATGCATGTGGGTGTTCTTGTTCTTTCTGATGACCAAATACTGATAATATTCCTTCTTCATGGCTCTGAAGACTCAGTTTGCTGGACCTTCATTGAATGTACAGTTTACGCCCTGAGTTCCTCTTTTGAACGCAGGGAAACATCTGTCTGACTTTGAATCGACCTGAGGCAGCTGTAATGGCATTCCGAAAAGCCCAACTACTGAAGCCAGATCTTCGTTCCTATCAAGGTAGCGTTCTGCCATGTGCAATCATCTGTTGCCTTCTCTTGGAAAAGCAAGTCATTGACTGTTCTCTTGATTCTACGTTAGTTTTTTCACTATTAGGATGCCGTTTGTACATATTCCAGCTGCTTTAAGCCTTGACGAAGTTTGAGTTTGAAAACCCCAAGTTTTGACCTGTCTTTTTGTGTTTCTTAGGATTGGTAAGATCCTACTTAGCCATCCCGAAACACAAGGAAGCTTTGTATGCTGCTCGTGAAGCCGTGAAATCTATGCCGCAATCTGCGAAGGCCCTTACATTGGTTGGGGATGTCTATGCCCACCATCCCGACGGCCGTGATAAGGTAAATTCCGCGCAAGTGCCGTCGAGATCTTGAGGTCGAATTACGTTCCATGTCTGGCATAAGCAATCCAGTATGGGAGTACCACAAATAACTGAAAATTGCACGAGCACATTAACAAATTCCCATGAGGAAATTGCGGACCGAGCTTGCGACTTCGGGAGATTAAATGAATTTTCGAAGAGTGTTTTAGAATGATCATTTGTCACACATGTACATTTCAGAATTGAATATGAATACATGCATTAGACCTGTAGGGTTTACCAATTACGAAGACCAACCCATGTTAATACCTCTTCCGTAGAACTGATACAAATGTAATAGTTCAGCTCCATGTTTCGCTTCTTTTTGTTCCGTTGAATGGTCTGAATTGTTCTCGGTACTAAGACTTGTTGATATTGCAGGCGAGAAGATTTTATGAATCGGCACTGAGGTTAGAGCCTACGTACCTTGGGGCGGTTCTTGCCTTGGCAGAACTCTACGGTATGGAGGGCCGAAATGAGGAAGCCATATTGCTTCTTCAGCGCTATCTGAAAACCTGGGCAGACGATGCACTGCATACTAAGTTGGCCCAAATTTTAGCTGCATCAAATAAACTGGGCGATTCCTTATTCCATTACCAGAGTGCCCTCAGGTAGGTAACCCGTTTTTTGTACGCCTCTTCATTGTCCCTAACCCCATGGTTTGAAAATGTACAAAGTTATGGTGCTCAATGAAAATGGGACATGTGTTAAAGAATTGGCAGCATGTTGAGTGCATTACTTCAAATGATTAAATTATCTTATGTTTTAATTAAATATCACCTGCGCTTACAGGAATAGTGACTTTCCAAGATTTCAAATATATATACATGTTTTTTTATTTTGTTTTATTTTATTTCAATCAATGAGCATTAAATTTAGGGTCGTATTGAGGATTATCTAGAGACATATGAAAATCATAGATTTGTGTCTGGAGTGGCGATAGTTGTGATTAGCGGCTTGTTTTCCTTTGCATCATTTTCAAGAATTGTGCAAAGCAGGTTCGATGCAAAGGCTGACATCCAATCCTGTTGATTTCTATGCAGCATAAATCCAGCAAATGATGCGGCCAAGAAAGGACTCGAGCGACTGGAGAAGCAAATGAAGGGCGTAGACCCAGATGCAATAGAGGAAGAAGAAGAAAACGAAGGAGAGGATGTAGACGCAGAAGCGGAAGAAGGTGAGTTTTTGTAGTCAGACAAAGTAGATTTTTTTAACTTACAGAGGAAAAATTCCTCCACCTTTCTGCATGCGGTGGGGTGTACAGTACATACATACAATATGAGTTTCACCAAGAACAGACCATATTCTTTCTTTTATGACTTGTACAGAGGTATCCAACTTTTCCTTACAGGTGTCCTTTATATGCACTGTGGGCCTTCAGGTGCCCTGCATTGTCCTGGCATCCAGGTTTTGAAACGCACCTCCCATGTGGGTGGGGTCATCCACAGTACCGCCACTCATAGATATTGCACTTTGTTATTATTATTGACTTTCTGTTCAGTTGTCTTTTCTTAGTGATACAAAATGGAAATTCTCCGTTTCTCACAGTTGTGATTGTTTGGAATGGTGGGCAGCTGTTAGTGCATTATTAAATAATGCTTTGATAGATGTTATTGGATCCACAGCAAATTTTTCTTTTTGTTTCAAGTTTTTCTTTTTGTTTATATTTACTATAATTGCTACAGTGCTGTTTCAATGATCAACATTGTTTTGGGTCAAATCCTTGAGTCCGAGTCATGGGTCGGACTTTTATTACCATTAGCTAACCCCAAAAGTCTTAACAAGGTTGCAAATGCTGAAATTGTTGTCCCGCAGTAATTCCTACACTGAAATTTCTAAAAGTCTTTGCATTGGATGATGCTAGAAGTCTCACTGGATTAGGAGAACCCTGAAAGTCTTGGTATTAGGAAACGCTTCAAAGTCTTTGCATTACTACTTACCGTACTAGACGCTAAAATTCTTCTTTGACCTTCATCAGGTTGCAGCGTTGAAATTATTTTCTTAGGAAATGTTTTTTTTACTCCAAGGATTTGGGGGATTCAAAGTTCTTTTTTAAATGTGGAGATCTTATAAAGTGAAACTTGAAGAATATTTTAGTGATGAGTTTCTTAAAGAAAAAGATTACCGGCACTAAATCTCCTGAAAAGGGATAAACGTAAATCTTATAAATTGATTAACCTCCCATGTAAATAAATAAATAAGGCAACCTGATTCGCCCATTCACTGGATTTGGTATACGGAATACGGATGTTATACGGACTAATATATGGATTACCTACATAGTATGATGTATGGTGTACGGTACAGATACAGGATATGGGATATTGTACTTAATCCCTTATTGATTGTAATCTAGCATATTCAGAATAAATATACATATTCTGGTTAACGAGAGATCAAGAGATTTGAGGATGAGTAATTTACTCTCTAACTCTCCCCCGAAGGATTGAGGCACATTTAAGGGACAAATTATGAAAAATTGCCTCTTTTCATGGTAGAGAGAAAAAAATGAAAAATAAAAGTCTTTTTTCAAAATTTAACTGAACAAATTTGAACTAAAATGTTACGGAAACTTTGACTGCACGGATTGAAAGTTTATAACGTTTGAAGTTAGAAGAAAAAGTTTTTTTATTTTTTTATCTTGCTTGACAGGGCCAGCACACTTTAACTCTCCAAGGACTACAAGCACAAATTTAGAATGATGAATGAAATAAAAAATATTTCATGTATACAGTATTTAATTTTTTGCATTCATCTAAATGTTTTTAGATTCTTCTATTATTTTTTTGAACCATGAATGCTTGAAGCATCAAATTGGTGTGTAGACAATACTTTGAAGTTAAATAAAACCTAGCCAAGTTTTTATTTTTTGTAGTTTTTATTTTTGAAAATTTCTTTTTGAAGTCTAGTTTTGGCATCAAAAAATTTGATTTTGAAAATGATTGATTATGATTTTTCTATTCAAGATTTTGTGCAAGGGTATAGTAGAATCATCCATTGTTGACCACAAACCCAATTCTAACCTTTAAGATTGAAAATAGTTGCGATTAAGGCTAGAACAAATTTTTGATTGAAATGTAGAATGTATTTTTCCTCCTTTTCAAAGTTGAGACTAATCAAGTCATGGAAATTTACATTGGCTTATATTGCTCTAGAATATATGTAGAATTTTTAAAGTGGTCAACAATGGGTGGTTCTTCTATATCCATTGCAATCTTGACTTTCCGTAGTGTTAAGGGCTCTTGGAAATGAGCCTCAAATTCACCAGATCTTGGAGAAAAAAGCACATTAGAATTCATTTAAAAAAATTGTAGAAGAAAATTTTGAAAAACCATAAATTGATTGGGATTATGTATATTAGGCCCTTCAACCTTGTATTTTGTTGGTGACCAACTTTTTAGATTTGACATATGTAAAAGAGGATTGAAAGATTTTAAATCACTTTTGTAATTTTAACACCTTCATGATCAAATGTTATAATCTTTCAACCCATAAGAGATATTGGTGTATTTTCTTTTCCCATGTAATCTCTAACATTTCTAGTTTGAATTTGTATAATTACACTTCAAAAAGAATTGATAAAACTTATCAAAATGTTGTCTTTTTGTTCAATTTAGAGCAAATTCCTAGAAGCAACAAAAAGACCTTAGGCATTTAAGGATTAGCATATAATTATAGTGTAGATTTTAAAAACTCTTTTCTATAAGCATTATATAATTTAAAGAATATAAGTATGTTTCACCTCAATTGCAATTAACAATTAAGTTCAAGAAAACAACCTTTCAAAAATAATTGCAATCAATTCGAAAAATGAATGGTTTTGAAAATCACCATAATTAGTTAATCCTATACATTATTAAGTCTCGTAGGAAAAAAATCTTATGAAAATCATTGATATTCAATTCACAATCAACTTTCAAAGGAATTTTCAATTTTTGGTTTCAACATTTGTTGATTAATATTGGTCAATATAATAGGGATATGTGATCATAATTTATAATTTTTTTTTAAAGTCATCATTAATAAATTATTGTTCTAAGTTCTACTTTTTAACTCATCATCACATTTTTTAAAATTTGGACTATTTTTTGTTTTTTATAGGAATAATTGGTTACTTTAATCCATAAAAATCATAAGATACTTCAAGTTTGATGATTTTCAAAGATTCATTATTAAATTGTGTTTAAAAAATAAATTTTGTAAAAATGTTTGAATACAAATTTTTTATCAGTAGAACCATAAATTTCATACTTTTGGTTAGATATTTCCACACTACCACCAATAATTTTTTAGAATACAAATAAATCTAATCTAATGATTGATTAAAATTTTTATTGTGGATTTTCTTTTGACAATTTTTGTAATGGATTTTTTGAAGCAAGCTAGAAATGGAGAATTCTAATTATGATAATTTTTTCAAATTTTATTTTCACTTACATTGTAAAAATTCTCTCTTATTATACTTTCAATCTAAAAAATTGTACAAAGTACATCACTACTTTTCTAAAAATTCACAAAATATTTGCACAATGGAATTTTTCAAATTTATTATAGTAGAAACTTTGAATAGTTAACATTTTCTTCACAAAAAAATAGAATAGAATAGCTATATTCATTTTTCATTCTATTCTTTTTTTTTAAATACTACAATCTTTAGGGATAAAAAATCTCATATACATGTTTAGAATTTGATATGTAAATAAAAGGTTGTGCCTTTATTATGTTGTTATTGGCAAATGACCTACTCCAACAAATTGTAATGCTCTTGTATGGAGACACATCAATCAAAGACAACAATATCATACTTATGATTTCTTTGCTTCTTGCAACTAATGAATGCATAGTTATTCTATATACCAAAGCTTCAATCAACAAACTTGAAACCAAATATCCTTATGTAATTTATTAATTTAATTTTTCAAAGTTCAAAGATTCAAATACTAATGTCAACTCACATTGTGACTGAAAGATATTAAGGAATAATTAGGTGACTTATATCAACAATCACATCCACATTTGTATTCATGTGTATGCATATTCATATCCATATAAATATGAATATTCCTCTCTCTCTATTCATACATAAGTACATCTTTGTATCTGCATTTGTACCAATATATGACAAACTTGCCTAGATGGATTCCCCATTTTCATATTTTTTTCACCCAACTTGCTCCAACTTCTTAGTAACTTGTGACTAGTGTTTTTTTCGTGGATAGTCAACAATATGGCTATAAAAAAAAATCCTATTTTGGGAACCAAGTTTAAATAAATCTCGAGATTCAAATTCCTTTTCTTGCATCTAAAAACATCCATCAATTGAATAAATTTTGCCAATGAAAAGAGACAATATAAACATGCTGTCATACTTGCATAGGTACTATGATACCATTGTGCGCCAACAATAACAATCATCACAAATTCATTGACACCATTCTTGGTGAAAAAAATTGCAACATTTATCTTCACAAAACTAAAAAAAAACTATTAAAAACTAAGATTGGTATAGATTTATATTTCAGACCATGGGCCCTGAAAAGTGCCCAAAGTCCATGGAATTCCTCCAACTTAACGAAATTGGCGGCACTAACATCAAAATTTCAACGCAGAACGAAACAACAACAATGAGCAATCCATTTCGTCATGAAAGACCCCGTCAAACACAGTCTCATCCATCTCCGCAACCAGGTCATCCGTCTCCTCATCGACGTCATCCATTTCAAGCCGACGTAATAGAAACATAAATCATCCAACTAGATGAACAGAGAACCAGACAATTCATCTGGTGTCTTCAAAAATTCCGTAACTCGCGCGATCTAGGTCCCAACCACGTCCTGCCGTCCGATCTCCGCCAGATCCGTGTCACCGTGATCACGGCTGACCGTCAGATCTACGGGCAGGGGCACTAAGGCGCGAAAATTTCTTATCGGGTAGACGGGCAGGCGGGGTCGTCTCTCTCGCAGCTTCTCAGCTCAGCGCTTGCGATGGCAGACGACTAGTCGGTTTAGGGGGAGATGGCTATGGCTATGGCCGGTCTCAGCAGCAAGCTTCGTGCCATAGCCAAGCTTGCTGAAGCCCTAGCGGCAGGATTATAGTAACAGGAATAATAAGCTTACTTTTTTCGTTTTTCCTGTAGCTTTAGTTTGAGCTCGATCGATGTAGGTGAGCTTTTTTTGCGCCAATGTGCGTTAGCTTGTGATGAGATTTCTGGTTCTAGTTGGAGGAAGCTGGAACGGCGTGATGCTGAAGCGGGGATTTGTTGTTGTTGTTGGAGGTCGTGGAAGTTTGGAGGGAGCCGCGGGTTTGGCGATGGCGTAGTAGATCCGGCCAGGTAGGATTTTGAAGGTGGAGGCAATGTGGTAAAGAGAGCAGCGGGAGCTTATAGGGTTTGGCATTAGGGCGTGAGGTTTGGAGTGGGAGAGAGAGGGATGATCGCAGGAGGGGGCGCAATTGTGGCGCCCGCTTCCGGGTTGCCGTCGTCGTCGTCGAACCAGCCTTTGCCTGCGTTGGAATGGAAATTCTCGCAAGTGTTCGGGGAGCGTGCTGCGGGAGAGGAAGTTCAAGAAGGTGCGCTTTGCATTTCTTTCCTTCTCGCTGATCGAAGCTCTTCATCAGCCTTTGATCAGCCTTTTAGTGTTGTGTGATACATGTTTAAACGGGCAGGGTTTGTAGTAGAGCTTATTGAGGTTACGGGACGGGATGATGTTAAGATTCAGGGCGCGTGCTTTGTTTACAGCTAGGGGAAAGGTTTGGTGATCTTCGTTAGGTACTTGGAGCTTGGTTTCTCTTCCTGCTGGAGCTTTGCAATGTTGTTTTCGCCGGGGAAGGGAATTCAAATATCTAGATTAGTTATCCTTTGATGCAGTGCGTCGTCCTATTGTGCTGTGCTCTGGATCCTAGTTTACTGACAGGATTTTACTCTCAATTTTACAATTTTCTTCTCTTTGATCGGAGCTCTTGATCATCCTTTTGGTGTGGTGCTAGTGTTACTTACTTCACGTCTAGCGTGAGTAGAGTCTAGAAAGGTTACGGGAGAAGATGATAGTAAGATTCGTATTGTATTTTGTCTTTCAGCTACGGAAAAATGTTTGCAAGCTGTTATGATCCTGGTTAGGAGCTTGCTCTTAGTGGTGGCGTTACCTCCTGCTGTGGCTTTGCAATGGTGGCACTCGCATTTGCACCTAGGAAGGAAATTCAAATGACTTTGATCAATCTTATTTTAATGTTCGTGATGCAATGCGTCTTTGTATTGTCCGAGCTCTGGATCCTAGCTTACTGGCAGATGTACTTTCTCAATCTCGTGTCAGTTCCTGAGTTCTTGTATCGAACTACCTCAGAATGTTGTAGGGCATGTGTGTCTAGGCTCTACCTTGGAATCCAATTTGTATAGAGCAGCACGTCTTGGCATGAAAGCCAGATAGTCTGAAGTTTGATTGAGTCACATCCAGATGTTTATTTAGTACTTCTCGTTCACCTGCAAGCTCAAATGGAGGACTGTATTTGCGAAGAGGTTTCCTCTTGGGGTTGTAACGAATCGAAGGATCCAGGGGCATACTCGAGGTGCACCTTTAGTGTAGGCTCCGGGCGTTCGTTCTAGATACCCCGTTTCCTCGTGACTTGTATGTATTGACAAGCCAGACTCACGGAAGTGATTTATCATACCTTCTAGCGATATATTTGCAGATGATGCTTTACAATCCTACTACGATCCTGATAAAGAGACTGTCCATATTCTCAACTTAGTGTATTAAAATCCTTGCACAAAGAACTTCTTGGTATATCATGAATCCTTCCTATTTAGGGTATTCTTCTTCTCTTCGTTATTGCTCTATTTTTAAGAATGCTGTAAGGGGGATGTTGCAGAGATCAAACTGTATTCGAACTCTCGTCACGATCTGTTAATTTCTTTGACATCTTACTAATACAGAATTCCAAATGTGGCAGTTGATATTATTTCAGCTATTGAATTCGATAAGACTGGGGAGCATTTGGCAACTGGCGATCGAGGCGGGCGCGTTGTCTTGTTCGAAAGAACTGATGGCAGAGATGTAAGACTTTAGATTCTTAAAATTACCACTTGCTCTGTTTTTTGGTGTAGTTCATTCAACTAATTATTTTGATTAGGCCAACTACACTGCCCACCTGAGTTCTTGGGTTGTTCCACAGGTGCAGCAACGAAGTCGAAAAGAGTTGGAGAGAGCCGATTATCCTGCACCCAGACACCCAGAGTATCGTTATGCGACCGAATTTCAAAGTCATGAACCCGAGGTACTTTCTCGTTCGCCGTGACTGCGAAGTTTCTATGTTTCTTCTTAGCATGGGCAAGCTGGAAGTTCAAATTGGAATATTTTAAAATTTTTTTCCTGAATGTGAGGCGTATTTTGCAGTTTGATTATCTTAAAAGTTTGGAAATCGAGGAGAAGATCAACAAAATCAGGTGGTGCCAGACTACCAATGGTGCCAGGTTGCTACTTTCCACTAACGACAAGACTATAAAACTATGGAAGGTACATTTCTTGTGACGCCACTACTGTGGTTTATTTAGCGTGAAGCTGCTCGGGCATGCCTTCATCTGTATTACTAGATTTGTTTTCCCTCCGGAGGTATTAATGTTGGACTTTTCTTTCCCAAGCTGCGGGAGGAGCCTACGTGATAGTATTGTGGTCTTTACTTATTAGCCTGGCACTGTACATCGTACTAGGCGAGTAGATACTGGTCTGATAATTCAGCTTGTGAGGTGATTTGAGACATGCAGTGGTTGCTGTCTAGATGGCATGTGGCAACATTTGATGAATCTCTAGCTTCATGTGGTGTATTCAGGTCTCAGAGAAGAAAATGAAAAATGTTTCCAACTTGAATCTAGATCCTTCTCAACATGTGGGCAATGGGAGCCCTGCGGCGAACCCCGCTGTGAACCCCAGTCCATTTTCTCCTAGATCGATGAATGGAAATGGTGTAAGGAGACCTGTTACCAACGTTAGCCCTGATTTTGTATTTCCACCTGGCGGCATCCCTTCTCTTCGATTGCCTACGGTAATATACTTGCCTTGTGTCTTTAATAGTGTACATATTATTTGGTTGGTGGTTTCCAAAAGGTGGGGATTTAATGTGTAGAAAGAATGTTCATGTGTAGTTGCTTTCCTTCAACCCAGCCTAGTCAACGAATGTCATGGACTCTCTCAATGCACTATTTGGTCATCGCCCCTAGCGTTTTTTTTCCAGAAAACTTCTCAAGAGCGACTCCAAATGAATTTTATGAGTTGTTGGCTCATCAGGATATTCTTTGTTATTCTCCTTGGTTGCCTTTCATTCTTCCGTTGTCTAACTGCAGCTACTTCTTATGGTTCCAGGTGTGGAGCTCTGAGACAGCGCTCATGGCGCGATGTAGAAGAGTGTATTCCAATGCTCATGCTTATCATATCAACTCCATTTCTAATAACAGGTTTGAGATGGATTTTTTCGGAACGAACTCTTACGTGCTTCTGCTTCAGGGTTTTACTCAAAACTTTGAGCTTGAAGTTATTTCGGCAGCACTGAGAGTGTTTGTCCAACTTGGGAATTCTTGCTTGAATGCATAAATCAATTCTGGAAGAAATTTCAAGTTAGCTGGATTGACAATATGTGTCTTATCGACGTGCAGTGATTGTGAAACGTACATATCCGCTGATGACCTGAGAATAAATTTATGGAACTTGGAGATCAGTGACCAAAGTTTCAATATTGTTGATATTAAGCCTGTCAATATGGAAGACCTTACAGGTGAATGTCTCGTCATTATGCAGAAATTCAAGCAATTATTATTTTTGACTACCATTGAAAATTGTTCACGGCAGGATGTTTATTTGCTTAATGCGAAGTATGTGATTGTTTACTGATGGTAGAGATGGGTTTTTGATATCAGAGGTTATCACTTCTGCTGAGTTCCACCCAACACACTGCAACATGTTAGCTTATAGTAGTAGCAAGGGTTCCATCCGCCTGATCGATATGCGACAGTCAGCCCTATGCGACAGACATTCTAAGCTGTAAGAAATTTGAGGCCTCTCAAACATCTCTTATTGATTGAGTTCCTTGTTGAGGAACCATTTAACCTTCAAGCTGAAGTTGATTACTGCATATATAATTGTTTTTGTTCCTAATGACTTCTCTCAGATTTGAATACCAGTGATTGTAGGACTAGAATCTTCATTTCGTTTGCTATCATTTTAGGCCCTCGTCCTATGTTCTTTAGATCTAGAGGAATATTCTTGTTAAAGGTACTTTGTGTCTGACTTTGTGAAATAATCTATTATTAGGTTTGAGGAGCAAGAGCCTGTCGGGACAAGATCGTTCTTTACGGAGATCATAGCATCAATATCTGACATCAAGTTTGCGAGAGGAGGCCGTTACATCCTCAGCAGGGACTATATGACTCTTAAGGTCGGTATGGCGATGTCAAGGTTTCTGATTCTTTCATGTACGTTCGTGCGTTCTTTCGTTTTTTCGTGTGTATATATCAGGTTAGAGAAAACTAAACTTTCCATATAAGATGGCACCGAACATGGCTTTTTTGCCTTTTGTTCCTAATGCTTACTTCTATTTGTGAATTTGATATGATAGTTGTGGGACGTGAACATGGAAGCTTCTCCTGTCGCTACTTTTGAAGTACATGAATATTTGCGGCCCAAGGTGCGTGTGCCAATACCAGGGAGTTCACATAAATAAGCTCCCTTTTTAAACGTTTGACTGACGGGGTCTTTTTGACTCTTTTGTTTGTCATCTTTTATTGATCTCATTTTTTAGCACGTGCGACCCTGTTAATCCTCCATTGCGTGTTAGTGCTCTATTTTAGTGATCTGATGACTGTTACTGTGATGGAATGGCACAGGCCGAGAGTTTAGTTGTTTTTGAGTCTGTAAATTACGTCTCTTCCACCCCTAAATTTATCATATCATTCTTTGTTCATTTGATTACGTCCTACTTCGATGAGAAATCCGAAGGTTCTTTGTCTTGATTAGCACTCAAGATTGTTCGTGGGAATTTGTGTTACGGATTTTATTAACTAACTAGACTTTCTGTGTTGCAGCTTTGTGATTTATACGAGAATGACTCAATATTTGACAAGTTCGAGTGCTGCCTCAGTGGAGATGGTCAGCGTGTTGCTACTGGTTCTTATAGGTGTGTCACATCCTCTGATATTCCGTTCATCACTGTTTTGAAACGGTTTTAGTCATTACATTTTCATTTGCAAGGGGTAATGCTCTACTTTTGTGAAGTTTTACTTGTGCGGAAGTTTGATGATTGTGGAAGTGTTAAAACTTGTATGTGCTCTTTAAAGTGTTAGATAGTGGGTGTTCATATGTTCCCATGGATAAATATCTTGTGCGTTTAGTTGCAAATCGTATCTCAGCTTGATTTACTTCGTCAACCCATGTGATGGTATTTGAAGGGATCCGCATATTGTATATGCTATCATGTGTGTCTTCCTTCTCCTTGGATGTTTCTCTTCTACACGGCTATCTTTCAATTGAGGAAGATCTAATGATGAGAACTTGCTTTACAGCAATTTATTTCGCGTCTTTCAAGCGGCTCCTGGAAGTGAAGAGGCATCTACCTTGGAAGCGAGCAAAAGCCCCAATAGGTATTCGATCGATCTTGGGGTTCCTTTCTCTGTAGATATCTGCTGGATGTCTTGTTATTGCGTTACCTTCTCCCCAGTCATGGCTTCATTATACTCAGTTTTCCGTCGTGGTAGAGCTTTAATTTAGTTTCATGCTCTGCTTGTGTATGAATCGTCACCAAAGTAGGAGGATGACGACACCATCAAGGTCTACAAGCAGATTTGCTAGCCTTGCTCGCGGTGGTCGCTGCACCACTAGACAAGGTACCTCATCTCTGAGTTATCTCCCTTGTCACCGTGTTTTCATTAGTTAAGCGTGCTTTTCTCTTTTGTCTTTTTGAATGAGACTGAATAAGCCTACGCTCACTTGGAAGCTTTCGAGAAAGGGATCTTAACTATGTTTTCTTGAATGAGTATTTGTGGAGCCGTATTACACTTTTAAGTATTTTTAGGAAGTACATCAAGATAACAAGGTCTAATTCCTTCTAAGATGATTCCATGATAAGTTTAGGGTTTAGGGTGAACATGAACGTCCTGTAATGTGCTGCATACTTCGGTTTGATTTTTCAGAGTGAGTGTCCGGACTCATTTTTCACAGCTATCTTATTGCCTACATGGGTGGGAATATTGATTGACATCAAAGCATTTGATGCAGGGACGGGGGCTGAAGGAAGTCCAGGACCATCGGATTTCAATGGAGGTGCGAATGATTTCGCGTCAAAGCTGTTGCATCTAGCATGGCATCCGCAAGCCAATGTTATTGCCTGTGCTGCCTCCAACAGCTTGTACATGTACTACGCCTAGGACTGACTGATGTCAACTAGAACCCTTTATTTTTAGTACACCCCATATTCTTACCGCTCCACCCTTTGTGGGGTATCCATCCTTAAGCTTTCTCATCTGCAGAACCAGATGGAGACTTGAAGGAGGAAGGTTCTCGTCTATGAAAGCGAATGCGCCGATTGCGTTTGCTCTAATTATAATTTGGTCTGTTTAGGGATGTGAGGTTTAGACGAGTTTGGGTTAGTGAGAGAATCTGGGAGAGAAGGCATATGTCTTTTTGGAAAGGTCACATTTTTCTATTAGATCTTTGCTAGTAGTAATTTATCTACGACATGCCTCACCCTAATTTCTGTGGAGGCATGCATTATACGGCTACAAGTTGCCAACATTTTGCTTCGCAGAGAAGTTTGCACTCACCGTCAAGCGACGACGCGTCTTGTAGTGCCCACCTTGGATGAGATTGGCTTCCATCACTAAGGAAAGAGGCTCTAGCTTCATTGTTCCGTTCTCTCTGACTGTCCTTTAGGGGCGTTGGGAGGTCTAATTTCTCGTCTTGCTTAGTTGAGCAGATGACGTTTTAATCTGATTCTTTAATCTTATTGGCTTTTATTTCTTGTGTGCTCTGTTTGTCATGGGCTTGGAGAATATCATGGGTTGAGACTTTTCATTATCGGGGTTGTGTTTTCAGATCCACATCTAATACTAATTGTGCATTGATATCTCATTTTCAGCTGTTTGTGGGCAACATTAGTGGCGTGGGGAACATATTTGATCAGGTGACGTGTTGATCAGTTGATCTTATTGCATTACAGAGCCTGGATTACTGGACAGCACCAATTGTGTTGGGGATTTCGTCTTGAGTGTTTTGTGCAGTACGCATTCAAATTGTGGAATGGAACAGCAACGATCTGATTACTACTGGAGCGCCAGGTACCGTATAAAGGCCGGCTCTGGTAACCAGACATGACAATACTTTTTTAACATAAACTTTGGTCGCCATGTTGAAAACCATGGAACATGTGCAAATGAGTTCTTACTATAGATGCCTCTTAATTTATGGGGATCACAGAAAGTACGCAAAGGTGCATGGCAAATATAACAAATGCTAGTTTTCAAAACTGGAAGTCCATGTTTGGGACAAAAACATGTGTGGTAGCTTGCTTGCTGGAAAGGGGTAGTTCTAAACACGCAATCATCCAAGTTTTGAACTTTTGTCATTGAGATTGCAGAGACTGTTTCAGGTTTTGTTGGCTACGTTACCAAACAATTTCATTGAAAAATGAAAGAATAAAATGTATATTGTGTAAGCAAAGTCACCCTGTTGTGGCCTCGTAATAAGGTTTTACAGTTTCATCTCAACTATAGAAATTTTGCGAAAGGGAATCTCGGGTTGTAGCTGAAATCTGCGAGCTTCTAATACCGTACCGGGAAGGCATACTCAACATTCTTTGACTAATATTTGATTTAATCTGCCGAAAATAGGAATATTCTACCAATATTCCACATTATTCCACACAAAGTAAATCTTTTCTGCAAAATAAATTTCCTTAAATCAGGGCATCCATTTTTAGAATTGTTTTTTTTGCCGAAACTGACCACCAGGTACGGAACCCGGCTTTTCTCTTTCTCAGCACCACTTTCTCCAGGACGCCACAATCTTTGTCGATATCCACTGCCAAAGTAGGGGTACGTCTTTCTTCTTTCCTTTCTCATCTTTGTCAATTTGAATCAAATTCACAATGACCATCAGGGAGTGCCATCAAATTAGAACTGAACAACTTCCAAGAACAAAAGGAGTTAATAAAAATATATTGTGCAACTGTATAGGCAGACAACAATCCATTTATACGGGAAACCCCTTTACACAGGGTAAACGAAGAGTTTAGTTCACCTTGACATCTTAAGGTTGAGGTCACACGTCATGCAGTAGAATTCTGAGTACTAGCATAAGTGTGAATCGTGGATGCTATGTTGTGGACATAGTCCCACACAAAACTGACAATCATCATGCAAGAAGTATATTTCTGCCCTCATTGCTCGAAACGACACACAAGCAAAACTAAATTAAATCCTTGAGCTCGTAATCAGTCCATCCCCACATCGATAGTCCACAAATGAACTTCCTCCTGAACCAGCTGTGAGAATAGTCCTCAATTATCCTGCCAGAGGTACCACATTAACACGATAAATCATTTCAAAACAAGAAATCTCGGTCCTATAGGTTAATGAAGCAAGTCACCATACTCAGATTCAAAACGAAGAGAAGTGTACATACTTCTATGCTCTCCCATACTGGATTGCTTATTCCAGACATGGAACGTAACTCGACCTTACAATCTCCATGGCACTTCATGCACGGAATTTACCTTATCATGGCCGTCGGGATGGTGGGCATAGACATCCCCAACCAATGTCAGGGCCTTCGCAGATTGCGGCATAGCTTTCACGGCTTCACGAGCAGCATACAAAGCTTCCTTGTGTTTCGGGATGGCTAAATAGGATCTTACCAGTCCTAAGAAACACAAAAAGACAGGTCAAAACTTGGGGTTTTCAAACTCAAACTTCGTCAAGGCTTAAAGTAGCTGGAATATGTAGAAATGGCATCCTAATAGTGAAAAAACTAACGTTTTTTCTTTTAACGTAGAATCAAGAGAACAGTCAATGACTTGCTCTTCCAAGAGAAGGCAACAGATGATTGCACATGGCAGAACGCTACCTTGATAGGAACGAAGATCTGGCTTCAGTAGTTGGGCTTTTCGGAATGCCATTACAGCTGCCTCAGGTCGATTCAAAGTCAGACAGATGTTTCCCTGCGTTCAAAAGAGGAACTCAGGCCCAAAACTGTACATGCAATGAAGGTCCAACAAACTGAGTCTTCAGAGGAATGAAGAAGGAATATTATCAGTATTTGGTCATAAGAAAGAACAAGAACACCCACATGCATTGCTGCATAAACTCATTCATAAGGGCACAAAATATGTTGATGTGATAATCATGTAGAACATGTTGTTGGGAATAAGTTAGCCCCAGCAGGCATCTTAAAAATAACGTCAGTGATGAGATTCCCTGCACTGAATGAAACTCGATCATTACAAACTACAATCTAAGAGATCAGGGCAAACTGGACACCTTTACAATGTAAGCGCTCGTGTGCCTTTCATCAACCCGCATGCCCTGTGAAGCAAACACAAAGCATGTTACATAACAGTTCACAACAAACTGCTACAATAAGCACACTCTCCGCAGCTGCCAACTTTAATTTTAGTCAGAGGGTGTTTATCTATATGAACGTTAAGACCAAAATATTTGTTTCTAACAGAATAAGTTGCATAAATAAAGTGAACTTCGGCATGGAATGAATTGAGCAAGAAATTTCAAGGACAAAGTAATTATAACAGTATAGACTGGCTGTACAGAAAGCTTGATTACCTCTCAGCCAAGCAACAAATCTTCTCGAAGGCCATTGGTGCGTTTTCTCAACGCCATTGGGCTTCAACACCATTGGTTGTTTATTAACGTCATTGAGCTTCAACGCCATTGGTCTGTCATCCTCCAATTACTGCACAGCCAAAACCCTCCGTCACACAAACAGACAGACACAATTGGTCGAAAAGCCATTAGCCCAGTTAAATGCGACTTCAATTAAGCCGCTTTGCTATTTTTACTTATTTAGGCTTGTCACTTTGTGTTTTGCGGCTTGAGTGGGGACCACTTCGGACCTTCGGGGGTATAAATAGCAGTGTGCTGGTCTGGTTTATTTGACGTGACTCACTCAAGCAAGTGAAAAATATGATTGCCTTGAGTGAAGTGTGAAGTGTTGCAATGAGCGGTGATGAGAAAAATCCCCTGCTGGGGGGGCCAGAGAAAAGAGGGTGGTGGGTGTGGTGGAGGAAGGGGAAGAGGGAGAAGGGCCCCCCTAGGGAGAGAGCGCCGAAAAGGCCCCTCCTCACGGGGACGGTCTACCCTTTCCACTGAAGTGGAAGGGAGACCAAAAAATGGACCGAAACGTCCTTAAACTATGTCCAAATTTTCAAAACTCCTCCCCACGGACGAAACGATAGTGAACAAGTGCTGGTGTCAGGATGGTTTGAGCGCATACCTCTTCAACGACCTTGCTTCTTCAGGGTCAGTGTCAGCTCAACCCATTTATTCCCTTCAAGTCTTTGTTGAACATACTACCATGCGGTCTCCCGTCAACGATCGCGTCAGTAGTCGGTTCATTAGAGCTCTTCTGCATCTTGCCGAGACTATCTCCTCTGCCTAGACAAGGCGCCATTACCCTCCCGACACTTGCTGTTTTTCTTGCGATCAGCCCTTCGGTGAGAAAATCACCAATCTCTTCTTCTTCTCCACAGTTGGCATAGCATCTTGATCCCCTGTTACAGCAAGCCACAAACCAAAAAACTCTCAGTACCAGAAGACACCATATAAACAGAGTTCAGGGTTTAGGGTTTAAGGAAAATGTTCGTGTCGCACATATGTATCATAGACGGGAATTCAATTGTCACCCTCGAAAAGACTAACACAATCAAGCAGAGCACATGCTATACACTATATTTCGCATGTACTGCATCTGTGATAAACCCTACAGCTGTATGTTAATCCTAAAACCCTAATTGACTTCAACCGATCGTCAAGTATTACGACGCGCCGTCAACTGAAGGTGCTCCGCTTCCGCACAGCGAGATCACCTACTCTCGCTTGCTTCTTAAGTTTTCCTGTGATTACGATACCGCATGCGCATCGATTTCTTCGCCGAGCTGTCCAACGCAAATGATCTAGCGATTCACAGCGTCGAATACTTGAACGTGAAGGCTTTCAACCCATCCCTACAAACTGCATAGTCGGCATTTACTCGTTTTCCAACCAAACAGAAAAACAGATCACGCATTGCACGGCATTTCCTTCTAATCGAAAGTTGCAATGTCCTTCACTGAGTCCGGTTACATAAAATTTGACCCCAGATGAATTATATTTCGCACAATACGCTTTATCATTATTAAAAAAGAACCCACGGTCCGTCAGTGGATTTTAAACCCCAAAGTCTTAAAATCCCCAAACCCTAATACCCTAAACTCTTGTAAGACTCTGTATTCCTCCGGTTCGCATCATTAGTCTCAAAGCAGAATCGATGCACTCAATTCAATTTAGGCAGTGATGCTGCTATCGAAAGTCCTTTGGGCACCACCTCCAATTGGCAATAAAAAGCATGAAAACGCATCACCACATGTTCAAAATCGCAAAACCAAACAAACACATCAAAACCTAAGACCCTTAGACTCTGAAATCCTACGGTTTTCTTCAACGGTTTCAAAGAAAAAACGGAGCAAACATCTTCCGTAAAACCGTGCGCCCCTTGATGACGAACCTTGAGAGAGTCCCCATTTTCTTTGGTGTGAACCATGAGATACATGGTTGAAGCTCTACTGAATGAAATCGAGCGTATCCGAATCCACGCGCAGCACCGCATCAAAAATTGCGAAGGGGAAACTCAGAAGAACGCTCACTGCGAGGGAGAAAAGGAGAGCGCCTTAGTGCGTTGGAGAGACAGACAGATGAGGTTCGGATCTAGGTTCGGAACTAGGTTCGCCAATTATATTACTCCTTACTAATAACTTACCAAAGGCACATAAAGCGACCTGATTTGCGATTGTAAGGGGTTTGGCTTCTTGAAATAATTTTCAGTTCAATGAAAAAAACATTGATTTTTTTAATGATTATAATATATAGTAAATTCATAATTATATATAAATATAAATTCTATATTATACTAAAATAAACTATTTTGAATCAACCTTCTTAATTCCTTTAATTAATTTTCTAAAGACTCTAAGATTTTTTTATATTTTTGTAGGTAGTTTTGATAGTATATTAGACACTTGATTAGTAGCACCTATTATGACTAACCACCAATTTGTTGGACATATGATTATTAATTAGGGATAAGGTAGGAGGCTCAAAAAGTGACCCTTTCAAGGGCTGATCCACCCTTTTCATAAGTTTGCATGAACAGAATTATTTTTAGCTCATCTTTCAGAGAAAGAAAAATGAATGCCTAACGTAACACTAGTGAATTCATATTTTTTTGAAGCATTTTTGAATTAGTTATGAATTTTCAAAGATGTCTGTAGTAGGTACCTATTTGTAACCATAGGTCTCCTAAAATTTGTCCCCTTGCAACTTCTAAAGTGATTTCTGAACTATGGAGGAAATGATTGGTTCTTGGAATAAAATAAATAAATTTTTCTTGATCCATTCAATAGCAGTAGTGGTCCATTTAAAGATCACCTTCCATCCATTTTACAAACAACTATGGGGCGGTTGCAAAGAGAGGGTCGGAATGACAGCCTCTTACCTTACAATAGTTGCTTTTTCCGTATTACAAGAAATCAATGTTTTCATCATCTAATACAAATTGAAGTTTAGGATCAACATCACTTGGAAAATTTGGTTTGAAATTCTTATTTCTGATTGAAGATGAAATTATAAAAATTATTTTACGAATTGCTTCAATGTTAATTTTTGATTTGGTACTAGAGTCAACAATTATTTCTTTCCACAAAATGTAAGGAAAAAAATAATTGTTGATTCTAGTACCAAATCAAAAATTAACATTGAAGCAATTCGTGAAATAATTTTTATAATTTCATTTTCAATCGGAAATAAGAATTTCAAACCAAATTTTCTAAGTGATGTTGATCCTAAACTTTGATTTGTTTTAGATAATGAAAACATTGATTTCTTGCAACACGGAAAAACAACTATTGTATTCCTAATTAAGAATTGTATGTTCAACAATTGGTCATTAGTCTTAATAGGTGTTACTAATTAAGTCTCTAATAAAATATCAAAACTACCTATAAAAACATCAAAAGTCTATGTTTTAAAGTCTTTAAAAAATCAATTAGAAGAATTGACAAGGATGATTGCTCCAATATCCAAGAAACATTCAAAATAGTTTATTTTAGTATAATATAAATTTTTTATGAATTATTATAATTAAAGAAATAGATATTTTCTTTTGTATTGTACTTCGAATTTTGTTGCATAGATCTACAAATACTTCTTTATATTTCATTTTTCTCAATAGTATTGTTTATTCTATTAAAGCATTCATTTTTTAAAAATTCACTAATTTTTTACCAACAACTTACAATCAACCAATATAAATAGTTCAAATGCTTGCTACCTAAAATGAAATTGTCTTTATCAATTTTTCCACTATTTATTTTTGTTTTTAATATTTTTGTTTAATTTATCTACTATCTACTATCAATAAACTAATATTATTGTTTATTTGAGACAAAGCTTCATAGTGATACGTTCTTTTATAAAATAGAAGATAATCAAAATGCTCTAGAATGATACGATTTCCAAAGATAATAAAAATCTTAGAGACAATTCAAGTGACTCAAAGTGAGCTTGATTTGAAGTTTTGTAGAAATGTATTATTAGCAATAACCTTGGAGAAAGAATTAGATATTGGTTGCCCTCAAAGAATTCTTCAATCCTCATTAGTTGTTTTTGAAATCTTGTGGCATTTTTGAGTGAATGTAGGTGGCTATCAAGGCCTAAATATAGATGTGGAATAAAAAAAGAATCAATCTTGGAGCCTCCTATCTTATTTTTTAAAAATGAGTTCTTATTCTTAGCTTGACTAGATAATAAGACTTTGAATCCTCTTAGCTTAAAATTTTTGTACTAGAGATTTTATATTTAAATTTTTGTATATTGAAGAATTGAGTTGCAAATTTAGGTGAAACAAAAATTCAAAAAATATCATGTAATTTTCATTCTTAAAAAATTGTTGAATTGAAGTAGGTATGATATAGAAGAAAAAACTAAATTGTTGATAGCTCTAAGATCAATGGAATTGAAACACACTAATTTCAACAATGAGATTGTTCTAGAAAATAAATTAAACCATGTGCAACTTCTTTTTTTATAAAAAGTTAAAATTGAGTTTGAAAATAGATCCAATATGTTATTTTCTCTAGGATTTGCTATGATTGCCCATAATACAAGAAGAATCATAACTTTCATATTATTTATCCAATTGGAATGAATCAAGTCTTTCCACATAGACAAAAATATAATCTCTAAAAACTAAATTTAAGAAAAATTATTTCAAGTTTTGTTTTTTTGTTGTTGCCCACCCTAGCTTATTTTTGGCTTATTGTGGCATTACTTTTGTTCTTAGGCACCAACTCAAATAAAGATTATATTCCCCAAAAGCTAATTATTTTTCCTATTTTGAGAAAAAGTTTCAAAAAATCATTCTAAAAATTGAAATCATAGGAACTTGCACAAACTTCAAAGAGTCCTCCAAGGGGATTTTTTGGACTTTAGGAATTAAGAGAGGGTGGATGCAAAGAAGGTAGTGGAAGAATAGGCTTTACTAAAGTATAGTCTAGTGTCCCTACTAAACTAGATGAGAGACCATACATGGAATGAAACCCTCAAAGGACACCAAGGCCAAAAATTAGTCAATGGATGACTTGACTATTCATTGTAGAAATTAAGAATGTACCTATTGGTTTAGTAATCCAAGAATTTTGGTGACTACCTTAGTCATAGAGGTCACATCCTTTAATCCCTTCACACTCTAACATCTAGTTTCTAAATGATGAATAGATAAGAACTAATGTTTCTTTGTCATTACTGCTTGCATGAAAATCATCCTAAATTGTAGAGATGCTTTATCAAGTTATTGTCCTATCTAATGGTTGATTTTGGTATCATTAAAGTACATATTTACTTTTCTAAAATTACAAATGTGGAAGTATGTCAAGTCATTGACCAAGCCAAAATTGCATTGACTCTAGTTCAAAACTAGATGTCCAAAAATCAATGAGGATATAGGTTCAAAGATCAAAAAAATTTCAAAAAAATACCATGTCAAGAGAACCTCATTTCAAATCCATTCCAACAAACTTTATTAAAAAAAATGATAATATTTTGCTTGTAAGCAAATTTAGAAGGAATTTTGAAATTCCCCTTTCAAAATTTATTAAAATAATATTAGTGATTGCATTGGTGAATCTAACCATATGGATGAAATCTAAAACTCAAAATCTACAATTTGTATTTGTATATTACTTCCAAAATATTCTTCCTAATAGTACTTTATGACGATTTATCTCAAATCATCAATTCTAAAGAACACTCTCGACGTTTAGGGATTAAAGGTTAAACTATGTTCAATTTTTTTGAGGTTTACACACACTTCTCATTTTCATTTTTTTCATTTTTGAAAAGAGTTTTTTTCAAAGTAATCCTTTCATGTTATCACAAAGATGAATAAAAATGAATAAAAATGAATATCATATGTATTAAATTGTATCCACCATTATCTTTAAATCTATAAAACTGGATGTAACAAAATTTTGAGCTAAGTTTTTTGTGAGGTAATTACACCTAAAATTGTTCAATAAGCATTTGACAATGGTTCCTATTATTAACCCTTGAACGTTGAGGTGGACATTTTGTGTCTCATGGTTGATAAGGAATCAAATTGTATAGGACAAAAGTGCAACTATTCATCCTCAAAATTTGTTTTGGAAAGGAAAGATCTTCTACAATAGTTTGCAAGGATGATTTGGAAGGTCACTCCTTCGGTGTTTAATCCTTAAGCACTTTGACATCCATATTCTAGACAATGAACAGAGGGCTTAAAGGCACTGTTTCATTCACCTAACTTCTCATTCATCCAATGAGATACTTAAATCTTGAAAAGACGACCTGTCTTTGTTTGTGATCTATTTCCATAGGAAACTTGACGAATATTATTTTAAATATTACTATTAATAATATAGATTCTATTATAGCTGGAAGAGTATGAATGATCAATAGAATGCCTTACAAATGTGAAAACCAATTCTCCAAAAGCAGCTCACCACAAAGTTTTTGACTCAAGGTTACAACTACAGCCAGGCTTAAAAACACAATATGCTCAATACTCAAACTAATGTACACACAAACGCACAGCTGCATTTATTCCTTGAACCTTGTGAGGTTATTGAATTACAGTACTTGAGCTGATGGTCACTGCAGTTATGCCAGGACCAACTCTGCCAAATAGGAGGGAAAATGGGACTACCGTATCTAATTTACTGCCGGAAAACACCTGCATTCTAAAAGCAATACTCTACTCATACCAAGTTTTCTTGGGCTTCCCGTACTCTTCCTCTAAGTTGTACCCGGGCGTGGAAGCTGCACCATATGCTGCACAGACAAAAACAAATGCCCACAGCATGAGCAGGTCAATTCTAGTGAAGGGGTCACAGAAATATTATTTCAACGCGAATCAAACATATTTAAACTTCGTAAGCATGGCTAATAAATTTGCATCATCGAAAGACTTGAGGTCACTGCACCTAAAATCATCATCCAAATAAGCATGTGAGCAAGATTCTTATTATTAAATTGTCTAAAGTTTTGGTTGAATCTTGTTGGAAGTCACGAGGAGATCTTAGATCCTCAAAGGATGCATTTTGGGGACAATTTATGAAAAAAGTAAGAATTCTCAAAGTGCTGAAAGTAGGGGTACCAAAAATCGATCGACCCTAGACTCTCCTGACTAGGGCTGTAAATCTTAGGCGTCTATTTCAGAAATGGATCGCCATTAGCTGCAGTTGATTCATTCACGGGGGAAAATGTAGTTCGATGGAAACTACAATACTATAAAGAAAAACGCATTGCCAAAAGAAGCCGAAAGTGACCGAACCTGAGCCATAAGGACCTTCTGATGATCCATAAGGGCCTTCTGATTTCTGAGGGCGCCTTCCATAGGGACCTGGTCTTTCTTCACCATACTCTGGTTTATGGGGCTTCTGGGAGTAGCCACTTCCATATTCTGTTCACAGAAGTAAAACATCTTACTGACAAGCTTTGCATCAATCAACAAAACCTACTGAATCCTTTAAAATAAAACTCAAGATTACAAGAATTCGAAAAAGCTTGATACTTCATATTGACAAGCCAGGAGCCACAGAGCTTCCACTATTCAATCGATGCAGAGGTGGTGACACTGCTCTTCTTGTAGATAAAACGAAGGAAGATGAAGAGAGGTTTAACACGACAGCCATACCTTCATCTTCGTACTGAGGGGCTTGGCTTTTCTGAGGACGACGAGGACCATCATACTGCTCCTCCTCTTCGTACAAGGAAGGTCGTGGTTTCTGAGGACGTCCCCCATACCCCGCCTCTGCCTCATATGGCCCATGGGGGCGAGGTTGCTGAGGACGGCCACTGTACTCAGACTCCTCAGATTCATATCTTGAGGGCCGAGGTTTCGGAGGATAAACACCATAATCTTCCTCTTCATACTTTGAAGGCCGTGGCTTTTGAGGACGAGCACTATACTCTTCCTCTTCTTCATATCTTGAAGGGCGAGGTTTCTGAGGACGGCCACTATATTCAGAGTCTTCTTCATAATTTGAAGGGCGTGGCCTCTGAGGGTGTCTTCCATATTCGTATTCTTCTGATGAGGCGTGAGGTTTTTGAGGACGGCCACTGTACTCAGATTCCTCAGATTCATACCTTGTGGGTTGAGGTTTCTGAGGACGGCCACCATACTCTTCTTCTTCATACTTCGAGGGTCGAGGTTTGGAAGGCCGAGACTCTGATTCTTCAGAGTCATACTTTGAAGGTCGGGGCTTGGGAGGGTGAAACTCTTCGTCCACCTCACTCGGATGACCTAACACATCACATGCACCCAATGGCTTGAGTGTTGTCAAGACATGCATCAACCAAAAATACAATGCCTTACAAACTTTGAGACAGGAGTGAAATAGAGGACCCGCCAGCGTTCTGTAGGGTATGAAAGGAGACAAGTCCTAACCAGAGTATACAAGAGCCTTGTGTGTATTTACAAAAATAAAAAAGTTAGTGAGATCAACCCCTAGAGAACCCCTTTTCTGTAAGACCCTACGCAGGACGACTTGCACGAACCCTATATGCTTCACTTTGTAGATTTTGTAATATATGAGAATCTTCTACGTGCACCCTCAAGCTAGGGCGGGGGACCTTCATCTAAAAAGATCTTCAAAGGTCCCGGGCCTGGAAGAAGACATGTAGTATGCTGGCTTCCCCTTTAGTACAAACGAACCCAAATTATATATACATATTCATGTTAGGTTCCACGAGATGGCATAGAAGAAACCGTTCACTGAGATTGTAGCATGTATTTAAGAACTGAATCTCACCACCGGGAGGTTTTGTAGAGCCTGGCGCTACTGGAATTTCGTGCTTCTGTCC
Organism: Pseudoscleropodium purum; assembly: GCA_963969395.1. NCBI lineage: Eukaryota > Viridiplantae > Streptophyta > Bryopsida > Hypnales > Brachytheciaceae > Pseudoscleropodium > Pseudoscleropodium purum. The sequence continues at coordinate 11,640,108 of OZ017804.1, read as the reverse complement.
ATACTTGTCCAGGTAGGTACTCGCTTTCTTCAAATAGTCACCATAAGGGGAGTTCTCTCCTCCGTACATTGACAATCCATCGAGCAGATCGGAGGCCGCACCTGTTACCAGAAATGTCACTAATTAGCACTATTTCAAATGGCTTGATTGCTATCCACTTCAAGTCAGCCCACATGTGGTGATTCTTCATGTTGAACAAGGATCAACGGTGTGCCTTCTCATGACCCTTTTGAACCTCCAAAGTCCATGGCAAGGAGTAATATAGAGGACCTGACATAGAGTAGGCTTCTTATGAGATACTTTAGGGTATTAAAAGTCGACTAATTCCTACCCGAACTAAAGAGGACACAAATGTAATTACAGAAACCAAATAACAAAAACTCAATCCCTACGGAGCCTTTCTTCATAAATTTTATTATTGAACCCTATCCAGACGACCTACTAAGCGCAGCAGCCATCCTATCCTTATCACAAAACCCACTCACCCCGCTGAGGAAGGGTTTGTGATTGATGAGGATCTCACCGGGATGAGGGCAAGCTTGGTCCTGGAGCAAGAAAACCTATAGAATGTTGCGTTTCCCTCTTCAAGTCCACTACAGTGGAAACTAGCAAAAGTCCATACCGTCCCCAAAACATTAAACTAAAATGTGAATTGTTACCATACCTGCAAGCTTGCCTTGATCCACTTTCTTTCCAGCAGCAGCTTGGTAGAGTGTCTGCGAGGAATATCATAAACCAAATGAGGTGGAGGATAGTAAAACCATTGGAAACCTGATCTCTCTTGCACTGACCCTTGTTAAAAGCAGCAGCAAATCATCTATTCACACACTTGGTTGGCATTCGATTAGCAAGTGGACTCAGCATGAAAAACCCCGCTAAAAAGCTATAACCACTCATCCTTGAATGGAAATGGGGTTACCTACTGTCCCTTCAATAGTGATCTACGACCTCCCACTTTGAACGATTGCATAATACATTCATACACAGAGATAAAACTGATCTCGAGAGCGTTTGGCTACTATTACCAGAGGGATCCCTCCAAAGACCTCTACACTGATCTCCCAATGAAGGAACATTGATTTGCTTCAAAAAAAAAACCCAGGTCATTCTCACGGGGTTTTGATTTCGCTTCGAAAATCCAACAAGACTCATTCTCACAGGGTTTCAATTCACTTCAAAAACACAACACGGCTCATTCACACAGGGTTTCGATTTCATTTCAAAAATATATAACACGGCTCAATCCTCACAGAGTTTTCAAATCGCTTCACCTGAGCGCTACCGAAGAGCTCGCTGGTGGACGGTTTCTTCTTCTGCCCCTCGCCCGTCTTGTGCGGCTTCTCCTCGTCATACTGACTCCCATGAGGCCGCCCGTACTCGTCCTCCTCTCTTCTCGGCTTGGGCTTGCTGGGCCTTTCTTCCTCGTACGCCTCATCATGCTTGGGCTTAGGTTTCGTCTTCTCCCCACCCATAAACCCACCAATCAAATCCCCCAACCCTCCCGACCCTCCCGACCCTGACCCCTCGCCTTCGTTCTTCTTCTTCTTCCCCTGCACCTCCTGTGCAATCTTCGCTGCATTCATGAGAAAATCCATCTTCGGACACCTGAGAAACGAAAACGAAAACTTCACACTGTCAAAGAAAGCACATAACACACAAACCCCAACGCAGTCAGGGATATATTGGTGTAGATTTCAAAAGACACTACGGAAACGCTTCATAATGAATGCAAATTCCTGAGAAGAAGTTGGGTGGGTCGGAGCATGAGCGAGTGAGATGCTTGCCTTGCTGAAAGTCGGGAAGGGCGAATTCAAAGACTTGAAGTTTTCAAGCAGATTCGTCGACTGGGACGGCTATGGCGGGATGCAGATGTTTCGGTGTGTCAACGAGTCGGAGACGACGGAAAGGAAGGTTCGGGAAGTTGCGGAGGGGACTGACAAGTGGGAGTCACAACTTCACTGAAGTTATCAAAGGTACTGTAAAGTAAAGTTAAGCTTACGTGTACCCATTATAATCCGTGTCCAAAATCTGACACCTAAGGTAGCAGCACAATAACCCTAAAAGGACGCTGCGGACACTAAGCGTTCTATATATGGTTGACAAGGAATTCTTTTTATGTAGGATAGCAGTCTACAATAGACGGGTAAATTTCTTGAAGATTTTGTACGGAAAGGAGAGGTCTTGCTCAATAGTTTAGCCTCCAATGAATGCTCTTGGGTTTTTGTAAGCAAAAAGATTCACAAAATACGAAAATAGATTGTTTCCATTACGACCAGTTTGACCTTTTAGGGTTTAATCCTAGAGCGCTCCGACGTCCAAAATCTGGACAACGAATAGACTGAAATTCAATTTTCTTTCTCGTTATTGCTTGGATGAAAGTCATCTAATTTGTGGAGATTCTTTATCAAGTTGTTGTCCTACCCAATGGTTGGATTTGGTGTTACTAGAGTTCATATTTTTCTAAAATTACAAATGTGGAAGAGTGTCAAGTCAAAAATTGCATTGATTTTAGTTCAAAACTGGATTTGCAGAAATGAGGTCATAGATTAAAAGAACACAAAAATTCCAAAAAATCACCACATCAAGAGAACCTTGTTTCAAATCCATTTCAATAAGTTTTACTCAAAAAATGATAATATTTTACTTGTAATTGAATTTAGAAGGAATTCAGAAATTTCTCTTTTAAAATTTATAAAAAAATGTTGATGATAGCAATTGTGAATCTAACCATATGGATGGAATCTACAACTCAAAATCTACAACTCCTATTTGTATGTCAATTCCAAAATATTCTTCCAAATAGTAATTTATAACAATTTTTCCCAAATTGTCAATTTTGGAAAAAGATCCAAATGTTTAGGGATTAAGCAACAATATAAGACATTTAATATCTTTTATGTGACCATATAGTGGATTTTTTGTTTAAAATAATTAGCAAACTCAATATAAAGTGAAAGTTGATGCTTATAGAGTCTAAATTTTTGTACTTGGAAAATATTACATCAATTTTCAAAAACATCACTTTCTACAATGGGTCATAGACTCAATAAGAAACTACACATTTAGAACCTTGAAGCACCAATCAATAGGCACTTTGTTAATCTATTCAAGTCTAAAGTAGGAGACTTTGTGGTTTTACATGCAAATTTTATTTGCTAAGAAGCAAAAAAATAGGTGTTTGTTTTAGGTTATTGCCACCACCTAACATTTGGACCAAATGCAACACTCAAAACATTCATTCAAGGTTCTATTACTTTACAAATATATAATTTAATAAACATTTCTCGAACATAGATTAAGCCTTTAATGCTCAAATTATTTTGGAGATTTTTGTACATTTTTGCTTATATCTTTATTCAAATATATTATGCACATCAATTTCATCAAATTGTTCTTAAGCAAAGGAGGATGTCTTTTAAAGATGCAATAATTGCTTGAAGCAAATGAAAAGGTATTTGAGCAAATCACTAGTTGTTTGAGGCACTTTGTTTATCTTCTATAACATGGATATTAGAGCATGTAGAGATTAAGGTCTTATCAATAAAACTTCACAAAACAAACTATTTCTTAAAATTGTATGTAGGAGTAGAATAAAGTTCAATTACCTAACCAATAAGGTGTGATCAAGCACCCACTATCAATAATTCATTACTATGTATAATATGTAGGGGTATTCATGCTAAGCTAGATCGGATGACACATAACAATCCCAATTTGGATCAAGCCTCAAAACAAGCTTTAAAATTGTGGTCATGTATTATATGCATATGGTGTATTTGAGTAGGAAAAGTTTAGATGTTAAAATGACATCCAAATGAAAGATGCTAATTGTTGCATTATCAATCCAATGGTGCATATCTTGCCATATTGTAATGCATAATTTGTATTTTAGGTTATTCTTAATAGTGAATTCTTGTCACTTTTAAATGCTGCCATGGATACACGATACAAATTGTGAATGTTTATCTTAGTATACACAACTTCAAACCTCCAATCGAATGAATTTGTTTTAATGAAGGGAACTAACTACTTATAGGGTCCAAAGTCTCTCATGGGAGCATGATTGTGCAACTTTCAAAGTCTTCCACACGTGAATGGTCCAGTTGAAATCCTGACGAATAGATCACCCTGTGAAAACATGTCCTCCACGAGGGCCGCCAAAGTTGCCAAGACTTCTCGGCCTCCAACCATGGTCTACAATCAGCTCCCCCAAGTTCGGCGCAGTGGAAGGGCGCAGACTATTGGACATGGCTTGCTTTGGAGGAGGTCCCGGTGGTGGGCGCTGGAGATGTGCTTCGTGAAACCTTGGCATACTCATGAGCGGCATTCCCATGGGAAGACCGAGATCCGGGAAAAATGGGGGCCGAGGGTGGCCTTGAATCGGGGGAAATCCGTCCTGAACCATTCCTTGCATGGGCCTCATGTGACATCCTTCTTGCATAATGAAGTTTAGTGGCCACTGATCTCCCTTCTGAAAGCCTACCACGGGCCCAGAGTGTTGTAGCGGAACGGTGGCATCAAGATGCTCTGGGCGAGGCCACATTCCCATGCCCGAGTGGAACTGAAGGGGTTGAAATTTGGTCTCCTTCAAAGAGGAAAATGCTGGAGGATAGTTGGGTAGAGGGTAGGGCGGAGGAGGAGGCAATGTCATAGCTTGCTGGATGCAAGTTTGTTTGGAGGATGACTGGAATGACTTGTGAGGGTGGCCACCACGCTCCCTCTCTCTCTTTCTTGAAGACTGGCAGGGGCCAGTATCGCTTACGATGTCTCTCTGATTCTGCCCAGCTTCAAGTGCCCGGTCGCTGCCATTTTCTCTTACTTTGTGTCCTTGCTTTGACGGTTCCCAATTACTACGTCTTCTCTGCAGTCTCTCGTCTTGGAAATCGTCTTTTAAAGGGGCTATCGTTTGTAAATTGGCAGAGGAATTCCGTTGTGTCTGCAACTGGCTAGCAAGCTGTGTCTGGCTCTGCAAAATGAACGACTCGTTATTCCGAATGCATTTTCCATCCCAATAGCATGGGTGAATCAACCACCAATGCAATTTGCTGCTTCAATGAGAGCAAAATTCGTCATTTGATCTGCATGACCTAACATGGCTTTCACTTCTCAGTATGATTGATTAGATTGTTTCAAGAAAATTGAAGACAACATCATGGGGACGATTGATCATGGAGGAGCAAGATAAGCATGATACAATTCGTGAGAGACCTCCTCATGATTGATAAGGAGGCGTCCTTACGATTGCCTCCTTGTACTTGCTTAGGTCACTATTCAACTGTTCAGTTCACAAGCTATAAACTATGTACATGAAATGTATGGGGAGGTCTCTTCATGGTTGACCTACTGAATTTCATTTCACCATTTCACGCATCCCTATAATCGATGCTCAAAAATCACAGAAAAGTTTTATTTTATTGAAAGCATTATTTCAAACACAATACGGGGTGACAAAGTAGGGGTAATGACAAATTCCCAAAACGTCATATCAATTTGGAATCTCACAAGGGTCTAGGATCTTTGGTTCGTGAGTTTTTATGAATTCAATCGAATCTGGAAGATAGATGATACTTTGACAACGATTTGTTTAAATGCTGAATGACAATTCGGAGAGCGAATTGAAGCACTACCTTAACAGCAAACCCATTATCACACATTGCAGACAGTCTACTGTTAATATCATTAAGACAATTAGCCCCCCAAAATTGACGAAATGAGTGCTCATACCTGCGATGCAATTGGTTTTCCGAGAGAAACGCCTTTCGGCGACTCCGATTGGTGATGTTGTGAGTGATCGTTGGCAACGTGCAACTCAAAATCTGGTCGCACAAGAAAAGAGCGCAGGCAACCGGGAACGCCACAGATGAATATGCCAACAAGAACATCCACTTTCTGAATTCTCACCACTTTTTCTTTGCACCTGCAATTCCATAACAAGAAAACCATTATTTACATTTCAATTTTCTTCGTTGAGATGATTCTTGAACAAGAAATCAACCTAATGAGGAAGAGAGGCAAACTAAAAGAAGATAATCTAATGACTTAAGCTTAGTAAATCCAGACTTCATCGACCTAAAATAACGTCTAACATATATTCTTAATAAATATCCGCGGTCCATACAATATTAATGTACTGTAGTCTTGATATTTGGAACATACATGAAACCGCAGGTTAAGGGCGTACACAAAGCATGTCGAATCACTTTTGGCACAAGTAAAGCATAAAGCATGCTGGCATGGATCCTGCAAACAATAAGTCGATAGCATCACAAATTCTAATACATTTTGAAGCTTTCTTGTAAGAATAATAGAATAGAAGGTGCGCGCTATGGTGTCCTATATCAAGTATAATGTTTTTGTGAGAAAAGACGTAATCCATTGAAGTCATTTCGGGTTTCGTGAGACAAATCGTGCGAAATTAGCGAAGTACAATTCCCAACATTAATCACTTTACAAGTAGTAATTCGACTCAGACGGCAATAAGCTCCTGAATCAAAACTGAAGGATCGATAAATGGCATACAATTTCATCAGATTGAGACAATAAGCTGACGATTCACATTTTCTGAATTTAAGATTTCCTTCAACTAGAAAATGTGAAGTGGAGGCTCATACCAGGCGACCGTATACGGCAATCGGGAAATTGCACATCAAACAGATATGAACTTTGCCGCCAGGTTTCGGTTTCACTTTCGCTCCCACGAAGTTGATTCTGCAAGTCTCGGGGAACAAGAATCCTATTCCTTTCACGACAGGTAAATTCGCATCCAGAAAGTGTGAAGCAAGAGGAACCTCATCCGCCTCCAATAAATTGTGCTCTGGTTTCAACCCTGAATTCGCACTTGACTTGCTGAGTCGTATCGTTAAATTCACCATCTCTCTACATCCCCTCTTCCGAGATGCAAAACTCAATAATCAGTTTAAAATTGAAGTCAAATAATCCCGAATCCTCCCTAATGTGACACCCTGAAAAAATAGCATGAGAGAGTTTGATAATAAAATCACAAAATGTGCCAATGCAAAGTTCGACTAGATTGCAAACCAAAACATCAAACCATGAACCTCAACATGAACGTCACCACCACGAAAAGTGACACACGATGAAAAAATTGTGCACACAGGAAGACTCTCTTCAAAGCTACAACTCAAGGGGAATAAAACGAAAATCAAACCTCATTACAAAACATTTACCCAAGAAACTCTCATCAGCAAGCTAAACTCCGAACGCATACAAAAAATCTCAGTCAAAGCGCAGTTCATAGCAAACCGTCCACAATCGAGAATTCAAATTTTAGAAATTCTAGACCAAATCAATATTCAGAATTAATATAAGCTGTCACGAGAGACACTCATTGAACCTCAGTTGTTGACTGAGAAATATTTGAAGCAATGAGAATATCCCAAATGCTTTCAATTCTCTTTAAAGGATTCAAAACAAATCAGATATCAATAACTTGACTCCCGATATGATTCCTGACCTAAATTTTTTTTCATTTCAAAACAAAATTTCCAGCATGGATCCACAAAGCCCTCTGAAGGTCAAGAACTACGTAAATTCGAGTGAAGGACGTCACTGGAAAGTCATCAACTCTCGAATTAGCAATCCAAACCACTCCGATTGTTTTTCTCACCACAAAATTAATTTATCCGAGGGCTCCAAGATTGCGTGATGATTGCAAATGAAGCTCCGAATTATTTTACACCAAAATTTTGCTACCTCTTGCAACAAGAAAAGGAACGCCCGAATTGTCTTCCATTCCGGAAATTGGAAGAAGCGGAATACCAAGCGAGAGATCATGAGGGAGAAAAAATGATGGCGTGCCTGTGAGAGATCGCGAAAGCTTCAGAAAATGCTGCTGGGAGCGAAATGGGAAAGAGAACTGGCCAAGACTTGAAGATGATTTAGAGTCCGGGCGGGAGGAACGCCTTGGCTTGCAACCTCCGTGCCTAGCTGGCCACGCTGCCAATCCGAGCTGGACGATGATCTGGACGATGATCTGGACGGTTATTTTTGCCTAAAATGTACTCCCATTATTCTTGAGAGTCTAGTGTCAATTCCAGAAACACTTATTTTCATCACTTTGGTTATTCATAGTTTATTCATACAGTGTCCAAAAATTGCATTTTAAGAGAATGTGAATTTAAAATTCCCTTTTCACTACAGGGTTGACAGGACAGTTGAACGTCCGGACGCGGACGCTGTGTTCACAGCGTCCGCTGACATTCGCGAACGCTGTCCGCCCCGTCCGCCCGTCCGTCCGTCTGCCCGTCCACCCCCGTCCGCCCCCACCCGTCCGCCCGCGTCCACCCACGTCCATCCGCCCGTCCGCCTTCCGACGGTGGGAGGGACGCTACGTCCGTTGGCGTCCGGACGTCTGGGTTACGGATGCTATTTTGGGGCGGACGTAGAGATTCGTCAACCCTATTTCACTACCAACAAGACCCCACAAAAAAATTCTATATAATAATGAAGCCATGTTGGATTGCTTGTTTTATTACTTGTAGGTATACTTTTACTTCATTGTGCAATGTGCTAGTAGGTTCTACATTCATTTGTCATTAAATATTTTTAGCTTGAAGGCAATGTAGTTAGGTGAATGTTGATTTTTGTGAATATTCTTGAAGTCTTGTTTTTCGTCATACAAATAATACAAAGAAAGTAAATATTGAAAACATGATTTTCCTAATATTTTAACAATGATTATTTTATAATTTATTTTAAATCAAATTGGCTAGTAGTTTACAATTTGTGGGTAGTGTGTTCCTTATAGAGCTCATTAGGGGAAAAAACAACCACTCAAAGAAAACACAAGAATGCATTATTTACCATAATGATAAATTTTAGAAAATTTGAATTCATACTTAGAATCAAGGGCCTGAAATTAGTTGCAAAATCTCAAAAAATAGATGAACGCAAACACATTCCCACACAATTTTTTTTTCATCTATTGATTTTTAAAAACATTCTTGTATTAGTTCATTAACATTTATACAATATACATTTGGAAGATTTTTCTTCACAAATATTCTATAATTCAAAAGGCATTGGTACGTCTAGCCTCAAAAAATAACTTCTTAAGTTCAAAAAATGACCCTTCAAAAACAACTTGTATAAATAAGTAAAATAAAAAGTCTTCAAAAATTATTATGGTTAGAACTTAGCATTTTGAATTTAAAGGGAAAAAATTCTAATGAAAATCCGAAAAAAATTTCAATCTACAATTGATTTAAGAAGGAATTTTCAATTTTGGCTACAAATTTCATTGAAAAAGATTGGATTGTATAATAGTTTATTTAACCATATAGATATGTTCTTTAGATTATACTTTACAATTATTGTTTGAAAGTCATCAGTAAATCATTCTTCTTAGTTGCATTTTACAATTCATCTTTGCAATTTTGGAAATTTGAACTACCCCTTGCTTTTTAAGGAGTTTACCATTCTACAATAAGGGGTCAATTTTGGAAAATTCTAACTTAAAATGGAATAGAACCAAAGTTATTGTTTTCAAAATATGAATTCCAACGTGTCCAAAGCCTTTCTTGAGCTTCTTTAATTGCGGTCTATACTAAACATGAGGCTAATTAAAGCTTCAATAAATTTCATCATGTTTTTTTCATTGTAATCAAACAATCTTAACCTAAAGTGCTATTGATTTCAATCATAGGAAAAAAACCCTCCATAATAGCATCACATATGGATCAAAAGATTATAATATTTGATCTTGGGGGGTTGTATATTTGGAAGTGATTTGAAGTCTTTTTTCAACGTAAAACACTTGTCTTTTTTTATTCCCTTGGCCCCGGACAAGTGTTTTTAGCTCATAACTTTTGCATAGTATGTTTGTTTTCTATGAAATTTTGAAATAAAGGTATATGCAATAATTGTAGACATTCAATAATTTTTTGCAATTTAAAAAAATGAATGTTTCATTTTAAAATTTCCCTTGATTGGATATCAACCTTGGTCATTTTAGAAGGGCTCAACATTGTTTTTGACCCAAAAATGCAAATTTCAAAGTCAAAATTCAGATATAAGGAGTTATACTAAAGTTACACAAATCTACAAAGAGATTTTTCAAAAATAGCAAAGTATCCACCTTCCACATGTGCTCAAAGTGAAGTGCCTTAGTATACTTATAGAAAATACAATTTTTATTTTCCAAAGATGCAAATGGTTGAGCAAAAGCATCTTTGAATTAGGAAAAATAGCTTTTCTAATTTGAATTATTTGAATTTTTTCACTGGTTTCTAAAAATTAAATTCAAAAGTGTCTATTTTTTTACATTTTCCATTACTCTTTTGTTGTGCATAACTTTTAGAGAATTTTTTTTCCTTGACTTAAATATTTACACTATACTATTTTGAATGCTTATAAATTATCCATATTTTATTTTATTTTTAAAAATTTTAGTCCAAAAGTCACATTACTCCAATACTAAGGCCATTTCAAGCACAAAATGGTAGGTGTCTCTTGCAACTACCCTTCAATTCTTTTTGAAATGTTAAATTTGGAAATTATTTTCATGAAAAAATTTGAAGTTAGAAGATACAATGTGTATAATTGTAATCAATTATGAAAATCTATTCTACAATTTATTTCAATGAATTTGACAATAATTTTTTTCCTAGGTTTGTTGTATTTGAGGCTTATTTCTAAAATCTTTTAGAACTAGAAAATCAAGATTTTGAATGAACACCCTTGCATAAAATCTTCACTAAAAAAATTAAAAACATAGTATTCTAAAATTGTATTCTAATGCTAAAAATAAAATTTATCTCCTTAAATATAGACAATAGTCCAAATTTCAAAAATTGTGAAGATGTATTGTTTAATGCAACTTAAAATAATAATTTAATGATAACTCTCAATCAATGGTTGTAAAATATGATCCATAGATCATATTCATATGATTGAATCAACTAGTTTATAAACCAATTGTATTGTTCAATAAAATTTGAAGTCAAAAATTGAAAATTCCTTCTAAAATCCATTGTAGATTGAATATTTGTAATTTTCACAAGATATCTCTTTTCTTAAGTTCAGAATGTATATTAAGTTTTAATCATAATGATGTATAAATTTTTTTATTCAAGTCGTTTTTGAAGGGTCATTATTTTAACTAAAAAGATTATTTTTCAAATCCAAACCTACCAATATCCTTTGAATTATAGAATATTTGCAAATCGAAGTCTTAAAATTTTTATATGGTACTAATGTTAAAGAATTTATAGAAGAATTATAAAAAAAAATCTTAAAAGAAAATAAGTGGATGAAAAATTTAATTTAATTTTTGTGTGCTTGGAATATGGTTGCATTCATTTGTTGTCTGAAATTTGAATGCCTAGTCTTTAACATGATAAATAATATTTTTTAAATACTATAAATAATAATTTGATAAAATCATATTTAACTTAAAAATATTGACAATACCAAAGTAGGCCCCAAAGTGGAAGGTCCCAAGCATTTGGGGGTAATTTAGGTGAAAATCAATTTTTGTATTGGTATATATTATATAGAATTTATTTGAGGAGTTTCAAGCTCATGCATATAAGATTTTTGAATGATGCATCACCATAAAGTTGTGAAATTTTGAAGCCATGTGACTAAAGCTCCATAATTTTGAAGCCACAACTATTTGGGCACCAATTTTTTTTCTCTTTTCATTCCCTATACAATTGTTTTTATGCCTTTTCATCTATTTTTTGCATCCACAACACATTTGGACTCTCTATTGAAGTTTCTTTCACATTGTTAATTAAGGATACATTAGGACAAAAGAATGTTTGGAGATAGCAATACTAGGTTAGATTTACATTATTCAAATTAATGAAATCTTTTTAATCTTTTTAAAATTAAAATCTCTTATTAAACTACAATTAAAATAATAATAATGAGTTTTGGAATTAGAAATTTTATATATTCATAGTTTTCAAAAATTCATGATTTTCCATGCTTCAAAATTTCAAAATTCGAAATTCTTCAATTTGGGTAGAAAGCAATCAAGTCCTAATGTTAATACTATACAAATGGGGGTACTAGTGGCGGAGATGTAATACTTAGTTGTATTATATAAATTAATTTGACAATTCATTTTGAATTAAAGGGTGCTTTTGATGTTCAAGTGAATGTATATCTTGTTTGAAGCAAAATATAAAGAAAACTATGTCGAAGAATTACTTTACAAATACAAAAATATATAGAAGAAGTAGAAAAGTGTTAACTGATGACATAAGAAATAGTTGCCTTTGTTATTAGCAACACTTAATACATCCAAATGCTTTTAGGATAGTGTCATTGAATATATCACATACCCTTTGTTTTGTAGACTAAGGAGAGCAAGTTGTTGCAAGATTCTTGATAAAGTCTTTGTCTAAATTTACTTGATTTTCGAATTGCAACACTAAAGCCTTTGAAAAGTTTGTGAAAATGAAAAAAAGTTATTGAGAGAAAAATTTCCTTCTTCCATGAAAGTAATTAAATCTTTCAAGTTATTTGATTTTCTCCCAATAACCAATCTATTTTGAGCCTACATTAAAGGATTTTTCAGGCCTCAAAAAGACCATTTCAAATTTGTTCCCAAATCTGGGAACCCATTGCTGACCAAAATATTAAATAATAAAATAATAAATCATAATATTTTTGTTTAAAAATATTAATGAATTAATATTATCTTATAGCATAGGAGCTCGGCGACAATAGATTATTGGCATGTCAATATTCCCACGATGTTCCTAAGTTCCCAACAGTTCATAAACTTACAATTTTATTTGGCCTCAAAAAACAACTAATGTAGTTTCTAAGTAAATTCCTCAATGATCAAAGATTTTAAAATGTTGAATAGAATTTGATTAGGCCAATCACCAAAATATTTCTATACTTTGTATTTTTTTAATCAAATTTCTAAATTTTGAATTTTTGTAAATCACCTTTATTGATTTTTTTTTTCATTATGAGATACATCTTTCGTGAAAATTTCAAAAAATTTTGAAAAAAAATTTATAAGGTTGGAACACCTTTTCTTCCTAATTTATTTTCTAAACTTTATTAATTGTAGCATCAATTTTTTTGCTTCTAAAAAGATATGGTATTCATTCATTATATAATCAATTGATTTTTACATGAATTAAAATTTCTACAACCAACCTTTAAAACTTTTATTTTACAAAAAATGAATTTTTTATGTTAATTAAATTTTTGTGCTTTAAACTATTAGTAACAATTCTCACTAATTCCAATATTATATAATTTTGCAAAGTGCACTAACATGATGGTTTACAATATTTATAATATATTCAATTTTATAATAGAGCCTATATTATTCTCACAATCTTTCATATACAATGATTCTTATCCTACTTCCATCTACTTTAGTTTTCATCTCAATTTCATCTTAGCTTCATGCATTTTTCATTTGAATTTCATTCAATGGTTGACATTGTTTAAATCATACATCCAAATTAGTATGATGGGGTCTTGCACTAATCAAATTCTTGTACTAATTGACTTAACTCCTAAGAGTAGTTGATAAGAAGGTAGATGGCAAAATAAATTATGACATAAATAGAATTTAGACATCAAATCTTCATTTTTGCAATGTTTTCTTTTCTTCCCATCCCTATATAAACTCATTTAGAATTGTTTACAATAAATAATCATGTAGCATTGAGTAACCATGCTAGCCCCATCATTGAAGAAAAGAATTTTTTTTTCCTTCATTATACTTGGATGTGCTTCATTTGTTTCATATATTTCCCATGGTAAACTCTTGAAAGCATTCATTTCCACCCAGTGGATGTTGACTCTAGTAGTAGCTAACCTGTCTAGTATTATGACATAAAGGGAGTAAAGTATAACTTAGAAGAATGATTGATTGATTGATGATATTTTAATGGGATAAATCATTTAAGAGTATCATCAATGCAAATGATACATGGGCCCATTGAAAATATAACTTTTGATTGTCATGGAATTAGAACTTAAATATACCATTATAATTGGAAAGGCTCTATATATCAAATTAAATGGGTACAAGAAAATTTGGATTTGGACATTAGATGTCTGAAATACATTGCCATTAGAAGCATGTAATCCATTCATCATCATTAAAAAAACAATATTTATTTATTTATTTTAAAGTTTGGATACTTAGGGATTACATCCAAAAATGCTTAACTTAGTTCAAATGCATAGAACCAAGCTCCAAACAATGGCACTTGGGCTTAGAAACAATTTTTTATAGGGGGCTTTAGGAAGTGCTCCATTGGGACAAAATTCAAACTCTTGCAAAATTCAAAACAACGGGAACCCCGAACGAGGAGCCAGCCGCCCAGCATCGGATGTAAATTCCTCATCTTCCCCGCCTCTCGTGGACCACGGGCCGGGTCCCTCAACGGGAACGCCCGAGACTTTTGAAATTCCGGGTCAGAATTCAAACCCTTCGAAGCTCTCTGTCCTATTCTTGCAGGCTTGCGCACCACTGCGCTCGCTCTCTGCCTCTTCATTGACGATTGACAATTCTGCGCTTGCTCGGATCGGGATTTGAGTTTCCGAGTCCGAGTCTTTTCACTGCAGCTTGCGAGCTTGCGTTCGATGTGCGTTTCGTCGCGTGGCGTGAAGTGGCGGGGAAATTTTGTTTGGGTCCTGGGAAATTCTGGTTCTGTGGTGGTTGGTTTGTGCTAGGGTTTTGATTTTGTTGATGGAGTTCCCAGTGAATATGGAAAAACAAGGTTTATGAGAGAGTTCTGGAGAAAGAATAATGCTAAGGTCGAGAATTGGCGGCGTTACTTCTGAGAGTGAGCTCCTGTTGATTTTGGTAATTGAATGACGCGAGATTTGAAAAGCGGTAGCTGGAGCTACTTGATGTTCGCAGTGCGATGATGCGAAGGTGTTAAGGCGAAATGCGAAGAATTTTTTTGTTGCACGGTTTTGTTTCGGCATGGAAGGCGTAGGTGTAATTACAGAAAAGCTGAGCATCGGTTTGATGGTGGATTTTCCGGTGAATGTAGGGAAAAGAGGTTTACGAGTGTGTTATGGAGTTAGAAGGACCTAGAAAATGGCTAAGCCCGAGCATTGGCGGCGTTAGTTTTCAATTTGATCAGGTTTGAATTTTGGTAATTCAGCGGGATTGTATGACTTGACCTTTCTCACGCTCTAGGTGGAGCTAATTTACGCGGTGCGGTGATGTGGAGGTGTAGAGGCGAAATTTGAAGAAATCTATTAATCGAAGATTTTGTATCGGCTTAGGTGTAATTATAGCGAGGCTGAGCAGGGGTTTGTTCGGACGAAGAGAAGGCTGAGCAGAATTGCCGTCAATTCATGCCTTGGTGCAGAGCGGCGAAATTGTCTTCACCATGGACGATACTCCTAAACCAACGACCGTTGATATGTCCGAGACGTCTTTGACCGAAGCCATGGAGAATCATGGATCCCCGCCAACTCCACCGACAGCTCTACCTACAGCTCCGGGTACCAGAGCTTGCATTTTGATACCTTGTGCTTTTACTGCCTTCTTTTGGGACGAGTGCCGCTCAGGGGACACGACCCCTGAAATGTACACCTCTCGTTCATTTTCTATGTACTACTTATTCTTGGTGTCTCCTGAGCAGCACTCCATCCCTTCTCTTTAACTAAACCTTGGCCTTTTGCTGATTTGTTTAGAAGAGAACGTCTGCATGAGACAATCACACGAACTTTAAGCCTTACTGATCAATTTTAAGGCGAATTCACTTTATATCTTAGAATTCACGCTTTTGTTGTTGAAAGGCGTCTTAATAATTTTCTATTTTTGACTTTTCCGATCCCCTCAGTTATCAGTCTCTATTGGGAACCTCTAAGTCATCAAGAAAATGTAGTGATCGCACTTTTGTTTAAACCATATTGTCTTCTGGAAGGTAACTTTGTCCTGAAACACAGTATTTAGGAGTAGTTTCAGAAAGAGAACAGTAGAGAAGGCTTGTAGAGCATCTCAAGTAATGAACGCCGCATGTGGAATCTGGACAGGAATATTTCCTTGATAAAATTGGTATTGGTTATGTAGGGAGCCTGGCAGCAGGAAGTCAACCACCCGTTGTGCTTCAGCAAGCGGAAAGCCAGCCGGCGGTATTTACTCCAGTGTCCCCGATACTGCCGAGGTAAAGAGTGAGAAGATTTCAGTATGCTCTAATTGCTGATTCTGCAGAATCCCGAGACGTCTGAGACCTTTTGCTGGCGTCTTGCTCTTTGGGCTGCTTAGCCTATACGTTTTGCGGTTACCGTTCAATTTTTCTATCTTGATTTGATTCGGAAATTTGGATTCTCTTGTTGATTGATGGCGTATAAGTTTTACAAACACAGGCTTAGAATCTAAGTATTGATCAAATTCATCCTCAATTAGTGCTGCAGTACTTGAATTGACGCTTCACGTGTGGTGTATGTTCTGATGTATTGAAGACTCTCTTAGCTTGCTGGTAAATCTTGTGTCATCGCCGTGGTTTCAGGCCTGTCGCTCGACCACTGGACATTGACCCATCCCATGCTAGTATGGCAGTTTCAACACCCTCTCAAGCTTCTCAAGTAGGAGAACATCCCACAAGAAAAGCGGTACCGAGGCAGCTTGATTTTACAACGATTATTGGAGGCCCTGCAGCGTCACCAGACAAGTCTACCCGCCCTACTCCACCTTCTTTGTACGGTACTTCTTTTTGTGTGCATGATCCAAGTTTTATCTTCTCTTTATTTCATGCATGTCCCCTAGTTTTCTTCTCACGAGTGTCTGCGAGGCGAAACACAGATAAAAATGTCTCTCGATGTGGAGTGAATTCTTATTGTTAATTTCCTCGTGTGGAGAGGTATCGGTACTCTCAGGTGGTTTGTTATGCTAATTCTATATGTATGTGTTTGAATTATTGGTGGGCAGGAAGCACGGGTCTCCGCGGCAGCGGTCAAGGTCCTTCGATTCAAAAGATGGCACACCGAAGAAGTGCAAGCAATGTAACTGTAAAAACTCTCGCTGTTTGAAACTGTAAGCATTTCATGTAACCATCGCACTTGATAAACATTTCACATGTTTGTGCATCTCATTAAGGCTACTAATTCTGTTCTTATTTATTAAGCTGTTACCTAATCGATTCATTCTTTTGCCTTCTGTAAGAATTTGATGCTTGGCTACTTTGATTCTTCCTGCTATACGACTAACCGCAAACTGGGACCTCTGGTTGTCTTCATCTTAAATTTGCAAGAGATGCCCGTACTGATCTAAGGCTGATGAAGGGATATGAATGACTCTCATCATTAGTAATACGAAATTGTGCATGGAACAGGTATTGTGAATGTTTTGCCTCAGGCACATATTGTGAAGGTTGCAACTGCGTAAACTGCTGCAACAATGTGGAGAATGAAACCGTCCGTCAGGAAGCAGTGGAAGCTACCTTAGAGCGAAACCCTAATGCATTTCGGCCTAAGATATTTAGCAGTCCTGGTATTCGTGACCTGAGGGTAGGTTACCCAGTTCATTCAATTTGGAAGTTTTTAATCACTTAATTCGAGATGAATTACGTGTTTGATCACTGATCTGAGGAAATCATGGCATTTTATACACATGAAAATTGTATGCTCTCTGGCACCAAATTATATTGCTTTACTTTTTGACGTTAGTACTAACATCCTCTTCTTGTCGCAGGAGGATTTTGGAGAGCATCCATTGGCTGGTAAACATAACAAAGGGTGCCACTGCAAAAAGTCAGGGTGCCTCAAGAAGTATTGCGAATGCTTTCAAGCAAATATTCTTTGTTCCGACAATTGCAAATGTGTTGACTGCAAAAACTTTGAGGGGAGTGAAGAGAGACGAGCGTTGTTTCAAGGGGATCACAACATGAGTGTGAACTATTTGCAGCCCTTGGGGGGCAGTGGAGTTATGCCAAATGCGCCCGGATACTTGTCTCCTTCCCCTCTTCTCAAGAAGCGGCGAACTCACGAGCTTGTATTTTCTGGACCTGGTTTGAAGGAGCAAGTTCCGCCGAAAAGGACACCTTTGCCAATGCAGGTATGAGGTCTCGTCATATATTTCAATAACTTGATTTGCAGACATTTTATATGTTGGCAGAAAATATTTGAACATGCAAAGCCTGCAATTCATTCCTGCATCTCGTCCTCCACTTTCGTATTTTCGCCAGGAGTCCCACCTTTATTATTAAATACGTATCTGCTGTTTAATTTCAATCTTTTCATATTTGATACTTTCAGAGCTTGATGTAAATCTGGTGTTATTCTCGATTGATTACAGTTAACACCAGGGGGTACAACCTCTCCTTCTTTGAACCTTGCACTCAACTCCACAATCACCTCCACGCCTGCAACTCAAGGAGTCTCACCGGCTGGTCCTCCTGTCAAGCTTATTCAAAAGTACTTTCTTCGAACTAGATTCTACCTCGTGCAGTCTGTTCGTTAGAGGGGCAACATTTGGGGTGACTTGTCTTATAATTTGCATGTTGATTTACATTCTTCTGTGACTTTCTGTGTCTGTACGTCTCTCGATTGGCGGCATTGTGCAGAATGCTGTAGCTGAGTACATACACTGATTGAGTACAAGTAGAGGAGAGCATCCGTGTTTGGGCTCTTGTGATTGAACTTGTAATTCCTGAGGTTTCTTATGGAAGCTGTCGTCTGTGTTGCAGGTCATTACTAGCTGGCGTTGTGCAGATTGAGGCCATCCAGGAATTGTGCAAACTTCTTGTTGTCGTTTCTTCTGAAGCTCAAAAAGATTTCTTAGGTATGATGCTCGTAGTTGTTGCTACTAATAGCAACAACTAATGCTTAACATTTCTTTTCCAGTGGTAGCAGTTGGTTGAAGCTGCTCAATTAGATTCAGATTATGTTTTACAAAGTACAGAGTTGACACAGGCAGAAGGTGTTATGCTTTTTTTTCGCTTCATATTAGTCTCTTACATACGTGATTGTGTTAAGTCCGTCTGGTAACTTCTTTGAACTGCAATAGTTTATGACTTTCTAATTAATCGAGTAGACTTCCTTGTGTGTTTTATTGGAGAATCCTCTCTGAATGTACGTCTGTTTTCTTGCAGCTAAGCATTTGTTGCCAGATACAACAAGTTTGAGAGAGAATGGTGAATTTCACACTTCACTAGAACCTTCATTAACATCAAAGACAGTCGATGAAAGGAACCATGAGTACAAAGCGGAGAAAATATCCAGTGACCGGCCAGCGTCGTCCACAGACCGTCCTGACGATGGAGAAGCTGATAAGCCACAAAGACCTATGTCTCCGGGAACTTTGGCATTGATGTGCGACGAGAAGGACCCGTTGTTTACTGCCCCACCTTCCCCAGTAGGAGGCTTAGCAGCGGATGAAGTAAGCCCTTCTGGTTCCTCGCATACTGCCCTTCTGTATGCGGAGCAAGAGCGAGCTATTTTGTTGGAATACCGAGATTGTTTACGAAGAATAATTTCAGTGGGAAGTCGACGAGGTTCGATTTTTATCTCTTTTCTTCAAACATTTGGAATCCATCCTTTCATATTTCGGTCTGTACCTTGGTGACATAGGCTATTTTCTATGTGCTGGTGATTAGTATTCGTGAGCCCAAAATTCAGAACTCTAGACGTTTCGAGAGTAATAATGGCATTAGCAGTAGACCAATTTAACTGTTTCTTATTCTTTTTTAAGCCACTCAGTCGCTATCTATTATTTCATTTTCTGTTACTATCTGGTTCTCTTAAAGTATCGTAAGATTAGCTGCTAAGATCTGGTATACATGATATGATGTTTTTTTATCATCCCAAAAGTATGTTATTTTTTTACGACAAATAGATTGCTTTCTTTTCTATTCTTTAGATTTCAACCTATGTTCTTAGTTTCTGAATTGCAATCTCGCTCTGCAGCTATTTAACATTCCAACAAGATTGCACACTCGGAAATGTATGCTGCCGCAGCTGCATCAGGTCCGCGGAAGCAACAAGGGAGCGGAGCCCTTCGATTTATTCGGTCCACAGCATCAGTTGGCCAGCATGGTTTACCGAGTGGTGCAGGGACAAGTCCCTCTTGTACCTTGGGCCTTAAAACCTCCTAATTTAGGGCATGAAATGTAGGACAGATGTAGATAGGGACCCAATTGGGAAGAGGGTCCATAATGTGTATGCATACCTTATTGAGGTACAATTACAACGCTCTCTTCTTGTTCTCATTTTTGTTGTTTCGTTGAATTTATTGTCTCAATCGTGACAATAATTGATGCAGTGAGTTTAGCTTCTTTGGGACTTCAATGTTCTGACTTTCTTAAGTAGTCTGATTTAAAATTTCTGTTCTCTTTCAACAAATAGATTAATCGAGCCAGTTGAATATATTGCACAAAATGGTGCATATATAGCAGACGGAAACTGATTAGGAAATTTAGCCTGTTGTGTTTCACGCATATTTGACCAAGTGGAGCTTTCTTGAAGAGTCCACGACAGAGCACGAAAGAGCATTCAACAGGTGGATCCATAGTGGATATAGCGTGGACGGACCTTTTCGTCACCGCTGCGGCGGAGTGGAAAAAAGGAGTTTTGAGTAAATAACTTTTGAAAATCAGAGGACTCTGGGTTTCGGTTTGCTGGGTTCGAGGCTCTTGTAAGGAACCTGCAAGGAAGGTGTTCAAGTGGCTGCTGAGATTAGGTCCTTTTCACATTCCCGTTGAATAGGATTGACAAATAGCCCTCGGAATCCTGCCTCCCCCTCCGACTCTTGAACTTTTGAAATGTGATAGACTTTACCAAATTTAACCCTGCAACGACATTCGAGCCCTCCGGCCACAGGCATGACAGACCGACCTCGGCATAACTTATTTGACCGTTAATTCTTTAACTAACCAAAAAACTAACCTGTAATTGTTTTCTTATATCATTTGTGATGCTCTGCTGTTGTGAAAATCAGTATTTGAATAGCAGGGAACTACCCATGAGAAGACTCACATGTGGTCTAAGTTGTCATGTGGATTGCTTCGGGGTTGTTTCCTTGGTTTATACATGGCAACAAAGACAAATAAATGGTTTTCTAAGTGAAATTTGTATGCATAATAAGTAATCAGGTTAAAGGAGCATATCTTATCTATGTTGTTGATAGCGATTTACCGCTTGACTAGAGTACTTCTATAGCAACAATAAAGCTCTCATTTGTATACAAATACACTCTTAATCCTAGAACATTGGGTTAGTCACCATAGAAATCATCCTTTTTCTTATCAAGTAAATCATTTCCTCACAATAAAAATATTCATTAGAAGTCAAACTATCGTGCAAGACCTCTCCTTTTTATAAGAAATTTCAAGAAAGAACATCTACAATTCTATCTTACATAGAAGAATTATTTGTCATCCATCAATCACTTTTAAACCTCCACGTTCTTTCTTGGAGCACCCCTACTAATGTACCCTATTTTCTAAGGGAGCTATCCCACTTCCAAACACTTAAACAATTATTACGGGATATGTGGAGTGTTGATTTCTTGATGTAGAAATAGAATTTGGAAGGATAATATAATTTTCTAAAATTTTTTACCTCAAGATATAATTATCATAAATTTTCTAGTTGAACTATACTACATGACTTGTACAAGTCATGTAGACTTTTTTGTTTCCAACCATGGGCTGGTTGCAGAATCAACCAAGGGTTGGTTGCAATATTGAGAGTTTGACAACCAATGATAATGTGCCACAACTACTTTGGGAACTACACTACAATTTCACAAAAAAGAAATCAGTCTAAGGTAACTATCCCTATGACAATCCAAATGGGAGCCAACCCATCATAGGCAAAATTGTACTAATGGTGTACATTCTAGTTCTTGAAATGTGCATCACTAGAATTTTTTTTGCCTATGATGAGTTGGTTGGCATTTAAACTATCATAAGCTAGTTTACCTTATAGGTTGAAAATGGGGGGTGATGTTGGCTCCTAGAAATGTTAGAATTATATATCAGGATGATCAATCATTTCCGATCACTTAAGCAGTATAGCTTATCTACAACATGGGGAGGTTGAGGAGAAAATTTCTCCATATAGAGAAATAGACTTAAGAAGGATTTCACAATTTTTGACATTTTTTTGCCCAAGAACAAAATTATTATACATTTTTTTCGTGAAGATTCTCTTTGCCCTATTTCTGATGAGTAGGCAAACCAATTTCCAACCATAGACCGGTTACAAAAGTGATGTAGGTGATCATTGTGGCTTTCAATGTACATATTGTGATCATTTTATGGTTTCAATGTATACCTCCCGAACATTCTACTGCTCCTGTTGTACGTGAGCTGTCACCTACGGCACAGCTGATCGGAAATGCAAATGCAGCACTCTATACTGTGAAAATGGGATGCTGATCAGAAATGGGTCCACTCCTTTTACTTATTAGCCCTTCGTTTTTGTCTTTCCTTTCCCAATCAGAACAGCTGGGGCCAACTTTCAAGTTCTTCAGGAATGTGATGTCATTCTCTTATCAAACTGATGAGACTGCTTCCTGCTCAGTGACAAATGGGCTGGAATGTCAACATTGGCTGCCTCCAAAACGCCCACCCAATGCCGAATCCGTTCCTCAAGATGGATTTGTGTGCCAGTGGACTCTGGGAATCTGATAAATCTCTATCAATAATAATATCAATGTCGTGCTATCAGGAGTTTCAAAGTTGTTTCCTGTGTTTCAAGGAAGAAAGGAGGAAGAAGGAAAAAAAAAATTAAAATTAAAATTGACTCCTTCAAAAACTGCGCAAGTTATTGGAATGATCCGAATATGGGAATGATATTGGCTTTTGGGTGAGCAGGGATCATTTATTTTATTTATTTATTTAATATTTAGTCCCAGCCCACCTCTTTGAAATGGAGAATATATTGAGATACCTACCATTCATGCCATGGCGACACTGGCTTTGAAGTCGGGGTGAAATGTGTTTTTTGTAAACTTAGGAGACAAGCCGCTATTGCAACAATGTAGACAAGGTTTTTGTTATAATAATTTTGTACTGATTCTCTAGTTCAAACACCATGTCAAAGTGTAGCTGGTGTTCGTGAGGATGGAGGAATTGTCGGTTCAAGACATTGACTACCAAGCCGTTGGAAGAAGATTAATTGTCTTGAATGAGGAGACTATTTTCAGTAGATTCATTTACCTAATTGGCTTGGTAGTCCGTTTTCGGCCTAGTGTGGTTAGGCCTTCAGTTGGGTTGAATTTGACTGTTGAACTAGCATTTAGGATTTGGTGAGTTTTTCAAGGCTCCACTAGAAATTCTTCTCATTTTCATGAGAGAAAGTTGGCTTTCCCACTAAAGTCACCAATTTCATCCATTTTACTTCAAAAAAATAGATATTTTTAATTAAATCCAATATCACATATGTTAACCTTGGAAAGAAAGTAGACCTTGGTGATAGCTACTTAGCTAGAAATTATTGTGAGATTCCTTGACAAATAGGTGTATTTTTTTGTTTCTATAGCAATAGAGCAACTTCTCATTAGAAGAGTTTTAGGGGGTCCAGAAGCCTGTTTCGGGCCTGTTCCCTATAGCGAGGGGAACAGCCTGCTGTCAGAATTTTTTTTCATAAAAATAAAAAATAAAAAATAAAAAAAAAATTTAGTCTCCAAATGCTAAAAAAAATTTTAAAATTTTAAAAAATAAAAAAAATTTGGTCAATGACATGGCAAGGGCTTGGCCACGTTAAACCGCTTCGCCAAACTTGTTTCTTGTGTTCGTAGGTTGTGATAACTCGTAGGCATCCAAAGGCCCCAAAAATCTTCTAATGAGTCTCTAGAGCCAAGGTAGGTAGGCTTTACAACCTCTTTCTATATATACCTCATCCCTGAATTTTAGCCAAAACAAGGGCAATTAGATGCACAAGGAATTCCTTACTATCAATAAACCACCTACATGATCTCCCCTTCCCCAAAACACTCCAATATGGAGAAAGGAGCTCACAAGCCCACAATCTACAACAAGGTAATCATTGCCGCCAACACTTGCTCCTCAAACTTTGTCACCCATCATTTTAATAATTCACATTTCTCCCTCCTTTCAATGTTTCTCCCTTGAAGCACTCCCAAATTTTGCAAAAGCTTCTCATTCTTAAATCGACCTCGACACATATGCACACATGCAAATACTCCACCGAAATGAAATTCTTCTCATGATTGCATCCACATGTCACACAATGGGAAGCAACATGGAACAATGAAAGAAACCAAGCTCACACGTATCTTTTGCCCTCACATCCCCTTCACACTACCCTAAAAGAAAAAAAGAGTAAAAATTTTGAGTTGAGTAGGCTCTTCCTCAACCTTTTGAGCTCGTGCTACTTCCATGAACATCCATATCCTCTCAAAACAAAAATGAGTAAAAATTTTGAGTAGAGTAGGCCGTTCCCCAACCTTTTGAGCTCGTGCTACTTCCATGAACATCGGCATATCCTTTCAATTCCTGAATCCTGGCCATTCTCCATTTCTTGGAAAGTGAGATGAGAAACTTTTGTCAAATTCTTAAGAATTGATGGATTCAAGAATAGTAAGCTTTAACTTTGTGCAACCAGGACTTGGGAAGAAACTTTCAACAGCCACTCAAAAGTGAATTCAACTTAACACCCCCCCCCAAAAAAAAAGAAAAAAAGAAATACACAAACAAAAGTGAATTCAACCGGCCGGGTGCAAGCTTTCCGTTTGTTGCCTTCATTCCCAGCAGCAGCAAACTGATAAGTTAATTGCGCCGAGGACTTGTTCCTCTGGTTCCGTGTGATCTTTCCTTATCAATGGAATTTGTCCATGTGTTTCACGCAAAAAAAAACTAAAAAAAACGGATGAGTTAACTTATGTTATGGCGTGATTCCTGTTGCAGATTCCCAGTCAAGGACGTTCAGTTGGATTGATATTTGTAAGCTTAGAAGTTCCTGACACAGTGGAAGGGAGGGAGTGGGGGCAGTGGGGGCGCTTCCAGATGAGAAAGTGGAAGAGAAAGGAGCCAAAAAAGAGGAAGAGAAGGAGAAGGAGAAGGAGAAGGAGAAACGGAAGGTTGTGGAATCTGCAGTTCGCCACCACCAAGCCGTACAACTGAAAAAGAAAAATCTGGCCTCACTCGCAAGCAGCCACGGTTCGTTTGGTTTGGGGCCCTCGCTTGCTGCTTTGGGAAGGAAGGAAGAGCCTCGATTGCCTCCAAAATCGAGTCCCCATGCAAAGTTTCACCAATTTTACACTGGCAAAAAAAAGAAAAAAAAAAAGGTTGCATTTTGCTTGACATGGGGTCCAGAATTGACCTTGGGTGTAGTCCCCCATGCAAAGTTTCACTGGTTTTTACACTAATGCAAAAACAAATTATGCTTTTGCTTTGCTTTGTCCTGCATGGGGTCCAAAACCGACCTTGAGTGTAGACCCCATGCAAAGTTTCACCGTTTTTACACTGGCCCAATAAAAAGTTCGGTTGTATTTTTGTCTTGCATGGGGTCCAAAACTGACCTCGGGTGTAGTCTCCATGCAAAGTTTCACCAATTTTAGGCTAGCACAAAAATAAAGTATGCTTTGCCTTGTGTTGCCTTGCGTGGGGTCCAAAACTGACCTCGGGTGTAGTCTCCATGCAAAGTTTCATTGGTTTTATATGAGTGCAAAAATAAATTAAGCTTTGCCTTATCTTGCCTTGCATGAGGTCCAAAACCGACCTTGGGTGTAGTCCCAATGCAAAGTTTTGTTGGATTCACACTAGCACAAAGTTTTCTATTGGTACTTGCAAGCATGTGCAAATCAACAGTAATCTAAAATCGACACATCATTCTAGATTTTTGCATGGAATGAAGACACTAATTTTGAAGATGTACACATAGATGTACAAGGCATAAACATTAGAAAATTGTATAAGCTAGTGCTTGGAAAATACATGGCTTATTTTCAGGTTGTCCAAATAATGCATTGTAGTTGTGTTGGAATCCCTTTTCATTTACCAATTCAATTGGTAGAAACAAATCTTGCCATTTGATAGTATCTACACTTATTTGCAATTTGTGGCAATGAAAAGTAGGCATACTATTGTATGCATTCACCACATTGGTTTTTATGACATTCTATTGACATTCCTAACACTTAAAAGTTACTTCTCTTTTAATTCTATGCCTTTTGTTTTCTTCTATGGAGTACCTTACTTGAAGTATAGATTGAGTGTGTGGAAATTGAGGTTTCTTCACAATGTTCATGTAGACTTAGTTATTGTTGTTTCAAATTTGTTCCAAGAATAGTGAGTTTTTTTGGTGCTTATACCATTCATTTTTAGAAAGTATTTAGTTGGTAGGCTTAAAGAGGATAGCAAACAAACTATCTTTTCCTTTTGTTTCCGATACACTGTAGTTTTGTTTTTGTGTAAAAGCATGTAAATTTTAGAACACCAACAAATATTAAAGCATTCAAAGTCAATTTTTTTAGATAAGGACATGAGTATTATATCCAATGTCTTGTTTTCTTGTTGATAGAGTAACATCCACCTTGGAATGCATGCATGTGCAAGTAAGTGAAAAATAGATAGAAATTGTTTGTAAGTGTTTGTTCATCTATAAAATCACCTACTATAAGTAACTCTCATGCAAATATTGACAAATATAGATATTTTTAGAAATACTTGGAGGTTACATCCATTTAATTATCCACTTCTTTAGTATTAAGGTTGGTAGTTAGGAAATGAAATAAGATTCTAGTGAAAATTTGCAAAAGAAAATTATTTACTTATAAGCAAGAGTCAAAGCTACACTTTTTTCCTTAATAGTGAGAGAATGAAATCATTTCACTTGCAAAATTAGTATCACTTCCACTTCTTCTTTTTGTGGAATTTGTGGAATACAATAACATTTCAACCTACACTAATTTATTGGAAATTTTTTAGCAACAAATTGTACATTGATGACAATATTTAGAAGTCAAAAAATGAACATGTCATTAAATCTAGCTCAAACTTTTGTCACTAGTGTCTATCTCAATTTATAGACCTTCTCTTTCAAACACAAATAATCTATGATGCATCCAAAATTAGGATCTCTAGACCTTCATGGATCAACTTTTGAGAGGCTTGATATCTCAACTAGATGGATTATGAAGGTTTTCAAGAGTTTTATTATAGAAACTAGAAGAAATAGATGAAGTACATCCATCCATTCATATATTCTATACTATAAATATTTTTAAAAAAATTTGTCAATTTTTTAATAATGTGATTAGTAAAGTTACTTGCTACTTCATGATTTTTTTGCAAGATTTTGAATTAGTTCCTATAGGTATGGAAAGAAGTCAAAGGGTTTTGAAAATTAATAAGCCACTTCCCTAAATCCAAGGAAAATTAAACATGAAAAAACTCAAAATGTTGGAATAGATTGTTGTACAACCAAATTCTAAATAGATTTGCTATCTAGAGACCTTGGAGAAGCTATTTGTCAACTCATGTATTTTTTTACAAATTGAGAAGTTTGAGAGAAGCTCTTTGCAAGTAGAATCAAGGCATTCCGATGAGAAATGAATTATCTGTGATTTTTCAAAGTTAATTGGAACTAAATTGATTAAGCATGGGTAGACCCCATCATGCCTAAACTACATGTTGATCTGTCTCTTCCTCAAGTGCATTGTTATGATGCTAAAGGGGTAATAGGATTGTGATAATAGGTAGATGATTGATGCAAATGGATAGGTGGTTGATGCAAATGGGAGGATTCAATACACCATATAGTGTAATTAGGTTACCCTACACTAATTTCTCAATATTTGATGCAATATAAATATTTATTGCTATTGTACAAGAATGCACTACTTTTGAATCAAGTACATGTACAAATAAAAATATTTGTAGCAATATCTATTGACTTTGATGACTTGTATATAAAGTAACCTTTTTTGAGATAAGACAACCAAATCATTTAGGCATCCTAATTTCATTATTTAGTTGGTGGATGTTGACATTGGATCAGTTTGATGGCCATAACATTCAAGGCCTAAAGTGAACCCATCCCCTCACTCTTCCCCCTCCAATTTTTTATTCCAAGTAAAAAAAATACAATTTTTTTTAACCACCAATGATAAAATTGAGAAACTTTGAATTCATATTTGGAATCGAATCAAAGGCCTCCAATCAACCAAGAGAGGTGTGTAAATAGAAGATAAATTAATCAAACACAAAATAGAACCTCTCTCTTTTTAAACATGCATGCACCCCTTGGAATGATTGTGAGAGGGTGGACGCAAAAAAGGTCAATCTGCCACAGCCTACACTCAATAACATGGATGAGATCGATGGCCATAACATTCAAGGCCTAAGGTGAACCCATCCCCTCACTCTCCCCCCTCCAATTTTTTATTCCTAGTAAAAAAAACACAATTTTTTTTAACCACCAATGATAAAAATTGAGAAACCTTGAATTCATATTTGGAATCAAATCAAAGGCCTCCAATCAACCAAGAGAGGTGTGTAAATAGAAGATAAATTAATCAAACACAAAATAGAGCTTCTCTCTCTTTTTTAAACATGCATGCACCCATAGGATGATTGTGAGAGGACAAGTGCAAAAAAAGGTCAATCTGCCACAGCCTACACTCAATAACATGATAGTCACTACTTTGCGTCTACAATAGATGATGTAGAATATTCTGCACCCAACATCACTTCATCGGGAGAGCTTAGCTTAAGTGCGGACAAGTGGAGTCTCCGTGTGACAAGCAAGGTGCATGAAAGAAAGCCAATGGGCATGAAGGGCTCCCCAATTGGGTTGCTCTTAACTTACCTTGTAATTTCCAAGCGAACATTTGTGGCCAGAAAGACCTGAAAGGCCCCGTCACTGGACGGACCCCTTTTTTCATCCTGTCCGTCCGTCCATCCATCCAGAAATCATCCAAAATCCCAAATTTGAATGCTCTGCGCTATCGCTACTGTTGTCAGTCCACCCCCCCGGGAACTTCCGCCCAATAGCCCCGTTTGGCTTGCCCACGAAGCTGACCCGCCGGTTTCCTCACGGCAGATTCCCAACTGACCCCCCCCGTCACCCCCCCTTCTGACCCCCTTCTGGCAATTAACTTAATCAGCCGACAGATTATTGACTCCTGGCAGCTCTTCCTTTGAACTCTGACGTCCCAAAGCCAACCAGGGAAGGGCTCCAAATTTATTTTTTTTAAATTTAAAAAAAAAAAGAAAAAAAGAAAAAGATAAAACCAACCAATCAAGGGTGGGGAGGGGAGTCACGAAAGCAAATGGACAAAAAAGAAATAAAGAAAAGGAAAATCCAGCCAATCAGGGGTGGGTATTCTGGATGGACACCGATATACTGGTATCATCAGTTGACCCGTTTCTCATCCAAATGACTGAAAGGATGGATGAATTCTCTTCCTGGAGAGTTTTTTTCAGTTATTATATTATTAATAGCACTGCACTACAGTACTGTGCAGACTGGAAGTTCCTGGAGGTTGGGGTCAGGGCTGCCTTGCTCCTCAAGCCAGGGGCCCAGGGGTTGAGAATGACGCATTTAAAAAAAAAAGGGAATAAAGGGGAACTGTCCATGTGTTTCAAAAAATTAAAATTAAATATAAAAATGGGAATAATAGGAATTTTCCGGTGCTTATTAGTGGGAGTAATGAGCCCAAATATTCCCCTGAGTGAGTGGTTTATTTATTAGGCGGGTGAACTAATTAGGAGAGGAATGCTGGTGCTGTCTGTGGCCGGTATAAAAGACCCAAATTTTGGATGGAATTAAGTTACTGAGTATTGGGAGTCAATTGGCTTGTGGGAAGAATATTGTTTTGCGGCTAGGCTTTTAGACTTAAGATGAAAACACCCAAAATAGTCCGTGTACCCATTCATGAATAGGTGGACTTCCATTGAAAAGTGTCCCTAAAAGTGCCTGCATTAATTGTTAAAAGGTCACAATCTCCTTGGACCAAGGTAGTTAGTCACCAAAATTGCTCTAATTATTGAAGACCTCAGTAGGTGTACCCATTTGTGACAAGTAGATTTCCATTGAAAAGTATCCCCCAAATTGTCCACATTAATCCTTGTAGGACGTGGTTTGTTGTGACCTAGGTAGTCGCCAAAATTGCTCTGGATATGGAACACCCCCAATAGGTGTACCCATTTTGTGACAAGTAGAATTCCCGATTGAAAAGTGTCCCCTAAATTGCCATTAAATTGATCGCTCATTGATTTGCAATCATTTGACTATTTGATTATCTTGGATTTCATTTTTGTGAACAAGCTATGCCTGTCAATGGTTCCAAAGGTCTAAAGAACTTTAACTTTAAAAAATTTGTAGTAATTACATGTCTTATCTTAATATTCATTTTTTTTCAGAAAATTCATTAGCTATTTGTCCCACCAAAATCTTTTTTTTGTTTCCTTTGGGAAAGGTGACTCTACCATGTCGAATTGTTTATTTTTTTTTGACATTTTTGGGTGTTTTCGCCATATGTGAAGTCATGAGAATGATGATGGATAATACTTCCAAATATTAGTCAACATGGCAAGGGCACTTGAATGAATGACCGTTATTGTTAAAAAAAAAAAGTTGTTGATGAAGAAGGGGATGGAAAATAACAGAAATGAGTAGGAGAAAATGGAACAAAAGGCATAAGGTCTATGAGGATTGTGTACTTTTTGTTTGCAATGAATTTTCTTTCAAATTTGCGTAAAAAATATAAAAAAATCAAAACAAAAAACTTGTCAATGCAAAAAATATGTCTTTATATGTAAAATAAGTTAATGTATTTATAATTATGGAAGTTCCATAATCATATTACTCCTCACAAATTTTCATATTCCCTGATAAATAGAGTGAAATAGAGGGAGTTAAAGGACGCACTAATTAAATTAACTTTGAATTATACAAAGCATTAACGACGCGTTTATACACGAATACTGTACACGTACAGTATCTGCCCTCATTCCTCACCATAAACCGTATTCCCTGTCGGTAATACGGAGTCTGCACAAGAGAATGGCCTCCCAGCCGTCCGATCTCACCAGATTCCCCAGTACACAATCCCACATCCACGGTCGCTGGGGTCCACCCCTCCTTACCGTCCGATGCCCACGTCTGGCGGTACTCATTCACGGTGTGTTCGATAATCCACGGTCAAGGCTGCCTTTCCCACAACCCTCGGACGACTGAATCGGACGGCGAAGAGTCGCCTATCGTATTCCACCGTTGGATTATATCTGATCGACGGCATCCCTTCATCGTCTTCGAAGCATTAGGTCGCTACCGGAGAGCTAGCGGAGTTCATTCTATCAGTTTTCGTTCCGGGAGGGAGCCCCGGCTGTAGCATTCGCGGGTCTGGGAAAGGCCCCGTTGCATCGGGTATAATAGGTTTTCGGGTGTGGTGGAGGAGACGTTGCTTTGATCGCCGTTCATTTTGAGTGCTTTCTCGACCATTTTGGTGGGGTTTTGGTGCTGCTCCGGTAGCATCGGGTATCGGAGGAATTTCACAGGTTCAGATTTGGCTGGAGGTCAAGGCTTTCAGCGAATTTTGAGGTCGTGCCTGTGGTGGTGTTAGCGGAACGTTTTCTCGCTGTCTGTACCGGGATTTTGCTTTGTCTGTACGATAATTCCTTGTTTCGGTTCTGCAAGGGAGGGTATTTTGTTGCTGCGACCGACTGTGCGACTGTCTGCGAGGTGTCTGTGGGTTAGTTTCGAGGTTTGGTTTGTGATAAATAGCGAAGTGCTCTCTTGTTTCCAGCGGATCAACTCTCTCGTTTTCTTCGTTGTCGCTGGGGTTATCGTGACGGGGTCTTTCCGGTTCCTTGCGACGGAGAAGTTTCGAGGTCTGGATTTGAGGGACGACCGTTTCTGTTGGTGGTTAGCGAGAGATTGTGTGAAGAAGAAGAGCTTGAGGAGCGATTCCTGTTAACGTAGTCGGCGGGATTTCTCGTTACAGTAACCAGAGTTCTACGTTTCCTTTTGACAATGGCATTTCGTTTGTGAGCCCGCTGGTTTCTCGAAGCTGGTCGGACTTGTTTTCAGAAGTTAACGATGGAATTACTTTTGTGACGCTGGTCACTTTGTTCACTGTCTACTTCAAAACAGTTTCAGTGTTCTTGAAGTGTCTGTACCAGCTGTTCATCATGGCTGTCGAAGTCATATATACTTGCACCACGATCGTGGCGCGTGAGCCTCGAGCATGTAGTGTGAAGAATTTGTTCGCTGCTTTGAGTTTGAGCGGGCGGTGTGCCACGAGTGTTTGCAATGTAGACCGAGATGGTGCTCGGGGTTTGTTCTCTCCATGGAAGGATTCATTCAAGCACGGGACTTGCACCGCCGCGCCGACGGAGATGGTTTCCATGATGTCGGGAATCGGACATTATGTTGCGCCAACGTCTGCTTCTTCCGCTGCCCAGAAGAATTGTTACAAGAAGATTGCTACGTGTGTAGCTAGCTTCGCGACCTCTTCTTCACCGGCATGCAATTCGGCTGCAAACCCCTTGTGTCAAAGCCGAACTCCAACACCTTCTGCTTCTGGCGGATCTAAATCTTCCTTTGCTCCTGCTTTCTCCGATCTCCCAGCGAGGTCTTTCTCTACTTGCTTACCCTCACAATCTTCCCCCGCAATCTCTGACAAATCCGACAAAACTAGCATGATGGGGTTCTCCAAGTACTCGTTCGTGCAGGGCATGAAGCGCTTTCCATGCTCTTTCTTTCAGTCCTCCTGGTGCAGCGGTACTTCTGTTTCCCGCAGCAGCCAGGAGCATGAAGAAGAAACAGTTTTTATGGACTGCGAGACTAGCAGCGATACTCTTGATAACTCGGTGGATTCCATCACCATTGCCGATGACACCGAAGAGAACGAGAAGTCTGGCTGTAGCTGGCTGCCCAAGTGGATCAATCTGACCGCTCAGGATGGCAAGACGATGATGATGACATTCACCGTGTCACTTCTATTCAGGTGGTTTGTCGCAGAGCCTCGCTTCATTCCGTCCCTTTCCATGTATCCAACCTTCGAGATTGGCGACCGCATAATCGCTGAAAGGGTACGCTTTCTCTTCAGTTATTTGCTAATGGTAGAGATTGTGCAAGTTGAAGCTTGTGCGTATGATTGTAGTGCTGGACTGACTTGAAGCCCAGAATCCCATTCGGGTTTGATTGGACTTGGCGTTTACAGGACTACTTTTCCTAGAAGCGTTTGTGTAGCAGCAACTGATGTACTCTGTTTTTGATGTTGTCCGCAGGTTTCTTATTTCTTCAGGAAGCCTAATGTGAATGACATCGTCATTTTCAAGGCTCCTAAAATTTTGCAAGAGAAGGGTTACAGGGCAGGTGAGGTTTTCATCAAGAGGGTAGTAGCAATGGCAGGTGACCTCGTTCAGGTCATCAACGGCAAGCTTGTTGTAAATGGTCGCATTAGGAGCGAAGACTTCACTGCCGAACGTATTGCTTATGATATGCAACCCGTGGTATGTGGCAACTTCTCATACCTGCTTTTTTGATGTGGATCGAGTTTTCATTATCCATGATTCTCTTTTTTAGGCGTGAACTTCGTGGATTCTGATGTAATGAGCTCACCCTATGTTTCTTCGCTTGCAGAAAATACCCGAAGGTCACGTTTTTGTCATGGGGGATAACAGGAATAACAGTTTCGATTCCCACATCTGGTATGTTCTTCTGTTCCTCCTGGGCTTGTTCTCTTTGCGGTTTGTGTTGGCCGCCATTCATTTCAACAATTCTTGAGGGCTATATCATTTAAGGAATAGATTGCCGTTTAGATCTGTGAGTTTTCTCCATGGTTATGACTTCCAAGTAGTGGCCTCGATGCAATTCTAACTCGAGTCTCTTCGTGATGTGTTTGCGTTACAGGGGTCCCCTCCCCACCGAAAATATTCTTGGCCGCTCTGTGGTTCGTTATTGGCCACCTGAACGTCTGGGCAGCACAGTATTTGACGCGAGTGAGCTACTGAAGTCTTCCTTACCATTGTTGCATGCGAAGGAGACCACTATTTCTTGAACTGGCAGCCCATCGATTTTTTCAAATTTATCTGGGCCTATTACCCAGTCAGAAATGACTTTTGTCATTCATTGACCACCCTTTTTAACATGCGAAAAGAGATTGGCCATATCAACTGGCCTAATCAAATGCTCCCCACAATAATCAGTTTGGGAGAGACATGAATAAGCCTTGGAGTTTATCAACTCGCCTGATTCTTTCCAAGAGAGTGCCGGCTCCAGAGGGTCCTGACGTCCTGACCACACTGAACATCAGCTTCCGTTCTGGATCGTGGCACTGGTGAAAAATCAACGTCCGGAAGTGGCCCCGCGTGCTTCAAGCCAACTTTTCCGCCTTGAAGCTCGAATTTCATCATGATCGAAAAAGAATTCCAGTGTGGCACATACGCCATGTGCAAAGTTAACGTTCTAACACCGTGTGATTGACAACGAGCGAGGCTTCTCCACTGCCTTGTGCCACGGCCTTCTGGTACACTGCAGCGTGGGACTTCTACCAATTGTTTGTGCAGAATGACCCGCTTGTGAGTAACTTATTACTCCGGATGTGAGGTGACCTGACTGCCTCGACACTCCGATGAAAAGCCTGAGAGCCCTGTGCTGCCATCAAGTTTGTTCCTGATTTGCGCTCAGCATGGCCAACTTCGTAATGTTTGTTCAAACAGCCAAGCATACCAGTGGTTGCGGAAGAGGCTGAATTTGTAGTACAGGGCAGTGATTTTATTTCTTCTATTTGGTATTTGATATGGGACGTAGTACTTCCTCCCGCTTTTCTGGCTTTGTTTTGATTCCAATGATCAATTGTATATGACTTGATCCTGCAATATACATATTTGTAATTCATTTGTAAAGCCTCCTCTATCCTGTGACTTGTAATCTTTCGATTCTTGATGCTTGGAACCATAGATATCTTGTAGATCAGTGGGTTTCACATCTCGAAGTTGATCTCCTAAAGATTCGACGGAGGATGATGCTAATCCGCGGTTCTACTGGCACTTGTTGACCACCAAATGCTACTTTCTCATATCCAATTGCAAAATTGTGGACTCCCAGTTTCTCAATGTGTTCTTGTGCCAGTTGTAATGTTGTAACTTAATATGAGGTGGAAACACCCGCAAAGTTGAATGGCACCTTTTTCAACTAAAAACATTTTTGTACTACTAGCAATTGAAAATCATGAATTTTCAAAGAAGAACAAAAAAGAACACTGGATAAAACATGTAATTATATACTCCATAGTAAAGGAAGCTCCCCAGCCCATTCACTGAACAGTCACACAGGCAGGTCATTCGAAGGATTATCCACGTAAAGTAGTCTGCTCTTAACCCTCTGAGGACACGGCCCCCCATGACCTAAGCAGTCACCAAAATTCTCTGATTGTTGGACCAATAGGTGCGTTCTTTTTCTTTTTTTTTATAGGTAACAGTGAACTCATCCATTGGGCCATTTTAGTCTGCAGCATTCTACCAGGGTTAACGTGACCATTTAAAAGCTAACTGCCTTATGTGGGAAGCTAAACTCTTTGAAATAATTTTTAGTAAATTTTCATGGGAGGAAAAATGAAACTGACATCTAACCTAAATTGTTTTATATTTTTTGAACCTTCATGGAATTAGTTATGAATTTTTGAAGTTGAAAAGTAGTGCTCACTAAAAGCGACCACCTCTTGAAATGTACACTCTTGGTGTAGTGAAGAAATCAAAATGTACCTCTATGTTATGATGTCTTTTAGAGCATGGTCACTTTTAGAATAAATTACCTTATTGTATCATTTTGCTAAGAATCAACAAGCGGAAGAGTTCATAACTAACTCCACATTCTCACTACCCCAAAAGGGTGTTGTTTTTTACACTCTTTTTGAAACTTGTTTTGACATTCTTTTCAATGATAGGAATTTTTGATACTTTTTTTGTCACTAAAATGTTGGTAAAAAATTTCAATAGAAGTTTTGACACTTTAGTGTTGAAAAAAAAGTGTCAAAAACAACACCCTTTTTGGATAGTGCATGTTCAATAGAATAGAAAGAAAAGATAGACAATATTAGAACCATAGCATATAATGAAAAGTAAATGGCCACCATATGATACAAAATCAATCATAAATAAAGGAGAAGTAAATAAATCTTGCAAGCCTTGCGTTCTAAAAAACAAGAATTGGATGTATTTGGAGCAATTTGTAGATTCATGTGCATGCTATGAAAATACAATTGGATCTTATTTTGGATACATCATGGTCCATTCATGAAACTCATGCAATTCCTAGCATAGCTACAAATTTCAATTGTAATTTACTACCTTTCACTTTGACAAATTATAACAAAATGTAAATTTGTTATGAAATTATGTACCTTTTTGCATTCACAACATAATTCTTTTTTCTTTCAAAGAAAATTTCCAAAAAGTTGTTTCCCTATATCTATTGCCTCTAATTTCCCTTCCGCTAATAAAGTGGGTTCCTCCAAACTGCCACTTTTTGCTATTGTCCCTAGTTACTATTATTTGATTGGTCAAATTTTTATTGATTTACTTGTTGGCAAGTGAAAAAAGGTCCCGAACCACCAAAGAACTCGACCTTTGGATACCATATGCAAAAGTTATGAAGGGTCAAATTTTTTGGGGACAGATGTTTTGAAATTGATTTTGGAGATATACACATAGTGATGATAACGATTCTCAACAGGGTGCAGTTTTTTTGAGTGTACCCACCTTGAAATGGTCGGTTTCTGGACCTCTTAACTATGTAACACTATCCCACAGACACTAAATGTCCAATGGATGAATTCTCCTGTATGGGACAGAAGTGCAACTATTCATCCTCACGGTTTTGTTGTGAATAGGGAACATCTTCTCCAGTAATTTGACTTTCGATGAATATTTTTTCATTTCTTTTAAGCAATTGATTCTCATGGTATTAGAAAATGATGATTTCTTCCAAGACCAGCCCGTCCTTATAGGGTTAAGCTTACTTGGGGTGAGTTGTTTCCAGAGTCTTTTCGGAGTTCTTTCTGCATAATTTCCTCTTTGCTTGAACTTCAAATCTGGCCTCTCACTGCAGTGAAAGAGAAGTTGCAAACGTGTCACAAACACCTAATTCTCCGCGCCCAAGACTTCCCTTGTCTTCTCTTTTTCTGTGCTGGATTGCATGCAGAAGACGTGATCAAGACAAGAGACTATGAAATCAGCTTTTTTGACACAGTTTTGGCAACATCATTCTCGTTAAACCTCATGTCATTACTGGCTACTCAAATTAATTCATTCAATAGATGGAAAAATGGATTAGAATCACATTCTTTAAGATAGTAAGGAATAGTGTAGATCCCACTCTATTGATTTATCAAAAATACTGTGAACTATCAAATTTACGTGCCTCCCAAATTTGCATCATTGTTGCTCGACGTTATTTAATTTCAGAAACTGTATATTTTGTAATTGAAGGCATCATTCTCCAGTCTGCATGACTAGCAATTGAAAAATCGACTGCCAATTCACAGAACTCAAGATATATTCCACAATTCAAGCTATTGAAGGTGCAGATAGATTAGGTCTACTGTAGATTTCTTACATTATTTTACTTTCCTAGGAATGCTATAATAATCAATATTCTGAACCCTGTGTGGCTGCGCAGCATTCCTCCAATTGTGGCAAAGCCACGGCTGCCGCGCTATCTAAGTTACCATACTCTTCACCGTCGCCTGAATCACCATTGAATTTCGTTAAAATTTCAAAATTTGCCGCTTCTTAAGTACCCAACGATCTAACGATCTTCCGAACATTCTTGAGCAGCTCATTCAACACCCGTGGAATTGTTCCTGCGAAACTGTCTCGCATTGATCTCATGACAGTTGTTGCAAACCCAATTTTCAAAGCGTTAGAGATTTCTCAGCTCCTTCTGCTAAATCTAGATTATTGAAACGCTGTTTCTACTTTGATTCTACATTGATCTGAGAGTTTTTTTAGTACCACACGTGCCAATTTCGTGAAAGTATGGCATGTTTGAAAATTCTAATCATAGGGACTTGTTTCTCGTAATCCAACGTCGGAAGCACTTGAAAATCATTTGACTCTACAACTACTTTGAAACTCACTAAACGAACGCAACGAATTGAATATATGTCCTTACGTGGATGAATCGAAAGGATGATTGGGCATGCATACCATGTTGGACTGTAAAATGGACTGCATGCCCAATATCAAAATATTACACTTTGCTGCTAAATTTGTGATTTAAATTGGAGATATTATATATATATTTGACCTGGTCAAAGATTATTTACAAACAGTATCCCCTTCCTATTTTTGCACTTTCGCTTCAAACCATGTCAACTCCTATGAGCTACACAAGATCTTTATGATATTAATTGCAATCCAAGAGAAAATTATTCTAATGACAATACCCATTTTCATGTCTCAGCGCTCATGTCTTTCCAATGAATCAGGGCATTAGGGATTAAAACCAGGCCAGCTAGTTTCCTGAGTTTTATAAAACAATGCAGGGCCAGCGAGGGAAGCTTCACTCGGCACCTAGATAGATAAGTACTGACACATGAGTTTCACGAGATCGATAGAGCTATGGAGAATTCATCGGGAGCAACGTAACTCAAGAGTCAAATCTGTTGAGATCATCTGTTTTACATGTGTCAAAGTGGGTGGAACTTGTAACGATGGATCTTCTACTTACTAGATAAATTAACCAGAGTTTTTTGTGTGTCCCGAATTCTGTGGGTTCGTAACATTCCTTGACTGGCAATGTCGCTCTGAGCAGCATGTTCTATCTGTTTAACCGCGATACTAGCTCTACTGTTGTTTGTGTCGACCAATAATTTAAAATCAAGCATCCTATGTACATCCGAATTATAAATACAATAGGCAAATCGGAAGCACAACTGCTGTTAGTAGCAGCAACCGAAATTGAAACGCTGAACCAATTGAGCAACGAACGCAATTCTGCTCTTTATTCCAATCAACTTGACACAGCAATGTACGCTCAAATTTTTCTTGGAACCCACTACGGAGTATGACACACAGTGACCAAATCGAAAGCATAACTGCAGTAGCAGCAACTGAGACTCAAACCCACAAAACCATTGAGCAACGAACGCCATTCTGCTCTCCTTTCTAATCATCTCGATACAGCAATGGACGCTCAAATCTTCTTCACGATCCGATTTATACATACAGTGACCAAATCGGGCGCATAACTCCAGTGACACCAATCACCTGAATTCTGCTCTTTACTCCAATCAATTTGACACAGCAATGGACGCTCAATTGTTTTTTCACAATCCGAATTGAATCGTACATACATTCAGTAGCCAAATCGGAATCATAACCGCAGTACGTACGTACAAGATATTACTATTGATAATATGCAAGACTTCTGCAACGAGATTTCTGTTTTCAGGTTAGTGTTACTTCCAGAAATGAGTAGTCTCCCAGCCTGTTTTTCCGGAATTGTTGATCGTCTCCATTTCTGTCTTCGTGTTGCTTAGTGGCAGTGATCATGGCGATCGTGTTGTCTGAGCAATATGATCATGATCAGGTTGTTGAATTAATCTGACCCACGTACGTACGTTTCTTGTCCACTTTAATTATCAACATTCTACGAGCGAGAGTTTGTGCACCCTGACTCACTATAAAATGGAACTGAGCCGCCAACCTGCATTTCCATTAGCATCAATTGTCCCGCATATTGTTTGAGCAACAATGTGCACTTGCAACCCAATTTGAACTCGTCAGACTGAAGTCCTGTGACTGATGGACGTGTTCACTTGCATTCAAAATTGGGTGCAAGCCTGACCATCAAATCTTCGCTGCTGTGGTGACAATGATGATGCCTTCTGGAGTTTGGAGCGTACGCTTCTCTTCTCTTTCCAAACAATCCTGTGCAGGCTCTCCCTCTTCAGTGTGCATATCAGTTTTTTAGCCTAAAAAATTTGCTCAAACTAGATACTATGTGCAACGATATGAATGACTGTAGATGCAGGTGTGGATAGAATGTCGGTTTAGTCTCAAAATGTTTTATCAAAGTAGTTAATTACTATTATACTACACAGAGTGCATGTGCAGATATCAGTGAAATCTCAAAAATTTGCTCAAACTAGATCAGTACGATGTGCAACTATATGAATGTGGTATAGATGGAGATGGAGATGTCAGTTCAGTCTCCAAATGTTTTCTCGAAGTAGTTACTATGATACACAGTTTGCATTTGTAGATATCATTTAAATCTCAAAAATTTGCTCAAACTAGGTCTACACTATCGGTGCAACCGTATAAATGATTGTGTGGATTGATAAGTTGAATGATTCTCGAAATGTTTGCTCAAATTAGTTGCTGTACGCGACGGCGCATGAATGTGGTGATCGATGGTGCTGCGCAGGTTGTCGGTGCAGTGGTGCTTGGCATTCTTCTGCTTGCCAAGTTGCTCAGAAGCAGCAAATACAAGAATTTTCCTCCAGGCCCACGGGGTCTCCCCGTCATCGTGTCCTTGCACTGGTTGGGCAAATGTCCTCAGCGGGATTTTGCCAAACTGGCGGAGACTTATGGGCCATTGGTGTCCCTATGGTTGGGGCCAGAGCTCGTTGTGTCCGCTACCTCTCCTGCGGCATCGGAGGAGATTCTCAAGACTCAAGGCTCCAATTTCGCAAACCGAATATATAGCAAGTTCTATTTCAGATGTGGATCTATATTGGAAGAGTGGCTGCTTATTGCTCAAATACTTTCATAGATTCGGTCAGCGATGGAGGAAGTTCATGCAAGTAGTTCCATGGTTGGTTGTAGATTGTACAGATGATTTGGAGGCGTGATAGTTTTAGCAGAATTTTTGCTTCGTGCCGAAGCAGTACACTTCATGCAAGTAGTTCCATGCTTGGTTGTAGATTGTAGAGATGATTTGGAGGCAAGATAGTTCTAGCAGAGTTTTTGCTTCGTGATGTTTTTTTTATCAATATAAAAAAATTTGTCTTTTCCATTCAGTTTTTTCCATTGCCTTCGGAATTCAT
The DNA here is from genome assembly GCA_963969395.1 of Pseudoscleropodium purum. Lineage (NCBI taxonomy): Eukaryota > Viridiplantae > Streptophyta > Bryopsida > Hypnales > Brachytheciaceae > Pseudoscleropodium > Pseudoscleropodium purum. The sequence goes on along the minus strand of OZ017804.1, from coordinate 11,599,172 downwards.
CCTTAATTTCCAATAATGAATCCTGAATTTGCATTCCAAAAATTTCATCCCTAAGAGCAAACGAACAAAGTTGGCTACTTATGTAATCCAGTTGTTCTCTCCAACCCTTTTCTAAGCTCCCATGCATAAATTCTTCAATCTTATGAATTTCCGCGAATTACTGCTACGACTGGGCCACTGGGGCAAATTCCATATATGAATCTCTGCACACATGAATTTCGGCTGAAATAATGCCACGAATGATTGCCCATGTGCTGCATTTCAGATGTGGCGTAGCAGCGACTGAAACTGAAACCATACACCATTGGAGCACCAAACGCAGTTCTGCTCCTTATTCCAATCAATTCGAGACAGAAATCAGTACACGCCAAGTTTTCGCCACAATTTGTGGCGACAATATTCATATTCTTCTTATGACAAAACCCTAAAACAGGGGACAGATGCGCAATTCACAGTTCAGGAGCGCTTCCTCCGCGGACAGGTTTCTCGTTGGAGCCGCCGAATACGTCCGAGAATCGACGACGGCGCCATTTCTGGTCTATCAAATGCCAAAATTACTAATGAAGATGAAGAGGATTGAGAGTCTGTCGATTACTAGGTTCATTCTTTAATTTCCGGTCCTTAGTTTTCTTCATCCATGACGGATACACTTCCTTTTATAGACCCCTTTTGTGGGTATATATGGCTAATTCATTTTGTGTAATTAATAAAAGTGCGCTTCACCAAGTTTCTCATGAGTCTGACTGTCTAGCTAGATTGCCGTAGGTTAGTTTCAACATGATATCAGAGCGCAGGGTCACAAATCAATAGTTTTACGCTTAGAAAGAGACAAGATCAGGAAATAGTTTATGAAGGTCCCTATCCAGAACCGCCATCAGCAAAAGTACTGCTCCTGAGAGGCAACTGAGAGAGAAACAAGAAAGATAGATTGTTGTTAACAAAAGCAGTGCTACTAACAGATCGACGAAAGAAGTAAGAAAGGATAGAACACGATGAGTGACACTGATAGAAACGTGTCAAACTCACAGGACTTGGAAATTATTATGTGTGGAGTTTGAAAATGAGAGCCATACTCCAAAGATCGAGAGAACTGGTGGACCATTACCGAGGAAAGTTTCAACCCCAAAGTCTTTCTCGCTACAATCGATGGCAAATAAGTCACGGCGCAGCCCAAATGGAGTTGATGAAGACCAATATCAAACATGATATTGTCGGTCAATGACGGTTTAGTTGATACAGTTAATTTTAATCACATGGAATCGGCACTTGCATGGGCTGCGTTGAAAGCATACCAATCAGAAAACCAATCCCAAATTCTTACTTTGACCGGTCAAGTACAGACATTGAAATTCTCCGAAGGTAGCTCCGTTGAAGCTAAGACTACTTAAAGAAAGCACGAGAATTGAACAACCGATTGGCCAGCATGGGATCGAGAGGCGGTCCCTGACAGGACTTTGACTTAAGAGCGGTCCTCAACAGACTGCGAGGAGCTTCGAGAGCACAATATAGACATTGATACACGTGAACGTGGCCATGACTTTCGACGTACCAAGTGGCCTCCAGCTTGCTGATGGAAGCTCATCGACGAGAACATCGAAAGCTATAGTTGGGAGACGAATTAAGAGGCTCTAGCTAGCAGCCGCATTTGAGCAAAGAGCTTCGATTCGCAGCAACAATTCATATCGAGGAAGGGGAAGACGCGCGCGGCGCTCCTAGAGGATTTCGTAGCAACTACTACAGACGACCTCCACGGCTCCACCCTTCCTCGCCCGTGATTGTAGACAGCCAAGATTCGGTAATTTTCATCCATCTAGTCAGGGGTGTACTTATGCAAACTCTGCGGAGTTCTTTTGATGCTGCTTTATCATAATATTGGAGCTAGCAACTGTGGCCCTGCTATGTGGATAGACTTGGAGCATCAGAATATCGATCAATAGCGCACCAGAAATTAAAGTAAAGTTCTACAGTAGATAGTTCGATTCTCACTTCTCAGCCAAAGCTCATCAAACTTCGAACTTCGAACTCAGCAAGTCAAAACTGGAGGCGAAGAGTTCCACGCAATGAAAGGCTTTGGAACCTCTTACTACTGTAAAAGCCGATGCAGGCAAAATAAAGCTTACTAATGTCAAGTACGTACCGTCCGTAATGAGGAAAAATTTCTGTAGGTTTGATCACTGACAACAGAAATCTAGTCACATTTTTGATCTGTACTACTAGATTCTTGACAAAAGAAACACCAGAATATTGTTGGAGTTGCAACATATATTTTGTTGAAATGGCGCCATTTTTCCGCCACTTTTCCATTAATTTTCTAGGACTCATATAGATTTTAGATCACATGGTCTGAAATCTAGGACTGGTATATTGTTTAGACCACAAGTTTTGAACCTAAAAGTGCGAAGTTTATAGAATACTGCCATTTTAACGAAACATCCATTTTGGCCATCAAGATTTGTCAAATGGTTTGTATTGTTTTGGTCAAACCTTAAAGGTATACACTACCTACATCGAAGATGCAATCATGGTTGTCATAACGGGCGAGTTAGGGTCATCGGACGGGACGGACGGACGGACAGTCTAGACGGCTTTAATTTTGTAACTTGTGCAATTTTGTAAAATGACATGTCACCTCGGAATGCGTCCTGACGATCTCGTTCGTGCCCAACATGTTCCTTAATCCACATGGCATCCACATGGCTTATTTTTCTGTTATCAAAAAGTCAACTATGTGTTGACTGTATCGGACGGGCGGGACCTCTAACGGACGGGCGAACCGGACGTCCGTCCACTATGACAACCATGGATGCAACATACTTATGGCATAAGAGATTTGGACATTGGAGTTATTGTGGAATGTATCACTTGTACCAAAATCAAAGAGTTTTGAGCATTCCTTATATTGCACTTTCTATAGTATTGTCACTCCCGAAGGCAACATTGACCTACTCTTCTGTTGCAATCTATTAATAGAGCATTACAACTAGGTGAAAAATTCACTATGATTCAATTAGACCTATGCAACCAACACTAGCAAGATCAAGATTTATATCTCATTTTCACAGATGATTATTCGAGAAAAAATTGGGACTTTTTTTCTCTAGAGCAAAGATCAAAGCTTTGAGCATTTTCATATTTTTAGAGCCAAAATTCAAATCAAAACAAAGAACCACATTTCAATCTCCTAAACTAACAATGGAAGAGAATATCTGTCTATAGTTTTGAAAAATTACTGCTCAAAACACGGAATCAAGAAAGAATTTATGCTCGCACTCACATTGCAACAAAAATGGCATCACCAAGAGAAGGAATTGCATGATCATCAAGAGAGCAAGAAGTATGGTAATTAAAAACAAATTACTTCTTCACCTATGGAACAAAATAGTCAAGATGGCAAATTATTTTATCAAAACAAGTCTAACTTGAGTAAACTAGAAAATGACACTAGAAGAGAAATATGTATTCAAGTAAGAAACCAAGTATTTTACATTTCAAATTTTTGGATGTCTCTATTTCTACCACATTCTAAAAGAAAAGAGGAAAAAGATGGATAGCAAGAGTGAAAAGTGCATTTGTCTAGGCTATGGTGTAGAAACCAAAGCCTATAGGTTATGTCCTAGAGAAACAATTTTTTTATTAGTTGAGATTGTTGTATTTGATGAAACCAAGACAGGGTTTCATCACCTACAAAACAATACAATTGTTTACATAGTCCCTTTACCTATTCACAATACATTTGATAAAAAAAACCTAGAATAATCTATTCAACTAGAGTCCTCTAAGAATAGTCTATCCAAATTCTTTAAGACCCCTATCTCATCATATCTCATCAAAGTTTTTCCCACTCTAGCCAATTATCAATCAATTTCAATTCATTTGTCTACAATTTCCTACGCAATTAAGGATCAACTAAATAGTCATTTGAATCAACAAGAATCTAATCCACCCACTCAAAATCTCGTAGATACCTATAATAAATCAACCCTATCCACATTTTAGTTACTTTATAATCCACCAATTTCTAGCTCATGACGAAAATACTATGATCCCACTAGGACCAAAATACTACCAGAAAATTGAACAATTATTAGACCTTCAAAAGAGAATCTTTGGAAGAATCCATCATTTATCTTGAAGCATTCCAAAATAGTAATTGGCAAACTTCCATGAATAAAGATATTAGCAACTCTATTGATCCATAGTTGGTAGTCTCATTTATGTCACAAATATGAAACCAAATATTTGCTATATAGTTAGTTGTGATAGTAGATATATGAATAATCTTGAAATCCTTCACCTTTGAGCAACAAAACAAATATTAAGATATCTAGAAGGAACCATGGGCTTTGGCCTTCACTTCTTTTTTGACATTCATAGCCATTTGGATACTTGTGTCGATCCCAATTGGGGACAAGATATAGATGCACGACAATCTACAACAGGCATCTTGTATAAATTTTGGTAACTCCAGCATTTTCTAGACTAGTAAACTCCATCCATCAATCTCGTTGTTCACAACAGAAGCCAAGTACATAGTACTAAGCAAAGTTGCAAAAGTCTATCATCTACTTAAAACACTCATACATGAATTTTGAAAAGGATTAGACCAAGCTACAATGATCAATCATGTATCCAACGAGTAGTGAGTAACTCCATAAATTATTCTTGTACAAAGCACATTAGTATCTAAAATTATTTAATTAGAATTAGTATCTAAAATTATTTGATTAGAGTAAGATTCAACATAGTTGGTAACTATCGACAAGGTTCACTGGAGCTGTGTACAGATTGGAAAACCCTAAACCCTAAACCCTAATCATCCTTCGAAATCCTCTTAGAATCCTCGAAGACACCTGCGGATCTAGGTTTACCCGGATCGTTTTCGATTGCAGCAATTTGAGGTCTTTTGGCAACGAATTTGGTGGCGGGATTAGTAGGGTATCGATCACGTTCGCCATCAGAGCTCGTCACAAGTTTGTACGTCATTAGAAACTCCAGGAGTCGAATGTTGCCCTAAAGGCTGAAACGATGTCGCGAACTGCCAATGCACCGCAACAACCAGGATCGCCGAGGACAATACCACCCCAATCTGCCACCACGGCGTGGGATTCTCGTAGAATCCGTATAGGTAATCGCGATATGGGTCGTACCAGGTGAAGATCGGCAGGAGCTGGAAATGCTTGGCGATGGCGAAGTCGTGCGGCAGCGACTGCAGAAATGGCAAGCCCACGTAGAACCACGCAGTCAGCGGCCGCCCTTGCCCTTGCCACCGCCAGTTCCCCAGCAGCTGTGGCACCAGAAATAGGCTCACCACCAGCCCCGTCAATCTGTTCACGAACCCCCACTGCGCTTCCGAAAGCTCGTAGAATTTCGGCGGAACGAACGGATCGTTGTAGTAGCCTGGTCCCACTGCCGGCCCGAAATCTCTGCCGCCCATCCATTGAAGATTGCTTCCGTTTGCTGCTCCTGGTAATCCTTCAATGGCTGAAACCTTAAAGATGTTGTAATCGACACTATAGGAAGCGATTCCAAACAATCCGACAATGCAGAGGATTTTGAGCGTGGCGAACACCAGCTGCCTGTCGCTGGGCGGAGGATTGGCACCGGGTTTTCCTTTGAGCACACGCAGTTGCATGATCCGTCGTCTGTCGCCGACTCTGTGGAAGATCCACACGTACATGAAGATGGAGACCATAGCCATAGCTTGGTAAGGCACATACTCATGGAACGCCATGGTTATGTAATAGCTTAAACTCTCAGTCGAATCTAAACCCCCGTCGAAATACGGATTCTTAATGGGTGCCATGATGTCGGGCACTCCCGCGAATCGATGAATCTGGAGGTCCTTGAAGATGGCCGTTTGCGACACATGGTTGGCGATCTGAATGCCCAGCGTCCCCAGGGAGACGAACGGGAGCGCTTCTTCATTGTTGCGGCCATGCCGAATCTGCAACCCTACGCAGGCAATCCCAAGCAAGAGGAGAATCATCCGACCCCCTGTCTCCAGTGTCGCTGGCGATGGCATAATTGAACTGAACTCGCGATGATATGGGTACGGAAAGAAGATGTTTCGTTCCACGGGGTTGAAGTAGAGCGGATCATCCTCGCGACGCGTGCTCCGAATCGTGAGGTTCAAGACGCGCTCCGAGTTCCAACGAACAGACAGTGGCGGGTACTGCAGCGTCACGGACGTGTCACAAACTCCCGAGCTGTTCGTGAAATACGCAACCCCATGTCGACACCGTGAACTGTTGAAATCCGTCTCAGAGATCTCGTATTCCGAGATTCCGAAGTGATTGTCGACCTTCTCGCGACATCTCCAAGACGAAGACTCGGATTCGAAGTCGGTCAGATTCAGAGTGTCGTCAGCGAATGTCCACACGTAAGGGACACCAGCTTCAAATGCTAACGCCTCGCGAGGGATTTCCGTTTTGCGCGTGCACCCCACCAAGTGCATTGTCCCTGTGATGGGGCAATACACACCTTCTCCCAGAATCTGAAAGCCTGCAGCACTCACCTTGACGAGCACTTCAACAAAACGCTCATCAGGAGATGTATCCCTGACGCGCTGAATGTCAGGTCGCCAGGGTTCGGAGGGGACGCGGAAGACTTGGTAGTCGACGTCAACAAAATCACGGTATGCCTTGCTATCCATAACGAGTAAATCCAATGTCACTTCGTCTAGCAAGTCTTCAGAATGCCATGTCCGGCCCCCGTAAATCTGGAGATCGAACTGCAGGTCGTCGTACCACGCGTCCCAATGTAGATTCTCCTGAAGTTGCCTGTCTGGAAACTGGTGTCCCGATGTAGCCCTTGTTGCAGCGCTACTTCTGGCTATGGCGACGCGGGTCTCATTGTGGGAGAAGTATCTTCGATACAGCATATCGTTGTCAGATGCTTGAGGGAACATCGGGGCAATGCCTGCACCATCTTGCAATTGGGCGAGACAGAAGTGCAGATGGAACGCATGGAAAAGTAGAAGTAGACACAGCTTCAAATCGCAAGCCCGAGTACCATGTTTCATAACTCACCAATGCGAAACACGCGAAGGTATGATTGAAGTTATGAAATCATGCTTAGCTCTTGGGTCTGACTGATCATCGACCTGTATAGCTAGTAAAACCCTAAGCTAGCGCCTACGGCGTGCTCGATCACTACTACCGACAGAGCTCTGATTCTTCCCCAAAGAGCGACAACAACTTCTGCCGTTTGAACCGATCTCAATAAGCTGGATTAGCTTCTAAACAGTTTTGACAACAAGAACATCAAAGTATTCATTCCCAAAACCGACATACCCAAGTATAATACACTCGAGAGTCCAGAATTGCTCCTCAAAATTGGGTCATTCAATTCAGGATGTGGGATTCAGAATGTGCTCCCGTCCCCGTATCGATTCTATTTCCAGCAGCTGATGAATTCTACTCAGATTCAAGCACGCAGTCACAGAACGGCACTGTCACAATTGTGGTCTCGCAAGAAGTCTCCAACAGAATTCTTGGAGCTTTGCTGGTGCTGCGAGAGTCAGAAGAGAAGATCCAGAAGGTGGTAAGGTGAAGGCAAGAAAGTCAAGATCAGACGAGGAGGAACAGCCGAGGATCAATTGGTAAGGGCTTGCCTGAGTGCGAAGATTTTCTGGAGTTTCTGGAGTTTCGGCAGGATTTTCTGGTTCCAGTCGGCAGCAATGCGCCAATGCCGCGTCGACGTCGAAAATGGTGGCGGGTTTCGCGGCGACAAACTTCAGAGTTGACTTTGGTGACCGATGCACACAATCATGCAAGCCTGGCGGTGCAGTTGCAAGTACACGTTAAAACCTTAAGGTAAATTCGCACGTGGGGTTTCGTAGGACTAAACCCTAAAGTTCTTGTAGGACTTAGAAAAAGCATTGATAACACTGAAACAAATAAAGTGTCCATTCATTGTTTTGTGGGTCTTGTATAAAATAGACACATGGTCTTTTTTTTTTTAGTGTTATCAATTTTTTTTTAAGTCTAACAAGAACTTTGAAAATATTGTTTCAATTGTGACACATAATGTTGTTTTTGTGAAACTTTGAAAAAAATTGTTTGGACTTTGTACTTCCTTAGAAAACATTTTAAAAATCATCCATTTGAAATAGACCCAAAGGCATGCTAATGTGGTATGCCACCGCATCTATTTCACTTTGCTTCCAAAGCCATTTATGCATGATTTGTGTTATGAATTGAAATGACAACTCATTATATACATACGGGGTGGTAGGAGGTATAACAAACAATGTGGGATATGTTAAAAGAAGACTTTGAAATCCCAAACCGCCGCCCTAAATCCTAACCTGCTACCAAGTGCAGGATATAAGTGGTGGTGATCATCCTCAAGTTTTCTGAAATTGTTGTCCTGCGGAATGGTGTCCTATGTCTACACCTTCCTCCCGCTCCCCACCCCCCACATGCTTGGCCAGGTCCCATTGCCTAGACCGGGACCTTAATAAGCTAGGTCGGGCTGGGCCAACCTTCGAATGGACGATTTAACGTCCTACATTTGCAACTGGGTTTTCTAACTAAGCCTTGAGATTGAATATTGACAATGCTTTGATTACCACCCCTCCAAAGCTATGCCCAACTAAGATGGATCACTTAATCAGTTTCACCAAGCTTATAGGTTGGATATACTACAATGACGTTGTAAACATGCAAATAATGTGGTGTACATTTCTTCATTTCAAACTCAAGAATCTATCACCATCATGTGGTAATTGTATCTTCTTTGCAATGAAGTAAATCTTTCACTAGTGCCAAAAGAAGAAGAAAGAGAAACTGAAGAGTGTGTCAATCACTCTTTTTTGTAGAAGGGGAAAGGCAATGAAGTGGAAGCATGTCCTTGCTATGCTATTAAAGTTGCAAGGATGAGTTCTATCACCAATGTAATTGGCCACAATGTACAAGGAGCATCGAGGAGCATTGCACACAAAGCAAGGAAGAGACAAAGAGCACAACGACAAGGGAGGTGGCATAGGAAGGTTAGATCTATGTATTAGGCTAGGCAAGAAGGCATCCTTCAATGGAGGTGGGCTAGCTATCCACAATTGGGCCTTGTCCCCATAGGAGATTAGTTGAAGTACTAAGGTAACTTTGTCCATGACAAGTAAAATGGAAGTGGAAGTTCATTAAATGTAAATCAACATGAAATTCAAAATTCAATCAAATCAAGCCATTTAATGTGATTTTTGATTAAATTCAAATCAATATACACATGTGCCATATATTAAAGAGCATGAAATTCAAAACTCAAATCAATTGACCTCCTTTCTTGGCATAATCCATTAAGAAAGAACCAACTAAACATCTCTATTTCTATTTCAAGAGATTATTTTATGCATACATGAAAAAATTTGATCTACAAGGTCAAAATTTTTAAAACATTAAAAAATTAATTCAAATCAATTTCACATTGAAAATTTACCACAAATACAATTTATATTTTTAGCATACATTTTTTTTATAATTTGCAAAAATCTCATCTTCCATTGATTAATACAAAATGGTCAAAGATTCAAATACAAAAACTTGGATCTTTTTTTTAATAGTTAAATTTTAGCACTTCATTAACATTTCAATTTTTGTATTCATTTCTTTGATGAAGACTTTATTTACAACAGTTTTTATATGTAACACTCTAAGTAGGAGACAATTATTTTTCTTTGCATAAAATAATAAAAACTTAAGAAATAGTTTTTAGCAACAACCACAAAATAATTGTATTGGTCATTAGGATTTAATCAAGTTAAACAAACATTAAAAAAATTTGCACTCAAGCAAGTGTGTGCATTGGCAATATGGCAAAAAAGTACATACTACAAGAGAAAGGGGTGTTTTAAGTGAGTTTTTAAATATAACCATAAACATAAGATTATAAGGAATGACCTTTTAAGGAGATTTTCAACAAAATTTTACTAGAAACACATGTATTTCTAGTAAAATTTTACTAAAAACACATATAGTGCTACTATAAGAGAAAGTCAAATGTTTTGGGAAAAAAATTAAACCAATTTCTCTAGTCATCTCTCTTATACAATAATCTTCCTTACTACATTACATTATACAATTCTTACCTTATTTTCACTATAGTATAACAAATCTTGAAGTTCCTTATATCTTGAGTCTATTAATGTTGTGTTGAGGGTGCATGGATATATAGTCAAATTTATGCACAAATTTGAATATGTTCATACTTGCATACATCAATTTAGAGTTTGCCATTTCAAACAAATGTATTCAATCAAAAGTTAATTATGGATGCCAACAAGGTTCATCCAACCATCAATATTGGCATATAACAATGTAATACTCACAATTACCAAGTTATACAATTCAATGATTTTGAATTGATATAAATTAAAACATACACTTCATTACCAATAAACTATTCATGGCAAAATCAATTCACATTGTACTTCACACTACTACACTTTTAACTACTACAATGTATCTTCTAGAGTCTCAACTCATCTAGCTATAATTGACAATTCTATTCCATTGTTCCTTTTTATGTTGTCCCTTACACATATGTATATATAAATGTTTAGAAAAACTCTTTTACAATTACTTTCATTCAATTAATTCCTAAAATTGAATGACTAATTTATACCAAAATTCACTCTAAAACTACAATTTTTATTGCAAAGAGCAAAAATCTTGTATTTCTTTTATTCATATTCAACTATAGGATCTTGCATTAGACTCGTGGAGAAATGTATAAAATAATTTTTTGAATGGTAGATAGCAAGATATTAACATTTAATATGGGAAAAAAATTTCTTTTGCTCTTTTCTATACTATACTATGAGATTGTGAATCCTCTTTAGTTGAAATATTGCAATACAAATTTTTGCAATAAAAAATCTCTATGGTAGAGAATTGAGTTTAGAGTCAAGGAAAAAAACTGGAAAAAAAATCAATTTACATTTTATAAAAAATTATTAATTTACAGAAGTAGGTATAGAATGGATGGAAATCTAAATCAATAAATCATCAATAATTCTGAGATGAAACTAAAACACATCAATTAATATGGTGAGATTGTTCTAATAAAAAATTGAAATTCACATGGGCTTTTTTTCAAAAATTTGTGAAAATTGAGTTCAAAACCAAATCATATAAGTTATTTTTTCAAAATAATACTTGATTTGCCCACTAAAAAAAGACTCTTCATAACTTTCATGTTAATATATGAATCAAAGTTTTCTATGTAGATTACTAAATATGTTATACAAAAGAATTTTTTTGAATTTTTTTGAATTCTTTTTTTTTCTTTTTAGTCACGGATGATAGAAAATTTTCACATTGGAACTAATAGAGATTCTTCATATTCATATACAATACATAGTCTCATGTAACAAAAATATACTATACAAACTTCAATTGAGTTTAGAAACATAATTTGACAATGTGGCCCATGGACTTTGGTCTTAAAGTCAAGCTTCATTTCTAAGCTTCAAATTTTACCTCACATACATACCAAAATTACTGTTGTTCTTGGTGTAACAAATAATTTGGAATATGTTCAAAAGACTTTTAAGAAATTAGATCATCTTCATGATAGAACTTCATTTACCTCTAAAGTATCCAATTATCTAGGGTTGCTTTACATAGAAATGCATGTTGTATTCAAGTTTTTTGAAATGCAATACATACCTAATATAACTCTAATCCCTAGAATTGGGTGTTAGTCATGCACATTCATCTCGCTTGGGACATAAATCAATGCCACTATTTTCCAAATGTTATCAATATTAAAAATTATCTCACAAAGTTTGGAAGTGTGGTTTGGAAATCATCAATCAATATTCTTAAATTAGGTTGTTTGTTTTATTTTGTTTTGTTTGATATGTTGAGATTTAACAAATGGTAAGGCGTTTTTGGTAATGTAAGGCTTTCTAGAAATGTACTTGGTACTGCTCAAAACCTCTTTGTTCAAAGACGTGTATGAACTTTGTTTCATGGCATTTTGACTTATGGTGCAAAAGTTATTGAATTTCAAAGTTTTTATGAATAGAAAAATAGAATAAAATTATCCTTTACTTTGAAAAATTCATAACTTTTGCATTGCATGTCCAATTGCCATGAAACAAAGTCTTTGCAATCTTTCGTAGATAAGGCTTTCTATTCATGTCAATTTCGTGGTATTTGGACCTATGGTGTAGAAGTTATGGATTTTTTTAATTAAAAAAATAGAATTATTGAATTTCAAAGTGTGAAAATGATTGAATTCAAAGTTTTATTAATGGATTAAGAAAATTGAAAAAATGACATACTTTTATTTTGGTTGTGGCAACAATACAAGGTACACTATTAATACCCTTAATTAGGTTATTTGTTTTTTTGATACGTTGAAATCTAACAAATCGTGAAAATTCTGGTAGTATTTTTTATATTATTTGAAAGTTCTTTGTTCAAAGGGGTGGATGGGCTTTGTTTTGTGGTATTTCACCTTACAATGCAAAAGTCATTGAATTTCAAAGTTTCTATGAATCAAAAAATAATATTAAATTATCCTTTATTTTGAAAAATTCATAACTTTTGCATTACATGTCCAAATGCCACAAAACAAAGTTTTTGCAAACCTTTGTGAATAAAGCTTTCTATTCATGCCAATTTTGTGGCATTTGGACATATAGTGTAGAAGTTATGGTTTTTCTTAATTAAAAAGTTGAATTATTCAATTTCAAATTTTAATGGATTAAAATAATGAAAAAATGACTTATACTTTCATTTTGGTTGTGGAAAAAATACAAGGCTCACTAGTTTATACCTTTATATTAGGTTGTTTGTTTTATTTGATATGGTGGGATTTAACAAACCATGAGCTGTCTAGTGGTGTACTAGCATTTTTGGTATTGCTTGAAAGCTCTTTGCTCAAAGATGTGTACAAAATTTGTTTTGTGACATTTCGACTTACAGTGCAAAAGTTATTGAATTTCAAAGTTTTTATGAATTGCTAAAAAGAATTAAATTGTCCTTTATTTTGGAAAATTCATAACTTTTGCATAGCATATCCAAATGCTACAAAATAAAGTCTTTGCACTCTTCTATGAATAAGGCTTTCAATTTATGCCAATTTTGTGGCATTTGGACCTATCGTGTAGAAGTTATGGATTTTTTAACTAAAAAATTGAATTATTGAATTTCAAGGTTTTATTTAATGGATTAATTTTTTTTCAAATGACTCAAACTTTTAATTTGGTTATGGCAACATTACAATAGGTTGTTTAGTTCTTTAAATTAGGTTTTTTGTTTTGTTTGTTTGTTATTTTGAAATATCAATGACCATGCATCCTTCAATCATGTTCTTGGTACCATTAGAAAGTCCTTGGTGAGGAGGGGTGCATGGGCTTTGATTCATGGTGTTTGGATGTATAGAGTGAGAATTATTGAATTTCAAATTTTTTATAAATTAAAAAATTAGAAAATTAGTTTTACATCTTTTTGATTGTGGCAACAAGGGGCACACTAACTAATGGAGCCGACCCATTTCCAATCAACATCCCATTTCTGCAGCATAGATTGTTGAATTTTCGATTAGTTGTACTATAGGTGACAGCTCACGTACAACATGAGCAATAGAAATGTTCGAAAGGTATACATTGAAACTGTAAATGATCACAACATGTATAGTGGGGTACCAATCAAAATGTCGTTTTCGAATTCGCAGTGAGAAAAATTTCAGTACTACCAACTTTGAAAGCCTCTTGAGAGTTCAAAATTAGTATTTTATCACAAAATTTTTACCAAATAAGTATCTTTAAGTTAATTATATGTATGCCAAATTTCAAGGCCAAAAGATTCACTGGAAAAAAGTTATTCAAAATCTACCAACATTGGTAGCTGTGGAAATTTTTTCACTGCTTCCAACTTTGACAGCCTCCCAAAGATTGAATTTTTTTTTTTGCCATGAAATTCTTGGAAAAAAACCCTATTTATGTCAATAACTTATGATAAAAATTTCAAGGCCAAAAGATTAATACAAAAAAAGATATTAACAATCTACCAATATGTGTCGTTTTGAGAAACAATTGTGAAAACCGTTTCACTACTTCAACTTTGACACCCTCCCAAGGGCTGAAAAATTGCTTATTTACCATGAAATTTTTGGCACAACATGCTCTTTATGATAACAACATTCATGCCAAATTTCAAGGTCAAAAAATTTATACAAAAAAAAAATATTTACAATCTACCAATGTGTGTAGTTGTGAGATACCTTTTATTAAAGACATTGAAATTGTTGAAGTATGTCAGACAATCATGCTTCTAGATTGAAATTCTCCAGATGATGCAATCTCTAATCATAAATGCTTCTAAAAAAATAAAAGATAGCCAAATTTAGTTGTGTGCACTTATTACATCTCAAAGACTACACTTGTTTAAAAATTGGAGACCATACATGCATGAAGAAGCTTTTTCCTCTCAATAAGAAAGCTTGCATTTACAATAGAACATTATAGGAGGTAGGATGTGGGATGATGAGAGAAGCAAGTGATGGGTGATTATTTTCTAAGTATAGGATTGAAACTTTGTAAACATAAGTGATTGAGTGCATGAAAGATGAGTTAACTGAGTAAGTCTAGGCTATGTGATAACTAAGTGGATGAGACATGGGATGAGTGTCTAAGGATATATGGAGGTATGTGAGATTTTCTTTAAGAGTGAGTGAGGTTATAACTTACATGTGGTGATTGGTGAGGTTTAGTGAATGAGTGAAGGCTGTGAGGCAGGATGATGGTGAGTGATTGAGGGTATGTGAGATTTTTTTCTGGTGATTGAGTGAGGTTATATATGTGCTCAATGAGTGAAGTTGGATCATGGTGATTAAGTGAAGGCTAGATCATGGTCACTGAGTGATGGCTATTTCAGATGAAACTCGTGCTCGCATAGTAGGTTTGAGTGAGGCAAGGAAGACAGGAGTTGACATTGTAGCTATTATTGGAGTCCATATTAGAACAGTTCAGAGGGTAGTGAAGAAATTTCAAGAAGATGGAACTTATAAGTGCAAACCTTGTGGTGGAAGTCATGCTAAAAAGCTTAATGATAGAGATGGCTATGCTATTATATGTGTCTCAAAAACTCATCGTTGCTCGACACTCTCTGAAATCACTAATATATGTTCTACTCAAGTGTCTAGATCGACTATTTGAAGGGTCTTACATAAGAGTGACATTTTCAGTCAAATTGTTGTTAAAAAACCTTTTTTGGCACATCGTCACATGTCTCAACGATTGGCATTTACTCAAAAGTATTGTGGGCGGACTATAAAAGAATGGGAGAGAGTTGTTTGGATAGATGAGTCTACCTTTGAAGTTGGAAAAAATTCTAGACAAGTTCGTGTTTGGAGAAATGCATATGAGCGCTATTCATCAAGTTATATAGTTCCAACTTTTAAGAGTGGGAGAACTTCTTTGATGATTTAGGGTGCATTTGCTGGAGGGCAAAAGTCACAACTTGTTTTTATGCCCAAACATAGACGTTCTGCTAAGGATTTTGTTGAAGTGGTCTACAATGTTGAGTTGCTTCAATTTATGAGTAGAGTGCTACATGGATTGCTCATGGAAGATGGTGCACGTGTCCATCATAGCAAAGTATGTGAAGAATGGAGACAAACACACATTTTAGAGAAACTCGATTGGCCTGCAAATTCTTCCAATCTCAATCCAATTGAAAACCTTTGGAAGATTTTGAAAGATGTTGTGCAATATAGCCCAATATGTCCAAAATGGCCCAATATGTCCAAAAAATTTAGATGACTTGAAGGTAGTTATTGAAAGAGAGTGGAGGTTAATCAATGGTACAAAGCTCCTTCAACTATGTCATTCTACACCCTCTAGGTTACAAGCAGTGATTGAGGCAAATGGACATATACATTGGTAGATTGTAAATATTTTTTTTTGTATAAATTTTTTGACCTTGAAATTTGGCATGAATGTTGTTATCATAAAGAGCATGTTGTGCCAAAAATTTCGTGGTAAATAAGCAATTTTTCAGCCCTTGGGAGGGTGTCAAAGTTGAAGTAGTGAAATGGTTTTCACAATTGTTTCTCAAAACGACACATATTGGTAGATTGTTCATATCTTTTTTTGTATTAATCTTTTGTACTTGAAATTTTTATCATATGTTATTAACATAAAGAGGTTTTTTTTCCAAGAATTTCATGGCAAAAAAAAAATAATTCAATCTTTGGGAGGCTGTCAAAGTTGGCAGCAATGAAAAAATTTCCACAGCTACCAATGTTGGTAGATTTTGAATAACTTTTTTTCGGTGAATCTTTTGGCCTTGAAATTTGGCATACATATAATTAACTTAAAGATACTTATTTGGTAAGAATTTTGTGGTAAAATACTAATTTTTGAGCTCTCGGGAGGCTTTCAAAGTTGGCAATATTGAAATTTTTCTCACTGCGAATTCGAAAACGACATTTTGATTAGTACCCCACTATACATTGGAAGCCACAATGATCAACTACATTGATTTTGTAACCACTCTATGGTTGGAAATTGGTTTGCCTACTGATCAAGAATGGAACAAAGAGAATCTTCACGAAAACTATTTATGATAATTATTTTTTTTGAGTGAAGAAATGTCAAAAATTATGAAATCCTTCTTAAGTTTATTTCTCTACATGAAGAAATTTTTTCCTTGACCTCCACATGCCGGAGAGAGGCTAAACTGTTTAAGTGATCGGAAATGGGTGATCATCCTAATAGTGCTTATCAAAGGTAGGCATTGGGCCAGATATTAAATAGGCATGGAGAGAAGGCAAGCAGACATCAACTCCTTACTCATTTTACTAATAAGCATTGGGCTAGATATTACAAACTTGAAGAAGACGAGAGAAGGCACCTAGATGGCAAATTTCGTTAAATTGGTGGTATTTCAAATGCCATTTTCACATCTTGACATCTAGGTCAGTTTTAGATTTCAGACATTTAGGACAAATATAGATATTAGACCAAGCAGTCTAAAAATCTAGGATTGGTATAGATTTCAGATATGTAGGAGATATGTAGATTTCAAAAATCTAGAACTAGTATAAATTCTAGTCCAAAAAAAACCACTTCAAATTGCACGGTTGGAACTATTAAAACTGCCAAATTAACAAAATACCACCATTTTAACAAAATTCGCCATCCAGGTACTTAGAAAGCCATATCAGGCTTGCATGCTAGGTGCGACAATCAGGCACTGGCTAGCTGCTCCCAATCCCACTCTTGCTTCCTGCGTCGGAAAATCTAGAGATCAATAATAACTGCAATGGCCGTTGGCCAAGCTAGGTTGGAAACAGGAACGGGTTGCTCTTGGTCACAGTCTTTCTTCTCTAGCTCCAGCTCGTCAGAAAAATTTGGAGATCGATAGCTAGTGGAGGTTGCAAGGTTGCTTCAAGCACTGGCTACTTCCAACGACTCAAATCGTTTTTTGTACTATAAATGCTGTTGCTGTGAAAGCCAAGAAGGTTGGGCAGAGGCACAGGGCCCCTTCACATTAGCAAAAAAGAAAGACAGGATTACAGGTGGAGCTCGTGGGGAGTATTAAAGTTCCAGACTCTGAGTGCAGGGTGGAAAAACACCGGGGACCAAAGAGAGTCAAAGGAGGATTGAATATCGCTACGTCTATCACTGTTCTTAATTCTAGTCCTAAAATCTTGCTTGATGGCCATGCCAGTGTGCACTGTGGAGCTCCAGGCCGCCTTCATAACCCAAGCGGACTGAAGTCTAGGGTGCCAAAATTGACGTTACACCTTTCGACCCATATGTGCCAAACAATATAAGATCTAAAAATATCCCAAGGCTGACACACATAAGTGTATTTATCCAAACTAACTACATCCAGATTATTTATTCTACCCAAGGTGACATCCATGATGTCTTTGATTCTTGGAATGCCATGGATAGTACAAAGAAGGTTAAACCTAGTCCAGAGCGTAGTCACTAGCTTGCATTCCCAGAAGAGATGAACAGTAGTTTCCAATCTATGGCTATAGAGAGGGCATCCGACTCTAGCATTGGGGATTCTCTTAATTAGCCACTCCCTTGTAACTATCCCCTTATTTAGTAGCTGCCATAAGAACATAGCGGGTTTACGTGGTCTCATTTGATGCCATAACAAGCTGTAGGTAAAAGAGATCCTCTCCGGGGTGAAGCTCCTGTTAATTAAGAACTGTTTACCAATGGAGACCTTCTGCTTCTTCTCCAATCCGGAAGTGTATCCTCTTTTAATTGTGTACGTGTAGAAAGGGGCCGTATTTAATTTCCCTATTTTACCCCAACTCCATTCCCCTGGATCCCACGGGAGGTCCTAGAGTTTGGCATCCCTAAAGAGCCAGATTGAGTCAAGTTCTGCTGGAGGGGTTTGTACTTTGTAGGTTGTGGTCAGAAAAAGCCCGCGACTAGGCTGACCACCTGACTACTCTAACCAGCTGCAGGTCAGCGGTTGGCAGAGAACAATGTTCCTTGTCCTTCAATAACTATTCTGAACCCAATCTGGTTGTATAATTGACCACCTATCCCAAAAGCTCGTTATGGAACAAGACTTTATTACTTCTACGTTCCTTCATCCATGCAACTTTTCCCCATAATGGAAAGGCTCGCGGTTCCCATGGAATTTGGCTAATGATTTTTATCCTGCATCTCCTTCTGATCTCTGTGACCGCTCCACCTTCCGAGAGCTTTCTTTGTATCTCCTCTCCTGATATCCAGTCCTTTTCTTTTTCATTCCAGAAATGCTAGATTTGCGTGAGGCCTTCCCTAGCCCACAGATGCAAACCCAGATGAGGACCGAAGCTAAACAGAAGAGATCTAACAACATTTTTATTCTTTTCAGGTTCTTCCGGAATCCAAGCAGGTATAATGCTGTCATCTGCGAAGGACGCATCCGTGACCTTTTTCCCATTCGGAAGATGAAATCCCTAAATATTGTATCTCTTGTCTTCCAACAAAAATCCGAGAGCATCAAAAACTACTATAAATAGAAAGGGAGCTAAAGGGCAGCCCTGTCTGACCGATCTTGAGACTGTAAATTGCTCTCCTAACTCTCCATTGACTATTACGGAAGATATTGGATTCTCATATAATGACATCACCCCTTTTATAAAATCCAGGTGAAAGCCTCTTTTGAGCAACACTTCTCCCATGAATGGCCATGAGATATGATCAAAAGCCTTCTCGAAATCCAGCAAAAGAAGAGTCAGGTCCTGTCCGGTGTCCTCCGCGAGCTGCATCTATTCCTGCATTCTATTCTAAGAAAATATTGTCTATGATAATCCTGCCCCAAACGTATCCAGTTTGGTTAGGCCTGATAATTTCTGGGAGGATCTTCTGGAGTCTCCTCGCTAAAATTTTTGCTACAATTTTGTAAAATGACGACAGAAGGGTGATTGGCCTGTAGTTTTTGATTTGGGTGCCATCACCTACTTTGGGGATCAGGGTGATAATACCCTTATTATGCTGTGACGTAAGCGCACCTGTTGTCAAAACTTCCTGCACTGCAGACAACAGATCCTGTTCTACTGTTTCTAAACAGACCTTGAAAAACTCCGTGGGGATTCCATCTTCTCCGGGGGCATGGCCTGACGTGAGATCTGAGACTGCTTCTCGCAGTTCCGACAATGTTACTTCCCCCTGGAGATTTTGGTTGTGCCGTGGCGTGACATCCCGGGGGATGCTAGACAGCACCCGACAACGGGCGCTAAGCACCTCTGGGGTATCCCTGATCACCTTATACAGATCCGAGTAGAATTCTGATACTGCCTGAACTTTCTGCTGCTGATCCGTGAGCATCAGGTCCCCTACTTTGAGCTGCGGGATGCTTGTCTTCCTCTGGGCGTCTTTAAAGACATTATATAAATGCTGTTGCGCTCGCCATTCTCATTAATTATTACGCACTCCTGAAAGTGATTCGGACTCTCATTGTACGTCACAGTGCCACATTTGCTCGCTCACTATCACTCCGTTCTCCCCTGTTTGATTATCTAGCGAGGCTGCACTCACGCATCTTCGCTTTGGGGCCGGTAACGATCAGCGTTTGGGCTTCAATTCGAAGCAGGTACCTCCGCTGCATCATCTCTAGCTCTCGTGAATCTGATCCTATTCCAGCTTATAACGTCAACTTGTTACGTTACATTTTACCACTTTTGCTCGCTGCTCGGGAGGCGCGGCCTTGCCTGAAACGAAATTCTGTACGTACATTAGCTAGTTTTGGGTGACGAAAAATTTATCGCCAGAATCGCCCCCATTTTGACGAAAAGCGTGAACCGTTTTCAAGTCCTCGGGCTCGTCCACTCTGCAAACGCAGTGCATGAACCAAAATGCACTCCGCGAATGTATTTTTACAGTCAGTGAATGGAGTATATAGATAATTCCTCGCGGAGTCCACGATTCGCGCTTCACTAGGATTTAAATTGGAGCTTCGATTCCGCATTCGCGTTGGAAATGTTGGGCCGTACGAATTCGTCCTTCCGTTCCCGCTGTAATCACTCGTGAAGACTCTGTTCGATAGTTAGCAGATTTTTTTCATTGGATGTATTGATTTGTGTAGTTCCCTTCGTTTCATGGTGGCTTCGTTGTCTTTGTAGGAGGAAACGTCGATCAGATCACCGAATTGCTCAAAGGGGGAGAGTCACGATTCGCAATGGAGCAGGCGAACGCAGGAGCCGTAGACGCGAATGGAGCAGTGCCGCAGGTGGACGGAGCGGTACTACCGCAGCAGATAGATTGCGCACTCCAGGAGGTAGCTCCGATCCGGGAGCAGGCCCAGTCGCTGCTCACGTGGCTGTGGCAGCGGCCCTGTTTCCGCAACGTCTTGTTCCTGCACTTTTTGATATGGATGCTGTTCTACTGGAGCCTCTGCCGAGAAAAAGCAACGGGAGCTGCAACCTGACCTTGAACTTCTCTGCACAGTAAAGTAAAGCATGCACTTGTGTTTTGGAAAAACAAACAAACAAAACCCTTTGTTTTGAGAAAAATAGTCACAGTTGGGTTGGATATAATTAGTGTTTCTTTGTCATGTCCTCTTCTTCTTAGCATGACGTGATTCTCTTTGGTTTGCTGAAACTGCATTGGAAAGCCAATTGCATAAGAAGAAGAGTCTGTTGGGTTGGCTATAAGTCATAAGCAACATGGACGTGTTGGGCTGGATCCATAGATCCATAGATCCACTAGCCAGAGTTTCTATATCATATTGATTGACTAGATTGGTTTGATTATTTTTACCCCATATCATAGAGGTGTTAGCAATATAAGAGTGTGTGTGTTTAAACTAAAAAACATGGATAATGCTCAATTAAGAATAATTGTGTGGGTTTTTGTAGTAAATTTTATGCTGACCAAAGCATATATTCAGAGGTGCATATTGGTTGTTCACGTTGAGTGCATGCATTTGTGCAGTGGATACTTGAGACTCAGATTGTTCTCATTAACTGATTTGGCTTTGCTTTCAAATGTAGTTCTCTCTTCAAATCCTCGATGGATTGCTTGGTGATGAGGATTTGTTCTTGAATTTTTTTTTTTTTTTTTTTTGGCCAAATAAGCAAATATTTTTTATTCCTGTAGTGTAAATGATGTTGTAGGCAAAGACTGAAGCTTTCTACATTATATCTTCCGTTCTTGCAATTCACTTTAATGAAAAACTAATTGGCTCCTTCGAGGCTGGTGATATGAAGAAACAAATTGGTAGTTTGATGTTAACTTGCAGATTTGTTGTATTGAAATTTGATTATTGACAATTTTTGGAATGCTCCTTGCCGAGCCCACCAATCTTAAGCCCCAAATTGCAAGCTAAGGTGGCCGCTACCTGGAAAATGAACCGTGGGTGTACAGAGATGTGCCGACTGCATTCACAGTTCTAAAAAGAAAATAGTTTCTCACATCACACTGTGCTTGAATGACGATATCTTCAGTCCTTTCAAAGCAATTTTCTATACAATTTGTTGTTACTATCAATATTATCACCCATTTAATCCACCCACTTGAGCAATTTGGTTCATGTACAGCATGGGGGAAGGTACTCATGGGAAAAAATTTCCCAGAGTAGAGAAATTGCTTTTGGAAGGATTTCATAATTTCTTATATTACTTTCCTCAAAAGCAGAATTACCATGAATTTTTTTTGTGAAGATTCTGTTTGTCCAATTTTCAGTATATAGGCAAACCTATTTTCAACCATAGGCTACTTACAAAATTGATGAAAGTGATAAAAGTGATAAAAGTGATCATACAAACAAAGCAATGGCAGAACCACCACCGGCAAACCTTAATTGTAAAGCCTAAATAATGCAACCTACTTAGTGGAGAATGCTGGCGAAGTCGAAGGAAAAGAAAGGCGAGACAATAAAAGAGGCAATGCTCATCGTCAAATTGAGGCGGATCTACCACAGAACTCAAGTCGTGGGTTCTTCCGATGGGGAGAAGCTTAAGTCTCAAGAATAGATGTAGCATGTACCAGCATATTATTTAGTTGACCAATCTCAGTTCCACTAGCCAGACATGCATATCCTCGCTCCCAAAAATCATACCGACCACAAATCAATCTGTATACTTTAGCCAGAATGTAAACAGCGATTCCCGACATCCGGTTGAAGAGGAAACAATCTGGGCAAAGCGGACTCCCACACAATTAGTGTTACACTACATCAATGACACAAGTACTTCAGATGCATTTCGACTGTGAAATAAAGTACATCAATAATTGATGTCCCAGCATCAAGAGCAGGACTTGAGCTACTCAGGCTGCATAGAACTAGACTGGGAGCTTTAATCAAGGGAATTTAATCGGAGCTTTCTGCATGGCTTTTTGGACGAGCTCAGTCTGCTCTTGTTTATGAACACTGCCGAAACCTGTCGCAGTTGCAGCTGCAGAAGCCCGACCAATGTACTTGATATCCTCGAACGTTCCACGACCCAGTTCTCTGAGAGCAGTGGCAAGCCGAGGTGCAATGTAGGAGAACGCACCCATGTTCATTGGTTCCTCTTGCACCCAAGTGATCTCCGCATCTACAAGACCAATAATTAAATACCAGTTAGAAATATCCCTTCCCAAATCAGCTTCCGAGGACAGATAGAGAATTGATCAGTCATGAAGTCAAACATATGGTCTGAGGGAGCTTGATGAGCACTCTACTGATAAGCTAATACGTCAATTGGAAAAGTCGCTGAAAATATGGCAAGAGAAAGACGAGACATACTGGGATATCTCTTAAGTTCCCTAAAAATGAGGTCATAGGGTACTGGGCAGAGCTGCTCCAGTCGGCAGATAGCAACATCATTGGTACCCACTCTATTGCGCTCCTCGTCCAGCTCGTAGTAAACCTGACATCCAAGCAGGTCATTAGGTGATAAATGTAGTAATACCACAAGCCCAGAAAAACGTACTATTAAAGTAGATTCTTACCCCTCTATGGAATTGAATATAATATTTGACGAAGAGCATGTCCTATTGCAAGAAACCAAGAAATTCCACTAAAAAACGCTAGCATCTCCATGTCAGCATAATGACTTTTTTCATACTTCTGAAAAGATTGCTCCAACTCACCTTGCCCGAGCAAAGTACAAGCCGACGAATACCCTCCTCAACTGCACCATGATCATTCTTGTCCTTGATTAGACGCTTGAACCGAGTACCTTGCTTATCAAAACCTGGGTGCCCTTGAACATCGTCAAATTCGGAGAGGTTGGACACACAGGACTTGTGTCTCAGAAGGTTCTTAGGAGACATGACGACAAGGGGCTTGCGGAAGTCTCTGTGAATCTGCAGTCATTCAAAAGGTGAGCAATGCACACGTGGAAACTACTCTGCTGCAGTATTACAAGTTCTCCAGAGAATGCCAAGAGAAAAATGCTAATGAAAAAACGGTTGCAAGTCAAACACTGCCACTATCCTCTTTAGACAAAGGACAACGTCCGCTATTTGCCTTCACAGTTATAAATTTCAAGTCTAATTTGCGAGTACTAAACTTCGTTTCTCCTAACTTTACCGGATCACACAAAACGACTAACAGGGCTCAAACAGCTGCAATAGTAGGAAAAATTGATTTGAAAGTTTATAGGATTGCCTTGGACCCCAATCTCATCACTGCCTAACTGAAGGACATTTAATAAACTACTGAAGATAACAGAGTAGACATACCTGCCGACGTAGAACATGAAAGTAGTTGGCAGGAGTGGTCACATTGACAACCTGCCAATTCACTTCCTGGATTTGTCGTCTCAAGCTTACGTCCATTTCAGGAATGGCATATGGATAGTCATCACTCATCTAGTCAAATGAAACGGTGTAAGTTCCACATTGTTTTAAAGACTGGAAAAAAACCTCTCGGAATAGAATGTTATATAGATGGCCAACGCGAATACATTCCCGCGCTAGCTCTTCGATTAATCATACATGTTCCAACTCCTGGTAGAGCTACCGGGTCAGCCGAGCTGGCAGGCTCTAAACGAGAGTGTTGAGTAAAGGAATAGCAAGGACGTACTGAGAATAAAAACACTTGACATTCATCTTTGCTATACATGTCAGAAAAAGAGCCTGCTTCCATGAGAGAGTTCCAGCCTCCCATGTCAACGAGCTCAAAGTTTTACATCAACAACAACAAGCCAAGATCTTGAATTTGCACTAGCAGTTTATCATGGACCCTGAGTGTACACGCTCAAAAGCGGATCACAATGTACCTGGAGGTATCTTTCAAGACGAGCACTTGAGTGCTCAGGTCCTTGTCCATCATACCCATGAGGGAGCATGACTACAAGACCAGCCTGCCTCAACCATTTTGATTCTCCGCTGCTCAAAAATTGATCAAAAATAACTTGGGCACCATTGGCAAAGTCACCAAATTGAGCTTCCCAACAGACAAGAGAGTTGGGGTTCTCCATTGAATAGCCCAACTCGAACCCGAGCACTGCAAACTCTGATAACGAACTGCATCACAAATAAAATGATGTCACAAGACAGTGTCCAGAAAAACAGGTACGTAATTTCCTAAACACACTTCAATTCAGGTAGACATTAAGCTAATGTTTCTTGATTTGCTTTACTGCAAACTTCAATGTCGAATGTGCGATTTGCATAGTTTACCCCCAAGAAGACGAGTCACTGAAGGTTGCCAAATTCAACGAAGACGTGAAGATATAATCACAAATAAATAAATAAAAATGGAAGACACAACACAATAAATCCCTCATTATCTAGCCATAGTGATGGCATGGGATGAGCAAAATCGACATATACTATTAGAGCACTTGATGTCAAATTTCAATAGCTTCTCACCTGTTACTAACAGTAAACATTTCCTCCTCCTGATTCATGAGAACATGGTCAAGTGGACAATACTTCGCTCCAGTATTCTGATCGTGTAATACAGAGTGACGATGGCTGAAAGTACCCCTCTCCACGTCTTGCCCGCTAAGTCGTACATGGTTACCTGAAACAAAACTCAACACACGTGAGTATCTTGCAGGCAGTCCATCTCGATGAACATAATGTGCAAGATCCAGCACCTAACTGGTGTTCATTATTCATGCTACTCTCCTTTTAAGCAAGGCAGAACCGCAATAATAATCTCCACTGAGATATCATTTGTCAAATCTTAAAAGTATTTCATGGCATCATTCCAATGCTTCTCACGGGGGAAACTACAATGATCTCCCCTTCCAGTTTCTCCGCACGTCCCCTCTGCATTATAGGTATAAAGTTGATCGATAGAGTAAATAGTGAGACCTATAATGAAGTAGTGGAGTATTTGAACCGATTTTCCGCAAAACCTACTATGCGAAAAAGACGAAATTAGATTTTCCATGGTAAATATGCAGCGGTTCAGAGATTGAAAGAGTGCCCTGAGAAAACACACTGAAAAACATGAATGTAGGTTATACTGTACCTTCAACTAGTAGTGTGGCAAAAGCAAGAGACTCCGCAGTGGCCCAATCCACACCTTCTCCTGTCTCAATCATTTTCCTCCTTCCATCATACACCCTTTGGATTCCCTTGTGAGGGGCAAAATTCTCAGGTAGAGTTGTAATCGCTTGCCCAAGGTTCTTCAGAATTTCTGGCTTCACACTGACATCCCACATTGACCATAAGGTTCCTTGTAAGCATGGAGAAACACTCATTGGTGAAAGCATTGGCCCCCTCACAAACAGGGTGCTGCACGTGCGTCCCGGGTCACGAGTTCCACAAATGATATCCTCGGGGAGAAGCTCAATCATAATCATCAACAAAATCTCAAGATCTCAGAATCACAATAAAGCATACCCAGTGTTTCGAACCCTGGAGAGCTGCTCAGGCCCCTTGAAACCTGCCCAGTAAGCAGCCAACCAATCCCGAGTGCTTGGCACATAGGCCTTGCTATTGTTGAACTCTTCATTGAGTATCCTAAAAACATTGTCCTGAAGACTTGAGATCTCTTCTTGCGAGAGATGTTTCTCCTCGATCAATCTTGTCATGTAGATGTCAAGTGCTGGTGGGTGGGCCCTGATGACCTGCAAGGATGACATGCCGAGAGCGTACAAACATCAAACCGTCGTCATCTTCTACTAGTAAATATGTAGTCATGCTGTTACCTACAAACATAAGCATATCGGTGGAACATTTAGATACAAGCGAAAAGAGTTTGAACAAGATGACACCTTATACATGTTGGGCTGCGTGAAAGAGGGTTCGTCTATTTCGTTGTGTCCAAATCTACGGTAACACACAATGTCAACGACGACGTCCGCCTTGAACTTATGACGCCATTCAGCCGCAAGTTCACAAGCATGTACAACTGCCTCCACATCGTCACCATTGACATGGAATATCGGAGCATTGAGAGCCTTGGCCACGTCAGTACAGTAAGGCGAAGACCTGCTTGATTTAGGATCAGTTGTGAATGCAACCTGCGGTTTAAAAAACCAGCATTCAGCATCACAAAGTTCGTCATCATAAACCCAGATCAAAATAGAGTCCCACTAATAGAAAGATACGCCACCATTGACAACGATACTAAAAGCTGCTAGATGCTGACAGTGATGCCTATAGATTTTAAAATCAACTGTCATACCGAAAAGGTGGAATGCACCTACCAAAAGAAAATTAAAAAGAAAAATATTACACGTAAAAGTCCATACGTAGGAGTGGCAATGTATAAGACAAGTCAAAACAATTGTGCCTAAAGCCAATTCTAGTGTACACAGTCGCAGACCAGCATATTCTAGGTGCTATTGCACTTGCCCAGTTTCAAAATAGTAGTATATGTAAGGCACCTGGTTGTTGACCACGATGTGAATGGTGCCTCCAACAGTGTAATTAGGCAGATCACTCAAATGAAGAGTTTCATAAACCACACCTTGACCGGAAAAACTACCGTCTCCGTGTAGCAGAATGGCCATGTTCTTGCTTCGATCCTTATCATTAGAATAATACTGCTTGGCACGGGTCTTCCCAATAACAACAGGGTCAACAGCTTCCAAATGACTGGGGTTAGCAACAAGTGAAAGATGTACTCTCTTGCCGGTTCGCGTCGGTCGATCGTATGATGTACCAAGATGGTACTTGACATCTCCGCTTCCAGTGTAACCACCAGCATCTTCTGATGGTTTAATGCCTCCACTGAACTCACTGAAAATTTGCCTTAAAGGTTTGCGAACAACATTGCCAAGAACATTAAGACGTCCTCTATGGGGCATACCAATAACAATACTCTCAACACCCCTATCAGCAGCCCTGTCAATTAGCTCCTTCATACCTGCCAAAAGAAACTAGGTCAATCCGCAATGTCTTCACAACGACTCTGCATGGACGCTGCATTCAAAAAAAACTGACGGCCGTCTAGCCACTAATCCACTTCTCACAATAATAAAATACACATACATGACCACTTCAGGCACTTTCGACAATTAGGAGATCTATAACCTTATTCAAAAACGATGGATATGAACATACCTGGAATCAATGTCTCACAACCTTCCAAACCAAACCTCTTGGCTGCAGTCCACTTCTGTGACAAAAAGTTTTCAAAATCAGTACCCCACATTAGCCGATCGAGGATGACGGCCTTCCGACTAGGTCCATACTTCCCAGGAAATTGAGTCTCAATTTGATCACGCAACCAGTTGCACCTCTCCCGCTGAGGAATGTGCATGTATTCATATCCAATGGTGCCACAATAAGCTTGTTCAAGCCTGTAAAACCATTTGCAATTGCGAAGTCAGAGCTTCAATATTTTATGACGACTCAATCGCCAAGAACCTTAAACGAAATTCGCCCGAAATAATTGCTCCTACGTGTCCGATTAAACCCTAAGCGCCCTTTACTCCCTCTCCAGACTTCAACAACCATTCATAAATTGCAAATATCTCTAAAAAGATGAAGTCCAGTGATTTATATTTGAAAAGAAACCCTCCTCAAATTCGATCAAACTAACCAGACGCAATGCCTGATCTTGAAAATTCAACATCATGAAAGAATAGTAGCATAAAAGAGCGGCATAAATGACTAGTAGTATTTCATAACTAATACAGTATATTTGATTCTAACATTTGCATATATATGTTGATACCTTTAAAATTTTGAAATACCATAAAGAAAAATACATTCAAGAAATTACGAAACAAAGTTTCAAGTTTCACGATTCGTACTATCATAAGATATTGTGAATCTCTAGGTGTTTATTCAACCAAGTTACTTCTATTGTTGATTTGAATAAGGTGACATTTATGCATAAGTAATAAGGGTTCCAAGTTAATTTTGGTAGATGACCTATAATAGACACAAGTTTTGATGTTAATGTTAAGTACATTCTCAAATTGAATTAGGCATAGTTACCTTAATCTTTCTTTGATTGATCTCTTTTTTTAATATTGGAAGGCTGCTATCCGAACCAATCCACATTTCGAGAAAGGCTCTGATGTTTAAGGGTTAATTGTAATCCAGACGAAACAATGGCTCATCTGGGTCACCAAATCCAATAAACATCAACTTAAGTTCAGGATTCGACAAAACAAGCCAAAAACACAACCGTAATTGACAATAAATGCAATCCTCCAAGGAGCATCTTTCAAGAAGAAGAAAAACGGGCGCGACATGCCTCGATAGAATGCCTCGCAAAGTTTGCACCGGCCGATTCTCCGAAAGAAACCCCGACATCCGCCACACTCCAAGGAAAAACTCCCGATCTAGGTCCGCCTCAGAGAATCCGTAAAGCGCCGGATCCAGCTCGCGCGGAATCTCGCGGTCGTCCAGGTTCAAAGGATCGAGCTTGGCCTTCATATGGCCGTTCACCTGGTACGCCCTCACGAGAAGCAACAGCCGCATGCTTTCCTGAATGGTTTGCCCCGACAGTCCAACATTCGTGGCCGCCTGCCCCGTGAAGTTCTGGAAAAACGTGTCCCACGACGCATCCACGCTCTTGGGATCCACCTCCCACGCCCGTTGCAGCTCCTCCAAGTACACACTGGACGTCCCGTCTAGGAAATTGTCGGTCAACTTCGACAACGGCACGCTCCGTGGCGCAGCGGCCGCAGATTGCTGCAACCGCTCCATGGATGAGTGCAAGGCACGAGTCCATCCCGTCAAAGTGGAGCTCAAATCCTTCTTGGGTAAGGCAATCCCAGCATCGCCACTCCGAGTGTAAAAGCCCGCTCTTCTCACAGTTCCTACTAACGAACCGCTGGATCGCGCCTGAAGCCGCAAGGCCGATCGCGCCAGCGCCGTGGTCGCGACGGAGCTCACGCGATTCCACCCCATGGCGACGCAACCCTAATTCCCTGCGCTTACTCAATACTCCACCAAAACGATCGCCGAAAAAAACATGCGAGGCGATCGAGCGACGCCGGGATGGTGAACGAGCTGCGGTTGGGAACGAAGATGGAGTTCTTCGGTGATTGGAGTCCGGATTGTGAGGGGCGATGGAACTCGCAGTCGCGATCCTGTCTGCGAAGCTGCAACGACAAGGAGACAGGACTGTGCAAGACGCAACACTTGGGAACTGTGAACGCTGAGCAAGAGTCCACTCCAATTCAATAGTACTCCGTGAATAGTAGACCCTATTTGCGCCATGTGACTACTTGGATCATTTCATGGTTATTATGTTTTAAATAGAGTACATTCTGAAAGTTTAAAACACGGGACGTTAATTAAAACACGGGACGTTAAATCATGTTTAGGAAAAGGGCCCATGAGGCTAGATTTATCTTGGGGAAAACGCACAAATTTTTTGTTCTCTACAAGATTTTTCTTTTTGCAAATTTTGAATTCATATTTGCAATCAAAGACTCCAAATTAGTTGGGAGAGGTCTAAATCATACCCTAGACACAATTTAAAATAGGGGACTTTTTTTACTTTTATCCCCAGTGAACCCTCAAATTATCGTATTGGGCCCATTTTATGGGCATGATTTAGTGTCTTGCATTTAAAATGTGTCCGACTTATAAATTGTGGTGCAAATAGGATGGCTTTTAAATTATGGCTTAAATAGGGTCTTCTACTTTAAATTACCGCACTTTATAGGAAAGAAAAGTAGGTATAATGTTCTTGAATAAGAGTAGATAAATATTCTTTCTATAGTCCCTCTAGAATAGGCATTGTAACATGAATATATTTGTACCACAAGGGCCTTGATATGTGTGAAAGTTTTTATTCAAAATTGATGAGGGGTAGGAGGTTGGGAAAGAAAAAGAATTGCAATCAAGAATACAAGAATGTTATAGTGTTCAAGAGAAAAATATAAGGTAATATCATTTAACATTTGATAGACAAAGACTATTAGTGAGGTAGTTAGTCAAGAAATATCATATTTCCAAATGAACAAGTACATTATTTGCTTCTATCGGTCTTCTAAAAGTCATTGTAATTACCATTAGATAGGCAATACCACAGCACTTATCCTAGCGTTTAGGAATTTATTTGCATTTTCCATATTCATCCAAGATTTGAGTAACTACTTTAGTTATTGCTTCTATTTAAACTATGATTATATAAGGTTAAAATTTTGATTTGAATTTCAATTAAGTTTCATTTTTCAACTTGATAAGGTTCATGAATAAAAAGATCCCCTAGGGTGAACAAAAGATAAAGCTAAAGGAACTACAATCAAATATTTAAGCCCATTTAGAGTGATTTTGATGATTGAATTGTAACAAAGGATTTTGAATCTTATTGGCAATTTGAAAAAGATTTCTAAACACCTTATCGTAAAGCAACAAATCAAATTTAGTATATATTTGAAATTTTTTCATTCAAATAATTATATCATAAGTATCAATGGGCAAAGTCCAAAATAGCTATGACTTGAAAGAAAACCAATTTCAAAGTTAGCCATGTCTAAACCTCAATTTTATGTGCCATAGGTTAGAATTACTTTATAATTTGTCAATTTTTTTAGAAATGCAAAAAAAATTGGGCCTTGGCATAGTAGTTCGATTTGTCTTGGCATTAATGTCTCATCAAATCCAAATTGACTCAAATAGATGGATTGAGGTAAAGCCACCCCTTACCAACCAATATCCTGTCATCAATCAATAGGGTGGCTTAAATTCAAGAGAGACTATGATTAATTTCCAACCATCAATTCTTGTCAAGACACTAATGCTTGATTTTGAGTGCCAAAGTGAACAAGAAGAATAGTTTTGGAATAATCTAAACATTGAACATAGGTCTAGACCAACTTTTGGCTTTCAAAATTCTAGTAATTTCACTTGAAGCAATAAATTTACCAAATTTTTTGCGATTTCCATCATTTCTATGAATACACATTTGAAAATACTTGATTAGCCTTGCACAACTCCAAATCATGTCCACAATTCCTTATTTGATTGGTTATGGGTGGCTCCCCTATAAACTAATGAAATTTGGAAAGAAGTGCAAAAATATGTTTGACTCTAAAGATCCAATAAGTTCTTGAGGTTCAATGGGCATATGCAATGAATTATTGAATCTAGGATGGATCTTGATAAATGCACTTGATGCTATTGACATCTCTCACATCAATATTATTGTCAATGTTTTCTTCATTGTCCTCGCTATAATCTATGGCATCATATTGAATGTCTAATTCACTAGCTCCCACTATGATCATACTTGTAAATATGAAGCTTAAACCACTCTCCTTTGTGAATATTGTAACCCAGTGTGATTCCCCTCTTCATGAAAACTATGAGTGCCTTTAGTATTTTGTCCCCTTTCTATATCTTTCTATATAAATCAATCAAAGCCCTCTCCCCTCAAGTGAACTCCAATCCAATCCTAACTAGACCTTTCCTACTTTGTTGGTCTAATAGGAGAACCCAAGAAGATAGTCACCTTTAATTCCAATACTCCTTGTAGGGCCTATGTTCTTGTCAATCCCTATAACTATGTCCTTTGGACACTCTAGTAGGCCATAAAATTCCATTGCAAGCTCTTTGATATCATCTCATCCCATTAGTAGCTTAGAAAACACCATTCTAAAGCCAAAACTTACTTTGAGCAATGGCCATGGCTAAGCTTCTTTGATTGTTGCTAGTTACTACCATTTAGTTTGTTTTTTGCAATTCAATTGGGGGCAATGTAAAAACTCAAGTGACCACAATCCCTCAAAGGTTTTCAATTTTGTAGTGGCACAAGGGCCTTCATTGAAATTGTCCTCCTCTAACTCCTTGCAACTAAAATCGTTTTTTTCTCGTTCATGTTCTTGGTTGTTAAAATAGACATCATTATAATTGTAATCATTTCTTGTGTGTATTCATTGTGAGAGTTGTGAAATGGTGCTCCAAATATAGGAAGCATTGAAAGAAGTGTCAAATAGTCTACAATTACAATTGGTTCATTCCATGCAATCTACAAGAGTGAAATAGAGATTCACATTAGAAGAAAATTTTGAAATGAGAATAATCAAATGAAAATTTAGAGGGATAATACTATACTTCTTGTGTTGTAAGAGTCTTCTTCCTCCTTGTCATTTATTTTATAGATAGAGAAAAATTCCAACAAAAGCCTCTTGATTCTAAATTGAACCTCTTTCTCAAATGAACACTCTTTGACAATGTGGCTCATTACTTGTTTCCAAGTGTGGAAAAGACTTTATAGTGTGTTTAGCATGGTGTGTGAATTTCATTCCATATTTTTGCATGATTGTGCTAGTGGATTGGAAAATGATACTTAGAATGCAAATTTTGCTAAAATTGCATCCATTTCTCTCTAAGGTTCAAAAAAAATTCAAGTAGGGCTCATGGGTGGTCTAAGAGTAGAAATCTATAGGTAATTAGCTCTAATTCAACAAGAAAAATTTGTTTTTCAAACTATTGCTTCAATTAGAGCATGCAAATTGCAATTGTGAAGAAAACATACTCATCAAATTCTATGCCCATAAAAATTGTAAACTTCATCAACACTTTGCAATTCAATTAAAGAACAACAAATTTGGTTTGAAATCTTGAATTCTCTAAATTTTGTTCATCTTGGTGATGTCGGTGAGGAGGACGTGGTGCTCTCCCCAATTTTAAACACATTCATTTATAGAGAATTTGCCTTAGATTATTGTTGTTCTACCAAAAGTCAGCACAACACTGCAACTTCTTCTTCAACATCTTATTGGTGTTTTCACCTTTCTATTGCTTCGATTAGGTGCTCAACCTTGCACTCAACTTCCAAATGTCTAACCAGCAACTACTACAGCTTCCAACCATAAGTTCCCTATAAGGCGTGGGCCTATTCTTCCCTCCATTGCCTATGCAAGATGCTAAATGTGTCCTACAAAGTAAGCCATACACAGTGAATGTAGGATAATTGTAAAAAGGCCCACTATTTTGTGCCATATAAATTCTATATTTTGCACCTCCTCTAGCTAATTTGGAGCCTTGAACTACAAATATGAATTGAAAATTTGCAAATTTCATTCACATGTAAAAAATAAATAATTCCTGCATTTTTCTTAGGGATAAATTCGTCCTACATGGAGCACTTTGTGGGATGGATTTAACGTCCAAAATTGCCTACCTTACAAACTCTAGTGTATCCTCATTGTCCACAACAATGTCAAATTAACCAACCCCTATCCATACTTTCCTTACTCCCAAATTTTGTATAAAATTATCCATAACTTGTAAATTGAAATTTAGAGTTATATAAAAAATTATATGAGTACAAAGTCTAAAAATTTGAATCCATGTATACATGTATTTATGTATAAATGCTATTCACATACTTTTAAATGGAATCCCTTAGGAAAGAACAAAGAAAACAATAACAATGACCAAAAATGACTAAGTTACAAATTTACTACTAATTCTAGTTCCATTCATGTATATGATTACAATACCTCATGACACTCTATGTTGTATTATTTTAAGCTTGTTATAGCTTTGAGAAGGAAGAAATTGGATTGAAGTTAAGGAATTGACTACCCAACTACAATGAAATTCAATAAAGCATTGGGATTAAGGTAAAAGATCTAAAGTGTGTCATGTGATTATTTGTGCCATGGTTTGAAAACTATGTATTAATAAAGTACATTTGAAAGCATGAAATATGTACCTTTGGTATATAGTAGCACAAAAAGGAGGACTTTGAAATTTGTAGTACAAATAGAATTTCCATCTTTGAATGCAATCAAACATATAAAGTACAAGGGAATATGAGGCCAAAGGATGCATCTTTTAAGTTCAAAGTTTCATCAAATGGATCAAGCTACTCATATCATGAAAGTTTTTTAATTGTACTTTGTTCTTTTAAGGTAAGAATTTTTAAGCACAATTGTCCCAAGACATTGGAAGTTGTTAAGACAAACCAATTATACTCAAAAAAACTAATTGCAAAGTAAATGAAAGGAAAAGAACCTTAAAATACATTGACTTATCATATTTTTTAGGGTCCAAATTAATGTCACAATAAATACAATTTTTGTGAAAATTAAAACAATATAATAATATTTTATATTTTTAGTGATTTAAAATAGTGTAGCTTTTATAGATTGGTGTTATACATACTAATAGGATAAGTTATTTTAGATGATGGTTGATGATCAAACTCAAAAGAAAATAGGAAAAGTTAAAAAAAGACATTTTTTTTGTATTATATAAAGTATGACCTCCAATTTCAATTGAAAATAGAAGTGTATTTTTTGTGTCAATAGTTTTGTATATATAAACAAATAATCACATAAAGAGTTATTTCTATGATAAATGAAGATAAACTTCCATCTAAATCACATGAGGTTTTGCTTCACATAATGGATACATGATGTCTAATTATATTTAATACAATTATTTTAGTCTCTTCACAAGTTTGATTATCTAGAAACTTTCAAAGAAGGATGGATGTCACAAGATAGAACCACATGCTACAAACACAATAGATATTTGCCTTTTGGTGATCTATGAAGCAACAATAGTATGCAAGGTAAATGCATAGTTTGGTGTCTCAATAACCATGTTACAATGTTGATTTTAGAAAAAGATACGTATTTCAAAGTAAATATCACACAAAATTTTGTAGTTTTTATGCTATTTTTGAATTAAAAAACATAAGAATTTGATTGAGAAAAAATCTATGTTTTTCCTTTGACAACCAATGTTTATTGACATTGACTCATGGACTCTTAAAGATAAATGAATAGATTGTCACAACAATTAAGTTTTATACATATGGACTTTTCTTAAAACATAAACACATAGACATAGTTTATAGTGACTAATGTAACAATAATGAAAACATTCATTATCTAAAAATGAATTCTTTGGTGCTTACATCATTGTATTTCATATAATTATCAACTTTTATAGAGTAAAAATTAGGTTCAGTTTTTGGAAGTCATTTTTGTATGGATTTAATTTTTTGTTTATTTTCTTTCTTTTGTGTAGTGTATTTGACATTCTAAATAGGCGTATTTTAAAAAAAAGACAAAAACACTTACAAAGGCTCAACCACTAATGATTGTTATTGAAAGCTCTCTTTAGATGGTTGATTTAGTGTTATGAAAGCTTTCTCTAGTGAACCAACTAGTGACAATATTGAGACACCAAACTATGCATCCACCTTGCATCTTAAGTTGTCCTTCTTCCATTGTGTCATAGAAAAGACATTATAGTATTAGATTAGCTAGTACATTGAAACTTTGAAAATTATAATAAACCTAGTTTTCTTTTTCAAAGGGATCCATTTACAATCAAGGGCACCAAAAGGAAGGGTTCACTGCAAAATGGCTAAAGGTTTTCAACTTTATAGACATAATGTTTATTAGTTAAAGAATTTACTTAGAATCACATTAAAACTTAATTTTATTCACTCGAAGAAATAAAAACATTCTTATCAGTGGAAAACATTTAGGACCTATAATTCAATGTTCAAAATTCATATAAAAGGACCAATAAGCTTCAAATACTGAAACACCATCAAACTTGTACCATTTGAAAACCAATTGTGCCCTTTACAACAACACAAACATTAAAAAGGAAATTAAACTTTCTTGGACTTTGGAAAGACTTGAAGCTCAAATTTTACCAATCATTATGGTTAATATATATAGGTAAGAAGGGTATTTTATAATAATTCTGCAATATAATTGATTTCTATAGAGACAATATTATTTCAAAAAACTTATATACCGTTTGCCATCTAATCCAATACAGTGTGTTTTCCCATACTCTTGAAACCATTCTTTTTCTTGTTGGGCAACAAAAATAATTCCACATTGTTTGGAAATTTCAGGCAACCTTAACAACCACCAGTCGCCCATAGGATTTGAATCCATGATCTTGGACTCAATAACTGAATTCATACTCTAACCAACACACCACCTTGTAATTACATGTGAAATGTCAATATTTGTTTCTCACTTGTGCATTTACAATTTTGTATTTTCTAACTTAGCAAACTTTGGCGGCCATTTAGGCATAGGAAAACAAAGCTTTTGTACGAAGTTATTTTACGATGTCAAAATGGCCACCAAAGTCTAAGGAGTTTTGAAAAAAAAATTGTGAATGATTAAGTTTAAAAAAAGTTCATTGCACATCAAATTCCAACCATGGAGTTTTAACTCCTAAAAGATCAAATGATGTTTTATTGGCAACATAACAATAATTGTGGGCTTGCAACTTATTAAGAATGGAGCTTTTTCTTCTTTTTCTTCAAAATTTTCACATAACATGTGGTCAAAGAGTAGCTTCAAGCTAGCCGCAACAATTTTTGTAACTTTTGACTTAATAATTAAAAGTTATCACATGACATATAATTTTAATCTTGGTAGGCAACTCGGGCAACTCAAAAAAAATCATTTTTTTAAGAATAAAACATTTCAACTTGGTTTCTTAAATTCATATTTACTTAAAAAGCTTAGAATCATTGCATTTGTACGAAAAAGAAAGGTATGAGGAATTTAATTCTTCAAGCAATTAAAGAATCTCTATTCAAAAATGAACTTTGAAGTCTTTTATTTAATTCAATTTGAAATATTTCAAAAAAAAACAAAAATATTGAATGTAGATTATTTATTACAACATTACAAACATTAGCATTGGAATTTTTCAATTCCGTAACTAAATTGTTAACAATTTAGTATTTTAAATCATACTCTATCTCTTTTTAATAATTTTTTTAAGCACGAATACTGAATATTTTTTGTTAAAATATTTCTTACTTATTTCCAACTTATTTCTTCAATATATTATGGAGGATAACAAGTTGTAGGATCTACACATTTTTGTCCCAAAAGTTTGTCATGAAAGATGAAATCTAATTAATCATTTGAGAAGGGTTGAAAATATTTTCTTTTTGAAATCGAAGCTATGTAATCTCACAATTGGTAAGGTTTTTAATGTGTTAACCTTGTCCTATTACAATGAAACAAAAACATTCTAAAAGATTCCAAAAAATTCCAAAAAAATTCTAAGCTCCTTAAAATTTTGCCCTTATAGTGCTCTAAACAACATAGAAATCAGTTGATTTTCTATTGATTTGGTCATGGTTTTTCTACTAGTATTCTATACTATAAAGCTTGATTGTGTATTCCATTTCTTGTCCCATGCTATGGAACTTAATTGTGTATAGACCAAAAGAAATTTTCTCTAAAACTCAACATGATTTGTTTTGAGATTCTATTGAGTTGTACACATGTATGATCGTTTATTCATTTATTAGCTTCAACGCAAAGCTTTTGTCTTCATATGTACATGGAACATATTTTACTATGGATGTGCATATATATGAATTCTTGTCCAAATTGAATTGAAAAAACATAAAGGCAAACCATGAAAAAATCAAGGTCTTTAGATGATTGTAGAATCTAATTAATTGGTACTTTGCATATCAATCAAGACACTCTATTCAATGAGAGCAAAGGTAGTATATGAACGTAGAGTATAGACCACAATCGGTACATATAACATATTTATAAGTTGTTTTATTTTATAGGGTACCTTCAATGGTTATAGGGAACCTACTTACACCTTCCACAAGTACCTATGTTTTAAAAATAACCTTTAAAACAAAGTCTAGGCTTACCAAACCTAAACTCTACATTCTAGGTTCTACACTCCATTCATATAGTAGCATTCCCCTATTCAATGAGATGCTTTGTTTGTACATCGTGACTAGTTATCAAGCCATATTTGTCATAAATTACAAAGTTAATGAACTTCAACATCATTTTTAAATATACTCCAACTTGCAAAAAAACATCAACATGTATCCCAACTCTATTAAGGTAGAACTACCCATTACCATACAAATTTGCAATCTAGGTACTTTGGAGAAGCAATTTATGAGCTTTCATATTTTTTAGAGATTGAATTGTTTGAGAGAAGTATTGAATTTTTTGTGATTTTTCAAAGTTGAAATGTAAAACTGTAAGTAGACCCTTGTTGAAGCATGATCAAACCATTGTTGAAGCGTGGGTTGATGTGTTTGCTCCCTAGTGCATTGACATCATGATAATGGATTAGTAAGATTGTGATAATAGATGGGCCAGTGACGAAAATGGGAAGAACTTGTAGGTGATAGAATTAGGTAAATGATAATATTGGATAGTTCCACCTTAATAGTGTCTCTTTCTTTAATTTTCCTTCCTTGCAAAATTCACTATATAAAAGAATGTAATTAAGATTATGCTTCTCTTCATGCTTATACTTCTTCAACAAGCATTGAAACACCTCTTACAATTTATGAGGTCATTCAATGTATATATAATGATCCTTCTTGAACAACTCCATTAATATACAAATTCGCAATAAACCATTAAGTTACTTCTCGGTAAGTTCTCGATAACCCTTCCAACTAGCAGGTGTCCTATAATTATGTGAGGCCATAAAATTGAGAAGAACATGTCCAGGCTTGTCAGTTGGCCATAGTTGCAAACATTCTTCAAGTTTTTCCAAAGCTGATGACCAATTTCCCTCAATGTAATTATCAACTGCATTTTCAAAAAGAGCTCGATAATCGGAAGGATTTCCTTTAAGGTCTTGCTGAAAAAACGGCATGTCAAATGTATAAATGACGATAGGCTCGGCACTCCCTTTTACGGTAATGCGGTCAAGTTTGCGACAACAATAACGCAAACTACTTTTGGTCAACTCGGCTATGACCGTTTCGGATATGAGCATCATCACACCGTATTGTTTTGTAGCGGCTTCAAGTCGCGAAGATACATTAACATGTGGTGATAAATACGAAGGGTCGACCTTGTGAGCAGAGCCAATTGCACCTTCAATGGCCCAACCAACATGGAGACCAAATCCCATGTGTATTTTGTAACCTAAAATAGAATTATTATTATTATTTTAATAATGTTGGAATGTGCACCTCGTAAAGACTTGAAACAAATACGTACCAAGTGTCTACATGACATTCAAACTAAGCTTCCATCCCATTTGGATGAGATTTATGACTTGATGAAAAGAATCATATACTTAAAAAAAGATACTCTAGGAAAAACATACCTGGCATTCGTTTTTGAATAGCTGAGTGCATTGCATATTCAGCTAAAGTTTGGGATGTTTCTATACATTGAATAATATCCAAAAAAGATTGGAGTGCACGATCAGCAAACGAGTTTGTCCCTCGTGTCTACCAAATTTGACATTCCAAATATTTAAATTACACACAAAGATGAAAATTTCCAATTCCATTAAATGAAGTTAAAAACATGTGTATAGAAAATAAGATGCACAAATGGCTCTCTATCTAAGTGTCATCCATTTGGTATAATGATGGAGATGCTTGAAAAGAATTTGGAAATCTATAAACAATATTAAAAAAAAGGACTGAGAAAAATACCTTTTGAGTGTTATCAGCTGCACTTTTCTTCCATACAAGTAAAAATGCATCTCCTATGTTCTTGTTTGGAAATCCTTGATGAAAGACTACTTTATTGTGGACTACTTCAGCAATTTTGTTGACAAACATCATAACATCTTCTTGAAGACATTCCGTAGCATCTGTAAAGTTTCTTATATCACAAAATCCAAAGCAAGCTCGAATTTTCTTTCCTGGGATCATAGCTAAAATACAAATAAAAAAATTAGGAATTATGCAAATCTTATTTATATAGAACTAGAATACTTTCACAATTTAAGGAGCAATTGTAATTTTCTAGATTCAATAATCAATATTTGAACAAGATCAATTTTAGAAATCCCATGGCTAACCATATTCAAACAAAACCATTTTATTAAAATGACGCAATCTATCTATCTATATAATTTTAAAAATCTCTATAGTCCATGACTAAAAAGTAACAAATTTTAATAAATTTAAATTTAGAGATTTGATACTAAAATAATACAATAATATTTTTACGATTAAATTCACTTCCTCCTTTAAGATTTACAGATAAAATATCCATGCCCGCATCTCCAAGAGCCACCTTTGATAAACTTGCTATTTTTATAAGGGCTGTTTCTACTACTCGTGTTTCCATTACCTAAAATAAGTACATATAAAATTTTAATTCACTTTATATGCAAAAATAATATCTATATATAATCATCTCTCTCATTCATAGCAATAATGACAAATAATCTTTATATTTAATAATTCAAGGGTAGATGCAAAAATCCTTGTCTAATTTTTTATTCCCCATGTCTTCCTCATCTTTGTAAAGCTTTTGTCATGTTATATTACTTTTGTATTATAACTTTTGAACAATGGAGCTAATAGAGCAATTTTTTGTGAAAGGCAAATATTTTCATTTAATTATCTTTTTTTACTCTTGAATTTTAAAAATCATGTGTATTCTAAAAGAAAAAAAATTTCATCTTTGAATCTTATGATTTTGAAAACTTTCAAATATCTAAAATTAAGAATTTAGAGGCTAACTTTTGAAACATTTTTCTACCATATAAGTACATACCTTTCATGCTAAGAATAATAAAACAAACAAACTATATGTCTAATATACAGATGCAATGAAATTTTCGAAGGATGTGAAT
Organism: Pseudoscleropodium purum; assembly: GCA_963969395.1. Taxonomy (NCBI): domain Eukaryota; kingdom Viridiplantae; phylum Streptophyta; class Bryopsida; order Hypnales; family Brachytheciaceae; genus Pseudoscleropodium; species Pseudoscleropodium purum. The sequence continues at coordinate 11,557,792 of OZ017804.1, read as the reverse complement.
TTAGACATTTGATTTGAAATATTCTTCCATCTACTCTTTGGTGGAATCTCATTCTCAATAAGTTTTTAAGAATTTTTATTTTATTTTTACATGTTTTAATTATTTTCTAAGAATAAAACATTAAAGTACATATTTCCTTTAAATTTTCTACTAATCTATTTTTTGTGGATAATTTTTGAAGAATTCATTTTGGGCTTGAATTTTTTTCAATTGTATTACTTTAAATATTCTTCAAATTTTTTAATTTTAATTTATTTATTATTTATTATTTAAAAACTCATAATATAATAACTTCCAATGTTAATTCAATGTAATCACTCTAGAAATTTGTCCAAAACAAAAAATCTAGAGCATAAAAAAACTATGCAATGCAACTAAACCTGTCCAAAAGTAGTAATTGATGGTTGCTTTAAGTTGGCTTTTGCAGCAAAAGAAACAGGGTCATCTGAAAGTTCTTTTACAATTTCTACCATACGCTCAATAGGCTGTCATTATAAGGTATTAAACCAACATTCTTGAAAACTCACATTATTAACATGTATAGAGTATGATTATTATCTATCCTTATATATATGTTGATGATACTAAGGCAAGAATTCTTTTTGTAATTTTACAATTTTTATTAGCAACATTAAACATAATTCAATATAAGAATAAATCCCCTTAAAACAAGTAGATTACTTGTATCAATAATCGATTAGAGTCATTACTCAAAACAAATGACCAAGCTCCAAGAATAAATAACAAGATTATTGTTAGCGCCATCTGTGTTCAATCCTAATACAATATGGATAATACCAACTATGAGTACAATTTATATAGCATAAAATAGAGAATATTAGAGTACATTCCATTGAGTGGTATGTACAATGTTATACAAATGTCACAACAAAGATACAATAGTAGTATTTTAAGCTTTAATCTTGAAAAATGAGAATAAGCTTCGCAAGATGTTGTAATTATATAATAATAATTGTTTACATGATTGCCAATACATGTAGATCATATAACTAACATTTAACGCATGTTTTGTTCTTGAAAAACTACGGATGGAATATAAGGCCTCAATTCGATTGCTATCACTCATTTCATACATAAGTTCTATTCCACGAAATTCTAATATTGCAGCTCTTTTACCGTCTACATTTTTGACTGGAATAATTTGCATATAATTGGTTGTGCTTTCAAGTCCACAAGAAGCTCGACAACACATGCTTTTGACACCCAAATATATAAGATTATAGCCATGTAGCATGTTAAAGCTTTGAACTTTGTCAACACTTGCATTAAATTGTGAAGTACAACCATGAAATTCATCAAGAGTATTTAGAGACATCACAGGTCCCAAGTCTTTCGTATCAAATCTAAGAAAGGGGTTCAATATTAACATTAGTAATAGACCAATTATCAACTTTTGAACAGTAAGCTCAGAAAGTTCTGTCCAAACTTGGCTTGGTTTGGTTGATGCTACATGGAAGTATTCATCTTCATCATCATCAACTACTTCATTTCTATGACGAAAAACCTGAATGCATTAGAGCTCATCAAAGTGAGATAGGAACAATGAATTGACCAAAATACACATAAAAAAAGAATTGAATAGTCACAAAATCATTTTAAACAACAATATAAAGACTCTAATCTGGTTTAAATGAGATTATTTTATAAGATTCTATATTTTTAGTTTAAATGACCACCTTTAAAAAATATGCAATGGGAAACATGTTTGCTAAAGTTGTGGCTTGCATAGACTTGCTCAATCGGGTCATTGTTTTGACAGCTCTTCCAGTCTTTGCTATTACAAGATTTTGTGTGTAAACACTTGTAATGAGTGTCAAAAGTGAAACACTCCCAATTAAATCAAGCCTAAAATGAAAAAATTATAATAATTTGAACAAAAGATAGAATACTTGAATAGAAACATGCACCCATATTTGGAATAATTCAAAATAATTTGCATAAAATACCTCAAAATAATGCACAAATTAAAAAAAAATCATATCTTTAGGTACCAATTTAATCAATACTCTTATGTACCAAAAAATGAAGCCAAGAAAGTATCCTTGTGAAAGAATTGATAGCAATATAAGCTCAATGATGAAAATGACCAAGCATACGCTTAGGATATGACCCACATAAGTATCTGCCTGCAATCCATGTTATGTTTGAAGCTATATTAGCATGAAAACTAGTGGATGTCTATAAAAATATGCCCAAAAAAACATGGTTTTTTTTATAGTGAACTTAACTATGAATTTCATAAGTTGCTTACTACTTTCGGCAAGACTGCTTTTGCAATATCATCTGCAAACATTGCTACAAATGTAGCCAAAATGTTGATAGAGATCCATAACCTTGATTCCATCATTGCTAAAAATTGTCTTCCAGTTGGGTGTTGTCTTATATTGTCCCAAAATTTACGATGATCCCATAGAGAATCTTGAATTGTTGCTAGGGTATGTATATCTAAACTAACTTTTCTACCATTATTTGCCTCGATTCCTCTAAGTGATACAAAAGATGGCTCTAATTTCCCAAATCTATCTTCTAAAGTATTCCTTCTGATTGGGCCATAACTTCGAACTACAAGGTTATTACTATCACTAGAACTATCAACTGATGTATTCCGATTGACATGTAATAAACTCAACGGAGTTGCTCCACCTAAAATAGAAGGTTCGCGATCATGTGCTAGTGAAGCTTTATTCAATGATAGACTTTTGTCACTATCAACATCAAGAGCTAGAAGTGAAGAATGATGTTCATCCATTGGCAATGCTGTCATTGTAGAACTAGGTTGTTCAAGAGTAGACATTGTTGGAAGTAATTGCAATGGAGCGGATGGAAGTGAAGCTTTTTCTCCTGGTAAATATATGTCATAATGCAAAGAGCTTGGAGAGGAAAAATCCCTTCCATCTAATTTCACCGTGGTCTCACCAAATTTCTCTGCAATCCTATCAATAGTCACTGGTGGGGGCAAAAATGGTCCAAGAATATTCCTTGCTACCTATATGAAAAACATATAATTGATTCAAGTGCTTTCTTTTTCATACAATAAAAAATGTGCACTAGATATTTTTTCTTTAAGGATATATTGACCTAGTAATCTAGTATTGGTGTTAAGGTATATTTGATTTACTAATTTACAAAAATTTATTATAGTATCTCCTCAAAGACTTGTAATAAGTCGATATCCATAAAAAAAATTATTCATAAAAATGATATATTCAATTAATATTGGTCTAATTGTTCTCATGGAATTTATGTTTATATCTATAAAAAAAATGGTATATAGATGTTATACCTCAGAGACTCGCCGCCCTCCTGTGCTAAAACTATTCCAAAGACTTCGATTCAAAGTGAGATTAGCAAGAGCTTCATCATGCAAGTGTGGAAGTAAAACAGCAATTGCTTCAAACATAGGTTTGGCTACAAAGTCAATGCATCCACATGTCATATCCCTATAAACAATCAATAGTAAATAAATAAGATGTAATGTCAAACCAAATACAATTAATGTTTAGAAAATTGAAAGGATTTTATCACTATTTTTAAACATATGTTATGTGTTACAACTAGTCAATATGTCTTTGTAACTAGTTAAACTACATAATCAAAAATCATAAAGTAAAGAATACCTACATAAGAGTTGTAGGTTCATCCCTATCCATGAATTTGGAAACATGCATTCCAAGTTCTCTTTCAATATCTCCTTGTCTAAACCACTCCAACAAAAGTAATGCAGACCATCGTTTGGATAAAAAAAATGGTCTTACAACATTGCTAAGGTCTGCACATTTGATAATCATTTGCAAGTATAGTATGACATCATTACTACTGCTTAAAGGTGGCAACATATACTTTGGTAATGGGGACTTGTTTTGTAGTGGTGTCTGACTAGTATTTGAATCATTTGGAGGTCCAAGACTTGAACTTGTAGAAGCTTCCTCGCCCCTTTGGATTTTTGGATCTAAATATAGATTTTATACATACTTATTATTACCATTGACAAATTTTTGTATCGTATGATGTAATATAAACTCACATAATACAAAATATTCACAAGTAGAAATCCACACTAAAAAAAACTCCCCCAGATGATGGTTTTATAATTAAAAATGATGCAAATTAGCACAATTGTGTTTTAAAATAATGTAGATTTAACACAAAACCATCATCTAGATTCCTAGAATGTTTTTTCAATGTGGATCTCTACTAGTTATCTTAAGTTTATACTTTGAGTGATTGCTAATATTTCAATATTTGAGATTATAGTGCAATGATTTGTGATTGAAGCTTGAAAATCTTTGATTGCATAACAACATTGTACCTCCATCATTTGATTCAGAAGCCTCAGGTAGGGTTGGTCCTGGAGGAGTGTATGGACTAGATAGTTGGAAGGGTCGTGGATCATTTAACCTTGCTAAAAAGTGACTGAGAATCTCTGCGTGCAAGCCCATATCTGTTGCAAGAATGCATGAAAGAACAAGTCTCCTCAAATGCCTTTGATGAGGTTCATCCAATGCACACATAATATTTACATTGTCATGTCCCTACAACATGTAATAATTTGCAATCTAATAAGAATATTTTACCTCAAAGTTGCATCCATAAGTTATAAATTCTTTTTGAAAAGATAATTTTTAGGATGGTGTACCCGCATCGTAAGGAAAGTAGTGGCAGCATGATGACTTTCCAAGACAGCCTTATCATTGTATCTTAAAGCAATGGGATCACTAGCAGCTACAAGAAAAGCATTTGTAAGCCCTGGGTGATCAACGTCATGGCATATAGCTGCCAAGGTTACAGCAAATATTTCTAATTGGTTCAACCTTTGAGCACCCTCTGTGAGAGTCAACATCAAGTACCTACACATTTTGAAAGTAAAATGTTGAATAAGAGATGCATTGTTTAATACAAGAGATTATCTTGTCAATCTTGACAAATAATTAAGGTAAATATTAAAAATAGCAATTTAAATGGTCTTTAATTTTCAAAGTACATTGTATCTAATTCATTCAATAGTAGAAATCTACATCAAAATAACATTCTAAAGATGATTTTGTGTTAAATATGGGCTCAAAGTATCACAACAATGTTTTAAATAACACTAAAACTAACACAATTGCTTTTAAATTATGCACATTTAACATAAAACCATAATTTGGAATGGTTTTTTAGTATAGATTTTTATTAGTGATTTGATTTACTAGTTCATAAAAATAAGTGCAAAATTTAATAAAATATTTTGAGTTAGATTCTAACATACACAGTATGAAGTACATCACAAGCATGTCGAAAGCAATGGTATGGATTTGGTTGGTACCGAGCTACCATCTGTATAATGTTTACAAATTATTTGTCTATTTAAGAATAAATAAAGTCTATTGTATTGAAATATACTTGGAAATAGGTCTCTAATTTAAACACTTGAATTGCAACAATTGGAAATAAAAGAGCCATAAATTGCTCACTGCACGAACAAATGCTCGAAATTTGTTCATATCAATTGGAAAGCTTTCAAAGATATAAAGACTTCTGAAGATCTTCTCGACCATCTATAAGACAATTTTACCAACATAAAATATATTTAATTATAGATTGGTGGATTGCAATTTAGAAAAATGAATGTAATGAAACTTATATGATTATACTAAGATTTTGACCTAATTATGAAGAATTGGTTGATAGAGTTTTGGAGATAGTGAAAGGCCTGAGGTAGATGGTCATCTTCCACTTGAAAAATATCAAATGACCATGACTCAATGCCTTGTAAAGATTTGTGCTCCCCTTCTGGAACTTGGAAAGAAGCCTTTTGCACTGGATTCTCCTATAAGTACATCAATAGTTAGTCACTTATATATAATAATCCTAAGCCACTCAAAAGCATACATAATAATTAGTATGGGGGCAACTTTGTACCAATTCAGACATGTTGAAGTAATTTCAAATGTTCTTCTATGATGCTTGTAAAATGGTCAACAAGTAAATGATCAACAAACTTCTAAAAATACCATCAAGTGTTATAGATGCAAAAAAAAGGCTCATCCATCTCACTTTCAATTCTTTCCACTTTAGGAGAATTAACAATAAATGGGTCATATCTACTAATTGGACAAGATATCTATGGAATTGAATCTTCAAAGAAGACATCATTTAAAGTGGCTAGAATCATTTTTAGTCCAAATGTTCTTGTAGGGTTGCATAAATTCAAAAATATATGGTCAAAGACAACATACTAAACATCTTGTTACTATTTACCAACCAAACTTTATATCATATGTATCAATATTATTATAGTGGCATCTTTTTGCCAAAATTTTGCAATTGTAACATCCAAAAGTTGAAGTCACATGCAAAGAATAGAAATTGAATTTTTTTTGCATATAAACTACTAAATTCCTTCTTTTCAAGGTCAAACATGATTGGCTTTCAAGAAAAAAATCTCATGCAAATACGATGTTTCCACATCTACGAATACATGTCTCTCTACAATTAATTGGTACTGATATTACTAATATTTTAAAATTTCATCAAGCATCTTGCCTATTGTATAATATGGAAATGACTTTTGAGACATCAAGAGATGTAGCAAATTAAAAAATTCAATTGAAAAGCTTGGATAGAGGCATTCCAACCGACAACAATGTAATAATACTAGTACAAATTGGAACAACTACATTTCCTAAATGGCGGTAGAGACATTGGTTCCAAAAAAGTGATGCAACATTGAGATTTTCTTCAAAAACTCTTGTGTTTATACAATATAAGTAATAATTCCTAAAAGTCTATTATTTCAACAAATGTAATTATGCTTCTTGTACAAAAAAATTAAAAAGCTACATGAGCTTGTAGCAACAAATAAGAACTTTATCTCCAATCAACAAGTCAATGGTAAGTATGCAAAATTTCATTTTCAATTTCATGCTTGTCTAGTTTATCTATATTTTTTGTAAACATAGCCAATAATTTGCAAGCTCATTGGAAAGTTTGCACTTATTTATTCCAACAAAAAATTTGGCACACTTTATGATTTCAACTTGAAATTGTATTCAAAATTGAAGTACTAATAAACAAAATTTTCATTTAATATGTCGATATAAGTCATATGTTGTGGAGACATTTAAAGGATCTTATTGTATAAGGTGATTTGAAGTTCTCAAAATTTCAAATGTTGTGATATAGAACACAACCAAAAAATAAACCCTAAATTGGATTATCAATAATGAAGAGATTGTACTATCAATATAAATTTTGAACCTACTCCCTAAAACGTGTAACTATTTTATAGTTGTAATGAAGTCTATTGAAATTGTGATAGAGAAATTATAATTTTATTATCTAGACAAAAAATTCAGTCCAAAATATATATTATTGGCATCCCATTTTGAATTTAGCTTTGAAAATTTTGCAAAAAATTGGGAGTTTTTTTGACGACATTCAAAATCAAAAAATAGTTTTTGTATGTTGTTTAAATGAAATATTTGAATTAAAATAATTATTTTCAAACGTGAATTAAATCTATTTTAGAATTATAATACTAAGATAGTTTTACTAAGATAGTTTTAAGATTATAATATTAAGCTTTTGACAACTTGCATTCACTTTTTTCATTATCTTCAATTTTTTTACAAATTGGAAAAGGAGAATTTATCTAAAACCATGATGAAATTCTATGAATGAGCAATTGATGGCTAAAGTAGAGAATACCTAAATTGTTAGAAATTTGATCATGTTTCTTATGCTGACCTTCGATACATCATTTTGTTTACAATAGAATTTGAAATGATAATGGAAATAAAGACTTTAAAATCATCAAAACAATGTGTATTGAAAATATCAAATGCATTTAAAAGTTACGAGTTTCTAGAATATAATTAAATTCATTTGATCATTTGATTTGAAAATTAAAGTTATATATGAATCAAATCATCTTTATTTATATTAATATTTGTACAATACATATTTCTTATTATATTTGACTTGAATAAATTATATAATTTTCAACAAAAATTATAAATTTTTTTAAATGCATGTAATAAAATAAAAATTCTCATATTTTGAATGTATGAAGTATTTTTATTGTAGGTTTATGGCTACTAATAACATCACTATATGATTGTTTAAAAATAAAAATTATAATCAATTCTAATTAGAAAGGAAGGATAAGGTGAATACATATACATACATTCATAAATAATGTAATTTTAGAAATGACAATTTTAGAAAAAGATTCAAGAATATATGGACACTCATTTAATCAATTTACACAATCGTTCAATATTCTTCAACAGCTTCGTTCTTTACCTTCAAAAAGAATCAATAATAACATCAATGAAGGGGATCTTGCAAATAAAAATCAAATATTTGAAATGTGCAACAATGGTTTCAACAAAAATTATACAAATGGAGAAGAGGAAAATGCATCTAAAGACAATAATCAAATGAATTGCATTGTACCACCTTATTATAATGCTCCAATTAATGAATTTTATTCAAGTTCAAATGCTTTACAATCATTGATTGAAAATGATGCAACAAAATTCCCTTCTAATATATCAAATTTCACTGAATTATTTGAAATCATTGACAAAGAGAAGCATACACCCCAAGATGTTCAAGAATTAATTTATAATTTACAAATGGGAGGTAGTCGTTGTAAAATGGAAGCTGCTATTAGTATAAGATCTCTAGCAACATTACATCACATTTTTCAATCAATATTTATTGAACTTGGAGGTATTGAACCTTTAGTCAATCTTCTCAAATATACAGCACAAGAATCACATTGGCCTACAGAATTGCGAGCAAAGGCAACAATTACTGTTAGAGCAGAAGCTGCACTTGCTCTTGCTAGTTTATCAATCAATAATGATTATAATAAAGATGCTATTGGGGCTGTAGGAGCCATTCCATTGCTTTGTGAACTTATTCAGTAAGACATTTATTTGCTTGAATAGAACAATCAACTACATTCAACTAATCTATAAATGATATTATTTAATGTAAATAAAATTTCCATGATTTAAAATGTATTTGTAGATTTTTGTTGTACAAAAAATATTGATAATGTCTATAATTTCAAAAACCCAACGCATAATCAATTGACACAATTTTTTGTATTAGTTAAAACAAATGATGGAATTGCTTTTTTAAAGAAGATTTGATGATAGTAAATCAAATTTTTATATAATTTGCAATGTAGATTTAATGATAACAATTGCAATCCTATAATTACTTTTAACTACAATAGTCAAGAAATGGCTCCATTTTTTATTTTAGCACGAGATGCCGGTGTTGGAGCTCTTTCATGCCTTTCTAAAAGTGAAAGAAATAAACAAGAAATTATTACTTCACAAGCAATTCCAACTTTAATTCAAATGGTAGATGAAGGAACAAGTTTTGGAAGGTATTGATAATAGTTTAATTGTCATTTTTTTGGTGATGCCATTGTTGTCATATATCTTAGTTTGAATTGATTTCTTACTTCATTTATTTTTAGATAAATAAATATTTTAACCATTTAATTATGACTGAGAAAAGGCTTAGAAAAAATCAAGTATGAATTAAAAAATATTTATTCTAAAGTATTCCTACAATAGACATTGCTTATAAACTAAACTAAATTTTATTGACACATACCATAATAGATAAATTATTTGATTCAATATATATCCATATTATAGTTTTTATTTAAATACAGTTTCTAAAATAAAGGTATTTAATATAACATAAAATTCTAGAATTGTTGCTGCAAATGTAATTGCAAAATTAGCAACAGGACAAAATGTTAGTAAAAATAGATTTATATTGGGACAAGAAGCTGGAGCCATTGCTCCATTGTTGAGACTACTTAAGAGTGGTTCTTCAAAAGCAAAGGAAACTGCTACTGAAGCTCTTGAAAATTTGGCATTGCATAATTGGAATAAAACAAAGATTTTGCAAGAAAATGGAACTTTGATTGAAAAAGAAGCAATAAATGCAACTATAAAAAATTTAAAAACATATATGTCTCCAACAATAAATCAATCTAAAGAAAAATTGGATAATAATAACAATTGTATTCATATTGTTGAAGGGTCAAATCAACCTTCAATTAACACAAATAAGCATGTAGAAAGTATGGGTATTGATGACATATGTAAATCAATGGACCCCAAAAGTGGAACATTTGTACAAAAGAAAGAAGCATTGGTTGATTTAGCATTTATAACTACCAGGGATGAATCACAAAATTTAAATATACGTATTGGAGAAGACTTGCAAACCTCTACAGACTCAAATATGTGGAAATTTTTTTTCTTAGAGAATGATTTAATTTTGCCTAAAATTCAAAATATATCTACTTCAGAATTAACTTCATCTATTGCTCCTCCTTTAGTAGGCCAACCGTCAATGCAAGTTGATGCAATTATTGAAAATGCAAGCAATGCTTTGCATTCAAACTTACCAACTAGTAAAAGAATGAAAATGACCGTTTCCGATACCAATAACCAAAATTCAAATGTATCACTTAGGAAAAACAATCTATTAAGTGAATTATATGTTCAAAAGTTTAACCAACCTACAGTTGATTCTATGAAATTGAAGTACCTTGATGTAAACAAAAAAAATATGGATCAATTTTTGAGAAATAAAAAAAATGAAATTTTGCACCAAAAAGATGGGTTTTTTCCATCTACTGATGGATATGGAGTAACAAATACAATGAGAGATCAACAAACTAGACAATGTTTAGTGGTAGACAAGCAACTTGTTGCTAGTGGAATTGTGGCCTTAGTTGATGCACTTTCTTCATCAAATCCAAGTGCACAAGAATTTGCTACATTGGCGTTGATGTTGCTTGCATCTCAAGGAGGCTTTAAAGTCAAAACAGCTATATCTGATGCTGGTATGAGTTTTTAAATTATTAATAAAAGTGTAGATATAAAATACTGTCTATAACTATTGTTTTACCTTTAGAAGTAGCATTACAATTAAGATTAAAAAAAAAATTCAAGATTTTTAATTAATTTTTAAAATTAATTACTTAAAACAATGAATATCTTTACATAGGTGCAATTCCTCTACTTCTTGCAATGGTGGATTCTTCACCATATCCTATAATAAGAGAGTCTGCTACAGCTACAATTGCAAAACTTGTATCATACCATCATATAAATAGAAGTCATGTGCTTAAAGTTGGAGGAATTAAATCTATGGTAAATATGGCTCAATGGTCTACAACGCTCATTGAAGATGCATCAAGCATAGAAAATCTAAAAGCTCGAATACAAGCAGGTGCAATTGTTGCAGTGCTTAGTATAGGGAACATGCAAGATCGACAAAATATAGGAATGGGACTACGAGATGCATTACCCATTCTTATTCAAATGTTAGAAAGTGATGATTTTAATGAAATAGAAGCAAGTGTTGGAGGATTACATGCTTTAAATACTTACTTTGAAGCTAGAGAGCAAAAACATGAAAAAGAATATTTAACTTGTAGGGAACAAGGATCAACTCAAATTAAGGTTGATGGAACAATTGCTATTGAAATGATTACAGTTCTTTTATATCTCTCTAAAAGTAGTTCTAGATCTGCAAAGGCAGCAGCTCTTGAAGTATTGGTAGGATTTAAGCAAAATTCAAGATTGAAGACATTTGAGCCTAGAAGTGAATTGTCTAAAGAAGATTCTTCAGAAGCCTTGCAACTAAATGATTGTACACGATTGAATGGTGTGCAAGCCCTTTTAACAATGTTAACAAAATGTCCTCCTTTTGCACAAGAAAGTGTAATTGCAGCATTTACATGTGCAATGGCAAGTGACAAATTGAGCATATATATTGTAGATGAAGGACCCATAATTCAACAACTCATGATGTACAATTTATTATTTATATATATATTTTATTGCATTTTCAATGCTTTTTAATATAATTATAGGAATTAAAAATAATTTGTCTTTACTTAAAAAATATTATCAAAATATTCAAACTCATTTAGATTTTCTTGGCAATAGAATTCTTAAAGAAGGACCAACTATAGCCATTAAAGTATCTGTTGTAGCTTCATTAGCAACCATTGGAGCATGCAAAAAAAAATTGAACATCCTATCTAATGAACATATCTCGATACTATTGCAACTTCTTACTTCAAATGATCATGACACTAGCCATCAGAACGAATCACTAGTCCATATTCCAAATTCAAGAGACAACTCCTTAGAAGAATTGATGCCTTCTATTCTACTTTGCGAACATATAACAGCCATTATAGTTTATATTGCACTATCTGGAGATTTTCAAAAACAGCTTCTAACAACTGCTGGTGCAGCACCAATTTTGGTTGGAGTATTAAAAGTGAGTTCAACTTTTTTTAAGAAAAACCAAATCTTGGTCAAAATATGAATTTTATTTATTTTTTATGATAATAAATTCACATATTAATCCAAAATTTATTCAACAGGGATGTCTTTTCAACAAATATAATAGTTCAATTCAAGAATCATTGAAATACATGAAATCAATGTCAGAATGTAGGGGAGTTGAAAGTAATGTACCATCTTATCTTCATGCAACACAAGAATTTGCTACAATGGGTCTAATTATGCTTGCAGATAAGAACATTGAGACTATAGAAAAAATTGTAGAAAGTGGTGGCATTTCTCTTTTGGTAAAGATGTTGAATACTATTGTTGAATGCAAAGGGAAATTAAGTGCAAATTGGAGTGAGGTGAAATATTTAAGTCAAAAAATAATGGTCAATGTAGAAGTTTAGAATGAATTATTAACTAGTTATAGAAAACAACATTTTATATAGGATTTTATCTTTGAGTTGAATCTCTTCTTAAGAATAGTATGATACATGTTAAAATGCACAAATATTTTTTGAAAAAGTTTTTCAATATTGCTTTATTTGGATTTGAAATATATTTTGTTTGATTATACTTGATGTAGATGGCGGCTGCAGCTTTACTTACAGTAGCAGGGAACCATAATGCTCGGAATGAAATTGTTCGAATTGGTGGCATTTCTTCCCTTGTTCAAGTTCTTCAAAGTGAAGGTGGATCATTTCAATTTTCACTTACTGGTAAAACACTAACTTTCAAGTTTACAAAACATTATAACATTATAATTTTGTTTTTGAATATAAAATTTACATAAAAAATTTATATTTTAAAATAGTATATTGTTCATGAAATAATAGGGCTTGCAGCAATGGCTCAATTACTTGGAGTTTTAGGACTAAACAGTGAAGAAACTAAGTTACACATGGCTGAAGAAGGAGCAATAAAGTGTTTGGTGGACATTTTAGTTGGAGGTGGAAATTATTGTAAAAAATCATTTATACAATCAAATAATGAAGATGATTTAAGATGTGTAGCCCTTGTTCGAGAAGCTGCAGCAGCTTCATTAGCCACTCTTACTTTACATTGTAGAACAAATGCTAAAGCTGCTGTTGAAGTTGGTGCAATTGGTCACCTTGTAAAGTTATTAGATCCTATTATTCCAAATTGTTTTAAAATGAGGAATTTAAAATCACAAGATTTACTACCTTCAACATATACATCCATGAGGAATGAAATAGATTTTTCAATTGGTATAACAAGCACTTCTAATAGTAATTTAAAACTTGATTCAGAGTGTAATGGTTCCAAGAAGAATAACACAACATCAAATAAAAGTTTAGTTGAAGTAGGATCACTTGCTGGAATGTCATTAGCAGCTATGGCTGCATTAGGTAATATTGTGTCTTGCTATCCACAATGTTGGCGTGAGATTGTTGATGTGGGAGTTGTTCCAAGACTTGCAAGTTTACTCAAAGGTGGCATGCAAATGAATGGTGGTGAACACAACAATAAAGTATTTGAATTAGAAGATTACAACATTCCTCCAACAAATGTCCAAGAAAGTGCTGCTCTTATACTTGATTTACTTATTGATTGTGAAAAAAACAATTATCCTCTACGATGAATTTAGAGCAAATTTACATACAAGTAAGTAGTAGATTTTATTTTATACTTAGTCATTCTTATGAAATTTTCAACATGAATGACCTTGTATATACATAAACACCACTAAATTTAATATTTATTTACAAATGACATTCTTCTCAATCTATTTATTTGTAGATGCTATTATAAAATGTAATTTCTATAAAATCAATAATTTGATAAAATTAATTGCACTTCTAATTTGAGTCATTTAATACTAAAGCAAGTCATACAAAAATTATAATTTAATTTTGCAATCAAAAGTACTTAGCTTTATATGATATTTGTTTTTTAATAATAGCGATACAATGAAAAATTCACCTAAGCAATAAAAGTGAAGATTTCAAGCCAAAAATGCATTTGCAACATTTCTAATTTACCTTATATATTTAAAAAGGTAACTATCCTAAAATAATGATTTATTTGATATTTAAAGTCCTTTTAAAAAACTTATCAAGTATCATACAATAGTAATGAAAATTCTATTAAATATAAAATATATTAGTAATTAGTAATTTTAGTGAAAATTTAATTTCTACTTAACATTACATTATGTCAAATTGTTGTGCAGTTGTATTGAAGATCTCTAAATTTTCAAACATATTCAACAAGTAAATTTTTTAGCATATTTACTACAAAACAAGAGCCAAAAGAAGGAATTATTTTTATGGCAATACATCTTTTTTCATCATCGATATACCACATATTATGTAATTTTTCAAAGGTAATCAAATAATGCAAGTGCATCATAATATTGTTGCAATTATATTAAAAAAAGGTTTAATAAGGAAAAATCTTAATTCAGTTCATTGATGATTATATTCCAACAATTTTAGAGAGACATTTTGCAATTTTAATTCAATTGAATTTGTAATATATATTTTTTTAATTTTTTTAATTTTTTAAATAGTTGGTAACTTGTTGCTATATAAATCAAACTTTTTTTGGTAGTTTAATTGGCATGACAATAGATAAAATAAAAATCTTGAATTAAATGCTTTTCAATGTGAAATTGAAAAAATAATCTTCATTTCAAATTATATTAAACAATGAATATGAAGTAGTATACTTGGATCAACACAATACAAATCATAGATCTAGAATCATTAAGTACATTTTGAAGAATATAATTTAATCCTTTTTAACTTACACAACCATTTTGTAATTGCTATCAATCTTTGAACTTCACTTTTAGCCAACAACAAACTTTATTTACAGTTTAATTTATTATATGTAGTGCAAAATGGATTATCTTAATATATGCATATTGCAAAGTGAAATTGAAATTGCTTAAGGTTTCATTTTAATAGAAAAATGAGAACAAAGTATACAACATTATTGACTCTTTAAAATTTTATTTTTAAGGGAAGGAATGATATTTCATGGGGGGATTTTACTCTGTACTAATTAATGTGAAATGAAAATTTTCCAATTATAAATGAATTTGTGTGAAGGAAAAAAAAGGATATTTTAGATTACTTATTGATGTGAAATGCTTCAAAATTGACTTGAAAAATATCTAAATGGATTTTTTTAGATTGGATTGTATAGATAATTTCTATTTATGATCTATGTAAATGTATTAATTTCTTCAAAGAAAAACTCTAAAAATGATTGTAAAACACATATTTTACAACACATTCAAATTTTGTCTAAGACTCATTGGATCATTGGGTCTAAATACATATAATTTTTCCTTTATTTTCAAATTCATTAATGTTCTAAATTTATTTCGTACACTTCAAATATAAATTTTCAAATGTATAATAAATATAACAAATGCAAAACCAAAAGTATAACAAATTTTTTTTTATTATTCAATATTTAAATGTAAATGTGTATTTAAAAAAATGCTTCCTAAAACTACATGGCATTTTATATTTCAAAATTTAATGCATTGATGAATCTTCTAGTTTTGTGAAGTATGTTGTAGTAGAACTACAAGATTGAAAATTTTGAGATTCAAACATGACCTCAATAAGAATCATCATCAAAGTATATTGTCTCCAAAAATTATCATTTATATAGTACACAATTATGATATTTGAGAATTATTCTCCAAAATCAATTAGTAGTTGATAGCTCTCATAATTAAATAAATGGGTAGTAAGCATTGACAAGCTAAGGTAAAAAAATCCTTATGTAACAACACCTCCATGGTATAATGGAATTTTTATTAAAGTTTTTTTACCTACTATTACAAAATTATCCTATTATTAAGGTGCAAAAAAACTCCTTCCATTGACTATGATGGCTAGTTAAAGAGCCTTGACCTAATTTAGGACTATAGGCTAAAATTTAAATTCATTTTTTATACATTCCAATCAAAACCTTAAAAATTGAAAAACGAAAACATGATTTTTTTAATATTCTTTAAATTCATTTTAAAATAAAAACCTTCATTTTTTATGTTATCTATTAATTATTTAATTAATCCTTAATAGTTTAGTGGAGATTGTATACAATATAAAGTTCTATATTTTACTCTTTAGATACATAGTGTGTACTAAATTATAGCAAGACATACAACATTGAATTGAAAATTCAACAACTAACATCTTTCATTAAGAGGTCATTTTAACATCTAACACCTTGTATGATAAATATATTAAAAAAACAAAACATGGTACTGTGCAAACTAGACTTCTTAGACCTTAAAGGCTTAACCTTAGGGGTCTAAAAATGAGATGATTCATATCTATAGCAACTATGTATTGCTATTCTAAATTTTGGATTTAAATGGAAACTACTAGTTTTTTATAGGAAGACAATTAGTTAAATAGACGAGGACAAAATGATTGTTGGCAGTGCAACATCAAATTATGTATTTGCATCTAATTGTAACATGTTTCCAAAGCATGTTTTTAAAGTCTAAAGTATATGACTTCTATTCAAGAGAGACTCAAATCAATTTTATATACTCCTATTTTCAAGATTTTCAAGATTTATACTTTATTTTTGTGGTGCCTTCCAAAAACATGCTATGAAAATCGTGAATCCCTTATTGACTCCCAACAAACAAAAATCTAGACAATTTATCAAAAATAACCTTAAGGTAATTAAACAAATATAGAAGATGTAGTAAAAAAAAGACCATTCTTTACTCAAACCTTTTCTACTAATTCAATACTATAGCAAATTTAGATTTAACTATATGTTTCAAAAATTGAGGAAGAGGAAAAAAATGAACTAAAATTTGAAGTGGAAGCAATTGTCCTATCATCCTTCTACCTTCACCAAGAAAATTTTACTACTAAAATTCTTCACAAATGTTCCATACTTATTAACATTTATCAATACTATTTTGGCTTTAGATTGCTCTTTAGAACTTAAATGTGCCTCAAATTTAGCAAACATCTTGTAGATTGAGAATAAATTAGTATTGAGTTGGTAGTAGATTATTGGTGGTAGATTTAAATCAACTTTTGGAGCCTTCTAACTATGATTTTAATTTGTTATATCTAAGTTTTATTTACTATTACTTGTCTTTGTTTGATATGCCTCAAAATTCAATACCTCATTTTTTTTTAGAGCTTTTAGAATGTATAGTTAGTTGTAAAATTTGGTGAAATAATGACCGGCAAAATACCTCAATAAGAAATAGTTTTTTTTGTCCCTAACTTTGTGTGGAATCAATTGCAAATGGCCCAAGGTATCACAAGACAATCCCTTGTACCAACTTCTTTTTTAGTTTCTTAGTTAAATACAATTCGAGTGGATATAAGGTAGGAAACCCTGTTTGTGCCACTATTTGGCTACAATGTACCACTAAAGAACATTTGAAAGTTTGTAATATACACCACTAATACAATGGCACAAATAAGACAACAAGTAGCTTCTAACTTGCACCACAAATATGATCTCCTATCTAATGACAAAGCATTTGAAGTAGCAAACTCTATTGCATTTATACAACAAAAAGACTTTCCTACTTTCCTATTGCATTAAAAAAAACTATGATAGAGGCAATGATGTGCAAGCATGTCGTTACTCTATTAGAGCAAGTAGGCTATCATAAGTGGCTATCATCCACAGAAAAAATTCAATCCATATTGTCATTGGGAATAGCAATCAAGAAGGCACATATTCTTCCTCTAAACACTATTGCTTGGAAGTCCTAGAAATGGGAGAAAAGAACTTTTCATACCATTAAATGAATATTGGCATGTCCAGCAGAAGTGATGTTTTGCCTGCCTCAGCTGTAGCGTGGTAAAGCCCGAAGACAGTAAGCAACTAGTACAATATCCTGTCCATGTACATATCTAAAGATTTTACGATTTTCATGATGAAAGACTTTCGGTCTATCCTGTACCTGAGACCAAAAATAAGAAAGTCATCAGAAAACTTAAGTACGATGCATCTGCTGGCAGAACAGAGATAAATTCAAAGACCAGTACCTACCCGTCCAAACTGGTTGCTCTCCATATCTATAAGATTCGAAATAAACCATTTTAGGAAGTTTCAAAGAATACAATAAAATGTACCAAAAGAAAGAAGAAATTATACAATTTTTAAATGATAAAAAATAGGTCTTGAATTTACAATAGTCGACTACTGTATTACCGTACCCCTAAGTCAGTTTCAACACTTGTGCGCAGAAATAGTTTAATTTTGAAATTTAAACTGTACAAAATGTCGTTATTTAATTTTCAAAATTGTTTGGAAAATTTACAATTATGGCATTTCAGATTTCACAAATAACTGAAAACCTTGGAATTTTTTTTTGGGTATTTCAGATATTAGAGTTGATAGTAAAGTGGAGGAAACTGGAATTTCCTCCACTTCGAATAGCAAAAAAACAGAGAACTAGGGATCAAACTCTTTTGGGTCCAAAATGGAGTTTCGTTGCTAGTTTTGCTTCCACCAATGAGAAATAACAAGCCTGCGGCATGCGGGACTAGGTCTTGTACCTCAAGACAAGAACCATGAGTTTAGAGCTTACCTCAAGAAGAAGTGATGGACCACAATGCATTTATTTAACAGCATAACTCCGGAGCAAGCCCAAACCACTTTACTATGAACTCTCTTGGTCTACAAATTTCACAAACTTTAGACATGCTTCAAATTTTGCTTAGTTATTACAAAACCAACCCCAACCAACATAAGGTACCTTCCAAAGTGGACTTTTCCATTTTTTACGTTGGGCGTTTCGGGTCTAACCAAGCCTACAAGTGGGACAATCAGAATGAGAGATGAAGTGCTTACTTGATAGCAGCCTTCCACCTTGGGCTCCTTCCTTCTCCTTCCTCATCTGCGTATATACAAAGCACTAGTAAGTGCGACTATCTGATCAGTTGAATAGTCCCCTGTGTCTGCCTTTATCAAAGGAACTGATAAAGATGTTTTACAAATTCACATTAAAGTCTTCTTGAGCAGGCAAACAGCATGTTCAAAAAAGTTAGAATTCACCATAAACTATAGCGACCACCAGTTACACCAATCATTCTATACAATGTCATCCATAATGTACTGTAAAACAAAAACAGCAAGCCATAGAGAAAAAAAATCTTCTTGTTATATGGCACACATGAAGACCACCATCAAAAACTCTTCACTCACTCAACAGGGGGCCAACACGAGGTCAAAAGCTTAGTAAACGGTGTTCATCAATACTACTACTACTACATGGTGTTTGAATTAATATTAAACCTGCGAAATCATACATCATACACTATTAGAAGAAACAGTGTAGCAGGGACATACCGAGTATTCTGATGTCTTCTTCTAACGTAGTGGGGAAACCATCAAGGATCTGCTGGCACTCGTGTTGAATGTCACATGCAGACCGCATTTCTGTGCTAGGAATGTAAGGCAAGTCCTTGTCTACCCAAGTAGGCAGTGTGCGAGCTGCTGCAAGTACAGCACCATCCAGAAACGGGTCTTCTTCCTCTGAGGTCCCTGCAAGCAAACATCAGTTTTCAAATTATAAAGTAGACGATTCGGAAAATCTTGCACAATGAGTACATATTTGATTTTGAGAATGTACAGTACCGTAACATCAGAAATTTGTGCTGGTTTAGGTCTTCTATCAAACCTTTGTAACTTTTGCACACAGTATCCACATAAGGCATACTTCGGTGCATATGAATCCCCTAACAGCACTGTCAAACCTGTTGGTCAGGTAGGTCTGCTATACATACCATTGTAGAAATATTCGTCTTCCATTCCCGTAATTTGAAAGGCGGATAAGAACGAATCCAGATGTATTCTCGAGTTGCCTGAAAATTTCAGAGTGTCCCAAGGGTTCTACACGACCGGAAATAGGACTCATCAGAGGCGCTTTACATTCCACAATACTATCTAACAGTTTATCAAAGGATCACATGTGAGGTCAATCTGACAGGCTACTCTGAAAATAAGGGAATATAGAACATTTCCAAAAAATATTTGCGAACACATATGTGGGTCGCTACAAAAAATACATCACTCCGATAATGCTCCAGACACCACTCTTAATACAAAGATGTGCAGCAGCAGATCGAAAGTTAAGAAATTTCAAAATGCAGTTCTTACAGCGGGAGTGGAGAAGCCATAACGTTCCATAAATTTCATATTAGAGCTCTGCTCCATATAGTCGAACGTCATCTGCATAGAACCACACAAACTGATGAGTACCAGGGACTCCCGGTACATAAATTTCAAAAGATCAACTTGGGAACCCTTCTATCCAAGCAAACATCAATTAGGGAAATCACGGCACAATATAGGTTACATAAACATGCTCCCTGTCCCGAATTATCCTTTCGAGACAAACAAATCAAATTAAGTTCTTGAATTTAGTGCATGGCTGAAAATCAACTAGAAATTAGTTGAAGGGCAACATCTCATGATAACAAAGCATACCTCTTGTCCTTCCTTAATCTCCTGATGAGAATTAATAATCACTTCCAACATGCGATCCTTCCTTCGGAATCGACAAGAACAAGTTGGCTTCACTGAGTGGTTGAACATGTCTGCAAACAGTGGAGTCAACCTGAATATCCCAAATCTAGACAGCAGAGAGGAGCGTCATGTAAACCCACCAACCAACGTAAAAGGCTTGAATTGAGCAATAACAAATAACTGGACCAGTAAGAAAAGAACGAAGAGGAGTATGAACGTGCAACAAAACTGGGCAGAAACCGTGCTTTGGCATTCTATTAACCCGAAAGTGCCCAAATCGGAAAAATTGTGTCTTCCAGGTGAAAAAACGATTTAGAAAACTTGAAGGAGTGTACCAACAGAAAGAAGTAATCATGCCCTACATTTTTCAACAATGAAATATGCTTTCAAAGTTCTGTAATTGACTATCAGCTTCCAAAAAGAACTTTTATTTTAGCTTGGACACTTAGGGGGAAGCTAAAACATCCCTTTAGCGGATCGAGAATATGATGGTGGATTTCCGGGTGTCGAAGGACTAACCAGCATAAGGAATAAGCATGTTAGCGTCTTGGACAGTAGCACCTATGTTCATAGACATTGTAAAGCCACGAGACACGGCCATTCCAAGAGCCCATCGAAACCGCCCAGGCTCCCGCGCCAATCTCCTCAACTTCAACACAGAATCTGCGGGCTGCAGCACACAATGCCTTCAATTTTCCAAGCATCACTACATCACAGCACTGAAATCATGAAAGATCCCTTTGAAATAAGTTCCAGACAAATCACCCGATTCGCCCTGAAATCACGAGTTTGGATCAAAATACGAGATGTCAGAGCTTGTCCGCAGAAGGAGGCGATTCCGGAATCGCATTCCAAGGCTCTACAATGGGGCTAAAAATTTGGAGAAAGTAGAGTTGCGTTATGCACAATCTGGTACTACACCTACAAATCGTGGAGCAAGAATCGCAAGGTCTGACACCTCCTATTTACATCCAAACCGAAGGTAATACCCAGTGATTAAAATATTAATAAATTTGAACATTTCCCAAGTATACAGGTAGAAGATAAATACCCAATACTTCTGCCAAGTGTGTTCTGCTCGCTGTTGCAAATCTCTTACACGCTCAGCCAGTTCTGCATCTTGAAGCTCCAATAACTCCTCCTGTAACATGAACAAGGATGCGGTAACCTTTAAAAGACAATGTAAACCTGACAAGCAAACCAAGATCTATGAAAATGCATAGACTTTTGCATGCAAATTTCCATTAATATCTTAACAAACACTGACGGATGTCGAGACCATGATATACATTTAAAACCTCTGTAAGCATCCAAGGGACCAAAATAGGACACTACAAATAGAAGATGCCTTCGAAACAATTTATTCTTACCTCAGAGGCCAACAGTAAACTCGTGCTATCATCAACGCCAGGAAGATAATCACCATACAACTGCCAAAAGTTGTCTTTGGTATCGAGAGCCAACAGAAGCAGGCTAGCTAGGCGTATGTCCCAGTCTGTCTGCGTGTAACGGGTATAGAGATGGAGATGGAGTCATTTATATTTCACAACCCTCAACGTAAACCAGACCCTTACAAAAGACCAACACTTCAAGAAAACAATTGTAGACTACACGTGCTAACAGTTGACAATCTTACTCAGGATTCTAAAAACAGAAAGAACGCATCCCATAAGAGCTCATTATAGTAGGTTTGCAGACACGACGATTTTAGTTTTACTGTACAAAATGTGCTTGTGCCATGTACCTCGGGGTTGGTGGAATTAATGATGTCAAAAATCGGATGACCCATGGGCACAATGTCAGGAAAGAACATCCACGGCTTCTTTGTGCTCACTGTCACCATAAGCTCCATGGGAACTTCCATAATTACCTGCGCAAAAAGTGAATCAGTAACTAGAAAAATTAGCAGCATGAGAATGAGCCTTGACTATTCATATGCACAATTCCATATAAGTAAGGAATGGTTGCAGCCTCACAGTTCCACCTCATAATTTCATGTAAGTAAACACTACAGTGCATAAACTTAACTTGTACTCTGCAAAGCACCAAAGAATATACAGGTCCACAGTAGAAGACACACTATCTAACGCAAACCTTCCAATTGTAATGAGACTAGGTTTTCTAGAACACCTGGGGTTCTCCGCTAGTGCCTCCTCTAGAACGTTCGTGGTCATTGCAAACATTCCTATAGCAACAAGTTCGTTATTGTTACATCTTACATCTTTACAAATGGAGGTATGATTGCAAGTTTACTATTGAAGTCATACTCATCTGTCCCATTCACTATTTAAGTGAACTCAATAAAAGCTTCAAGAACCAGATCCATGACAGCCAAAAAGAGAGGTCTGAGAGTGACCAGAAAGCATACATACCCTTGGCTTCTGAAGAAAAGGAAGGTCTCTCGCCGAATAAACGCCGATTCCATCCGGTCCCTCTCTGAATTCAATGCCATAAGCGCGGACATGCCGAATGTACCCCATTCTATAGAAATCCGGTTCAACCACCTCCAACTACATGAACGCAAAAGCTGGCTTTAGGCCAGACACCAATTCCAAACACTCAAACTTCTTTATTATGACCATCTCTATATGGCGTTCAAAAATATGATGCACACTTGCCACGCTATCCTTGACTGATGCACACTACTCACACATTGTGTTCCCACTTTTAAAATTTGGGATCCCAGCTGGTAGGAATACAGAGATTGAGTGGACTTTCCAACCCGAAAAAAAGTTGCGCAAAAGAAATTAAAGAACAAATTATGAATTCGCACGGCAGGATAAACTTCGTTCATTTGAAAGATTTTGATAGATTCCACATTTAGGGTTAGGGTTTAGGGTTTAAGCGAGAAGCAACAGAGTAGGTCCAAATTGACAGGGAAAAAACTCTTGTAGCAAATGTGTCAAAAATGTTTTGAGTACCTAAAGCAGCTGATAATTCCGCAGACTAATACACTAACCATTCGAAGTGTGGCGAGAAAACGAACCTCATCTTCCTCTTCCGCGGCAGTTTGCGGTTGCAACACACTGCCTGCAACCGCGGCCATCAGGGAGCCCGACCCTCGACCCTTCTTATTCTTGCAATTAGCGCCATCTACCAGGAATGTTGCAGCACGAGCTGAAGACTGCAAGCCGAAGTCGCGACGGAGAGGTCCGACCACTGAATTTTGACGCACGACGACATCTTGGCCTCCGCAAAGCTGCGAGAGGCTCGTGGAGCAACAAGCGGCACTGCTTCCCAGGCGAAGTCCTTGCATTGCGCACGGAGTCAGTGACACTCCAATTCGACAATCACTGAGCTCCAATGACTTCCACCACTGAGCTCAAAATCACTTGCACGCAAGAATCCTTATCTATTCCGAAAATTTCCGACGCTGCACACATGGTGAGAAATCCAATTGCGAGAATGGATTCCGCACAAACTACGACAGAAATTCTATTCCATTCATGAAGATTAAAGAAGAGCAGTTCCCAGAGGTGGGCTTGATCGTGATGCGGGCTGGAAATGGCGATGGTCCTTCATCCGCGGCCCTTCAAAGCACAGGGTTGATGCTAGAAGGGCAGAGAGTGGAGTCCAGGGCTTTCCTATGACCGTGGTTTGGGTTGGGACCGGAGAGCGGATAAGGTGCTGGAATTTTGAATTCAAAGTTTTCTTCTTCTTCTAATTCTAGTATGACTACCCATAAAATTATATTCTTCATAACTTTCATCTCAATGAAGTAGAATGGAGTGAAATAGCCAATGAATTGAAGCATTCCACATACTAGTAAATTTTGGAAAAAGAAATTGCTCTATAGATTTTTGAAACAAAGTAAAAGCTAATTCACTTATATATTAATAGAAAAATAAAAGGCAATTGAAAGGTAAATGTATAAAAAAAACTTGGAGGCAAACAAAAATATATATTTGTCTTCGCTATTGTCATTGAATATTTCATTAATTTTATATATTGATCAAGCTTAGATTGATAGAGCAAATTCTAGAATTAAGTGATGATTGATCAACTATAAGATTGAGCCCAATGGAAATAATTGCACCAAATTCTCACATTAAAGTACAATGTTCAAAAACAACAATGTGCCAAACCTTTGCAACTCTTGCACCGGTTTAAAATCTTGAAGAGCAATTTAGAAATTAAAATGATCATGAAAGTACACTTGTAGGAATGCAAGTGAATACGCACATCTCTCTTCAACAATTATAATCCACAATGGCAAACTTAGAGGTTGAAGAAACAATAAACAAAGACAACATAAACAAATATTTCCTTGTCTTTGATTTGAATGGAACCTTAATGAAACACGTCAAGAATCATATTGAGATGAAGGGCCAATATTGCATGCGGCCAAAACTTAGAGAATTCCTCATGTTTTGTTTGAATAATTTTGAAGTGGCTTTCTGGACATGCTCATTGCGGAAAGATGCACTAAAGATCATAGATACTATGAAGAAGGAATGTGACCTTCCAATACTAAGTGACTGTAAGTTGTTTAGTAGGGAGGATTGCAATGTGTCAAACTATCAAGATTTGGGTATTCCAAAGAAGGGAATCCTTTTCAAAACCTTGGATAGTATCTTCAAGGAGGATAAGTTAGGAAGCGGGGCAACATGTTTGAACACACTTCTAATTGATAATAGCCCTATAAAGAACCTGTTGAATGATCCATTTAATGTGATCCATCCCAAAAAATTCCAAATGGCAATTGAAGTTAGTGATGAACCATTAGCATATTTGACTACCATTTTGCAACCATATCTTCAAAAATTGAAGGACTCAAGGGGCATGTCAATCCCTGCATTTTGTGAACAGTTCCATTTTGGAAATGATCGTTGGAATCGTGCTGATCCAAAGACAAACTTATATCTTGAGCTAAAAAAGAGTTCAATTGTAGATTCGAGTAAATAAATGTTGACATATCCATTGACAAGCAATTAGTAACTGTAAAAAGTAGTCAAATATCCATTGGAGATAGAAAATATACTCTAAAAAATCTTTGTAATGTGAAGTTTATACTTGAATGTACTAAACAAATTCCAATTTGAAAAAAGGAAATAGTTCTTTGTAATTTTAGTATATAGCAATAATTTTTCGATGAATTCTTGACATTCACAAAATGAATCTTTTTAGATTTTGAACTTTTGCCCTTGCTTCTTTTCAATAATTCACTCCATGTATATTTTATCAATTATTACCTTTGCCAATTATCCAATATGATGTAAAGAAATAAGCAATCATAAAATTAAAATTGGTATCAAAGAATGTTGAAATTATGTTTTTATATTCGATGGAGTCTTTGTTTCAAACTTCATTTATATTTTGGGGTTCCCATCCTCTTAATAGAGTAATGCAAAATTGTACCGTTTTAGATTGTTTGTGCAATTCTAAATCTTTTCATTATACTTTAATTTTGGATAAACTTCATGTGAAATTATCATACTTTAGACATATAAAAAGTTTTTGAATTATTGTCAATTTTCCATATTAGTTTTTAGTTAATTACAACTCAAGATAAATATACCCAATTACAACCTTTCTGTCCGATACAAAATGTGATTGCATTTGATTATTGCTTAAGATAAATACAACCAAAGCATAAAAATCTAAGATCAATCTTCAATATTGAATACAATATCAAAAATCCATTTCAATTTTTATTTTTTATTTTAAATTATTACCTCCAGGAAATACATAGTAACTTACGCTACAATTCTTTCATGTTGACCAATAGAATTCAAGAAAATTGTATCCATCTTATAATTGAAACCCAATTATGTATTTATTAACAACACCAATAATCTTCAACATAAATATTAGAGCATGGTATGTGTTTTTGGACTCATAGATTTTGTTGTGAAATCTTTTTGGTAGTCAAAAGAAGATTTTAAATTAACTTAAAATGCATTTTATTGACATTGTATGAATAATCTATGAATTTCTAAAGTGTTGAAATAAGTGAATTCAAAATCAACCTTTGGTTGTCATGAATGGAAATTGTACATTTGAGCCAAGAATCTATGGGGTCATTTTTACCTAGAATTTTACCTTATAGTTCTTATTATTGAATTATAATTTATTTTGTTAAATCTTATTTTTTGTCAAGAAGGGATTCTAGATTCTCTTGAGATGCATTTTTGGAACATTGTATAGACAATCTCTAATTTTTCAAAGAGCTTGAAATCATAGTGTAATCAAAGTTGGCCCTAGGCTCTTATAAATAGAGGTTGTATATTTTGTAAGGTTAGATTTACAAAGTATACCTTAAGTTAATGATAAGAAAACTTAAGGTGGTCTACATACATATTAAGCTAATAGAGAAACTCATATTATCTAAAAAACAAGAACTTGAAAATTAGTTGTAAAGTGAACCCTAGTTTGTAGAAGGGATATCCAAAGAAACACAACACTAAACTCCATCAACCAAGTTTGGGTGGTTCAAAGAATTTTGTCCTACTATTTCTCTCAAATTCCTATTTTGTGGTCCCTCAAACTCTACTTTGAGAGAAAGGAATTTTAAGTTGTGAACCAATTATAAAAATTAGAATCTTGAAAGTCTACAAGTCTATAAACATATCCTTATTGATATTGATTTTTATACCAATACATGTACTTTGGCTAGCACAAAGAAATTTATCAATGAATCACCTTTATGAATATCATGAGCAATGCATCAACTTAGATTCATGGTTGGCTGGGCTTGTCTCCAAGGAAAAACACCAAATTTTTTAATTTCCATGCATGATAAAATTTGCGAATTTTGAATTTATATTTGCAATCGGAGGCCTCAAATTACTGAAAGAGGCATCTTAGATAGAGGGTCATATGAAGCACAAAATAGAGGGTCTTTTTTTACATTACTTCAAGGGGATGAGTAAGGGGGTCAATTCACCTTGGTCAGATTCTTAGTTGCCCATCAATGGTAGACCAAGGAGGATTGATCCCTCTATTGCCTCGTGTTTTACCCTTGTTTTGCAATCGAAGGCCTCAAATTATTGAGAGAGGCATCCTAGATAGAGGGTCATATGAAGCACAAAATAGAGGGTCTTTTTTTACATGACTTCAAGGGGATGAGTAAGGGGGTCAATTCACCTCAGTTAGATTCTTAGTTGCCCATCAATGGTAGACTAAGGAGGATTGATCCCTCTATTGCCCCGTGTTTTTTCCTCTTGTAGAAAACACTGAAATTTTTTATTTGCCGCATATGATAAAATTTGCAAATTCTAAATTCATTTTTGCAATCATAGATCCAAAATTAGCTAAGGGATATGATGAAAGACAAAATTTTAGCGGCACAAAATAGGGGGCAATTTTGACATTTAGGGCCGCTTCACACATAGGCTGAAGGTTGAGAGTCCGTTGGCCTCTACCAATACAGTATTTCAAAGAACCCTGACTTTGGCCTCTCGACCCTTCACACAAGGCGGCACAATTCAAAGTCCATCGCTTTCCAAACTGCCTACATGGCAGCCTAGCTCCTATATGACAATGGCCTCACGACCGACTCTCAATCAAGAGATTGGGTCACCACTTGGTAGAGACCCAAACTTTGGTCGAAAGTTTGTCAAATTTTAACATTTATTGCCCATTTCTTTGGATTTTTGCCCAAAGTTTGGCCATGAACTACCACGGCTTCTCAACTTAATCAACTCATGTGTGAAATGCCCCTTACGGGCAATAGAGGGGGCAATCCTCCCTGGCCATCAATGGTATCACTGTATTAACTTGCTATATAATAATGGGAAATCACAATTTACACAAGTACAGGTGTCAGTGATTGATTGTTGTAGAAACAGACAAGGTTTTACTTTTAGGGGTGGTTGTCGTTGAGGGGTTGGTCTTTTCTCTCTTTAGTGGTTGCCAGGCTCTGCCATTACATCATCATCAAAGCAAAGCAGTTTGAAAAGGGTACCGAGATGTTCAAAGCAATCTGCATGAGATGTCAAAATTTTGTGAACAAATAGTTTAATTTTTGATTTTTTTTTTTTTTTTTCATTTGTGTCAATACTTTATTAATTATTTATAATTTATAATTTCGCTGAAGACCGACAGGGTCCTAGGATTCTGTGTATTGTCTCCCCAATCAATAAAATTTGTCCATGTGTTTCAAAAAAATAAAATAAAAAAATTTGTGAACAGTTGCAAATAAGTAAGTTTAGGTGGGTACACTGGTCCAAAATAGAATCTTGTCTAAAACTACCATAGTCACTCTGTGTACATCTCCAAAAATCAATATCTACCAAATGACGTGGAAGAAATGGTTTTCACCAAAAAAAAGAAAAATAACTTTGACAATTCGTAACTTTTGCATACGGTATCCAAATGTCATGTTCTTCAGTGCGATGGAACCTCCTTTCAGTTCCCAACAAGAAAATCAATGACAAATTTGACCAGCCTAATAATAGTGCAACTAAGATAGGCACAGGGGTACCCACCTTTACAGTATGAATCAATGTAGAATGAAAGCTATATGACAGTCACAACTTAGAGTCAAAATATCACCTACCATCCAGCTACAATACTTTAGAAATTTCTGTACACGACCAAGCGTGGCCATGGCAATTTGGTACATGAGTGTGATCGTTGTACCAGCTTCAGTGGAATAAACTGACCCATTTGTGCAAAGGCTCAAATAAAACATGTAAAAGCTTAAATCACCTAACACCCAGCTGAAAGTTGCACTTTTTCAAATTGTTCTTTTTGGCACTGAAATTCTCTGGCTTTCCTTAGAATCCCCAAAAATTGAATATTCAGTTGTTTGGGAACAGTCCCCATCCCCACCCCTCACCCCCCACCCCTAAAAAATAAGAAAGAAAAAGAAAACAAGACCAAAAAAAATACAAAAAACAATACTTGCACAAGTTGAAAAAATAAATTCAATAACTTAATACTAGTATAAGTTATTGTCTCATCTTGCTTTCTAGTCGGTCAGTCACGAGCAGTACCTACCTGTCCCAAAAGGCTCTTGATTGTAAAAAAAACTCATTAAGAAAATCAGAGGTAGAATATTTGTAGTTCTGAGAGGTAGAAAATTCAGAAGAAGAAAAAAAAAAACTCCAATTTGGGATACACTTAGTTCTAGATCTTTAAATTTTCATATGATATTCATGTGCTGTCCAAAAAAAGCATGGTAACAAAGTCTTGAGTTCCCCTTCTCATTTCTCAACAAGAGGTATTGAAAACTTAGACAACTTGATTGTGGAAATCATACTCAAAATGCTTATTTGAAATATTATAGAAGTCATTAACTTACAATATGTGGAACAAACATTCAACAACTGGAAATGGTCTATTTCATCAATTATACTCTCCATATTAGATTATTAATGAATAAATTATTTTCTTCGTTATGAATTCCCCAAAAAACTAAAAAACTTTATTGAATAATATTCTATAAGGATATTAAATAACTTTCTTTCTATTATTAAATCAAATACAATCATCCTTTAAAATGCATAATTACCAACTTTAAGTATTGCATGCATATTGTTTAGCCAAATGCATGTGCAATATAAACAATTAAATTTGGCCTAAAATTATCCCCCAAAGTTCCTTGACATGACAAAAATTTGGAGGCCTCAAAAGGGCTACCAGCCCGTAGGGCAGCGATGCAATTCGAGAAAAAAAATAAAAAATTATTTTTTATTTTTGAAATTTTGAAATTTAATGTGGCATTAGTAGAGCCAAGTCAGCGCCACATTAGATTTCAAAGTTTTTAAATATTTAAATTATTTTTAAATTATTTTTTTTCAAAAATAAAAATAGTTTAAAAAACAAATTTTTTTTTTTTATTATTCTATAACTGCACTACAGGGAGTGCCAAAAATCAGAAGTTAACAGCCCTTTGGAGGCCTTAGAACTTTTGTAGTGACTTTCTATTGTTTCACAATAATTGTCTAAGACTACCTCTTAGGTACATTTGATGAATAATAACTCGTCCTATAGGACATGAAATGAATAGTAACTTGTCCAGTATGACAATCATGACCGAAATTGAAAAATAAAAGTATTTTTTAAAAATAAACCATGCAAAATTGTACTAGACTACTATAAGAATGTGTGAAACAAATTTTAGACCATTTTTAGACTTCATACATTTGAAGACTATAACAATTGAAGTTAAAAGAAAATAAATTTGGAACTCAACTTGATGGGATCAACAAAGTTTTATAGAATATCCATTTAAGTGCAGTGAGTGAAATTTGAAAAATATATATTTTTATCATTTTAACTTGACATTATTGCCCCGTACCATTGTGTAGAAAGTGTGGAACTTTTTCAGCCCATTTGCTTCACAAATTGGCATTCAAAGTCAAATAAAAAAAAATTCTAGTTGACTATTTGTCCAATTGCTCACCTTATTGCTCACCTTTTTTGTTTCATTGTCCAAACTACATCTAAATTTTTAAGCCCTATAACTTTTGATTCAAGAATCTAATAGGGAAAAAATTTCTATTTTCATAAAAACTATACAAGTTCGTTAAAGTTTCATGAATTGCCTCTAAATTGACTTCACATGAACCTACCCAATATAAAATTCAAGATAGTGCCTTTGTGCATTTCTTTCATGCACAACTTATAACATTCAGTCTTCATCTGTCCACTTAGCTACTCATGGATGTGGAATATTCCACACCATCTAATATAGAGCCAAGGTAATTATGAGCATTTGAAAGGCACCTAAAGAGATTATTGTCTATTACAATTTATCTTCTAAAGGCCAATTGTTCATTGAATGGACAATTGAAAGTTTAGGTATATTCCTACAAAGTCAATTTTTTGTAAGTTCATGTTCACAAATTTTAGATACAAAGTATGAACATGTAACCCTTGAAAACAATTTTTTTTAAATCAAATGCCCAAATCAAAAGTTATGTACCTTGAACTTTTTTGGTAGTTTTGTCAATTTGAGCATCTTTGGGGCATCTTTTGCTAAAACCCTCATCAACTATTGAAATATGACATGCATATATATAATAAAAATAGGATATACAATTTTCCAAATAAAAACTTTGTTAGCTATGTTTGTGTGTGTTTTAAGAAAAAAAACAATTTCTTTTAACTTCAAGTTCTATCATCTTGCAATTCGTGAAGTCAAAGTTCTTGAAATTTTTTTGACATATTCCAAATGTTTGTCTCTAAATTTCACTATTTGGATTTCAAATTAAAAATTTACTCATTGCATAAGAAATCATCAAAAAAATGACTACTAGAAATTTGCCAATTCATTTGAATGACAACTTTGCATTGCAAAATGATTTAAAATATGCTAGATTCTATATTAACTTCTAAAAATTTCATAATGAACCTAGCATCATATGAATGGTCAAAATCTTCACTTTTGTGTTGAGCAAAAATTTTACCCTAAGAGGGTTCAAAGTCAATCTACTAACCCTATTTCAAAGGAATGAAAAAAAAATTCTTTTTTTCTCACTTCAAGCATTATAATCTTTCAATCCACGCAATCAAATGGGCTGAAATTTTTTTCCCCACATTTCTTTACTTTTTTAACACACTTTCATACACTTGAAATTCCAAAAAAAAAACTTTAATTTTCTACTTTGAACATAGCATCAAAAATTGACCGTTTTGGACTTTTCTCCTTCCAAAACACCCTCCGGGCTTTAAGGGTCAAGAGCCACACATGATATTGAGCCTCTGACTATGGCTGGCCGTGGAGAGTTTTTCTCCAAACGTTTAGTAATATCATATTGCAAGCCAAATCCAATGAATTTATGTTCGTTTCCATGGGAAAAAAAAATGCAAAATGTATGTTCTTTAGTTTCTTTCTTTCCTTCTACGCATTTTCTTTCTACTTCCATCATGTTGACTTTCAGGCAGCACAATTTCTGCTTCTTCCTTTTGGAGTTGTGTTAATTAATTGAGTCACTCCTCACTTCTCTGTGGCTCTGAGTACGGTACTTGAAAATTCCATTACGCTGATTATAATGTATGTCCTCAAGATAACAATCGCCTACTCCACGTACACGATCGGTTTCAATTTGAATTGCTTGCTCGTGTGAATGCAATGCAAGGTGTGTCCGATCCCGGAATGACAGTGCAAGTGCAGTGGAGCGCGCATCGATCATCACGCACTGATCGATCGAGTCCTATTCGAGTGATCGAGTACTGGAAGAACTTTGAAGGCACCACAATAGTGCAGTGTTCCATACTTCTCCAAGCCGGCCTTTCACGCCGTTCACATCAGAAGCGTGTGCACGGCCGGCAGTCCTAGCTAGCTTAACTAACTAACTAGCTTAACTTGGCTTGAGATTAATCGAGTGGGACACGTCCATCCGATCGAGCTCAGCTCCAGCTAGCCCATAGAATAGGTATGTGGACTATGCAATGATCGTATTGCGCAACCTTTTAGCTAGCTAGGTAGCTGCAGCTAGATATTAACCTCCAACAACAACACTTGATCGTCGTGCGCGCGTAGCTTGTGGGCGGGGTTGTAATCACTTGACAATCACGTCAACGAGCCTAGGTAGCTAGCTAGCTGCCCACCCCAGCAACCCGGGTGGACTTCTGCTGCAGCAGCACGGATCGGATGCATCGATCGATCGTGCAAGTGGGAATTGGAAATCTCGGGAACTCATCGATCGATATCGATGTATCAGTCCCAGCGGTAAAAGTATAGGATCCCGGCCTGACTGTGTGAACTCGGAAGTAATATGTACAGCGAAGGGAGTACAGACTGATCGATCTCAGTTGTCCAGGTGATGGAGACAAAGTGTTTTTTGTGGTTGCTTTTCGTTTGAGACAATTGCCTCTGTTCCCACACTGACGAAACTCCAAAATACTGGTGAAATGCCGACTCACGGTATGAATGCAGGAGACTTGTACTAACAAAAAAAAAGGAATATAGTACATGTTTACCATGGTTGACATAAAATAATTCTAAAAAAAATGGGTGAAGTAATGAAGTTAAAAATTTATTTTTCAGGGAGAATTGAGAATTGCATTAGAGAAAATTTGGACTCTTTAGAGGGTTGTTTCTCTGTGTATATGTGCAAATACAACAAAAGGTGTGTGTGTGTCTGTATATATATATCACATGATTGCCTCAAGTGCCATGTCAAATTGTGATTTTATTTCTTATCTTTTTGTTTTAAAAAATACCACTTTTTTATAATTATTTTTTATTTCCTATGTTTGCACATCTAACCATCATGTCTCAATCCTCTAGCCAAAGTCTAGATTTTTTCTAATGGACAACCTTTGGTTAAAAAAGATAAAGGTTAAAATAAGAAGCTTCAGTGTTTTTTAAATGAAAGTGTAGATAGTTTTTTTTAGAATCATTTTTTGAAAAATCTAATCATAGGATTTTTTTTCATCAATACAAATTTAGTCAATTATCTAATTTTCAAAGACTTTTCTTATATGAATTTTGAGATATCTTCAATCAAATTTCACTTTCCAAATAAAATCCAGTTTTTTTCACAAGCAAAATGATTAGGGGGGCCCATATCTTAAATTTTCACAAAAGAAGAATTTGTCATGTTTAACCAAATGCAATTCACAATAGTAAAGAACATATCATGCCAATTTTCACAAGGTTGGAACAATAGAAGATTGTTTTTAGAACCTTGCAATCAATTGAGGTACATCAAGAAAATAAAACTTTTGCTTTATTGTACCCTTTCACTATCTACTCCAATTAATCATCTCCTTGCACATTTGCATGCCTATGGAATTTCTTCTAAAGATGGCCTTTGATAAGATAGATGACTCAGTGTCCAATGACAATCCAAAATGAACATTTATTGGAGTCTTTGACTTTGAAAATCACCCAAGGCCAAATTTTGGTCATAATTTGAAGGATTTTTTGGCTATGGATAGACAACTTAAAAAAATATATAATAACAATATGAAATTTTAAAAGAAGTATTTTTACAAGATATGGACAATCCTTGAAGTTACACAACAACCATAAAATGGTCAATTGGGCATTTAGAGATTAATATGTGAATTTTCAAAGTGAAGACTTGAAAAAACCTTGAAGTGCCATTGAAGTGCATTCTTGGATCACCTTTGTAGAGGTTCAAAACCATTAGTAAAAACTCTATTATTGTACAACAATACTATGCCACAAGTAAAGTTGAAGACAATCTTCTTTTTTATTCTTTACTAACACTTCAAAATAACCCCTATATGACAAAATTTGGAGCATGTGCAATTTCACATCCATTTGCATACCCTTAAGGACTCGTTTTTTCATAGCCTACCAACTTCTTGAGAACATTGGTTGTAAATGAGTTGTTCCACTATGATTTTTTTTGTATTTGAACGTGTTTAAATTTCTTAACAAGTAGCATATAAAAGTATAGATTAAATCTACTTAGTATGCATGGAATTAATTGTAGAAAACTTTGATATATAAGGAATGTATGATTGGATTTTTTAAATAAAAAAAATGACCCATCTTCTTAGGAAGAAGATTTATAAAAACTAAGGATTTTTTTTCAAAACAAAAACTTAGATTAGAATCTAAACTAAATGCATTGTTTTGAGATTTTTATAAAGAGAACATAGAACATTTCTTATACTATTTGATACATGTTCAAAAATAAGAGTGTAAAATAGTCAAAATTGAACCACATAAATCCTACAAAATATTAAAAAACATCTAGATGTCATTTTAAAAATCCAATGACAAATGATATCAATGTAATTTTTACAAGATATTCACAAATTTTTTATATCATTGCAATCTTTATATATTTTGAATCACCAAGATTGAGTGCACAAATTTTAGCATTGTAGAAAAAGTGATATTGGGCCACTCACTCATCCAATCAAAACACAATCCTATAATTGCTTTAAGTTCCTCTATATCCATTCTTCTCATGTCACAAGAGCTTGTTCTAAAATTTTGTCTACACCTCCTTGCACAATTTTGTCCTCTAATGACTTTCTAAGCCTTGTTACAATCATAGTCGTGCAAGTGACAAAGAATCATTAGATTTTTGTAGTTTTTTTTATAAAGAAAAAAACAAGAGGTTGAATTTGTTTTGTTGGTATAGTGAATTAATCTTGGATTTTCAATTATAAAGATAGGAGGAGGTTGTATTGGTGTAAATATAACTTAAATGATTTCGTTTATTTGAAAAAAAATTTATCAAAATTTATCTCCCTAAAAATCTGCAATTCCACAATCCCATAAATGAATCCATTTTGACCTAAATTTTTTTGCCACTCCACTTTCATTTATTGTTGCTTTTTTAGTAATCACCACTTTAGATATTCAACTTGATCATTTTTCATATAAAAATAGAATACAATGTTCTATAATTTTTTTTCCACTAAAGTTATATTATAAATAGATTTTGTTTCCAATTTCATGCTATTAAGTTTAATTTTTATTCATAAAATCTTGGATTTTTTATCCTACAATAATTATGTCACACTCACTTGAACATGATGATCATAGAGTTTAGATATTAAATACTAAGATGATGAAAAATGCCCCAAATCCTATTCATTGGATATGTTTCCATTGCCTAAATGTTTTTATTTATTTAAGATGAAAATGAATTTGGTGCATTCATTCATCTTAATATTGAGGATGAGGGTCTGAAATTAATTTTTCTTAAATGGTGGAAAATAGTACAATCTAATATTCTTTCAAGCTGCACTGATTTAAAAATAATTTGACTTGATCTTGTTCTGTTTTTTCTCTGCAATGAAAGTACGAAACTACTCTCATTTGCTTAAAATAATAATAATAATAATATTTTGACTTAAAAGAATAAATTTAGTGTAGTCAAAAGCACTAATAAGATGAATCAGTGTAGTAAAAGCTTTCCATTTTGAAGAGAGTCAACTGAATCAGTTAAGTTAGTGCAAATATTTAAAACTCAGTTAACACACACGTTGTCCTAATTTAAGTTAACTTTTTTATTTATTGAAAACAAATGAAACTATTTAAGTAAACTTGGATTTTATAAGTCAGTCACGGCACTAAAGGGTTAAGTTACTATGGCTTCAGAATCAATTGACATGGGTATTAAATATTATTATTATAACTATCAAATTGATGACAAATTACTCAACCTTGAGAACATGAATTCTGTCTAAACCACGTAACAGAGCAACTTATCATACCTGAAATCATGCTGCACCCATTGCGGTAATCCTTGAAGCCAATGTTTTGTTCAAATATTTTCTTTTTCATCCAAAGTAATTAATGAATCTTCAAATGATGACTAAGATGAAATAGACAGACATAAGTTCACACAAAGATACGAATTAATCAAATTGTGCAAAAATATTAGAAAGGGTTCAGGTATAACAGTAAGACTTTCTTGCATTAATTTGAAAAGTATGCAAACTTTTGAGATGAGCTAATGTTGGTTCATAGTATTTTAGATAATTTGGTCTACACTATTTTCATACTATCTCAAATAATATGATTTTCATCTTGTTTTAATATATTTTCATCTAAATGTGTATATAAATTGAATCACATTTGTTCAGAATTCAATCAATTAGTGCATGTGAAGGGATCTTACACTCTCAATCTATTCATATTTAATGTTATGTTCTATTGTATATTCACTATTTGAAATATGACTAAAATTATTAAATTTTTATTTAGTCTAAAATGAATGTTTTCTTTTATACAACATATATGTTCTTAGTGAATTGAAAGTAGATTGCTTTGTACAACTTTTCTACATTTTTTTTAAAGAACAACGACCATTAAAAACCAAAAGAAACAATACACACCTAAGGTAGAGTATTCAATCTATAAAGGAGGTTGAAAGAGATGCCACTTAGGCTTGTACCAAGTTCCATAGCAAAACATCCCATTTTTATACCAAGTGTTCAAAAACTCTTGGTAGATGGAGTTTGCTTTTCTACATTTTGCAAACATGAATCTTTTACTCATCTTTAAAAGTAATAAGTTGATAATTTGCAATGCTTTTCATGGAAACAAAAATAAATAAATCTTAGAAGATTTGTTTATTTTGAGACTTCAAGGGTTTTAAATTTCATATGACCACAAGTTCTTTAAAACTGACAAAGATGATTGATGAGAGAAACTCCAAAGCCTCTTGAGGGTTGCTCCATAGAGACCTACCACTTTACCAAAATTGAACTATAGAAGCAGTCAAAATGTCATATACAAAAGTCAAAGTATTTGACTTCTATGAAAACAATTAGGCCAAACTAATCACAATACAACAAGACAAAGTATATAGCAACAGAGCACAATGTATTTTATCTCCCAATTATTCAAATCCAATCAAATTTAATGGCTTTTGAAGCTCATTGCTAGAGGCAACAAGCTTCAAAAGTCACTTTATTCATATGGTTAATTTGACTTAATTTGTTCATTTGAAAATTAAACAAATGAAGTTGAATTAAGCCACATCAAATGACTTTTGGAGATCGTTGCTAAAGGCTTCAAAAGCCACTGGCTTAATTTGGTATAATTGAAGATGAGAATAAAAGATCTTTATACAAGTTGGATAGTAGTAGGAGAAGAAATCCATGTAAAATATGTAAGTTAGGATAAATAGGAGCTCAACCACTCATAGTTAAATAAAACACATAAATTGTATTGAAAGTAGAATTTTAAATGTCATTTAGGCAAGTAGAATAATTTTTTTGAAAGAACTTTGAACTAAATTTTTTGGGGGTAATAAAGCTACCTTTTATCTCTAAAATCCCTTTGAGGCTTTATGACTCTAAATAAAAGTTATGAACAAATTTGAGAGCAGGGGTTCAAAATGTCCCAAAAATGTTCCTTCCAATCCTTCTTTCAAATTTGTTTATAACTTTTATTTGGAGTCTCAAAGCCTCAAAAGGTTTTTTGTAAATGAAAAGAATCTTAATTCCACAAATTCTTTTAATTCAAAGTTCTTTCAATTTTTTTCTACTATGCCTAAATGAGGTCTAAAATTTCACTTTTATCATAGTTCCTGCATTTTCACAATAAGCAACTAAGCTTTCAACTTGAAATTGTTCCATATTTTTGGAGGATTAATAATGGACAATTGATTTCCTTATAAAATTCCTCTTTGCCTTTCATTCTCACTAAATGTCAATGAAAGTTGTTTTTGATATTGCTATCAAAAAAATTCCTTGTTGAACAAATTTTGAACACTTAGATTTTTTTCTACAATTTAGTGAGAAAACAATGTACATCTGAGCATATGTTATTTAATAATTATGGTTAAGGTACATTACAATATCTTAACCTTGATTTTTTAAGACTTTTGCATGGATTTTTGAGCCACTAATAATCATCCGACAGCTTGAAAGAAGGTGAATAGATACATGGCTAAAATAAATTGTAAAGCCTCCCCAAAAATGATCTAAGGTGTCCTTGGAGAGTCTCTTTGCAAGCCTCATTTTCTCTCTTATGTAATATCAATCTCATTAATCTGTGAACATCAAATTGGTCTATGCAGAAATCACCTATTTGATATCATATGCATTTGAATTAAAAAAAAAGAAGCACTTATTGGAAGTCAAGCTACTATAAAAGACCTTCAATTTTCTTTCCTACCAAATTTGGAAGATGAATAGTTGCACTTTTGTCCTACATAACCAAATTCTCTATCATTCATTAATTATAAAATGGCTATGGCATCGTTTATAGATTAAATTAACAATATTCCATTCCTTTGACATTTTCCAAGACTCCCTGTTTGAAATGTGTACGAGTACTATATCTACCCTAATTTTTAGAGCATTATGTTGATGTATGTCGCAATTTTGGGCTAGAATTGAACCAATTTAACAAAATCAATCAAAATAACTTACCTAAAGTATCCCTCACTTGTTACACAATCTTTATGATTGACTGAACATTGCACATTTGTCACACTATTGCAGGCGGTGTACCACTATCATTGGCGGTAGGACACGTGTCACACATTCAACTAGCTAGGTCACTGTCTATTTCCTCGTACTCCACTCAGTCAGCCCAGGGCGGTCGGTCGGTCAGTCAGTCAGTCAGTCATCCACACGAAGGAGGTCAAGCCAGCAGTAGCAACAAAAATAAGACTTATTCCCAACTGTAGGTAAGTTATATCAGCAGTTCAGCATCAGGCTTGTGACGCGCTACAGTTACTCATGCCGAACTGATCGTCGATGACCCCGTTGACGATCAGATGATGTAGCTCCGTCAGAAGGCCTGCATGCCTGCCTACACGTACCGAACTACGTACGTACGCAACTTATATCGTAACTAATGCATGGATCATGCCACACAGGCGCGGCACACACTAAGTTATACTACTGTCGATCGATCGAGCATGCAGAGATCGAGCAGACTCAGCAAAGCTAGATCGATCGAGCAGCAGAAGCATAATTATTAAATTAATTAATTAACTCAACGTAAAGCTGGACTAGGTTGGACAACTGAATCAATAATACTGACCATCGAATTTACTAGCTAGTCAAAGCACGTACTGATCGATTCAGCTGTACTGCCAGCTGATGTCACCAATCAACCCCGCCTTATTATCCCGTTTCCCGTGCACGCACAGATCGCTAGCTTTGATCTATCTACACAACGTAACATCGATATAAAAGCTATTGATATGTAATATATCGATCTTCGACGCTGGCTAACTACGTGCGTAAGTTAAGTTACACTACCGCAAAGCTTAACCAGTGCAAGGATATGGTGACAAGGTCATTGAAAGCTACGTGCCGTGAAAGAGATTTTCCAAAGTGGTGGTCCAGCTGCTGAATTGCTAATTATCAAAAGTCTAGCGACAAAATTGTGGAAAATTGTGATGAGATCGATCACAGAAAGCTACAGTAGTAAGCAATTGCTTGGAGTCTTGGACGCCGCGCGGGTGGGGTGACCGCCTTGAATGTGCAGGTACACCCGTCCCAACAACCGCGCGACTCTTGCATTAACTTCCGTCGCCGCCCTGGCACTGGGCTGGTAGCTGTTGCATTGCTGCCTGCTACCTGCTGCCCTCCCCCAACACGCCTGTTACCCCCTCTTAAAGCCCGTCACGCTACATCCTCCCCACTCATCTAATTATCACACCCGGCGTCACTGCACTTCAAACCAACACCACTTCTGTGATCGACCTCCCATTCATGACTCGCAGCAGAGCATAAATGCACTGAGCTCTACAGTAGTACCAACTGTCGCACTCAAGCGTCGATCAGCCTGCACAGCTAGCCCCGCTCTACTCCCGAGTCCCCTCTTAGTGGGTGTCCAATCCGCGTTCTCTGTTGGCTCTGATCCCTCTGACACAAACAGGGGGTTGATCGAGACCGATTGATCTCGTCGCACATTATCCGCACCCGCGCAATTGTCGTGGTGCAATGCTTCGAAGAGGAAGTGAGTTGAGTACCTGCAGCAGTAGGAGTTTCTTGAGCTCTGGCAAATCAGGTGTTGTAGTTGAATATTCTGGGATCTTGTGAGTCTTGTGGGTTCGTCTGCTAGGTTCTTGTGTGATCTTGTTTATTGGAATTCGATCACTCCAATCATCGGGACGCAACTTCTGTACCCCACATTGGTAGTACTAAGACGCTATAAAAAGGCATTAGAGGATTCTTGTGAGTGAAAATTCTTTGTGGGAATAATTTTGGGGGGGTGGGGTGGAGATGGCGAAGATGGGCCATAGCCGTTGCCCCTTCCCGACAGTGGAGAGTTGTAGCGCCGGGGAACATCGCATGAACCAGACCGTCATTACAGATTTGGATGGAACGCTCTTACGAGGTCGATCCTCCTTCCCGTATTTCTTCCTGATAGCTTTCGAAGCAGGCGGCTACTTCCGCTCTTTGCTCTTACTCCTCACAGCTCCCCTCATCTGGTTCCTTTATAAGTTCATAAACGAAGCCGCAGGAATCCATCTCATGATTTTCGTGAGCTTCGCGGGGTTGAAGCTCAAGGACATCGAGGGCGTCTCCCGAGCGGTGCTGATCAAGTTCTATGCCGACGACGTGCATCCGGAGACGTGGCGTGTAGTGACGTCATTCGGGAAGCGCGTGGTGCTGACGGCGAACCCCAGGGTGATGGTGGAGCCGTTTCTGAAGGAGATGCTGTGTGTGGACGAGGTGATGGGGACGGAGATCGAGGTGAACCATAGGGGAAGGGCCACGGGGTTTCTGAAGAAGCCGGGGGTGTTGGTGGGGGAGCACAAGGAGGTTTTGCTCAAGCGATGGAGTATGGGGGGTGGCGAACCGCATGTTGGACTCGGTGACCAGGCCTCGGATTTCCCCTTCATGTCGCTCTGCAAGGTGAAATTCTGAACCGGCATTTCGAATTTCTGTGGTTAATCTTCGTCTCTTGTGCTTTGTGGTGACATATTTCGGGGATGGAGATAGTTTGAATTTCCAATGGCTGGCTATGGTGGAAAAGTGTAAGTGTCTGAACTGCTGATAGTGGTGCAATTTGGGGAACATTGAGTGTGGGGGTTACTCTCTTCTCTTCTTCTTGAAATGATCGACGTCATATCAATCAACTGCGCCGAAACCGCGTCAAAGAGCTTTGAAGTCATGCATTTTCACTCGTTTGGGTCTATTTTAGGTCTTGACCCGCAGTTTACGATTTGAGAGCGTACATAGTCAAGAAATCAGAGCTTTCAATTTATTTCCATTAACTCCTGATCATATTCTATTGTCAAATAGATATTTCGAAGTTCAAAATTCTCAATTTTGAAAATCATCTAGTATACCAGAAACAGGGGATCCCAAAGTTACGCAATAGTCTATGTACTAGGTACAGAGTTGCATGTCTTACAAGATGTGTAGTTAGAATTTACCTGCCACAAAATCTCTAGAACAACGCTACACGCTATACGCTACATACTAGAAATATATAACATAGCCATCGATAATAAAATCTAACAAGTGCGCGAGGGCTGTTTGAATACCCAGCAAGTGACATTGTCCAAAGTATACCCGTGTAAAAAACTCCTGAATCGATAGCATCAGGCGTATTTAGAGCCTTCAAACAGAAGGTGATGGCCTCCAAAACTCTACTAGAGGGCCAGGAGTTTGAGGAAAGAAGGATTAGGATGTGCTCAATTTGAGGGTCTGAATGTCTGACACTCCCTCTTGATGCAGAAGCAAACATTCGCCATTGAAGGTGACGAACTGGTCCTGATCGTGAAATGTCCATTGCAGGAAGGGTACGTGGTTCCTCCGACCACATTGGCAGCAGTGAGGAAACAAGACTTGCCGAAGCAGCTCATCTTCCACGACGGTCGGCTAGTGCAACGTCCGACTCCGTTGAACGCCCTCAAAGTGCTCTCCTGGTTGCCATTCGGCCTGTTCCTGTCCATCTTCCGGGTGACGTCCGGGATGTGGGTGCCCTTGCGGTACATGCCCCTGTTCTACAAGCTGACCGGCGTGAAGCTCATCATCAAGGGCAAAATTCCGGAGAAGCCGAAGAACGACGACGCCGGAATCCTCTACGTCTGCAACCACCGCACGCTCCTGGACCCGGTGAATGTCTCCATTGCGCTTCGGCGCCCCGTGCCCGCTGTGACCTACTCCATCTCCTCCGTCTCGGAAAAGCTCTCCCCCATGCCCACGGTGGCTCTGTCCAGGGACCGGGAGAAAGACTCGGCTGACATGCGACAGGTACCAACCCAAAATAAAATTCACATCTGGTTCTTTCTTTTTTCTTTTTCTTTGAAACAAGAGAGGAGGCCTTCACTGCGTAGATTAAAGCAAGTAGAATCCAACTCCGAGAGGAGAAGAGCAAAGGGGACGAATGTGGTTCTTTCTTTGAAAACTAGGATCACGCACTACAAGAATGTCATAGGGCGATTATCCTTGATTCCCTTATGGGTGTATCAGAAGCTTCCCAGATGATTGTGCATTAGGAACGGGGGAATTAGGGAATAGAGGGCATCAGGGATAGTAAGTGGCACAAAAATTTTCCTGCTTGCAAACTGTACATTGGTAATGGCAATGCAAGAACAAGAGAAAACCGCCCTGTGTGTGGTGCTGACGAATGGTATTATTATATTTTATTTCAATTCATCTAACTCCCTCACCGTCTCATTCTAGTAGTGATGACTAGATTTTAGTATTGCACAAAACTTTCCCTAAACAACTGAAAACGTGAAATTTAACGAAATGTCCGACTTCCACAGGTGCTCCAGTCTGGCGACCGCGAGCTCACACTCTGCCCAGAAGGCACAACGTGCAGGGAGCCTTTCCTGCTTCGCTTCTCCGCCTTGTTCGCAGAGCTCAGTGACCGCATCGTCCCTG
Organism: Pseudoscleropodium purum; assembly: GCA_963969395.1. NCBI lineage: Eukaryota > Viridiplantae > Streptophyta > Bryopsida > Hypnales > Brachytheciaceae > Pseudoscleropodium > Pseudoscleropodium purum. The sequence goes on along the minus strand of OZ017804.1, from coordinate 11,513,735 downwards.
TGGCAGTGAAGACGCACACCACGATGTTTCACGGTACCACAGCTCGCGGCAACAAGGCCATGGACCCCTTCTTCTGTCACTTGAATCTGCGTCCAGTTTACGAAATTCATTTCCTCCACGAGTTGCCGCAGGAGCTCACCTGTGCAGGCGGCAAATCGTCTTTCGAAGTGGCGAATTACATTCAACGGCTGCTGGCTAACACGCTCGGCTACGAATGCACGCATTTCACACGGAAGGACAAGTACAGGATCCTGGCTGGCAACGATGGTGTGGTGCCTGTAAAGGAGTCAAGGTCGCGGAGATCGTGATGGATGCGCAAGGGACTTTAACAAGACAGACAGCGCTAAAGACTTGTAACATTCTATAAGTAGAATACTTACAATCACTCGAAATTGCAGTTGCTTGACCAGCGCTTGGTTGTGATTATTGTGGTGGCAGGCGATTAACGCCGTTTGGCTTTGGTATTGTGTGAACGGGGTCTGCAAATTATGCAGCACATTGCTAGCTTTAGTTGCCTCTTGGGAATGATGTTCAATAGTTGATTGAATTAGTGGAGGGGTTGATTAATCCCGAGTATAGATTAAATATTCCAGTGTGCCACAGGGCAATAAGAAAATGTGATCTGGTCCCTGTTTTGAAAAGTCAGAGAGTGAGTTTTCTACGTGATGGATGGAAGAGTAAGCTTACAGTACTTTGTGGCCTGGGTGAGTGAGTACATTGTAGGAGATGAAGATCGAGAAAAATAAGTTGATGGTTGCTAATGAGCAACTGCAGCTAGCGCAGCTCAAAGACTCAGGCTGAGCAGTCACCACCATTAATTAGGGCTCAGCTTTACTGCTGTGGGCTGCGTGCTTTGTATATCACAGCTGAAAGTGAATTGGATTGATTTGCTTGTTGAACAAAAAGTTATTAACTCAAGTAGCTTCCTGCTGAATCTTGTGGGATACACTCTGACGACGGTCTGACCACCTGGAAATGACTTCCATAGTTTTTGTTTTTGAAACAAATGAAACGGAATTTCATTGGGCACCAAAAGAAATAAAATACAAACCTGCCACACACAAAAATACAAGCCTGCCAGTCAGACTGCCAATTTTGAAGTTATAGATGATGCATGCCGTAATGTCAGCGACAGAAGAGTGCTGTTGTCAGTGACGGAGTTACAGGTTTGCAAGATGTTAAAAAAAATGTCCAAGACGTTATCGGATGATGACCCATTTCTGACCACTTAACCCCTAAATGCCCAAGGCTTGTTTTGAGCCTCTAGAAATTTGTTCTAAATTGAACAAAAAGTCAACTTCAAAATATTGTCGACACCATATTTTGGTGCCTTGGGCATTTTGAGGTTAAAGAATGCAGCATAGCTGTTGGATGGGTGGATTCAAGGAAATATTTTTCCTATGTAGAGAAATTGATTTAAGAAGGTTCTCAAAAAATTACATTTTCTGGATTAAGATTGAAATTATTCTGAATTTTTTTCCTTGAAGATTCGATGCAACCTATTCTTGTAATGTAGGTTGTTGTAATTCCAATCATAGATTGGTTATAAAATTGATGTAAGTGATAATTATGTACATATTTTGATCATTCTACACTTTCAATATACAATTTTTGGATATTTCTACACTTCCTCCAAGTCTTGATGTATGTAAGTTGTAATGTAAACAAGGCTATGATTGAAAATATAGCAACCTATACTATAGAAATGGAGGTGGGTGGGGGTGGAATGGATTGCTCTCCAAAGTGCCTACATAGAAGCCCAAGCTCCTGTGTGGCAATGGCCTCACGACGGACTCTCAACCAAAGCTTAGGTCGCCACTTTGTGGCAACCCAAACTTTGGTTGAGAGTCCAAAGAAATGGGCAACTCGACGGACTCTCAACCAAAGTCTGGGTTGCCACAAAGTGGCGACCTAAGCTTTGGTTGAGAGTCTGTCGTGAGGCCATTGCCACGCATGAGCTTGGGCTTCTATGTAGGCACTTTGGAGAGCAATGGACTTTGGATTGTGTCACATTATGTGAAGGGTCGAGAGGCCAAAGTCAAGGTTTTCTGAAATTTGATTGGTGGAGGCCGATAGACTCTCAACCTTGGGCCCATGTGTGAAGCGGCCCTTACTTCCTTTGTCCTACTAAAAACTTAACCTCCTAATTAGACATAGTGCATGTACCACTACGGTATACAACCTATTTCTAACAATGTTAAGTGTTTTAGCATATGTCTAATTGAACAATGGTGGTGGGATAATTTTTTTCAATTAGGGAACACAAATAATGAAGATTGGACTATTTTTTGCTACTTTTTAATATATATTTGATTGAGCATTGGTGGGGGGATAATTTTCTCTAATTAGGGAACAAAAATAATGAAGATTGCATTATTTTTTGCTACTATTCCTTGGAGTTTGGAATTAGTAGAAATTGACAAAGTGTAGATTATAGTTTGTCTTGTTCTCAATTTATAGTCAAACCTATTTTTGAGAAGAGCAAACTAAAAATTAGTCTTAGCAATTTCATTAAGTGTCAATGTGTTATTTGTCATACAATAATGAAGGCCTTGGTCAACATCATATTCCCCTCATTCTTGAAAATAGGTCCTCCTACCTTGCACAAATGGAGCCCTAGTTAGAATATGTTATATACTTAAACCTCCAAGTGACTAAACTATGTTTTCTAGCAACATAGCAATTTTGGGCAACTCACTACAAATGGATTTTTTCTTTTTTTTCTTTGAGATTTTCATACAATATGCAGACTAAGTTTTTCTTTAAGGCCCAATAGTTTTCATAACTTTTAATTACATGGTTAAAAAATTATTGTATGATTAGTAGTTTCCTTTCAAATTAGGCAAATCCAAGCATACAAGAAAAAATCATTTTTTTTAGAAACAAAAATTTGAAATTGGTTTTCTAGATTTATATATACGTAGAAAGCTTTGAATCATTCCAATTTTGACTAATGAGATGAAAGTTATGAGGAGTTTTAGTTTGAGGGAAATTATGAATTCTCTATTCTAAAATAAACTTTGAAATCCTTTATTTAATTCAATTTTTAGTATTTTTTGAAAAAACTAAAATCATAGGATGTAAATTATTTATTACAACATTACAACATTGCAATAATTGGGATTAACATTTTTCATTTCCATAATTAGATTCTAAACAATTTAGTATTTTGAATTATTCTCTATTTTTTTCTACTTACTATTTTTTTCCTTTATGTTTACAATTCCAATTGATTTAAAAAAATTTCAAGCATGTAACCAACTTGCTTCAAAAAATGAATCCAAAAAGCACCAACAACATGGACATTTTTTCATACAAATGTGACCTTGTGAAGTGCAACTACCTTGCTTTTCAAAGGGCCCAAAACAAGATTTTTATCAATTCAAATACTAATATTTTGCAATCCATGCAATGGAAATTTGTAAAAATAATTCCACATCTTTTCAAACTAGTGTACTATAAGGTCCTACAATTCCATAAACATTTCTTTTCTAAAATTTGATACTAATATTATAAATGGCAATTTTAGAGTAGTTTTGGTGAAAATGTAATCAAAGAACTTTAGGGATTAAATTAATTCAGTTATTGATTTTTATTGTCTAGAAAGCAATGTGGAATTCAAATCAATTCTTGCTCAATCAATTCCAAAAAACTCACATTGTTGCTCAACAATGAACAATCAAACTAAGTAAATGGAGTGTTTTTAGTGGTATATGCATTATTTCTTATTTGGAGAATTAAAGTGGGATAGAGGGAGTATAAGGTAGAAGACACTATTTGTACTAGAATTGAGAAGCTCCCTATTTGTGTAGCTCATTGGTGAATGTTTTAAATTTTCAAGTGTACACTATTGGTACGTAATGACTACAAATTGGAACAAATAATTACAAGGCGGATATAAGGTCTCCAACCAAAATTGGTTGCAAAAAATGGTTTATAAGAAAAAAAGGTACATTCACACTTGGTTATAATTATTTGACACCCTTCGAGGTTATGGTGGTAGATTTTCCTAAGAAGAATTCAAACCATTGTTTTTTGCTATTTACTTCAAAGAATGACTAGCAAATGGTCTACTCTAGCTCACAAAAAATTCATTGGAAACTATAGCTACAATAAAGAATTCACCAAAGATCCTCATGCCTACAATGTTTTACCTTAAGCCTATTATATTCTTAAAGTATTCTTTTAAGCTTATACAATATTACTTCAACAACTTATATATTAAATTCTTATAAAAGGTTCTAAGGACTTGAATCTCATTTTGATTTTGACTTTGCAACAATTTTGTTTTAAGCTAGTGTCTCTTTAAATGATCACTAAAAAAAATTGAAAAAAAATAATTCTTCCTATTGATATGAATTTTGGCCTTCAAAATTGTCTCTTTGAATTTTGAATACTTCTAATTTTATAATAAAGATTACAAACTACAATTTCAAATCAAATTTTAAATTTTGAAAAAAATCTAACATCTTTGGATTTTTTCAATTTGAAGTTTTTTCTTACGACTACAATCAATTGATTATTTTGTATAAAAAGACATAAAAATCTTGCTTATAATATGATGTCCTTTGACTACCATATAAACATATATGAGATGTTGTTTTTCTTATAAGTGGTTATTTTGTATTTAAAATGAATTCTCTTCACTACTTTTTCTAAAATTTACCATAGTTTCAAGTTTTTACTAGAACTTTAAAAGGAAAAGATTTTTAGAAACTTAAAAATTGCCTTCCATTCCACAATTCTAGAGAAATTGAGTTGTGGTTGTTTCTTATATACAAGCCGCTTTTATGTCCCATGATATTTTATATCTTAGTGTATCTTTCAATTTCTAATAAGTTTTCTGAATTTATGAAGGCTATGTCACATATATTTTACTTTACACAAACTTGTTAATATACAAAATAAAGATGAAAATAATGATTTTAATACAAGCTTAATGGTAAACTTTTAATTCGTAAAAGACAATAATTTTTGGAAAAAAAATGTTCCACATGCTTTAGTTTTTTTACTAAAATAATCTCACTATTAAAATTAGTGTGTTTCAATTCCATCTTAGAGCTATTAATGATTTCGTTTTTGCTTTTGTCTTATTCCTACTTATATTTAACAAATCTTTTAAGAATGAAAATCAAAAGTTTTTTCTTGTGAATTTTTTTTAATAAGACTCTCAACTCAATTTTTCAACAAATAAATTTTTTAATTCAGAAATTTGGAGGGCCATTCATGTGTGTTCACCCAATAAGACTAAATAAAATCTTAATCCCTACACAAAATGTGTGAAAATTCATATTTGACAAGAAAAATGATCTTATTTGATATTGACATGATCTAAGAACCATTGTGTCATTGAGAAATGCAAATTGTACTATTTTGGAAGAAAAATCAAGGAATCAAGATGTATTAGTAGTTCATTATATAGGCTTGTATTTACATCCATGGTCAAATATAGTATAATTCACTAAAGCACATGAGATTAGGTAGACATACATTCCAATACCAAGACATGATGACATACACAAGTCAAGGTTGTAGTACTTCCAAAGGATGACCAACATAGCTTATAATTATTGTACATTTTGTTACCTACTAACCATTTCTATTCCTAAATCCATTCATTGCCCTTAAATTCTATAAAGAATAAAATGCCATCCTTCAAAGAATGAAGTACAAGTCAAAGGAAATATATTTCAAACTTGGAGAATTAAAGTCACTTCCAAGTGCCATGAGGTCACTATTCCCACATATCATCAACACATGCTTGTATGTACACTCTAGTCTCCTTGTATGAATCAAGTGTATGGTGTTTTCAAATCCAACACTATATAAACAATTTCTACATTTTCACACAATATTGATTGCAAAGGCAAATGCATGTATGGCCATTTTTACAACTAATACATCTATGCAACGCAAAAATCCACAAGTGATTTGGACCTACCTTTCATGTTCTACCCTATGACAAAGTGACTATACATTTAGAATTGTACCATTTTTTTTTGTTCTATTAGTACTACATTTTATGAAAATTGCATATCAAAGTCCAAAAGAATCATTAATTTTATGCAACATTTCCATTTATATTTTTTGAATTCACAAAATATTCAAGTCAATTGGAACTTTCTTGCATCTTCAAATACAACTTTGTGTTCTAAAATGCATATTATATACCACAAGGGTAGATGTTTTCAACATCCTTTAGGATTTAGACTCTCTCCAGAATCTCTAAATATCATGAGTTTTTCAAGAATGCAACTAAAAAGGAGAGAGGCAAGAACTATTGACCTTTTTTTTTGTTTTAAGAGAATATAGAAGGAAACTTGTGAAGTTAAAAGCCTTGACCGACCCACCCACTCTTGATCAATAGTCCCACTTTTTTTTAGAAAACCTATTACAGAGATGATGAGTTAGGAAAATAAAAGAAGACACGTTGCTATTTTTATTTCTGTCCAAATGTAGGGGTGGGCATTGCATGAATACAAGCTCAAGATTATTTATCCACTATGACTATTTTCAGTGAATAAAACCATGGTTGTCATAGTGGACATCCGTCCAATTTGTCCATCCATCCCATTTGATAGAGGTCCCACCTGTCCAATAGAGTCAACACATAGTTGAATTTCCAATAAGGAAAAAATAGGTGACGTGGCTGTCATGTGGTGTAGGCATGATGTAGAGTGCGGACGGAATAGGTAGCGCGTAGACCACAATTGTCTGCGTCTGTGCTTGATTGTTTGCGTCCATGCCTTGACTATCTACGTCCATGCCCCTACAGCATCTGCATCCTAATGGTGGTGCAATGACCGCCACGGGTTAGAAAATAAAAGCTATCCGGATATCCAATCCGGTTTGCTCGTCTGTCCATCCCATCCAATGACCCTAACTAGCTTGTTATGACAACCCTGAATAAAACGTCATGAAGGATGAACATTCTATCATTTCAAAACATGTTTCCATGTAATTCCTATCCTTGCATTTATTAGGAATCAATAAGGGCAAATATATATTAACTTTTATTTCCCAACTCATTACAGAGAGATGATTGGGGCCTTCTAAAAAAATGTGAGATTGTCAAGAGTGTATGTCAAGGCCTTCCAACTATATATACTAGTTCTCTCTTTTATTTTTATAAACCAAAACAATTCTTGCCTTTCTCCTTTTTAGCTTCTTTCATGAAAAGCTTTAGAAATTTAGATAATCTTGAGAGAGCTTTAGGTTTTATTTAGTCTTATTAGATGAGCACATATATATGACCTTCCCAATTTTTCTCATGATTGTAAGGATGGGTCAAGTAGAAAAGCTATATATTGGAAAAATGACAAACATGGGTTTACATGTAGTTGAGCTCTAAGTTTTTATCATGTCAAAAAATTTACAATTATAAGTTATTCTATTGGTTATAGAAGTTGGTGTCATTCATGAAGGGTGTAAAATTCTTACCCTAGATTGAAGTCAATTTTTTTTCAAGAAAAGTAGCCATGCATCTATTAACCTTGTAAAAATGAATAAGTCACCATCAAAATCATTCTTTTTCGACAATGAGTATCATCTACTTTAAAAAAAAAATCCAAAAGCCCTCATTAGAGGTCAAACTACTATGCAAGAATTTTCTTTTTCCTACAGAATTCCAAGTATGAACATATGCACTTCTATTTTTTATAGAAGGATTTTCTATCATCCATTGGACCACTTTGTCCTAGATGTAACATCCTTAAATGATTAAAGTATAGAAAGACACATGAAAAAAATAATCAAGTTTCCAAACAAGTGTGTACAAATTTGTAGAAAGAGTGGGCCTAATGAATTTCCACAAAGGACATAACATCTAAATGTCACTAAGGTATAGAAATCTCAACCGTACAATCTTGTAGTATACTTGTTGTAGATGATGTGAATCAAAATTAAAATTATTTAGTCAAATAGATTGCAAGATTATAACGTTTTAGTGTCAAAAAAGGAATGTGCTAAAATTTTCCCAGCAATATATTTCAATATTTCGACCTACTCAAATGAGAAAAAACTATATTATAAAGTGCTTTAAAACCAATATGCAAACACATTGGTGAAAGAAAATATCATTCAACTAATTCACATGATAGAAAGTCTTGGCCCTCTACAAGATTGTTTGACTTTTGGTGGATGTGCTCAAACAACAACTTTTTGTAGATTCATTTTTAAAAAATTTTAAAATTTTAAGAAATGTAATAAAAAATCCAGCAGAATATCCACTTTGTCTTTCATTAGCAATTTTGCAATGAGATAGTTTTGGTTGATATTTTCTATATTTGCATAATTACATGCAATCCAAAGGCCATGATTTAACTATAAATTTTTTATCATGTTGTGTTTGCAAAATGGCTTTGAAATGTCAAGAAATAGCAAAAAAATTTGAAAAAACACATCTAAGGTTGAACCTCCAACTAAAATGCTTCTTAGTCACTCAAAATTCTTTGGATTGATACAAAATTTTAACTACATAAATTAGATTGGTATGTGCAACTTTTCCAAAAAAAATATTGAAAATGAATAATGTGTAAAGAAAAAACAAGCCTCCAAAATTCACTATAATCCTCAAATGTTTGGATTTTGAAATTTGAATTGCTACCAAACATTCAAAATAATTTGGATCAACATAAAAGTTTACCACAAGAACTAGACTTTAAAGGAAACATAGGAAATTTTATTAAAATGGCAGTATTTTGGTAAAATAGCGGAAAACTATTTTGGCAAAAGTCTGAAAATTTTAGCAAAAATGGATTTGTTTTTGGAAAAAAAGGTGGCGGAGTTGTGAATTCTATTGGTTTTGTAAGTGGTTTGGCACGCCTATGCCTTCCATGCGCACATACAACAGTGTTTTGTGGCCTTGTGCAGTAGAAAGCACTGTACAAATGGCATTCGGAATAAGCCACCATCGTACAAATGGCATCTGGAATAGTGCCATTTTAACAAAATTCCCCATGAACATAATCCAATAAATTTGATTGAAAACAAAGATTAGATGGAGGAGATACAAGCCCTTAAAATTGCAACCATCAAATGCAATTTAGTGAACTCAAATTGAACTTGTGAACTTTAAATGGCTTTCAAAAAATGAGTACATCTTAGATTGAATTGGAAATTTTTACCAAACAAACTTGAAGATAGTGTACAAATTTACCAACAAATTTTTATTAAATTTGGACATCAAACACAAAAGTTACATCACTTTGAATTAGACTCTTAGACTATGTGAGGATACTTTTGGTCCTTTGGGGTGCTAGGGATTAACAATGTTATGGAAAGATCAAACTACCCAAAACACAAGTTCAAGTGTCACTTAACAAAACAAAACTCTTCACAAATTGCCCACCTTTCAAGCAAGATAAGATACTTTGATTACATGGTAAAAAAATCATTGAAAGTCAAGTATTTATTGGAAGTCAAACTACTATAGAAGACCTCCCCTTTTTACACAAAATTTTGAAGATGAATAGTTGGATTTTCTTGTCTGGTGATTGCAAGAAACACTTGTCCTTTTTGTGTGTCCCTTCAATTTCCTGGGAGGTGTTTTTTCTCATAACTTTTGTAGTTTAAGTTTGTTTTAGCTTAAATTCGGAGGAGAATTGCATGTTGTTGATCTAGACATTCAATTGTTTTTTCAATTTAAAAAATAATAATTTACTATTTATAAGGTGGCCCTGATTGGGTGTCTACCTTAGTTGTTTTGGGGGTTCTCAATCCTATTTAGGGACCAAAAAAACGATTTTGAAGCCAATATTTTGCCATGTTGTAGGTGCACTAACATTCTAAAGATGTTTGATGAAACTTTTGGCAAATAACTCGGTATAAAGGGTTGCATATGGATTGAAAATGGACATTGTTTGTCTAAGTACTATGAAGAGGGGAAAGTTTTTTATGATGATTTTTTTGTTCACATAGGACTAGAAAGAAGATTAGAATTTTTTTTTCTTTTAATTTTTTTACTATTTTCTAAAAATCAAATTCAAAAGCATCTATTTTCTTGTATTTTTCTAGGCCACTTTTGTTGTGCATAAATTTTAGAGATAAATTTTTCTAGTTCTGAATTTTCTCATATATACTATTATGAAAGCTTTACAAATTATTCATATTTTATTTTATTTTAAAAAAAAACTATTTCAAAAGTCACAGTACTGCAAAAATAAGGCCATTTTGAGCAAAAAAAGACAAGTGTTTCTTGCAATTACCACTCCGTTTGTTTGATTTGCCTATCCAGTAGAGGTGCTGCCTGTTTGATGTACTCAACATATAGTTGACTTTCTATGAAGGTAAAAAAAACCTGATGTGGACTTACCACCCTGATTGATTAGCGTCTACGCCTTGACCAAAATTATATAGCGTCCGTGCCTTGATTAAATAGCGTCCCTACCCTAATTGAAGGTAACTCATGGTAATTTTTTTTAACTTGAAAAAATTTGAATCACAAAATTTTAAAAGCTGTCCAATGGACTGCCCATCTGGTCTGATGACCCTAATCTATCCGATGTGACAACTCTGCCTATTCCACATACAAGGATTCTTTGTCATTCATTAGCTAAAAATCAGCTATAGTGTCATTTATGGGTTAAGTTTGGTGTCTACACAATCCAATTTGAAAGTTTCAAAAATTCCTAAATTATTTTTTTTTGTTGAACTTTGGGCCTATGGCCACGGAAAACTGGATAGAAAACTGGTTTTCTATTTGTTCAGTAGCACAAAATTTTTTTTCAATACAATAATCTATATATACCTATCTTGAAAGTTTCAGAATTTTGAAACACATAGCTAGTGTATTTGATGTGAATTTTCTTCATTGATTCTTCAGATTTCATGGTAATTTCAAATCATCACCAATAAATCTGAAAATTTTATGAGTTCTAGAACACATATGAATTCATCTCTAAAAAATTACACTAAAATATTTATAGAGGCAAAAGGGAGCGTACAATGAAGTATTTTGACATTTGACACTGAGTGGCCAGGCACTCTGTTCTTGGAACTTCTACCCACTCCAAGGGTGTGCAAGCCGAATATCACAGCGACAACATGAAAATCACCACTGATGCAAGAATATTATCCTACTACTTGAAATTGCAAAATTTCAAGAGATTGGCGCTTTTCCAAAACCTCAAAATTTATTAGGTGTGGGCACCCAGAATCAACAGTCGAAACGAATGCAAGCTGTACAATTTAGAGGGCGATTCGAGGAGAGCTCTTACCTTCCGAGACTTTAGTTTTTTAGAGCTAAGTGCACTTGAATGTCAATATTTCAGAACTCCAAGCTGCACCAATTTAATAAATGTCAGACCAATGTCACTGAGTGATACAGCTAGCTAGCTGTAACTGAACTGCAATTCAAAGCGGTAAATTCGATAGCAGAAATTGAAGTGTTGCTTTGAACTACGGAAACGGTAGCCCTTCGATACTCCAACAAGTCCATGCAGAGGCCATCAAGTAATTGAGGAAAATTAATGCTCAGAACATCACAATAATTCAATGGTTGGGTGCAGTCGTAACGGACGCAACTCTTCCTGCTGTATAATACTTAAGACACTCACTCGACTTGTGCAAAAACGTCTTGCCTACGACTCTGCCACACAATTCCTGTTGCCCATGCCTCCATCATTGTTTCATTGCACAGACAACGAGAATATTATACGTACATGAGTCAGGAAATTTAGACCAATGCTGCAAATATCATATCATGCTTCTCATGAGTGCGTGAGCGGCTTTTTGGACCGGGCTTTTGGACGACCAGACTGAACACGTACCGAATCTTCGGTCCAAGGAGATTACCAACTCCTGGATTAACAAGATGAACAATTACCTAATTAAATAAGATTGCTTACATACCGTAATCAAGATTATCCTGAAGAGTTTTCTATTTATTGCTTTATTTATGTTTTAACACGCAATCATCGACCGGCGTTTAATTAATTCAATTCAAGCAAATCAAAACATGTTCGAACCCGACGTCACCAGATAGATTATTGGCAAAAGAGGTAAATAAGATATCACGAACTTGCCATTTACACCATTTAACTATCAGATAATCACTAATTGATTGATCAGCTATGAAATAATCACGATTAAGTCAGAAAATTAACATAAATTGCTGTGGCATTACAACGAACACACATTGAACAGACCGGATTGAAATTTCAATTAAATTGGCAAATTTCTGATTGCCAAAAGTGAGATGCGCAAGCGGCATCCCTTTTAATAACAGGTATGGATTTCAGTTAAGTTCAATTATACTAAGCGTTGCCTTTAGAACTGAACATTGCTCAAATTAAAAGGAAATCTAATAACCGCCGGCACATGCTAGCTAGCCGATCATGACATGTTCAGACCAGAGGCAAAATATATTGAGAGCACGCGAGTTTTATTAAATGACATGGACTCACCATTCGCAGCAGGAGCAGACGCATCTGATCAAAGGCCGAGCAATGACGTGGATGAAAGTAAAGATTTCCGGCGGAACAAACAAAAAGTGTAATTACCGAATCATTCCTCCGGCTTATCTGTTGTGCAGACCGGTCAGAAGAAGCGATTCCACTAGATTTCCAGAGTCGCAGAGCTTCAGGGATCAAGGAACACTCCTGGAATAATCTCTTTGCTAATTAAACAAGCTGAAATAACATAATTACGATTATCCAAAAAAATTTATTACACATTACTCTGTTACACACGAATACTCGGAAACAAACCGCCGGCACACTACTGACATGCTAGCTCGCAAATCAGGAAATGTACCAACTTAAGGCAGATACACTGCCTCACCAGTTGCAGCAGAAGCAGATGCATCTGCTCAAAGCAGCCCCAGCCCCAACGTGCAGAAGTCCGCAGGAACCAACAAAAAGTAAATGAACCGCCCGAATCAACACTCGCCGTCGATCTTGTCGATCTCGGGAAAGAATTCGGAATCCAACGAGAGCGAATACTCTAGAGCATCCGTAGCTGAGGGTCTTCATCAATCGACTGAAGCTCCTTGCCACCCTTCCAGTTGCTTCGGAAACGCCGAGGGTGTTGTCTGCTCGAGCTGTGTTGTGACTGCAAGTCATGAATATCAGTGCTAGCTGCCAGAGGTGACCTTTCCCGCACAATCATCTCCCTGAAAATTCGACGCCGATGAACGAGGGCAGGGACCCAATGGCCTGGGCACACATTGCAGAGCCAGCGCCATTGCCAGGTGGGATCGGCAAGCGTAACGAGCATCTCGCGGCAAAATGGCTCCGGGAGTTGCTGAAACCGCGTTATTCTGTACTACGTGCAGCCTCAGGGACGACGTCACGCGCTTGCAGTTAAGTTACAGCAGCTCTCCCCCCCCAACTCATGATCTGGCAACCTGGCTTGCTCAGCTGAGCTACTTAAGCTAGCGCGCTTTGATCATCCGACGTGTGGGAAGGATCGTAGTATTCCTTCAGCTTGAAGTCACGAATTTTACTGGAATCTTATTTTCACTCTGAACGTGGATAGTCTTGTTAGTTAAAATGACAAAATTCCAGTTTTCGAGGTGGGGCTTCAGTTGCTTCAGTTCTATGCTGGACGTAGTTATAAGAGCTTCGTGCATAAATGTCACGAAACTTGGTACTCTTAAATGAGCAAATTTAACTGATTGGTCGGTTTACGGAATGTCGATTAGTGATCCGATCAAGTTTACCTGGAGTCTCTCCAGCTTCAGCTAAGTCACCTAGCTTCAGGTGGCTAGCTGTTCAATGCTTCTAGATCTTTCATGTTCAACTTCTTAATGTACGTTTCGAAGTGGAAGCCAGCCAGTGGTTGGTAGTTGATAGAGTGTGCTTTGACACTCAGTAATTTCCAGTATGAGTTGGTTTTGACGTCGGCTAGTGGTCCTTGAAGGAATGCAAAGCTCTAGTATTCCATGTACTGAAGGTGAAATTTACTCATGAAACTGAAATGCACAACATTTGAAATGTGCCTTGTTTCTGCATTCAATCAGCAGTCTAGCGCTGGTGACAACAAATTAAGGATCCAGCGTTCTTATGGAAGTACAAGATTAAAGTATTAAACTTCATGGTAGTTTAAATCATTTGGATTCAAGTTCCAAATTCTTATCGATCGTGAGCTTTGTCAAGCTTGTAATGTACGTGGTAATGTGATCAACTGCAACTCAGGATGATAGATTACGGTATAAGCAATGATGTCGTATGGAATGATAACCGGTTCTAGTGCAATGATCGAGACTGTCGCAATATTCGTTAAATTGGTAGTTTCTCTATTGCCAGGGGCTCTTCCATTGAAATTTACTACAGGCGTGGATTTGAGTTTTGCAAATCAGCAAAAAATGAATGTGCCAATTCCTTGGAGTGACTGTAACTGCTTCTCGAAATCTCGAGGGGAGTTAGAGAGACAAGATGTTGCCAGGACTCGATCAGTCTTTCTGGTTATTAACTCGAATGCTCAAGAGCTGCTCTAGAGTGATTATAAGTTTTTATATGCAAAAATTTCTGTGCTCATTCATGGCCGGATCCATGACAGGACAACTTTCATTTCACCTGTGTGTTGATCAAGTTAATTTCTAGCTTCTGGTGATCTCCATACGACTGAAAGTGCAAATTGGGGTTTTGGGACACGACGACACGTGCTCCCAAGTCTTCTGATTCAACAAGATATCTTAAGTTCCTTTTCGATTGTTATTGCAGGACGAATTCGAATCCATTACAGGTTGTGGAATCAAGATTCATCCTGCACTACATATGATCTACAATTCGACATGAGCATTTCTCAGTGGTTGACTGAGACATACGATCTATACGAAAACCTTGGGTTAAGAGTTCTGGAAACTGGAGTGTTTTCAGTCCTAGTTTTTAGAGCTTTGAACACTAGAATGTGACAATTTTGGCGCTACGAAAACATGCCATCTTAACGAATCTGACTATTTGACCTAATTTCTGGACCGAGGATGATTTATTTCAGGATTGAGATCTGTTGGACATTCTCTCGATCAGGTGACTTTAATATCCTCCTCGACGTGAGCCCCATTTGACTCCCTGTCCTGCACGTGTGTTAACCTGCTCCATTTTTTATGGTGGTGAAGGTCATGTCCCTCTTTCATCACTGATGTCGAGTTTCGATGAAATTCGTGATTTAAATCACGCTCTCAGGCTGGGCAGATCTAGTTCTTGTAAAGCTGCCGAAGGAACTGTAGAACCAAGGCCCAGATATGGTATCGAATCAACCCGAGAATATTTACAATGATTGATGTCAGTACAGTACTGTCAACTTCGAAAAGGTTCAAAGTCTAGAATATCTTTTGCTTGCTTCAAGAAAAATGAAAAAAATAATAGTTTCGAACAGTATACCGACAACAGCTATATCACTTTCCTGAGCTGCAGCTGCAGTCTATGTCTACGCCTTTACAAAACAGAAGTCACCCGGAAACCGCCACCATGCTTCGACCAAGAATCATCCACAAAAATAGAACAATTCTGGACCCTCATCAAATCACCAGCAACTCAATTTGTCCAAACACAATCAAATTTGTCTTGCTTACATCTGAGACAACGCTCCTCACGAGAAAAGCAGGACACGCAGAGAATGATGCAAAAGAATGCAAACATTTTTGTCGCAGTGACATCGCCTTGTTTCAAGTTAAATCTATGGAGCATAGCCACAAACTTGTGCCTATAATACAAAAAGAGAAATGCAGACGCACGCACAGTTCCTTTCGATGGGGAACTGCATACCAAAAGAATACAGCCTATCAAGTCATAGAAGATCAGCACTAGACCACTCATAAACATTAATATGTCTGATTGCCTACATCTAGTACGGCTCTAAAACGGTTAGGCTTCTGTAAAGGGACCTTGACAGTATCCCTGCTTAAACTAACAACTTGTTAGACAATGTGCTGAATCTATGCTTCAAATGAGTATTTAATTAATTAATCCAGGCAGCTACCTATTCAAACCTAGTACCTACAAATAAACATGCATGGTGCCCTGCATGTCATTCTCTACCTCTTCAACTCCTGGGTTAGACGGTCAGTCAGAGAGCGCTTATACGCCTTCGTTGTGGTGGAAGCTTCGGTCAGTTCCCTCTAGGGATCAGTTACAAACCTTGGCATCTAAAGACGCCGTGAAGTTCTAAATTAATTGTAATAAAAATTACAGCCACCGAAGTCGACCTCCAAGCCGGCATGTTGACTGAAACATCGAATAAAGAACAGTCAAAAGGTTGGTATGGATATCACTTTTTCTGCGCTCTCAATGATGATAGTTGAAATAGAGACTCCTCGAGTCAAATCGAATCAAAAAAACTAGGAGATCAGTTGTTGGTCAAAGTAAGGTAAACTCCAGCGCTTCTCAGTTTATGCTCGGAACTCCATGGTGACCACCTGCAGCTCTTCTCAGGTCAGCCTCAGAAGTCACCGTGAGGTTAAGAAGTCCACTGGGGCCTCGTCTACGAATCGCCATTGCGAAGGGATCCACCCCAGTGTCGAACGGTTGCTCTATGTCTTGCAGAATCTGGTTGTGGTCCCCGTAATGCATGCTGCTGTGGTAGTGAAGCTCAGGTGGCGGCTCCTGTTTCACGGCTCCTGGTAGCGGCGCCGTAGATTGGTGATGACCTCGAGAGCCCCCTCTGATGTACCTGCTTGGAAGCCCCCAAGCACTGAGCTGTGAGAGGTGGTTTGATTTCATTTGACGATTGCAACAACTTGGGTGACAGCGTGAGTTTGTGGTCACTTAGAGTCTCTGTACAAAGGCAGG
The DNA here is from genome assembly GCA_963969395.1 of Pseudoscleropodium purum. Lineage (NCBI taxonomy): Eukaryota > Viridiplantae > Streptophyta > Bryopsida > Hypnales > Brachytheciaceae > Pseudoscleropodium > Pseudoscleropodium purum. The sequence goes on along the minus strand of OZ017804.1, from coordinate 11,497,005 downwards.
TGAGAAGATCAATAGTTAGTATGCCTGATTAGGTTAGTTCCTCCTCTACACCACCGCTCATTATCCACTTCTCGAACTAAATAAATTTCTTAAGACATTAATGACGATGACAATACTGAACACTAGCTCAGTCAAGCTAGGTTCCGACTTTAAAAGAAGCTAGTATATACATCAGAGTGTCATCTTCGTCCAATGGCACTCTCAAGCTAATAGATTGAGAAGTCCACGAATCTGACTACTTCTGGTAATGTCGATACTCTAACAAGAGAAGCCCTTAAACTCCATGCGAAAATGACATTTCAAGCAGCTAAGTACTGAGCACGGACTTGAAGCGAGCTCTGCTGCAAAGCCCTCTAGCATATAATTTCAAGATTTATAGCATGATCTTGTTGGAGTTTAAGGAATAAGAAGCATAAATGAATAAACAAGTCCATGGCACGCGAAGTAGCCACAAAAACCTGCCATTGCTGATCTTCTGGGAATCGTCTGGGAATCGTCTGGGGAATCTACGTACTGATTGACATGAGCAAAAGGCAAAGGACGGAAGAACCCATAGTAAACTCAACTTGAAGACTACGAACTCTCCGAAGGGTATGAGGAAGAGAACTAAAATAAATATTTGAAAACCTCTCAGAAGTGGGAAGTTTGCGGACATACCATTCCTAAAACTCAAGTAGTGTTAATAAGGTCGCGGTCAACATATAGGACCTAACGATCAAAAGGTCCAGTGTATTCACCACTGAAGATCTCAATCCTTCCAACCATTGGTGCAGGTCTAGAAAACTCTGGCAATAAGAACGTAGGTTCTACTCTAGTTCCGTCAATTAACTGAAATCTAAGCACCTTGTCCTTCAACAGCTAGTGTCTAAGAAGCTTTTGAACTACACTACATGCATAGTTGCAGCCTGCAACAAGTATTCACTCTTGGCAAGTTGGAATGGAGGAAATGGTTCCTCAAAAATGATCTTGAGCTAAAGCTTCGAGAGTAGAGAGTTCAGTGGAAGAAAACCTTCACGACGCTATATTTGAAGCTCTAGTTTTGGGATAGCCGATGTCTCACTCCACCAGCAAGGATTATCACTAATGGGACTAGCCGAAAAGTCACTAGATATAGAAAAATTTTGATTACGATAGTTACCTGCCCACGTCAAACCTTGAAGTCGACGCCGCACCACCAGGCTTAATCTGGTCGAAGCCATCGTTTCTCAAAAATTGGTCCGGCTCGAAAGACGAAACGGGAAGCGAGTTGCTCTTGGCGAAATCCGTCATGTCATTGTAGCTCTGAAAGTTTTGCATCAACACGTTGGTCTCTTGCGCCGAACTCACATTCACGATACTCGTGCTCCCCCCTAGCGAGCTCACAATTTGCGACATCTGTGCCTGCTTGATCATATTGATCGTCCACACCTCAGCCATCAGGAAAACCTCAAAACCACTGAAACCCCAGCCAGGCACCCACCTCAAAAAAGTAATCTAAACAATCCCCCCCATCAATAAAATTCCTCCCCTCCCTTCCAATGCCATGAGCTCATACCCCCATTCAAACTGCAATGCACTCATTGAAGCTCAAAAAGTTGTAACCCCCTGGATGCTCCAAAATGCAAATTTAGGAAGCTTAAAATTGCAACCTTTTGAAGCTTCTGAATGCCACTCGGGAAGCTTAAAACAGAGATACGGGTAGAAGCAGAAAGAAGCTGCCCCGGGTGAGAGGTTGAATTGATTTTGGAGGGGGCACCCGTGTTTTCAATGAGGAGAGCTCTGCAACCGACATTCCATGTACCTGCTGGTTGAAATTGTGTTGCTGCTGCAGCAAGAAGAGCTGCTCCCGGGCGACGGCGAGCTCGTCCTTGAGCTTGAAGACCTGGTTCTGCAGGATGGTGATCACCCCCAGGCATCCGTGCACGGGGTCCTTTTCCCGTGTATCAGCCTCGTACGAGATAGACTTCACGGTGTCCTCGCGCTTGCTGGGGTCGACGTGCTTGAGGATGCGCAAAATGTTGGACACGCCGAACAGCTTGTGCACGTTCTGGAACCGCTTCGGCTGGTCGGGCGGGAAGTAGGGCGACAAGGGGCAGTCCGGGGTGCACTTCCGGCGCTGATATTTGCACGCCGCGCAAGCAGTGCTGGTGCTGCCGCTCCCACTGGAGCCCCCGCTGGTACCAGCGCCGCGGGAGCCAGCACCCGAACCACCTGAGCCACCAGACCCTGACGCCGACCCCGTCATGTTGATACCCTCTAGCTCACGTCGATTGCCGTAATACCCCACACCAAATGGATCCCCTAAACCCCTCCTATCAAAATTCTCAACTCCACGGCACAGTCCCCGCCACCTCACGATCCACCCACCACGCCGCCATCGATACCCAAACACCCCCCATCGCCGCTGCCAAATTCGCCACCAGTCCACCTGCAAAAACCCAAAACTCTAGATGACGACCGTAATCTAGATTCCACCGCAACTCGGATCCCGGCCTCGTCAGATTGATCTACGATTCGGCGAGCGCCGACCACAGGAAGCTCATGGCATGGTGCCGACTGGAGCTAGTCTGAGCGCGATTGGCATGGATCATCAGGAGGGGTTGCAAGTCATCGAGTTTGGCGTCCACTGCGGTAAGGCATGGTGATCACCGGGCTGCCGGCGCCTGTCGTAGCAAGTCGGCAAGCAGAAATTGGATCTGGGAGTTGACTGATGGAGTGGAGCCCGGAGCATGGGCTAGCTAGTACACACAACAGTGAGTCACGAAGTCCGTCCCGAGGAGAGCTTGCATCGCGGCGCCGGCGAGGGCGAGAGCAGGGTAGTGGCGGGGATTGAGGTGGAAGAAGCTGAGATCGTGAGGCTTGCGACCTGCGGGATTGAAGAGGGAGCGGCGAAGATTGTGGGCGTGCCTGGGGTGGGCTGGGGGTGGGAGTCAGTGGCCGCTGGGCTTGCAAGCACAGGTAGATACTGCACACGGCTGCAGGCGCTGTGGCTCTGGCCCACCGCTGCTTGGGCCGAAGCTTCCTGTTTACGAGGTCTGCGTTACTGGCGCAGCAGGTGGTATCCTGTTTCAGGTAACCGGCTTGGAGAAACCACGACGGTAAAAAAACTGGCAATTTGCAATTTGCAGTCAAAAGGAGGAATTGATCCCTAAGATAATTAGGGTAAGTCGGCCTAAAACCAACAACTAAGAGAATTGACCTAACTTAGATAAATATACCTAAAATCAACAAATCAAGGAAATTGACCCCTAAAGTATTTAAAGTAAATATATCTTGAATCAATTGCAACACATGAAGAGAACTGAAAATATCTACCATAATTCTACATTTGCAGACATTAAATATATAACAAGTATACTAAATAGTGTTGGTTTTGGATGCATTGTTGGCTCTTGGTATACTTACTATCTCAAGTACAATTTGAGGGTTATGAGAAAAATTACAGAACAATAATTTATTGATAGCTATTGATTAGTGGAATGGACAAGGATGGAGAATTTGAAAGACCCCAATTTCTGAGAAAATTCAAAATGAAAATTTCGAAAAAAAAGTCCTTTATCCGTAAAGATTTTTGAAGCTACTCAAAGTCATATGAAAATCATCTTGTTTACAAGCTAAGGGACGAGCAAAAAGTTGAGATTAGTGAAGAATCCTCCTCGGTTGTGTGTGTAAGAAAATGTCTTTTTGTTCCATGGGCATTCACCTGCCTTGATGAAAATCGGCCCCTTCTCCCAGGTTCGATCTTTCTTTGCTTTCTTAGTGTCCAGATTAACTCCCTGGTCTCCTTGTTTTCTCTTCTTTTTGCACGGTAATGAAAAGCCGCAGCATTTGTTTTTGTTTTTTGAAACGAATGGAAATCCAATGCAGTAAGAGTAACAAAGTGAGGCTACAGTTCTGGCTCCCCACAAACACAAAAGAGACGGGAGCCGCTCTTGGGGATTGATCCTTAATTCTCAGCCTTTCATTACTTCACTCCGTCGCTATGGTCATTCATGGAGTTCTATATTAGTGTGGGTTTTCAGGAGGTCGACGGAGAGCTGAATTCTCTGCTGTCTGACAGACAACCTGATGCAGATGGATAAAGCTTATTTATTTTGTCCTCACTGTGGCCACCCTCGGTACACAACCTACAATGTAGCAATCTTTCGGATAAGTTATACGGAGAGTGGCCACTCATGTCAGGATTCGGACGTCAATCATATTCATTCTTCGGCACTCACTTTATTAGTACACGGGGTACTAAGCTTAGATGGAATTTAGGTTGGTAGTTAAGTTGAGGCCTGACGCCCTGACCGACCTTCTTGTCCATTTGCACCAGTTGGGAAGAACTGATGAAATCACTGATGAATGCATTCCGCAACACGTACTGTGGACGGCGGGACTCGAAGCTCCCGCCGGTAAACTCTGTTTATGATACAGTACAGAAATATCGATCTTCCGTCACAAGGGCCTGGATATTCCTACAGCTCAACCTGCCCTCTCCGTCTGCTTCGAATAACCCAAAGATTTCCAACTTTAGCGTAGTTCGCAAACCTAAAAATTGCGTGAGAACTACAGTGCCGAAGTGTAGTTGAATACAGAAAAGTGCAAATTAGATGAGACAAATGACCTCACTGGCGGGATTGATTCCATGGAGATGAACACCACCTGCATGGCGTTGACCTTCCCTCAACTCGTGAAATTTGAATCGTTGGCACTCGATGGATAGAAGGGGAGGAGGCTTTGCATTGACAATAGTTACATGTGAGGAGTTTTTTGAAGAGTTTTGAGTACAATTGTACTTGAATTCGGAGCAACATTCGTATGGAGTAGAAGTTAAAGTAGGTCTTGGAGCTCATGGCACCAAAGGTCTATATTGGTCTTTCACACCACGTCTAACCCTTGTAATATGGTGTTTCAAACTTTCCTTTTCATTAAAGGAGATTTCCTAGTTTGAATTCCCTAAGGTTCTCAGCTCATTGGAACTCACGACCGTTTGCTGTCTGGTGTGGCATAGCAACTACCACATCATTTTTTAAATATTTTTTTTTAACTTTTTTTTTCATTTTAAGAATTTTTTTTTTTCAAAAATAAAGAATTGTGACAACCTGGCATTCTTTGATTACATGAGAACTACGAGAACATAGACATGAAATGGCCCTTCCCACCCCACCCACCCCCAAAAAAACTCTTCTAATGCTACTTTTGCAGTGCTATAAGGATAGAACTTTGTGTAGTCTAATAGTCTAACTCTTTGTTTTGTATATATTTGTTTCTAGGTGACAAAATTTATTGATAGTTGTGCTACATTTCAATTAAAATCTTGTCTTCTTCTCACTTACTCTTCATCCATTTGAGGGTCTTTTCATTTACTTTACCCAACATAAAAGATTGCGGTGTTTTGAGACCGAAAACTACTTTACAATACTAGTTCCCATAATGAGGCAAAAATCTTCATCATTGTTTATGCTTTAATGAATTCAATTGTACAATCATATAGTCAACTTTTTTGACTATCTAATCCTACAATTTCTAAGTGAAAAAATCCTGCAATTGCAAGATCAAAGTACCTAAACTTCATAAAATATTTTTTTATGCCCTTCTAAATGGTGAAAGTTTGTCTATCAAAAAATTTAATAAATAGTTTATATATCTTTCAACTTATGCATTTGATTGAAGTGTTAAAAAATAGGTTGAGAAAACATGGGAAAAATTTGATCCAAAAAAAAAAATTTATCTTCAACCAAATTATGACTAAAAGTGGTACAATGCAATATGAATTAAAAATCCTAATTATAGTGAAAATTTTCTATTAAATAATAAATATTCTATGCTTTTGTTTCATCTCAAAGATTCTAAAATTTCGAATTCAAAAAATGACTAAATTCTATGTTCTTTCAGCCTTCATTATTGCCAACAAAATAAAACTCTATATAATTTTTAAACTCATTGGGTTGGAGTATAATAGAACTTAAAAAAAAATTGGGGTGTGGAGATATCAATTTATTCTAATTTTTTTTTTTAAATATTTTTTTCTCTTTTTTTTTGGAAACAAATGGACAATTCCCATTGATTAACCCCTATAGTTCCTTGACTATGTTTTCACCAAAAATGCTCCAAAACTGCCATTTCTTGTACAAGTTTTAAGTTTTAGAAAAAAATATTTGTGGACACATGTAACCGTAGGATCTTGTAGTACATTGGTTTGAAAAGATGTGGAAAAAATTTCAAAAATTTCCACCATGTAGATTTACAAGATATTAGCATTTGAAGTGATGAAAATCATTTTTTTGTCCTTGTAAAAAAGCAAGCATCTGCACTTTTCAAGGTCACATTTGTATGAAAAAATGTTCAAAATGGTGGTGCTTCTTTGGATTCATTCTTCAAGGCATGTTGGCTACATGCTGGAAAAATTTTTAATCATTTGAAATTGTACAACATGTAGGAAAAAAATGATAAGTAGAAAGATATAGAGAATGATTCAAAATACTAAATTGTTAACAATTTATTTATAGAATCAAAAAATGACAATCCCAATAGTTGGAATGTGCTAATGAACAATCACCTAATGTTTTTATTTTTTTTCCAAAAATATTGAAAATGGAGTTCAATAAAAGACTTCAAAGTTTATTTTGAAATAGAGAATCCATAATTGCCTACAAACTAAAACACCACATAACTTTTGACTCATTGATCAAAATGGAATTATTCAAAGCTTCATGTATGTGTATAAATCTCAAAAAACAATTTCAAATTTGAATTTTTGATAAAAAAAAAGATTTTTTCAGATTTGCCTGAACTACCCGAGCTGAGAAGTAAACTACATGTATTAACCCATAACTTTTGACTCATATTTTCAAATGTCCTGAAATTTAGTACACATGAAAGATATTCCTTGTCCACACTTTTCATTAAAGTTTGGGCCAAAAATATGAAAATCTCTAGTCACACACACGTACCCAAAATTTCTATGTTGCTAAAAAAAACGCAGCTTGGTCCTTTAGGGGTTAAATGGAACAGAATACAGAATATTTTTTTAATATCTTTTTTGAAAATCTGGGTAGTAAGAGCCGTAGTTACTTCCGCCGGTACCGTACATCTGTCTTTTATTTCACTGTTGATTAAAAATATAAAATATAAAATATGAAAAGGGTTCATGTTGGTACTTCCTACCACACTGCTGACACCCACACTATTTTTGGCTTTTATACTATTTCTGGCTACATCTTTTGCTGCACTTCAGATTCTCATATTCTTTTCCACTTTAGACCTACTGTACTTTCCCGCCATCTTGTGCCAGCAAGGCAGCAATGTATCTCTCACCTTTGCCGCCACATACTGTATGATGACATTAATAATTCTAATACACTCTATTTATTATCTGACTTGAATATGCTGTAAGTTGGGTTTTTTTATGAATATTTTTATGAAGAGTAAACATATCAACACCATTCAATGAGTGAAGAGAATCTTTAGTGGATGTAGGAGTTTGTAAAAATCAATACTTTGAGACAGGTTTTTTGTTTTGTTTGTTACGTTGACATTTCTTGGACCGTGTATCCCCCCAATCAAGTTTTTGGTATCGTCAAAAAGCCCTCAGCAAAGATGGATACGTGGACTTTGTTTCATGGCATTTCGACCTATGGTGTGGAAGTTATTGAATTTTGAAGTTTTTTTATGAATTGAGAAATTAGAAAATTAATTTGATTTTGGTTGTAGCAACGATACAGGGCACAGTAGTATTTCATTAAGAGTATAAAGTTATAGCATTTTGACATCAATTAATGCGAGCAACACTAAATATTGTTAATGACTACAGTCAAGTGACTTGACCACCTATTGAATGCTTTTCATTTTTATATTGTACTAAGTGGTTAGGGTTGACATTCTCTACTAAATAATTATTGAAGTTAGCAAATGTGATTCCATATGTGTCTAAAAATAGAAAAAATGGATTTTCTTCCATACAATAAAATCATATTTATATTAATATCCCCTAATTATGTATTATTGTTTGTTAACCTTTGCGAATATTTTTTTGCTAACCTTAAGCACCATGTACTCTATAATAGTCACTAATCAACCTATTGTATAAAAATATTTCTAAACTCCATTATACCTAACGCAACCTTGTTGCATGGCTATAGAGCAAGGTGAAAAATCATTCAACAAAATATTATTCGAAAAGATATTTTTCTTATGACCCCTAGAAGGCATTTTTCTATACTCACCACCAATAATATAGCCTTGTAAGTGTCTTGTCTTAATTCTTCAACGTGAAATTGGCCTCATTTACATAGTGATTACAAATTCAAATTAGTAAAAATTTAAGACCATGTTGTGCACTAGCTCAAAAATGAGCATGTCTAGATATAACTTGAGGCTTGGCATTTAGTTGTCAAAAGCTACATGTGAAGAAGTTTAAGTGGGACCTTACTAGAAATGCAAATTAGTACTACAAGGACAAATCTTCTTATAATATAGTTGTTTGTTTAACCTATTCATACTTCTATAATAGATGCAAGAAGTATGATGATCTTGTAATCAATCCCTATTTGTAATCTATCCCAAATAAGAGTGATGGTAATTTTAGATGTTCATTTATCATATTCAAATGTATTTTGCTATGTGTATTGTAGCTCAACAAGAATAATTCATTGTGCTAGATTAGAGTTGAAATTATTATAACGTATACTTCCACTTAATTACAAAATAGAAACAAATGAAACTTTAACTTAATTGATTTTAAGTTTAAGTAGTGTTGAAAATATGAAATATTAGGTTTAAACAACTATAAAATTTGAAAAAAAACATTGGGTGAAATCATCATATTTCAAATCCATTCCAATAAATTTTATTCAAAAACTATTGACACGGTTTAGAGGAATGAAATATAGAAGAATTTTTAGTTTTTAAAAACTATATTAAAAGAAGATTATAGCTATATTAGATTTAAGCGTCCAAATTCAAGATTACACTCAAAATCTACAATTTTTATTCGTAAATAAATTCGAATATATTTTATTTTATTGTAATTCATAATAAATCTTTGCAAATTATCCATAATGAAAAGACTTTGTGTCCTTTATGGGCTAATTTACACCACCCTTTGACAAAAGGTTGAAATCATTACAAGTCTTTTCTTCTTGTAGTTAAAAGATGTGCATATAAATATATCGTAATTCTAAAACAGATTCCTACAAATTGTTGCCTATCTATACAACTTCTATGCATTAAAATCTAATATTGATTTGTAATATATATATTTTGGGACTTTATAAATTTCTAATTTATTTATACATGTTCTTAGAAATATATTTCAAAATAATCTAGAATTCCATACTAACTACTAACAAGACCCTTGGAGGATCTAAGCCCCTTTGCAGCATTAGCAAAAATGTAGAAAATCATATGAGTCCAACCAATATAATACATTTTAATCCTTGTGTTTAAAAATTATGTTTTTATTAGAAGTAATATAGGGTCTACAAAAACATTTTCATAATATTTTTGGAGTATTATAGAATAATTATATTTTAGAAGCATTATTCACATGGTGCTACATAATTCATGTTGGATGCATACATATACAAGATTTACATATATGTGTCTTCCCGAGACAAGATCTAGCACAAAAATTTATAGTTCAATGATAGGAACCAAACTCAATCTATTATTCATACAATTTTTGGTATTGTTGCCTTATGTGACAAGGATTTTTGTCAAGTCATCTATTCATAAGAGAATTAGGGCCATTAAGGTGAACCAACCTAATACTACTCTCATATCAATGTCACCCTTATAACCTAAAGGATACATTTCAAAATTAAAATGTACACCACAATTATAAAGAAGCAACGGAATCTGAGTAGTTATAGTATGATTCACCTTAATGTTAATTCCTTGTACAATTATACAACAATGTACTGGAAAGAAGTAGGCAACCTTGTGCATGCCACCCCCGCAACTTGAACCGTTGATTATTTAAGAATAAAATTTAAAAAAACTCCAAATGTCGTTGATTTGATTTTACAAATACATCGTGAATGTGGTCCATTGATCCTCTTTAAATAAATCATCGATGGAGCACCGAATGCCATTGGTGCAGATGTAGATCCAGGTGCAGATCTAGATACATATACAGTTATATATATGAATAAAAATATTGATATGGGATACAAATACTATATGGTATATAGATACTATACGTGATACAAATATTGTATTGAATACAATATGGGGATTTATCCCATATCAAATGCCACCCCCACCCCTCATTTCAAAATTACAAAGTAGAAAAATGGGTGTGTGTTCCTAAGAAAAATTAAATTAATTTTTAATAATCTTCATACCCCAGGGGATTTAATAATGAAAAATTGGATTTTGAGCTCATTGTGATAGTTTTGTCACAATGATAATGAACTCAAAAAAAGTAGAGCTACCTCAAATCACAATCTACAACAAGGTGAGTAGATTGTGCATGAAAGTTCAACATGAATACAAAATAATTTATCTCTAATTTTAGACTTACATATTAACCTTAATAGTCAAGAGCTATCATTAGGCTATTTTGCCAAATTTACCAATTGATTAGATTTTCAACTAATTGGTATATTCTTCATTCTATAGTAACCTTGCAAATCATCCATCAAACACTTTTAGGCCATGGTGGTGTTACTAGGTTAATCCTTAACCACTAAAGTTATTTTAAATTCAGAGCTTTGAAATTGCTTCAAATATTCATCTGTATTTATAATTTAACAAATTCAATAACAAGATCTTTTGTTGACTTGTTCAAGTTTATCCTTCCCAAATTTTTAAGTGAATATCCCTACAAATTGCAAGTTCAATGAATCCAAATTTCAAAATGTAGTCTTTGTTATCCTTTTTAAAAGGTAAAGTTTTATCTTTCAACATTTTTAGAAATAAAAACATGCCCTATAACTTATACATTTTAATAAATATGTTGAAAAATATATTGAGAATAAATATAATAAATTTAACAAAAAAACCCTTTTATATCTATTCTTTAAAAAAAATTATAATGTTGAAGGTGGTACTAAATGAAATATTAAACTAAACCACTATAAACTCTTATAAGAAATTGAAAATTGCTAATCCTAGTAATAAAAATGTTCTAGTGAACAATCAGTATCTTTTTTTTGTATTTACTTGAGAATTTTCAAAATTGAGTGTAAAAGATGACTTTATATGTTTTTGTTACCTTCATTGCTTGCAAAATGAATCTTATTGTTAGCTCATTAACACTCAAGGGACTTTGATGACACATGCTTTGGGTTTGAAGCTTTGAATCATCATTGCCTTTTAAAAAATTAAAACTTTATTTGTGTATCTCCACTATTAATTCATTTTTATTTTTTTAATAAATAAATGAAATCATAAATAATTTACGACAAATCAATACATTATCTAATTGGTGTGCCAAATGGAAAGTGACCAATTGCAAGTACTATCTATTAACCCCAAAGGACAATTCAATACTTCATGGTAGGTCCTTATGAAGTGAATTTTAGATGGATGTTTCTAAAACTTTGACACTAGATGTAACTAAGGTAGAACCACCAATACCCGATCATTTAAGCAATTAACGACGCATAATAAGGAGTATGAGGGGATGCATATTTTCCTTTGTAGAGAATTAAGGAATACGGAGACTCCAATTTTTTGTAATTTTATTGTCAAAATTGAAATTACTATGTTTTTTAGAAGGCAAAAAGTAGGTTGAACCCATGGCCAAAGTCTAGAGTCTTGCCATTCCAATCATTCAAGAACTACATTCCGCTCACTACTTCCTACTTTCCCACTCATTAATTTGGACATGTGTCATGACCTTATTGGTTCCAACCTTGAAAAAAAGGAAAACACACATTTCAAACTTTGGTTGGAATCTAATCCAACCTTGGTTGGAAATAAGCCCAGTTTGGTATAGGTAGTTCTACCGTATACATTAACCACCTAATATATAGGAAGGAAAAAAAGTCCAATCATATGTCCCAAGTGAAAGCTTATGTTGCTCAAAAGTGTTTTGGGCAATTCAAACAATTTGGAAATCTTTGCTAAACTTGTCATCTATTTTTGAAAATTGGTGTCTATGTAACTAATATGATATTAATAGCATGAAATTGTCAACAATCAATAAACTTTAAAATTGCACTTTTAGAGGAATAAAATTTTTATTAACTAGGTTGAACAATTTTGGAAAAATGCATTTTCTTCTAATTAAATCCCTAGTTCCAAGGCATTTTTTTCTTCAAAAAACACTCAAAATTGTCATTTCTACATTGAAGAAAAAAAAAACTTTGATTATTTATTTTTTTGCATATCTAACCATAGGATCCTATACTAGACTAGTATAGGAATGCGCAAAAGAAATTTAAGCAACTTTGACTTTATAAATTACAAGATATTTGCATTCAAAGTAAATAAAAAATAAAAATTTACACCTTGCATGACTAGATTACTAGCCTTTGACTCTTCTTAACCTCTAAAGAACCAAAGTCCTTATTTGAGACAAAAAATATTTCAAATAGGCTCTTACAATTTCAATTTTGTCTTGATTTTTTGGAACTTTTTTATAACATATAAAAATACATTAGCTTTTGGAAAAATATAATTTTTGTTTCAATTGGTGCCCGAAACAAAAGTTGTGCCATTCTAAGTACAATTTTCAACTCATCAGGTAGGAAAAAAATCCACAAAAAATTGAATCAAAATTACTCTCTTTTCATATATCATATATTTGTCTACATGGATATCTTTGATTTGTTCCATTTGGTTTAGTGATGTGAAACTTGTGGAGGATCTTGTTTTCCAAGCAATCATAACATTTTCCCAAGAAAAGAAAGTATCGAATTTGTTTCTGAACTCAATTTTCACAATTTTTTCAAGAAAAAGATTACACATGATTTTGTTTTTACACTAAAACAATCTCATTCTGGAATCAATGTGTTTCAATTCCATCTTATAGATATCAATAATTTAGGTTTTCTTTGTATCTCATACCTATTCCTACTTAAAAATTTTCTTAAGAAAGAAAATTCAATGTTTCTTTTCTTTTCATTCTCAACTCTCAACTTAAGTCTTTATGATACATTTTCTTTAATTCATACTTTGTAGTGTAAAAAATTTAGGTTCAAGGTCAAATAATCTAGTCACTCAAAGGTACCAAAAATCTTGTTTTGTTTGCTTTAAATGCAAATGTCTAGCAATAAGTGTGATTAAAGTTTTTGAAATTTCTTACACACTTTTTTACACTAGTATAGTGCAAGATCCTATGGTTAAATATGCAAAAAAAAAATTTGCTCTTTGGAATAGAAATGGCAGTTTCAAGTGTTTTTTGATGGAGAAAGTTATGATCCTTTAGGAGTTAAAATTATTGTTTAGTATTATAGATTTTGAATTTATTATTTTTGATGTTAAAGAATTGAGTTAAGATTTTAAAAAATTAATTCAATTAAAAATTGATTTTCATTCTTCAATAAACTATTAAGTAGAAGCAAGTACAAGATAAAAGGAAAAAATGTATTGTGAATAGCTGTAATATAGAATTGAAACACAGTAATCCCAATGGTGAGATTGTTCTAGCAAAAAATTGAATATTATGAAACATTTTTTTAAAATTGTCAAAATTGAGTTCAAAAACAAATCCTACACATTATTTTTTCAAGAAAATGCAATGATTGCCAATAAAACAAAAAAACTCTAGAACTATTGAATCTTTAAGAAAAAAAGATGTTTTTATTTCACGTCTTTGTGGGGGGTTTTTAGTGCACAACAAACTACTTTGGGGGCTTATAGTTGCATGACTTTTGCTCTTTAGAATGAATTGAAATAAAAATTATATTCCTAGAAAGCCAAAGCATATTCCTTGATTCAATTTTTTTTCAAAAAATCATATAAAAAATTGAGGCTATATAAGCCTACCCCAAATCCTAAGAGTTCCTTGGTAGATAACACCTTAAGAAAAAGGGGTGTTTTAAGTATAGTCCTAGAAGTATAGTTTTGACTAGAAGTATGACCTTTTAAGGAGATTTTTAGTAAAACTTTATTGGAAATCTCCTTAAAAGGTCACACTTCTAGTCAAAACTATACTTCTAGGACTATACTTAAAACACCCCTTTCTCTTGTAATATAGGGATTTCTGAGGGTTAACAAGGTATAATCTTGCATTTTGTATTATTTAGGAATTTTGATTTTTTTTCCAATTATTCTAAATTTTGGGCCTAAATTTTTATTATTTGATTATTTTAAAAAACTATCCAATGTACATGAAATCATCAGGAAAAAAATTGATATATGGCAAATTATTTGATGTTTTTGTATTGCATAGTGATTAAGAGTAAAGTAGCCCCCTTATTTGCTTTTGAAATTTTGCATTAGTGTACCTAACAAGTTGTAGTCTTCAATAGTGTGGAGGCTCAATTGTGAAAAGAACAAAAATCTCACTATAAGAAGGCACAAAGTTTGTTGTCCTTATTTGCTAGAGTTGAAAAAAACTTTTTATTTTGTTTCAAGTTCAAAAAGAAGTTATGATTTTCCAATTTTTGTCAATATACTAAGAATTGACAATTCTTAAAAAAAAAAACCTCTATATTCTAGGATTCTTTCTTGAAAAAAATAGTTTATGATTGCATTTTTTCAAACTTCAAATTCATTCTCTTTCTAATATGTATGCTCCTAATTTGCAACTACAAATTAATTTTTCAGAGTTGCAATTGATTACATGTATTCTAAAAGTCATAAGAATTATAGATTTTTTGGTAAAAATTTGAAATTGTTATAAATTTTTTAATTTAAGATATAATATATTCATATCAAATTCAAAATGTGATTAACAAATCTGATTTTTTTTCCATAGATTTATATTATAGTGCAAAACATCATGGTGCAAATCAATTTATTGTGTCATTATAAAATGAGATAATCAACTCTCTATAGTTATACCTCAAATAACCAAAAAAAACATTGAATTACTGGAAATTTTTGAACTTTTGAATTATTGTGAAAAAAGTAAAATAGATAAACTTTATTTCACCAGTTGGTGTCAAATTAATTTAAGAAAGATCATTTTTATGACTCAAATTCAAATAAAGAGAGATAGTAGAATTTGCTAGATTAATCTATACAATGATAAGTGTATTTGTCATTTTTTAATGTAGGAAAGTAAAAAAATATCACAAGAAGGAAAAATTCAACAAAACTCATTGAAAATGAGTTCAACAATCCCTCTATAAACAAATAGATAAAATAATCACCATCCTAGCCTAGTCTTCTTGAAATCATATAAAAGACACAAAATGCCTATTCAAGTTTCCTAAGGTAGAAGCAACAAAACAAGTTGGGTGGTCCAAATGATGATTTATTTTGTAAGAATGTTAGTTTCCTATAGAAAAATTCACTCAAAGTTTTTGGCATATTTATTTTATACTTACACAATATTCTATGAAATTTTCAAATTTAAACGCATTGGATACCTCCTTATGCCACTTGACTCTGCTTTTACAACCACACTTGTAGTAGGGAAGGCTTTGACTTTCATTGGTTGTTCTTGAAAGCTTTAAGTGGTTTTGGGTGAATGAAGATAAGTAATGAAAGTCCAAATATAGGTAGTGTAAAATGGACAATTTGGATGAACATTGAAGACAATACATATTTGATACTCAACTTTAGATAAATTGTAGAAATCAATAATACACCTACTCACCCAATAATTTAATCATTTTTTATTGAATACCTCGAAGATACGTTGTTTATGTTGATTGTTTGAAGGTTAAATTGAAAACAAACCAAAAATGAATTAGGCTTTCAAAGCCAAATGAAATCTTAGTAGCTTTCATGTAGTCCATACTTCCCTTATTGTAGAGATGTGCATGTCTTATAAAATGCAACTCAAGAGAGTAGTTTGGTAATTACTTTGGGAAGAAAATGGTTGAACTATGATTATAGATTTTACCTATATGGTTGAATATATATATAATTTGGACACAAAGTGAAAACCTATAACTTCTTGAATTGTTTAAGCAATTTGAAAACCTTTTAGAAATCTTTTGCAAAAAGGTCATCAACTTTTGAAATTTGGCATGTATGTAACTAATAAAATATGGCATACAATTGTTCAAAAAAAATTTGGTTCTCAAATCACATTCTAAAAGGAGTCAAACTTTGTTAGCTATGTCGGGGCATTTTCTTCTAACTTCAAATCCTATTATATTGCAATTTGTGAAGTCGAAATTCTTGAAATTTTTTTACATATTCCAAATTTTTGTCTTTAACTATAAACAACTCATATCTCAAATAATTTTTTTTCCTAATTGCACAAGAAATCATCAAAAAATGACAAGTATATTGCCAATTCACTTAATGACCTTGCATTGCAAGGTGATTTAGTGTAAGCTAGACATCTCAGTTGCTTCTAAATTTTTTTATGAGTGAACCTAACATCATATACTTATAAATGGTCAAAATCCTCATTTTCATGTAGAGCAAAGATTTTATTCGAAGAGGGCCCGAAGTTTGCTGACCCTAGTAGGCAGAAATGAATTTTTTTTTTCTCACTTCCTACATTACAGTCTTTCAATCTATATGGTCAGATGGGTTGAAATTTTTTCCACACTTTGGTAAAATAATTTACTTCAATTTTGTACACTTAAAGTTTCAAAAAAAAGTTTCAATTTTCATTTTTTAATGACTAACTAAAGAAACACAGTTTTTCACAATGTCTCCTTGACAAAAAAAATTGGTCCTTTTGGAGTTAATAGAATCACAAAAACACTCCCAAACTTTATTGTGAATTGAATGTGAGCAATTTTTCCAATACGCTTTTTGCTATGAATTTAGAACATAAAATTTCAACCGTAATGAAACAAATTTAAACTACATTAGTTGTTCATTGAAGTCTTATTTGAAAGATCTTTTTTTGGACTCAGAAAGATAGTTTTGTGAACATGCTTGCACTCTTTTGATTACAAAACAATTGCATACAAAATTTTTGAAAATCCAAATAACAAAGATGCAAAGGAATGAATGCAAAAATCTTAGAAAATAAAAATGGGGATACTTTCCACAATTTCTGATCATAACACCAAAGAAAAAAACAAAACTTATAGTCATAGAACACTACCAATAAATCACAGCCATGTTACATGTTTTGTGATATTCTCAACTTGCCCTACTCTTATGCCTAAATTTCATCTAAATGATCACCTAAATTCTTGAAATAGTGCCAATTTCTTCAAATATATATTTTTCTTATCAATTCATCCTAAATGCAAATAAACTCAGCCACGAGCTAAATTATTTTATAATCGAGAATGAGTGACCAAATCCCAAATTCCTACCAACAATGCAAGAGTCCCCACTTCATATTAAATGAAACTCCACCATGTCCGTACAGATCAAAAAAGTAAACTCAATTTATGAAGAGAGAACAAAGAATATCTGCATCTTTGGGGCCTTGTCCTGAAGAGCAAATACTAATTAATCCAAAACACATGAATAGATTCTAGGCTAATGTTTTTTTATTCCCATTTCTTTAATTTTATTTTTTTTGACTTTGAGATGGTTTATTTTTGGTCATTCATGTGCCGCTCAGAAGTGCTAAATTGGAATGTCCTATTTATGCAAAAAATAATCCAGTTTTCAGAATTTTACTGTGGGTAGGGAATTCTTAGTTTTAATTTTTTTTTTTGAAATGGAATCTTTTGAGTAGAATCTCTTAAATTTCAGGGGCAGTTTTTATTTACTTTTATTTATTTGGGGTAAACTGATAGCCTGGCTGGATTGTCAGATGTTTTTATTTGGGGATCATTCCGTGTTTTTTTTAAGACTGCCCCGTTTCCAATGCCCGCACATGACGCATGATTCTCTCGGGCCTATTGTAGGGCAGGGGGGATGTCCGTCGCCTTATTACTATCCAGCTAACTAAAGTTGTTTTTTTCACTTTTACTTTTTCACTGTATACAGTATTCGTATGCTAGACATTCTACTTGATGTATTCATACCCTTCATTGTATGACAACTTCGATTATGTAACAGTTTTATGTAATATTTTTTTACAAAATTCAGAAAAAAATGGTAAGGAAATCAAGGACTAAAGATGCTCGATAAATGACTCTAATTAAAGTATAGAAAGAAAAAAAATGCACCCATTCATTCAAGAATTTGATAGCTTTTGGCCATTGTGTCAGTAATAGTGGCTTGAATGTGTCTTTCCAAGGTGTAGGGTTAAAGGTAAGAGACCATGTTTTCACCAAAAACACTCTGAAACTACCATTTCTAATACTAGCATCAAATTTTAGATGAAAAACATTTTTGGACACATATAACCATAGGATCTTGTAGTAAGCTAGTTTCAAAAGATGCGGGAAAATTTTCAGAATTTTACACCATGTAGATTGCAAGATATTAGCATTTGAATTGACAAAAATCAATTTTTTGGCCTTGTGAAAATACGGGCAGCTGCACTTCACAAGGTCACATTTGTATGAAAAAATGTCCAAAATGGTGGTTACTCTTTGGATTCATTCTTCGAGTCAAGTTGGCTACATTCTTGAAAATTTTGAGATCATTTGGATTTGTATAACATACAAGAAAAAACTAGGAAGTAGAGAATCATTCAAACACTAAATTGTCAAGAATTTAATTATAAAATTGAAAAATTCAAATCCCAACGGTTGTAATGTAGTAATAAACAATCTACATCATATGTTTTTATTTTTTTCAAAAAATATTAAAAATTGAGTTAAGTAAAGGACTCCAAAGTTTATTTTCAAGCAAGGAATCCATAACTACTCACAAACTAGAGCACCTCATAACTTTCATCTTGTAAATCAAAATGGAATGATTCATAGCTTTCCACAGATATATAAATCTAGAAAATCAATTTCAAATTTTTATTTTTGTACAAAGTGATTTTTTAATAAATTTTTGGGCTGCCCGTCGAGTATTGAAAATTACATATCATGCAATAAATTTTGAACCATGTAGTTAAAAGTTATGAAGATTGTTGGGCCTTGAAAGCTAGTCTTCGGGCACATGTTGTATGAAAATTTCAGCAAAAAGAAGTAAAAACTCCATTCGTAGTGAGCTGCCCAAAATCACTATGTTGCCAAAAAAACGTAGTTTTGACCTTTAGGGGGTAACTCCTAGAACACTAAGGCACGTTTTTGACACAAATTGTGAAAAATTGTGAAAAATTGCCACTTTTCAGGGCAGTGACAAGAAAATGAAAAAAAAAAAAGTTTTTTCACAATTGAACCATACAAATTTGCACCAAACCATTGTGCAAATGTGCTAGAAATACTTCATGAACTTTGTCTACATAGATTGAAAGATTACAATGTTTGAAGTTAGGAGAAAAAATGTTTTTTTCCTAATGTTACATGACAAGGCCAACATGCTTAAACTCCTCCTAAAGTAAGATTTTGACATTATACGTGGATGTTTTTTTTCTTACATTTGCATCTTGTATCATGTAAGTTACATACCTACCAAATTTTAGAAACACTAGAGGAGTATTGCCTATACTTCCCAAAACTACTCGGGCTGACCAAAAAGTCGAGGGCAAGATAATTTTTGATTTGAACATTCGATCAAAAAAAGAATTATATTCCTACTAAGGAGGTACATATTCATGCCTTGTGTCAAAATTTGAAGAATATTTGTTAAAAAATGACTTTCTACACATCTATACAAGATCACTTACATATGTTCAAGTGTCATTTGGTCCTTTAAATAGCAGTTAAAAAAACCCATAAGACTATGAGGCACAATTATGGGGCTCAAGATAGACAATTGGCTTTATAAATCTTAGAGGAAGTCACCATAGACACAAACTCAATAATCCTAGTCTTCAAAACTTGTTAAATTCTACATGTCAAGCATTCCCCTCTCTATTGAATTTTTATTATAGTATTTTGCTACAATTTCATACTTTGCCTTTGAGTTGTGAAAAATCTTTCCAAAATTTGCTAAAGAATTGTCATTTTATCATATGTACCCCTCTATCAATTATCAATAGAAAAGAGGTCTTGGAGATTAGTCTAATCTATAATATGAGAGTTTGGTGCCAAAGGCCTTTATGGGCATTGGCTTGGAGGCCATATGGGCCTTTGATACCAAGTCCTGATAGTGTAGCTTGGTGCTTCAAAACTCTTTATCTACTTACTAGCAAACTTTCCAAACTTTGTATAGATTTGAAGAAGGCCAATACATTTTTTAATAATATGGATTCAATGAAGAAGAAAAAATTGGGACAAGATTGTAAGCATTTTCTTGGATTATAGCACCTTTTTCAATATCTTCTTCACCGTCCCTTTTGCTATTATTTTGTGCAACTTAAACTTTTAATCTTATGAATGTGAAAGCTTAGTCTTTCTCCATAAAGAAACATGTTTCAAAAGTAGATTTTGAAATCTACTCTAGCATTTTGTTATAATGCCACTATTTACATTACAATTGAAATGTTTTCTTATCCTATCATAAGAAACTCAATGCTAAAAATTACTGTATTCATGTCTTATTTTCATTACAATACATTGATTGTTGAGTTTGAGCTTTAAATATAATTTTAAGGAAATTTAGAATGAATATGAGTGACATCAAACTTTAGGATTTAGGAGCTTGCAAACTGACTTTGTATACGCTAATTACCAATTTCTATTAATTTTAGTAGAAATGTATTTATACTAAAATACATGATTCTATCTTTCAATACTATCAAAAAATTTCATAGAGGACTCTTCACAATTTGGACACTCAAAAGCTTAATACACTCAAAGATTTTTGGAAAAACTTCATGAGATAAAAATTGCCAATTTAACCTCAAAGACTAGGAAAGTTAAGCACTAAAGTCTCAAAGTCCTTGGAAAGGACTCTTAGTAGGATTTTGGATAGGCTTGTGTAACCTCAAATTTTGACATGATTTTTTGAAACTTTTTTTGGAGTAAGGAAATCATTTTAGCTTTCTAAGAATATCATTTTGAAAAATTTCAATCAATGTTTGGGAGCAAATTTTATATGTTATCCTAAGTTCTAAAAGTAATTTGAGGGATATCACCAAAAAAATTACAAAAAAATTTTAACTTTTAATTTTTTTCACAAAGGTTATATTTTTGTCTACATATGAAGCTTTGATTCATTCTATTTATACCAATGATGAGAATGTTATTGGCAATCTTGTTTTGGAGGCAATTAGTAGGTATTTTCTTGAAAAAATAACTTATAGAATTTTTTTTGGAATGAAATTTTCACAATTTTTCCAAAAAATTTGTTAGACATGGTTAAATTTTTTTTGCTAGAATAATCTCACTATTAGAATTATTGTTGTGTTTCAATTCTATTTTAGAGCTATTAACAATTTAGTTTTTCTTTCAGTCTTGTACACATTTCTACTTAACAATTTTTTTAAAGATGAAAATCAAGTGTGATTTTTCTAATTTTTTTTCCCTAACTTTCAATTCAATTCTTCAACAAAAAAAATTAGAAAATGAAAATTCAATAGTGCAAAAATTTTAAGCTAAAAAGATTCAAAGCCAAAACAAAAAGCAAGATACAAATATCTTTCAATCTACATAGTCAAAGTTTTGAAATTTCTTCCACACATTTTTATACAAGTCTTGTGCAAGATTGTATGGTTTAATATGGAAAAAGAAAACAATTTTTAAACTTTTTTACTTATTGCAATAAAAATGACAACTTTGAGTGTTTTTTGACGAAGAAAAGGCCTTAAGACTTTAAGGGAGGTAATAGCATATTAGCATAGAATCTATGAGCTCAAGAGCCTAAGAATCTATATATTATAAACATTGCTTATGATTATAGGTGTCTATTTTAGAGGTACCTATGTTATAGACTCTTCTTTTGTTACAATTTTACAATGTACGTGTATTATAGGTACATATGTTATAAACCCCCATCAAATTGTTGTAAATACATACATACAACTAGATGCAAAGCTTATAGACTCATATCTATTGACTCACATGGTTTGAATAATCAGGACTTTAGGGATTAAATAACATTGATGAGATATAAAATACGGGATTAAAGACTTTTATGAACTTTGTATGATACAAGAAGACAATAAGCATCAAGAATAACAACTATTCAAATAATCTAATATTGAAGATTCATTAATAAAAAATCTGAATATAATGCATTTGAAAAAAAATTATGATTGGTAAAAATATCAGCTAAAATTCATGATTTTTGATGTTTTTCATTTCAACCTACGGCAATAAAATTTATATGTAATTGTTATCATTCAAATTAAATTATCTTGAAATGGAATTTATAGCCTTCAAATTTTTATTATCAATTTTTTTTTCAAGAAATGATAGAGTCAAGCTTACAAATTTTACTCTGGATATAGTGTACAATTTTTATTTAAACTCATCACTGATTCATCTTTAAAATTATACTTTATATATAGCACATCTCTATGTTTTTTAAAATTTATAGAATTCTTAAAGGGATAAAAATAAAGCACACAATATTAGAAAATTCTATATTCTTATATTAATTCCTTGTGATGGTACTTTATAAGTTTTTTTTTGATGAAATGTATCATTTAAAATATATTTGTATTTCTTTTGTCAATTAAATATGCTTTTGTGATTATACTTCTTAGTTTTTGATAAACCTTTGTAAATGGGACTTTGTAATGGGACACATTATCATTTTTTTTCATAGTATCAAGTACTGTACTTTACTAGCAACTTCGGCACTCAAGTGCCTAATTTCATTGAAGTACAAAAGAAAGGTTAGCCAAGACTGAAATTTAATTTATTTAAGCTCTTTACGCAAAAATTCAAAATTGAACAAAGTATG
Organism: Pseudoscleropodium purum; assembly: GCA_963969395.1. NCBI lineage: Eukaryota > Viridiplantae > Streptophyta > Bryopsida > Hypnales > Brachytheciaceae > Pseudoscleropodium > Pseudoscleropodium purum. The sequence goes on along the minus strand of OZ017804.1, from coordinate 11,474,199 downwards.
GGTATCTAGCAAGGTTTAGATACTTTATTTATCGGTTTTCAAGAGGACAATAGGTTGTTTGTTCACAGAATATATAGAATATTAAGATATAATTGTCACAAATGGTTAGCATATATCCCCAGAGAAGGCATTATAGAAAAATTTAGGCCTTAGTTGGACTATTTGACTACATGTATTTGTGCAAATATTGAAAATATTGGCAAAAACTATCTCACTACAAAATTGTTTGCAAAAGTCAAATTATGTGCCCTATTGGATTTTGTATTAAAATTTTATTATATATATATTGTTGCTTTGCTCATTTGTTGAAAGTCAAACATCCCTCCACAAAGTTGAGACTTTCAATAATGGACATCATGATTCCTCCTCTATGAATTGCAATTTCCAAAGATTAACCCCTAAAAGACTAAACAATGTTTTTTTTGAAACATAGCAATTTGGGGCAGCTTACCACAAATGAATATTTTATTTTTTTCCTTTGGATTTTCACACATGTGGTTGAGTAGCTTTAATCCTTAAATGAAGCTAAGGCCAAGAAGTGATTGATGGATGACATGACTATTTACTATAGAAAGAAAGAATGCACCCATTGGTTCAATAATGGGAGCAATTTTGGTGACTACCTTGGTCATGGAAGCCATGTCCTATAAGAATTAAGGTGCATAAATTTTTATAAATTTTAACTACATGGTTAAAAAATTGTTGTATGATATTTGATTTTTATTGCTCAACAAGCGCTCGGGAGCTTAAAAAAATCACTTTTCTAAGAAATAAAAATTTGAAATTGGTTTCCTAGATTTATATATAGTCCATTTTGATTAATAAGATGAAAGTTATAAGGAATTTTACTGTTTTAGTTTGCAAGTAGTTACAAAATCTCTTTTCCAAAATAAACTTTGAATTCCTTTATTTACCTCAATTTTCAATATTTTTGAAAAAAATTAAAAGCATTGAATGTAGGTTGCTTATTACAACATTACAACCATTGGAATTGAAAATTTTTCAAATCCATAACTAAATTCTAACAATTTAGTATTATAAATCATTTTCTAGCTTTTTCTACTTACTATTTTTTTTAAGCATGAATATGAAATTTTTTTTTGTTGAAATTTTATATATATATTTTGAACTTATTTCTTCAATATATTGTAGAAAGTAATAAGCTATACAATCTACATAGTTTTTGTAAAATTTTTTTTTGAAAGATGAAATCTAACCATATGGAAAGAATTGAAAATACTTCTTTTTGAAATCTAAGTGACATGATTTAGCAATTGGTAATGTTTCTTATTCTAAAATTTAATGAGGAAATACTCTAACAAGTTAACTAAAAGATTCTACAATTGATTTTATTGATGAATAAATATAAATGAAAATTTTAGCCTTGCTTTGGGTTTGAGTACTTTGAAGCAATTTTGAACCTAAAATCACTAAACTCATTTAGGAGATGAGCAAGACAAGGAGGTAATTTCTTTAAAAATTAGGCAAAAATTATTAGTATTATTTTCTATCAAAACTACTAGTAAGATACAATGTGTAATCATTGGTGTCACTTTTTAGTGCATTTGCTAAATGTCTGTAGAATAATAAGGAGAGAGTAGTAATTTCAAAATGGCAAGTTTAAGTTTTGAGGCAAATATATCACTTTCTTCAGCTCACTTGAAGATAATAATCTGTAACCTTTTGTATTATATTATTACCTTGTGTATTGAATTTGAAAAAGTATTTCATTTCAAAGAATTCAAGATGAAATAGAAAAAATGAACCAAAATTTAAAAAAATTTAAAAAAAATAACACAAATAAATACTAGCATTCATATGTAATGTGGCATGTTTGTTTCTTAAATTTGCATACATTTTTATATAAATGTATTAAATTATTCAAAGAATAATTGCAAAATTTATTTTTTTTGTAATTTTGAGATATCAAAAGAAGGCAATTTAAAAATTTGTAAAACAAATATATGTTGTAATCCTAAAGTATTAAAGATCTCACTTTTTTTTTTTTTTAAAACTTGGGCATGTTTATTGACATTATAATTCAAATTTTGTGTAAATTTTTTTGGATGAATCAAGTTACTTAATCATTCTAATCTACTTGTGGAATTTTATTTCATTTCATTCCAATAAATATTGCAAAAGTTATAAGTTATTTTTTGATTTCAAAGTTATAATGGGTAACTAAAAGTATATTCTAAAATTAATTAATTAATTATATTTGATCATTTAGATTGATACCTACTCAAAAACATTTGAACCATGCAATTCCTAATAATGAAATGAAAATTATGAAGAATTTTATTGTATAGGCAAAAATGGTAGACAAAAACATATCAAATTGTCTTTTGTACTCAATTTTGAAAATTTTCAAATAAATGAAAAAAATAAAGAATATATCAATTGCTTATAAGAAGACTCATTATTGAGGTTTACAATTCTCAAATTCTTACTAAAGTTATTAGTAATTTAGGATTTTCTTTCATTAAATAATGATTTTCACCTTATGAAAGATGAATATGAAAAAAACATGGGGTAAAGTTTTTTCCTAGATGTTTTATCCATTTTCCAAATATATTGACAAATACAAAAAAATATAGGACAAATTAATGTGTTTTATTCTTAAAATTTTGAAATGCAAGACTTCACCTTTTAGAAAGGCCTATAAAAAACTACTTTTTGAAATTTACTCAAATTGAACTTGTATGATGAGTGAGATTTCCAATCTAAAATTTTCAAAAGATGTACTTTGGATAAGTTAACAAATTGATCCTACAACTACAGTTGTTAAAAATTAAATATAGATGAAGTTATTAGCTTTGTTTTAGATATGAGTATTTGGAAGTAGCTTTGGACCTCAAAACATTGCAATCTTTTAGGGTTGTTTATAAAAAATTTAGGAACTTTCCTGAAATTACTTTCAAACATATTATTACGTGAAGTTGAGATTGTATTAGTATAGATGTTAAATTTGTTTATTGAAACTTGAACGAAAATGAGTTCACATATTTCTAGGCAATAATCTATCATCGATATTCCCTATATCCTTAGAATCTCAATTTTTCAACAAAATTTCTATAAACCTTTCAAATTCTAGAAGAGTCAATGATTCCAAACATGTAATTTAGAATAATATAAAATTAGATGAGATTTATAACTTTGTATGAATTAGATGGATGTTAATTATCGTGCACTCCATCGATTGGTAAAAGAATCAATAACTGTAAGTTTGAAAGACCTCCAAATATCATAATATACACCAATAATATGCCAACATAATATACAAATATACCTCAACATATGATAATATATGACAACATATTGTCACAATATATGCAATTGATTTGGCATTTTTCTGATTTGGAGATCATGAAATTGAAAATTTGTAGGATTGTTTCATTCCTAGGGTTGACCTTAATATTATGAACAATATGTGAATTCATGCAAGAGGAGTGTAAATCCTACGTTTGAACTGAATATAATTTGTATTTTTGGACTGTAAAATTCAATAAAAAATGAAGAAAAAAATTGTATGTATGTTTGCAATGTGATATGTCCTTGGGGAAGTTAAATTGCTCTCATCTCTATATAATTGTGAATATGAAGAAGTGAATGAGAATTGTTCAAATATTACAAACATGTTCTTTGAAAGACACAAACTCCATTGCAAAGTGCATTGTACCAAAGAATGTACCATCTTAGCACTAAGTATACTTATACTTTCTATGATTAAATTTGATATAGAGTTTAATATTTTTCACTTAAACAACAATGTTTTGTCATGGGCTAGGAAGAATTCACCTCTTCAATTATCCCTTCATTATTTTATTGTTGCTAGTAAAATTTAAAAGATTCAAATTTATATCCACAATCAACTATAAATTAGTTAGAATATGTTGAGTAATACAAAATTAACAACTATAAGTAAGGGCACAAATTTTTGAATTTATTTGTAGTTAGAACAATGATTAGTTAGTTAAAAGAAATTAAACAATACAAAATTAACCACTATATAAGAGGATGCAAATTTTTGTGATTATCTATGGTTGGGATAATACAAGGATAAGTCGTTCTTGAACTTTGAAAAAAAATACTAAAAAACACGTTTAAGAAATATGTGTCAAGGATTTGAGTGCATACTCAAAAAGGCCTAGGCCATTTAGGAATATAGTCTATCACTTGAAGGTAGTCAACTAAAACAAGTCCAATTTAGGACTTCTATTTCACTCGATATTTCAATCTTGAAAATTAGTATCAAGATGATTACCCATTTCAACAAATTGGACCTTGTACAACATGGAAAAATCAAGGGATAAATTTTTCTATGTCCACAAATACATTTGATAAGGATTTTGTATTTTTGGACACATGAATTATAAAAACAACTTTCCATAAATTGTAAGGGGAAAGATTCTATTTGCCCTCATACTGTGATATAGGACATGATATTTTCAACCAATACATGCTTTGAAATATGTTAGCAATTTATCATTGAAATAGAGCACTACAAGTTGCAATCCAAATTTGACAACAAACCACTAATTGCCACAAAAGCCATTAGTTTCTCCATCCTAGTTGCTCAGAAATAGAGCACCATTTCCAATCAAAAACAGACCACCCTATGCTAAAAAAATGGGATGTTGATAAAAAAAATGGGTCATCTCCTTTAGATACATAATCCAACCCATATACATTAAAATTTAGAAATGATTTAAGAATTTAAGTGAGTGTATATTCATATGATATATAAAAAGTGTACAATAAAGAATGTTTCAAATTCTTTTTCAAATTGCCAATGAAATTCAACAACACTTATGATTACAATTTAATACTGGAAACTACTCTATATGTCTTAGGGGCCCCTTTACATGCCCCTCATGAGATTCTCTCATGATCCACTAGTCTCCTCTTAGTCTCCACCAATGGAATTATCCACCAATATCAGTAGACAATGGAGCTCCTCCTTTTTTTTGGCCCACTCCGGTAGACAATCAGTGTAGACAATTTTGTCATCTTCTTTGTTTTAGGGTCAAGTTTGCCCACCAGGCGAGCATGTAAGGAGACTAAGTGCCAAGTTGTAGATCATTCAACCTACAGTAAGAGTCGTGCCTGTATTTCCTGAGCAATGCCCGAGTTGATCAAAATTCTGAAGAGAACATCAGAATTTTAAATTTACGTTAATGAAGTAAACAGACAGGTGTCGAAATTGGCTATCGTGGAGAAAGCTGTGTTTACAGCTGTGTCCTAATGGGAAACTACCCTACAAAGTTCGAATCCTACCCTTAATAAATGTGCGAAAGCTGCAATTGACACTGGTAATTACCCAGTGGAGGCTAAATTGAAGTACAGAATGAACCCCTCATCAGGAACCGAGTCCCGTCAGCCCTGCAGCTATGATGCTTCTTTGCAACTCTCGACCTGTAAAGTGGTCCTTCGGGGACCACCACCTCTCCAAATTTCAGAAAACTCCAAATAGAGACAATTGATAGGCATGCCTCAAATCAAGGAGTAAGGTCGGTGCCTTCACACTTCAAGGTCGAAGTGCACCCAGATCTCTCCTTATAGTAACCCTACTACAGATGACTGACCTCCACCTTCACGTAACAAAACGATTTACATTCTCGAACTCGAGAATTCACTGACTGGGCTCTCCAATCAATCCTTGAAGCATTGCCCTGCTCCTTTTGCTTGAAGCTGACAATCTCAATGCGCGTTGCTGGAGTACAACTGCGGAGTCAAAGAGCCTCATTGACGGTCAGTTGTTCCCGCCTCCTCAAAGGCATTCAGGGTCAGACGCAATGGCGATACTGAAACCCAGCCCTTACATTTGCTTGAAAGAGAATTCCTACTCCTTACAAGCATTCTAGAATTGGTAATAATATACAAAACTTCAAAGACCTGCATGTCAAGGAACTGAAGTTGACCTAACTAAGTCTGCAGCACTTGGCAGTTTCCGATTCGATCCAAGCACGAAAAAGGTTTCCTACATCGCCGACTACATCAAGGGTCTCATATCAAACAGTGTAAATGCTTGACACATGATAAAAAGACTAATCCGCAAGGCACCACTGGCTTGAAGATATGTACAACGATAACTTATCAGGAAACGACTTTTCCTTCCATGTGGAGCAGTCTGCTTTGGAAGGTGCGTCAAACAGAAAATCAAAAGATAATAGACTTTGCTGTACAAAAGGAAGCAACAGAAAGTTGCTGGTGACAATGGAAAAACACATGGAAAGTGCTTGGTATGGAAAAACATGAGAAGTCACGGAGGCTCCCATCTCAACTGCGCCTCCATCCCTTGCGCTTCACTTGGGCAGACAGTCGGTCAGGGTTGGTGATGGATCTCCAAGGTTCCTGCCGCTATATCACATGGCTTTCCACCTCTGGAAACTGAAGTGAGAGAGGATTCAAAATAACTCGAAGTTTCTCCATTCGTTCTCACAACAACAAGAAGTGTTTTAGTCTTTGCAAATCCAGCAGAACAGGCAATTAGAAGTTCGCTTCCTCAGGATCACCAGAGTTCACTTCCCATTGACTGGTTATAGGGTCCCATCTTGGATCACCCGACTCTCCACCCTCCATCTCTTTCCGCCTTTTCTTCGCCTGGCCGTGTCTTGATCTTCTTGGCGCTTCATCCTCGCTTTCACTTTCCTCTTCGTCTACATAGCTTGTAGAGCCGCCAACATCAGCCAACTGTTGTCTTTGGCCTGCATCAGGATTGCAATGATTAGTGTGATTAATTAAAGACAATAACCAATAGAAGTGGTCAATCAGCTCAAAAAACCCCACCTCACTCCGGAAATTTGAAGAAAAGATTCATCTAATTTCTGTAGACCAAATTAACTGTAAGGAAAAGGATGATAAACAACCTCAAGGAGCGACGACGTATACACGGCACAGATTCTACAGACTCCTCTCGTAGTGCTTAAGGGGAACAACGGTACACTCACCTGTATCAGCCTGTGAGTTTTCTTCATTAGCAGATGCAGAGGGATTTGACCGACCTTTATTGGTCCCTGATCCCGACTTGCCTCCCGATCCACCCCGTCTCCTTTTCGGCTGCTCTCCAGGACCACGAGTCCCTCTTCCAGGAAAGGGAGGGCGGAAAGGCATGTTCATTGCCCGTGGAGGTCCACGGCCCCCCATAGGACCAGGACCTGGGCCACCCGGACCATTCAAGAAGGGGGGACGACCCTCTGGACCCATCATTGGTCCTCCCCCCATCATACCATGAGGAGGTCCCATCATGCCCGGTCCATTTGGTCCCATCATGTGAGGAGGTGGTCTACCTGGGAAACCCATGGGTCCAGGGCCATCCATGTGACCAAAGTTCGGGAAGTCAGGACCTGCAAAATAAGTAATCGTAAGCATACAAAATAATCAATGAGAACTTAGATATTCGCAAACACGAAGAGACTGAAGAGAACTCACAATAGCGACTGCACATGAAAATCTAAACTCCCATCAATTGAGTCCAGACGCAGGGACTCTTTCTAATTGGAGAGTTGTCAAGAATATTGTTCCAAGTATGTCACTAAACCCGGCCAGCAGATAGCTCATGACCTGGCTCAATAACCCAAAGAAAAGAAAAACCACAATTCTTTTCAATAAAGATACTTGATTCGATGTAACTAAGCTAAAATCTTAAGTTCTTCTGAATAAAGATCAGTGGTATATTGAAGGCCACGCAGGGTCGAATTTGATTTCAGTTATTTTCAGGATATAAGAGACCTTTACATGATCGAACTAAGGGAACACTGACCTGCAAAATTAGGCCCCGGTCCTCCAGGATGCCCAAATGGGAAACCTCGACCAGGTCCTGGAGGACCACCAAAAGGATCACCAGGACCCATGAATCCATCTCCAGGTCCCATGAAACCAGCCCCAGGTCCCATAAATCCTTCTCCTGGACCCATGAAACCATCTCCAGGGCCCATGAAGCCTTCTCCAGGACCCATTCCAAATCTATCAAAACCCATCCCAAAACCCTCGCCTCCCAATTCTGGATGGAAAGGCAGACCTCTTCCTCCAGGACCATTCATCATCCCCCTTCCACCCCTACCCATCCCATCAAATCCAGGGCCTTGAGGACCCCACACTCCCCGCCCTCGTCCCATTCCAGGTCCTCGCCCACGACCACCAGGACCTACAATGGCTGGAGACGTAGATTGACTATTCGAATCATCATCTTCGCTGTCGTCATCCTCAAGGTCGTCGTCCTCATTATCCTCGAAAGGTATAATACCTGTTTCTTGCTCAGGCTCCTGAGCCCCCCTTGCTCTCTCATCTTCTCGCTTCTCCGCTGACTCCTTTGCAAGTATCTGCATTCTCACATGCTACTATTAGCACCACTTTCAATCAGAAATACTAATCAATGCAAACGCTTACTTATAGAGAACCGCAAACGAAACAGCTTCGATGTCAAATAAGAGCAGAGAGAAAGATAGGTCGAATTTCCGTCGAGCAAAAACTCAATTTTTATAACATAATACTACTCATCAATAACATACTAATGTTCCTATAACGCATGTAAGTATCCAGTAGATAACGTTAAGTCCTACCATGAGCTCACTGTCGGGTTCCTGATACAACAAATGCACCAACTGCTCTCCAATGCTTGGTTCCAGCTCTTGACAATCTCTACTGATCTGAAACCACACATAGCACATAAGAGAGATTTAGCATACACAAGTGCAAATGCAAAGTAGAGCATGGAATTTAAGTTCTTAATTATACATGCCAATACTGCACAAAAAACGAAGTTCGATGTACCTTAACAGGTAGATTCTCATTGTAAGAATTTCGCAAGTGCCGAGTCTTGTTGAACGAAAGCTCACACAGCTGCAGAACCCAGACATAGATAGTAAATAATTATTCCACTGATAATCTCCACAGCACCCAGTCTCCACCGTAATACAAATAGTACTGCCTGAAGAACCAGTATATACAGGATTTGTGGAAAATGAACTTGAAGAAGTATACCTTAGAACCCAAAAAAACATTGCAAGAATGAGTTTCTGCTCTTCAAAAACAATAGCAAAAGCAGCTACCAGAGCATGCTTTTCATCAACAAAGAATGCTCCTAAGATATCAAACAAAACCCAAACTACAAAACCAACCTTGAGCCACTTTAAGTGAAAGTTGCGACCATAGTGGGCAGTGCCGTGGGCGTACTTCCACACCCCTCCACCTACGACGCCTCCTATCTTGGACATCATACGGGCACAACCCTGTAGTGTAACAGAGGAAACAATATTAGTGATGAATTACAATACATCTCATCCATCAAGGTAAGAGTTTAGAATTTTTTTGCGTGGCAAATAAGGGAGGATTATGCCTACACTCAATTGATTAATTTAGGTCTTCACAGCACTTGACGATTACTATACACGCGATTTTCCATGAACGAAGAACCACTCAAAAGTCATTTTGACACAAGGCCGCTCTTGAAAAGACAATCTCACCTGAAAATGTCGAGTTTCGTTAACTGAAAACACCAGTACAACATGATCACATAAATCAAAAGCTTCGTTAAGTTTGGCCTCGTTATTACGATGTGTAGCCCAGAGTCCCCGCTCCACTGATAGTTCCAGGTTTTCTTTATTACTACTCTTTACGATAAAGTATCTGCAAAATTTGAAGAGAACACTTTTCAGTTTTTGATCAAATAGGTGTCCTTCCTCATGAAAATCAAAATCAAAAGGTGATTCAGAAAGGGGAAATAGGATAATTGATGATAAAAACGAAAAGCTACTACGTATAAAAGTCATGAAAATGTGAGGACGTAGCAAAGACACATCTGTAGTTAGGAGTCGTGGTGAATTATTACGAAACTTGCAAAGACGATGAACGATACTGACCTAGTTTGAAAATGGAAGAAAGAAGACAGAAAAGGAAGCTGCAAGAAATGACAACTCAGAGTCAAAAGGCTATAAGAGCAAGACCTTCAAGAATTTGCAAACCCGAGGGAAAGGCGAGTGGCCGTAATGCAGCTCACCTACAAAACCCGTGTGGTATTGGTGCGGCGTTGGATGGAAAGGGAGCAGGGGTTACAGGACCGTTTGCCATCGCCTGCGCTGGAGGTAACTGAGGTGCCACTTGCTGTGCAGGAGGTCGAGCGGAACGAGGTGGTTGTACATCCTCAGCAGCAGTGACCCGGCTTCCCGTTTGACCACCCTCAACATTTCGAGCAGAAGGATGCTTGCCATGATGCGTTGTGGTTCCATTCGTATTCGGGGCATAGACTCGGTGCTGAATCTTTTGTAGGTTTTGCTCGACGGATGGTGGCGGGCCGGGCAATTTTTGGTGACGATATCGGCAGTCAGGTCCATTGGGGCAAAACCCTAACTTATACCTATTACACGCAATCGAACAACAATGAATGAAATGCACATCCACTTTACGCCTCTTTCAATTCAATAGTCCGCAACAGGAGATCACAATCACTTCCGAACTCTCCAACATGACATAGACAGGACGAAGACTACATTTTGAATTTCACAACGCTTCAATTTCTCCACACACAAGGACTACACTATGATGAGTAAAGTTTCCAAAACACGTGTTAAAACAAAACAACAAACTATACTCACTTGCATATACCCGTGACGGGAAACTCGTGATAACAACCCTAATTACAAATTTCCTCCACGAGTGTACTCTCATGCCACGAACAAATAACCCTCACCACTCAACAAAATCCTAAGAGAGAAGGCACACACGTAAACACACAATCTCTGACCGAAACACGACAATAAAAGGCTAGTTTGAACCTGAGGAAGGACTTACATGTTACACTCTTTAATGTCTTCATTGGTGTGCTTGTAAATGCAATCCGGTTCCCGACACTCTCCAAACTTAGCAAAGAACCGACACACAGGCATCCGTGCCTTATCAAATTGGTGCAAGAACCCGCAAGCATCGCCCTTCATGCACAAACCTCGCAACCAATGCCGGCACACGGTTTGCCTGTAATTCTTCCGCGCTTGCTGGTTTTTCGGCGCAGCAAGCGATGACGGAGGTTGCACATTATTACTATTCACCGTCGCGGGCTGAGCAGCGCCCCCGCCGACCCCCTGCGGAGGTCCTCCCGCGGCCACAGCCGCCTCCAAGCCTCCCTCAAAATCAAAACTCAGACCTCCGTCGGCGTCCTCCATGATACCACTATCAATCAACCAGACATTCGCAATCAATCACACTCCTAACCACTAATGGCCGGGGAAGTTGGCTGCAAGTGTTGCCGAGGGTTAGCAGAGGAAAGCGCTACAGCCTTCGATGAAGAGAAGCTCGTTTTAAATGCAAAACTTGCGCTTCGTAAGTAGAAAATCCGAAGCTGCCCAACCTGATTACCAAGACTACGAAAACTGGCTGTGAAAGCGGAGAGAAGTTGGCTGTAAGTTGGTTGCCGAGGGTTAACAGAACAAATCAATAGGATTTTTGTTGAAGAAAAGCTCGTTCGAATGCGAAACTTGCACTCCGGAAGAATATAAAGGAAAGGCGGCACAAGGTGATGGCCGAGACTGCGAAGAAACTTACAAAAACATGAACACAGTGGAGTGCAAATTTCGTGAGCGGGGTCGCACAGATTGGCGCCCACGGCTGCTGCAACGCAGAAACAGACTGGACCGAAGCAGTCGGAGCAGCGTCGTCTTCTGGGTCTCGTTGGATGAATGAAATTTGGAATTTATCATTCGTTCATGTTTCACGTGGCCTTCGCAGAGGGGTTCTTGTGAATGTCTTCAACAGTACGGTATGTGTCCAGACTGGATAATTAAAAACCCATGAAGTACACAACAAATTTAATCATGAAGAAATTTGGGCACCTTAGTTTTCATAAATTATATGTAATTTACTCAATCCCAAATGAAATTGAACTAAAGATATTAAGATCAATTTTTTAAAATCGTAATTAATTGAAGTCTATGACTTTTAAAATATTTGCACTTCATCCCTTAGGAAATTTTGGAGCATTTAGGGATTAATGCAACCTTTTTTTATACAAAACATCAAGTTATAAAAAGGTTGCTTAGAATTATAAAAAGGAGATGATGAATTTTTTTTTTATTCGTTCAAGGAATTGCAAATTTTGGGGTAATCAAGTTTTGAGGATGTTTTACTATCTCTTAAGCTTACCTACATTGATTTATCTTATAAATTAGTGTAACACACTTATCAAAGTTGCACTATTTGTAAAATGTTTAAATTAGTGTAGGTTGAAATAATTATCATATAATTTTCGAGCCTTGCTAATAGGATAAATCACAACAATTAGTGATAAAAATTGTGCTTTTCAATAACTAACCTAATGTTTTAGGTTGACACCTTCTAGTATATTTGTAATATTTGTAATAATTCCTCTTTATATAATTTCAATAAAAAAAATGAACAATATATGAGCTCTATCCTATATACAAAAAACATTATTTTTCTTCTATTATTGAGCTCTATTTATCTTCTCTCTTCTTTATTTTTTACTTTTTTTAGTTCTTTTTTACTTTTACATTTTGTTTCATTTAGAAAAGACTAACTCCATTTCTTGATAATAGATCCTAAAATTGCATGGTCAAAGATAAAAATTTTGTATTTATGCATCATGAATAATTTAAAGGTCTCACTTTACAAATAAAAAATTTGGCATTATTTTGAATTCTATTTGTAAAAATGATTTGTACCAACTACAAAATGTATTCAAATAAGGCCATCTTTTTTTGCAAGAGGCGTAATTTCCATAAATAACATCATTAGTGGTCTATACCTTAAACAATGTTCTTTATTTTGTTTATTATAGTAAGATCTTTTGAGTGGATAATAAGAAGAGGTATCCACTATCCACCCAAAAGTGACTCATAGTGCTCATTTTTGGGTTTTAAAGATTTTAAAATTTTCATTTACAACCCTTCTCCCTCCCTCCTTTTGTAATTTTTAGAAACCAACCCATAGTGACAACGAATATGGGATAATTCTTCCCATATTTGACACATGTATTCAATATTCATCCTGTATCCATATATAGTACTATATTTGTATCTAATACTCGTATTCAATATTTCACCCATATGTATATTTGGTACTATGTGTGTATCTAGTGTTTATTTTGTATTTCATATTTGAATGGATCAAATTAAATCTCACAAGATCAACGGCTTATGATTATTTGAGAAATCAACAGCAATTTCAAGGGTAAGCATTTTTTCTTAAAAAAAATCAACGGCTTGTAAATATTTTGAGAGGGGGGGGGGGGGGGACTAATGCAAACCAAGGGAAAGCCATCTTTTAAGTGGATAGTGAGATCTTTGGAACCTTGATCATGTTCTTAGTAGCATCAAAAAGTTCTTTATAAGGAGGGGTGTACAAGTGTTGTTTCACTTAAGGAAACAAAAAGCACACCCTTCCTCATAAAGGGCTTTCTCATAGTACTAAGAATGTAACCAAGGGATGCACAATCCAAAAGATCTCACTATAATACATACATAAAACAAAGCAAACAACCTAACTTAAAGTATGAATTTTTGAAAATGTAATACTTTCAGACATTTCATATTATTGCAATAGTAATAGGATTCTCAAAATAACTATTGTAGATTGATTTAAGGTAGGAGGCTATAATTGCAACCCTCTTCTTGCAACTGTTCCATTGCCGGTTGTAAGATGGATGGGACCTAGTCTTTAAATGGACCACTGTTGCTATTGAATGAATCAAGAAAATTTTATTTATTTTATTCCAAGAGCTAATCATTTCCTCAAATCACTTTAGAAGTTGCAAGGGGACAAATTTGGGGAGACTTGTAGGTCACAAATAGGTATCTTGGTGCAAAAATCTTTGAAAATTCATAACTAATTCAAAAATGCTTCAAAAAATATGAAACTACTTGTATTAATCCCTAAATGCCCAAGGCACCAAAATCTAGTGTTTGCAAAACTTTGAAGTTAAATAAAACCTAACCAAGTTGCTATTTTTAGTAATTTATATTTTTGAAAGATTCTTCTCAAAGTCTAATTTTAGCATCCAAAATCCAATCTTGAAAATAAATGATAGTAATTTTTCTATTCAAGATTTTGTACAAGGGTACCTATTGCAATCTTGACTTCCAGTAGTATTGAGAGTTCTTGTAAATGAGCCTCAAATACACTAGGATTTGAAGAAAAAATCACATTCAAAACTCATTTAAAAAAAATTGTAGAGTAGATTTTGAGAAGCCATGAATTGATTGGAGTTATTCATGTTAGGTCCTTAAACCTCATATTTTTTGGTCACCAACTTTTTAGGTTTGAATCGTGAAAAGTGAATTGAAAATTTTTCATAGTTTTAACACCCTCATGGTCAAACATTATAATCTTCCAACTTATAAGTGATATTGTTGTGTTTTTTCTCCCTATGTGATCTCTAACATGTCTAGTTTGAGTTTGTATGGTTACAATTCAAAAAACATTGATACAACTTATCAAAATGTTGTTTTTTTGTTTTATTTAGAGCAAATTTCTAGAGGCTCAAAACATGCCTTGGGCATTTAGGGGTTAATTTCAGCGTCCATTTTTCTTTCACTGAAAAATGAGCTAAAAATATTTCTGTTCATGAAAACCTATGAAAAAGCCGGATCAGCCCTTAAAGGGGCGATTTTACAGCCATCTACCTTAAGAGCTGTTGGACAACATCATAATGTGAACATCCCCCATGACCTCTCCACGAATACGTGGCTCCTTGGCTCCCCGTGATAATAAGAGAAGCTGATAAGTTAATGCTATTCAGAGGAAGGAAGGCCCTGGCAAGGGGCAACATGTAACTTAAACCCAAAGTTCGTTTCAGGACGAAGCTGCTTCTCCTTAATAAGTGCTCAACTTTCTTTACATTATCAACATTTGGAAATGCAGATGAGCAAGCTAACACCTTGCCATGCATTATCTCATTCTTACAAGATGGGAGCAACGGTACTTCTCATACTGTGCGTGGGGTTACATGGTCTCTCGAACGCACACACGCAGCTACCTTAAGCAAGAAGGTCTACAGATCTCCACGATCACAACAGACAGTAGGCATGTTCTAGGAGCTTCGGTATCATAGTCTCATGAACGCTTTTGCAACGTTCAAAGCAAAATGCATCCATTAACCTGATTGCCGATATCGAGCTGACGCTACAAAAAGTTCAAGCACTTCTGATGGTCAGGCTCTCGATTGCATACCATCGGAGGTTAGAAGTCTGTTTATCTAAGATCACTGGGCTCTTAGGTGGTTCCCATGGTTTCGTTTGGAAGGAGTACGCACGTGATCATCCTTACTAACATTTGTGATGGAATACGATATTCTGACAGAGTGAAGGGATTACTGGGTTGTCCAGGCCTTTGGCGGTGATGTAAGCAGTGACAACAAAAATGATGACACCCAAGCCAACAAATAGTGGTCCTGCAATCAGCTTAATCCACTTCAAGGATTCCTCGAGCCTTTCTCTCAATGTATATGCCTCTTCATCTGGAAGGGTCTGTTGAAGACCTTGCTGGATTAGCAAGAGCCCTGGAATAATAAAGATCACCATTACACCTCCTGTGGCACCAACAATGGAGAATACCTGCGAGCATAGTGAGAACGGTGGTTATGACTTCCCGAAGGTGCACTGTAAAATTCAATGTAGCCCAAGAAACAATATCATTTCTCTAACCCTAAATTCCTCTTACATTATCAAACTCGTTACTCAGGTGGACAAACAACGGGATGGATGGCTAACACTGAACAAATGAGAACATCTACCACGGCGAAGTGTGAAAGCTAAGGGTAGCATGAGCTACCTGGTGCAGAAATCGTATCCACAATGACGGGCGCTGGCATAAATTTATAACTAAAAAGCAGTAATGACGAACACAACTTACTGTTCCAAGATCGGTAATAAGGAGAGCTGTCACAAGTGTTGAAATGAAGATAAGAAGGGTAACAAAGATATGGCGGTTCCATGAGGCGTCATTGTCTGGTTGACGAAAGACTTGCTTGATAGCATCTTCCAAAATTGATCTCGCAGGCAAAAATTGCACTGGATAGCATGCCAATGCTACCTGAAGCAGGGAAAAGCATCGACTCAGAGCCCCCCAAAAGGAATTACAGAATAAGGACGCAAGAACCGGAATCCAGAAATCACACCAAATAAGAGCAGTGACATAAACATCTCTTACAAACTTGGCGGAGGTGACATACAAGGGCCAATGGTGCGCCATGGAAGCAAGAGTTTAATTTCCGAATGATCTTTCAAATTCACCTTTGAGGCAAGAGAATTACAAGCACAGAACCCTGACTTCCAAGAACTACATGTTGACAAAAACACTGAACAACAAAGTGACGAGTCCAAAGGTCAAAATACAAACAGCAGTTGTTTACTTTGATATGCGTTTTTCATTCGTTCTTTTACAAAATTCTTTCCACTGATATGTCTATTCTGCAGTTCTAATTAATACTTGTTATGCAATCTATTCAAATAGTTGCAGGAGTATCAGAAAATACCAGAGCCATGCCAATGCGAGCTAAGTTCATGAAGCTGTTATCGCTTCCGAAGCTCTTCAAGACATCACTCTCCACATCTGGAAACAAAATGTATCCGAATTCTCCCACCTATACACGTGCAAATAAGAAACATGGAAATACGCAATAGAAAGGGAGGCAGAAGCTCTGCAGTGCCTTCCGACACACAAGATTTATAGCTTTCCAAGAAGGAAGAGACTCTGCGAGGAAAATATCGTGCACTGGTTCGGCCCAAGTAAATCAGTTCACTCTAGTGCAAATACAAAAAATGAAAAAAATCATTGAAGCAATGTTGAGAAGCGTTAAGATTAAACGCCTTACAAGGGAAGACGGACAAATACACAAAAAAATAAATCTTCAGGCAGAGATGACATGAAGAGGAAACTTGCCAGGCAATAGCCGACGAAACAAATGGTCATGGAAATGAAAATGATTCCGTCCATCCGCCTGAGTCTTATTGATCTCACTCTTAACAGTGGTCGTCCAGTGTTAAGCCCCTCTGGAACAGGTAGCAGTCGCTCTTCTAGAGGTTTACGACCCTCACCTATAAATGGCCAGGGATGCTCTGCAAGCTCAGCAAATATAGGAACAATCTGCCACACCCACTTGCCTAATTATCATCCAGTATTAATCAACCGGAAATTCACGAACCACAGCAGGTAGCACAACAGGAAAAGAGTACTGCACGTGCCAATCATTGGCTGTCCACTTTATGCATTGTTTACACAGCTGAAGAGGACCCGAATGCTATGTAAACCCGAATGCTGAAGAGTTCAATGTCTGCTAAGATCAATCATCAGAACCTATATCAACAGATCTATTGCGCGAAAATGAAAATCTGAATCCTGAAGTGATAAGATAATGAACCTGAATGTGCGAGTGGAAACTGAAAACCACCATGCTTATCGCAATGAAGGCTGGCATGCCTCCAGAGAAGTACTTGATCTGTGATACAACCCTCAAAAAAGCATTGGTAAAAATAAAAATTGCATTTAGCGTTGTTGAGAAAACTTGAAAAACGAGAAACTTCAGTAGTACATACAGTCATCAAATAGCAAACATTCAAAACTGTCCGACATCTGATTTTGACGACAATAAATGACATAAAGAAAGCCGTTCATAAACTGACGAGATCCAGTTGCAGGATAGCGGGTATTTAACCAAAACTACAGAGCAAAACCCGCGTGCACTACCAATCGTGGTCAAGGATATTAAGTGATTGGTGGAATATCTACTTACCTCGTGAGATAGTCCATCATCATATAGATAGGCAACCCCAAGCGTGGTAAGCGTTACAGTCAAATATGTGAGCATTATCACCTGCATCGCACACATATGTCAGAGGAGAAAGAAAGCGAAATACTACATGAGACGCTTGTCTTCCGAAAAGAAATCCCAATTGAACTGAAGGAGAAAGGGAATCTAAGTATGCCAGGTTTGAAGTAATGAGCAATTAAAATTGTGAGAAGAAATTCAGTAATCACACCGATATAGTGCTGGTCCACTTCAGTTCTCGCAAACTCCGCTTAAGCGACAATGGCAAAACAACTACTACGGCGAAGAACGCGATCACCAACCTGCGTGAAACAGCAACGTAAATGAATCCCTGGCGGCTTCATAATCAACAAACTCCAGGAGCAGGAAAAAGATTCCCAAGGTCCAGGATCGGTGGACGTTGAACTCGGTATGCATATCCATACCTGCGATCTGAGAGTGCGCTGTCATTCCCGAACCAATCAGCAAAGATAGGCTGAAATACATCGCCTGCAATAAACACCCAAAGTTCATCACGAAGCTTAAAAATACTCTGGAAAATGTATTCAATTCTCGGTCTCTCACGACTGATTTTTTTTACGACTTCATAAGCAATGACGGTTACTTTGACATCATGCAAATATCCTGCTCAATGAATGTGCCCTGCTGCAGATACTAGATCTTGTGTGTCAGTGCAGCAGATCATGTCCTGGTCATCAACTTGATCTATTCCAACAGAAGAGATCCACATTTTTCAGGTTCTTACGATACCTGTAATTATCAGGAAAGAAATCATGGCACCAAGAACAAACAGAAGTATTGTCGACGATGTTAACACAGCCATTCCAGGTCCCAGAGTTGAGGTGACTAGTTCCTGTATAGCCATATGCAATCAATCACCTCACTGCATTCGAGTCCAATTGAGAGAGTTCGAACCAGGGTAAGAGAGGGGAGTAATTTACAGTTTTCTTCAACATCTATCAGGTCAGGTTGTGACTACTTATTCACTAAGAACAAGTAATGACACGCTATAGTGCTTCTGCTGCAATCCAAGGACGCATATTCTCCAAGCATTCCACAGTCAACATCTTGGCCTCGAATCTCAACACAAAAAACGACATACCTGGTAAGATCTGCTCTGATTGATCTCTGCAGCCCGTATAAGAATACATAACGCGCCTACTTCAATCAGCCATATTAAGCCAGTGTAAAAGAGACCTCCGTATATGCCAGTTTGTCTGATTACCAATAAAGAAAGAGATCAGAAAACCCATAAAGAAATGACAGTACTGTCGCTGCAAAATATGTTTGGAGTCTGAAGCACCATGAACAAAGGTTCTTTCAGGCCACGAAGCTGACGCTACTCATATCGTATATGTCTCTACTTTCGAAATTTTAGAGCCTCAAATCGCAGTCTCATGATGACTACAAATTTCGATCCCGTCCAATGTCACAATCTTCATCACCTTACAAGAAAAGGAATTGTTTTTAAGAAACTCAACCTGAATGCGAAAGGGAATGACAGCACCCCGGCACCCACCACAGCGTTACAGAGATTGAACACTGACACCCAGGGCTGGTAGTTCAGTCCAACTCGTTCTCTTGCGGGATCCATATTCCACTAATGCCCTGCACGGAAAAAGGAAATGCCCGTAACTAGCAGTTCAATCGTAAAAACATGACCTAATTATAACACAATTTGAAAGCCCTTGAGTCCTAGACTATTTCTGTATAACTGATGATGGCGCGTGGTTCAGAGAAAATGTCTCTAATTCAGACATGAAACCTTCCAATGATCGGACAAGAGCTGTGACTATGAATCCAGACCTAACAGAGTAAGAAGTCAGCTCAAGAAATTCAAAATCCTCAATCCGTCTACAAGGCGCCTAATCGGGTTTTCACTTGATCGAATAGCAAAATTGAGAATCAGATTAACATAATCTACGACTAGAAAATCTTAGAGTAATAGTGACAGATCCTCAGAATACCAAACACGTTAAAAGCATGCACTCGGTTCAGAATCAAACAACAAAACTTAAATAAATTTTAAACATCAGAAAATCTTTGGATCATTCACAGACTCTTTGCGAATTCAACCTCCTAAAAGAATCATTACAAATTATTCTTGTCAAAGGACTCTCTCAAAAGCGAACTCTGCAATGCGCAACATCTACGAGAGACAATTCACCTCACAAATCTCCACAAAGACCTCCCGAAAGTGTACCAAAATTCGCCAAAATTCGCTTACCACGTGGATGTTGAGCACGCAATGCCGCCGATGCCTCAGCGCAGAGAGACGATGACAAAAAACAGACAATCCGAGTAGGACATTTCGACGACACAAAGCTCGACTAGAATCAACAAGGCCCTCCCGTGCAGACGACACTGCGAAGACAAATACTCTGCAGATGAAAGAGAAGGCCAAGTTCGATGAACCCGGACGGATGAATAAATCGCAATGAACTCTGTTGTATAAACGATAAAGTCTCTCCAGCTCACTGCACAGATAATGATATTTAGAGTTGCCTACACTAATTGATTTAAAAGTGTACAATATAAGTTTTTCTCTTGGTGAATAGTTGTAGTCTTGTGAATTTTTCGATTTTGGACAATTTGCTGTGAATAGTGTGAATAGAGACAAATTGACAAAGAATTCACACAATAGAGTAGAAATGTAGACAAATTGTCAGATTAGAAAGGATGTAGAAATAAAGAAACATAGAAGCTTTGAGATGGTGAAAGACAAGTTGACTCTATTTCGGGTTTGAATGGTTGTCTTTTAGTTTTGCATATAGGCAGGCAATTTGTCATTTTGTCTCTCTCACTTTCTCGGTTATCAAATAGTTTTTTTTGTAAATTGTCTTGTTTTTTTCATGTACTTTGGAACTTCATAATAATATAATATTTCTTGTAAACAATTTGTCTATAAGCTTTGAATTTAGATCCATTGATTGGACTAAATCGGGCAATTTATCAATTGCAGTCAAGATCCAGTGATTGGATCCTCTGAATTGTAAATCAATTTAACAAATTGTCTTGAATATCCAGTGATTGGATCCTCTGAACTGTAAATTAATTTAACAAGTTGTCTTGAGTATCCAGTGATTGGATCTCTTCATTTGTTTGTGACGAATTGTATGTTTGGTGGAATTGTTTTGGATGTGTAAAATTATAAAAATTGACAATTTGTATATTTTGCTCCAGTGAGTGGACAGAGATACTTAGCAAATTGTCAGATATTGAACTGATTCTGTGACTGGTATGAATCGTGGTGTTTGTATTTAGTGTGCGTTTGATTTCTTGGTGTAAGTTGTATGCAGATTTATGGTGATGAATTCGTGGTTGTTTGAGGGAATTATGAGACAAATTGTCTGTGAATAAGTGTGTTCTGTTAAGTTGTGTTTGTATGGATTTGTGGGAATTGTATAATGGTGGATCCATGTTTAGACAATTTGACTGGTTTAGTGTTGTATCATGAATGTATGAGTCAAATTGTCCATGTATTACTGTGAGTGAATGAATAACAATTTATTGGGATTAGAAGACAATTTGTCTGTGGGACTGTCGTGAATCAAACGGAGCAGACGATTTGTCAATTAGTTGAAAACGCGGATGCTGTGGAGTCGGCGTGCATGTAAAGACAATTTGCCGGAACCAGTGATGCAGGTCAACTAATTTCAGATAAGTTCCTGATATATTTTAATTTGTCCTTTTGACCAATTGCCTTGTTAAGTTTATTTATAATCTTTGTGATTGTCTGGACTACTACAGTTTTATGAATTATGTAGAAAAGTAGTGTATCAGGGTTTTAGTATATGGCTGTGAGAAGACAAATTGTCAAGTCATAACTGTAATCATAATAAATAATTAGAACCAGTTTCAAAGAATTAAAAGTAATTAGAGACAAATTGTCTAAAGAATTCCAACAGTGAATTTGACCAGTGGTGTATGATATATATATATATATATATATATATATATATATATATATATATATATATATATATATATATATATATATATATATATATATATATATATATATATATATAAAATTTAAATTGATGTATGTAAAATTGGGAGATTAAAGAATTGGGATGCTGGAAGAACGGATCCAGGTATGACAATTTGACTTATTTTTATGCTGATAATGTATGTAGTCAAATTGTCCGGAATATGTGTATGTGTGATTGAATCCGAAGTTATGTGTGGATAGACCAGTTGTCCAAAATAGAATTAAGTTAATTTATTTTATGACTGAATTTCTGAAATGATAATACAGTTGGTAGAATAGAAGCAAATTGTCTGAACTCTTGGTTGTTAGAGTGAATAACAACCGGGTCTCTAAAATTGACAATTTGTCTTGGGCCAGTTGATGTTGTTGAATATAGTATGGTCACAATGGGCTTGTGTTAGAGACAAATTGCTGTAGTATTCAGATTTCACTGCAGACAGTGTATAGGCAAATTGTTCTTATCAATTTAATTATTGAAAAAGAGTATTGTGCCTGGAATTAGTAGAAGTAATAAATATGTGGTAGAACAAATTGATTGAGTAACAGATGGGGTATATTGTGTGACAAATAGTTTTTGTTGATAGTTAGGTCAAAACGCAAGGGTAGTTGTGATTTTCAAATGTTGTGGTTATATGGATGGTGTGTTGGATAAATTGACTTGTTGTTGTTGATGTTGTAAATTGTATTGCATCACACACTCATTCCCATTGCATTAGATAGAGACAATTTGTTGTAGAGGACTGGGACTTTGTGATACTCATTTAACTTAGTAATTTGGCTAGCTAAGTAGTGACTGGACAAATTGTCTTGGTAAAAAGCTTCACGGTAATTAATGAATATATATATATATATATATATATATATATATATATATATATATATATATATATATATTATAAAGGTGTATATGTAAATTGTTGCATTTAGAAGTCTAGATCATGCATGACAAATTGCTCTTATAAACCTGCCAAATTGTCTTGAAAATACCCCTAGAATACTAGGCAGGACCGGGACAGCACTCATGCGTCCATAGCATTATTTAACGGACAGGCTACCAAATTCATCCTTAGGATATAAGAGTGTTTTACAATTGATTTCTATAGTAAAATTATTGAGTAAATCCCATAACAATTTAACTTACAAGTGACTTCTAGCTGCGAAACATTAGACTATTTGACCATTCCCTTTGATTTTAGGACCCCTATACTTAGTCCTGGGTTTTGGGAAATAGACAAAATCTAGACTACAATAGTATCGATATCTGTAAATGCTTCTGGTAAAAATGTTCGCCAAGGATCAAATCTTTTTGTTTTTTAAAATTAGTTAGTATATATAATACTATATTTCATTACTAGGATACAATTATTTGTCCTATTACTATTTATTAAGAAATGAATTTATTTATAAGTAAGAACTTCTTACAAAGAATGAATACTCTTTAGCTTGATAGGATTACATAACATTCTCAAATAAGGAACATGAAGGGCCTTCTACAATGTTAGTATAATAAGAATAATTTATGTTATAATAGTCTATAATTCATTGGTAAGCTTACCATTCAATATTGTCAATAATGAAGGGGGCTTTAGTTTTTAGAAAGTAAAGGATTCTTGACTTCAAAATCAAGGAAGTTTTGTAATTTATTTAAATGGATAAAAGTATTCCTCTTCTATAAAAAGTTATATGGTAATCATATGTAAGTACATTTCTTAATATGCACTAGTAGCTAGGATAAATCAATGAGTGCTTGAGGCTAAACTTCTATGTACAAAAGTATCCAAATTTTATAAAAAAGACAAAAGAATTTTTGTGATTCCACATGTAAGTGTACAATCTTTACAAAGGAAGAATTAGAATTATTGGCAAGCATACTTTTAGGAAGAGACTTTTGAACTATAGGAAAAAAGATTTGCCTTTTGTGAAATTGATTTGAATCCTTAATTCCTAAATTGCCTTTTGTGAAATTGATTGAGCTTTTAGGAATTTGTTCTAAATTGAACAAAAAATCGACATTTTGATAAGTTATATCAATTTTTTTGAATTGTAACCATAAAAATTCAAACAAGATATGTTAAAGATCGTATAGAAAAAAAAAAAAAAAAGAATATTACTTATGGATTGAAAGATTATAATCTTTGATTATGAGACTATTAAAACTATGAAAGTAATTTGAAGTCTTTCAATCCTTTTTTCACATGTCAAATTAAAAAAATTGGTTACCAAAAAAATATAAGGTTAAAGGACATAACATACACAACCCCAATAAATTTATGGCTTCTCAAAATCTCTTCTTCAATTTTTAAAAAATGAATTTCTAATGTGAATTTTTCTTAAAGATCTAGTGTATTTGAGGCTCATTTCCAAGAGCCTCAACCACACTACGACAAGTCAAGATTGCATTGGATACCTTTGTTCAAAGTCTTGGATAGAAAAATCATTTTCAAACATTTTCAAAATTGAATTTTTGATTCTATAACCAAACTTCAAATTTTAAAAATATATAAACTACTAAAAATAGCAACTTGGTTGGGTTTTATTTAACTTCAAAGTATTGTCTATACTAGAATTTGGTGCCCTTTGCATTTTGGAGTTAAAGGTTCAAAATCTTAAAATGTTTTTTTAGAATTTTGGGCAAGTATTTATGATGCCAAATTTTATTGTAATCTTAAAAAACTCTTTTTGGAGGTCAAAGAATGTATTAGCTTTATGAGAAGATAGTTTATATTTCATTTAGTGCAATGAGAAAAGATTATACCCTCCAAAGTACAAAATGTTTGACTCTAAGCAAAAAATAAATAAAAATAAAAAAGCACTACTTTTGAAAAAAAAAATATACAATTTTTATTGTCTTTTGGGAAAGCTTTAATTCATTCTAGTTAGATAAATGATATGGAAGTTATGAAGACTCTTGTTTTGTGGGCCATCAGGACATTTCGTATGAAAAAATAGCATATAGGATTTATTTCCAAATTTAGCTTTCACAATTTATTAAAACTAAACATCTATAGAATGTAAATTATTTGCCACACTAATTTGACCATTGGTATTGACATAAATAAATTTCATTTTGGAATTTTTTTTCCCATTAACTATGTAATTTTTCCTTTGATCTTCTACTAATTTCTACTTAACATCTTTTTTAAGAACGAAATTTATTAAAAAAAATTATAATTCTTTTTCTTAGATGTTCCACTCAATTTATTTCCCCACTAACAAGATTAATACTTCAAATCTTTGTAGTGCAAGAAATCTATTTAAGAGGATTCAAAGTTTGAAAACTATAGTAGTTAACCCTCAAAGCCCAAAAGGTTTGGACAAAACACAAATGTGTTATGAAACATGAGTTCTATAACTTTTTTGAAGTTTGCATCAATGAAGATAATGTGAAGTACAAAAGTAGAAAGGAGCTATATGGTTGAAATTATAAAACTATTTTTAGATTTTTTTTCAAATGAAGTTTGAAGGTGTAACTTCAAAAATTCACCAAAAATATAATTTTTTTTAGCACTTGAATTTATTTAGATTGGTCAAAATTGTAGTTTCTATTGATTTGTGACAAAATGCATAAGATTTAGTAATGAAAACACAAAAAAATTTCCCAAATAATAAGTTTTTCAACACTAGACATATTCTAAACATTTTGTGCTATTTTTCTTATAATTTTTGTTTGAATATAGCAATCTTCGTTTTGAATATAAATATAGAAAGACATCCCAATATTTCAAAAAAATTTGAAATTTTCTTTTTTGCCTAGAAATGTTGCTCAAATTTCTAGAGCAACCAAGAAATGGTCAATTGAACACTTGGGGGTTAAATAAGGTGAATTTTTTATTTTTTATTTTTATTTTTCACTTTGAATCCTAATATCTTACAATATACATGGTCCAAGTGTATAAATTTTTTTCACATATTTTTTTTTAAAGTTTCATGCAAGATTTAGTGGTTGAATATGAGAAAAAGAGGTTTTTGTTCTGCATTGTAGCTCTTTGCCTTAAAATTGACAATTTTGAAGTTTTTTTCTGGCAAAACTGAATCACCAATTTTTAGAGGTTAACATTAGACTTGAACTTTAAGATTTCTTTTAGTTTGACAACAAGACAAAAATACCCCTGAAATACTGGTATATAGCTTCTTTGTGCTCCCACAAAAGTGTAAACATCATGAAACTTGGCGCAAGCAATTCCAATTCTGCGAAAGTCTTTGAAAATTGACATCCGATTCCGACACAGCATCAAAAGTCCGCCTTTCCTAACGTACCCGTCAGATACTAAGCTGAACTCCGTGAACAGATACCCGGAGTGAGATTCACCGGGTATCCAGAGACCCGGGCAGACCAGTAACGGCCACAGAGGCACCGCATGAAGGACGGGCGTTATCACCTCGTCGGCAGCTTGCTTTCACGCCACCCTTCAGTTGTGCAGCAATCCTTCGCCAATCCTAAATCCTCGCCGCGCAATTGCGCATCTCTCGTTTCAGCTCGCACAGTCCCGGTGCCGAGAAGACTGGTGAATTGCCTGATTTCGAAATAGAATCGAGAACAGGTTTGTATTCTCTTTTCCGAGAGAAATTCCGTTTTTCTTTTCACCTCTGCATGTTTTTTCACGTGACAATTTGATGTAGTGAGTTGAGGTTGAGATCCGGTGCCTTGAATCTTTCGAGCAGCTGAGGACGACATTCTTTTTTTCCTACTATTATCGCGTACATGCTTCTGATTTTCTTGGGTTTTCTTATGTCTTGCATCTGCCCTAATTGCGCAGGCATGATAATCCATTCCTCTGTTCAAAAGTGTGGTTGTAGTAGCTCGTTTGCTGTTCCTTATGCTCATCGTTCCCCGTGACGTGAAATTTTAGGTGTTCGATTTACAGAAAATTTTTAGGAACTCAGTGAAATTTTGCAAGTGAATTACGTTTTCTTTTCACCTCTTCATTTCTTTTCAGGCGAGAATTTGATACGGTGAGTGGATGTTGAAATCCGGTGCCTTGAATATTTGGAATAGCCCCGGATGAGCGACTGTGTTTTCTATTTGCATAGTGTAAAATGCTTCTGATGTTTTGGTGTTTCTCATGTCTGGATCTGCCCTAATAGCGCAGACATGATGCTTCATTACTTCGTGTATGAGGCTCCTTCGCTGTGCTGATCTTTCCCGTGTTATGAGTTTGCAGCTTCCAGTTGGAGAGATTTTCAGGAATTCAGTGGAATGAATAGCCATCGACCTTAGCGAAGATCGTCGAGGGGGATCCTGAGCAGCCGTGGAGTGTGTGCTACCATTACGATGGCGGCGGTGGCGGGGGGACTATCCGCGAGACTCCTGTGCAAAGCAGAGTCGAGTGCGAGCCCCTGCCGACCCCTCTCGTCTCTCCGCTCCAAGTGCCAAGCCGTCCCGTTCCGCAATGCGTCTATTCATCCCTCCATTTCTGCAGTTCGGCGAGTGGCGAACTCTGATGAACACTCCGATGATTTCGTCTCGTTCGGGACATGGCGGGAAAGTGGAAATGGCTCCCCGAAAGGCAGGCGGATGATCCCTAGGGCAATGTTCTCGTGGGCATCGGATCCACCTCCGCTCGCGGAGGATTCCATGGAGTTTGAGGATGCTCGGATGGAGGTGCTGGAACGAGTGGGAGAATTAAACTCCATCGCCGATTTCACGCGATTTCGGAACAATGGGTTGCATGGACCTGAATTGCAGACGGCCATTATCACTTACAAGACTCGGTTTCCTTTGTCCCTGTTCCGTCCGCAACAGGTGTGATGCCATTGCCGCTTTTCTTTACACCAAGGTTTCATTGCCAGTTTTCATCACTTCCATCTGTGCTAGAGAACTTCATGCCATCAATCGTCTGCGAATTTCCTGCCAATTTTACTCTTTGCACTCTTTGCAGTTACTAGAAAACAATTTCATTCTCACCATTTTTTGATTGCGCTGCGTCTTCTTTTAATTTTAATTTTGAAGACTCTGTTCTTATGCTTCAAATACGCATACAAGGATTGAGAACAGCTTACAAAACGTTCAGGTTTTTGCTGAAATAGAATTCCGAGAACGACAATACTATTTTCCGGTTACAATGGTGAAATTGAATTCTTTACTTCGCTGATTTTGTCGTTGCCTTGTTGGACTCCCACAGGTAGATTTGGTGGCAGCTGTTCATATTGCCGACAGAGAGTAAGTTTGTATTTCGCGAATTCCTTGTTTTGACTGCCTCCGGAGTTTCCAGGTCACTGCGATTCCACAGTTTTCATCAAATTTCATTCTCTGTTGCAACTTCTGAGTCGTCTGGGTGTGCTTTTTCTAAGCGATGGAGGATTCCTGTATCAGGTACTTCTCATCCCTGCAGAAGGATTTGAGCAAATATGATCGTGTCTTATATGAAATGGTGGCGGATAAGGATAAGCTACAAACCAATAGGCTGGGGAAGATGCGCTGGAGACCTCCTAGAAGGCTCCCTGGCCGTCGTGGTGGCCATGGGTTCAGCATTATAGGCACAATACAGAGGACCATGGCATCTCTTCTGACTCTGGAGTTTCAGTTGGAGTGCATGGACTACCGCCGTGAGAATTGGTACCACGCCGATCTTGACTACGACACGTTTGCAGTTTTACAGGTAACGGCTTACGATGTCGTAAATGGTTCATCTAATTGTTTACCTTACAGGACCAGGAGCATGGTCATTCTAGTTGGTCATATGGGGACTATTTTAGGTTCGATTTTGTTTATATTTGGCCAGCACACGCTGTCTTCTTCATTGATTCTAGTGACATGTGATATCTCCATTTGAATTTTATTTTTCACATTATGGTCAATCGAATTTTGTCATTTTGAAACCATGAATCCTTGGTCCTGCTGCTGTCCGGGATTGTCTTTGGGGGCATGTTGAAGATAACACGGCATGTGTGTTGCAGCGAGAGCGAGGGGAAACGTTTCTCTCATTTGCGAAGGATTTGACGGCCATGTCAAGCAAGGCCATCACAAAAGCAGCGTTTGCACCGAAGCCAGGGCTAGACCCGTGGAGGCAAAAGCTGCAGTGGATCTCGCGGGTTATGCCCATGCCATTGCTCGGGCTGTTGGTGATCGAGGGCGTGTGTGCACCGTCGGATGCCCCACTGAAAACGTCCCCCGAGATGAAGGCATTGCTGGAGTTGGACATCCCAGGCGCTTTCAAAGTTTTTCTTGCGAAGCAAATCACCACTGAGTAAGTCACAACCATCTTTTTGGAAATCATAGCACAAGTTCAACCGATTCTGCCTCTGTGGGATCACTACCATTACGGGCAATAGCGTGTTTCTTTTCTTTTGTTTGTCACAAAATGATGTCACGAACCCTGAGACTGTGAAGTACCGTCTTCAAGCTCTTGATGAGGAGGGGGTTCTTGGACTTCGTTTCGCACAACTTGGACTTCAAATGCTATTTAATTTTCCTTCAATTTATTGAAGGAATTACGAGAACGGTTCTATAGGGCACATGAGGTACCGTCATAAGGCTCTCAGCAAGGAAGGCTGAAAAGACTTTATTTCGCACTCTTGGACTGACAGACCAAGAGTAGAATTTCAAAGTTGCTCTGCACAGGTTACCTCCGTTGTTATGCCAAGCTATGTGTTTCTGATCCGTCTCCTCATTGGCATGAATTGACAGTTTTGCAGATAGCACTTCGTCAGTGGTAGAGAATTCGGTGATCATCGGTGAACGGAACCGAGTGGCCCTGGCGGAGCTTCGCGCGGCCTTCAAAGAGGGTTGCTCCAAGGTGGCTGTGTTCTATGGCAGTGGGCATCTCCCGGATATGGACCGCCGGCTGCGGGAGGACTTCGATTTGTACCCGACGGGAATCAACTGGAGGACTGCCTGGGCCATCAAGGGGCGCAAGCTCAACGCCGCCGGGGAGTTGTCGGTGTTCTTGAGCTCGTTGGCCGAGAAGTCGGGGTGGGCGCTGAACAGGTACCAGACTCTCGCCTTGCTGCTCATATCGGTAGTCCTGGCCGTGGATCTTTGGTTCTGGGAGCTTTTCCTGGGAGCTTGCAACAACTACCTTGAGAGTACGTTGGTCTTCATTGTGGGGCTGCTCGACAAAGGCTGGACTCTGTAAACTTGAGAGCGGAGGGAAGGGGACAGGGGACTTTCCCTGCGGTACGTCACTTTCGTGCTTGATTCTTGGGTGCCTCCAAAGTGGATGCCCAATCATCTTGATTACATTCTTCAAACTACTATTTCGAAAGAAGTTGCTGTCTTTTGCAACTGAAGATTTCCAGTTGACAAAAAAATGTGCTCACACTTGTGTGTGCATATTGTGAAATATGATCTATTTTTTCAAACGTTGAGCGTCTTGGAATATTACGAGCCGATTTCAACTTTCTCACAGGCTGAATGTGCTTCAAGCCCCTGGTCACCGTGCATGTCATTCGTGCTTCTCTCCGGCGAAGCAACCTACTTTTGCACAATTGGTTTTTTAATAATCACAACTCTTCAGACATGGTTGGTGCAGTGGTGTTGTCGCATCGTGAGCACTCTTCGTGATTGGAGCCAAGATCGTTGTCTCTACTGTCTTTGGATTCCTCTCTGAGCGGGACTGGAAGCTGTGCCTCATGCCGCTCATCACTTTCACTTCGAATTGTGCCGATAAGTGAAGTAGGAGGGCTTACGGCTTAATGCACTAATCCTACTTTCTTAGTAACGAGACCGTGTGTGGAAGTAACAGACTCCATTGCCAGATATGGTTTCCCGAGGTATGCGACTGGGAGAGGAGGGCTAGTCAAAACTGAAGTAATTCTGAACTTTGGGTCATCCGTCAATTGTTCAAGGAACTTTAATCTTGAAGATTGCATCTCCAATACTCAACTACAGTCCACATTTTTGTTTTCATTCTTCTTGTCTCCAAGAGATGCATCTATCAAGTTAAGTTTTATAATTTGAATCACAATTTGATAGTGGTTTCTCCTCTGAAAAGTTTGTAGCTTTGAGGTTGCCCTTTGCCTTGAGAATGTCAGAATCCATCATTGATTGATCATTTGTACAAGCTTTGCAATGTCCCTATAAAAAAAAGAATTTCCAATCTAAAATTTGGGTATCTTGTATGAAGCCAAAGTTTGGGTGCCCTACGTGAAGCAAAAATAGCATTGGACCAAAAATGTCATTCAACTAAAGTGTCATGTAAGGATTAAGGTGGAAATACCCAATTCCAACACTTTCTATTGTCCAACATTGAAGAAATGGAGTTGAAAGAACATTTCCAAATTTTGAAACCATCACAATTTTTTTAAAGCAACCAATGAGAGATGATGAGTTTTTTGAAGCATCCAATGAAAGTTGAAAATTTCATACTTCAAGGTTGTTCATTAATCCTTAATCTTGGAGTATTTGGACTCTTCTCCAGATTTGACAATTTGAAGAAAATCATTATAAAGTGCTATTTGGAAGAATATTTGAGAAGTGATATACAAAGGAAAGTTGTAGATTTTGAATTTTAGACTCCATCTATATAGTTAGATTCACCAATACTATCACCAATATTTTTCTATAAATTCAGAAAGGAAAATTTCAAAATTCCTTCAAAATTTGATTACATGCAAAATATTATTATTTTTTGAGTAAAACTTATTGGAATGGATTCAAAATGAGGTTCTCTTAACATGGTGATTTTTTGAAATTTTTGTATTCTTTACATCTAGGATCGCATTTTTGCTAATCTAGTTTTGAACTAGAGTCAATGCAATTTGACCACTTGACACACTTATGCATTTGTAATTTTAGAAATATTAGTATTCTAGTAATACCAAATCCAACCATTAGATAAGACAAGAACTCAATAAAGTATCACCAAAAATTAGGATGACTTTCATCCAAGTAAGAATGAGACAGAAACAAGAACTGCAATCTATTCATTGTTCAAAAATGGACGTTGGAGCGTGTTGAAGAAGAATATTTAATCAACTTGGAAAAATACTCAATAGTATAATAAGTTCGTTCCAAGGGAGACAGTCAAGTAGGAAAATTCCTATGCTAATAGGCTTAAACTCAAATACAAGTAACACACTTTCAATTGGCACACTATCTTAAGCTACAACAACACAATGATTAATAGACTACAACGACACTCAAAATTGGATTCCCAATTCAACAATTATAAGGTCATAACAACTTTCAATTTGGTAAACAACTCTATATAATACAACATACAAAATTAACTTACAAATTCACAAATCCATATCATTCAAACTTAACACCACATTCAATCATTTTCACATTCCAATTAAACATAATATAATTCACAAACACCACAGTAACTCATAACACCAATTTTATAACACACATAACATCCCATTAGGCAACTTCAACTCGGAAATATATTAATAGCAACAAACGATACAAAACAAAACAACCAACTTGGTTGGACTCGCACTTGCTTCTTTCTTGTAGTGGGTGACAACAAGACCAACTCAGCCAATACTAATACCCCTTCATGCACCGCTTCAATTCCAACTTGGAATTCACATAACACACCACTTTAAATCTAGCACACCTAAAAACTAACCACTAGAATCCTACTACACAACCAACTCAAATTCAACTCACCAACTAGTCTAATAAGGTCCATATCCACATAACTAATCAAACACTCCAAATAGGCTTACTACTATTCAACTAGAAGCCTAAAGTCCACCCTTTAAACTTCCAAGGCTCTAATTAGGAATTAACAACCTCAAAAATTTCCACTAAAATATTAGCCTATCTACAGAGCGCTCTAGGATTAAAGGATGGGCCTAAGGATTCAAGCTTCATAGTCTTTCTCTTTGTTTTTTTGCCATTTAGCAACTAAATATGAATGAGATTTTTTATATTTATTTTCCAAAGATGATATACCATGTCTTCTAAGAGTGCTAAAAATTCAAGATTTTTTTTTGTAGAAATTTGAAATTACCATGAATGTTTTAAGAAAAAAGTGAAGAAAATTGATATCAAATACAAATGTGCTAAAAGAATCTGAAATTTTTAGAGTAGGTGTACTTTATCGTGTAGAACATCATGGCATAAAACAAACTCACCATTTCATTCTAAAGAAATAAAAAATCAACAAACTTTGCTTTTAGGCCCAAAGTTCAAATTGCAATAAAATGTTGGATTTAAATATTTTTTTCAAATTTTCTAATTGGACTATCAACAAAACTTGATAAAATTCATTTCCTTAGTTGGATTCAGATTAAAAAAATATCCATATTATGGCTAAAACTCACACCAAGAGTAAACAACAAGAAATGACCAAAATGCACTATAAAGGCGATCTAGGGATTAAGAATCTTCTTCTTTAAAAAAGCAACAATACCACAATGAGGGAATTTGCAATAATATTCACTCAAATGTACTCAAACAAATTTTTTTTTAAATTGGATGAAAAAATGTCCTAGGTGAAGTCATCCAAAAGGCAAAAAATGTCCGCATTGTCTTTTAGAGGTTAAAAGTGAATCTATGGCTATATGTAGGGTATCTAATGTCTTCAATTTTAAAAAAATTGAAAATATTACTAAAGCATTGAAAAATTGAAAAACTATTGAATTGCATTTTTCTTGAGTTTGCTAATAATTTTATCAAATTTTTTTGTGGTCATTTGACTAATAAGATAGTAGGACTAAAATGTATTGTAATTAGGTGTGTTTCTATGTTAACATGCAAGGCACACACTAAAGACATACTAGTAACCAATATCATAAATTGTTACTAACCAAAATAAAAGTGATATTACAATACAAATAAAATATCACTTTTGAACCAATAGTTTCACTATTTAAGACACCTATACATTCTATTTCTACGATCAACTTCAAATTTAAACCTTTGAAAATTGGTGTCCTGAAGACACAATTTTGACTTTCAATATGTTGGTAAATTTAATTCTAATTTATAGCAAATTACAATGCTCGACTTGTAGGATAGTTTCTTCAATTTTCAATAAAAATTGCCTTAAATTTATTGAAACTTGTAAATTGAAAAGATGAGACACAAATTGTCAAAGTTTAACTAAATATTAGAAGACTACACAATTAAATGGTATTAAGGTAAAAATACCTAATTGTGACTTGTTTGCAAAACTATTTCATGTACATTCTCACCTAAAATGTACAATCAATGTATATGAAAGAGCCGAGGGGTTGATTTTTTGTACACCTATTTTCAATAGTTTGAAAATTCATATTTTATTTTTTAAAGTCTTAAAAAACATTTAAAGAAAATCTAGAAACTTCTTGCAGCTACCAACATGACCTGACAAATGCTTTAATAATTCAATAGTAGGAATCATGCTCAAACCCTTCTTTGGATGTATGGAGGTATTGTTGC
The DNA here is from genome assembly GCA_963969395.1 of Pseudoscleropodium purum. Classification (NCBI taxonomy): domain Eukaryota; kingdom Viridiplantae; phylum Streptophyta; class Bryopsida; order Hypnales; family Brachytheciaceae; genus Pseudoscleropodium; species Pseudoscleropodium purum. Next base: position 11,440,116 of record OZ017804.1, on the reverse strand, counting down.
ATGCACAACTAAGAAGCTAGAGGTGCTACAATTGATTCAATCAAAGGAGACTCAATTATGAATCAAATCCAAAGAAAGACAATAGTGGAGAAAGTTGTCTATTTTGGTGACATAAACATTGAAATTTCATAAACATTCATTTAAAATGATGGAATTTCAAGAAATTGGTACTTTACCAAGAGTTTTTCAAGAGCTCTTTTAGATCAATGAATTACTTTTATTTTCTTAGTTGATGAGTATGATACATTTTAGATTGCAAATAGGTTCAACAAACCATCCAATTTTGATTATTCATTCATCACTCATCTACAATGTTACCTAAAAATAATAAACTTTATCCATATATTGGAGAATCTTTTATTTCTTAGAAATGTTTTTGATGCTTTCATAAAAAAATTCTTCTTTCTTTCTAATAAGAAGAAAGTCATATCAAATTGAAAGAAAAATCATTCGAGTCTAAGCCAACATGCTCAAGTAAATGTAAGTTTTATCCAAACACTTACACTAATCAGATTAAGTTAGAGTAATTTGAGCAAAAAATGATCTCATGGAGTACATTTTTGGGAATATTTGCCTTTATTTTGTGCTACTTAGCCACATGACTAAAGATGTGGTCAACTTGCTAAAAATCCCCTTTTAGAGGTTGCAATTGACTCAGATGGACAACTTCAACAACTATGTAGAAGGTTTAAGTATGTAGATTTGCTTCCAACAATATTTCACATTCTATAAAATCATCCCACTTTTCACCTTTTTCATGTGATTTTTTATGTTACAATGCTAATGAAATGTGAAAAGGCTAGATGACCAACAAAAATGGGTGAAAATCAAGGGACATTCAAACTCTCTATCAAATGGCAATGATGTTTAATGGTAATTGAGCAATTCATAGAATATAATTAAATAAGACCAAATGTAGGATCTTTGAATAAGACTGAGTTTTGCATTCACTAGAAAAGTCTTTCGAGGATTTAATTTTTTGATTACTTTGGGTGGTTCAAGGAGATTTATTTGAATACCATAAGTCAAATAGTGTTTGATGGTTGGATTTCTTTTTTAATGATCTAGATCTTTACTTTCAAGCAGTTTCAACTTTGTATATTTAGGGCAAATTTGTGAAAAAATATTAACATTCTTTTTCTAGATACATAAAGTCTCTAGTTTTTATCTATGGCTTAGCTTTCCCTTCTCACATTGTCTATCGATTCTAAAACACGTCTTTTTAAGAATACATGAATAATGTGAAGTCTCTTTTACTATACATAATACATGTGATTTTTGAGACTTTCTCTACAACAATAAAGAAACTTTTTTCCATCTTAAATTTTGAACATTTATTTTGTGCTAAACTAAAATTAAATGCCCAAAAAATTAAATTTCAATAGTCTAGATTAAATAGTTCAATAAGAAGGAGATTATAATCCACAAATCACCTTTTCATTAGACTAAACTCTTAGAACCCTAAACCAAAAAACACAAATCTAAGTTCACGATTAAGTATAAAGGCTTAAAATTATTGGGCATCATGCCCAATATTGCTACATGTAATTAATATTTGTTGTCTTCATAAGTTATCAGAACACCACATTTGTGAAAATGCCAAGGCTTACATTTTTACTAGAGTTTTCAAGGATGGTCACAATTTGAGTCAACCTTATTATTTGTTGTTTTCACATCAATCTTTAAAATGCCATACTCATGGAAATGTCAAAAGTGAAATTTTTACCACTTCACATTCAAGAAAATGACAAAAATGACATTTCCCCCCTTTTTTTTAGTTTAAGAGAGGATGGCCACAATTTGTGACAACCTTATTATTTGATGGTTTTGCAACCACTATCAAGTCCGCAAAAACTTCAAGTGGCAATTTTTACCAAAGTTTCATTAAAAATTGAGGATGGTTTCAATTCGTGATAGACTTGTGACCAATCAACTTAACCCTTAAATGATGAGGTGTCTAAAAAGTATTTGATGGATGACTTGACTAATCACTGTAAAAACAAAAAAAATGCATTGATTGGTTCAATAATCTGAGTATTTTGGTGACTACAATGGTGATGGGGGGTTGTGTCTTTTAATCTATAAACAATATTGAGGACGTTTTCTAGCTGATGAATGACAAAGCGCCTCACCATGCAACTATTCATCCTTGGAATTTTGTGTGAAAAGAGAAGGTTATCTTGAGTAGTTTGCCTTCCAATGAGTGCTTTTGCATTTTTAACCAACAATTCACATGGTACCAAAACAAATGATTTCTATAATGACCAACTCGTCATTTAAGGGTTAAGGGTTAACCTTGCAGCCTTTTCTAGACCATGCATTGATCTCTAAAGCTTCCAATTTTATAGTTGGAGATTGTTGAAGAATCCTAGCTTGAAGTAAGATAGGAGTACCAATAACCATCCATATACCTATACTTCAACTATAGAGTTCCCTTAAAGTGTCCCCAAAAGTACCTTGAAATCATCTCCATGTTTATTTGTGGTTGGTGAGCTCTGATCTTCTTAGATTTTAATACTAGAATCAAGGCAAATTTATTAGATTGTGTTTTAGGGTGTTTTAGGGAGTTCTACTTTGAAAATTTGTAAAAATCAGATGCCTTATCCAAAAAAAAAATTCTTTTGAAAACTCATCATTTTCAATTTCTAATATTGAAAAAATATATTTTTCCACTAAAACCATTGCCTCCAACTATATTGAGTTGCTTAAATGAATGGTTATGGGTGCTCCTACCTGAGTTGTTGAAAAGAATGAATTTTTAGACTAGGTAGATGGACTTGCTACAGAGCTCAAAGTTAGTTGTACTAACAAGCACAATGAAGTTGCCAATGACGAAGTGGGCACAAGGGCCTACAAACAATTGTTAACCCCTAATGTAGAGGCACCAATAACCAATCATTTAAGCAATTTGGGAGCAAATTCTACATAGTATGAGTTGGTGGATATTTTTCCTATGTAGGAAGATAAAAGATATGAGGATTGCTAAATTTTCAGATTTATATTCTGAAAATTGAATTACAATGCATTTCAAGAGGCAAAAGAACTCTTGACCTATAAGCAATGTCTAGAATCTTTCAATTCCGATTATTCAAGTTAGTACTTTCCTACTCACTACTTCCTACTTCCTTTCTTACTATTTCAAGTAATGTGTGATGACCTTATTAGTTCCAACCTTGAAAAGAACAAAAAATAAAATTTCAAGCTTGAGATTTGGCCTAATAAAATTGAAAATAGCACACCCTCCAGATTGTGTATTGGGCGTGGTTGGTTATTAGTGCCTCCACCTTAACTACATTAGATGAATACTTTTTTTTCTTCTAATGGCAGGATTTTCAATGGACAAAATGATTCACAAGTTGTACTTCTAATTATATAATATTTTGAAGCAAATATGGTACACCCTACATGGTAGAGAAGAAGAGGATTAGGACCCACAATGTTAGTGGATTGGATAAGAGTCAAATGGTCAAACCTTTTGCACACTTTGATTTTTTTTGTAAATGATAAAATTATTACAACTTAGGGTTTGGTTTTATATTGTCAATTACCTACATTTGATCACTTTCATCTACTTCATAAGGTAGTAGTCCAGATATGCAACTCTTACATTATATGACCTTGATTATAATTATTTGTAATACATTTTAGTCCAATTTGAAGGGATATAATTTGTTTTGATGTAGAAAATTCTTGTAGACTTTTTAACAAGAAATTTAAAAACATAATTATATATATGAAATGAATATTTTTTGAGCACAATAATAGTATTAAAAAACTAATTATATGAATTTTTTAATACATATATCATAGGCCAAGTTGTTCAACTTTGGGGGGCTTTTTAATAAAATTCAACATTATTTTATTACAAATAAAATATGAAAAATTAAATCTAATTTTAATAGGAGGAAACTTCTTGTATGGATTATAAAAAATTATGCATAAGTGCTTCAATTCTTTGTATATTAATATTGTAAAGTGTTTCTTTTAATAAATATGCAACTCAACATTTATTTTATTTTGTTTGGTCGTCATTAACTTTTTGATCTTTTTAATTTGATATAAATTTTTACAAAAAACATCCTCTAGAATACTATTTTATTGCCAATGCCCCCTATTTATAATGCAAGAGTTGTGTACCCAAGAGTAGCAATACCCTAATTCAAATGTTAAGTATCTAAAATGGAATTCTGTTTTTTGTTTAATAGCAAACCAATCTATTGTACTGTACATGTGAAATTGCTACTCTAGCTCCTATTTAGAACTTTAGTAGATTATCCAAATGGCTATACAAGGGTGTTACTACTCATGCATCACTTTCAAGTATATGCTTTAAGATTCCAAATGTGTTGTTTTCTACTGACTCAATGACCCATTGGAATAACCTTCAATGTGTTGCTTTCAAAAAGTTAAAACTAATTTTTTAATTAACTAAAAATTCACATTCTACTAGTTTCACAACCAATTTTTTTATATAGGCAAAATTTTGTTGTTTTGACACCTTTCAAAATACTTATTTTAAACCATGAATCCATACTTGACAATGATTCTATACCTTTTAGTAAATAGATTATTTTTAATTCAATTTTATTTATTTTTTACCAACACATACAATGATCTTCTTTGATTCTAGTGGTATAAAATTTAGCTCCATTTGAATTGTATTTTTCACAATATGGTGAATCAAATTTTTCATTTTGAACCCATAAATTCTTTGTCTTGCTATTATCTAGGATCATTGCTGTTTGGGGGTGGTTGAAGATTACCATCTTCAAGCTCTTGAGGAGGAGATGAGGAGGTTCTTGGACTTTGTTTTGAACAACTTGGACTTCAAAGTTAGTTATTGAATTTCAAAGTGTTGTTTATCTTCCATTAAAAAAAGTGCAGAAATTACAAGAACAAGTGTAGGGCACATGGGGTACTATCATACTTAAAGTTCTCAACAAAGAAGGTTGAATAGACTTTGTTTTGCACTCTTGGACTAAAGGACAAAGAAAGTAGAATTTATAAGTCTCTTTGCATAAGTGGTACATCTTTGTTGTTTTGCCAAGCTCCTTGTTTCTAATGGCCATCTTCTCATTGACATGAATTGACATTTTTGTAGATAGTGAAGAATTCAATGATCATAGGGATACAGAACTTAAGTGGCCTTGGTGGAGTTTTGCATGACCTTCAAAGAGGGTTGCTCCAAGGTGGTTATGTTCTATGCCAATGGGCATATCTCGAATATGGACCATTGACTACATGACTGCTTTGAATTGTACCAATGAAAATCAACGTAAGGACTACCTGGGCCATAAAGGGGTAGAAGCTCAACTCTATTCAGAAGTTGTTCACACTATAAGAAAGAAAAGTTTTTTAAGTTTAAGTTGATAGATTTCAGATGTTGTCAAATGTAACAACTCATATTATTATGTCAACTATAACATCAAGATGCTACATTAGATGTCATTGTTGACATAAAAATATAGGTTGTTATATTTGATGTCATCTAAAACACAAGTTTCATATAGTGTCATGCTCTTGACCATATTGGTTGACAAATGTGGATGGATGTTCAATAGGTATTGGACTCTCAACTTGCAACTCATTTCACTAGGAATAGTCATTTATTGTGAATAGAACTTAGATGCATGCAATCGCTCACTACAACTACATTTGTAGCCTATTGGATTACTTTTGCAACATGTAGATTAAGATAAAACTATACTTTTGTGTTCTAGATAGTTGATGACTTATATAAACAATGTATTGTTGCACTCACATTTTCTCCACTATTCATTTTAATATGTCTTAAGCTTTCCCTAAGACTTTTTGTAAACCCCATAGGTCTAAAATGGGTAAGGAAAGCATTTATCAATGCTAGCCAAGTATCAAATAGAGCCTAATTGTGTCTTTTATACCATGCAAAACTATTTTTGTACAAGGTAGCAAGAAAAGTTATTAAATATTCCTTACATCCCAAAATAATTGTCCATTTTGATATCATCTTTTTTTAAGGTTGTTTACTTGTTTTGAATAGGTCATATAGAGACTTCCTCGTGGCCTATCAAATCCAGAAAGGTTGGAATCAAAGCAAAATTTGAAGGTTTGAGATGAGCTAAATCTTTTATTTGATCTCTTGGCTCATTTTCAAGTTCTAATAAAGTTGGAGGATTTAGAAAAATAAATTATCTTACTAAATTTGTTCCTTTAGTTATTTCTATTTGATTAGGACTAATTTGTTTTGGTTCTAAGAATTAAGGTTGGTCTTTTTTCTACCTACATTAGAAAGGAAATAGCCCCTCTAAGTGCCCTTTATTTTGTAAAAGTTGGAAAAACGAAAGCTCAAAAGGACAATGCTTGAAACTATACCACGTATGTTGCTATCTTTTAGTTCCATTGCCTCTAGCTAGGTGAAGAGTAGCACTCTAGGATAAGGCATGGCATAGTGTATACATATGAAAAATAATAATGTATTAATTTGAGTATAGATGACTAACATGTATTTTATGTGGGAGCAATTTAATATTCATTTTTAATGCTTAAGTGGTTTGGCTAAAGCTTTTTCAACATTGTTGAAGTCATATTTTTACACTTTAATGTATAAGTGCTTTATCTCTACCTTCAAGATAAATCAAGTACAACCAAATTCTATTTGAATTCAATGCCAATCTCCTACATGTGTCTAGTATGTCGTCTAATTGTGCCTTCTTTGCAATGGTCAACCTTGTCTTTTTCCTATTTCTTCAATATCTAAATGCAAAACCTAACTAAAGAAATATCAAATGTTAAGTGACTTGGCCCAATTTTGGCTAAAGTAGCCCAAATTCTAGTCTAGTAAAGGTAAAATAACTAAACAAAATTTTACTAAACTTAGCTTTAGAGCATTTCATGCATTTTTTGAAAAACTAAAAAATATCTAAAATGGACATTCCTACTAGAAGTTATTGATGAATGAAGTTTCACTTCTTCAATCTATCAATATCTTATCCTATACTCTAAATTCTAAATCTATTGTAGTAATTATCTTAATGACTTTTAAAACTTATTACAATAAACTTCTCCAATAATTTCAAAATTACTATGATATTTTTTTCTAATCATTTTTAAAATGATCACAACAAATTTTTCTAGTAATTTTTAAATCTACAACTATAATTTTCCTAGTAACTTTTAAAATTACCTTAACAATTATCTTGGTAATTTTTGAAAATATCCTAGTAAATGACATAAAATTCAATTGATCTTATCAGCTTATCATGAATGACATCATCTCTAATTGAAAGAAGCCTCTTCAGAGGCTTTTTAGAGAGGCTTTATAGATAGTAAAAGCTTTTTGAAAAACTTTTTAGATATTAGAAGCATCTTAGATAGTAGAAGCTTGTTGGAAAGTTTCCTTTCTTCCCTTCTCTTTCTAAAAAAATCTTGCCCACATTGATAGGGTAGTTATTTTAAGCTTTCATTAGAAAGCACTTATGGAAACCTCCCAAATTGTAACAAAATGTTGTGAGTTTTTGTACAAATCACATAATACTAACAAATAGGTACTTTCACATACTGAAGGTTGTGAAGGATGTAGTGGGCATGAGTACAATGTACTAAAACACTATAACTCCTTGCTTAGAACACTCATGAAATTACATGACCAGTAATACCCCACTAGACACACACATGAAGACTACTCTTGCCAATACTTGAAGGACAGATGCACAACCTTGAAATGGTTTGTTTGGACAATCACTTGAGCTTGATGAGCACTCTGAGTAGCATGTTCACTTCTATTCTTCCAAATATTGAAATCGAGGTTTACTATTCTGATAATACATTGTAGTTGATTGTTTGCTTGCCTTTGCTAACTACTTGGTGAACAAAAGTGTAGTTTCATATCATTGTGCTAATGGCCTTTGTCACAACCTTGTGGAGCTCTTTTGAACAACTCAAGGGAACAATTTTGCCATACAAGAGAGAGTTCTTTTGCTTGCATTAGGACTTTCCTTATATTACTTCATGAATCATGTGTATTTTGCTTTCTTTTTTACTTGAAAATAGCGAGAAGGATAACAACTAGGAATGCTCTAAAGACACCTCATGCACATAGACTAACACACTTCTTGTTTGTTTGTTTGTTTGCATAGGTATAAATGAGGAGCACTCCTTCCAAATTTTTGGTAGAATTAGATGGCAAGATTACTACTTTACTTCCACTCCCTCATCTTTCTTACTTGAATACATAGATAGCTAAGGGTGCATTTACATGACTTTGACTAGCTAGTTAGAGTTACTTTTATTTCTCAAGAATACTTTCATTTCTTACTTCACATCATGGTTTTATAAGTTTTGTTTATGAACTACATCAGTAGCCTTATAGCTTTGATGTGCATAAGCTCTCTTGAATGGTCTGATTTTTGTTGGCTGATCCTGTAAAGCGTAGTTGATCAATATCTTGTTGCTATGGCTTGTACTGTACCCACCTTCCTTCCCAGTGGAATATTGATAAGTTCTTTTGTATTCCTTAGGCCATCACAATAATGGTATGTCTATGAATGTACATGAATTTTATTATGTTTTAAATTACATCTTAAGATCGCACTTCATAAATCTTGAAATTGTTGGAAATTGCCCAATAATGGGGTGTCTTCTCTCTCATCTATGTACAATATAGTAATACACAAAGTATAGTGTTGGACCTCAAGTGCTCAAAACTTGATGAAAAACAATCTCAACAGCTTGAAGAAAGTTTGGCTTGCTACAAGGGGCAAAGTTAGGATTATTATTGTAACATAGGTAACTTACTTTAAACACTCAATAATTCACCCATTCCATCACCACAACTACCATTCTTACATCCAAGTGCAATTATACAGATATGTACCTAGATATCAATTTCAACGATACATGGGTTCTTGCCATCTAAATAGTCTTCTGTGGGAGCATCATGGCCCCATCAAATTAATTAACTGAATATGTGATTGTTGTACCAAGCATTGTCCTACATTACAAGATCCTACTTTGCTGGTTGGAGCATCGTTGGTGTTCTCGAGTTCTTGCAGCATTCCAAGAATCCTAGTGTGTAGAAAGTTGTGTGAGAGCTTTTTCATCTCCATGGATATTGAGATGATCCCTCAAGTTCCTCTTCTCAATGGTCATGAGAAAGATGAGTTTGATTGTAGCTTGAATTATGATATAACAATCTGAAGTGATTCTTTAATTGGATGCGATGCTTGCTCATTATTTGTGTATTTAAATCTTTGGCTATGATACCAACTTAGAGACATGCTAAAGACACCTTGCATGCATCTTGTAACTAACTTTGTGTTTGTTGTAGGATATAGGTGCAATTGAGGCTTGCTTCCTCAAGATCTGAGCATATTCCATCGTGTGCAAGTTAATTTATAGGATGTCGTTCTGAGCTTCTTTCCCCCTCAATATGTCAATGGATTTGTATGATTTTGATAAGCACACATGCACAGTAACTTGTTAGAATAACCAGATTGATAGATATTCCATTGGCATGGATTTTTCAAATCCATATCGAGAGATGGAAATATTCCTATAAATATGCATACTTGTTATTTTGACACTATAGAGTGACAATTGAAGTAAGTATTTCTTTAAAAATATAAGAGTTACATGGTATTGTTTCCATCCATCCTTCTAATCAAGTACTATCTTGTTCACACAAATATGTGGGAATATTGGATTGGTATGACTTGTGATGTATAATGAGTTGCAGAAATGATTGAATCATAGCATATATTTGTAATGCATTAATCATGTAATGTTAGAAAGCACACAATCTGCTTCACACAGTCTATTTTAGTAGCATAATATCATTGACTATCATAAAGTTTAAAACATTGATTAATGTTGTAAAAGCAAAGATGATTTCAACTCATCATGGTATGTTACTGAAATTTGCATGAATTTCAAAATTTGTCAAATACTTTAATAGATTGTTCCAAAAATTCATAGTGATTGTTTCAAGCTTGTGAGTTTACTAGTGATGACATCCTGTTCTATATTGTGGGACTTAGAAAGTAAATTCATAGTGCTTTGAATATTAGTATATATGCTTAGTTTTGTAATGTGTTGTGAACTAAAAGACATGGCTTTTTCTATTACCCACAAGTATGTATTGGAGAATAGAATATTGCTCAGTCTATTGGATTCTAGAGTTGACTATGAAAGGCGACAAAATATTGTCCAATGAAAGTTTCACATAGTGATCATTATTTGTGACCCTCCCAACAAAAATAGGAGATTAGATGTGTCTTTGCAACCCTCTATTCTTGCTCCATATTAGTTTCATTTTTTTGAAGGGGTTTCCATGACACAATTTTGAAGGGCATTCACAAGGGCCATTTCCACTCTAATGCCAAGTATACCATCTAATATCAAAGGCATAGTTTAAGGTGAATAGACAAGAGGATTATCCCTCAAGCTACTTTGCCTAGTAGAAATTTCTAATACTAAATGTATACTTGCCTCTCCATCTAAATTCTCATTTTTATAAAATTGATTCATATCCCTCTTGAATGTGGAAAGATAAATCAACAACAATCTTTCTTGTTTCAAAGGCTACAATTCTTATAAACCAAAATTCAAATGTTGGAGCAAAAAAGAAAGTTGCCGTAAAGACCAATGCTACAAGAGATTCTAACAATATATGTAGGAAAGTTGTCAATCCTTCTGAAGGAGTTGAAACTCCATTTGATATTTTGAATGTAGTTAAAATTGAAGATTCAAGTAATGGATGTGGTGCTCATATAATGTGGCTAGATAAGCATGATCCCAACTAATGAGGATCTAAATGAGATTGTTGTTCAAAAACTAAGATACTACCAATCTCCTATTGAATTCATGATTAAGTGCTTGATTTGCTCTCTCTCATTTTTGTTTTTTAGTACTCAATCTTCTATCTTTATCAAACATCTATTAGTCATTGACTTCTTTCCATTAATCATATAACTTTTTATAATTAAGTATTTATTAGTCCATCATTACTTCATTAGTAACATTAATTGGAGTTGAAGTTTTTTTTTTTTTTTTTTTTTTTAATTTTCTATAATTTCCATGTATAAATAATTGAAACCTTTGGATACAACAACCAATAGACTATGTCCATTTGAAGTCGTCCCTTTTTTGTTGAATAATCAAGTTTTTTAGATAATACAAATGGGTCAACTGGCCCATATATAAATGTATATGTTCTATAAGATATTCCTATACAACTCTACTTTGCAAATCCTTTGGAACATTAGATTTAAATATCACTTTTTTTTCTTCTATATTGAACAATAAAATTGTAGAGTTTGGGATCTATTAATAATTATTTATTCTCTACTTTGACTTCTCTACTAGATTTTCCTTTATCTCAAATTTTACCTTAAATTTTCCTCCTAATATCCAAAGGTAATTGAGAAATTTGATCTTGTCATTCAAGATTAGATTTTAAGATGTTCACTACTAAATGAAAGTCATATCGCTCAATATTCATTTTTATAGAATCTATATAAAGCTTCAAAAACATAAGGCCTTTAAAATAATCTTCTTTTGTTTTAGGTGCTTCCCAATGGAGTCATGGTTTTATTTAAATCCATTTACAAAATAAATTCATATCAACACTTTTATTTCTAAATTTTTTATTTTTTGAAAAAATTATTTTTATACCCTTTGTTTTGACAATATCAACATTTCTCCTTTTTTGTTGGAACTATCAAGACCTTCTTGTCAACTTTAAGATGATTTTCTAATTTCTTTTAACCTCTTTATTTATTTCACGTCCACTGAAGATACAAAAAATTTACTTTAATAAATATTCAGGGATTTGGAGGTTGGCTAAAAATAGATTAAAGTACCAATGATAGTTCTAAATTAGATCCATTTAGCATTGTTAAAGTTAAGACATTCAAGAATTTCACAATCTTTAAATTTGTGAAAGATTGCCATGCCAAGGTAGTGATTAGTAATTAACCTAGCCATATATTGGCACAAGGACAATATTTTGCATAATGGCCAATTTGGCCATAATTATAACAACAAATAATTTCTACTTGATTATGATTTTTTTTAAGACCAACTTTCTCCCCTCTTGTAGATTTATTTAGGTAAAGATTTTGAGCGGATGGTAATTTTGGTTTGGTTTAATGAATTCTACACCTCATTAAAGATTATTCTCTTTAAAGGTCTTTTATCCTTGAATTTTTTCTCCCTTTGAGGTTTCAAATACTTCAATTTCAACAGTAAACCTTCTAACAATTTCTCAATGGGGTTTATATAAAATGCCATTAGAGGTCATGAAAACTTATATCTTTTAGGTATTCTAATAGATGTTGAAAATTATCCAAAAGAGTATTTTGGTTTTACATGTAGTGTTAAAACACTTAATTATTCATTTTCTTATTTTGTATTTTCATTTTTCATTTTACATACTACATCTTAGTCACCTCTAGCCAAATGCTTCTCCAATAGTAGCACCAAAATGTGGATAGTCTTTATTACTTGCTCTTACGCTACCAAAAACAATTCTAAGCAATGCAGATTGGTTCTTAAAAAGAAGATTTAAATTAGCTAAATCTTTGCAGTTAAGATTACATGCAATGCAAATGACACTTAAATTACAAAATAAGATGTTAAAAGGGATGTTAAAGGAATGTTAGTTTATAATTACTCTTTTCATTCCATAAAACATGAATAGTAACTAAGTTTGTCTACTAATGGACTATGAATGCAATTCCATACAAATGTTGTAATTCTATAACACAAGAATAAATGCAATGGGATAAAGGTCACTCAAATGTGCATCAATCATTGGCAATAACCTTATCAACATATTCATCATTCAACTATAGTACATCCAAAGCATGAGCACACCATTGTTTTTTTATTTCAACCATATACCAAAACACACATGCTTATTCCAATTAATTTTAGTTTCAATCATTCACATTTATATTCATTATTTTTTCACTTGTTGTATAATGCTACTATATAAATATATATTCAATATAATTTCAATTTGAAGACACATACCCAATCACTCTCATATTATTATTTCATATGAATTGGTTATGATTTATTAATGGCAATAGTCTTCTAGTCTTGTATGATGTAGAAATATTGCAATGAAAGACCATAGCTATTTACATATATACCAACATTCCATCAATAACCTCTGGGCACATCAAATGGGTATGATCATCTTCATGTCAATTGCCGTACACAATAAGTAGACTTGATTACTTCACTTAAACCATGGCCATAATTTTCTTTAGTACTAAATTAGCAATAGCTCTATTTGGATAGCAATCTAGCTATCAGTCTTTTATTCTATTACCTTTCATCATGCCATAGCCAATCTTTCAAGACTTCAAAACTACTTCATAAAGATCAAAGCATACCACATGTAAACTCCATTATTACTTAGGTAGTTCACAACTACTTATTGAACCACAAACACACAATAAATACTATTGCACAAAAAATTGAATAAAATCATGAATCCTTAAAATAAATTTCAACAACCTTAATGACATCTAGAGTAAATAAATACACACAAAAATTGCCAATATCACTAGTATTATCAACAATGAACACTACACACTTGCTTCTTGCAACTTGCACATACTAAACAAAAACAAATAGCCAACCACTATCTCCCCAATTAAGTGGAAACTTCACAAATGAGCAAATTATCACCATTTGTTAAACAAAACAAAAAAACTTGGCTAATATCCTATATACTACTTAGGCCATAGCCATTCCTACAAAATAACTACTCAACTTCTAACTTCCTCACTATTAACATCCAAATGCCAAAATGTAAGGGCAATTGCTTTCACAAATACATTAGGCTTATAAACTAACAAATGTTTGTAAATCCTTTTCATACTAAAACTTAAATGCAAAATTTTATCCAAAAAAATATGTCATAGTAACCTTAGCTAGGGATTTAGTGTCCATTTCTTTAGTCTTTATGTACATCCATACAACAAAACCTTTACTATTACTTTCTATTTCTTTAGTGAGCTACATTTTTTAGTCTTCAATGACTAAACAATTGAACTTGCAACATAAGCCAAATCTTTAAAGTTGTATCCCCCATATCACAAAAATGCACATATTCACATCTTATGTTTCCAAATACAATTACTAGACTACATCCATTAATGTAATGCACTAGTCACAATATTTACAATTCTACTATGAACAAAATTTTAAAAGCATGCATAACCACTAATTACTTCAAAAATTGTAGTCCCAAAAAAAAACCAAAGGCTCCAAATAATTTCTCCTTCATCCAAACTTCAAAATAATGCTTGAATATTTAGAGACAATATTTTCCTTACAACCAATTTAATGAAATTAAGGACAAATAGCATATTGTCTTGTTCAAAATATTTAAAAAGGTTTTGGACATTAGAAGAATACCTAGCAACAATAGGTGACCAGTTGACCACTAACTAACATACTCCTTTCAAAGGTTTTGTCACCTACACCATTAGATCTATATATCCTCAAAAATTAAAAATTGCTTATCCTAGCTTGAGTAAAAACTCCAATAAATATTCTATATTAATGGATAAAGGAATAAGCAAGTACTTATTTGTTATGCCTTATTGTAAGAGTTGTTGTGTGGAAGGATTTTTTCTACTGTAGGAGTGCTAAGGTGTACAATAGATGAAATTGTCCATTAGAGTTGTCAAGTCTATACAACTCCAATGCATGAAGCAATTTATACTTCAGTCCTCCCACAATTGATTCAAAGAAATATTGCTCCACATCAACAATTAATTGGTATAGCCAAGTTGGTTTCAGGCTAGTCCGTGATGATGAGTTCAATGCCACGATCTTTGCACAGTGTCTCTTGTAAGGCATGTTGGCTTTCATCTCCCCATTGTATTGCGTTGCAATCAAATACAATCAATTTAGAGAGATGTGGTAGGTCTATGAGAGAGCAAGGGAGATGTGTCAATTTCTTGCACTTGAACAATCCTATAGTCTCCAAACACGACAATGGTTTGATCAAGTCATCAAGAAGCTCCATGAGCTCTGGAATGTTGAACAAATAAAGTGAGGTCAAACCCACTAGGTTGCCAATTGAATTTGGAAGGCTTCTCAAGCAAACCATAGACATTGATCAATATAAATTCTTCTAGCCCCACCAGCAAATTTGTAAACAAGTCATTGGGAATTTCCTCCAATTTTGCTCCATTTTCTAAAAGAAGAAATTGAAGCTTAGGGCACAATGGTAGAATTCTAGGAATCAATGGCAGTGTAAGAAAATCAACATTAGAAAATTCAAGTTCATCATCTTGGAGAGTGACAACTATTCCTTCCCATAAAACAGGAATTTCACCATCTAGCATGAACCTATATCTAGAGTCCAATACCAACTCTTGAAGTTTGTGCAATTTGCCTAATCCTTCAATAGGGTGTTTCAAACCATTGCAACGTACAATTTGCAAGACTTGAAGGGATTCTATGCTCACTTCAAATTTGCATATAGCTTCCAAAGAATGGCAATCTTTGATGTTGAGAATTTCAAGCATAGGCAAGCGGCCTACTCCTATAGGAATCTTTGATAATTGAAAACAATTATGAAGAAGTACTTGAAGCTGTTTCAAAGAGTCTATGTTTTTAGGCAAGCTTTGCAACACATGGCATTCCCCTATTTGAAGCTCCTCAAGTTGAATTAAATCACCAAGAGATGGTGGAATTTCTTTCAACTGTAAACAATTCACTATGGATAACACACGTAATCTTTTTCGTGACCAAATTTCTTATAAGCCCTTGGGTGTGATCCTCAATGAATTAAGATAGAGCCATCTTAGTTTGTTCTCCAAGCACTTCAACAAAAAGTACTCCACCACATGTTGCATGTTCAATTTAGATAAACACAACAATTCCAACTTAGAGTAACCGTGGCATGCATTTTATTCCAATGTAGAGATTGTCCAAAGATCTTCATCAACTTCATCTTTTGTTAGTGGCTCCTCAATTCCATCTCCAATAAGCAATACACCTTTTAAGTTTGCAAAGCTCTAGATCAACCAAGATTTGCAATGTTAGTTTTGACTTCAATGATTTAAACCATAAATATATTTGTAAACTAGTTCTTTTAAATGAAGAGATGATAAAATCAATGAGAGGGTGAAATGTATATGTCATATATAAGTTTGATTTCAAAAACATGTTAAAGAGTAATGATTATTTTTTAAATTGATTATTTGAGATTAATGCTCAAATGCTTACCGGATTTGTTTTGATGAAGTCCATCATTGTTTCCTTCTCCCACAAATAAAGTACTCCCATAAGCCTTGAGATGTTTCGTCCCATATCCCGTAGTTGGGTTGTACATATGAACTTCATTGCCCTTCTTTCCACATTGAAGAAGGGATCTCTTGATCAAATGTTCAATTGCATTTGGTGATTTCCAAATACGTCTAAGAGTATTGATTGGCAAAGGAAATTCATAGAATATACAAGCTAGAGCCAAGAAAACATCTTGCTCAATTGGAGCCAAATTTTCATAGCTAATACATAAGCAAGACCAAAGTTTATCATCCTTACTTCCATCAATGCTTTCAGCATCCTGAAGTCAGCTTTGGGCATCCTTCCATCTTTCAAGACGACGTTGAGAGTCCAACTCTTCTCTATTCACTTGGCCCAAATATTCACCAATCACTTCAAGACTCAATGTCAAGCCTTGACATTGGCCTACTATATCATTTGCCATTTCTTCAAGTTTCTTACTTTCATCCTTCGCAATTCCACGGAAGGCATAATGATAAAACAAATCATGATCAAATTTTTTACCATCTTGAATCCCCTCCACATCCATATACATAGATTTGAGAATTAAAGAATCTTTCTTGTTTTGAGAATTTACTTCTTCCAAATCTTCGATTTCTAGACTGGTCATTAGATCAAAACCTTCCATATTCCTAGAAGCCAATTCGTTAGAAAAAGCCTCATTTTGACAAACCACTTCATCCAAAACATCTCGATTTCGAGAAGTTACGATCACTTTCACTTGCAAAGGAAAACCAATAATCAAGCTTGATTCACGGTCCACCTCTGGCTTTCGAAGTAGTTGCAAACTCTAAAGGATGTTTCATTGTGATGCTATATCATCAATAATAATCAAGACTTTTTTAGTCTTCAAACATTGTTGAATCTTATAAGATGCTCTTTTTGGATTCCTCTATGTCCCACTTGCTCAAAAGGGAACAAGTCCTCAAATAATTTCTTCTGGAGCTCTTTAAGACTATGTGAACCATTTTCTAAATAAGATGACTTCTTGAATCAATGTGCTTCAACTTCTGAATTATAAAAAGCCTTACTCAAAGTGGTCTTTCCAACACCACTCATACCAACCAAACCCAAAATGGACACATTTTCCAAATTAATATGAATAGATTTGACCTTGTCATCAATTCCAAAAGTCTTCATTGTAAGATCCACTATATAATTCTTTTCTTGCATCATGTGGTCCTTTAAAACCGCTTCAATGCATTTGATCAAGTGGCAATAGCCTTTGTCTGTTTTCGTCATTGATTTATACACTGTATGATGATTAGCTTTTGTGTACAACAAGAAATTCTTGTCATTTCCAATTTTGGATGATTTTGGATGGACTATGCACGTGCTTATCATATCCAACTTCTTCATGAACATAAACCAAAAATTTGTGTTAGAATTTCCAACCTAATGGTGAAACAAAGCATCTACATTTCTACTTTTGGAATTCAAAATGGGTATAGAATTAGACTGAAGGTAAGAACTTATTGTTGTTTTTGCTCCTTCAATAACAATATAAAGCTTCCAATTATTAGTCTTGAATTTGTTGGAAAACTTAAAAATAAACTTCTCATTGAGGGCCCTTGCATCATGGTTGAGTTCTTCTAGAAATCTCACCATAGGACTCATTGAAGTGACATGCCAGAAACTTGCAAATGTAGCCAAGTTTGAACCACCATGTGGTGTAGTATAGAAGAAAATGGCCTTGAAATTGATCAACAAGTTTTGTCGCTCTAAATTTTCTAGCAACTTAGCCTCTTAGCCACTGTCAATAAAATATGCTTTGCAAGGAGACCTCCAAGGCTATGACATACAAATATAACTGGACAATTGCTTTGGCCAATCTTAATAACCATCATGTGTTGTAATATGCTGTCACTTAAATCCATTGGAGTTGTATTTCCAGTATTTGAAGTTCTCCAGACACTAGTATCGTAGCACAAAGAAAGAATTCGAGCATTCTTATAATTTTCTTCAAGCCATGTCATTGGCCAAACTTTACCATTTGGAGTGCGCCAAGTTTTCCAATAAGCTCGCTTAAAGTCACACATTTGAAGGCCATGCATACAGACAATTTCCAAGGATGGTTGACTAGTTATTGGCTTGTAAAATTCATACACTGTCCTACCAATTAACTGCACAAACAAATAAAAAAATCATTAAGAATAGATGATTTTCTACACATGAATAGATTTCCATCATCTACCAAATTACATGATTGACACAATATATACTAAATCACATCACTCTTGTAAAAATGATACCTCAATTCCATGGGGACCGTGGATCTCTAGTGTTCTTGAACAATATAGGCCCATGATCCGTACTCCCTTTTAGATTACTTAGATACCATGGAAAAGACACTGTTACAATGCAAAAATAGAAATATTCAATCTCATCAACTTTGTTGCCACAAGTCCATTAAGATAGAAACACATATCTAAACTTTTAAAAGATCTACCACATTTTGAGACTACTTTGAAACCAATTCTTGAATCATTCTCAAGAACTATGTAAGCATAGGTATTTGCAACTAGGCAATTTGTAGGTCTTTCTAATGACAATATACAAAATTTGTAAAATTGACTCTTTTACAAGACATAAGTTCCATTGGTTCACCATTTGAGTCTAAAGAAGATTCCACTTATAGGCCCAGGACTTGAAGTGGTGCCAATGTTGCAAAGATTGATTGAAAGTTGTTGGATATCTATTCAATAAGCCTTTGCATAAATCACATTGTACAAATTTTCTTTAGAAACAATGCAAGGTTTTCCATTAAAAATAAATAAATCATCACTCTAATCATTAGGAAAAAAGACTTAATATGGGAGTGTAATGTACAAAGTACTCGCAAATCATCAAAAGCATTTGTCATAAACTTTACAAATTTACCAATTTCCTCTAGCGATTCCTTTACAACATTCTATTGAAAACCTTCTTCTAAAATGCAAAGATACCCCAAATGAAATGACATGGTACTTTAGTGAAAAGAAGTGAAAAAAACTTAAACACAAACACCTATAAATCTACAATCACTACTCTTCCTTGCTATGAATAGTTTCTATTACTTGATTGATGAAATTGTCGTATTTTCTAATAGGAAAGTGATAATAGATTTCAATGCACCAAAGATTGCATCATTTGAATTCTATAGACAAATATTATGAAGATCGAGAATTTTTGGAGTACCAAATGATCTAAATTTGGCTTTTTATAAAAAGATACATATTGATTTAGGAGATGAAATAATGTCACCATTTGATTGAACAACACTTGTAGGGTCCTACCTTAGGTGCTGCTGTAAAGGATTGAAGAGACTAAAGCTAACATGGGGCTTGCATACACTTGAAACACCTTAGTGGCAAGCTTTGCAAAGTGTGACAAATTGAAACCTAAATAAGAAAAATTCCTACCCCCCTAAACATTGTGAGCCTACAAGGTCATGTCTACAAAATCCTATCCTCACCTCAACCCTTTTGTTTTGAAATCAACCTCATTCAAGCTTAGTCAAGCTAGGATGAGTTAGCAAGAAAGGTAGAAAGGCCATGATAAATACTAGAAACTTAATCCCTAAAGGATGCACCTTTAGACTATGTAATCAAGCTCAATATTCTATCTTCTATATGGTGCATTTTGTTGCTCAATATACAATGAGTGAAAATTGCTTTATTTCATTTTTTAGACGACATCAAATACATCACATGATTGCTCTATGTCCTAAAATTTTCAAACTTCTTTGTGAATGTTTTAAATTACAAAAAAAATTCTAAGAAAGTTTTTCAAATTACATATCAAGAAGAAAACATACTCAAGAAATATGAAAATTTCAACATCAATTGGTATATATTGTAGACAAGTTCATCTTAGTGAAAACCAAAATTCCAAATTCAATCTATAATATAAAAAAATCAACACACCATGGTTATAGCCCTAAAAGGTGTCTAAACTCGATGGTGGTAGGGTTTGGGATTAACAAGTTTTGACTCTTTTTTCAAGAAGAGCTGATTAAATAGCCAAAAATGATTATCAATATTCAAAAGAAATAAAAAAATCTTTTTGGATTGATTTTGAGCATCTTTGGAATCATTTCTAGTGACATGCTTGGTTCTCCTCAAAAGCAAGCCCCAACTTGTTTTTCCAACTTCTTAACTCGGTTACGTATTCAACTAGTTCATTCTATTCTTCTTACTTCAATGGCATCTACCCTATTGGTTGCAATACAAAATCAATTCTTTTCAAAATTAAAACATCTCAAATATAAAGATTAAGAATGGGGAATGTACTCCAAGTACCTAGATGGCCAATTTCATTAAAATGGCGGTATCCCATTAATTTGGCACTTTTAACAGTTCAGACCGCATAGTTTGAATTGTTTTTATTGTATTAGAATCTATATTAGCACTAGATTTTTGAAATCTACAAATCTCCTAGATAGCTGAAATCTATACCAATCCTAAACTTTTTAGACTACTTGATATGATATCTATGTTAGTCCTAGATTTCTAAAATCTGAAATTGACCTAGATGTTAGCAATGTATACTTGTCCTAAATGTCAAGGTGTGAAGATGGCATATGGAATATAGCCATTTTAATGAAATTCACCATCTAGATATCTAGAACACAAAAACAACACCTCTAGATTTAAAAAAAAACACGGAGATCACAAACATCAAAAAAATACCAAAACTCAGTTTGTGACAAACTCCAGAAAGAACATGACTTGATCAGAGCAATCCACAAACAAGTAAGTTATAAAGACTTACATTGAATTCCAGATCTGAAGCTGATGCTAACGCTGGAGCGAGCGGGTGGAGCCAACTAGAAAAACGAAGACGAATTAAGGCAAGCAACAAAAGCCCCACCGGCGATACCACATGCATGCCGCGGTGAAGCAACAATTTGCAAGACACCGATGGAGAAGTGCCAGCAGTAGGATGGCAAGACCAAGCGTTCCTTTCGTCACGAACAAGACGAAAGCAAGATCACCAACATCCCATCTCCATTTGAACGCAGTGTTGGTGGTATTTCAATACTTTGGGACCTTCCAGAGCGCGCGTTCTGGAACGTAAATCCATACCCGTCCTACGTCTATGTCACCATTTCGGGAGCCAAGACCGTGACAAAATAAAAGACTACGTAAGCCTCAGCCCTAAGGAACAGCAAGGCAACAACACCCCTCTACAAAATAGTAGGATAGCAGACAGATCGCAACGGCCTAGCGGTCTAGCAAGGAGAGACGAAGAGCACAGGCGGTAAACCCCGAATATCGAGCTCCTGGACCCTGAATTTCCTGAATCGACATGGTTCAAGGGGACCTGGGACGGAAAGATTCTCCTTTTTTTACAGAAGTTATATGGTATCATGACTAGACTTTGGATAGAAAAGGATGTTGCGAACTCGGCGCTTCGGACATACCACTGAACATTGTGGATGCTTGATGATTGGCGCAGGAAATAAGTCTTAGTCATAACCACGCTGAACTGTAGCAAGCCACTCAGTTGTTTACTTTAGAGCAGAATCTGTTCGTAGATACTGTTTGAATTCGTCACTCTATTGTTCAGTGGAGGAATAGCAAAGCATGGGTGGATTAGCGCTTGGCTTCGAATCTTTGGTTCAGCAGGACTGGAAAAACTTATTCTCGCTAAACGATCGCCAAAATATCGCCAAAATACAGGGATACTGATTCGTTCACTGTTTCGCTGCAACAAAGTCTTGTATACCACCTGTGGATCGGCCAGGACTAGATGCCATGCCGTTTTGGCCGGGCCCCAGCCCTGTTACGCTACTGGTCTGCCCCAGCTCCAGCTGCCCAGAACGCGCACGTCTTCGAACTTGCCCGGAGCTTATCCTCTCCACTCGATCTGCCACAGGAAGCTTGAATGTATTATTCCCGCCCTTGCTCACCTGCCCTTCTCGCATGCTTTGTTGGAAGTCTATTGGGATCCTCAGTTTTCTCTTCAGCTGAGATTGATGAGAGGGTCGAAGAGAGTGCGGGGACAACTCCGACGGAAGAACGAAGGAAAAGTGAGCTCTGGCATTGCGGATGCAGGCGTTCGGGAATTTCCCCGTTCTTGTTTCCAGGTGCAGGTTGCCATGATTTGCAAAGTGAATTCATCTTCAGTTGATTATTGGCAAGAGAAATTAAAAGAAAGCATGTCGCAGCCTCCCACCTGACTTACTTGCTCACACGTCATCCCAGTGAGAAGAAATTGAAAACAGCATGAACTGAATTGAAGAATGCCTTCAAACTCTGAATGAAATTGTGAAGGGCTTGTTTAGTGTTCATTAAGCAATTCATGCAGTATACTTACATGAGATCGATCCAACGCAGGATCTACTAATGAGATTGAGTTTAACAGTCATGAGAGATTCGATCCTTCCAAGGAGTTGATTTTAGGATTACTTTAGGTGACTCAAGGATACCTATTTGTGTATGCCGTAGGTCAAATAGTGTTTGATTGTGGAAGTGCTCCAAACTTGTAGTTTCAATTCTGGAAATGAATTTTGGTATGACTGATTGAGATTGCGTAAGAACGCAATGTAGATTACGCATCGCAAAGAATGGCTTTCAATTATATTATGTGCAATTCTTTGAATGAAATACTAAGTACCGATAGTATCTTTCCAGCTTGGATCCCATTGTAGTGTACAAGAACCGGTCTTTCATGCAAGAAGAACAGTCGCACACAAAGAAGAACAGATTATGTAATCTTCGATTCGAGAACATTTGAACACTTATAAGCAAGCGCGAGTGCGAACATTGCGCTGCTGGCGCTAATGATTGAATGTGCACGTCAGTTTAGTTTTCTTCTTCATCGAATTCACGCGTTATTAGAAAACCATGACCTTCGTGTTTTCCAGTCTTTTGCAACATCATAACCGTTTTGGTTGGCATACCTTTAATCCATCACCGATTGATTAAATCGTGGTATGTGTGCATTCTGCAAAATCCCTGGTTAATTTCCATCACATTGAGATGTTCGTAGACCTATACTCATAAAGGTGCCGTATGGAAGTGGCTTGTGGCGTTGAGGGTTTAGGAAAACGGTTTTTCCGAAGTTGCCTTGATTAGGGTTAGGTTTGAGGGTCCCCCCATTTTGCCCTTACTGTGTCACCGAGATATGAGGAAGAATTTGTAGTCGTCTAACGAACCATGAGTAATCAATCGACGTCCAAGCCAATCTCTGGACCTAAGGTACAACAAATGGCCCAAAAGAAGGCAGCAGTAACCCTAACCCTAAACCCTAAAACCCCAAGCAGCAGCTATAACGGAGGAGGACGATGACTAGTTACAGTATAAATCTCTTCTGAGGAAGTCTCCGAGTGAACTGGCCTACCTATTTGCCCTACTAGAGTCCTGATGGTTGGGCATCTTTTTTCTGCATCTGGGTAAGGAAGGGTCATATATTGTGCCAATTGAAAGAAGAAAGAATGCCTGGTATTTTTAGTTGTGTGCAGCATGATTTTCAAAGAGTGTAATTAAAATTTGTGTCCGTGGTTATTATCGGACAAATGAGTTTAGGTCAGTCACAGCATCGCCATGGGCCTCTACTTAGTGGTACTATTGCTACCTCGTTATTGGTTAACTCTGATTTGTATTGCGTAGTGTTCAATTCTCGATTCAAGCACTGTGGGGCTCCTGATTGTTTGACAATCTGATCCAAGTTTGTTGCCTGAGGTAGAGGAGGATTTGATGACCGAATGCACTTACATCAGATCCATTGAGAAACTCCGAGTAAGCTCAACATCTTCTGATGTTCCTCTTGGGTCTATAGGTTTTAATCTATTTAAGCGTAGTTTGAGTTCACAACGGATTTCTCTTGCATGTGATTCTGAGTCGCTAGTACTTGGGTTTTTAGTCTTGCATTACCAAAAGCACAAATTTTCAAAATTGGTAGAATGCGAAGGGGGTCGCATCATCTTTATTTTTCGGTTCAAACATGAATTCTCACTGTGCTGCATTAATGCGTTGTATTGAATTGTTTGATCAGATTTATGAGAATCAACCAGACGGAGGTGTAATGGTTAAGTGAAAGGGCAAAGCAGGTGGCTTGAAGTGCCTTCAGATTATGAATGGCCCTTGATAAGTATCCCAAGTTGCCCGGGATGTTGCAGAAGAAGAAGAAGAAGAAAGGTTGGAACTGTTTCGGCGTGAATTGTAGCGACTATATAAACACACCTTGCAAGATTATAGTTGCGAGTTTCCTCCAAGCAAATTGCATCGATCAATTTCACAGCTGAGACTCGTGTTCTCGTGTTGTATTGTATCAATTTCCTTTGTTATGAGCATTAGTTACATACGCTCGATCTGATGTGACTGAAATTACAGAGGTCTTTTAATGTCACTCCACCTCTTTGATTTGTTTCGATCATCCATGTTGGATTTCTCATTTCTTGGCCCTGTTTGCTTAATTTTCATATTTCTTGCACCGTATCGTTCAGATTGAATTGTCTACACATTCTAAGTCTTGGGGACACAATCTTTCTCGGTTGCATAAATTCAGCAACAGGATTCTTTACACAAATCAAAGAAACTACTGGTGCTGTACTGAATCATTCTCAACAGGTTAAGCAGGGCTGAAGAACTCTCCTCAGTAAGGCAGTATATTCTAGTAGCTTGACATGAGTTGGATTTTGGTCTGGATGTTGTTGAAAGTATCAAAGTTTTTGGGATTGTGGGATCACATATGAAAATGAAAAAAATCATGTTCAAGTTGAAATGGTGAAGTTTCGTAAAAAGTGTTAAGGTAGAAGTACCTATTTTAGACAGGCCCTTGTAATTGTTTTGTAGGCTAACCTATTATGGACAATAACTCTAAGATGTATTGGTCATTGAAAAAGATTTTTGGTTTGTACCTTTTCATCCACTCATCTCTCTTTCCTCTTGGCCTAGGGAGAAGTGCCAAAACTAACCACAATAGGTGAGTCTACGAAATTGGAATGCATTTGGGTGCAAAATCCACTTTCATATTCAATAAAATATTCATTTTTGGAGATTTTTATTTTTTGGCATTCTTCTACAACCTTATTTTTGTACACACTAAACTTAGTTCCCCATGACTTTCCCACATCATCCAATCTGAAATGATTAAGTTATCCAAAATAGGTACTTCTACTTTAGATGGTTTTGTTGAGTCCTGACATTTTTTGTCCTTGGGATAGTCAACTAGGCTTTGTGCATCTTGAAGAATGGATCATTTTCATCCAATTGTTTGTGTGCAACTATGTTAATGCTATAGCCACAATTTTGTACACCTATGGTAGTTTATTACAAAAATGGCATACTATCTGATTGGTGTACTTCAACATTTTAAGCTTCATTCTTTTAAAACAAGATTTAGGTACTCCAAATGGATTCTTTTGTGCTAAGTGGGAAAATGTGACAAAAATGAAACTTCCTAAGTGCAATTTCTATTCTACTTGAAAATTTTGAAAAAATCTTTAAAATAAACAATCTTGAAGTGAATTTTGAAGTCGAGGATCTATAACCACATTTTTAAATACATAGAATGACATGAAATTTTCTTTATACCACATTGTTCTAAATTATAATTTACTTCTATTCTTAAAACTTTAGATTTCTTTTTAATATGATTTCTATTGGATATGAATTTTCTTCAGTCCTAAAGCCAACAAAACTAACCTGGTCTTGGGATCATTGAGCATCTTTCCTAATGCGGAACGATGAACAGGACTAAAGACATGGGGTCGTGGGATTGAACATCTTCAAAGACTTCGATTCAACGATGAAGGCTGAGACGGACGGACTCGCACCAGAAGCGGGAATCTGGCAATAAAAGACTTAATGCTTTGCTTGCTTGATAGAAAAATGGAGCATTTCAGGTTTGCAGTCAACAATGAGCATTTCGTGTACTTATCTTAACTCATCACGTTGTAATTAAGAATTGAGGTCCAGCTCTCCAGCACTGTGTAGGAATTTGCTTACCCACTAAGTTATTTGGAGGCGGAATTCTGAAGTGAATAAGTTACGGGCAAAAAATTGATCAAAACAGTGAAAAAAGTGCTGCAGTTGCAACTGTATTATATTAACAATGTAATGGCATGGCCAGTTGCCACGATTCTTTCATTTGGATGGTCAAGTACTCTTCCCTACATAATTTTATCCTAAAAATTTGGAAGCACTCTTGAGTATAACTCTCAAAGATTATTTGTTGCCCTATCACCAAGGTTGTCAACCAAAATAAAAAACAAGTGTATTCTTCATTGCTACAATTTTCTTGGCATTCAATCATCAAATGTTCCAAAGGTAGATTGTTCTAATTAAAAACTAACCGTGACCCAATTCCATCAAATGTAAAAGAGGACTTCATTGTAGAATGCTAATCTATGACTACTCAACACACCTCTTATTCTAGGACATTCCAATAAGAAGATATCTTCGGGGCAGTCCTAGATTGACATTCTACAATGAATGTTCGTAGTACAATTCAACGGAAATGGGTCACGGTTTGAGTTTTACAGCAACCTACCTTTGTCCTTGGCTTCCTTACTGGGGTTGAAATCCAGCTCTGGCAAACCAGGGGAGACACGAAAATTGCCAGAGCCGAAACCACTTTCTTTCTGCCAACCTCACTCCATTGCAAGCTCGCTCTCCTGCTGTTTGCAGAAACTTGCATCTCGCGTGTCAATTGCATCAAAGAGAGCTTCCCAGCATCACCTCCTGTGAACTGCCGACCATTTCACTAGCAATGACTTCCGAAGCGAATTTCGAAATTTGTCATCAAGTACCTGCAATCCCAAATCAACCTTATTTATGACGGTTACACTTAACTTGCGTGTAAATCTGAGGACCAAGCAGCCAGGCAGTCGTGAACAGTCAAGTGCATAATACGTAGAAACCTGCACTTGTTGCAGCATTAATTGTCGATGATATAACCACTTTGAACAATCCGATCCTTCAAAGATGGAGACGGCCAAGTGCCAATGCTTGAAGTCTAGATCATGTCGTGAGTGCGCAAGATTGCCGGCCTTTCTACTTGAAGTCTTCTTCACCTGTGCCGTACTGATGAAGCCAGTAGCCTGTCAAGCATCACAGAGCAGTATGCAACTCAATTCCACTTTGCTCTCCAACCAAACACTGGTGTCGCCAGGAGGAGTGTTTGAGCTTGGATTCTACTCTGCGACTCGAGCGCAGGTGTCCAGCCCTGTCTACACTCTCGCCATTTGGTACGCTCAAAGCACTCCTGCCAAGACAGTGGTGTGGTTTCCGGACCGAGCCCTGGCCTTGAGCGAGAATGCGTCCTTGTCTTTGTCGCCAGAAGGGAAGCTTCAAGTGCACGACAACATCGGCTCTCCACAGCTCATGTGGACTTCCAACACTGCTCAAGTAAGAAAAGTAGTTCTTCCATACATTTTGCTATTTACATTATCTTCTTGTGCTGATAGATCATTGCAAATTAGCATGTCATCCACAACATTATGCACCAGTTATCCAGAATTTCCATGGTCATCCCCCTCTCGACTCCCGAAGACATTTCATTTCCTGTCTTTCTTGAGAGTTTACCGAAACGCATTCATTAATTGTGCCAATTTTACCCTTGAAATGGACGTTTCCTTCCAGAGACTCAGGCATTCATTTGCTCATTAATTAGTCCAAAAATTGCTTATCATTGTGGATATATGATTTAGAACGATGCAGCACTTCCAATGGCAGAACCTGACTCGGATATGGTTTTTGTAGCAGCTCAATGGGACCATGGCCACCATATTGGATACAGGAAATTTTGTGATCCTCAACAGCGCCAACGACGTGGTGTGGCAGAGCTTTGACAGTCCCACAGACACGCTCCTGCCAAACCAGAGCTACTCAGCCAACAGTAGTGCGAGTATGAAAGCATGGCGAACGTCTGGTGACTGGAGTGACAGCCCCTATTCTCTGAATTGGAGTACATCGAGTACCTTGACTGCATTTTGGTTATCAAACTCTTCTTCAACCGTTCCAACCAACTTCAATTACTGGAGCTTCCCAACACCATCTTCGTCAGTCTTCTTGACCAAGCAAGGGGAGTTCCAATCAATCAGCAGAGAAAATAGAGAGCACGCTTCGATTGGAAAGAGTAAGTCTGGAGTCGGAGTTTCAAATCGCCTACTGCGGCTGACACTTGATACGGATGGCAATTTACGCATGTACAGCTGGGTTCAAGGAAGCTCGAACTGGGAAGTAGAGTGGGAAGCCATTGATGATGTGTGCATGATCTTTGGTTATTGTGGTCCATTTTCACTATGCAGCAACTATGGAGAGTGCTCTTGTCCTGAAGGGTTTCAGTTCTTGAGTACGGAAGATTTGCGACAAGGATGTGTGCGCGGAACGACGGAGTCCACCTTGTGTGTCGTAAATACCATGGTGCCTCTTGATTACACTGACTTTGTCTTCTACGGTGATTCAACACTCGCCACATACGTGACCGTGGAGGATTGCATTCAAAGCTGTCTGTCGGATTGTTCGTGCGCAGCAGCAAGTGTGTGTCTCTTGGATGATGGGTTTGCCAGCACATGCTGGTTGAGGAAAAACATCCTTTTTAATGGCCAGTATGTGTTGAATATAACGACGTACTTGCGGACGTTGCTGCCGCCTCAGAAGTCGCAGTTTGGTTTGTCGAAAAGCAGCATTACGAAGCTTGTGGCTGCCACGCTTGGTGCGGCAGTCCTCGCGCTTGGGTTACTGGTATGCGTGTTTTGTGGGTTCTGTCTTGCGAGGGAGGTGCAGAAATCTCGTCTTGGGAGATTACAGAAGAAATGGGGGCGTGGGAAAGATGCGGCGGTGGTTCGTTTGACGTATAATGATGTGCAGCTCATCACCAACGACTTCGCCGTGGAGATTGGTAAAGGAGGGTTCGGAACTGTTTTCAAGGGCCAGATAGGACCCCACAACAGCCCCACTGATGTGGCTGTGAAACGTCTGGATAAATTGGCGAACGGCGAGCGCGAGTTTGTCAACGAGGTTGACATCATAGGACAAATCCATCATTTCCATTTGGTACACCTTCTCGGGTACTGTGCGGAGGCGGAGCACAGAATCCTTGTTTACGAGTACGTGGAGGAAGGCTCTCTCGACAGGCTCCTGTTTCGAGGATCAAGCAGTAAATCCCCGGTCTTGGAATGGCGGCTTCGCTTCAAAATTGCGGTGCAAGCTGCGCGCGCACTCGCGTACCTACACGACGACTGCGACCAACGAATCGTGCATTGCGACGTGAAGCCCGAGAACATCTTGTTAGATTCCATGTTCCGTGCCAAAGTTGCCGATTTCGGACTCTCGAGAATCATGAACCGGGAACAAACCCAAACCATCACCATGCAAGTTCGCGGCACACGTGGGTATCTGGCTCCGGAGTGGACCAGCAATGAGATGCCCATCACGGCCAAGACGGACGTCTTCAGCTACGGCATGCTTTTGCTGGAGCTCGTTAGCGGCCGAAGGAATCTGAGGACATCTTCAAGTGATGCCGGTGCGGATGACTCGTACTTCCCACTGTGGGCGTATCCTTACATTGAAACGGACGCCTTCATGGATGTGTTGGATCCGTCGTTGACAAGAATTGCGAACTCTGTGGAGGTCCGCAGAGCTTTGTTGGTGGCGTTCTGGTGCATCAATGATAAACCCCATGTGCGTCCACCGATGGTTCAAGTGGTGCAGATGCTGGAAGGCCATGTTCTAGTGGAAGTTCCGGTGCCGCGGCCAGACTTCTTCAATAATTTGATGATGAAGGACGACGAAGATGGTGGATCTACTGATTTCATTGTGTCTAGTACACTGGAATCTTAATGAGAGCGTTATTACCAGAAAGGCTGGATGTTTTTCTGTTACTAACTGTGTATTACAAATGCAGTCACGCCTTGAAATGTTGGTAGGAGGTAGGAGGTGCATAAAATGACCAATTAAGAGCTGGAACTGATTTTGGGGGAGGTGAAACTTCTTCAAATATTTTTCAGTAAATTTTCCTTGAAAAACAAGTAGAATTAGCATGTAACCCAAGTAGTTTCATATAGTTTGGAGCTTTGTAGAATTAGTTATGAAATTTCGAAGCTGAAGTGGCATAGGGCTCTAATAGCATCCTCCTCCTAAAATGTACATTGTTTGTCTAGTACATGACTGAAGGCTACCAAAAAGCAACATATACATGCAATGTATATTTAATAAGGTGGGCGCTTTTAGAACCTCCTACCTTACTTTCAAAATTGTACTTCAATAAACACCATTTGTTGAAAGACTTTCTTTGTAACATAACGAATGTAGATAGTACATCCAAACTGAAACTGCCATCAACACTCTGTGTAAATCTCCAAAATCAATATGTACATATGTTGATGAAATGATTTTAGAACATGTACTAAAATTTTTGCATATTGTATCCAAATGTTGTGTTCTTTGATGAGTTGAAACCTCCTTTGACTTGTTTTTGTTGATTTGATAACATCAAACATTAGAGGATTTCAAGACAGTAAGGAAGGCGGTTTCAAGCCTGTTCCCCCGCCCTTGTTCTCACTATCAATATTTCTTTTTTGAGAAAATTAAAAAAAAAAAAAAAATTAACTTGAAATGGAAAAAGAAGCAGAATTTTTTTTTTTGAAATTTTTTTGGTGACGTCGCAATCATAGTGCCACATCATGCAATAGCTGCAAGGCTATTCCCCTAATGTTGGCAATCAAGGGAACTCGGAGCCCTCTACAATTGCTAAAAATCCTCTAATGAAAGTGCCATTTTTATGAAAGTTAGTGTAATTTTTGGTAGTTCTATACACTCTATGATGATATTAAAAATAATAATTTAATTTTTTTGGATTGGTTGAATAAACTATGAGTGTTATAAACTCTACTCTTTGTACAAAAAATCTGATCTTAAAAATGCATCATACAACTCTAAAATATAAATTGAATGCATTGTCCTATTCAACAAATATTTCAAATGCAACAGCATTAAGATGTAACAATGGTTCATGTTGCAACCTATACTCTCTCTACAATGCAATTCCATACTCTCAATTCCAAAAAATATATTCAAATATTGCATGGTTGTCATAGTGAATGGACGTCTGGTTTGCCTGTCCGTTAGAGGTCCCGCCCGTCCGATACAATCAACACATAGTTGACTTTCTGATAACGGAAAAATAGGCCACGTGGATGCCATGTGGATTAAGGAACATGCTGGGCGCGGACGAGGTGACGTGTCATTTCGCAAAATTGCACAAGTTACAAAATTAAAGCCGTCCAAACCGTCCGTCCGTCCGGTCCGGTTTGCCCATCCGTTCATCCCGTCCGATGACCCTAACTCGCCCGTTATGACAACCATGAAATATTGTGAGAACCAACATCACTTGAATGTTTATCAAATTGTGAATATTTTTAATTTTATAAATGTCAACAACCTTGAATTTTTGTATTCAAATGAAGTATACCAACATGCTAAGACACAAAATGTTTTTTTTTTGAGTTCTAAATAAAATTGAAAATTTTTTAAGTAATTTTAAGTTATAGTGTACAAAATTGGAAAAATATAAAGTAATTTTAGATTTTAGTGCACAAAATTGAGTTTTAGACCTAGGTAAAAATACTTTTATTTCAAATCACAACTAATCATAGTAATGCATTATGCATTGCATATTACAACTTTCACTTATCTCCTTTTTGACTTTGCTTATTGATGCTTATATTATGGTTGTTTGAATGAAAAAGTTTCAAATCCATACTCAATTTTGTTTGTTGCTGTAGGCATAGTAGCAAAAAGTGACAATTTATTGCATTTCACAATAGTGGTAGAAATCAATTAGTTTTCTTTAGTCCTTTGTTGCATTGATTAGGATTCAAAGTTTGTGAACAAGACTTTTCTTGAATTTTGGTTTGTTTTTCAAAACAAGTGGTGTAGGCGTGTAGCAAGTGAAAGTATGAAACGTTTGAATATATCCATCAAAATTTTAAAAATAGTTTAGTCAAAGATGCTACAATTTTTGTATACAATACTTGTTAGTTCAAAGTGACTTTTTGATAATGTAAATGAAATAATTCAAAATGTGGGCATTGTAACAACTTACCACAATATCATTTTAAAACCACAAGCCTTGAGCTTGAAGTCAATAAGGAGAGAAGTCTAAATTGAGCACACAAGACAAAGAATGAATGAAAGACTTTCATAGTGAAGATTGACAAAGATAAAACTGGGGATAAAACATGTGGGATAAATCATGTTATAGTATGGACATGATAATTGACATTTAATGATAAATAAAACCAAAACATGGGTCGTGGAATACTAGGATTGTATAGGACAATTAACAAAAACTCTATTTTTAAGATGCAGATAAAGACAAGAGATTAAAAAGATTTCCTGAAACAGATGAAAAAGGACACTACGTGTGCAATTACGTATGGAATTGAATATCTTAAGTTTCTCAATAAAAGAATAGATAACTGAGCATCTTTGTAATGAATGATGAAGAGGACATAAGACATGGGTCATGGGATTGAACATCTTTTGTAATGAACAATGAAACGGACTCAAGACGCAGGAATCTGGGATTGAACACTGGTGCAGCTTATCTTGTCTCTTTTCATATGCACAGGTGCAAGACTGCAAGCCAATTTATTATTTATTCTAAGTAAGAACATATGATTCTTCAGCAACCATCATGCACATGTCGTCACAGTCCATTTAGAAAAAAAAAGAAACAAATCTTGAAAAGTATCGACATACGAACCATTGGTAACAACGAATCGAGCAATGAACAAATGTTTTCATTAGCCTGAATCTGAACGACCTCTCTCCACTGCCTTGTTGTATTCAGGCAAGTTAACTCAGCAAAACAGAAATTTCGTTAATAGATTTTGTTTTTAACATAACGTATAGATTAGAAAATCAAGCATCGTTCGTGAAAATTCAAATTGCATATTACCTGGAAATCAAGCTGGTGGCGAAGCTGTGAATTCATCCTTCCTTCGAAGATGCAGATAGTCAAGTGCCAATGTTTGCCCTCGCCGAAGACGAGATCATGTCGTGAGTACGCAAGATTGCCGGTCTTTCTACTTGAAGTCTTCTTCACCTGTGTCGTATTGATAAAGCCAGTAGCTTGTCAAGCATCACAGAGCAGTATGCAACTCAATTCCACTTTGCTCTCCAATCAAACTCTGGTGTCGCCAGGCGGAGTATTTGTGCTTGGATTTTTCTCTGCTACTCGAGCGCAGGTGTCCAGCCCTGTCTACACTCTCGCCATTTGGTATGCCCACACTTCGCCTGCCAAGACAGTGGTGTGGTTTCCGGACCGAGCCCTGGCCTTGAGCGAGAATGCGTCCTTATCTTTGTCACCACAGGGGGATCTTCAAGTGCACGACAACATCGGCTCTCCACAGCTCATGTGGACTTCCAACACCGCACAAGTAAGACTTCCCTCCAGGGACACACTAATTTGATCATTAGTCAAGCATATGCTTATCGTTGTGGACGATTAAGAATGATCCTGTACTTCAATCTGAGCATCTGACGCAGATATGTTTATTTGTTGCAGCTCCACGGGACCAAGGCCACCATCCTCGACACAGGAAATTTTGTGGTTGTCAACAGCACCAACGATGTGGTGTGGCAGAGCTTTGACAGACCCACAGACACGCTGCTGCCGAATCAAAGCTACACAGCAAACAGTAGTGTGAGTATGAAAGCATGGCGAGCATCCGGTGACTGGAGTGACAGCCCATATTCTCTGAATTGGGATATTGTGAGCACATTAAATGCATCTTGGTTGTCGACCACTGAAATCTACTATACTCTAGATCATCCCACCAATTTGAGTTACTGGAGCTTCCAAACGCAGGCTTCGTCGGTCTTCTTGACAAAGCAAGGACAGTTTCAATCTGTCAGCCAAGATTTGAGTAAGACCACTTTGATTGGAGAGAGCAAGTCTGGAGCAGGTCTGGTTTCGAATCGCCTGCTCCGGCTGACCCTGGATGCCGACGGCAACTTACGCATGTACAGCTGGTGGAACGGAAGCTCCACCTGGGAGGTGGAGTGGGAAGCTATCGAGGATGTCTGCCAGGTCTTCAGTTATTGTGGTCCATTTGCGCTCTGCAGTAACCACGGAGAGTGCACTTGCCCTGTAGGATTCCAGTTCGTGAACCCCGTAGATCCAAGGCAAGGATGTTTCCGCCTCGGTTCGGAGGCCCTGTGCAGCATAAAGAACTTGGTCCCCGTCCAGCTCATTGATTATCCGTACTCCGGTGACTACATGTACAGCGAAAATATGAAATTGGAGGATTGCCTGCAGAGCTGCTTATCTGACTGCTACTGCCAAGCTGCACTGGTCCGATTACCCCAGCAAAGCGTAGCTGAATGTTGGCTCAAAAGAGATATCCTGCGCAATGGTCAATTGGGGGCCAACCGCACGGTCTTCATGCGAGTTCCGGTGCAGCCTCACCGAGATTCTTCTGGTCTCTCTGAGAGTAGTAAAGTCAATCTCGTGGCATCATCTCTCGGCACAGGCACTTTCATGCTCGGATTGCTGCTCTGTGTTTTCGTCGGATTTTCACTTGCAAGGAAGATGAAACGGTCCCGTTTGCTCCAATTACAGAGAAAATGGGCTACTGGTAAAGATGCGTCTCTTCCAGTTCGATTCACCTTCGAAGACATCCGCCTCATCACCAACAATTTCGCCATGGTCATCGGAATCGGTTCACTGTCCGGCACCGTTTTCAAGGGCCACATCGGCGACCCAAACGACCACACGGTTATCGCTGTCAAAGTCCTCCATGGATTGGGATACGAGGCGAATGAGTTCATTAATAAAGTGGACATCATCGGACAGATTTGGCATTTTCACCTGGTCAACCTGCTTGGGTACTGTGCCGAGGCCGAGCATCGAATCCTTGTCTATGAACACGTGGAGGACGGTTCCCTGGATGGACTGCTCTTCCAGCGCGACAAATCCAAATCCATGGTACTGGAGTGGAGGCCGCGCTTCCAAATTGCCATTCAAACTGCCCAAGCCCTGGCCTACCTGCACGACGAGTGCCATCCAAGCCTCGTCCATGGCAACGTGAAGCCTGAGACCATCTTGGTGGATTCCATGTTATGCGTCAAAGTCGCCGATTTTGGACTCTCCAACATCATGCCGGGCTGGGAACCAATCCAAACCAATTCCATATGTGAGTGTCTTGCCCCTGCGTGGACCAACCAGGAGACGCCCGTCACTTCCAAGAGCGACGTCTTCAGCTTCGGCATGCTTCTGTTGGAACTCCTCAGTGGGCGGCGGAATGTGACAACTTCTTCCGTCAGTCATCAGCTGACGGACTTGTACTTCCCGAGTTGGGCCTACCCCTACATTGAAACCGCGTCCTTCATGGATGTCCTGGACCCTTCCCTCACCGGAATTGTGAACCCTGAGGAAGTGCAAAGAGCTTTGCTGGTGGCGTTCTGGTGCATCAACGACCAACCGCACCTCCGTCCATCCATGGCTCGGGTGGTGCAGATGCTGGAAGGCGAAGTGCCCGTGGAAGTTCCCGTGCCAAGGCCCAACTTCTTGGATACCTTGCAGATGGAGGAAGATGAAGAAGGGTCCATTAGTGGTCATCCTCCCTCGGACGTCCTGATGCCCCGATCAGACTTCTCCAAGGACCTGCTGTTCGAGGACGAGGAAGATGGCTCACCCTCACTCTCCCCTGTGTCTAAAGCCTTGCCAGAGCATTCTTAGAGCAGTATTGCCACTTTTTTTAAGTGCAGCTGTCTGTTTGAGCTACTTTCGGTTGTTAGTCTTGTTATAAGACTCTTGTCACTGTATCTTCCTTTATCCCTCTGAAGATAATTCCAGAAGCATGTTTACTTCTGGGTAGACGGTTCATAAATCATAATGCGTGGATCGATCGCAGGACTTGGTCAACTCGTGCAAGAGCCATGCTCATGGTGAACAGCACGTTTATTCTTGTTGCGTAGCATGTGGTCTCCGCATTGAAAGTGCGTTAGCTCGTAGTTCTGCACAAACAAAATTAGTGACTCAGACGAACCACACCGGTATCATGCTCAAATATTCGTAAAACATTCCACTGACAGTACCTCTCGATGTGAAGAAGCAAGGGCCTTGAGGAGGTCATTGAGGGAATTCCATGAGGACGCATCAGAGAATGAGAGAATTAAATTGGTACTTACGAGACCAGTATTGCCTGTATCACTGCTGAAGACAGCTGCCTCATAAGAGCGCAAAGAAACTTCTGTAGAACAATTCTCGAGATACAAATCCCTGTGTTTTCTTGATTACTCTAGAACCTGTAACAATTCGTGTGCATTCCTGTGTTATACATCGGTCGACTAGTGAACGCATTCACATCACAGAGCTGCCGTATCCAGAAACCAGACTGCGCTAAGATTCTGGCTAGAGAGGGCGACCATCTGGACTTAATTAAGACATGACGTATCTCTATTTCAGAACAAGCAACCTTGAAGGAACAAAAGTGAGATCCTCATATTACCAGCTTATTAAACACCCATAGGCCACCACTCCAACGACAAGGTTTGCAGAAGAGCTCATTTCTTAAAACAAAAGAGCAGCTCAACTAGAAGAGAGTTTCTGCGTCGAGTCCACATTCCCACCTGTAACGATGAGAATTTCAGAGGAGCTCAAGCCTAGCTCCTCGACCCTAGCTATCTCCTCGATAATCCGGGTTCAAAAATCTCGCACCCATCCAGCAGTAACTCCAAAGAAATAATCAATGAGATAAAAGTCAGAAAATATGAACTCAAGGGAGGATCAAGGGGGGAAACGACAAATTTTAAACCATGGATCATGTTAAATGATGCGAACCTCGAAATGACGAAGGAA
Source organism: Pseudoscleropodium purum (assembly GCA_963969395.1). Classification (NCBI taxonomy): domain Eukaryota; kingdom Viridiplantae; phylum Streptophyta; class Bryopsida; order Hypnales; family Brachytheciaceae; genus Pseudoscleropodium; species Pseudoscleropodium purum. The sequence continues at coordinate 11,403,024 of OZ017804.1, read as the reverse complement.
TGAGAGAAATTAGAATAGAATCAAATTATATAATTCGAGGTATAAAGTGAAAATGGATATTACTTCTTGGACTTATTAGTCTGAAGATTCCAAGTGGCTATTCTGGCTTTAATTGAATTCATTTTGAAAAGGAAAATTTCAAAATTCAGGTCATTGGTTTTCATGGTGTGTCCTCACAATTGGCGGTCCAATCGACTCAGTTCTTAATCCGATGTTGGATTTGTCACCTTTCTTATGAGTGCTAATGCCAACAAGACACTATTCTCAAGCATTAGTTACCAGGTATCACTAGAAGCAAAGCCTCTAGCAACCCCAATACACCAAATACTGTGGTCCATTGTAATCACGAAAGACTAAAGACTAGAAGTGGTAAAGATATTTCATATATTTGTGACATTTTTTATCACCCTGAAAAGATGCATAGTAGTTTTTATCCTCCTAGGAAATAATTGTTGTGGGTCACAATGATTTTTTACCCAATGCATTGAACAATCACAGTATATCATGCGTTCAGCACGCATAGCCAATGTGCACACAAACCTCTCTATCACGACGCTCTCTAATATCACATTTCAGTGCATTCAAAGGATATATCTTGTCTGAGGTATACATGTGATTGGACAACCTCCGCACGGCCCCCTTCGATTGTAGGCTCAAAAGTCCAAAAATTACAGCCTCCTCCCATGAGAACATGCGACCACCCTGAAGAGTTTATTGCCGTGACACCTTGCATTCCACCCTCGATTATTGTGTGGCCTCCAACGCAGCCTCCAACTGCTTCCTCCCCCCCCTGCTTGCTGTGATTCAAAACACCGATTAGAACTCACTTTTTCCTGTTTCGTATCCAGTCACACATTCAACGTTGAGCCGAACATGACGCTCGAAATCGCTGCTGGAGGTCACAACACTAGTGTTACCATTAAAAGAGGAATGTCATGCGCTTCGTGGGCCTCATTTGCCTGTCAATTATTGGACCGGAGAAAGTGACAGTTCTAAGTTCTAACCACATGCAGAACTGCCAGAAGGCTCTCACACAATGCTCAAACAACTTGGAGAACGTGTGACAGCTGATAAAATTGATAACGGGCACTTTGATGTCGATCTCAGGATCGGACTTGACGTCTCTTACTTTTCTACGAACTATTTTCGTTTTCACTTGAGTGATCCATCACTTCACACCTTTTTATGATCAAATACCCGGAATGAGTCCAGTTGTGATTTTAGTTTCATGAAACCATACCTGGTAATAGCTGTCGAAGCTGCAGAGATAGGGAAACTATATTGATTGTTCAAGTTGAGGGGGCGCGGATTGAGCTGAAGCGACACTAATTTTGTAGTAATTCGCGAACAGGGGATGCGCGCCACGTGTTGGTTGATCGAGGGTAAGCTAGCCGGTTGGGTAGTTGGAGGATGAGCTACTTCGGATTCGACGCCTTCGTGGAGATCCCATATTTTTCAGAAAAATCATACTGGCATTCGGGTTGCGGAAATCAGGTATGATGGTAAAATCGCGTACATGTTCCCAAAATCAATTCCATGGTATTGCGGATCGATCACCCGTAGTGCTGAATTCGCAATTTTCACCATCCAGCAAAAACAGGACCTTGGAAGTAACGCAGGGCCTGACTCATTGAATTGCTTGCAGACTGTTGCTTGGAGTGCTTCACCCAGGACTTAGTTCACAAGCTGAAATTGCAATTTGTATCGGAGTTTGAGCAAGATCCGGAAATCTGTCCCTGCCAATTCACTCTGAAGTTTGAGGGCCGAGGGCTCTCGCATTAATGATGAAACAGAAACCCTCCCATAGAAGCACACTAGCGTCCATGGCGAGAGCTCCCTTCATTATCCTTTTCTTCTCTTTGCTTGCGAACTCCTTCGTTCCATCGAATTGCAACCAATATGCAACAACTCAAAGAGATATTCATTCTAGTCCGGTAAGGCAGCCTGAATTGTCGGGACGGCAGCCTCGGCAAGCACTAGCTCCAGCTCCAACTCAGGCTCCAACTCAAGCACCATCCCTGTCTCCGAACACCTATGACAACATCCAGCTTGTGTGCTCCGCCACCAGGTATCCAACCTCCTGTCTGCACGCCTTGCTGCCCGACAAACGCTCGCAGAACGCGCCGACCCCGCAGGCTTTCGTGGAGATCTTGACCGCCATCGCAATGGAGCGCTTACTGCATATGGGACTGCACGACGCCCAGACGTTGGCCACGCTCGTACCCACCGCCAACAACCAGAACCTCACAGCCGCGTCCGTCGGGTGCACGGAGCTTCTGGACCTGGCAACATACTACGTGCAAAGCTCGCACGCAGCATTCGCTACAGGCGCGCTTGAGGATATTCAAGCCTGGCTGAGCGGCGCTTTGACCCAGAGCAACGACTGCTACTACGGCCTCGCGCCGTTCCGTGCAACGCTTAAATTTGTCAAAGATATGACAGAACGGGGGAACTTCACGGTGGAGCTCATCAGCAATTCCTTGGCCCTTGTGGATGCCACACTTTACTACGGACCTGATGCGACGTTGTGGAGACCGCCACCGGAAAGCAGAGAGCAGCAATTGATCCGCAATGACTCGGAGAGCTTCCCCAAGTGGATGGACGAAATCAATCGAGCACTTATTGTCCATAAGGAGCTCGATGTTCCGCTCAATCCGCACGTGACGGTGGCGCTGGATTCCAGTATCCAAGCCGCTGTCGATCGGGCGCCTTCTTGGAGCCCAAAAAGGTGGGCGGCATTGCATTGAGTTGATTTGAAATGGAAATCCACAAAGGAAATGGAATGTAATATTGTGACCGGAAATTCACAACTGAAAATGAATTGATTTTCCTTGACCATGAGCTTTCGATAGATATTAACGGTGTTGTTGCGCTCAGGTATGTTATCTACATCAAAGCAGGGGTGTACAACGAGACTGTGCGCATCCCAAAGGAGAAGACGAACCTCATGTTTCTCGGAGATGGCAGCAACATGACCATCATAACAGGAAACTTGCATGTTCAGTTGCCGGGAATTACCACATGGTTGTCTGCCACTGTTGGTGAGTAATATCCATAATGCCTCATAAATGTTCTCTCGATTTTGAAGTAGTTGATATTCTCTCCATCCCTCTGGTTCTTATCATCCTGGTCCTGCTGGACTGCAGCCGTGAATGGAGCTGGCTTCATTGCAAGGGGAATTACCTTTCAGAACACGGCCGGGCCAGAGCAGCACCAAGCGGTGGCCCTGAGAGTGGCGAGCGACCGATCGGCATTCCAGGAGTGCTCTATCCTGGGCAACCAAGATTCCTTGTACACGCATTCGCTGCGACAGTACTACAAAGACTGCACCATCGCTGGCACCGTGGATTTCATCTTTGGCAATTCCGCAGCCGTCTTTCAAACATGCCATATCCTTGTGCGACCGCGGGAAGGTCGTATGGGCAAGGCTACTACCAGCGTTGTGACAGCACAGGTAACAGCACCCCCATATGAATGATGATATAATTGGGGTAATCAACTCTTTTATCAGTGCAATTCATACACTGGTAGCTGCAGAATGATATCCGCGTGTGATACTGCAGGGTAGGATTGACCCAGGTCAGGAAACAGCTCTGGTTTTCCAGAATTGCTCGGTGGAGGGCACTCCAGAATATAATGCCCTGCAACGAGCTGACCCTGGACTGCACCGTGTCTACTTAGGCCGGCCATGGAAGACCTACTCGCGAACTGTATTCGTCTTCACGTCCTTCTCTCTGACTCTTCAGCCAGAAGGCTGGTTGGCATGGAATGGCTCGTTTGCCCTCGACACTCTCCTGGACGCTGAGTACGACAGCTACGGTACCGGAGCTGAAAACGTGACCCAACGGATTTCTTGGTCCAGTCAGCTGTCGTCACAGCAAGTGCAAAGCTTCTCTGCTCAACGGCTGCTGCAAGCTGATGCATGGCTGCCTCAGACTACCATTCCCTATTCACCCTTTTTCTGATGACCAATTATGCAAGCATGCAGTCACACTTTGGCTGCTATTTGCACGACAGTGCATCACAAATTGAACGTTGAAGGTAGAACCAGACTCGCCGCGCTCGTGTTGATTACTTTCGAGCCGATTAGTGGTGCTCCGACCTATCCAGCAAGGTACGTGTCAGGGCGCTTTTCTTTTCATTTTTTATGAAAGTGCCAAAGTGGCGATATAAAATGTTATAGTGGTGCTTCGAATTTCAACATATACAATAGAAAATATCACATTAGCATATATCACATATCCATAATTCTGTTTTCATCCACAATCTGGCGATTTCGTCCAAGAGTTTTTTAATTTGAAGTTTTCTGGCGAAACACTTCATGGTTCGTTGTCATTTTCAAGCCAAGTTATTTTTTTTTCTGGTGCAATCTGGCACTATAAAGCCAAAAAAACAATCCTCGGGCTCCGAGGTTCCACATTTACTACTCCCCGTTGTAGATCCGCACAGGACGTACACAGACCTAAGCCTGGCATATGGAACATTTGCTATGAATGTTGAGAAATTCAAATGCTCAGGTTGCCAGTTCAAATTATATCGGTATAGCTGCGAATCTCCTGCACATATCCCGTCCTTGAAGTCTAAAGCGACCAGGAAACAAAAAGCGGAGTTAGATACTGTATCAAATCATGCACACTGTGACGAAGTTATTGCCTAGCTTGGCAATAAACTTCGGTTCTCACAGACAACTCATCCATCAGAACAATGTCGGGACTCATCTATATATCCAAATCTGCGGGTGACCGTTCCCGGACCAAAACTGTTCACATATATCTGCAGCCAGAATCCCCCAACATAAACATTAGGTAAATTTTCTACAATATTTAGCACGAAAAATGAGGTAGAACCCTCCTTATCACAACCAATAATCAAGTGGAAATATCTCCACAGATTTGAAGGACAGACCTTGATTTTTTAGGCATCATAAGGACCAATAGAGAAAGAATCTCTGTAAACTAAGAGATTAGAAAACTTGGCGTAATTACATTAGTTTGCTGTACCAATCATAACACTCATCCCATAGCTCGGAATGATGAGAAGATCATACAGGACAATGGAGGGAACAATGAGAAATTGGCTGAATTTGCAAAGAGTAGAGAGATACGTTTGACATTGGTCACTGCCTTGAGTTTTGTTGATACGTTCATCTCGATATGAACGTTCTTTGATATCGATCCAGTTCACCATGCGATCACGCACATGCATTGGAACATCCAGCTTCACATCAGGAGTGCTTCAAGTCTTCCTCTGACTGGTAAGAAAAAACTATCTCACGCAGTGTCTCCGAACAGCAGCATTTCGTATCTGCAAGAATACTGGAATGAATGTAAGAGTATATCTTGATCAAATTTTCAAATTGATGAGCGAGATTATAATCTTCCAGGAAGGACATCGTTACTAAGATCCGAGTGTTGAATATGAAAGTTCACAAATGAATATGAATAAATGAGAATGAAATGGGAATTCATGACTAGAAATGAGATCACTAGAAACTCACAAATGAAAATGAACTGGAAAATCACGTATGAAAATAAAAAAGGACATTCACAATCGGAAAAGAACTGACAATTCAAAATTCAGAATGAAATGGCAAGATGAAATGAAAACGGCAATGAAACTAAGATGAATCCTCAATGCAAGCGATCACCTGATGCTTTTGCAAACTGCCGCGTGCTTCAACAAGAATACGAGGAATTATCGTATGCCCAGCTGATTTCCAATTTACCAGCTGAATATCTAAACCAAAGATTGAAGCAAGTTAGCAAGCTAGCAAAAATTAGACCAAAGTGAGCAACAGCTTTTCGCAAATCTAAAATGACAACAAGCTAGCTCATGAACTCGGAGCTGATTACAATTCAAAGCTCAAATTCTGTCTTCAATGCAAACAAGTCAACCTACGCAGAGATCACATCATAGCAAGTCTCAGTCTACTGTAAACTCTAACCCCAAAACTATTAAACTAACGTAGAAATCATCTCCGCACCGAGTTTGTGGGATTCGGATGGCTGAAATCCCGCGTTGATATCCTGACCTGGCCATTTCTAGATGAAGACCATCGCAAGATTGAGACCCGGGGAAAACTGGACAGCGTAACGAGTCAACTGTGCAACCTCGAAACAGCCTTCAGTCGCGATTTGACCATTCTCTCTTGCAGGGGCTGTTGACTGCAAAACTTGAGTGGAAAAAATGCCTTATTGGTAGGTGGATTGCCATCTTGTTGCGTGATTTGAAGATCGCTTTGTTGTCACTTCAAATGTCTACTTCTGAAGCATTTGAGGGATTCGGCGATTGGGTTGTTGTGGGGCTCCAAGTCGCGAACTTTGCTGCCGGTAAGACTTCGTCCTAATCTTGGGATGATTTGGATTTCTTGTCTTCACCTGTGCTCGCTTCTGATCAACTTTTCGTACCTGCCTAATTAGATGAACACGCCTGACTCCTTGTGGGATCCCTCAGTGAATTGAAGCAACAGCAACCATGTGCAGCTTGGAAAGGATTGGCGATGTGTTTGTCTTGCGCTTCAAGGGCGATGTGGATGAGCATCGGCTCAACCCCGCCTTCTGCAATGAAATCATGGACTGCCTGGCCATTGTCAATAGCTCCGACGCGAAGGCTCTGGTGACGACCAACGAGGGCAAGTTCTTCTCTAACGGGCTCGACCTCGCATGGATGGAGCAAGATCGCACCACGCGCGCGCAGCCTCTGACTAAAGCTTTCAACAAGCTCCTGGAGAGCTTCCTGAGAGTGAATGTTCCCACCATAGCTGCCATCTGTGGTCACGCCGCTGCTGGGGGGTTCATTCTTGCCTTAGCTCATGATCACCGGCACATGCACCTCCACCGGGGATTACTGTACATGAGCGAAATGGACGTCCGCCTTCTGATTCCGCCCAGTACCATGACCCTCATTCGGTACAAATTGCAACCACGTGCGTTCAAGGAGGTCATCTTGCGAGCCACAAAGCTCACTCCAGCAGCAGCCCTGGAGCTCGGGGTCCTCGATGCCGCTCACCCAACTGCTGCAGCGACGTTTGATGCAGCTTTGGCGGATGCCACCCAGCTTGCGAGGAAAAATTGGGACAAAGACCTTTACTTGAGTATGAGACTGACCATGTATCCAGACCTTTTAGTGACAGAAGCTCTATCATCAAAGCTGTAAAAACAAACCTAAGCAAACCCTAAGTCCCTAACCAGCAGGGTTGAGACGTTGACTGCACATGACGTTGAGACAGGTTTTGCGCTACTCAGGATAGGTGTGCAGTTCTGCGAGGTATGCTAGGGTCAGCATAAATTTGCGGGTATTGCTGTAGCTTCAACCAGGCAAGATTAGGATTTCATACAGCTCCCAAGAACATGTTGATGTTCGCCTCCTTAATTTGGAAGCAAATTATTTAGCGGTTTTTCCCGCTTCACAACTCCCGAATTTACTGAGGCCTCCTCCAATTCACGACCACCATCTCTTGAATGTGTTTGTCTTCTGTTACAGTAACGATCTAGTCAAGATTGCGCTTATATGGTGATATTGCACGAAGGGGATAAATTAGGGTTTCAGACCGTTACGTGGCTTATATATTGCCAGCAGCCATGGCCAGTACCGGAGGTGGGGATTTTCTACGTCGGTTGCAGAAGGAGGAGGAGGTGCAACAGAGACAGAGTCGAGAGTCGAGGCGGCCGAAGTACACGAAATTCTCGCAACAAGAGCTCGGCTCATGCAAGCCCTTGCTGACGCCCAGGGGTATCATCCTGGTCTTCTTGTTGCTGGGCGCCATCTGCATTCCCATCGGAGTCTTGACACTGCGAGCTTCCTGGTCGGTCGTCGAGCTCGTGTTTCGGTACGACACATTCTGCATCATGAAATACGCCACGCCCGCAAACCCATTGGACACAGACGAGGAGAAATCCGCGTTCATGCAGGACTACAACAAGCGGAAGAACTGCACCATCGCCATGGACGTCACGAGACACATGAAACAGCCTATTTACGTCTACTACGAGCTCGGCAACTACTACCAGAACCACCGCCGGTACGTGATGAGCGTGAGCGAACGGCAGCTGCGTGGGCTGAGTCCTTCGGCCGCCGACCTCGACAGCTGCAAACCCAAAGACGTCGTGAACGGCCAAGTGGTGTGTCCTTGCGGCATGGTGGCCTGGACGCTCTTCAACGACACCTTCGAGTTTTCCACAAACGGGTTCTACAGCGAGCCTGGCACGCTCTACGTCAACCAGACCGCGATCTCATGGGCCGCCGACCGCGAGGAGCGTTTCAACAACACGGTGTTCCCGTTCAACTTCATCAACAACAACCGCACCACGGTGGCGAATGCGTCCCAGATCGGTGGCGCCTGGCTCAACGGCGGCCAGCCCCTGAGCACGAACGAGAACCTTATGGTGTGGATGAACATCGCCGCCTTCCCGACGTTCAGGAAACTCTATGGTCGCATCGAGACCGATCTCCCGCCCGGGACTCAACTCACAGTGAACATCAACAACTTGTACAACACGTATGGATTTCGGGGCAGAAAGAAGATCGTCTTATCAACGACAAGCTGGATCGGAGGCCGCAACGACTTTCTCGGGTTGTCCTACTTGGTCGTGGGATGCGTTTCCGTGCTGCTGGGATTGATCTTCGCGTTTGTGCATTGGAAGAATCCGCGCCCTTTGGGAGCTAGATCGTATCTCTCATGGGTCAGAAAAGCGAGTGCCGCCACGGCCGCCACCTCCACTTCTCATACATCAAGCGACCCGATGGATTCTTAATTGTGATCCCTGTGATGGCATGAACACAGCCAGTGCTCAATTTTACAACGATCTTCTTCAGCACTGACAGCAGTCACAATTAGTTAAAGAAAGTAATACCATTGTCTGGATGAAATTATCCCAGATAATGCTCTCGCTCGTTGAAATTAAGAAGTTCTGGAAGAGAGTCGGAATCGGAGCAACCATCCAATTCCTTCGAGAATCTTTCATCAAGCATCAAATAACAGAGTGAATCACGCAAGATTAATCACCTGGAGAGATTGACAAAATGACAAGCAGTCAGGAGCACGTACCTAATTCCTCGTCATGTCCACTATGATCGATGATCCTGCTGCCGTTGATATTGCACCTGATCTGGTACTTAGCCTGACGTTTGCGCTTCCTGTCTGTCCACTTCAATCTGTTCTGCATAATACTCGGTGTAAAATTGTGCATAAATAATATAGGGTTCCTTCGTGCTTTCACTTATATCAGTAAGCTCTTTGACCCCTGCAAAGTGCAAATGAGGTTACGACGTTACGACTCAGAAAGATTATTTCATAGGTCTTCATCAACCTCCTGATGTTCATAATGAAAGCATTAAATGGATTAACATGTGCTCAGCAGCCTACCACTCCAGCACTCGCTGCTGCAGCATCTTGGCTCCAATGGCTGAGAAGCACTGGCATAGGTCCCTAATCATGATCTGTTTGCTTCCAAAAACAAAATACAAATAAAAGAAAACACTTTAGGTGGACCCAAAGCAAGCCGTGCAGCTCAGAGTGTAGGAACCCTTTGACCAACTCCCTGTGGTTCAGAAAGCTTGGTAAGTCGAAAAGGTTAGGACGATGAAAGACAATGGATTGAACGGAACCATCATGTGAAATTTTGAGTGGTGATCAGCCATGTGTGATCCCGTACAGAGTCGCACGCAGAGGTGACTCAGTTTCAGAATCATTCCTTCTCTGGCTCACCCAACCGGCGATTGGAGCGATCTGCTCATCTGCTCATCTGCTGACAAGGTAAGGCTGTTGCTAATGGCAGTATGCTGTGTACTCAAGTACTCACGTGGAACTCACGTGTGCCCGCTTTAGACTTTCTCTTCTCAGGGTCTTCTTCGCAAATTAAATTTTTGTTTCTTCGTGCTCTGCATACATGATGGACTAAGAATTTCGACTTGTTTAACAAATTGCTGTTCGGTTGGCACCGCTGATTACCTTCGATACTTGACCTGTATTCACAATATACAATAAAAAGTTTCTTAGTCAGTTCATTCAACTTGTAACCTTGCTCACAGCAATCATTGACAAAAAATTCAGACCTGGAAAAACATAGAGAGTGTGCACCATCAAACGAGGATTCCAGAATTTCCTGGATATGTTGCGAAAAGCTGCTAGATGACGGATAACACTTGTCTACACGCAGGCATCAGACGAATATCGCGGTAATGATATACATACCTGAAATTCTTGGAAAGTCGTAAGAGTTCACTGACGATCCAGAATGCCCGACACCCATATGCATAGGTTGTTGGTGATGCTTGAGGATCGGACGCGATAAGTTATGTAGCTCAGTTAATTCACATAGCAGCCGTGTTCAATAGAGCACGCTAATTGCTAGCATTTCATTGTATTAACCCAATTGAAGCAATGAACAGATGATAGGTGACGTCGAAGAGGAGCAAATAATGAGAGATGGCCTCTGTATTTCCTCATACAAACTCAACATTCAAGAGCGTAACATAGGATAGTCAATTTCGTTACATTGGCGCAATTCCGGTGCCAAAAATTGTGATATACATCTGCACAATGCTCCAAAAAGGTTAGGTCATGTATAGATTTATGTTTCAGGCTGCACGTCCTGAAAAGTGCCAAAGCAATGGAATACTGCCAATTTAATCGGAGTGTAGGTCTTCATGGCTGGTTTGAATCAATTCAGTTTAGTCTTGTACCCAAGCTTATTAAAACTGTCCGACGCTTGCAAATGCCCACTACATGATTCAGCATGCGAGAAACATCGTTTTGTCTCAAACTTAACATTTCACTGCATAAATTCACTGATAACTTCGATGGCCCAAATTCACTGACGAATATTGAACTCTCCAGAATGTGGCTTCAATTGCTAGCACCACAACAGGCCAAGCTCTTCATGTCAGACAAGGACATTGGATTGGACAGGTTGTGACACATACATTAGGTCTGATTACACCCGGGCGTGACACATGGAACTGATTAAAATTCTCTCGTCAGACAAGCAAACAGGTTCACTGGACGCTATACATGAATTTGATCATTAATATAATTACTAACAATGATGATCAATGAGAGCTATCCTAGTCAGGGATGATCAGCGCTGGAACACAATCAGGAAAACAACTCACGCTTATTTTTAAGACCAATCCAGTCCCAAAATAGGAACGCAATGCTCTGAATCAAAAAACGAAATTGGTGTTACAGACAACCCGGCGAAGCGATTGATTAGGAAAATCTGCGTACCCTTGTTGAACAATGTTATCAAGTCCGACCTGCTCTTGAAAGACAGGTATGACGAAGGAAAACAAAAAGAACCCAATGCATCCCTAACTTTGCTAAATTAGCGTCCTCTGCGCAAACTTTCCACAATTTTGAATTGACATTCACATTTAATCTGTATTAGGTTTAACTGCGTGCACAGATCCTGAGTGGTTCATAAACTATACCAGGCAGGCTGAAGAAATCATAGGTTGGAGTTGGGCTGACGATGTTTTAGGGCGTACAACCTCGTACAACCTGAGAAATGCTGGTCAATCTTCTTCACTACCTGAACTGTTCAACAGGAATCATCACATACATTATTGCCAAAATCAAGAGCCACCCATCAATCAATTAATCAAGTTTTTTCAGCATCACGATTAGAAAAATTTACATTCATCCGGGTATATAGAAGCCTTATCTTCATAGTTGAGTGTAGCTTCTTCAGGTATGAAAAACGAACACACAGTTTCTCTGAGAAATCCACCTCACTGAATTAAATTTAAAATATTTGAGTGAACTAAATACTTCCAGACTTTCAGTATGTGAGCATAGCGAACAGAAATCATAGACCTGTATACATTCCTGAAGAGGCCGCTCGCAGGGCGTATGCCCGCAGGTGCTCTGTTCGTCCTCCCCCTTTTAAGCAGGGAAAATTCTTGCCTACATAAGCCATGAACATGGCCTCCGTTACCATTTTCACTTAGCCAACACTCGCCAAGCATCTACCAAATCAGGCTGGAATATCAAAACAAGTTAAGCATTTGATCAATAATACGTACACCCTACGGGTCAAAATTCCTAGAACACGATGTCAGCTTCCTAGAATCTAATTTCTCAAGTGGTACAATTCTCCGACTTGAAACATTCCCCATACAATTATGGACAATCCTCTCTCCAGTACGAATAATCACTCTCCAGCACGCGAAATCGTGCAACCAGATTTGTTTTCAAAACACCTTCGACGAGAAGGTAGTCAGTTCTCCACTTAAATCTTCAATTCACTTGTCCAGATGGCAGACTCTGCCACGACCGTACGCGATAGAACACATCCGAGGCTTCCGTTTAATTGCACGATGGTGCATGTATACTCACAAGGCGAAATGCAAAATCTGCATCCTACGCACTATGAACACGGAGAAGTCAAGCCATAGAGTCTTACAACTACTACTAAGAAGCATTTCAAATTGAATGAAGCACATAAAAAGCTCACTCCAGGAAGACACTACGAAACAAGAATCCAGAATCTGGCAACCTCATCCTCACACTTGAAATTTCGATTCAAATTTCTCCAACCAAGATGATCCATGCGGATAAAAAATCTACACATTATTCGCAAAGCTTGCACAAATTGAAGCAAGTCTTACAGAGGCGTACCGGAGTCGACTTGAGCTGCCATATCCATACAGTCTTACAAATTACTACTCAAAAGCCGTTCAAAATATACGAAGCGCAGAGAAAACCACAGAGCTCTCGATACAAAGACTGCACTATACAAGATTCAAGAATCTCTCAATCTCATCCTCAATCTCGAAATTCCAATTTCAATTTCTCTCTCTAAGACCGCGTCATGCAAGATTCAAGAACACCGCCATCTCAGCCTCAATCTTTGAAATTTCGATTCAAAGAAGCTCAATGCTCGGGGAAAATCTACACATTACGCGCAAGGCATTGACAAGAGGAAACGAGTCCTCTCGAGACAAACCGTACGTAACGAGTCGAGAAGCCATATGTATACAGTCTTACAATTACTACGCAGACGCCGTTCAAAACTATACAAACCGCAGAGAACACCACGAAGCTCACAGTACAAAGACTGCACACAATACAACATTCAAGACCCTCTCAATCTCATCCAAGTTTTTCGAAATTTCGATTCTAATTTCTCAAACCAAGAACGTCGTCAACGCATGTATAAGCAAATACTCCACACATTATATATTTACTCGCAAGAAGAGACAAGAGATAAGTCTTTACGGAGCCATACCGTATCCGATCGACATGAGCACGCAATCCGATTAGACGACTCTGCTTCTCCGCCACAATTAAGCCCGCCCTATCAATCCCAATCTCTTAAGCAAATCCGCCTTAGCTTTAACTTGCTGCGCTACCGGTCGGTCGATCGCATCGATCAACAAGCGCTCTTAAAGCTGGTCAACTCATCAAAAATGTGATTCCGATTGAGGCTCCGCCTGCGGGTGCACTCATCAGAGAGGTCAATCAGTCAGGAATCTGCAGCGGCCTTCAGAACGACATCGCCTCGCAAACAAACGGACAGCCTAGACACTACTGAACCATAAGTGCAGAACCAGAGAGACTCCAAAGCCTCCATTAAAGAAAGAAGACAACGACATGGATGAATGTGTGTTCTCGTCGAAAAGTCCGTCGTCAGGATACTCTAGTGAATTGGTGGATTGGATGAATGATAATCACTACTGATCCGCCCCCCGGCCGGTGTCAGACACGGACGATGGGTGCATTCGTGCTTTCCTGCCAGGGCACGCCAGTAGTAAGGTATGATCATTTTTCATTCATCTGACAAGGAATGGTCACGGATGATAATAAGATAGCGGACTCGTTTTAATTTGTCTGTTAGTTAGTAGGCTTAAAGAATAAAAATTTAATGTTTGGTAAAGGGGGTGTGGCTATGTGATAATTTCATGTTGACTAATAAAATTGGTAGGTCACGAGTGTCATTTGTACATGCATATTTTAGAGAAGGAATGTGTACATGATGCAACAAGCTTTGGAAACCATGATATTGTGATTTTGTCATGGAATTAAAAGTGGATTAAGTTAGTGTGTGCTTGCACGTGTTTAATTAACATTTTACTAACTATTTAGAAGCCCAAATTAATGCTAAATCATTTTTACAGGAACAAGCTGGAGTGAAGGAAGGACTCCCACCACAGCGATGGCTTACCAAGAAACTCATAAACCCTTCGCCACGTACTAATTTTGTCCCATTGATATTTCGACCGTACTTGTAAATCAATCAGGCTATGATCAATTGGATTGAAAGCGTTGGGGCTGTTTTTTTGGTTTCTAACTCTTATTGCTACATCAAGGGATGGAGGGGCTCTGACTGCTTTCAAGTTTCCCCGTCAAACGATCCGCATGGATTTGATACTGTACATTGAAGTGGAGAGTGGGGAGACACCCACTTTTGTTAACTTTTTTTTTTTTTTTTTTTTTACTTTTTTTAACACTTTTGTTAACTTTCATTGTTGCCAAACATACAGCCCCACTTACTTACGGCTCAAATTGGGTGGGTCTCTCATGAAGGAAGTCAGTCACACATTCCCCTGTCTGCAGATCCACTTTAAAAATGGAAACCACCATCCAAGAAAATTAAATTAACAGTAGATGTTGTGTGCATTGGAAAAAAAAATTAGGGCATTCAGTGGATCATGCCCACCTTTGGATTAATTTCATAGGAAGGAGTCCCAAATTTGATTGGAAACTTGAAAGTATTATGTAATGCATTCTAAACATACCATACCATTTTAAATGGTTTTGAGAATGAGTTTTGGCTTTGAAGGTTGTGTTCTTTTTCTGTGTTTGAACTGTATGAGCAACCATTAACTTTAACTTACATGAGGCAAAGAATCAAAGGCTTGTCTTCTCATCCAAAACAAATTTTTTGAAGACTTTGATCATTGTAACCAATATCTGACATCCCTTCATTCACTGTATGGATCAAACAAGTACGCTATTAGGGCCGGCTTCCATGTGGAGTAGGGCCAGCGAAGCCCACCGAGGAACAGTGGAATGGGAGCAGGGCTTTTTTTTGGGCTCCACAGTGTAAAAAAATAATTTGGCTAAAAAATGAAGACAATTTATGAAGTTTTTTTTTGTCAAAAAGCTTAAAATTAAGAAAAATATCTTGGATGAAATGGCTAGACTGTGGACGAAAACAAAATTACAGAGATTTGGTTTATACTAATGTAATATTTTCTATCCAATATGTCAATGGATATTAAAATTTGGAGCACAACCATAACATTTTTTATTGCCACTTTGGCACTTCATAAAAAATGAAAAAAAAAAAACATTATGGGAGTCTAGTTTTTCAAAGTCCCCATTCAACCACTTGATTGGTGGGCTTCACTGGCCTCAACTCCACATGGAAGCCAACCCTTAAATCATCTTTAAGTTAGTCCTAGATGGTATATGATACTTCAATGGTATTTCTAATTTTTGAATGGTGTATAATTTGAATTTGAAATTTGTATCATTGGAAGCACATCCAAACGCACTTCAAGTAGGGATAAGAAAATTCAAATTTTAATTCAAATAATACACCATTCAAAAGTTAGAAATATCGTTGGAGTGCTACACTATTTAGGACTAAGGATGCTTTTAGAGGTCGTATCCTTGTAAACTACTTTGTATATTGGAGTAGTATTTGCTTTTCAAAGATCAATATATTTGAATGTACTCATATTCATTGTAGATGTAGTTTTTGCCAATGCAAGACATCCTTCCCACCTTGTAATTCAAGACCACACATAAATCTAAATAACAAAAAAGTGGCAAGAATTCAATGGGACCAAGAAAGAGAAAAAATATACTCTCTTTTTAGAACTAGAATGAATTAAAAGTCCATTTGTTGAAGACACTACACAATCATCTACATAATAGTGGAACAAATACCATAATATTATCTAGCAAGGCTAAAATTTCTTCATAGTACATTTTGAGAAGCAAATTCACAAGGGTTTGTAAGTAGCGGTGCTATTCTATGAGCATGCGAGCATGAACATGTGAGCAGTGAACATGGATTATGTGAGCAAGTAACTCAAAAGCGTAAAATAGGATTACAAAAAAAAAATTTAATAATATGAAGATGAAATGAGTCTATAGTCAAGCACTAATAGAGCCTTCAACTTCTAAGTATGTTGAAGATTCTAATTTGGAACTTTGATAATACCAGTCTTAACAAGGAGGTGGTTCACTTCATTGAAGCTAAAGCTAGAAGAATGTATGAACTTGTCATTTTCTAGATTCATTTTGTAAAAGTAACAAAATAAATAATACAAATGTTTGCAATTTATAAACCGATGGCGTCTACCAATTGTTGATACTACCATGTCCACAAATTAGGGCAGGTGCACTCTGAGTACATACCAATTGTAATGCAATAAACCTTTTGTATCGGCTCAATTCCAAACTGAAGGTAGATTAAAGCCTCAAGTCCAGGGAAGGGGAGCATAGTTACTCCTAAGATTGTTCCTTTCATGTTACCAACACTCTTCCACTCATTGCGATGCTCTATAGTAGAAGCATTTGCAAAATGTCAAATGGGCTTGTTCCTTCAAGTGGTTGGATAGGTGTCTGCAAATAATGGGTTAGGGTGATCTCCTTAGGTCCTTTACCATTGTGTATAAGGTAATTGTCTAGAAACTATTTACTAGCTACTAGGGTGATTGCAAAATTAGTGGCAGTAGGGGTTTTAGAAACCTTGCATGCAATGAGATCAGAGATGGTGTCTAGGAACTCTCTATATATTCCAAGAGCAACAAGATGCATATGATTTCCTAAGTGAAGGGTTGCACCCACAATGAATGGAATAGATGTATAACCACACTACTTAGGCTCATTGCGGTTTAGCAAACGCCTAAAGAAGTCACAGTTAGAGTTCTTACACAGTAGATGGCATGCACACGTCGATTTTCTAAATTTGAGACCATCTTGGTTGTGGATGTTTGATGTCATGGTTTGACACCATACATGACCATCGTAACATTTATCCATGCCCTAGGGGCTCCAAGCAACAGATGTGGAAGATGAAGCACGTAGTGATGGCAACTCAAATAGCACGTTGCCATCAAAGATTGGAGGAAGGTATTGCACCTTTTACTACTCAATTGAATCATAGTATAAGGTAGCAACTTCATTTCTAGATCCACAAACTGATGCTAACTTACGTAGGCAATCAACAATACTAGCTTTGTCCAAACTACTCAGATAAAAGGGTGGACAACTAGAAGTAGACACATTAGGACTAGTGAAAGGCGTGCTATAACTTGTTGAAGTTGGCTTCTTGACATCAAGTAGAACTCTTTTAGGGCAAATAGCCTCCCTTAGACTCAATAGATATGTCTATGAAAGGATCTACAGCTTCTTGCTTCACACGGACAAGTTGGATAGGAATATTTGTAATTATGGTGCGCCCACATTCCGGAGAAATTCTAGCTCCATATTGGCCAACAGGCATGTCTATTGTATAATAGTTAGACTACCTTTGATAAGAAATCACTAGACGCACTCATCATAAAAGAAAACAAACCATTAACTCGATAGTGTCCTAGCCGAAGGTGCCAAACATGACCGTCCTCTACTACTAAATGAAGCATATGGATAGACTCTTTCAAGTGGCCCAAATCCAACATGACCTCTTCTTCAATGTATATAGTAGATTGGACAAATCTAAATTGAACATGAAGTAGGTGTGAAGACACTAAAGCCAATCCATCTTCACTCAGAGGAAGGATAAGAGGAATTTCATAACCGTCAACTTGAATGGAGGCCATTCATCTGCATTCAACAAAAACACTCGTAATTACATAAATGAAGTAGACTACAAAGAGCAAGTTATTGACAAGGTTTAGGAGTGGAGTATATGAGGGCATAATATTGAATTAATTAGGGAATTAGGAGAGATAGAAATGTAATGTTGTCATTAATTCAAGAAGGCCGTTATGTCAGTAGCCCCAAGTTTTGCGTATCTTTAATAGCCACCCAAACCTTTATGAAGGTAGATTGCTTATAGTATACAAAACATATAGAAGAGAATATTGAAAAATTCAAAACACATGTCGCTATGAAGAAGATGAAGTGAAGATGGCAAGTAATGAACTTTATAGACCAAATCTTTTACGATCCCATGAAAAGATATGAATCATATACATATTTAAATGTATAAGACATATGGCCATTGCATTGATTATGCTCGAAATAGAAACGTGAATCGAAGATTCTGAAAACACTTTAAGAAGACATTATAGAACTTTCTATTTATATGTTGAACTCTATGTAATTTTTATTGTAGGGTTCTTAAACAAAGTAGAAGTTGGATTCATTTGGCTACCTCATGGATTAAAAAGCGCATTATCATTATGTCAATGGCGTTATTGAAGGTTTAGGGAGGAATTGTCCTTTGGAGCCATATTGCAATTTGTATCTACACTACAATCTTTAGCCTTCATCTCATACTTGTGGGAGAAGAGATAAGCGAGGGTAGTTCTGAATTTGCGGAGCGAAGCGAAAGAAGAGAAGAAAACTCCTATTTTCTTCTAGAAAGGAGTTACAACAATCTAGAGAGAGAGCAATCGTAGTTTCTTTGAAGGAAAGAGCATCTTGGCCAATATGCACATTTAACATCAAAGAAAACAATGATAACCAAACTACAAATACATAGCTAGAGTCCTAAGAAGCTACAGTCAACAAGGGAAGGAACTCTGAGATTGTCTAGCCTTGGCAGAATGTTGTATTCACTAGTAAGTTACTCTTTTCACTACTAACGCTTGAATTATGTTATAGCCTTTGACAGTTCATGTTAGAATCGAATAATGAAAAACATAAACCTTATAATACATTTGGTAGGTCTTTGTGAGTGTCATATTGGAATTAGATAGTGCTACAAACCAATCACAGTAATTCATGTGTTTTATAAGATATGCACGCAACATGATGTTTTATAAAGGCAATATTGTATATACCTCATAATCGGATCTCCTGAATTCTAATAGCTAAGTGGTTATCGAAAGTAATGAGTTGTAAAATGAAGTCTAGGATGACATTAAAAAAAAGCTTTAAGTAATATGAAATGTGTTGGAATACATGTCAATAGAGTTTGTCTTTTGAGGAAATGTGATTGAAAAATAATTCAACTTGGGAATTCTGTATTTGTGTCAAAAAATCTTCTTATAAGTTGAAATACATTGGAGTACACATCAATTTGAAGGAAAATTGATTAAAATATATTCCAACTTAAACATGATACATGTAATTATGTGAGCTAATCTCTCTCTCTAACATCTACCTACATTATCATCTCAATCTCCAATTTATTTTTGGCTTAATATGCGCGTTTCTAGCTTTATGCACTGTACTACTTCTTCTCTATGTATTCTGTGTGCTTTATGATAGTATGATACTCTTTGTTCTTTAGGTGCTCTATGCTTGTTGTGTTCTTTGTGCTCCATGATTAATTTTTTCTTTTTACTATGTTCATCATTCTCCTTGCGTTCTGTGCTCCTTACACGCTGTATTCCTTGTAAACCTTGTACTTTGTCTTCTCATTGTGCTTCCTATGCTCCATCTTCTCCTTGAGTATTCTTTTGGCTTCTTCTGCTCCCTGTGTTCCGCCATTATGCATTCTCCCTTGTGCACTCTCCTAGCTCCGTTTGCTCCTTCCTGTGCTCCCTGTACTCCATCTTTTCCACGCACAAGGCTTTCTCTGTCCTTTCCTTATAGTTTCGGGTTTTGTAAGTTTGGCTTTGACTGCTCCGTGTACTTGTTTGCTTTGACATCCAAGAGCTTTATCTATAAGCAACATCTCCTTTTGTCTTTCACTAAAATCCTAATTCATTCCCTCAATTGTTGTGTGTCTTTGTGCCCAAGGGATTGATTTGAGAGATTGACACACCAACTTTGTTGACAAACAAGTTGTTGTGCACGACCCTGCATTATTGTCTAGCTAGCATGATTGAAATTCTTGTTCTCAAGGAGATACACCAATGGAGAGGAAACCTAGACTTTGGAGTGTTGTAACGATAGCAACAACAACTTCTAGTAATGTTTCGGGGAGCAATGTTAGTGTTGGTGAGGACAAAAACATTGTTGATATCTCTCCAAACACTAATGAATCCACGGCCTAGGTAAGGTTTCTCAGCACCAAGTTATTAGATTTCTATTTAGTCCCCCTCCCCCTTGACGCCGATGCCATGCCCTCAAGCTTATCGAGGTGTCCTCTTATCAATTTCATACTCAAATTTATGTTGAACCCTCCTCCCCCTCAACGCTAAGGTCATGTCCCTCAAGCTGGTTGTCATGTCTTCTTATCAATTTAGTAATTAGACTCGTTCGTGGTCCCCTTCGGCGTCAAGGCCGTGCTCCTCAGGTTGGTCCGAGCATCCTTTTATCAATTTTGTAATCAAGTTTAAGTTTAGTCCCCCTCCCCCTATTCATGAATGTCATCACCCTCAAGCTGGTACAAGGAACTCAATGCCGTGATCCTCATTTTGATCTTTTTTATGATCAAGTTAGTTTGTGATTCCCCTTGGGCTGAGGCCATGCCCTTAAGTTGGTCTGCACGTCCTCTTATCAATTTTGTAATCACGTTTAAGTTTAGCCCCCCTCCCCCTCGATGCCAAGGCCGTCACCTTTAGATTGGTTGTTGTGTCCTTTGATCAATTTCGTAATCAGGCTAGTTCTTAGTCCCCCTCCCCCTCAGTGCCGAGGCCGTAATCCTCAAGTTGGTCCAACTGTCCTTTGATTTTTTTTCTAATCACCATTATGTTTAGTCCCTCTCCCCCTCAACACTGTGGCCACAACCCTCAGGCAAGTCTGTGTGTCCTCTAATCATTTTTTTTATAAAGTTCATATGTCATTCCTCTCTCCCTCAATACCAATGTCATGACCCTTTTGCATGTGTAAGGGCACTTGATCCTTTTGTGATCAGGTTCATATTGTTATCCTACCCCCACTTTTGTTAATACTTTGATTTTGATTATATCCTTGTCTAGGTCGTCATTCCTACAACTCATCTTTCTAAGGCGCTTGTTGTGGATCCAAATCCAACCAGTGAAGAGGAGGCCGAAGCCGATGGAGACAAGAATCACTCCAATAAAGATGAGAATCAAGCCAATGGAGATAGAATTGAAGGCAATGAATTACAAGATAATGACTTGGTGAAGACAACAAGTGATCCAATCACTGAGGACAAATTACAAAGAGAACAGAAAGTCAATTTAATCGCGTACATTTTGGCTTTATGAATGAAACCACATAAAATTTCTCGCCTGAAGATTCCATCATGTCGAATGGCTATCATACCAACGGTCAGACCAACGTTGCAATGTGACCTCATAAAGTTAGAGCAGGAATTTGTCCACAGGTACAAAGATGGATCTTGTGTTTCCTATGTTTCAGTTACTAATGAGCAAGGTGAGGAGGAGCATGTCACAGATGTAGACAAGGAATCATGGGGGCCATTGTGGATTGAAGAGAATAACATTTTTAATGTTGTTCTGAACTCCACACTAGGACTACAACATCTTCAACGCTCAAAATTCTTTGTCTGCGATGGTAACCACCACCTTCTTGCTTGGACATTATAAATGTCGATGAAGCATAAACATGACAAAGATTGGCACATCTTGGTGGACTCTATCATCTTGGAGACTAAAGGTCAAATTGGTGTTGTCATGCACACTATGCACAACATCAATAAGTATGTGATTTTTTCTCATAATTTTTGTCTTTTAATATGATTTCATATAGTAGTTGTGATCAACATCTAATGCCATGCTATTGGACTACATGCATACTAAAAACTCTTTCATCAAAACGAATTTAGTGCATACGCTATATTGTGTCCATAAATATAGAGTGATGCCACTAGAGAAGTTCTTAGAGCACCTCAATGAGTCCGAGATGACACAATACTAGTAGAATCATCGCAAGAATTGGTACTCCATGACAATCGAAGTATTTACTTCATTCATTTTCTCGGTACGTATTATCTTAGGCTTTTGAGATTGCACCCCTCTTTATTTAGGCACAATATTTTCCATATTCAATTTCTCAGTTTCAAATTTTTTTTTCTAGTATGAGATCGTTGCCGCCTCAAATGTTGCAATTCGACTTTATAAAGAAGAGACACTATAGGAGGAGCAATCAGAAGCATGCGTCTTGACTGCCATGAAGACTGGCAATAAAGAAAAGACATCAAAGTTAATACACAAGTTGGTGAAGCTCACAGCAATTGCTAATCCTAATCTACGGCAAGAGTGGCTTTAGGAGGTATCCATTTTTTACCAATCCAATTTTGTTTTGATTTTTTTGGTTGGATGCGGATTTCAACATATCTTTTGTCTTTGATTCAAATTAAGAGGCACTAGAGCTCAAACATCACTCCCGAGATGACTCTCAAGAAGTTGCAATTAATTGCAACCTACAATGTGAGTGTAGTTCAAAAGGTTAGGTGGCTTCAATGGTGGAACTCCTCAGTTCCAACTAGAGAAGCACAGAGATTTCCTTTGAAGTTGGTTGGGTAAAATGAGTTGAAGTCTTTTCTGGTAAAAGCATGTTGGTATGTTGGGGTATGTACTCTTCCTCCTCCTCAATTTATATAGGTTGTTTGAGCAAGTTTTGGAATCTCTCATGTGATTATTTCTTTCATGGTTGAATGGTAGATTTTTGATTTGTGCTGACATTTATTTCTAATATTTTAACAGATTGAAGAGGTTGGCTTTGAATAAAAATTCAAAGAATTGGTCCAGATCAAAGAAAAAATTGGCAAAGGAAAAGACCATATTTTAAGTTGTCTTGGTACATGGACTTCTTTCTTAAATTATATTTTTTAATACCACATTTTTTCTAATAACTCAAACAAGGCCCAAATTGTACTAGTGAATGCAAGGTTATGTTACGAAAGGCTCTGTCTTTGTTGTATTAAGTCCCTTATTTTGTAAGGTCTTATTTAAGCTTCCTCACATGTAACTTTTCTCAATACAAAGTTTCCTCTACTTGAGTCCAAAGTCAATATTGTTAGCAACAAGGGATCATCTTATGGAAATTGTATTTAGGTGGAAAAATATATTCTATAGTTTTCATTGCACTACAAGAAAATGGGATAAAACATGACTGTAAAAGAATGATTAGCTATGAAATACAACTATAGCATAACTATTGCTCCCTAATTGCACCAACAACAGAGGATCTCTATCACCACAATCAACTGGTAGTGACATTCGCAACTAGAGGATGACGTCGAGGTGGCAGTGAAGCTTCATCTACAATTTTACATCCGTAGCTCCGATGTCTTATTGATGTGGAGCCGGCTTCTGTCATTCTAGACGGCACAGTCATTGTCTAGTCAATTTTGCGACTTCTTTGTCACTTGTACTAACTCAAAAATGACTGATAAACAACTGGTAGCTGGTTTTCATGGCAAGTTGGGAAGTAATTCTTTCTGGATGGATAAAGAAAAAGCAATTTGCTATAGTGTAAGTTGTGGCTATTTTGGTACCTTCCGAATGACTGCAAAATGACTAATGCATCACTCATACATGACTTGCTTTTGACTTGACCGTAATGTATCACTTAGAATTAGTTTAGCTATAATTTTTAGGATTCTTGAAGGCAACACCTTCTCCATTTTTTCTTCTAGCTTTTTCAAGGTAGATTGGACAATAGAAATGCATTAAAAAAAGATGAGCTAAACATAACCTACTTGAATAATTCTTTGCAAGAAGCATTTGCAAAATTAGCTAAATTATAGGGCATTCTAACTTTGCAAGGATTCATTGCATACGATGCACAAAGTGTGGGATTTTGCCCTTTCTTCACATTTAGAAAGGGTGATATTCTTGTAGTCCCACCCCTTTTGCATCTAAAACAGTGCTCCATCCTTAGTCCCAAATTCTTGATTTCTTCAAGCTCTTCCAAATATGTTTACAATTGCTTCCAACAATTTCGACATTCTTCTCAATCACATTACAAAAAAGCAATGCACATGACTGAACTTCCAATGAAAGGGCTTTACAATTGTTGATGGCCTCTAATAATCCAATCACACTATGCTTGCACTTCTATTTATATGAACATCTACTATAGTCAAAAGTGTCAGCTCAATTCTATGTTTACTAAACCCCACTTGGGAGTGACTCCAGCGGTTTTGCAAATGGAAAAAAGTGACTCTTGAATGACATTGATGCCACTAAAGAATGACTAACATGCACTGTATATAGTCACAAACAAATCATTTCTTGGTGACAGAAGAGTCGACTTATTCTATTGACCAATAAACACAATGAGTATTGCAGCTATGTTTCCAAACATCTTCATGGCAATTTGTTCCAGTATTGAATGCATGAGCGGATTACAATTATCTCTATAACAAACAATACTAACTTCTATAAATTGATAGAGGATTAGGATTTTTCTATATGTTAAGAAAATGTAAAAAAAAAATCTTTTCCAATCTTTTTCTCAAGTTTGTCTACAATTTTTGATTTGAGACTCAAAATCAGAAATTAATTTTTGGAGATGATAGTGAGATTGATTTCCCAATTTTTTTTAGTGCAAAGTTTATTGAGAAAAATCAATTTACTATGCCTAAATGAAGTTTGAAATATTACTTGTAACTCATTTCTTGCGTTTTTCATATCCCACATCATTTGTCTTGCCTATTGCCCCCCACTTGTATAAAATGCTTATTATTTCCCCTCTTTGTACTCACATTGAGTGGCTTTGCAAGCCATGCAATAATTTTGCAAAAAATGGTGTATTGTATATGATATATGGCATATTGTATATGATGTATGGTGCAAATTGTATATGATGTATAGCTATAACTTGAAAATGACTTAAGAATGATTGTTGATGTGGATGTCCATATTGGATTTTTTATGGATCTATTATAACTTCAAAATGACAAGAGAATGACTAATGACATGGATGTCAACATCGGATATTTCATGGATCTATCATAACTTTGAAATGACAAGAGAATGACTTAAGAATGATCACTAACGTGGATGTCCACGTCAGATTTTTCATGGGTCTATTATAACTTCAAAATGACTAAATAATGACTGTTGACGTGGATGTCTACGTCAAATTTTGAATGGGTCTGTTCTAACTGCGAAATGACTATTGAATGACTGCTCACGTGGATGTCCGAGTCATGACAAAGAAAAAAATTGCTTGAAAGATTTCATGATTAGTCTTAAGTTTCTTTAACTTCTTTTCTTTATACTCACGTAGAGTCCTTTCATACAAACACTCATCCTATCCAACAATGGATGGTGATAATAAAATCTGCAATCATTTACAAAAATGATTGAACAACAATGACTACAATGGCCCCAATCATTCGACAGTCGTGTAACTCCTGCACGACTACAAAACAATCCTTGTTCATAGTTATTTATTCTACCTGTTTTTTGTAGTGTTGGTATATGCAATCCAGAGCATCCACACCCTACTATATTGATTAGGGCTAGTAGGGCTCCTTGCAAAGGGATTATACATGTCCAACCATGCCCTCCTAATATTGAAAAAACTCTTGGGTCTTTCAAAAATGACCTAGGCACACAACTATTCAAGCCTATGACTTTCATCCTTAGACCATAGATTCTACATCAAATTGTTCATATTCATTTTTGAAGCATGGAAAAATGTAGTTTGTAGAGGGAAGTCAATTGAATATGAATGCGGTTGGGCCAAATGACCTAAATACTATTCTAAAATGGCAACAAAATTATCATACCACTAACATAACATTGAGTCCCTAGGTAGCTATGTTCTTTGATGTTTTTTCAGCAATCACTTACAAGATTCTATTCATACTACTAAGAAACTTCTAATTGTCACTTGCACACACCAAAAGTATGAGTTTCACACACTAATAATGCCAATGAACTCATTTATGCAAAAGTGGTGCATTTGGACTTCTTGTATTGCCATAAAGAACTTTTTACATAATAGTATACTATGACTTGTGTTGCAAATAAGATTAGTTACTATACAAGTAGTAATTTCTTTAAGGATTCAAATTGAAACAAGTAGAATTCATAATTTTAAAAATGTATGAATGTTCGTTGCAGACTTGCAGAGGTACACTAAATCCTTGATGGCCAAGATTGGCAAAACATATTTTTTTAAATAGGTGCCAAATTTTTTTAAATAAATTTTCAAAAAATTATTTGTAAGGGAAAATAATTCTTTTTTATTTTAAACACTTGTCAAATTATATTTACTAACTTTAGCTAATTATTGGGTAAGAATTGGATATGGTAGAAAATAAAGGATGTAGTCAAAGCATTTGCTACATTGTAATTGGTGGAGAAAAGTTAGCTAGTCCAATGCCACATCATACTTGGCCAAAAAAAAAAACTTATCATTGTTAGAAATGGATGAAAAGAAATATGGAATCATATACTTTTAGAAATGAATAACATCATATACATTCTATGGTCATTTAGGTTTTGTGGCAAGAGCATCCTCTCACCACAACATCATGGTGATCAAAAGCCAAAAAATCAATAAAAAAAAAGAATCAAATTTTAGTCAAGATTTCAAGTGACTTGCCCTTTTTTAGGACATTAATTATTAATATAGTAATTGCCACTTCTTATTATTATAATGAAGAAAAATTTAGCACTAATCTTATTTACTCATTTCAACTTACTTCAAGCACTTAATCTCTAAAGTATCATTGTTCCCTTAAGGACAAATGAAAGTTTGGGCAAGCTCTTATGATCTCAAGTTCGTATGATTTTTGGTGCAATTTTTTGAAACTTTCATAAGATAGAAAATGTATTAGCTTTTGGGAATGCAATTTTTATTTCAATCAGTGCCCATCAGCAAAAGTTTTGCTATGCTAAGCACAACTTTCAACAAAAATTTAAAATGAAAAAATATATAATATGATTTCATTGACTTTGTATTATTGTCTAAATGAAAGGCTTTGGTTGTTCTTTTTGGATGAGTGATGAGAAATCTATAGAGCATCTTCTTTTGTAGGCAATTAAAGTATCTTTTTGGGAAAAAAAATTGTATTAGATATGTTATTGAACCCAATTTACATATTTTTTCACCAAAAATAGTTCTAAAATATTTAATTTGATTATTTTAAGAATGTCACCATTGGAATTAGTGTGTTTTAATTTCATTTTAGAATTCTGAACAATTTAGTATTTTCTTCTTCTTGGTATATATCTACCCTTATTTTAATAAACTTTTAAAGAAATAAAATCACATTTTTTTTAAAATTTTTATTCTTTAGACTCCAAATTCTATTTTTTGATAAAAAAAAATCTAAATTCAAAACCTAATGTGCAAAAAAACTTAAGTCAAGAGGATTCAAAATCTTATAAACTAATTTGCCACAATGCCAAAAATCTATGTTTTTCACTTTGAATGCAATCATCTTGCAACATGTCTGGTCAAAGTTTTTGAAATTTTTTTCCACGCATTTTTACATTAGTCTATTGCAAGATCAAAAAAATTTCATAAGCAAAAACAAAAAAATTAAAGTAACTTCTCTTGAACTAGAATTGATAGTTTTGGGTAATTTTTGACAAAAAAAAAGATTCATAGAAGACCTTAAGACTTTAGGAATTAAGTAAGCTCATGTTCCTTTGGTTTTGTGTACTAATCTTTTTGCAATGGTAATTGTTCATTTGTTTCAAGAAAAGAAAAGAAAAAGAAAAAGTAAGCTCACATTTGTTTCTTGATATGGAGGATTTGTTTGAGAGTGTATGAATGGTGATTGCAAAAAAAAAGTGTTGAGTTTGTAATCAAATGATTTTTTATAGAAAATTAAAAAAAACTAAAATATAAGAGAGAAAAGAGTATTGAAAATGAAGAACAAATTATCAAATCTCCACATTTTTAAAAGATAGAAAGTGTGCTTAATTTTAAGTTCTTAAAAATAAAAGTGCTTTCCATTTCATTTTTCTAGTCTTTTTTATCATACCATCTTCAAATCAAGTTTAGACACTTAGGTTCATTTTGTAAAGGATTACAATATCTAACTTATTTTCATCTTCTAGCTATTTATTTTAATAGGCATCCTCATATATCTTGAATTCATACCTTAAAAAAAATAGATTCAACTAGCATCAATCACTTCAAGGATTTTTGAAAGCAAATAAAGAGAAAAGTAACCATTTGACAATTCCTCATTGATTGATTATTCTTTATGGACATGAGGTGTCTAGGCAGTGTCATGTCAATCACCCAACAATTTATTTCTTAAGTAATTATGTATGAAGAACAAGAAGAGAGGTAGTGTCATGTTGATGAAGGAAAAACTTTCAATTTGATCATATCTAAGATGCTTTCATTTTTAAGATGTTTATATTGACAAGTATCTTCTTACATTTAGAGTTTTAAAAATTTAAAGAAATAAACGTCTACCAACATCAATCAATTCAAAAAAGTTGAAAGTTGATAATAAGAACATAACCATCTCCCTTATTTTCAAGGATAAATTTATTTTTTAGCACTTAGGATTCAAATGATGTCACATCCATTGCTTAATGGCTTGTATTTTTTTAAATAAATATGTATGAAATAATACAAGAAGAAATAGTTTTGATGAAATATATTTCCAATTAAGATTGGACATCACTTGAGTCTAACAAGTAATCACTTGCACATGACATGTAATCACCTACCTAAAATATGTATCATCCTATTGTGCTCTAAACTAGTTAATATATCTAATATAGGAAAATCTTGAAATTTCTTACATTTATGAAGTATCACAATATGCTTTTATCTTTAAAATATTTATTTTGACACATCTTTTTAAAATTGAAGTTCATGAAGTCTGATGAAATGAACTTCAACTACTACTAATTATTCAAAAAAAATTTAAAGTAGATAATAAGGGTAGTAACTAATTCTTTTGTCTTCATTGATTGCAATTGGTTATTCTTAAGAACTTAGAATCCAAATGGCATCACTTCAATCAATCAACAGCTTAGTTTTTTGAAATAGTTATTATGCATCGTCACAACTTTATGTAGCCCACGATCAATATCCAATCTTTGACCCATAATTTCAATCAAATAATTTGAGAAGAATATTCAATTCAATTATACAAAACAACATAACTTCCACATTAAGCTTAAGACACCCATCTATATAAGGGAGACTAATCTAAAAGATTAGTCTCCCTTACATCTTTACTACCAATCTTCATCTTATATGGTTGAAGTGTATGAGTTTTTATGATGGACTTAGATCTCAATGCTCTTGCTTCTATAAAGAAGCATCTATTCAAGTAAAAGTGTTAGTTTCTTCTACCTTTAGCTTTTTTATTCTCATTTTATCTTTAATTATCCACTAAAGTAAAATTCATAGCCACTCTTAGAAGTGTCTTAGGTTCCAATCCACATCTTATACAAATCTAAATCATCAATTTACAGTTATCTTAGAACTCCATTGCACTCATTATGGAGTTGTCTAACTCCAATACATAGTCTAGTGCATGCATGAGTAACACTTATGGGGTGTCTTACTCTAGTGCATAAATCCTTCATCTAAAAATATCTATTCTTAACCAATTTTCTAACTATAGACAAGTAAAATTTGTACATATGCCATCATGAATTTGATCATCCATTAATGAAGATGTCCATAAAAATATAACCAAGGCTTAGATTTTTTTTTTTAATTATTTTATTTTAGTACACATTGAATTTTATTTCAATGAATAAGAAAATATAAACAAAAAAGTACTTAAGAAATTCTAGAGTCGATAAAAGAACAACTAACTTAAGTCGTGATTGGTTGGATTTTTAGTTGAGAAACTTTATTGCTCTTATGTAGATAACAATGTATTTAATGTCAAAACAAGTGATAGCTACATCTTGGGAGGTGATTTCTTTTTTTTTAAAGTGGTTTAATCCTAGGCAATACAAACATAATCTATACAACTAGTTTAGATGTATTGCTTGTTTTTTGAAAAGTTCTATTGTTGCCTTGCTTAATCCAAAATTGTTATAGGAAATCCAAAGTGTCCAAAGTATGATCCTACAAAGAAGAAGTGACTTACTACTATTTAAAAGAAATATTTGAGGTAGATGAGTAGCAAAAATAGATTGTTGCCAATCTAAAAGAGTCCAAGAGTAAGGACTATAATGTAGTATAATAAAGTCGTTAACCCCTTAATGCCCATGCCTTATTAAGTGTATTTTAACTATGGAAAAAGAGTTTGGGCTTATTGTTAACCTCAATGAAGCAAGTTGTATTGTTTTTTCAAAATCTAATCATATAGATGTTTAAAGAGCTTGCTTATTAGAAAGTTCACCAATTTTGAGTGCAAAATTGCATAGGAGTTGTGAGATTATAACAAGAGAAATGCACATTTTATATTTTCAGTATACTACCCCTCCCCACAATGTTTCACAAATTTACACATAAATATTTTTGGATTTAGAGGTGACATGAATAACTACAGATTGTGTTAGCACACAAAAATGTACTTTCAATAAACTTCATTTCACATGAAAAGCTATCAATTTCATTACACAATTCACCTTGTAATTGTTGAAATGCAATTTTTTTAGTAAGTGTAAATTGCAAATAACTCTAAATCAACACTTGCATGTTTAAATTTTCAATGGTGAAAATCATGAAAACATTTTATTCTTTTAGTTGGGACCATTTTCAAAGCAGATGGATAAATACAAAATTTTAGATGTCAAATCAAATCAAATTGGCAAACTTTGCTCAAAGTTGGAAAATAAAGTAAAATTAGCAAACTTTATTCTTCCACTAATAGACATGTATGACTTTGAAGACCTCTAAAAAATCAAATGCTTACTTTTTCTAATGAAAATTAAAATTTTCAATAATTAATCACCAAAATTGTCTAATTTAAAAAATAATAATCAAACAAATATAACTACTCATACCAAAATGAGCCTGAAATCTTGAATCAACTATATATGATTGCTTAGGCAGTTAGGAGTTAAGAAGAAACATTTAACATAGTTCAAAATATGAACTAAAGTCATGACATTTTTGAATCTGTAGAAGAAAAAATAAATCTTGATGTAATAAATCAATCACATGTATAATATTAGCATCGTTTGAATATGATATGTAGTCACTTACATATGATATGTACTTGATTGGATCTTTGATTTGTTGTAATCCTAACTCAAACTAATAAAAATGTCTAAATGTAATAAAAACTTTCAATCTTATAATTACATTATGTATTTGGGTTATCTAAGATGTATTCATCTTTCTATCAATATGCATCTTCACAAACAAATTCAACTCAATCTATCTAATTAAAACACATCATACATCTCATGTTCACTTCAATCACCTAAACAAAATCATTCTCACTTCCATAACTTGTCTACTTCAATCTCAAATAAATTCTTCACCATTCAAGCTCATACACATATACAAGGAAATGAAATAGCAAATAACCCACCCAATTTTTGTAATAAAATAAACACCTTCTATTAGAATATGACTATAAGCACCATCCTACATCCAACTACATTCACAAAGATGATTGGCTCTCAAGAGGTTGCACACCATTTATAGGATCCATTCACTTCCTTCAATTCTATATGTAAAATATGAACAAAACAACTTTTGTATTCATCTTTAAAAAATTTATAATATAGAAGGTGGCATCAAATGAAAGAAAAAATTAAATTTCTAATAATTTTATAAGAAATTGAAAATTGTTAATATCTATGGTGAGAATGTTCTTGTAAATAATTGGTATGTTTATTTTTGTTTTAAAATTTTCAAAACTGAATTAAAAAAAAATTGTATATTTTTTCTACCATCATTACTTGCAAAATAAAATTCTTTATAACTTTCACTTCATTATTTGGAATTGAATGGTTGAAATGTTCTTGAGTAAGTATTAGTTTGTAAAATTAAATAATTTGTTTTTAGAATATAATTTTAGTTGTTCAATTTGACATCAAAATTGGAAAAAAAATTATAATTTTTGTAGTATCTATCAAAATAACCTTAAACAAAGCTCTACATATAGATTAGGGTGATTAGCATTCATTTCAAAAACTTCTTTTCCAAACTCTAAAATTTGAAGTCAACAAAGTCTATTTGAGTTCTACCCCCCCCCCCCCCCCCGCCCCTTTCCCAAAGTGGTCTCTTTAGTCCCATGAGGGTAAACAATTTTTCAATATTTTATTTTCCTTATTGCACAAATGTATTATAGAAGTATTAAACAATGAACTAATCCAATAAGGATGTCTTTAGTAAGCAGTATATTCAACTTGTTGGTCTCTTTTCGGTTAAATTTAAGACTAGCTAGTTTGACAACCACAAAATATTTACATTGCTAGTAGCCGTTAATACTCAAAACATTTCTACTTTTTTAATGATAATTTGATGTAAAATTACACGTACAAGTAATTTTTTTTAATGGAGGGGTGCTATTTTGTGAGTCTAGAATCATGAGGCCATGAACTTAGAAGATTAGACACCCAACGTTGTAGTTATCTACATTATAAAAATCTTCCATGATTATAGACAATGCAATATGTTATGAATACCTATATTATAGATACTATGATATAAGCACTTTCAATGGTTGTAAGATGTCTACTTGTGCATATGCTTAAGGTTCACATGCTTGCATTTTAGTTTTGAAACACATGGACAATTTCCATTGCAAGGAAAAACATACATTGAATGCACTCGTATTTCCATGCTCACACATTAGCATCATTGATCCATGTAGAATGTTTGCTAGGAAAAATCAAAGCACATTAAATAGTAGGGTGCTCTAAAAGCAACCTTTAACACAAAGGTACTTTTTACACTCTTCAATGTACCAATAATATACAATTCAGGATGCAGTCACTCCTAGTGATCACTGTGTTTCAACTTCAAAAATTCGTAACTAATTCCATGAATGTCCAAAAATTATGAAACGAACTGCATTAGATGCCAATTCCATTGTTCTTCCTAAGAAAATTGGCTGAAAATTGATTAAAAAAAATTAAACTTCCCCCAAATGCAATCAGCTCTTAAGAGGTCGCTTGAAGAGCAGACTTACCTTTAACTTATTCAGAGTAAGAGTGAGCTGTTATTTTTTTCAACTCCAGTATTTAAAATTATATTAATAATGGTACTCAACCCACTGCAATTACCTTATTTGTACTTCCACAAAAGTGCACATTTTCTAGAGTTTCTGTTGATCAAACTCATCAATAACTTTATTTTTTAATTTGCCAAGGCTTGAATGGTCAATGGCGTGCTAGGATATCCTACTTCGGAACAAATGTGGGAATGTTTTTTCCTACTATTATAAAAATAAAAACCATTTATTGTTGTGACTTTCAAGACAAGCAAGTACAAGGTTCACTAATTACCAGCTTTGTTAATCCCTAAACATTTTAAGACCTCAGTAAATTAAATGAGGTTTACTTACAATGAGAATTTGGGGACTGACAGGCCGCAAGAAAAGGTACTGTGTTTTTAAAATTTAAGCTTATCTAAACCCCATTTGGACTAGTGTGCCCTGCGCCGTTGCCACAGTCAAAATAGAAGTACGGTAAAAGTAATTTTTTAAATTTAAAATTCTTAAAACTTTAAAACTTCAATAACTTTCACATCACAGGTTTAAACACTATGAAACAAAACTTGTGCACCCTTCCTCGTTGAGGGCTTTTTGATGACACCAAGAACACAATCAATGGACCTGTAATTTTAGAGATCTTGATGCAACCAACTAACTTACTTAAGGTATGGATGAAAATTCTTGCCACCTTTTTGAAATATCATAGTTGTTAGGATAAATTGGCGTATGATGGTCTAAATGTCAACCAATGCATTATAGGCAAAAAAAATTCTAGTGATGCACATTTAAAGAAATGAAACGTACTCCATTAGAACAATTTTGCAAGTGATGGATTAGCTTTCATTTGGGATGTCATAGGTAAAATTATTTTAACTTGTGTCCAAAAAAATTGAAAAAATTGAAAAAATTAATCTATCTTTTAGAAGTGTTCTTTAGAATTTAGAACGTACTCTTCAAGGGGATTTTTTAATATTTTTTTACCAACAAATTTCAATGTATAAGATTTCTTTTACTTGGTATTTCTTTTTCATTTTGTATTGGGACCAATATCTCTTTTCATATTTTGTGGCTTTTTTGTGACTTTTTTCCTAAATTAAATATCATGTATACTTTGATGTCATTGTTTTAATATTTGTTAATTCTCTAAACCTTTGGATGGATAAAAAAACATTTTAATGAAAAATATTTTTCTTGAATGATAAGTAGATCTATATCTACCAAAAAAAAACTTTTCTTCATTCAGTTTTGATTATTGATGTAAAAATTATGAGGAGTATTGTTTTATAGATAGTTATAGAATCTCTTAAATTCTTTTTTATATGAAGCTTATTTTAAACTCAATTTTCGCAATTTATATTGGACTAGCTCCAAGACACTGCAAAACTCATTGAAAACTAAAAGTGCATAGATTTTAGATGCTTTGAGACAACATTATCACCCTTGGAATTGGCTTATTTTAAGTCAATATTAAATTTATTAACAATTTCAAATTTTCAATCATGTACATCTACCTTCATTACAATTCTCTTAACCACTAAAGTCTAAAGGCCTTTTTAGAAAAATAGAAAAACACTCAACAAAGGTATTTTTTTGTATTGAACCATGTGATTTGCACTCGACTATTATACAAATATATGGAAGAAATTTCAAAATTTTTGACTACATAGACTACAAGATATTTGTATTTTAAGTGAAAAAAACAAGTTTTTTGCACCTTGCTTGACTAGATTTTTGTCTTTTAATCTTTTTAATCAAAACTTTGTGTGTTGTTGATTTTGAATTTCTAAATTTTTATGTTGAATAATTGAATCAAGAGTTTAGGAAAAAATTCAAAAAAATAAAAACTTGAATTTCATTCTTTAAAATATTATTAAGTAGAAAAGGTATGAGATTGAATGAAAAATTAAATTGTTAATAGCTCCAAGAAGAAAATGAAACACCGTGATTCCAATAGTGAGATTGTTCTAGCTTAAAAACTAATACCTATAAAACCATTTTTTGAAAAAATTGTGAAAATTGCATTCAAAATGAATTCTATAATTGTTTTTTCAAAAAAATGCTTAATTTGCCAAAAAAACAAGATTGCCCATAACTTTCTCATCGCCAGTCCCAACAAAATGAATTAAAGCTTCAAATGAAATCAAATATATAATCTTTGAGAAAAAAAATTAATAATTGAATTTTTATGATTTTTTTGTGCTACTTGCCTAAACTACTTTTTGAACTTAAAGGGGCATAACTTTTGCTCCTAGACACTGATTGAAATTATAAAAAAACAAAACATGCTCCTATTAAGCTAATGTGATTTCCTAACTCCCAAAAAGTTATTGTATGGTCTATATTTTTCAATAAAGTTATGATTTTTATTATATGATTGAAATAAAAATTTGAAATTGGCTTTCTAAATTTATATATACATGGAGAGTTTTGAATCATTACATTTTGATTAATGAAATAAAAGTTATGAGGAGTTTTAGTTTGTGGATAGTTATTGAATTTCTACACTAAAATAAACTTTGAAGTCTTTTATTTAACTCAATTTTCAATATTTTTGAGATAAAATAAAAATATTGGGTGTGAATTGTCATTTCAACATTAAAACCATTGGAATTGGCATTTTTCAATTCTGTAACTAAATTCTTATCAATTTAGTATTTTGAATCATCCTCAAGTTCTTCCTACTTATTATTTTTTTCTTTTATGTTGTATAGTTGCAAATTATCTAATTTTTTTCAAGTATGTATCCAACTACCCTTGAAGAATGAAGCCTTAGAAGCACCACCATTTTGGACATTTTTTTCAAACAAATGTCACCTTGTAAAATACAGCTATCCAATTTTTTCAAGGCCAATCTACATAGTGGAAATTTCTTGAGATTTTTCCACATCTTCTCAAATTGGTGTACTACAAGATTGGTACTTGTACTAGAAACGGCAAATTTAAAGCGTTTTTGATGAAAATATAGTCAAAAACCTATAGGACTTAAAGAACTTTCAATTACAAACCTTTTTAAAGTTTATGAATGACAATTTCAACTTTAGGTATTAATTTTTGCCCGAAAATAGATACGAAAGTTAAAAAGTGGATGGTCATAAATTTCCCAAGTCCCTAGTAGTAATGGTGATCTATTTGTAGTATTCTCAATACAATGATCAAAATAATATAAAATGACACAAAATAGTGTGAATCATTCATATTTTAATCAAAAAATTGAAATTTGATGCAAGAATAACAAAAAAATCAAATTTGACCATTGAGCATTCAAATTTAGACCTTTAGTCTACAACTTTGTTAGTTTTTGGTTACAAATAGACATATGAGTTTACAAATTATGGCAACTACAAAATATCAATTGGAACAAATTCTATTCATTTCATCATTTAAAAGTTTGACAAGCTTTTTTGAAGAGTACCCAAAAGCAATTTAAAAAATTTAATTCTTTGATACTGTATTGACTACATAAACCAATTTTTGTTCTTTATGATTATGTTAATACAATTAATTTTAATAATATCATGCCTCAAGTAATTAGTTTATAGAAAATTTGAAAGAACTAATTTAAATATCCTTCCTACATTAGTCCCAAATATTACTTACACTTGTAAATACGAATATAGTACAAGCACTAAATTTTATGTCTAATATGCAACAAATTTTTTTAAATATTTTTTTCTATATATGATAAAAATTAATTTTAATAAATTTCAAATCATAGAAAATTTTCAATGCTTCAAGATTCTACTTTAAAAATTATAATAAAATAAAATTTTACAATTATTGGAAATTTATAATGATCTACAATCATTTCATTTATTACAATATTATAATTTACAATAATTAATAAATAATT
Organism: Pseudoscleropodium purum; assembly: GCA_963969395.1. NCBI lineage: Eukaryota > Viridiplantae > Streptophyta > Bryopsida > Hypnales > Brachytheciaceae > Pseudoscleropodium > Pseudoscleropodium purum. The sequence continues at coordinate 11,366,103 of OZ017804.1, read as the reverse complement.
AGTAATGTCAATCATTTGATATGATTGGATGAAAATAATATCTTAACAAGGTGGCAAGAATATTGAAAGCTAATAGATCTATTGAAAAGATTTGTTTTCTAACTCCTATTTAGTTTAAGGAATTCAATTCAAAGAGTTTTTATGGTTGTACCTTCATTCGATATGGCAAATAGACACGTGCACAGTCAATTATAGCTTTTTAAGTTAAAAGGCTTCATCATCAAATACATAGCCTAGTTTTAGAACTATTGTTGCCTTTACTACTCTCTTCTCCCCTCACTCTCTTTTTTGCTCTCTATCTCCTTTAGAATTTTTAAAGATTTACAATATAATTTCATTGGATGGCATAAATTGTTGTTACATGTTGCACATTATTTAGGATTATGCATTTTTGTTAATAATTGGAATATTCATCCAAATTCAAAAATCCAATTGGAATAATCATCCAAAATGAAATTTTGATGTTCTATGTATAAAATTACAAGTGTTTCTTCCATGCAAGAAACAAACATCAAATTTGTTCAAAGCTTAAAGAATTGCAATAAAATATTCTCCAACCATGATTACTTCCTATACCTTCACCATGTTCTTTGACAAATGAGGTTGGCTTCAAAGTTTGTAATCCACCTTTTCCATCACATGTCAATGTTTGTACTTAACCCTGCCTTTGCCAAATACATGATTGTTGAACACAAGCCTTTTGCCTCCATGTGAATTTTTTTAGGATCCATCATTTATGCTATTTAATTACCTAAAATCAATGTAAATGAAATGTTTTACAATCACCATGTTTCAATGTTTGTCTTCTTTTTTGTAAAAGTCTTGTATCATAAGTATAAATATAATATAAAGTGTGTGATTGTATGTTCTTTAATTTCAAATGCATTTGTGCATTTGTGCAAGATTTCAATGTTTGTTCTTGCTTGAATCAAGCTTAAGGACCCAACATTCAAATTTTGAATAATGGATATATGAATGACCTTAAGCATACAATGATGATGTTTTTCATCCATCAATGTTTTTGGAAGATCCTTATGTTAGTTCTGTCGCATTTGTAGAGTATAGATAATGAAGACTTTGGCTTCAAATTTTAATTTAAAAAATATGGATTTGTATACTAGTTGATCTAATTATATGGATATAATCTATGGGTCATATTTTACAACTTTTGCCTAAGAGACATCAAAATTTTATAGGAAGTTGTATTTTATAAGGTCTTTACGAAATTAAATAAGAATTCAAACATTTGTAACTATGATATTACATATTTAATGTAAAAATGACCATAACAAAAAAAGGTCCATTTTAATGTGCAATGTTAGAATATTAGTCAACAACATGATACTTTAATTACCTTATCAAAAAGTAATACCCCATTCTAAAATATCCCTTGAATGTACATAGTATAAAAAATGAATATGTGAATTCTCTGAGGTATTTAGAAAAAGAATGGTTCTTGAAGTAGGAAATGAACCATCAATGTATTTAGAAAGGCGTATTCCAAATAGAATTAAAAGTCTTTGCAATACTCATTTCTATATGTGCAATGAGGACAATTGAATTTGATACAACACTAACCAATCAAACCAATAGAATTAAGTATGTTCCATATTCACCATTTTCAAGGACAAAAATGAGTCATTATAGCATCTTGCCCGATTTTGAATAAACTCAATTATGTGTAGGTCATGTCCACAAGTTTTTCAAAGACAACTATAAAGACCCATCATGACATCTATATGATTGGTAATTCTTTGTTTTAGGTTTAATCTTATGTAGAAAAGTGTGATTATGACCAATTCCAATAAACACCAACACAATCAATCACAAATACAATAAAGCTTGCAAAAAATAAAGGTGTAGAAAAAGACACTATACATGTTTCCAAAATGTCATTAAATACATGAATGTTGCTTATGAAAACCTTCTAAAAAACTACTTGTCAACCACAATTATTTAAAAAAAATTATATTAAAACATATCTGATGTTTCTAGTTTCTAGTTAGCATCAAAACTTAATTCAGTACACAAATATGTCCAATTTAGTATTTTACTACTTTATGAGACCAAATTTTGACTTTGGGTTCATTTAAGTGTTATAGCAATTAAAGTTTAGTTTTTTTAAAACCACAAGTCTACACCTTAGGAGTGAGGCTAGTTTATTGTATGTTAACAAATTACTTATTTATTTAAATGATAACTCCTTACCAATTTTATTTGATAATTTCTAAGAATGAATTGACAAATGAAAAATGCATTAGAAACAAATAATTTTTTGTCCAAGCTTAATTTTTTCAAAAGTTCATCTAAAGGCTTTGAAATTTTAATATTTTCAAAATTTTTATTCTATAATTAATTATTGATAAAAGATGCTAATGTTTTATTGTATGTTGGGGCACAAAATTACTAAAACTTGTTTCTTTGGATTAAAATTATTTTGATGGAAATAAGGAAATAAAGTAAAAAATTTAAACAAAAGATCTATTTTTTTTTTTTGCTTTCATGGCATGGCATGAAAATAATTCAAAAAAAATTCTTTACCATCTTCAAGTTCCAAATTTTCCAAATTTTAAGTTTTAAATAAAAAGTGTATCTAAGTAGATGACTTCTATTTGAACAACATCCAATGAAAACTAAGGTTCCAATTTTTTTTGCATTACTAGTGATAACTATTTGAAAGTTTTGATATTTTTTAATGTCAAAATTTTTTATTTCTTAAATAAAAATTTATAAAATAATAAATACAAAAATGATAAATATAAAAAATTGTGATTTGAATTTATAAATTCATACTATTGCAAAAGAAGAGGATTTTTTTTAATGAGACAGACTTCAAATGCTCATGAATTCATTGCCTAATGCACCTTGGATGAAAGACAAAGTTCAAACTAACAACTAAAGATCCAATTCATTGTGAATGAAAAAACACAAAAGATAGCGGGTTTCAAATGCTATTGTTGTAGATGAAATCTATACTAAAACAAAAGGCAATGCGGATATAAAGATAAATAGGAAAAGACTTTCATAATGAAAGAATCTAGAAAAAAATGTCAAATTATCACTATTACCAAGCATGGCCCAAATTAGAACAAAATTAATTGTATTTTGTTGATTTGGACAAAATCAAAATACCTTTCCCTAGTTTGAACTATCCTTCATTTTTTATTACGTGAACTCGTACAATCTTTATTGTTTGCAAAAAGAAGTTTTCATTAGCTTGCATAACATCATGAAGGATTCACTACCTTCATTTCTTTATTATAAAGATTTTCTAATCCATTTAGATTTCTATTCTTTCCTATAGCATTTGATCAATTATTTCTATAAAAAATTTGAATGCCTAATTTTAGTATATCATATTTAGGATCCAAAATCAACTAGGTGGCACCATATGACATTAACTAGTAACTAGTAACTTACATTTAGATGTTTCTATAATTAGAAAATCTACATAACTGAATATTTCTAGCTATGTGCATAGGAGCCTTTCCATACCACTTGCTTGATAATAGGGTGATTCTATTTCTATAAATCATAGATTAGAGTGAATATTGATTTCAAAAGATGATACTAATTAAGAGTTGTAGATTATTTCCATGGTTGTTTTTATATTTTCTTCATATATTGAAGTTATATTGAATCTATCTATATATATATATATATATATATATATATATATATATATATATATATATATATATATATATATATATATATATATATATATTTTATTATAGTCTATGTGTACTTCATTATAATTTTGTGGATGTGGTCATACAGGATCCCTATTAGTTCATTTGGTTTGTTGAGAGATGATGTAGTAGGCAAAAGTACAATATAAATTGTGCCAAACCATTTTGGTGGAATATAAATTTTGAGGCCAATTTTGAAGACTAATTGGAAATGAAAAATAAATGAAATAAAATGAAAATGAAAAATTGTAATATTTTCCCCTTAGCTGAAAAAAGGATTTAGAAATTGCATAATAAAGTGCCACCAATGAATTGAAGTAGGTTGTTTTCAAGTGATGCACTAGCTTGAAATTATTTGTTCAATGAGTGGAGAATTTTGGTGACTAAACTACTTATAGAAGCCATGTCCTTCAAGGTTACTTGGCCTCCTCAATCAACCTTGCAAAATCAACTTTTAAGAACTTTGCCACTTGGCCTTGTGGTAAAGCTTGGAAGTGATGAACCACCTCCTCCCACATTATCATTGAATAAAGTACAACAAAATAATTGAAACAAGTTGTTTTCACACCATGCACTAGCTTGAAATTATTTGTTCAATGAGTGGAGCATTTTTGTGATTGAAATAGTCTTAGAAGCCACATCCTTCACGGTTGTTTGATCTTCTCAATGAACCTTTCAAATCAATCTTCTTTGAGCATTGCCACTTGGCCTTGTAAAGAAAGTTGGAAAGCGGCTTAACCACCTTCCCTTCCATTATTGTCGGACAAAGTGCCACCAATCAATTAAAATAGGTTGGTTTCACGCCACGTATTAGTTTAAAATTATTGGTTCAGTAATTTGAGCATGGTGATGACTAGAAGCCACGTCCTTCGCGGTTGTTGGCCCTTCTCAATGAACCTTTCAAATCAATCTTCTTTGAGCATTGCCACTTGGCCTTGTAAAGAAAGTTGGAAAGCGGCTTAACCACCTTCCCTTCCATTATTGCCGGACAAAGTGCCACCAATCGATTAAGATAGGTTGGTTTCACGCCACGTATTAGTTTAAAATTATTGGTTCAATAATTTGAGCATGGTGATGACTAGAAGCCACGTCCTTCGCGGTTGTTGGCCCTTCTCAATGAACCTTTCAAATCAATCTTCTTTGAGCATTGCCACTTGGCATTGTAAAGAAAGTTGGAAAGCGGCTTAACTAGCCTCCCTTCCATTATTGTCGGACAAAGTGCCACCAATCGATTAAAATAGGTTGGTTTCACGCCACGTATTAGTTTAAAATTATTGGTTCAATAATTTGAGCATGGTGATGACTAGAAGCCACATCCTTCGCGGTTGTTGGCCCTTCTCAATGAACCTTTCAAATCAATCTTCTTTGAGCATTGCCACTTGGCATTGTAAAGAAGGTTGGAAAGCGGCTTAACCACCTTCCCTTCCATTATTGTCGGACAAAGTGCCACCAATCGATTAGGATAGGTTGATTTCACGCCACGTATTAGTTTAAAATTATTGGTTCAATAATTTGAGCATTGTAGTGATTGCAGTAGTTATAGAAGCTACATCCTTTACGGTTGTTTGACCTTCTCAATGAACCTTTCAAATCAACCTTCTATGAGCATTGCCAAATAAAGTGCCACCAATCGATTAGGGTAGGCTATTTTCATACCACGCATTAGTTTAAAATTATTGGTATAATAATTTAAACATGGTAGTGATTGTAGTAGTTATAGAAGCCACATCTTTGAAGGTTATCCATCCTTTACAATTCACATTCTAATGGCATTGTAATGAAGCTTCAAAAGTGAATGCCCTCCTTAGATTATTGCCCCATAAAGTGCCATCAATCAATTGAGGCATGCCGTTTTCAAGCCATACACTAACTTAAAATTATTGATTCAATAATTTGAATAGTTTGGTGACTACACTAGTCATGGAAGCCATGTGCTTCAAGGTTACTCAACCTTCTTAATGAACTTTTCAAATCAACCTTTGTAATCAACCTTTCAAATCGAGCTTCTCAATCGAACTTCTCAATCAACCTTCTCTTGAGCATCACCAAGTGGCCTCGTCGTGAAGCTTTGAAAGCGAATGAACCATCATCCCTTCCTACATTATTGTCAGATAAAGTGCCATCAAACAATTGAGGTAAGTTGTTTTCACGCCACGCACTAACATAAAATGATTGTTTAATAATTTGAATAGTTTGGTGACTATACTAGTCACGGAAGCCACATCCTTCAAAGTTATGCAACCTTCTCAATGAACCTTTCAAATCGGCCTTCTCAATCAACCTTCTTAAAGCATTACCACCTACCCTCATGGTGAAGCTTCAAAAACAAATGACTGCTCTCCCTTCTAGCATTATTGCCAAATAAAATTTCAATCAATTGAGGCTAGTTGTTTTCATGCCATGCACTAGTTTGAAAAAGAAGCTTATTTTCAAATCCAAAGGCCAACTTGCCTTCCAAATTAAATGATCTCTCAAGACATTCATTCATTTTTCAAGCCTGGTGGGCATGCTCTTGTAGCGACCTTCTCCATCGACCTTCTTAACCAACCTTGTAGTTAAAATAGTGTACATCATTGAAAAACAACCTATTTCAAGATATTTTCATGTCTCATGTAATAATTGAATGAAACCACATTTGTAAAATTAGGCACCAAATCAAATAAATATTAAGCAAATAAAATTTCTAAATTCCAAATAACCCATGCTTTTCAAATTTGGTTTAAATGGGCAAGGTTAAACCAAGCATGTTTTTCAAGCTAGTGCGTATCTAGAAATAATGCAAGAGAGGATGGTTCATCTGTTTTCCAAGCTTTGCTATGAGGCTAGGTGGTAATGCACTAAGAAGGTTAATTAGAAAGATTGATTTGAAAGGTCAATTTGAAAGGTTGAGTAACCTTGATGGACATGACTTCACAACTAGTGTAGTCACCAAAATGCTCCACTTTTTAGACCAATAATTTCAAACTAGTACGTCACTTAAAAATGACATGCTCAATTGATTGGTAGTATTATATTTGAAAAGAATACAAGAAAGATGGTTTATTTACTTTTCAAATTTTACTGTGAGCCTTAGTGGCGATGCTTTAAAAGTGGTTGATTGAGAAGGTTGATTTTTAAAATTGATTGAGAAGGTCAAGTAACCTTGAAAAATGAGGCTTCTATGACTAGTGTAGTGATTAAAATGCTTTAATTATTGAACTAATAATTTTAAGCTGGTACATCAATTGAAAAGAACCTACCTCAATTAATTAGTGGTATCGTATTTGGCAAAAATACAAGAGGAATATTTCATTTGTTTTTCACAAGCGTCACTATGAAGCCCAATCAGGGTTGACGAATCTCAACGTCCGCCCCAAAATAGCGTCCGTTTTCCGGATGTCTGGACGCACGGATGCTAGTGGACGCAGCGTCCTGACCACCGTCGAAAACCGGACGGACGGGGCGGACGGCCCGAGGCGGACGCCCAGATCGTGCGGACCAGATCAGTCCGCGCGTCGATCGGACGGCCGTAATCGGGCGGACAGGGGACATGCGAACGCTGCGTCCGCCGGACCGCAAATGTCAGCGGATGCTGCGGACACAGCGTCCGCGTCCGGACGTCGTGTCAACCCTGAGCCCAATAGTAATACTTTAAGACCTAGCTGATTGAGAAGGTTGATTGAAAAAGTTGATTGAGAAGGTTGAGTAATCTTAATGGACGTGACTTCTTTTACTAGTGTAGTCACCAAAATGCTCAAATTATTGAACCAATAATTTCAAGCTAGTGCATCATTTTAAAATGGCATGCCTGAATTGATTGGTGGTGCTTTATCCAACAAGAATACAAGACAAGTGGTGCATTCACTTTTCAAGCTTCATAATGAGGCTTAGTGGTGATGCTTTAAGAAGGTTGATTAAGAAGGTCAATTGAGTAGGTTGAATAAGCGTAAAAGATGTGAATTCCATGACTTGTGTAGTCACCAAAATGCTCCAATTATTGAATCAATAATTGCATTTTTCATTTCTACAATGAACAATAAAATCACCCACTAAACAATTTTATCCTCAATATCCTTCAAGGGTTAAGAAGGTTAATTGAAAAGGTTAATTAGAAAGGTTCATTGAGAAGGTCAAATAACCTTCATCCATCAAAAGAATGAACTAATCATATCCTTGTCAAGGGCCATATGGATATATCCTAAAGGTTGATTGAGAAGGTTAATTGCGAAAGTTGATTGAGAAGGCCAATGAACTTGTGAAAATTGAACTTAGAAATAAAAACTTCTATTCTTTTTTTTAAAAAGATGCTTTTATTACTTGATAAACAACTTTATCTATAATTTTCACATCACCAGCCCAATTGTAGATAAGAATTCAATCTATGATAAAAATACAATCTATGATAGACAAATTTTTTTAAGTTTTAATTTCAAGTTTTTGTAAGATTTTTTTTGCCAACAAAACTAAAATTTGGGCTTATTGTGCCATCATTTTTGCTTCCCATTACCAATTGAAATAAAAATTATATCCTCAAAAGCTAATGCATTTTTCTATCTTTACAAAAAAATGCACAAAATCTTGACAAATATTAAGATGTTAGGAGCCTATCCAAAATCCATTTTCCCACGAGAGGACATTGGGACTTTAGGGATTAAAGAAATAGATTCTTACAAAAACTACACATATTTGATGAATAATCAATTTTTGAAATAATTCTTTATTTTTTGTTTCCAATTTTATTGAAAATTATTGGTTAGTATGTTAGTAGATCCAATCATTCAAATAAAATCTAGGAATTCCATTTCAAATCTTTTGTTTAAAATTCATCGTTAAGTTATTCTTAAAAGTTGTATTTTATCACATCTTCACAATTTTAGAAATGAGTACTACTTTGTGTTTCTTACAAGATGAAATTGCATCTTTTCATGTGGCCTATAGGAAAAAAAAGTCTTCCAATACTTTCAAAACTATCCCCTTGTTATATAGCTTGGTGATCCAAGAATTCCTTTTTTTTCTAGCGGATTGTTTATTCAAGCTAAAAATTAGTGCACTACAAAGGAAAATTTGAGTCCTTGTTGTCAAAGAACATCAAGCCCATAATTACTTTAATGCTATGATGAAAGCTTTAGAGACAAATTATGGCATTAAATTGTTCACCAAATTATTGAGTAATCTTCCCTTCCAATCTAAACCCTAAAATATAGAAACATGACATTGTAAAGTGGTATCTAAAGAGAGAAAAAAAAAAAGACAAAGCACCATTGAAGAGATGTGACCTTTTAGAAGGAATTTACTATTCTTCAATGTTCCTCTCAGAATTAGGCCTCTTACTTCATATTTGCTTAAAGAATTTTTTCAGATATTACTAATTTGGTTCAAATAACAAAGTAATTCGTGAAAAATTGTGCAAAATTTATACTCTCATACTAAAAAAAGACATTTATAAAATAGAGCACATTAAGGGGGTGGTCAATCTAGCATAATTGATATAATGTTTGAAAAATATCTTTTTAGAAACTTTAGGGATAATTTTGACAACAAAATGAATTTTCTTCAAATTTTGGTTGAACATTTGGAACATTTGAAATTATTTTTCTTATATTTAAACTAATAGAGAGTAAAAAATCTACAAACTCATTGTAGTCTTTAATATTCAAGTATTTCTATGTTTGGTATTACAAAATCAATCAATAAATGATTTTTGTACAAAGTAGGGATGTACACGTTTGGGTAAGATTCTAAAATAAGTTTCTATGTGATGAGAGAAAAATAGATGGTATATAATTCACTTTGTAAGCTCAAGTTTGTACAAATGTGATGTAATTTCCAATTTTTGTTTGATCCAAATTGAGAAGGTCTAATATGATTCTAATTTTATGAGGGGATTTTCCATAAATAAATTACTAACATCATTCACTAGATTTAAGCATTAAATTGCATTTTTTTGGCAGCACATTACAAACAAAAAATTAAATTTTTTTTGCTGAGATTTTCACACATGTGCTCAAGGAGTAGCTTCAAGGCTCAACAATTTCATAACTTTTGACTACATAGTCAAAAAGTTATTGCATGATATGTCATTTTCATTGTTTAGCAAAAAATTTAAGCAATTCAAAAAGCTTTCTTTAAGAATCACTTTTTTAAAATTAAAAAAATTGAAATTAGTTCTCTAGATTTATATATAAAGAGAGCTTTGAATCATTCCATTTGTATTAATAAGATGATAGTTATAAGGAGTTTTAGTTTGCGGGTATAGAGTCTTTGAAAACCATACCTATCCGCAAACTAAAACTCCTTAACTTTTTCTTTGGAATTGAGGCCCCTTAACTAATTGATAGCCTCCTAATTATTATGAAATACAACATTAATCAACTGCAAGATAGGGACTAATTTGTTCATTTTGTAAAATATTCTAGTGTCTTCTATTAAATAATGCACCTTAGTGTAATTCATTTTAAACAAAATCCTATTTAGATAGCTATATATAGACTGTAGTTTTCATAGGAGAATGAAGGCCAAGAAAAAATATTCCATCATTGTCCATTTTTACATGTTGAGGAATGAAGTAGAAACTTTTTATTTGCTATAGATCATCAATTCTAGTCAAACAACATACCTCGTGGAACAACACTTCAAACAAGCCATCCTATTTGGAAAGCTACAATTTTTTTTTTTCATAAGGAAAAAAATTGGGGGAGAAGTACCCCATTATTGTCTATCTTTACGTCCCTAGGGATAACATAGGAACTTATTATTTACTACAAATGATCAATTTTGTCAGACAATGCACCTTAATGAAACATCACCTTAAAAGAAGATCTTATTTCAAAAGCTACAGTTTGTAGTTTTTATAGGAAAATGAAAGCCAAGGAAAATTGATCCATCATTATCCACTTTTATATTTTTCGAGGACCTAAACATAGGAACTTATTATTTTACAACAAATGATCAAATTTAAAAATTTTGAACTTTCATTTAGAATCCAAGATCCCTAATCATCCAATGTCCCCTAATTATGAAATACAAACTAACCAATTCCACAATAGAGACTAATTTGTTCATTTTGTAAAATATTCTAGTGTCTTCTACTCTTCTATGAGACAATGCACCTTCATTGAAACTTCACTTCAAACAAGCCCCTACCTAGAAAGCTATGGTTTATAGTTTTCATAGGAAAATGATGGCTAGGAAAAACTACCCTATCAATGTCTATTTTTACATCCCCAATGATAGCGTAGTGGAACTTATTATTTACTACATATGATCAATTTTCTCAAACAATGTACCTGAGCAAAACATCACTTCAAATAACCCATCTTATAGGAAAGCTACATGCTCTACTACTGATAGGAAAGTAAAGTGTAGGGAAAACTGACCCATCATTGCCTATTTTTGTATGTCTCTCGAGATAACGTAGGAACTTGTCATTTTACTAAAGATGACCAAATTTGAAAATTTTGAACTATCATTTTGAATCCAAGATTCCTACTTAACCAATAGTCCCCTAATTAGTTTTAAATATAAAATTAAGCCAATTATGGAGCAAATTCCAATCCCTTTGATTATCAAGGGTATGATATACCAAGAAAGCCATTCTCTTAACTATGAAAAAAAGGCATTAACCCCTAAAATTCCATGACTATGTTTTCACCAAAAACGCTAAAAGAATTTGGTATTTAAAAGTATGTGGTAAAAAATTCAAAAATTTCCACCATGTAGAATGTGAGATATTAGTGTTCAAACTCACTGAAATCATTTTTTGTGCCTTGCAAAAAAACATGGCAACTGCACTTCAAAAGCTCACTTTTCTATGAAAAAATGACCAAAATTAGTAGTGCTTCTTTGGATTGTTTTACCTAAACAAGTTGGCAACATGCGTGAAAAATTTCAGAACATTTGAAATTGTACAACATATAGGAAAAAAATAGTATCTAGGTAGTAGTAGAAAATGATTCAAAATACCAAATTATTAAGAATTTAATTATAGGAATGAAAAATGCCAATCCCAATGGTTGCCATATTATAAAAATAACCTCCATCTTATGATTTTATGTTTTTAAGAAATAATTGAAAATTGGATAAGATAAAGGATTTCAAAGTTTATTTTAGAGTAGAGAATCCATAATTGCCTACAAACAAAAAATCCTCATAAAATTTGATTCATTAATCAAAATTGAATGATTCAAAGCTTTCCATATATATATAATTTCAAATTTTTGTTTATGAGAAAAGTGATTTTTTCTAATTTGCTCAAATTGCCTAGTTAAGAAAAAAAAAATAACATATTATACTATAACTTTTGATTCATATTTCCAAATGTCATGAAATTTGATACATATGAAAGATATTCCTTGTCCTCATGTTTTCTTCAAATTTGGGCCAAAATTATCAAAATCTCTAGTCACGCGCACCAATCCTAAAATTTCTATCTAGCCAAAAAACGTAGCTTGGTCCTTTAGGGGGTAATCCCACATTGATGGAGGATTAAGATTAGATAGGAAAATAGAAAGGTTACTTTGCTCCTTTGATTTCAGAGGGGTTTGTCCTTCTTGAAGGACAAGATACCATTCTTCACTAGCAGCTTGGGCAAAAAATGATCATTTTCTTTAAGATATTTCCATGTGTCATGTTCTAATTGAATGAAACTGCTATTATAAATATCAGGCAATAAATCAAACAAATACTTGGCAAGTAAAGTGCCTAAGTTCCGAATAACCCATGGTACTCAAACTTGGTTTGAATGGGCTAGGGTGAACCAACCCCCTCACTCATCCTCCCAAAGTCATTCCAAAGGTGCATATAAATAAAATACCCCCCCCTATTTTATAATTGATTAATTCATTTTCTACAATTCTGCTAGATAATTTGACGCCTTCCATTGCAAATATGAATTCAAAATTTGCAAATTTTATCATGTGTGGCAAACAAAAAGTTCCTACATTTTCTCCATTGATAAAATTGCATGTGTGTGAGGGGTCAATCAGTTCACCCCTCCATGTGAATGCATCCCACAGCCATTCAAAGCTCCCCAACAAGCACACAAACACCAATTTATTCCAAGTTTGAATACTTTTTCCGCTCCCATTGTCAGAACCATGCCATATTATTTCCCATATGCCATACTATTTCCCATCCAACCAAAGAATCAACAATACAAACTGTACTCGGAACTTTTGTCTTTTGGCAAGATATTCTTGCTTTCACAGTGGTTGAAAATTGTAAAATACAAAACAAAATCTTGCGGGACGATATCACTCTATTTTGAATGAATAAATAAAATTTTCATCCATGTAGTACAAATGTCATCCATGTATCACAGGTTTCATCCATTTCCATGGATGTAAACAGCTTCGTCACTACAGCGAAGATCACTCTCTGCACTACTTCTAATTAATGCAAAAAAAAAAGAAAAAAAGAAAAAGAAAAAAAGGTTAGAGAACTATGCCATACTATTTCCCACGCCATACTATTTTCCATCCATCCATCCAACCAAAACAATTGACGATACAAAAACTGTACTCCACCTAGAATTCTTGCAACAAAAGTTGTCATCATTCGCCATCCACCATTTCTGTAGTAGGGCACTCCAACCCAGTACACTTTTTTTTTTTTGTCTTCTTCTTTTTTTAACTACAAATGCCATTTATCTCGGACAGGGACGACCCCAAAACCTCCGCTGTCACCCGGACCCCCAAACCTCCATGGAATTGCAATTTCCGGAGCATATATTATGAACTGTTCACAATCCATATAAGCCAGTCCTGACAGATGCAAAAAAGCCCCCAATAGAAAAAACACGGAAGTTGGGCGAAGATCAAATCTGTTGCCCTACCTTTACAAATTTGGGACAAGCCTAGATTGGGGGGCATCTAGCTAGGGCAAAAGACACCCCCCCCCCCTCCCCCTTCTTCTGGCAGGGTGTTTTTTTTTCATTTATTTTGGGGAGTGCAGAGAGGGAGTTTCAATGGAGTGAGTGATGAAGTTGTTTTACAGCCATGGAAATGGATGAAACCTGCAACATATGGATGAAATTTTTATTTATTTCATCTAAATTAAGGTATGTTCACAGTTAGTATTATATTAGGGAACGATGTTTGGGATGTGAATGTGGTCTAGAAGTAGGTCTAAATTTGTTCCTAACACCCTCTGTAACAACACTCTTTTAGACCAAGTGTGAATAAACCTTAAAAAAAAAGTGTATGTTCATTTAAAATAGGGTGATATTGCCCCAAGATTTGATAGCAATTTAGTGATTTCATTGGCGTTGGAAAAAGAAGAATATTTCAATAAACATTCCTTGTACAAAAAAAATTCATCATATTTTAGCAAAAATTTGCTCAAAGAAAATCCTTGATCTATCTCTCCTTGGAAGACCTCTACAAGAGTGTGTTTTTTTTCATTTATTTTAGGCAGAGCAGAAAGCAAGATCTTTAGTGGAGTGATGAAGTTGTTTACATCCATGGAAATGTATGAAATTGCAATATATAGATGCAAACTCGTTTGTTCATCCCAAAGAGTGTACATTCATTTGAAATAGAGCAATAGCATCCCAGGATTCAGTAGCAATTTAGTGATTTCATCCACTAAGAAAGGAAAAATAGTTGGCCAAATATTCCCTCTAAAATATTTGGCATCATTTTAAAAATGGGTCTGGATTCTTAAAACATGCTTGTCAAAAGAACTTGGAATAGAAAAATATATGGCACGTGATAATGGACAAAATTAATTTTAAGAAAAACAATTTCCAATGTAAAAAAGAATGTTGATTAAGGATTAGAAGAGGAAAAAAAATATGACAAAGAAGAAAATTGAACTTTAAGAAATTAATTTTGGATGTAATAAAAATACTACAAGAATTACAATTATGAAAAAAAGTGCGAGAATTATGATTGTGATAAAATAATCAAAAACTGATTTTGGATATAGAAAGAATGTGTTCATCTTGTTTGAAGTGATGTTTCACCGAGGTGTGTTGTTTGACTAGAATTAATAATGTGTAGTAAATAAACTATAGAAAAAGTTAAGAGTTGGAGGTTTAGTTTGCGGGTAGGTATGGTTTTCAAAGACTCTATAACTACAAACTAAAACTCCTCATAACTTTCATTTCATTAATCAAAATGGAATGATTCAAAGCTCCCCCTTCTAAATAAATCTAAAGAACTAATTTCAAATTTTATATTTTTTAAAAGTGATTCTTAAAGAAAGTTGCTTGGATTGCCTATTAAGCAATGAAAACGATATATCATGCAATAACTTTTTAACTATGTAGTCAAAAGTTATGAAATTTTTTGGGCCTTGAAGCCAATACTTGGGTACATGTTGTGTGAAAATTTCAGCAAAAAAATTCAATTTTTTGTTTGTAGTGAGTTGCCCAAAATTGCTATGTTGCCAAAAAAATGTAGTTTAATGTTTAAATTTGGTGAATGATGTTAGTAATTTATTTATGGAAAATCTCCTCGTAAAATTAGAATTATATTAGACCTTCTCAACTTGGATCATACTAAGATTGAGTATTTACATCACATTTGTACAAACTTGAGCTTACAAAGTGAATTATATACCATTTATTTTTCTCTCATCAAATAGAAACTTACCTTAAAATCTTTCCCAAACATGTACATCCCTACTTTGACCAAGAATTGTTTACTAATTGATTTTGTAATACCAAACATAGAAATACTTGAATATTAAAGATTGCAATGAATTTGTAGATTTTTTACTCTCCATTAGTTTAAATATAAGAAAAATAATCTTCAAATGTTCCAAATGTTCAACCAAAATTTGAAGAAAACTCATTTTGTTGTCAAAATTATCCCTAAAGTTTCTAAGAAGATATTTTTTCAAACACTATATCAATTATTATAGGTTAACCACTCCCTTAAAGTGCTCTATTTCATAAATGTCTTTTTCCAATACAAATATGAGAGTATAAATTGTGTACAATTTTTCATGAATTACTTCATTATTTTAACCAAATTGGTAATATCTTGAAAAACTTCTTCAAGCATATACAAAGTGAAGGGCCTAATTTGGAGATAATCATCGAAGATTAGTAAATTCCTTCTAAAAGATCACATGTCTTCAATGGTGCTTTCTCTTTTCTTTATATCTCTTTAAATACCACTTTACAATGTCATGTTCCTATATTTTTAGGGTTTAGATTAGAGGGGAAGATTATTCAACATCTTGGTGAACAATTTGATGCCATTCATCTCTAAATTTTTACTATAGCATTGAAGCAATTGTGGGCTTGATCTTCTTTGACAACAAGGACTCAAATTTTCCTTTGTAGTGCACTAATTTTTAGCTTGAATAAACATCACACTAGAAAAAAGGAATTCTTGGATTACCAAGCTACATAATTAGGAGATAGTTCTAAAAGTATTGGAAGATCTCTTTTTTCTTGTAGGCCACATGAAAAGATGCAACTTACTCTTGTAAGAAACACAAAGTAGTACTCATTTCCAAAATTGTGAAGATGTGATAAAATGCAACTTTTAAGAATAAGTTAATGATGAATTTTAAACAAAAGATTTAAAATTGAATTCATAGATTTTATTTGAATGATTGGATCTACTAACATACTAACCAATACATTTTCAATAAAATTCGAAACAAAACTTTATAAATTATTTCATAAATTGATTATTCATCAAATATGTGTAATTTTCACAAGAACCTTTTCCTTTAATCCCCAAAGTTCTAATGTCTTCTTTAGGGGAAAATGGATTTTGGGTAGGCTCTTATAATATTAATATTTATTAGGATTTTGTGAAACTTTTTGAGAAGATAGAAAAATACATTAGCTTTTGAGGATATAATTTTTAATTCATTTGGTGATAGAGAGCAAAATTTATGGCACAATAAGTCCGAATTTTAGTTTGATTGGCAAAAAAAATCTCATAATAACTTGAAACTGAAATTTAACAAAATTTGTCTATCATAGATTATATTATTTTTATCATATATTGAATTCTTATCTACATTTGGATTGGTGACATGAAAGTTATGGATAAGGTTGTTTATTTAGCAATAGAAGCATTTTATAAAAATTTGTAGGATTCATTTCTGAGTTTATTATCAAAGGTTAATGTGCCTTCTCAATCAACTTTCGCAATTAACCTTCTCGATCAACCTTTGGGGTACATCCATATGGCCCTAAGACAAGGATATGATCAGTTAATGCTTTTGATGGATGCAGGTTATTCAACCTTCTCAATGAACTTTTCTAATTAACCTTCTCAATTAACCTTCTTAACCCTTGAAAGATATTAAGGATCAAAAATGTCAAGTGGTTGACTTCATTGTTTACTTTAGAAATGAAAAATGCAATTTTTGTTTCAATAATTCAAGCATTTTGGTGTCTATATAAGTCATGGAAGCCACATCCTTCAAGGTTACTCAACCTTCTCACTCAACCTTCTTAAAGCATCACTACTAGGCTTCATTATGAAGCTTGAAAAGTAAATGTTCCACTCCTCTTATATTCTTGCCAAATAAAACACCACCAATCAATCCAGGCATGTCATTTTTAAGTGGTGCACTAGCTTGAAATTAATGGTTTGATAATTGGAGCATTTGGGTGACTACACTAGTCATTCTTCAAGGTTACTCAACCTTCTCAATCAACTTTTCTAATCAACCTTCTCAATCAACTGCTTTTTAAAGCATTACTATTGGGCTTCATAGTGAGGTTGGTGAAAAACAAATGAATTACCCCACTTGTATTTTGGTTGAATATAGTACCACTAACTAATTGAGAAAGGTTATTTTCAAGTGACACACTAGCTTGAAATTATTGGCTCAATAATTAGAGCATTTAGTCACTACACTAGTCATAGAAGCCACGTTTTCAAGGTTACTTGACCTTCTCAATCAACCACTTTTAAAGCATTGCCACTAGGCCTCATAGTGAAGCTTGAAAAGTAAATGAACCACCATGTTTGTATTCTTTCCAAATAAAGTATGACCAATCAATTGAGCATATTGTTTTAAAATGATGCACTACTTTGAAATTATTGGTCCAATAAGTAGAGTGTTTTAGCGACTACTCTAGTCATGAAGCCATGTCCATCAAAGTTACTCATCCTATCAAATTGATTTTTCAAATCAACCTTTTTAATCAACCTTCTTGGTGCATTATTACCTAGACTTGTGGCAAAGCATGGAAAACATATGAACCACCCTCTCTTTTATTATTGCCAGATAAAGTGCCATTGGTCAATTGAGGCAAGCCGTTTTTAGGCAATGCACTAGCTTTAAAAAAAAATTGGTTTATCCTTGCCCATTTTAACCAAATTTGAACACCATGGGTTATTTGGAACTTAGAAATTTTCTTTGCTTAATATTTATTTGATTTGGTGTCTAATTTTATAATCATGGTTTCATTCAATTATTACATGAAACATGAAAATATCTTGAAGTAGGCTTGTTTTTCAATGAGGTGCATTATTTTACCTACAAGATTGGTTAAAAGGTTGATGGAGAAGGTCACTACAAGAGCATGCCAATCGAGCTTGAAAAGTGGATGAATTTCTTGGGGTCATCTAATCTGGAAGGCAAGTTGGCATTTGGATTTGAAAATAAGCTTCTTTTTCAAGGTAGTACGTGGTGTGAAACTAGATAGTCTCAATTGATTGGCGGCATTCTATTCAGTAATAATGTAAGAGGAGGGACTTTCATTCGCTTTCAAAGCTTCTTCATGAGGTTAGGTGGTGATGCTTTAAATAGGTTGATTGAGAAGGTTGATTTGAAAGGTTGATTGAGAAAGTTGATTTGAAAGGTTGATTGAGAAGGTTGAGTAACCTTGAAGGACATGGCTTCCGTGTCCAGTGTAGTCATCAAACTATTCAAATGATTGGACCGATAATTTTATATTAGTGCATGGCGTGAAAACGGCCTCCCTCGATTGATTGGCAGCACTTTATCGGGCAATAATGCAAGTGGGAATTGACTTTTGAAGCTTCATCACAATGCCATGTGGCGATACTTTAAGAAGGTGAATTGTGAAGGACAAGTAACCTTCAAGGACATGGCTTCTATAACTACTACAATCACCACCATGTTTTAATTAGTGAACCAATAATTTTAAACTAATATGTGTGCATGAAAACAGCATGCCCTAATCGATTGGTGGCACTTTATTCAGCAATAATGGAGGCCACTTTCCAAGCTTTACTATAAAGCCAGGTGGTAATGCTTGAGAAGGTTGATTAGAAAGGTTCATTGAGAAGGTTGATTTGAATGGTTTATAGAGAAGGGTCAAATAACCTTGAAAGACTTGGCTTTCATGACTAGTGTAGTTATAAAATTGCTCCACTTCTTGGACAAATAATTTCAAGCTAGTACATGGCATGAAAACGGCTTGCTTTGATTATTTTGTGGTACTTTATTCAATGATAATGCAAGAGGAGGTGGTTCATCGCTTTCCAAGTTTCTCCACGAGGTTAGATGACAAAGTTTTAAAAAGGTGAATTAGCAAGGTTGATTGAGAAGGTCGAGTAACCTTGAATGATATGGCTTTGATGACATTTGAAGGTGAAAAAAACACCACAAGTATGCATTTGGATTTGGGACAATGTAGGAAAAAGTCTACATTTGTAGTTTAGACTAGTTGAAATGACAAATAGGATTTTAAACTTGTGTTTTGTCCAAAAACAATATATAAGCATTTGCATATATACTTGTTTTTTCTTGGAAAGTCCAAAGCAATAAACATTAATTGTTCACGAAGTTGGAATACTTTATATATTGGAATGTGATTTTATGCATGTCTTTGATGAAGATACTATTTTATATCTAAGGAACTATTGTTTATGCTTGATGTTTTCTATGCTTTGTCTAGAGTTGACAAACTAAATTTTTTTGACAATTTGCAAAGGCTTAAATTTCCTTTGAGCTATATTTCAAACTTGTATAAGAAAATCAATGAGGAAAAGTTGAGGGGCCTAAAATCACATGATTAATAGGTGTTGTTGTAATAGATGTTGCTTGCATGTTTGAAAAATCTTAGAGATGTTATCCTCACAGGAATGGTTATATGTCTTAGCTACTATTTCATTGTATATTTTTGCTCTAAGTTGTAAATCCAAAGAACAAGTTGCAAATTTATTTGTTGTTCTATGTAAACTCATTGTAGGGATGTATCCTTTGAGATATTACATAAGATTGAAATCATTTGTGCAAAATCAAGACAAATTAGAAGGCAACATAGTCATGGGGTACATTGAGTGGAGGAAACAATTGGTTTTGTAACTAAATATATGGTTGGTTACTCTCCTAAAATAAAGAAGGTTTGTGAAAATAAAAGAACCCCATCAAGATATACAAAGTCTTAAAAAAATGGAAAGACCAAAATCTTGTTAATGAGAATCACAAATAGTGCACCTTAATAAAACATCACTTTCAAAAAGATTGTATGTGAAAAGGTACAGTTTGCAATTTCCATAGGAAAGTAAAGGCTTGGACAAACCAATCCATCATTGTCTATCTTTACATTCCCTTGGATAACATAGGAACTTATTCTTTACTGTAGATGACACACCTCAGTGGTACATTAGGCAACACACCTCAGGGGAATATCACTTCCAACAAGATCCTACTTGGAAAGCTACTATTTGTATTTTCTACAGGAAAATGAAGGCTACAGAGAACCTATCCATCAATGCCCATCTTTATATATCTTAGGGATAACATAAGAACTTATTATTTAATATAGATGATCAATTTTTGTTAGACAATGCACCTTAGTAAAATATCACTTCGAACAAGATCCTATTAGGAAAGCTACAATCTATAGTTTTCATAGGAAAATGAAGACCAAGGAAAACCAAACTATCAACGTCCATCTTCATACCTCTTAGGGATAGCATAGGAACTTATTATTTACTATAGATGATCAAATTTTGTAAGACAATGCACCCTAGTGAAATATCACTTCAAACATGATCCTATTAGGAAAGCTACAATCTATAGTTTTCATAGGAAAATAAAGGCCAATGAGAATTGATCCATTGATGCCATTTTTATATCTCCTAGTAAAACATAAACTTGTTATTGAAATAGATGATCAAATTTGAAAATTTTGAAGTTTTTTTGTGGAATCAAAAAATCCTAATTAATTTGCAGCCCTCGAACTATTATAAAATACTAAATTAACCAACTCCAAGATAGGGACTAATTTGTTCATTTTGTAAAATATTCTAGTGTCTTTTGTCAAACAATGCATCCAATAAAACTTCACTTCAATCAAGATCCTTCTTGGAAAACTATAGTTTGTATTTTTCATAGAAAAAAAAAAGGCTAGGAAGAACTACTCCATCTTTGTCTATCTTTACATCTTCAAAGATAGCATAGAAACTTATTATTTTTGATTTAGAGATGGTCAATTCTACTAGGCAACGCACTTCAAAGAAATGTGGCTTCAATCAAGACCTTATTTGGAAAATTGGCTACACTCTATAGTTTTCATAGGAAAATAAAGGCTAGGGAGAGTTGAGTCAACTAATCCACTCCTACCCATCTTACGCTCTAGAGTGAAACATGACTTCAAACAAGATCTTGTTTGGAAAGCTATAGTTTGTAGTTTTCATAAGAAAATGAAGGCTAGGAAGAGGTGAGTTAGCTAATCCATCATTTTCCATCTTTATATGTCTCTAGTAGCTGAATGTAGAAACTTATTATTTATCTATAAATGATCAAATTTGAAAACTTTGAACTTTCATTTGGAATTCAAGATCCTTAATCATCCAATAGTCCCCTAATAATGAAATGCAAATTAACCAACTCCACAATAGGGACTAATTTGTTCATTTTGTAAAATATTCTAGTGTCTTTTGTGAAATAACACACCTTCAAGGAAACTTCAATTCAAACAAGTCCCTACTTGAAAAGCTATGGTTTATAATTTTCATAGGAAAATGAAGGCTAGAAAAAACTATCCCACCCTCAGTAGATACCCTTCCCCTGGCTATGTGAAAAAAAATGCAAGGCTCTAGTTGTGGGTCGAATGACCGCACGCACTCTCACTGGGGTAGTACACTTTCACTTTCACCTAAAAAAACAAAAACATTAAAAAAAAATTAAAGTACTCTAAATAAAAAGCATTTAAAAAATGGGTTTGGATTCTTAAAACATGCTTATCAAAAGAGCCTGGAATGGAAAAAATATATGGTGTATTATAATGGACAAAAATAATTTTAAGAAAAACGATTTATGATCTAAAAAGGAATGTTGATCTAGGATTGGAAGGGGAAAGAAATATGACAATGAAGAAAATTATATTAAAAAATTAATTTCGGATGAAATAAAAACACTACAGGAATTACAATTATGAAAAAAAAAAGTGAGAATTAAAGACAAAGTATTCATGATTTCAAAACAACCAGTTTGATTGATCATATTTTGAGTGAAAAACATTGTATATTACACTTGAATTCCAAAGAAATAATTATTTGAACAATCCCCCTCCATCTATACTTGTCAAAAGAACTAAGAAAAGACAAAAAACTTGATATGGGTTTCAATCTTTGTCCTTAAAGGGTGAAAATAATAAGTAATGCTCGTAACCTAGATATCAATTTGGAAATTTTGAAGGAGAATGGTAGAAGCATCCATCTCCAACTAAAAACCCATCTCCAACATATAGGGTGCACTATTTTCAATTAACTTTGGAACAAATTTTCAACCAAAGTTTTGAATGTTTTTTCTTCTCTTTTTCAAAGCTGGGACTAATCCAGTTATGACACATGTCCCAAAGTAGTGAGTGGGAAGTAGTTCTTGAATGATTAGAATAAAAAGACTTTACATATTAGATATGGGTTCAGACCACTTCTTCGCTTCCAAAATTCCTAATAATTTTGATTCAAAGCATAAAATTACCAAAAAATTGCAATCCCTATGATATCTATCTTGTGAAATGGTAGAAAATTAAAATTGCCTTATACTACTCTAGAACATGCACAAAATCACTAAAGTGGTCGACTATCGGTGCTTTTACTATACTATTATATTCCCTTTGTCCCACTAATAACCTCCAAAAAGCTTCCTTGCAAGGGATTAACTATAATTTTAGTCTTTGTTTGAATAATACATGCATCCAAAAACTAGTAATCCATCCTTTAGATCTATGCAAAAACTCCAACTTAGGCACCATCATTTGGACACCCCCAAACCATGCAGAAAGTATCATTTTTGAGCATAATTTGTAAATGTTGCCAGCTCCATCATTCTTGATGATTTAAAGGTTGGTGGCAACAATGGAATTCTAGAAATGTGTGCTCCAACCTAAATATCCACAACAAAGAAACCTAAACCACTTCATCAACAAATATTCATAGCACCTAAGTGGTCACCAAATACATTGTCAATACTATTGTCTCAAGAACCATAATAAGCACAAGGTGCTTCATATGAGCAAGGTCAAGATTTCTAGGAGAAAAATGCTCCTTGATCACTTGACTTGCCCCCACAAAGTTGCCCAACCCAGCCAAAACTTACTCAACAATCAAAATTAAGAAACAGAGTTTTTTTAGTAAGACGAAAAATTTGTGTGATTTTGAGGTTTTTTAGAAGGACAAAGGGAGTAGTAATTTAAGGATGCTTTACACTTAAAAAAAACCCGGACATGCCAATTTCTTCTATAAGAGGCTCCAAATCCTCACTTGAGACTGGACAAAAGTGGCTGAAATTTGTGCGATCAGCCTCAATGAGAATGGGAATGGCATAGCCTCTAAATCTAAGTGTTAAGTTGTTTATTAGTCCAGTTGATTGGTTTGGGTTGTCCACTTATGCCATAAAGATTTTTTCAAAATTCAAGTATTACGTCTAGTTGTGATTCGTTCAGTTTCTTTACTATTGAAACTGTCATTACTACAGCCACGTATAATGATGCATCATTTGAAATTATACTTATATATACCAAGTTAAAGCCTCATGTGGACATTGTATGTTATGGCCTGGTGACCCTATTCCATGGAATTTTGCAACTCATGGTCCTCATCTTAGTTATGCAGTTTATTTCTTTATTTTTTTGAAAAAAATGGTGACACTTAAAAACCAAAAAAACAAGGAACAACAACAACAACTGCCTAAGGTGGGATATATTCAACCCTAGGAAGTTATAGGGTATATTTCGTAACTTATGATCCTTGTCTTCATTTTTTTTCTTATATGACATTTTGTAACCCATGGTCCTCGTCCAACTTCTTTTACAGTTACTTTTGTAACTTTTTTTGGACCTCATCATCATCTTCTTCTTCTTCTTACTCTTATGATTATTCAGAGAGTATTTGTGTGTATACTTTCATTGCTTTTTTTTTTCTCTCCTTCAATGATGCAATTATACAACAATTGGCTGCTGCACAGATCTCAAGGCTGGAGATTCAAACGATTATACATAAAGCCTGCGAAGCACACCAAGGCCGCATATGGCTTTCATTTGAAAATCAGCGTCCCCAATCATTCCGACGCCCCATTTTGCACTCCCCACGGCCACTACCCCCGCCAGCAAATGCAATTTTCAGAACTTTTGGAATTTCCTCCCAATTGATTTTTGGGCCGAAATAAAAGGGAATTGGGTGTGTTCCATAATTGGATGTCAGAATGGACTCCAGTCCACTAGGGAGAGTACAAGAAACGACTGAACAAAAGGCTCAACTAGAAACTATAAACTTGCGGCAACAATCAAGATGGATGCACACGCATACGTAAGGTTGGATTGAATACCCATATTAAAAAAGAGGGAGATCGTAATGGAAACTCCCTCAATACTTAAATAAGGGATGTTTTACACCCTAGAGGCTAGGCTAATTTGTTGTGTAAGAGGCTTGAAATCTTCACTTGGGATTGAACAAAAGCGGCTGAAAACCTCACTTGGAATTGGATAAAAGGCTGAAACTGTGCAATTGGCTTCAAGGAGAATTCAAATTCGGCTCCTAAGTGTGAAGTGTCCCTGAAGTACATGAGCCCGTTTAGGAGGAAAAATGGGAGCACAAATAGAATTTTGTCCACAATGGGTTTACATACATTAAGACATATAAACTCGTCTAAACACATGAAAGAAAAAACAAACTAAAATTGATCCTCTCCCATCTCATACACTTTCATTTTCAATCCAAAAAATTGACCTCTACTTTCATAAGATGGGAAGAAATGAACAGAGTAGTCTATGTTGTAGAGTTGCTTAATTTTGTATTTCAAACTAATTAGAGGGTTGTTGGTTTAGCAAGGAGCTTAGATTCCAAATGAAAAATCAAAATTTTCAAATTTGATCATCTTTAGTCTTTAGTAAAATAATAAGTTCCTATGTTACCTCTAGAGACATACAAAAAAAAGCAATGATGGGTCGATTCTCCCTAATCTTCACTTTTCTATAAAAAGTGCAACTTGTAGCTTTCCAAATAGGATGGCTTGTTTGAAGTGATGTTTCATTCATGTGCTTTGTTTCATAAAATTAATCTAATGTAGTAAATAGGAAGTTCCACTAAGTTATCATCGGGGATGTGAAGATGGACATTGATGAGGTAGTTTTTCTAGCCTTCATTTTCCTATAAAAACTATAACTAAAGCTTTCCAAGTAGGGGCTTGTTTGAAGTGAAGTTTTTGTGAAGGTGTGTTATTTCACAAAAGACACTAGAATATTTTACAAAATGAACAAATTAGTTCCTATTATAGAGTTGGTTAATTTGTATTTCATAATTAGGGGATTGTTGGATGATTAGGAATCTTGGATTCAAAATGAAAGTTCAAAATTTTCAAATTTGATCATCTGTAGTAAAATAATAAGTTCCTATGTTCAATTCCAAAGGAGATATAAAGATGGGTATTGATGGGTTTGTTCTCCTTGGTTTCCATTTTCCTATGAAAACTACAAACAATAGTTTTCCATAGAAGATCTTCTTTGAGGTGATGTTTCTTATAGATGTCCTATCTAACAAAATTGATCATCTATAGTAAATAACAAGTTCTTAAGTTATCTCCAAGAATGTAAAGATAGACAATGATAGAGTAGTTCTTTTCAGCCTTTGTTTTTCTAAGAAAACTACAAATTATAGCTTTCCAAACACACAATCTTGTTTGAAGTGCAATTCCACCAAGGTGCATTGTTTGATAGAAGATACTAGGCAAAATATGTTACAAAATGAACAAATTAGACCCTCTCTTAGAGTTGATTAATTCTATATTTTATACTAAATACAGATGAACTAGTTGATAAAGGGGCCTTGATTCCAAAGAAAAAGTTGAAAATTTTCAAATTTGATCATCTACGCTAAATGATAAGTTTTCATGTAAGTTTTTTCTAGGAGATATAAAGATTCTATTAATGGATCAATTCTACTTGACTTCTGAGTTGTGTCCACAATGCATTAGAGGATTTCTAGGCTCAAGGAGGGCTGCTTTAAGCAGGTGTGTTGGGAATTGTCTTCCCTTGTAGTTTCGGAGAATGGTTGTTCCCAACAAAAAAAAATTCAAAAAGAAAAATTTCAAAAAAATTAATTTTTGAAATGAAAAAAAAAAACATAAAAAGAAATTCTTTTTTTTGGACGTGGTAATCGCCATGCCACGTTAGCAAACTTTCGTGGCCTCTTGTGGGGTTGTTTCCACAATGTAGGAACCCACAGCCCTCCCAAGGGTGAAAAAATCCTCTAATGGGCTCACTTTTTTACACACATACAAACTTGTCCAAACACATAAAAGAAAAAAATCAATTAAATATCCTGTCCTTCTCATACTCATTTATTTTTTATTATAGAGATTTGATCTCTAACTAAAGAGAATTGAAGAAAGTAGCCCCTATTATAGATTTGGTTAATTTTATATTTCATGTCAATTAGTGTCTTAGGGTTAATTAGGGGTCTTGGATTTTAAAAAGAAGGTTCAAAATTTTCAAACTTGATCATTGGACTATAGATATTATAGGTAAAATTATAATGGTGTTATGTACATTCAAGTTCTCTGAATTAATGTACACTACTAATAAATTTTTTCCCATAGCCAACTCACTTGCTTTAACACATACAAATTCCTTCAAACACACAACAAAAAACAAAACTAAAATATCCTCCCACTCTCATACACTTTCATTTTTTGTCAAGAAAATTGTCCTTGGTTGCCCAAGCTAGGGATAAATGAACAAAATAGTCCCTATTGTGGATTTTGTTAATTTTGTAATTAACACTAATTAGTGGACTATTGATTAGGTAGGGGTCCTACATTCCAAATGAAAGTTCAAAATTTTCAAATTTGATCATTTATAGTAAAATAATAAAATCTTATATTTAGCTACCAGAGAAATATAAAGATGGAAAATAATAGATTAGCTAACTCATTTCTCCTTAGACTTCATTTTCTTATGAAAACTACAAACTATAGCTTTCTAAACAAGATCTTGTTTGAAGTCATGTTTCACTCTAGAGTGTAAGATAGGCAACAATGGATTAGTTGACTCAACTCTCCCTAGCCTTTATTTTCTTATGAAAACTATAGACTGTAGCTAGTTTTCCAAATAAGGTCTTGATTGAAGCGACATTTCTTTGAAGTGCATTGTTTAGTAGAACTGACCATCCCTAAATCAAAAATAATAAGTTTCTATGTTATCTTTGAAGATGTAAAGATAGACAAAGATGGAGTAGTTCTTCCTAACCTTCCTTTTCCTATAAAAAAATACAAACTATA
This sequence comes from Pseudoscleropodium purum, assembly GCA_963969395.1. NCBI lineage: Eukaryota > Viridiplantae > Streptophyta > Bryopsida > Hypnales > Brachytheciaceae > Pseudoscleropodium > Pseudoscleropodium purum. The sequence continues at coordinate 11,338,759 of OZ017804.1, read as the reverse complement.
GTTTTCCAAGTAGGATTTTGATTGAAGTGAAGTTCCATTGGGTGTATTGTTTGACAAAAGACACTAGAATATTTTACAAAATGAACAAATTAGTCCCTATCTTGGAGTTGGTTAATTTAGTATTTTATAATAGTTTGAGGGCTACAAATTAATTAGGGTTTTTTGATTCCATGGAAAAACTTCAAAATTTTCAAATTTGATCATCTATTTCAATAACAAGTTCCTATGTTTTACTAGGAGATATAAAAATGGCATCAATGGGTCAATTCTCAATGGGCTCATTTTCCTATGATAACTATGGACTGTAGCTTTCCTAACAGGATCTTGTTCGAAGTGATATTTCACTGGGGTGCATTGTTTGACAAAATTTGATCATCTATAGTAAATAATAAGTTCCTATGCTATCCTTGAGATATATAAAGATGGGCATTGATAGGTTGGTTCTCCCTAGTCTTCATTTTCCTAGAAAATCTATGGATTGCTTTTCCAACATGATCTTATTTGAAGTGATGTTTCAATTGAGTTGCATTGTATGATAGAATTTGATCATCTGGAATAAATAACAAGTTCCTATATTATCCCTAAGATATGTAAAGATGGGCATTGATGGGTCAGTTCTCCCGAGCCTTCACTTTCCTATGGAAACTATAAATAATAGCTTTCCAAGTAGGATCTTGTTGGAAGTGATGTTCTACTGAGGTGTGTTGTCTAATGAGCCAACTAAGGTGTGTCATCTATAGTAAATAATAAGTTCTTACATTATCCAAGGGGATGTAAAGATAGACAACAATAGGTTGGTTTGCCCAAGCCTTCATTTCCCTATAGAAACTACAAATTGTAGCTTTCCACATACAATCTTGTTTGAAGTGATGTTTTACTAAGGTGCATTGTTTGATGGAAGACACTCAAATATTTTGCAAAACATTATTTCTTTCTTAATGGATGAAATCTCCAAAACTCTCCAATTAGGGGACTATTAGATGATTAGGGGTCTTGAAATCCAAGTGAAAGTTCAAAATTTTCAAATTTGATCATCTATAGTAAAATAATAAATTCCTATATTCAATTTCCAAGGAAATATAAAGATGGGTAATGATGATTCAATTTTTCTTGGCTTCTATTTCCTACAAAAACTACCTTTCTAAATAACGTTTCTTTTAAGGTGATGTTTCATTAAGGTGCTTTGTCTAAAATATTTGATCATTTGTAGTAAGGAATAAGTTTCTTTGTTATTCCTGGAGGTATAACAATAGACAATAATGGAATAGTTCTCCTTGACTTTTATTTTTTCTATGAAAACTATAAACTATAGTTTTCCAAATAGGATGGCTTATTTGAAGTGGTGTTTCACCAAGTGTGTTGTTTGACTAGAATTGATCATATGTAGTAAATAAAAAGTTCCTACTTCATCCCTCAAGATGTAAAGATATACAATGATGGAATTTTTCTCTTTGGCCTTCATTTTCCTATGAAAACTACAAACTATATATAGCTTTCTAAGTAGGATTTTGTTTCAAGTGAATTCCACTAAGGTGCATTGTTTGATAGGAGACATTCAAATATTCTACAAAATGAACAAATTAATCCCTATTTTGCATTTAATTCATTTTGTATTTTATAATAATTAGGGGGCTACTAGTTAATTAAGGGGACTTGATTCCAAAGAAAAAATTACAAAATGAACAAATTAGTTTCTATCTTGGAGTTGGTTAATTTTGTATTTAATAATAATTAGTTTTTTTAAAATTCCAAATAAAAGGTTCAAAATTTTCAAACTTCATCATTTGTAGTAAATAATAAGTTTTTGTGTTTTTCTAAGAAATATTAAGGTGGCATTAATGGGTCAATTCTCCTTGGCATTAGTCTTCTTATCAAAACTATGGATTGTAGCTTTTCCAATAGGATCTTGTTTAAAGCAATATTATACTAAGGTGCACTGTCCAACAAAAATTTGATTATTTGTAGTAAATAATAAGTTCCTATGTTATTCCAAAGAGATATAGAGGTGGATATTGATAGGTAAGTTCTTCCTAGCCTTTATTTTCCTAAGAAAACTATAGATTGTAGCTTTCTAAGTAGGATCTTCTTAGAAGTGATATTTCACTGAGGTGCATTGTCTAACAAAAATTTGATCATCTGTAGTATATAATAAGTTCCTATGTTATCCCTAAGAGATATAAAGGTGGACATTGATAGGTTAGTTCTCCCTAGCCTTCACTTTCCTAAGAAAACTGCAAACTGTAGCTTTCCAAGTAGGATATTATTTGAAGTGATGTTACACTAAGGTGCGTTGTTTGACAGAATTTGGTCATCTACAATAATTAATAAGTTCGTACGCTATCCCTAAGAGATATAAAGATGGGCATTGACAGGTCAGTTCTCTCTAACCTTTATGTTTCTATGAAAATTGCAAATTGTAGCTTTCTAAGTAGGATCTTGTTTGAAGTGATGTTCCGTTGAGGTGTGTTGCCTAAGGGAATTTGATCGTTTGCAGTAAATAATAAGTTTCTATGCTATCCCGAAAGATGTAAAGATGGACAATGATGGGTTAGTTTGCCCTAACTTTCATTTTCCTATACAAACTACAAACTATAGTGATCCAAGTACAATCTTGGTTGAAGTGATGTTTTATTGAGGTGCACCATTTGATAGAAGCCTCTCAAATATTTTACAAAACATTATCTATTTTTTGGTGGATGAAATCTTCCAAATTCTCCTGTTTCTTCTTCCAAAGTAAGTTGATATTATCAAATTTGAATGATTGTATACAATCATGTATGAATAATTGATGTTTCATCCACAATCTTCATACCAACAAATGCAAATACCCTCATCACTCCAACCAAGATTACAAGTTGTGCTTCTTTGAAAAATTGAATCTAAATCTTTGTTTCCAAACATGCATTTTTAACATAGGGCACTTTTTTTTTTGTGTGTGCCAATGTCCCCCAAACCCATAAAAACCATGAATATATTATCCAAAACATTCTCCATTTTTGAATGAATGAAATTGCCCCAATTCACCCCAAAAGCGAATCCCCCAAGCCAAAGATGCTATTTGCCACATATGGATGGATGCTTGGATGGGGACCTGATGTTTCATCCAAAACCAACGAAAGCCATTGTGGATGTAAACAGCTCCCTCCCTGAGTCCAGTCAAGATCGTAAGTTACGCTTCCATAGAAACTTGGAAATAAAATCCCTGTTTCCACGGGCAAGAACAGGGTCGGGTATAAATAGAGCATCGCACATGCTCTTGTAGGAAGAGCCCAACCTACCTACGACCTACTAAAAGTACGACCTCCTAGCCTACTAGTTAGTCCCAGCCCCCACGGCCCCCAAAGCCCCTCGGTGCAATTAGGGAGCATCACCCGGATGAAAGTACTTGGATGAATTGTAACAGGATGAAGGAAGCTAACCCTGCAGGACGACGAGCGAGAGCGAGCCTTTGGTTGTGTGCGAAGAGTAGAGTGTCTGGGGCTCTCGCTGTTTGTTTTTGTTTGCTCGTGTTGTTGTTTTCTGAAGCTCCTCGCGGTCTCTGTTTCTGTTTCCGCAAGTGTTGTTGTTGTCGTTCTTCTTCCGCCATTGGAGCTCCGATCGACGTATTTGTAGGAACACGGAGTTTCGTAGGACTCTTTTTTCTTGAGGTCTGAAGGGAAGTTGGCACGGCGCTTGGGGTTGTGGGAAAAGGTTGGTTTGGTTTGGAGGAGCCTGAGATGCTGGCTATGGAGGAATCGGCTCTCGAGGGAGGTGGAGGAAGGAGAGCCTTTCTTGCGACGTTAGTTCGAGTTTGTGTTTTTTAGTTGTGGAGAGTGAGGAGTGGAAGGTGTTTTGAGTGGAGAGTGAGGAGGAAGGGAGGTGAGGGTTTGATCGTGAAGATGTGATGGAAGGGGATGCGGTTTGGCATTTCCTTGTGTTGTGTGCTGTACCATGGGTGGAGTGGAAGTGATGATAAGTAGTAGCCGAGTAGCTGGTGGAGAGATGGCGGAGCGGGACGTCGTCGGGCCGACCATGGTGAGCCTCCAGCAGCAACCCCAGCCGCTCCCGCTTTTGAACCAGAATAATCACCACAGTAATCGACCGTGTAGCAGTGCCGCCAACAGCTCGAGTAATACCACCCCTCGAGGGGTCAATCTGCCGAAATTGGACACGCCGGATGAGTTTCCAGCGGGGATGCGCGTGCTCGTTGTGGACGATGATCCCATTTGTCTCATGGTGTTGGAGCGAATGCTGCACCGATGCTCGTATCGAGGTATTCTTGTCCTTCGACCGGACTTGGATGTGTGAGTGATGTGATAGGGTATGATGTGCTCCGTTGTAGTGGCAATTGGACGCAAGAGACTATTTGGACAACCAATGTGAAGACTGCGTTCGTCTTGGTGGTAGTGGTCAGGATTAACGCTCCTTGAAGGATATTGACCTTGGATTGTCACACATTTCATTCAGATTTGGGACACAGTTGTCTT